>CM073596.1:28120000-30620000 GCA_037074705.1 Zhengitettix transpicula
CGATGGGAGTAAGGTGACTTACGTATTCCGGAGTTAAACACGTAAATAAGATTAATAATGTTACGAAGACCGCTGTCCCAACTTAAAATAGATTCTGAATTTATCTTGCCGACGTTGAAACATTGCTGTAGCGATTAAGTAGTATTAAAAAATTATCCAGGGCAGTTCCCTTGAAGCTGTTAATCAATTATGTATCCTAATCTTTTTTTATATAAATATTTAGGCCAAAAATCTATGCCCAGGATCAGTGTGCTCCTGAAATTAGTTTCCATTATTTGAATCCAGTAAAATAAAACGTGAATCGATATATATATATGTATGTGTGTGTGTGTGTGTTTGTGTGTGTTAAAGAACAAACGTTTTGATTGGTCTAAGTGCGACTGTAAGACGTTTTTGTTAGTACGTAGCGACGTAGTGGTGATAAATGATCGCTTTTAATGGAACGCAAATCTCTTTTAAAATGTTTAATATTACTCATATATTTTCTTATGAGATACGAGACGCGAATTATTTTTTTATGTGTAGCCAAACTGTAGGTTGTATAAAATAAAATTGTAATAGACAGATAGTTCATAGTCTGAGAGAAATATAATTAAACACAAGGAAAAAGTAAGTTCTTATTATATCAATAGCATATTTTAAATTAAGGATTTAATTTAATTCTAATATTATTACTCCCACATTAATGTAAAATACAATTATAACGTGACATATTACTCATGAGAAAGTAATATATAATAAAAAATTAAATAGATGATCATTTAAAAATTAATAAAGAATTAAAATGATTCAAATTAAAAAATTAAAAATATTACGTCTGATTGAAAATTAATAATAAGAGAGATAGCCAAATACAGACAAAATAAATGGTAATATAAATACCACACAACGTTTTGTCTGTATTCAGCTATCCTTCTTCTTATTAAATTGATTCACCGGTTACGAAACTTTTATGCATGTAGTTTGTCCTTTGTAATACTTTTATTTCTTTATTCTACATCTTTATGCAGTTTTCCAGGTATTAATCAATCTTCGCTCTTCTGCACGTCAATTTCCAAATGGTACTGTTGCTGGCTGCTTGGTTCACATTTTTCATTCCGAAACATTTATTATTGTCCTTGCTAGTGTTAATGGCACAAAAAAATTGTCTGACAGCCTCGGAGATAATTCTCAAAAATATATTACAATAAGAAAAAGGAGAGAAGAGGAATGGAAAAACTAGTAAAAAATTTTTTTGATGATGTGTTAGTTACAAATCGTCAAATAAAGAGGTAAAGTTGGGTGGAAGTGCAAAGAGCGATAAATGTAGGCGTATAATATCTACATTACTAACGATCACTGATCGTGTTTAATGTGAATATTAAGGAACTGTAATACATTTAAAAAATTAAATACAACTGGAGGGCTCCGTCCCTTTCTCGGTTATTCAATACATAAGTAAAATGTAAAGTAAAAATTATTTACAGCTGTTTTCAAAATTGCGATAAACAATTACGTTTAGCAAAAAGGTTAAATAAAAACTTAAATTTGTTTCCTGCGCCGTAAAATCGACAATTGTACAATGAATTGAATTAAAATGTCATCCAAAAACAGGAAACTGAAATCGAATATTAAGAATCAACTGCAGAGTATTATTCAAAATATCAGAGTCGGACTATTATTGCTCATGACTTTGGTCATTTGCTTCCGCCCCGAACAATTGGACAGTAATACTAATAATATTTACCTTCTCAATTATTCTGAAAACGTTTTCTATTGAAATCCTTCTCAAAATGTTTTTTTTAAAGAAAACAATAAATATAGATTGCGGAAATACACTCGTAAATTAGGATCTGGCAGTCTTCGCTTTCGTTAACGTATTACCCTTATGCAATACTCAAATAGATCTTATTTGCATGAAAGGAAAATGTTATAATTGCTGTAATGATGCCATATTCATTGACCGTCCAAGAACGAATTTATTTACTTAATTTATGGCTGATGGAGTGGAAGAAATATATTCGTTGAAGCTATTAGGACAGATAAAAAAATGGATGAGGAACGTAGGAAAAAAGGATGATTTTACACCAAAAATACGATAATTATTGTTTACAGTCAGTAGTAATATCGTTGTATATTGCGTAACAATAAAATAATACAATTTAGTTGAAAAGAACCGTTTCGTTGTGGTAGCCGTTAATTTGTATGTTTGACGTTAGGAAAGGAAACGTGGTTTCTAAGCGGAAGTGGCGTAATTTGCGGCGCTGTTTCAGGTTTACAAACAGCGAATGTGTGTGGCGCACGATTGACAATCCCTCCTGCTAGATCCTCACTTACGCTCAGTAGTTGAGAGTTCCGGATAGCAACCGAGGACCCTTGCAACCGACACGACGACCTTACGGTCACCTGGCCGGAAACAGGTAGCTGACGTCACACCAAGTAATAGGAGCCACGCTTGCGAACCACCCAATTACCCTCTTGGATACCATCACGAGTCCATTAACTCCAGCACAGCGATACAATGTTCATTTCACGATTTGGAAATTGATTGTTTTCGAATTGGTAAAATGTTTTCAACAAATTTAAGTGCTTGTAATGGAGTATTCACTGTGACAAAAATACAAGACAACGTTGTCCTTAATTTGAAACCGTTTTGCTTCTATATGGTCTATATTCTTCTGACGTTGTAGATGCATGCAAGACATCTAATATTAAAACACGTTATGTGTGTTGACTTAAAACAACACTAAGAATAATACTATAGTTATAGTGGCTACCTGAGTGAAGTTCTGAATCTTGATGCCAGCAGAAACTGAGCGAAGTCACGGATGCTACTTAATTTACACATCTAAGCCAGCCATCCTGTAATAGGATCCTATTTATTTAAAAATATATATATATATATATGTATTTATTCATTTATGTGTATGTGTGTGTGTGTGTGTGTTAAATATTACATTGATTACAATGAAGAATAAATTAATTAACCTCGTTATTCTTACGACGCTTCACGATTTATTGGCAATCAGTAATTAATTCGGTCCAAAATTTACTAAGAAAATAATTATTTAATCAGAATTCTTTTTATAATATTGCACTATTGTTCGCTATACTTCTAATAGAGCTGCAAGATATCAGGAAAAGACACAAACACATGATAGATGCTCAAATTATTAAATTTATTGATCTATTTACAATTGAATGTCCTACAACGTCTGCCCCATGACCCGTATTTAAATTTAAAAATTGATATATTTGTAAATAAATAGAGGGAACAATTAACAGTTTTTAATTCAATTTTTACTCAACATTTCTATATATATATATAAATTTTCAGTTATCAAAAATAAATTATATAAATATATAACAATTTAGAGTATAAAGTATATATTTATATGTAAAGTATATATATATAAAAGTATATATATTTTTTTAATAATAAATTATATATATATATATTTTGAATAATAAATTATATATATTTTTTCAATAATAAATTATATATATTTTTTCAATAATAAATTATATATTTTTTCAATAATAAATTATATATATACAAATTACATTTTTAATAATAAATTATATATATACAATTAATAGTTTTTAATAATAAGGTATATATATATTTAATAATAAATTATATATTTTTTCAATAATAAATTATATGTATAGAACAATATACAGTTTTTAATAACAAATTATATATATATATAAATAAATTTAGAAATGCGGAGTAAAAATTCAATTAAAAACTGTAAATTGTTAACATTCGGTATCAAGTGTGTCGATTTATCAGGCTCATGGCTGATAGCTTTTATTTTCTCATTTGGTTAGTTCTTTTATTTATTCCATGGTTACTGTTGTGGCAAACACAATACATTAAGTATTTGAAATTTCACTGTAGTAAGATGGAAATTATGGTAATCCCCGGGCGTATCTGGTGACTCACATTTACAAATATGAATACAGTTGAAAGGAATTTCGACACAGGAATACGGAAACTAATGGGAGGTAATAAGGAAGAGTAACCACATAATGACGAGGAGGGAGGGTGTAAGCGAAAATATATACCTGAGTCCTATTTCTTGACTAATGGGTTTAATGCAAGTGGGATACTAAACCTGGATTGTCCGGGTTCAGAGGCTGGCAATGTTTTAATCAAATCGAATGCTGGAGGCCAGGGCAACGAATCTATAAGGTTGTATTATGAAACCGTTGTTCCTGTTGTGAAACTTGTTTGTATGCGATTCGTAACAGTTCTACACTGCTCCACTTTTAGAATGTCGGTGAATGTATTTCCATTCAAATATGTAGGGGATAATTTATGGTTGCTTAATGAAAACTATAAATGAGATTATTATTTGTATGCAAATCAAAGACTTAGCACGGAATCATTAGAAGAGACCACGTGAAACACTATAAAGATCACTCGATACACTGTGGGGAGTCAATATTAAAAAATATACATTTGTGTAATTTTTCTCAAGGAAGATGCTAAATAAAATACAATTAAACAGGCGCACTGTATTAGTTAATTCCCAATTTTGTAAACGAAACTCGTTACACGCAAATTTTAATGTCCCTCAGAAATTTTAAAAAAGGAGTAATATGCAAGTACAATTTATTGAGAGATAAAGTAATAGGATCAATTTCTCATTTATTCATAATCTTTGGACTTTTGAATACCAACATACATAAGTTTTATTGAGAGTAAAGTCGTATAAATCGACGTTGCGTTGCGATAATATATTTACTGTAATTTCTGTCAAATAAATGACACCACAACCTACAATATTTCTGATATTGAAAGCAAACGTACGTTCTATAGACAGAAACACGATAGACGTCAGAACCCTATAAAAAAAAAATTTCTACGCTGAAAATTTATTATATTGTCAAATAATAGATTTTAATTTCTTATAGAAAAAAGTGTGGGTCGAAATTAACCTAATACATTGGTCGATAGACCTAGAATGAATAATAATATTAAAGAACCAGCCGCTCTCTGTTCGTCATAGTTGTGTGTGTGTGTGTGTAATTTAATGACTTGTGAAATCAGCGAAGAAAATTTTGTTACGAGAACTCATTTGACGAGAGCGAATAGACAAAGAAGTTAAAACAATGAATTTTTGATTAATTACTGTCACTTAAATTTACGTGTAAAACGTCAAACATTTTATAAAGAATTTTAAATTTAATACACTAAAATTTCTCATTATGCTCAATTTTTTTTCTCTCATACATGTGATTATTTTTACATATTTTAAATATATATTTTTAGTATTTTTCTTCTCACCTCTCCACGACGTCAGTACAAGACACTCTTATTAAATTGTACATGCTCTCAAATTAGCTTCAAGATCGTATGTAATCTGATTTCTCATAAAATTAAGAATAAAAATGGGTTACGTTTTAACTATTTCTTACCTCTGTATCTTCCTATTTCAATTTATCTCGTTTTCAGATTGTTTTTTATATTACTTCATTTATTTATTAATTATTTTATATTTTATTTGTCATGTATCTCGATGTTTGTTCTTATCAGTGTGAGTGTGCTCTTATTGACATATTTTCATTATTGTATTATATTATCTGTGTGTTCAGACTAGTCCAATATCCGTAGTTGAGGACTAATGGAATCAATGTAATGTAACTTTAATCTCATTGAAGAAAGTAAATAAATAGTTATTTGTGCGGAAACAGTTGAAGTGAGTTTAGAATCTCAGAGTTCCCACAACATTCTCGGGAAATGGTTTTGGTGACGGAAGTGTTAATCTTCCATTTCATTGAAGGGACTCGAATGGCAG
Organism: Zhengitettix transpicula; assembly: GCA_037074705.1. Lineage (NCBI taxonomy): Eukaryota > Metazoa > Arthropoda > Insecta > Orthoptera > Tetrigidae > Zhengitettix > Zhengitettix transpicula. The sequence continues at coordinate 28,125,787 of CM073596.1, forward strand.
ACCCGAGGCTGGATCACCGTTGTAATTAGCTGAGCAGAGAGCGTAATAATGGTCTCTTTCGCTGCAGGTGTCCCACCCTTTATTTGGCGCAGCAGCTGAAGGAGTTAAGTGGGCATGCATGCTTTGGCGCTGGATCATATCGGCTCGCGGAAATGTTTTTGCACACCGTAGTAGCGTAGTAGGCAGGTTGCGCACGCCCAGTGTGTCCCACGAGTTGCCAACATAACGTTTCAGAGAGATCCGGCCCGTCCCGTCCCGGCCCCTAGGACATCGCCTAAATGGCAATGATTATTGAGGCTGGTGATACCAGCTCCGAGTATGTCTATAATTAACATCAAATAATTCTTATACGGCCTTCAAAATTGGTAATTAATTTACACTATCCAAGCATTAAAAAAATCAGCAATTTTTTAAATATTTCATAAATTAATTCATGAAATATTCTGAGTTAATAAATCTACAGTACCACGAATTTTAACAGCTAATATAATATAAAAGAATGTGGTTGTATATTACTTCTGGAGGACTCAGGAATTTCTAATTTCTTGTCATGTGAATTTGAGAACCTCAATCAGAAATTCTTGGAAACGCAGAAGAAGCTGTAAAATGCTCAGGTATAAGCGAGCCAGTATTATCCACGTGTAAATTTTAAATAAAAAATTTCTCCGGTTTCAAACAGGTAAAATATCCAGAACGTTTACATTAACTTACAGGTGAATAGCGGTTAGTTGTTTTAACGTGAACAACTACGTGCAGAACACGCCATGGAAACGTTGTGCATACTAAATATTTACCTCGACTGGAAACACAATAGTTTTTTTTTATAATTACGTAAATTTGAAGGGAACCAATAAAACAGTCGTCGATCGAATTTTAATATTTAATTAAATTAATTAAAATTTGATATAATAATGCCTACGTCAGGTTCAATTTTCGTGTTGTGTCACATAGCAAGATCAATAGTTATTGCACTTCAAAAATAATTATAAATGAAAGAAACAGGAAAATTAGTCAGAAATAAATTAAAAACATAAAAATTAACACTACGTCTCGTCTTAAACGGAGGACTTCATGAGTTTTCCATTGAATTTTTGGAGTAATTTAAATCTAAAAAGACAAAAAAATTATATTAAAATAGATGTTGACTAAAATTTTTAAGTATTAGATTATATGTAGACGGCAACTGTTAATGGATAAAAAGTTTTCGGTTTTCACATGGGTTTAATAGGTTTAAACGCGACGTTTCGATGACTGAAAGCACTGTCGTCATCTTTTATATGTATATATATTTATGTTTTATATATATATATATATTATATTTTTTATATAATAATATATAGGGTATATATAACATGAAATGTAATGGTCCCGGCACTTCGCGTAGAAGATGACGACAGAGCTTTTAGACGTCGAAACGTCGCAATTCAATCTATAAAACCCCTGTGAAAACCGAGAACTTTTTATCCAACAATTACACCGGGAAAGTCTTGTTAATAATAATTTTTATTTCGACTTATAGATTTTTAATACCCTTTGTAATAAAAGTATTACATTTATTAGTTGATAATAATAAGTGGGGGTTTGTTCTTGGAGTTATTTTATCTTTGTTTTTGTTAGTTGCTTTGGTGATGGCGATGCGCGAACAATAAATAAATTAAAAGAGACTGAGTTTATCTATTTATATACACTGATATATATGTTCAAATGAACTGAATCCTGAATGTTGAAGGTGTAATAATAATTAAAGAGTTTATTATAACTCGTTAAAGTCCTGGATTGAGGATTAAACGTCGTGTTAATTTTTATGTTATTAAATTATTTCTGACAAGTTTGGCTGTTTTCATTCATTTAGTATCATATATAATTAAAATCAGAATTAAAAATAAAATAGAAAAATTTATATGGCGTGTATGTAAAATCCCATATGCTGGGGTCCCGTTCGTCAGTTTGTAAATTTATAGCAAATAACCAATCCTTATTAATTTAAAGTTAATCATCACGAACAAGTATTTATATTTTCCAGGAACAGACGTTGAAAAATAAATCCTGTTTCTTTCTTAACAATTTATTTTCAAAATTCTACTTAAAGCAAATTCTTTTAGAAAACAATGTTACAGCAGAACATTAATGTGAAATAAGTTAAATTACATTTTATTTTGAGAATGAATGAAAGATAAATTAACGTGAGAATTAAAAAATGAATAGTTGTAGTAACTCTGTGTTAAAAGTAGTTAAAGTATGCTCTCTATGGAGAAATGTAAATTTGCGTTAGTCGTATGAATGTAACGCCGCATAATACTGTGGACTTGCGGAAATAAATTAGGAACTCGAGAGACATTTGTCCCATCTGCCTGAAATTTGTGTTGGTTGGATTTCTGGAACACTTAGGCTGTCTGCCAAAACCATTCTTGTTTGAGGTACGCGAAACGACTATTTTTTTTTTCCTGTTTTCAGAAGCTCTCGTTCGTTTATTTTGCTAGCCATATTGTGTCTCTCTTCTATTCAAATTTAACACCACCAGGAAAATTTGTAAAATAAAAAACTGAATATTCTTAAGCATTCAATGATGACACACGAAACAATTAATTATCGACATTTTCAGGGTCCAACTTAGAAATATGGATGTCTCACTTCTGCTATTTTCATTTGTTACGATTAATTAGATTAAAAAAGATTACATTTTTCTAATATGTTCGAAGAAATTTTATATTTATGTTTACACCGAATTTTCAAATTATTCAACTTTACAATCACTTTGATGAATATTACTCCTAAAACTATATTACATATTCATGACTTATTGAGATATCGGTAGTGATGAGTCTTACGTGTCTATTGGCTTCAAATAATTATATATTAAAAATAAGGAATAAGCCTATTGTCAACATTGCTTTATTTACAACTACCTGAGTGCCCGACGTTGCCCGTGTACTTATTTATGTAAACCAGAAAAAATATTTAATTCTATATTATACTTTATTCAGGAAGTGATTTAACCTAAGTCAAACTGTTCCTAGTTCCGTACATACTTTCGACCGATAGTGCATTAATTGACAGCTGTAAAATACATTGAATTTTATTGCATCAATCTCAACAAACATACCTCCGTTTTTTTAAGAACAGAATACTTAAATATACTCCTTGAGTATTGTAGGATATAATTGTCCCTCAGTCTTGAGACATTTTGAAAGATTAAATTTATGAAATTGTGAGCTAGATTCATTATGTCGCCATATTGGAGTCATTAATATGACACAAAAATTAACTTACATTTCAAGCAAGGATCGTAAAGTATTTCGGATTGTTTTTTTTTCATCATTCGATGGTGTATTGCTGGATAAAATTATAGTTTTATTCAATGAAAATATTTCTCATTTATTTCATTACGGAAAAAGGAACTATTTCCTTTGTTCGTCGCGTAGTAACGTCTCTCTCTCGCGTAACGTCATGGTATCTTGGCGCGCAGTAATTTGACACAAAATGATCACATTTTTCAATTTAAATTCTTTCTACCTTTATGCGAGGGGTTTCTCACCCCTTTAGTACCATTTCTCGTGTTTTGAAGAATATGTGTACGATTTTTGTTGAAATCTGTCCACGCGTTTTAATTTATATAGAAATTAACGTAAATACATACATACAAACATACATCGTTTTTCAGTATATAGATATATTTTTACGTGCACTTGTCTTTATTTTCAGATTATTACATTGTAGCGGAAACATTACTGCTCCAAATATTATGGTTATGATAAATATTTTGATGCATATTTAATGAATTAGAATGATTTGTTCATGCCTTATTTCTCGGTTCAAATAAAATATTTCCTGGCTCATGTAATCCAACCATGGACGATTTGCTTAAGCCGTTATTTTTTTTTGGATAAAAATAGAGACGACATTCATGAATATCCCTGATAATGTTCTTAAAGTTATATTGATCCAAAAAAAACAACTGATTTCTAAGTACGTAATGAATAATAATCGTAATAAATTTTTGAGTTTCATGTATAATCATGAGGTTTACTAATTAGAGTAGCGTGAGTATTAAACGGCCACCCGTAGCAATCCAGAATAAATTGCGTGTAACATTACCGTGGCTTCATCTTAAGTTATGAGTTTGACAGGTTCAAAGATGTGATCGTAATCTAAAAAACTAGGTATCTTTTGATTGTATTTCTGTTAATAAATTTACTAGTATTTAAAAATGCGTTACAAAAAATGTATCACTATGACATTCTGTATTAATAGTCAAGGTGATAATACACAATTTAGATAGCTATTACTGATGAAGTGCAATGGCTAAATTGCTACAAAGAATGCAAATGAGGCTTGTAATTCCTCGTGGGGAACTCAGGTAGATAAGGTGGGAGTTTCGTAACACTCAAGAATAATAATGGTCTCTCGGCTCGTGTTCTCAAGGAGAAATATATTTTATCTATTACAGCTTGTAGAAAGCAGAATTGTCGCGGCCTGTCCGTTGGCTATTTACAAGCCAAGGACGTTTATTTTCAGTCCCCGATGAATAAATCCTCCTGAATTAACGGAGACTCTGAGACGATAATTTATTTCGCTAAAATATTTCTGGGAACCGAAATGTTAGTATAGTGTCTTTTAGAACCTATTTTGAAAACAACTGCACGCGTGGAAGTTGATTCGAGTTCAAGCGATAGGAAGTGTATTTGGTTAGATTTGGGGTACGCTTCACTGTAACGGGAAAAAAACTTAATTAGAACAAATCTTGATCCATATATTTATTTTCTTCGTTATTAGGCATCCAATCAGACGACAATGCGATGTATTTCTGGCTCCTAAGGCTTTCCTCCAAATTATTGGGCTCTATTTCCATTAGTCAACGACGGGGAATGGGAGGGGGGGGGGGTCTGAAGTATAGTTAAGTTCGTAGGAGCCGTCTTCCTCTCTCCCTCTCCTCAAACCTTACGGGGTGAAAATATTTATGAGGCCTGGAGCTTGCTACTTCCCCCCTAGGCATCTACGCTTCCCCTAACAGTGCTCGTATTGCTCCATGGAAACCATTATCCGACGCACAGCGATTTCGGCGTCACAGCTACAGAACCATTGTAACAGTTGACCTGAAAAAGAAATAGATTAATTTTTTGTGTCATCCGTGCCTTCGATTCGATATCCTGATCAAATATGTCAGAAATCGGTAAACGCGTGTGTGATAAACCGGGCAACTTCAGACACCCAGCTAGAGTTAATGGTAAGATCAAAGTGGTTATAACTATTGCGTTCCACATATCGGTTAGTTGTATATAATTTACAGCCGAATAAATGGACGTGCTTCATCTAAATGAATAACAGTATTGAGTTGTGTGTTTCTGTCGCACCGTAGATCCGGTACGGGAAAGGAATTGTAAGAAAAAGTGACAACTTCATTTAGTAACTTGATTCTCGAAGGCTTTGTTTTGGAAGTAAACCGACTTGCTACTGTTACTATAATAGGCTGAAGATTCATTTTTCCCTCCCACTTTCATGGTAGATCCTAACTTTATGTCCCATTTCTTTAAAATACAGAATTCTTTTCGCATAGCTCCGTGGTTCTGGTTTCATCATCTCAGCGAGTGTTGAATGACGTCATTCAGTTGGCAGTTCCTTCTTAGGATGTGTCCAAACCAGTTCGCTTTCGCTCATGAACACTTTCGTTTGCACTAGTAGAAGACTTATAGTGTTCAGTAACATGTTTTTGACAATGATATTATTTTATTAGCAACGGTCACAAAAGTTAAAACGGAAATGGCGAGTGAGTAACGGTAGGAAGTGCCGAGTGCCTGCTGATAAACGACAATTTATCGCAGTCGTTATCGGCAACATGTGATGGACTCGTAGTTTGCATTCCAGTGTTAGTCATTAATAGAGCCCGCATTTTATTTCGACCACTATTGTGAGACAATATTTGAATTTCTCTTTGGAAGTGAATTTTTTTTTTTCGTGATGCAGGCCATGAATCACTTTTTATTAAAAAAGATATCTTCATCTTGTAGTACAACGGCAAAACTTTCATCTCATATTCCCCATCAGAAAAATAATCCTTAAAAATAGCGGAAGAGGTGTTTGCTGTGGGGACGCAGCATTCCCTTCTCCGTGCCTCGACCAGTTTAGGAGGCAGCTGGCCAACTATTCCAATGGGAATAGCGGACAACTCTTACCGTATGCCCAAGGTCTGTGACCCCGGAACATACACCTCTCAGAACAGGCCGAGGAGCTTCGGCTTGTTGGAACCTTGTTCAAAAACGGAGAGGAAAAGGCATACCCAAAGGTAGCCCCTTCGTATCTCTCCTAAAAGGTTCTGCCTGCGAGAGAACAACCCTCGCAGGTTAACCTGCGAGAGAATCCTCTCGCAGGCTTCTTGTTGTGACGATTCTTTAGGCATTTGTCACTCTAAAATCAACAAGGAGCGTTCTTGAATTTCCCAGATTAGTTTATTAAAAACAACAAGCTTTTGCTTACTGCTGTGGCACATGTGTCGACCAGGGGAAGATCCCTATGACGCCCAGGTGCGACATTTTGGAAGCGCGTGCTCTTGTGAAAGCACCTGTAGCAACTGGAACGTTCAGTACTGGAACGAGACATCCTTTGCCCCCGTGAAGCGTTTTGAACAGGTTTCAGGCACTTAGAAACTCGATTTACAACTGGAGGGAACGTGCCCTTATAAAACTCGGATCATAAAGAGGCGAAGAAGGTCTCACAGTTCGGTAAGAAGTCTAACAAAGCAGTCGGCGTTCACGCCTTTCTTTTGTTTGTGATTTCCAAAATGGGTGGGGAAAAACAACAGTATAAAAAGAAACATTACAAGTATCTGTTATATAAAACGATCCTAAATTAATTCTGTATGGGTTTTTAAAACACATATCTCGAAGTTTTACAGACAAGGAATCGTGGTCTTTAATATGTTGAAACTAGGTATTAAACCATTATTTTTATGAAACCAAACAGAACTAATTTCCAGAAATATGGTACCTGTTAATTGATAATTTTTTAGTTTACTGTATCGACTATTGTTTTTCTCTATGGGTTAACTTTAAATATGCAACAGAAAAAATGAAACAATTTACCGACCGGAAAAATTACAAACAGGTGATTAACAATATAATACTTGACATATTTCCTTTTAGATGTATTATATTATAAAAGCCAAATGTATCATGTAACACAGAAGTCAAAACCATTGGCACAATTTAGCCCGAAATCCTACGAGTCTTCTGAATAACGAAGAAAGGATTGGAGATACTGAAGGACACGGAAATTAAACCAAATGATAAATTTGTTGAGATAGACAAAAATAAAATGGACAGAAATTAGTATAAGTGGGCCAGTGAAAATTTACCAGAATTGTTTTCTTGAACAAATATCAGAAATATTAAATGTGCCGTTCGTTTTAGAAAGTCAGCAAACGTTAGAGGTTACACGTTGTCGAAGAAACAAGAAGTTATTTTTCATTTAGATTGTTGAAAGAAAATTTTTAGTGATTAATGTTATATTATATTCGATAATAGTGTGATAAATATCATACTTTATTGAATTTATAATCCAGTAGTGAAAATGGATTACACTTCGTAGAAATTAACGGACGTAAATTAGAACAGTCGGCCAGCTGCCTCCTAAACTGGTCGGGAGCACGGAGAAGGAAAACACAGAAAACCGCACTCCCGCCATCGAAAGAACTTGGGACAAGTACCTAATGCCAAACAAACTTTTCTACGGTTTGTCCTGCATCACTTTTAGACGAATTGCCTATAGCCCGGGGCCCTAGTTAAGCCTTGGATACCTTCCTCTTCTTTTCCGCATTCCTTCTTTTAATTTTCCTTCCTATGCTAATAAAGGGGAGTTGCCACCATGTGGATTACCCTCATGCAGCCTGTTTCACTAAAAAAGTTAGATATATTGTTTCTTACTTTGATTGGTTCTGTAAAACCATGACATCATACATTATTCAGACGAAATTATGAAATTTATACTGATACTAGCTGGGTGCCCGGCGTTGCTCGTGTACTTATTTATAAAAACTCGAAAAATTATTTAATTGAATACTTAAATATATTCCTTGAGTATTTCAGGATATAATTGTCACTCAGTCTTCATACATTACGAAATATTACATTGATGAAATTGTTAGCTAGACTCACAACTAATATAGCGCGAAAATTAACTTACATTTTCCGCAAGGATGGTAAAGTAATTCGTATTCTTCTTTATTACCATTCGATGGAGTATTGCTGTATAAAATTATACTTTTTATTTAAAGAAAATATTTCTGCTTTATTTCATTCCCATTAAAGGAAATATTTCCTTTGTTCGTTGCGTAGTAACGTCTTTCTCTCGCGTGACGTCATTGTCTCTTGGCGCGCAGTAATTTAATATTTAATGAACACGGTTTTTAATTATAATTCTTTCCACATGTATGCTAGGCGTTTCTCACCCTCACAGTACCGTTTCTCGTGTTTTGAAGAATATGTGTACCAATTTTTGTTGCATTCTGTCCACGCGATAAAATTTGTATAAAGAACAACGTAAATACGTACATACATACATACATACATACAAATATACATCCTTTTTTATTATATAGATTACGAAAATGATGAGGGAAGACGTTAGCCTCTTCCACTCCTGCTTCATTAATCGCCTAAATTTGAATTCTAAGGAGGAATAAGTACAAATAAGTACCAAATGCCCGACCTACCTTATGCAGGTTTTTCTAGGGATTGCTCTGTATCACTTTAAGGCGACTTGCCATGTAGGATCCTTTAAATATAGTCCGGGGGGCTTAGTTAACCATTGGCTACCTTCCTCTACCTTTCCTCATCCCGCCTTTCAAATCCCTTCCTATGCTATTAATGGAGAGTTGGCACCATGTGGATTACCCTCATGTACCCTGTTACTCTTAAAAAAGAGATGGAACTTTGAAGGACCTACAAACACAGAAAATACATGCATGGTGGTTATGTGCTCGAGATAAGAATTGATGGAAGGGTATCATAAAGGAGACTTGGTTCACATAAGGACTGTAAGAAGAAGAACAAGAAGAAAAATTATTAATACTTAAGCCTTTGTATGTTGTATATTCTCAATAAGACTTTCCCACAGTTTACTTACTTCAACGTTTTTAGTAACATTAATTATTGTATTTCATCTTTGTCGGATCATGGCCATTCTGGCTGTCTTCTGGAACGTTTAACAGGTGAATTAACGTGCCCTTTGCACCGATACACATGTTCCTCCTCGGAGGCGCCAACACTATCGCCAACTTTTCGCAAGTCCACCCTCTATATTACACTCGTAATTTGTTACTGCGCAAGAGAATTTACGAGCCGCATGAATAACTTTCGCGTTATGCGATGTGTTTCCAGGCGCGGGGGATCCTCCAGATTAAACGCGGCTCATTTGTAGGTTGTCAGGCAGGTGAGCTTCCCCGTCCAGTTTTTTTTTCTTCTTCGTTGTGCTCCTGTAGCTTTTAACCTTCGCACGCGCTCACATGCTCGGACCAACTAGTTCTGTGGTCCCCCCCCCCCCCCTCAAAAACGCCACCTGCCTGTTCTACAACAGAACACTGTTGCAACAAAAGGTCTTATACCTCAAGGTAGATCGGCCTGGGTACACGCAGCTTAAAATTATACAAAGACATGAAAGTCATGGTTACAATGAGAAATAAAACGAAAACAAACCTGTATTCATAAAAGAGTAACTATTATTCGAATTTAATTTACGTGTCACTCTTTTTTTTTGGTGTAACAGACAACTTGAGAGTAATCCACATGGTGGAAACTCCCCTTTAATGGCATAGGAAGGGATTGAAAGGTAAAGCAAGATAGCCAAGGGTTAACAAGCGCCCCCGGACCTTAGTTTAAGGATCCTACCCGGCATTCGCCTAAAAGTAATGCAGGACAAACCCTAGAAAAACCTCCATTAGGTAGGTCGGGCACTGGGTACTTGTCCCACGCCCTTCCGACGGTGGGAGAGGGGTTTTCTGTGGTGATGCAGGATCCCCTACTACGTTCCTTAACTACCTTAGGAGGCAGCTGGCCGACTGTTCCATTGGAATAGCGGACAACTCTTACCGTATATCCAAGGTCTACGACTCAGGATCATACACTTCTCAAAACAGGCCGAGGTGCCTCGGAACCTTAGTTCAAAAGTGGAGAGAGGAGAAGGTATTCTCAAAAAGGTAGCCCTCCCCGTCACACATAAAAGGTTGATTATTCAATCCAGCCATCTTAGCTTGGATCTTAATAATAAAACAATTGATCAATAAAAATCTTTTATATTCATTTCCGTCTTTTCTGTGGTTGTCTTACAACCACTTTCTCAATTTTTCCTAAGATCGCTTCTGTTAAACGGAAGAGATTCACAGACTCTGACATTATTTAATTTTTCTGTGTCATGAAACATGTTTATGGCTCAAGCTGTAGTTTCTATATTTTACATGCACTCGTATTATTAACTGAAACACGGGAAAAACACAGTATTTACATTAAAGTCGTAAAATATTAATTATAGACTTAAAAAAAAATTCCAATATGTACCGTGTAATTAAATGTACATGTAGCGATAACAATTTATATTTGTTACATTTGAAATTCCGTTCGTAAACTGTTAACAAGTGTTGTTCTATTTGCAGTAAAATTCCACCAGAGATCGAGTCATATTTTAATTACAAAATAAATTATATTCCGACAATGAAATGCTATGATTTGAAACTCGCTAATTAATTAAACGTGTCGCAGTTAAAAAAAAAATAAAAATATCTGTATGGAATAAACGGCCGGGGTTTCACTGTTTTGAAGATTTGAATAGCTATATATGAGAAATTAATTGGCAATTTTCGCACTGCAACCTTCGTTGTGAGTATTCTGACGTTCAGCTGCTGTAACAAAAGCTCTCGCCCAATGTAATTAATTTTCACGCCAAATATTTTGAGAGTGTGATACACACGCGTCTTTATCTATTTCCCAATTCCGGTTGTTTCCGACGCACAAAGAGCAGCCTAATTACGTCAAATAAAGTGATGGTTTAATAGAATTTATACCTAAAATATTTATCTTTCTCAAATAAATAATAATTACTATAATTATTGTATTAGAATTGTCAGATTTTCGCGTATTCAATCTTATTTTTATTATTATTAATAAAAATATTTAACTTATTAATATTTGTTAATAATAATAAGACAAAAGACTACAATGAGGAGATGGCCAAGAACAAGCAAATGCAATAAAGACTAGAATTGACAAGAATATTATGGAAAGAAAAATCCGCCTATGCAAAGATCTTCAAGAAACTTGATCACCTGCTACGTGGACGCAAAAAAATATCGCTGACTACCTTGACCGGGATAAAATCTCTGGATTTTTGATACAACGGGTACCAGTGACAGTCGTGTAGACTTTCTCCACTCCTTGTCAATTTTTTATCTGATGGGTGCGGGATTTTATGTTCCTGAACACCGCCGGATATTTATTCACGTTTAATATTTCTCTCCTTTTTCCTACACTGGCTGGGTGAAGGTGTTATCGGTCCAGTTTTGAGACGTATATGACAGAGGCAGCGAAAATAAAATGTGAAAAAATGAGTATATTTCGTGGGCCAATCACGAGAAAAAGATTTTTTCGTGATATTTATATCCGTTATATATAATTATTGGTTCTAATACGTAAATTATGTTATACAAATTGTGTTTAATTTTTATGTTCAGTTCTTCCACTAAAAGCTATTTTCATTATTTAATTAAAATTAAGGTAAATCGGCTTTAGTTTTTAAAAGTAAATTTATAAGGATTTTGGAGAAAAATGCGTTTATTCTCGTGTCATATCTATTTTTAGCCGCAGTTGGCCTCGGTCTGTTTTGAGAGGTGCCTGTTCCGGGGTCGCAGACCTTGGGCATACGGTAAGAGTTGCCGGCTATTCCTATTGGAATAGTCGGCTAGCTGCCTCCTAAAACGGTCAAGGCACGGCGAGGGGAAAGCTGAGACCCCACAGCAAACCCCTCTACCGCCATCGGAAGGGCGTGGGACAAGTACCCAATGCCCGACCTACCTGATGCAGGTTTTTCTAGGGTTTTCCCTGCATCACTTTGAGGAGAATTGCCGAGTAGGATCCTTAAACCATTGCCCGGGGGCCCTAGTTAAGCCTTGGCTACCTTTCTTTACCCTTCTGCATCCACCATTTCAAATCGCTTTCCTATGCTTCTTCTTCTTCTTGAAGGGACTTTGCAAGGGACGAAGTAAGCATGGTATAATGTAAAATTAAGATGGACAGGAGAAGAAGGTGTAGAAAGGCTATATATTGGGTAATCCAAATAGTGGCCACTCCCCTCTTATAGCACAGGAAAGTAATTGAAAGAGGGGATGCGGAAAGGTAGAGCAAGGGACTAGGGCCATCGGGCTATAGTTTAAGAATCCTACCCGGCAATTCGCCGGAAAACCCTGCATCAGGCACGTCGGGCATTTGGTACTTGTCCCACGCTCTTCCGATGACGGGAGAGCGGTTTGCTATGGGGCGCAACCTCGTCCGTGACTCGACCAGTTTGGGAGGCAGCTGGCCGACTGTTCCAAACGGGATAGCGAACAACTCTTACCGTATGCCAAAGACCTGCTACCCCGGATCATACTCCTCTCAAAACAGGCCGAGGTGCCTCGGCTTGTGGGAACCTTTGATCAGAAAACAAATGGGAAGAGAAGGTAGCCTCCTCCAGAACTCTCTGGGAAAGTTCAACTGCTAGAGAACACCCCTCGCTAGCTTCCAGAATAAGAAGGTGTAGACGCGATATGTTTAGGGTAGCCCACATAGTGGATTATAGCACAGGAAGGGGTGTGAAAGGGGGGATGCGGGAAGGTAGAGCAAGGTAGGTAAAGGTTCACTAGGGCCCCGGAGCTATTGTTGAAGGATCCTTCGGTAAGGTAATTATATGGCGGTAAAGTATGAATGTTTTTAGAGTGAGGGGGGGGAGGGTGGAGATATATCGAGAAAACTGAGAAAAAGAACAAAAATTCATATGCAAACTGGCGCCGCCGATAATGAACGTTCTTTCTAGATGAGTCTTTCCGTTAGCATCGCAGAGTCACAATAACAAATTTAGTAACGTATTCACTACCCTTGTACGTCAAAAGAATATACACTTCAAAAAACATGCGACATTTTAAGCGTATTATATAACTATAGGCATTCGTTTGTAAACAATTTTACCAAAGTTTAGTGAGTGAAGGTATGTCTTAGAAGGTACTGCAGGAGCCCGCTGATGTTGAGCAGTGAACGTAACAGAAAATAACTTCTTGTCTAGAACGAGTATTGGGTGTTTCGAACATGGCGTTTGTGAGGTAAATACGCACTAAGAGAGAAATATGACAAGTCGTTTAGGCAGCGTACAGACAGAGCTGTGCCCGTTGTAATGGCTGTTGCTGCGGGGTGTTAACTCGTGGAGTGGAGTTGCGATAGAGTCATAACTTCTGTCGAGCTCAAAACAGGCTCAACATTTTCGCAACACAGAAACCGCGTCATCCGCCGTGGTTTTTTTTTTAGAGAATAATTAACGCCGGATGAGACCACACGCAAGCAATCTGGCGTAACACGCAAGGCGACGCAAACCTACGCACTTTGTGCCATTAACTACGTTATTGACTCCGTCACGACCAACACCTGCAGATACTAATTTACATTATCCACGCCTAGGAGTTTTGCTACTCCCGCGTAAATTAGTGCTTGAAATTCCCTCCATCCAAGTGTGAAGCAGCAGAGCTATAAACGAACCATTCCGACGCTGCTAATTAATATTACTTGTCTGCCAGTCACGCTTGGGGGGCGGAAATATGGCGTAAAAATTCTCTGGAGTGAAATTTAACAATTGTGATTATATTCACATACCTAATAATCATTTTCTTAAATATTTGCAGTGTGAGAAACCCAAATTACAACATATTAATTTCAGGCTTGTTTGACTGTCTCCAGACAAATTACAGAAATTTTGGATAAAGGACGGGAAAAAAATTTATGCTTATGAAAAGACGTCACGTAACTATTTAAGAATCCAAATTAGAGGCACTTCTTACAAAATTTGGCTCGCGTAGTTAAATAATTTATCTTTCTATTCAAGATAGATGCTGGTTAACGCTATTCCCGTTGGAACAGTCGGCCAGCTGCCTCCTCAACTGGTCGAGGCACGGAGAAGGGAATGCTGTGTCCCCACAGCAAACTCCTCTACCGCCATCGGAAGTGCGTGGGACAAGTACCTAATTTTCGACCCAGGTTTTCTAGGGTTTGTTATGCATCACTTTTAAGCGAATGCCGGGTAGGATCCTTTAACTACAGCCCGGGGGCCGTAGTTAACCCTTGACCCCCATTTAAATCCCTTCCTATGCTATTAAAGTGGAGTTGCCACCATGTGGAGGGAATGGGACGTTTCGGCGCAGGGGCTTTTCGGTGCGAGCCATTTTGGCATTTGATCATTTTGGTTTGAGGATTTGATTGAAACTTAGTTATTTTGAATTTTATTAGTCCCCGGATAAGGAAATAGTTTACGTTATAAAATCATCAATAATTATTAGAGACTATTTTATTTTAACCTACAATAATTAGCGTTTAGAAACTTCAAATAATTTTAGTGTACAAAATAATTAAGAAGACGATAATTATATACAATTAATTAATAGTATTAATTTGTACGTAATTAAATAAAATTTTTCATTACTATGAGTGCAATATTTTATTTATAAAATATGCTTAAAATTCATGTTATTATAACATATAATAAGAGTTGTTATAGCCTGTAAAGTAAGAGAGACATAAAAAACTCACACAAAAAAATTATTTATTCAGGGTTGAGTGAATTTTCACGTTTTCTAGCTTCAGAATTTCCGTCGCTGCATTTATATGTTAATAAGTTTTTTTTCTCATCTCTAATAAACTGAATTAGTGATATTAGCAGAAAATAAATAACAGAAATTTTAGTCTCACAAGTACAGATTGTGATAGTCATCGACCGAAGTAAATCATATATAGAATTTAAATATATTTTAAAATCTTGAAAGCTACAATTTACATTTTAATGGTCAAATGAAACAGAATAAAATGTATAATAAAGAAATTCTTCATACGAATTTGTTAGGAATACAAGACGTTTGTTGCTTACATCAGAACTGATTCAGATATTTATTAATTAGTAGACCTGTAAAATATAAAGGTTACATATATATATATATATATATTTCGCAGAGTGCAGAAAGGACGAGACATTTACTTAAAACAACTTGTTGCCGGTCACAAACCTTTAAGTAAATTTTAAAAAAATATAGTGATGCAGACAACAGATTTTTATTAATAGTGAGAAATTTTGGTGACCGCGATATTATAGACTACTTGCGTGGTGTAACTTATAATTATATGGTATAGAATTAATTAAATATTTTGTTCGTTTACTGTTATTTAATTTTTACAATACCAATAAAACGAGTTTGTATTCTAAATTTGAGTATTTGTTCATTTTATAATGTCAATATCAGTAGTGTATTTGTTAAAAAAAAATTATTTCGAAATAGTTCCCTTGACTTTGCCAATTATCGCGCCGAAACGTTCTGGACCCCCTTGTGGATTACCCTCAAGTAGCCCGTCGCCAAAAAAAGTCACTCAGTAGTTAGAATTTTTTTAATATTTATTTTGACCGATGAAGCGATCTCAACGAAGATGAACCGATGAAGAACTGTATTAAATATATTAAATAAAACTCATGTCTTTGCAAATTAAATACACAGAAAACTGGCAGTTTTCAGAGAAAATATGCAAGAAGAATATATATTTTTTTAAATTTGTATCACAGGGAAAGCAGAGGATTATTTACAGTTCTACTTCTGGAACGAGACAATGGTAAGATAATTTCCGTGATTCTAATATACATAGAAATTAATCGACGCGGCTGTTTCTATAAGACAGTTGAAATAACTTACTCGTAAAATAATTTTTAAGTTTCGTATAAATGCAGATATGTTTTATATTTAGCCAGTCTTTAATGAATTTTCTGTTTCAATTCCTGTTGGTGCGTTCGAGGCGGTTGTGAGAGGAAAAGCTCGCCTCTCTTCCAGGTGTTGCTGTGTTGGCAGGGAGAAGCAACTGTCTGGAGTCGCTGACATTCGTTCTTGTACCCTGGCACACCGATGCCAAGAATTCTTATTGCCTGCGCATGAATGATTTAAATAGAAAGAGAGACGCGCTCCGTTCTCTCAGTCAGGAATAGAAATCTCTTCATTCGCAGATTTCGTCCGCTTCGACAACAGAACCAATCTATTCCGGATTCCACGTCTTTCTAAATGCACTGGGCCCCTCGAAATATTTCAGCAAACTGAAAATAACTTCGGGCTTTACTATGTGGATCGCCAATTAATTTAAATTTATTTCCCTTTACTATTTTAAAGAATTGGGCACTGCTACGTGTATCATTAAATCGTATAATTTTAGGATTACAACTTTGTATGAATCGACTGAACAAAAATGTCTGATTTTAATTACTGCGTTACGAACGTTTTATTTGAATCGTAACGATGCATGTGTTCTAAAACAAATTTTGTGGCAACCTTTTCCTTCCTTTTAATGGTGTCAAATATTCCCCTTCACTTTGATATATTTTATCTGTTGAAACAGACCAACGTTAGCACAAGGGTTATGAAGCCCACTATTAAAAACATCTAACATTCTTTCAAATAATCGTTTTAATTATTTTATTCATTATTATTATTATACAGGTACGTTCATGGTATCGAGGTCGACAAGCTTAAAATAAAATAAAATTTTAGACTATTTTTTAATAACAGTGAATTAACTTTAGAGCTAGGCGTCAATGTTCCCCAAAAATGAAATATAGACTCGATCTCCACGCGGGATTCAATAGAATATTAATAGAGCACCTTTTTAATATTTGGAAGTGACTAAACTGGGGTGATGCTATTAATATGGGTAATGAAAGGGCGGTACGAATAAAAATCAAGCAAATATAAATTTATTCGAGAAATATGTCGGAGAAAAGGGAAAAATTATATAGACTTGGGATCCATTGCATAAAACGTATCGATATATTAAAATTTCTGATTTACAAGAAAAGTACTGACAAAACTATTGATTTATGTATGAATATTATAGCTTAAAGGGCCAAAATATTTCTTAACCTACAGACTACTACTATTTTTTTGCCAATTTATTTTCAATATACTCTGCGTGTTTATAAAATTTTAGCTGACTGTCAATAATAACTCCTAGGTACTTAAAATGATTTATCCACTCTATCACCTCATTTTCCTACAAATATTTTAGGTCTAAGATTAAAGCCACTGTATTATTTCCAGTATCCCTTTCCTTTTCCCATGACTACTACAAGTTGTTCAGAAGTTTCTGTCTAATGCTTATGCCTAAACCCTGACTGATACACAAAAAGAATTTTATTTTTATTTGCATGTTCTATCAATATATCATCAATTAGAGGCTCAAGAATTTTATCAATAATAAGTAAGATATTCACTGGACGAAAATCTTCCATAGCTATACTATTTGAAAATTTAAGAATTGGTGTAATACATGAGACTTTCATTGAGTCCGGTACATTACATCATTTACAATAGTCTACCACATCCCAAATTTCTTTGAAGATTTTGCCATTTAGGATCCCGTCACTTCCAACATTTTTTTAATTTTACTATAATCCCATCTATACAAGTCTTATTTATAGCAGGTAAGTCATCTAACATTTCACCATTATATATTATCTCTTGTATTTCAAAATTATTTCTACTTGGGTCAGATATTTTACTTATAATTTCCTTTATGCTTTGAATAAAATACTTATTTGATCTGTTTGCCATTTCTAAATTTTCATATACCACCTCACCTTCAAAATCCATAGTTTATTAATGACTAGCTGATTCCATGTCTAATTTATATAAACCAAAAAAGTATTTAATTCTATTTTAATCTTTAGTCAAAATCTAAATATAACTATTCCTAGATCCGTACATACTTTCGACCAATAGTGCATTAATTGAACAGCTATAAAATATCCATTGAATTTTATTGCATCAATTCCAACAAACATACGTCCGAATTTCTTTACCAATAGAATACTTAAATATACCCCTTGAGTATTGTAGTCTTCAGACATTACGAAAGATTAAATTTATGAAATTGTTAGCTATATTCAGAGTGTAAACAAATGGACGCCA
Organism: Zhengitettix transpicula; assembly: GCA_037074705.1. Lineage (NCBI taxonomy): Eukaryota > Metazoa > Arthropoda > Insecta > Orthoptera > Tetrigidae > Zhengitettix > Zhengitettix transpicula. The sequence goes on from CM073596.1 coordinate 28,143,998, forward strand.
TTTCTGTGTCACTAATATGGCACGAAAATTAACTTACATTTCCCACAAGGATCGTAAAGTATTTCGAATTGTTTTTTTATTATCACTCGATGGAGTATTACGGGATAAAATTACACTTTTTATTTAATGAAAATATTTCTGCTTAATTTAGTTACGGAAAAATTAAACTATTTCCTTTGTTCGTAGAGTAGTAACGTCTCTCTCTCGCGTGACGTCATGGTATCTTGGCGCGCAGTAATTTATCACTTAATGATCACGTTTTTAAAATATAATTATTTTCACATTTGTGATTTCTCAACCCCACAGTACCGTTTCTCGTGTTTTGAAGAATAAGTGTACCAATTTTGTCCACGAGTTAAAATTAGTATAGAGATTAACGTAAATACATACATACAAATATACATCCATTTTTATTATATAGATTAGAATATTTTAGAGTTAGTCTCATGGGACATGTATTTTATAATTTAATTATTAAATCTGTAAACTGATTCTGAGCCTGCTATATTAAATATGTTCACACCCACCCTTTGAAAATCTGCTAAACTTTGAACATCACGTATGAAAAAAAAAAATTTGAGATGTCGTGATCTGTAGGAAGAAGCAAACGGAACGTAACAGCAGTGTAAGCTGCATCGCGTGCGAGGCTAAATGAACAACGTGTGCTGGTTACAGGGAAGCCTATTCATGGGAAACCAGTTGTGCGTTGGGGTGGGTCCCCTTCCTTGTTTGGGGATACCGAACCCATCGACAGCTGCAGGACAATCATTAATGTCTGTCAACATACGAAACAGTTCCAGGACACGCAGACTATCGATACCATTATATCTCGATTTATCGTTCCATTCAAGTTTGAGCGCTAGCCACACAAAAGAAACTACGATCGCGAGTCAAATTAGTCGGGTGTTCTATATCACAACACGGGGTGAATATGAGAATAGAGCAGTTTGAAAAGAAAAGGATTTAAGTGAGCGAGAAATAAATATATATTTAATAGTCCGAATAAAAAAAATTATTTAGATGTTATGGAAATATTATATGGAACTCTTTACCTTTTTAAAAATAGAAATACTGAAGAAAGGGAGCACTGGAGTAACAAAGCGTGGAGAAATATGCGCGGAATGATACACAAACCGGTATACATTGGCTAAGTGTACCATAAATTTTCAATTAAAACTCATTTCTAACGAGGACTATTGAGGACTGGAATAAGTTCCCTGCAAAGTTGTTCGGAGACTGTCCCCTTTCTATTAGCAGTTTTAGTGAGGGTTGAATAATAAAGCGACAGTGAAATCTGAAATTTTATATAACTATCTGTAATATATTTTATGTTAAATTTTGTTTAAATTTGTTCGTCTGTTAGTAGCTACCACTTCATTTGCAGTTTAATAAATACAGATACAATACAAACGTCTGTCCTTCGTATAGGGATGAAAAATTTAACTAATTAATCCAGAATCTTTTTTATTTCATTTAATAGTTTCCGGTACTTCTTTAATAATTCTACGAGTACGTTACTGTATATTCGTGGTGACAATTTTTATTTTACTACAAATTCAGTCGCATACACAGGGAAAGTAAATTGGATGGACTGAATATTAAGATTTTGTATTTTCAATCTTTTCTATCTTTGTAAACGGAAAACAAATGAGTGTATAAGCAATAAAAATCAGATTGCTGAACGTCCTTCATTTCGTCTCAGAAATGTAATATTCTCCTTGAAATTAATTATAATAATTAATATGATTGTGAAAATCGATCTATACGAAGGGTTTGGAACGTCTATCATTTCAAGATGGCGCATGTAGGATTTATGTTGCTAAAAACCTTCTTACAGGTTTCTGTAACAATTTTAATCGAAATTGGAGCGAGTGTTTCTTGTGAAAAGCGACCAAAACCAGTGACAGAAATTTAAATGATGCAGACTTCGGATCCACTGCATGGAACGTATTTACACATATTAAAATTACTGAATTCCAAGGAACGTACCGACAAAACTAACAATTTATTTATTTAATCGACAAATGGGCAGTTTTTCCGGTGGTAGATGCATGGAGTTACAATTTAATTACAAATTAAATAAGGAAGGTTACAATAGGGGCATATAGTGTAAATAATTATTATAAAATATAAGTTAGGTTTAGGGACATTATTTCAACTATAAATACATGTATATAACATTATATTAATTAAAGGCTAATTATGAAAAAGTTAAAGAAGGAATTAATATTGTACTGGCCCAAAAATAAGAAAAGTGAAAAGATATTGAAAATAAACAGATATCTGCATATTTCAGTTCACTATAATATATAAATAAAATAATTCATTATTCTGCAATTTACTTTCAATCCATATATTTTAGTCATTTACGTATGGTGGTAGTTTAAATTTCTATCAGGTTTAAATTATTATCAAAAACCTAACACAGTACAGATTCAATGATAAATTAAGTATTGAAGAATTGGAAAAAGTATACGTCTGTAAAATATGATCATCAATTTTTCATAATAATGTTATATGAACTGTTGGAGATTTTATAGCCTATGTTGCAACTAATTAACCACGTAGAAGATCGTATCCTAAAAAGTTCCAATTCTACATCCATCACCATTAATTTTAGTGTAGAATATCATTATTTTAGAAAGACTTATATCTACGTGTGCTCAGGAAAACTCCCAATTAATTAATTCCACAAAGAAACGTTCAAGAAATATTTATAAATAAACAACAGCTAATTTAAATTCAGAAAAAAATATATTCATTTATGGACAAATAAATACGTTTCGTCGGTAACTTTGCGACCTCTTCAGGATAAAGTTTAACAAAATTTTTGCCACGACAGTCAAGGGAGAATGACCTGACTATCATTATATACAGAGCAGAAACAAAATTTTAAAAATGATATTTAAAGTACCCCACAGACTGGAAATTTAATCAATATATCAATACAATCGGGATGAATATATATATATATATATATATATATATATATTAATAAATCTGAATCCTTTTACTTGAAATGTATCGCTGGTTTAATTTTTAATATTAACTTTCCGTGGGAGTCGGTGCATAAATAATATTCGAACAATGTCCTATTTGCTATTTTTCCTGGATAATCAAATATATATTCAAAAATACACGAGCAGTTTTAGTTATCTTCTGCTTTTGCAAACAACTGAATCTAATTTTGTGTGTGCAAGGTTATACGTAATTGTGGAAGGAGAATGCAAAACTGGTTAACGCATATAATTACGGAGTATCCCAGTGCAGCAGGTTGGAGTTGCCACTTAGCGGAACCGTCACGGTTCTGATGCATCGACGCAGGCTTAAAAGACCTCACGTTGGAGAACAGGGAACATTTAAGCGTGCACTTCCCCTTCAGGACGTTGCCTCGCGGCTCAGGAACTTACTTTCATGTCTGCGGTGAAAGTCTACTTAATAATTACGTTCAGAAAACCTCGGCGAAATCTTCCTTCGAAATCATTATTTTACAAGTTAATACTCCATTATATACAAGGGAAATAATAGTATCTTTATTTGTCCCTTCAATCCTATCGTTTTGTTGTATCAATATTAATCCGATGTTTTTTCCGTGTTGTCTATAAATATCCATAACCTTCCAATATTTACATACAACACGGAATATCCAACTATATCGTTTGAAACCATTCAATTATAGGGCTATACTTTTAAAAAAGAATTAAATGACTGAAAATGTTGGAAATTTGTGCGAATATAACGATAGACCTAAACAATAATTATCTCTGTATATATATATTTATATATATATAAGTAGGAGGTCAATAGATTACATTTATGTAAAATTGAAGTTTTATAATATATATATATATATACGATCATATTTTACAGACTTATAATTTTCCCATTTCTTCAATACTTAATTTATCATTTAATCTGTAACGTATTATATCATAGGTTTTCGATAATAATTTAAACCTGATAGAAATTTTAACTACCACCAAACGTAAATATGACTAAAATCAATGGACTTACATAAATATATATTATTGACATCCTACTTTTACTTAAAACAACACGTGGAAATTAACTATGTATGGTAGGTAATAAAGTGGTAATTAGCGATAATGATCCGTTTTCTCCCTTTCGATCTAATTCTGACTGAATAAGAATGAATTTATTTTCCATCGATCTTCATTATTCATCGCCTATTCGCCTATTGCCTTAATTTGACTTTCTCTGAATAAATATTCAAATATTTAAAAGTCTACAAATGATGTAAATAGTTAAATTACTATTTTAAAATAGTGAGCAATACTCAATAACAGTAGTTACTGGATAGTAAGGTAGTAGACCTACTTGCAATTTATAATAAAGTTAATTAAAATTAAAGAATAGTTTTTATACGGATTTAAATTAGTTTGGTTCTTAAGAATGGCTTGGCGCTCTTTCTTGCGATTTAAGCCCAATTAATTTTTTTTGTATATGGCCTTATTTTTTATTTATTACTAACCCAAAATTCGCGTTCAAAAAATATTTTCTTTTAAGAAGCATATTTTCATCGTATGTAGACCTCATATTAAACTGCATTGAAGCGCATTGGTAATTAATTTTTTTAAATTAAATCCCAAGTCATTTAATTAAACATAAGAGAAAATCATGAATGAATTTTAACACACACACACACACTATGTATAGGATCGATGCTAAATAATGATTCTAAATTGTAGGCTATCTGAATATACAAGGTTTCAGATAATAACGTAAGAATTCAATTAACACTTAAAGACGATAATTTGCATAATGTTTTATTTAAATTCACAGATTGCTAATTTAGTTCGGCACTTCAAATGTACGTCGTATTATTAGTTTGGGCACGAGCAGAGGAGTAATTTTTTATTCGAAACCTTGTGTGTAGGCTTCAGTGGTTTTCTGTGCACCGTCAAGGACATTCGCTGATATGTTCGAATGTAGCTAAGGGCTACTGTTTTAGTTAGCAGGAATTAATTTGTCACCTTCTCGTAACGGAAATTTTAGTCGATTTATCTCTTACGTCTAATATATATTGTAATGCCAATTAATTAGGACATTAATTGGTTTTAATAAAATTTAATTGTAGCGGCAGGAGCTTCCAAAGCGAGAATGGAGGCAGGCTCTGTTACTTTGTCGGAAAGTCAAAAAGGCGTATGCTCGCTAACACTGGAGAGCACGACGATAGTTGGTGACGGGACATTTCGGAGGACGGAACAAATGATTCTAGAGCAGAGACTAGCCGTTGTTTAATGTATTAGTAAACAAAGTTGTGAGTTTAAGATAAAGTAAAGACATTCACGGAAGCAGTACGTCGAAAATATCGCTAAGTTAGCAGTTTTTACGTCTATAAGCAGCCAGGAAAGGAGTGCAGTTTTTACGACGGTAGCCAGCCAGGAACAGTAAAGTTGCAGTTTAAGTCCCAAGCGGTAAAAAGACTAGCAAATCTATGAATCACAAGATTCATATAAGGCAAGTAGTTATCAGATAGCTGACAAAAAGGAGGATCATTCCAGTTCCTGGGAGCCTATCAAGGTTGACTTAAAGAGTGTAAAATCTGTGAGCCGATATTAGAATCAGTGTAAAAATTTTTTGCAATAGTGTACTCCCGAACACAAAAGGAATGCTGGAACCAGCTGGACAGATGTGAGTAACAAAATACAAAATTAATGATTTACGTAAACGTAATTCAAGGATAGAAGTCAGATTTCGTTCTATTTTAACTGTCAATCAGAGTTAATTTCTTTTCTTTTAATTTCTTCCTATCGACATATTGTCAGGGTGAATTATAAACTGTATGTTAATTAGTTTTGTAAAACAATCTGTTGTGTCCATTATCAAACCCAGTTAAGGGCCTGAGATCTAAAATTTTAAATTGTAATTGTTTTTGAGCTATTGCCACAAAATAAATAAAACTATTGTTTGTTAATTGATTATATTTTCATTTAATAAAAAGCCTTCCAGTTAATTTTTACATTTTGACGCTTCACGTGAGGCAAATTCTTTAAAAATCTTTAAATTAAAAATAAATTAAACGACTTATTCATTTAATTATTACAATATATATATATATTGTAGGTGTAGACAGGCTATGTATAGGGTAATCCACATAGTGGCAACTCCCCTCTTATAGCATAGGAAGGGATTTGAAAGGGGGCATGCTGAAGGGTAGAGGAAGGTAGCCAAGGGTTAACTAGGGCCTCCGGGCTATAGTTTAAGGATCCTACCCGGCAATTCGCCTAAAAGTGATGCAGGGAAAACCCTAGAAAAACCTGCATCAAGTAGGTCGGGGCATTTGGTACTTGTACCACGCCCTTCTGATGGTGGGAGAGGGGTTTGCTGTGGGGTCTGCGACCCTGGAACATACACCTCTTAAAATAGGCCGAGGTGCCTCGGCATGAGGGAATCTTAGTTCAAAACAGAGAGATGTGAAGGCATCCCCTAAGGTAGCCTCCTCCAGAGATCTCTGCTGTTTCTCTTAGTTTTTATATTGTGAGTCACGAAGTGAAGACAGAAAGAAAACTTATAATTGATGACAGTGTCGTTCAGGTGATAAACGGGAATTCTGTTTTTTAAATCTACTGAGACCTTGAGGAGAATTCTATGGAGAAAACGGGTGTCGGAAAAATAAAATTCATCGACATTTTGTATATAAACAGAATGATTCTGTCACCTGAGACTGCCTGATGCGCTCATTTGTCGCTGAGGAATAGATTGCGACTGAGCTGTTAGGAACCTCCCTTGTCCAATTATTGCTAATGGGTTGTTTCGGTGATTTCCACAGATGTGCCAACATTGTTATGGGACTTCGTGACGAGACATTTCCACGCGGGCTGAATCGAGGGTGTGGGTGGATCGAAGTTATGATTCCACGTGCAGGGGAACCTGACACCCCCTGGATTGTTGTTTTTGTATTCACTACACGTAACACGTTGAATGTGACAGTCCTGATGTAGCAGGAAGTGTAATACCACTTGTTTGTTTGCAGGGTCTGCGCACATAAACATTAGGGGACAACAACTCGTTTACCAACACAATTCTTTCAACACAATAAAATTATCTCATTATGTATGCTTACAATGTTCACTGTTCGCCTCAGTGACTTTGCGAAATACACAACGTTTTGATTTTTCAAAATTCTTTCCGGCGGCTGCGTCTACAACTTTATTTACACCTTCGTTTCCATATTTCTCATTGCACATTGTGTTTCAATATTTAAAAATATGGCATGTGTTTAGCGTAATTTTTATGTTCAAAGCTTTGCCGTCTTCCAAAGGCTGATACAGTTTCTGAAACATACTGTATTTTATTTGGTAAAAGACGTGTATTGGAGCGTCTAGTACTACTACCTGTAGGTTCACGTGCGTAACAATAGACGCGTCCTTTGTTGTTAGTGTCACAATGCCGCACAGAACCGGTAGATTTTTTTTCCCCCCTGAAAGCCGGGTAGATTCATTGCGACATTTTGGTGTAGCGCTTCCATACGAAACGTTTCCTGAGAAAATGCAACGACTAGAATTACGAAGATAAAGCGTAAATACAGCGAAATGTCGATGAAATTGACTCTGATATTCAATTAGGGTATTTTCAAAACTAAAGAGTTTTTTGATTACTCATAAAAGGACCTGTTGGAAATACTGTAATATACTGTAGAGATGTGTAACGTTATGTTTTATTTAATTTATTTTATTTTATATTATTGACGGTGTAACTTTGAGGCCAGACCGTTGTAAAGAACAGTCAGTGTGGCGCAAGGATGCAGAGGCTGTAATGGTTGCTACGGATTATTGTCGAAAAGGCACACAGAACTTTGGCGGAAACAGACCAGTGTGATGTGTGAGCCTGAGGACAGTAGTCTTGAGGGCATAAACGTTGATGTTCGTAGAGAAGTCGGTGTCTGGACTTTAACCGATGATATAGAGTGAATATAACTGGAGACCGGGTCGAGGATTTTCGTAAATAATTAGGAATTCAGCAAAGTATTTTTGTATTAAAATTTTTTCTTCAGCAAAACTGATTGTGAAAATACGTACGACAGTAAAGTTCGGGAAACAGTGAAGTAGAAAGGCGCGGAAATTGTTATAAAGTGAAACTATATAGCAATTGGTGCAATGGCCTGTAAATAAATTATTGTTCTTTAAAATTAAAATAACCACGACTGCACAAACCGTTACTAAAGCATCTCTAGATAAAAATGGAGTGTCGACACTTAATTTGGTATACTTTTACGTAAATATCATTTACCCCCAGATTTCTATAGCTTTGTCGGATTTGTCTAATTTTTCTTGTTGTTAGATTCTTTTTATAAAATTTTGTTATTGTAAATTAAATTATATTATTGATTCTTAATAAAACTGAGGCATTTACTAAAAACATAAATGTAAAAAATTCAACGTTAAATTGAAATTTAAATTAAATATTTTTTTTGATATCTGTTTAAAATAATTTTTTTTAATTTCAAAGTAAAATCCTGATAACTTCAATTTGTTTCATTTAAATTTATTACCACATAATTTGACTCTCCAACGTGCTGACATATTTTGTTTAGTATCTTTTGTATACCACAATACCTAAATATTTATGTATAGAAATATATAATTTGTAATAGCTTTTCTCCTTCGATCGAGTTGAAATTGAGAAATATATTAAAAGATCTGGATAGAAAATTCTCGACTGGACCGGGAATGGCCTTCAAGTGCTGAAAGCATTTCTTTTGTTCTTTAAAAATAATTTTACGTTCGAAGTGGTAGGAATATTTTACGGATTAATTTCCGATGGAATCGTTCTCGATTAGTAAAATTTTTAATTATATCGAACACACTTATTGATGTATATAATTATAAACACGTGTACGAAGTAATACAGGGACATCAGTAATTTTATAAAAGATCAGGAAGACGTAAAAATAGAGAAATTTTTTACAGTAGCAAAACTTCTAAACCACTGGTCTCATTTTAAATTTAATGGATATTAAACATAGTATCGTTATGATTTTATTTGGTTTCTATTTGAGTCCCTAATCCCCAAGTATTTATTTTTAGATATACAATGACATATCAGTGGATCTGTCTGTGTGCCTACTTCGATATTTATTCCGTTTGCTCTGATAAGAAATTACCGCACGTAGAGGTGTATTCAAGGACATGTTACAGAAAACTAACAGAATGCTGGAAAAATAAAATATTTTATTTTTCTCAGTTGTCAGGTTATGAGCATTGTAGAAATTAACAGCCGACTTATTTTCTTTGTCATGTTCGACGGGCATCGAAGTAAGATGTGCTGCTGGAAACTACGTCGAATGAAAATTAATGATTAATATAGTTATCATTTCTTTAATCACTGTTATATTAGTATATTTAACGTTGCTTTATATTATATAATTTTTTTAGAGCACAATGTTTTTTGAATTTTGTTATTATAATATAATCTTATATTATGACGTATCCTATTCCCTCGACCGAGGTCTAATGAAATTAATAATAATTCTAAATCTAAGGCTACTCAAGGACGTGTAGTGGTAACCTAATCTCGTCCCCTTTTCCTTTCCCACTCCCACTTTTTTTTTTAGTGACGGAAGTAGCCTCAGGCCAACTGGTTGAACATTTCGCAAGCTTCACGGACTTATTCACATACAATAGGAGGGGAATCCAAGTCCCCGACCTGACCAACAGGTCGCTCGCATTGTGTCAACACTGAAACAAGTTCCGCCACACAAAGGCTATTACTACTCCACGACACTTCCGGCGAAACCTCACAAAGTTACACGCCAACTACCGACAGCAGCACTTCAGCTTGTAGAATCACGGACACTGATTTAGTACACATAGGAACACGGCAATATCCGGATTTATGCAATTGCTATATCGTCGGCAAAAAAGAAAAAAAAACACTGAAAATTATTGTCAACGAAATCACTTTGAGTATGGAATATTTCAAACTTAATGTATTAAATTAAAAGCGCACCTCATAATATATTCACGAGAGAATCACAACAATTAATTACATTAAATATAATGTTCGTTCCATTAACGTAAACAAATTATACTAATAATTAAACTACTATTTATGATTCTGTATTTCTTCAAATTTCATTTAATGTTTTTAAAATAATTTTATTTCCATTGTTTCTTTAAACTTAACAATACTCTCAACAGCTGTTAACATAACAGTTGTTGCCTGCAATGTGTCGGCAAATCGCATCTAGGAAATTTATGTCCACTACATTTCATGTAATTAATGTTAAATAATTTTTTAATAATTGTATTATAAATTATCTTGTTTGTTAAATCTTGGTTTGCTGGAATTTTTACAAACACGGCATTTAATTTAATTTTACAACTCCCGAAGACGTCCTGCAAAATCATGGATGAAACTTTGAGAATGTTTTCTCTATTATAATATTTTAAAAATTAAATCTATATAATAAAAAAGGATGTATATTTGTAGGTATGTATGTATGTATGTATGTATGTATTTACGTTGTTCTTTATACAAATTTTATCGCGTGAACAGAATGCAACAAAAATTGGTAAACGTATTCTGCCAAAATCGAGAACCGGTACTGTGGGGGTGACAAACCCATAGCATAAAGGTGGAAAGAATTATAATTAAAAACCGTGATCATTAAATATTAAATTACTGCGCGCCAAGAGACAATGACGTCACGCGAGAGATAGACGTTACTACGCAACGAACAAAGGAAATATTTCCTTTATTAGGAATGAAATAAAGCAGAAATATTTTTTTTAAATAAAAAGTATAATTTTATACAGCAATACTCCATCGATTGGTAATAAAGAAGAATACGAATTACTTTACCATCCTTGCGGAAAATGTAAGTTAATTTTCGCGCTATATTAGTTGTGAGTCTAGCTAACAATTTCATCAATGTAATATTTCGTAATGTATGAAGACTGAGTGACAATTATATCCTGAAGTACTCAAGGAATATATTTAAGTATATAATTAAATACTTTTTCGAGTTTATATAAATAAGTACACGAACAACGCCGGGCACCCAGCTAGTTAATAATAAAACTAAACCGGTTGATGTTTTCATTATTTTAAGGACGTCAGATAAATATAACTTTTAAAAGATTTGTATCTTAATTGATCATTTCTAAGAATATTTATTAAACGAATCACAACCAATTGGAACAGTTTCCATAATATAGATAGAGATAATTATAAATGCTGATAAGTTTCAGAAATGTTATACATTAAACTTGTATTCACTTAATGTTAAAACCAAGACTCCGGAAACTTTATACCTGCTCACTCAGCGGTCAGTATTGTGCAATTGTCCACTCGTGGCACGGCCGCTCGAAACACGGCGCCGAGTGAGGGACTATTCTGTTCATATCAGTGTGACATGGAGATATTTGTCCAATTAGGAAGTTTTTGAGTGAAAAAAATTCGCAAAAAATCGTTGTATTACAATAATGATTATTTATTTTAACGTTTTGAAACTTCTATTTTTAATAATTAAATAAATTGTTTTCTCTTGTTTATGACAAAAATTATTCTGTTGGCCAACAAACGTGAAAATGAAAATGAGAAAATGTTTACAGTTGAGGGTGGCAGTTGTTAAAATATTCCGCCCCATACCATCGCTGCACTGAGCCGCAATATCTCGCGTGCAAAACTGTTTTATCACATAATATTGTGGCGGCGGAATTTATGCAGCGATTACGCGTGGGAGGGTGTAGCAGTTTCATCATATTTGTGTAGCGTTCCTGAAATATTTATTACTAACCGTCAATATTTCTGTGTATCTATTTCACACGCTAATAAATTAAAGCGACCGGAACGATTCGTTAAAAATATGGATGAGAGGTTGGCCAATATTTAATAGCGTTGCTGAAAATCGTTGCGTACAGTTTTACAATTGGATATTGAGTACCGTACATTATTGAGGGGTGGTGGATGATGGAATTGGCTTATCAATCAGAAACAACGATATCAATCAAAAAATAATAATACAGCACAGCTTCGTCGATCATATTTATAGGGACATAAACACGCTCAAATGTGGACGAGAGTTGGTAGGCTATATTTCGCTCTGTAAGGTCATTGGTTTGATCCTATATAATTGAAAATACACGAACATTTCTGGAATAACAATATATTTTATGTCCAGCTAATTGTTTACACGAGAGCGATGCTTCATTATAGTAAAGATGTGACAAGTCAGGGGAGTTTTAAATAATTATAAACTATTTTTTTTTGTTGTGGCAAAACACATTAAGTGTTTGCTAAAGCGATTTAATTTGTCCAGCATCCATTTTATTTAAAATATACAAATGTATTACCTTATTTTGTCTGTTTATATGGTTTCTTATTTATCTTTCAGTTAAAATTTTGATTAGTTGCATTTTCTAGTCCTTTAAGGTTCACTAAAATAATATACAGAAATTATTCAGAATCGTCGTACTCATTTTATACGAAGTAAACAGACGCAATGATAATAATAGTGCTTGTTTAGTATTGGAAATTACATCTAGGAGCGGGGGTGGACGGGGGTGGAAATATTCAAACATGCCGAAATTTAAGTAGGACAAATATTTTTAGAGGTGTTCCTACAGATGTTATCTGTGTATATTTTAAATCCCTTACAGCATGGCTAACGAGCACCCTTAGGGGTGGGGGTGGAGAGGAGTTGTAAGAAAATGACGCGAATAGAACCGAGATTGAAGTCAAAACCAGGGTTATGAATGTAGCTCAGTTTAATTATGACATTAAAATTGCCATTTAACCCTCAGGGGCGGGGTTGGACGGGGGTGGAAATTTTGGAACATGTAAACAAGACCGATATTAGCGTTGAATAAATATTTTTCGGGGTTAATTATGTTAATTCACAAATTTATCTACATCTTTCTGTGTTTAATTTCAACCCCTTTCAGGCCTGGCATGGGAGCACCCTTGAGGGTGGGGTGGAGTGGTATTACATAAAAATAATGCAAAACCATCGAGATTGGAGTGGAATACGGTGTTATGGTTGTCACAGAGTTTAATTATGACATTCAACTTACCGTTTTACTTTCCCGTGCGCGGATTAACGGGGTGGAAATTTGCAAACACGTCAAACGGTCGATATTTGCGTGAATTAAACAGTTGTCGAGATCTATAACCTTGATAGTATTTCTACCGAAGTTGTTTGTGTATAATTTCAACTCCTTTCGGCATGTGACAGCAGCACGTTCAGCGATCGGGGTGGAGGGTCGTTAGAAGAAAATAGCACGAAAACAGGCCAAGATTCGGTTTAAATCGAGGTTATGGATGACGCTGAATTTAATTATGACAACCTGAGTAACGCGTGAGGTTGGCGGGGGTGGTAAGGTCAGCGCGAAGGTATATATATATATATTAATGGGCTGCAAAGGCATTTAATAAATATTTTCCGGGGCTATGAGATTTATAATATTTTCCTAGATATTCTCTGTGTATAACTGCAACGTCTATCGGCTTTGGAGGAGAGCGAACCGAGTTTGGACACAAATCCGGGGCTATGGATGTCGCTAAGGTTAATTATGACTTTCAAATTTTTGTTTAACCCTCAGTGGAGGGGGTGGACGGGGTTGTAAATTTTCGATCATGTTAAAACGATATATATTCGTCGAAATAATCTTTTTCGGGATCAAGTGGGGTTATAGATATATGACAAGCTAGTAATTAGAATATTAATGCTCATATCTTATTTCAGAAAATGTTTATAAAGCATTCTACTTGTTCCATGTGACACAATATCTGTAGCGGGATAAATTTATTCGGATTCTGGATACCTTTCTCAAATTCAATGTTGCTTCAAATAATGTAATAAAAACAACTGGGAATATAGTTTGCATTTGTTTCACGTATTTTCCTTTATTGTCGGTGTTTACCAGCAGTAATATTTATTTGGGCCTCGTAATAAACAAAGGCTAAGCAATTTCAATACTTGCAACAGGTAAGAATTCGGTGTTTTTTTTTTTAAGAATAGAAAAGTTATCGCTGAGTAATAACTTTGGTTGGATTTATATTCCAAACATTTGCCGAGGTTTCCCATTTCGAAATTACTGAACGGTTTTTAATATGAGTGTGGTACATCCAATGAATAATATTTACGTCAGACAAGGTAATCCGTAAGGGGGAAAAAAGGAGATGATGTCCCGTAAATTTGTCGTGGAATGTTGGCCGACACCCAGCGCCGGGAGTGAGGCGTCGTCCTTAATGAAGTCTGAGAGATTTAAGCGCTGACGTTCCCTGGAATCGTTTATTATTTATTATTAGCCAGGTATTAGCAGCGGAAGCCACGCGTGCGGGCGAATGCTCCGTGCCGTCCAATTTATCGCCGCTTATTTGGGAAAAGTCTCCCCGCCATTTGCATGTATTAATTCTCGCTGCGTCCTCCGTGTTAATTGGTCGAATTATCCTCCCCAAAGAGAGGAGCGGGACCCGAATTTCCGCGGCGCTCACTTCACAAAAGAGGAACTTTCTGCTGATTGCCGTCTGCTTTACGTGATTTTAACTCATCGTGGGGTCTAAAATTCACGTTCTGTTACAATAATAACTCCAAAAAACTTTTTTTTTTAAAAAAATACATATAACAATTAACTGATAACTTTTAGAGAGGGACATTTTGGCGATGTGAATAGTAGATTTTAATTTGTAAATATATTCCCTGGCTGGCAACAAATTTTTATTTAACGGAATGTGGAAGTGGGAACGTAACAATTGTTGAGTGGTACTCAGTGAATGGAATCGAGTTATAAAAAATATGAAATTGATAATGCGTTAATAATGACTTTTAAATATAGGAACGTTTATCAAAAATCTATCCAATAAATATATATAGTGAGAGAATTAGTGTAATTAATAGTTTTGCAGTGACTTTTAATTAGAATGGAAAATTTAATTTCAAATTATGATGGATTCACTCAGTAAAAACACGACTTTAAACGGAATACGTGTAATTCTGTTCTAGAGCAGATTAAATCTCGAATATTGGAGAGTTTAGATTATTTTTAGGGTAACAGACTACACGAGGGTAATCCACATGGTGGTAACTTCCCTTTAATAGCATAGGAAGGGATTTGAAAGGCGGCTTGCGGAAGGTAGCCAAGGGTTAACTAGGGCCACCGGACTATAGTTAAAGGATCCTATCCGGTATTTGCCTAAAAGCCTAGGAAACCTGCTTCAGACGGGTCGGGCATTGGGTACTTGTCCCACTCCCTTCCCATAACGGGAGAAGGGTTTGCTGTGAGGACGCAGCATTCCCTTCTCCGTGCCTCGACCACTTAAGGAGGCAGCTGGCCGACTATTCCAATAGGAATAGCAGACAACTCCTACCGTATACCCAAGGTCTGCGAACCCTGGACATACACTTCTCAAAACTGGCTTGTGGGAACCTTAGTTCAAAACACCAGAGAAGAGAAAAATGAATGAGACCGTTTATTGAATATATTTATTGATACAAGTGAAGGAAAATAACGTAATTATTTACGTAATACCAACGTTTCTTGGACAAAACTCGATAAGTGTAGAAATTTATCCCACGACTAATAGGAAAGTAATTTATAATGAACACTCATATTAATGTAAAGTTGAAATCATTAATGTATTGTTGAAACTTCCACGTTAGAAAGAAGAAAGAAAAGTTTGTATTAAGATGATTAAGGCTACAAATGGACTTGGGAACTATTTTCAAATAAGGCGCTGGAAATAATTGCTTTAAAAATTAATTGATGCTTTTATAAAATAGTTTATCATATATATACATATATATATTAATAATCAAATGTAAGGCGTTAATTAGTTTAATTTGCCCCACGTAATTTATGTAATAATCAAATAATAGGCGTTAATTAAATGAAAAACTTATTAACAATTTAAAACATAAATATTTATTTTATTTTGCGGCAATAAAATATAAAAATATAAAACAAAATTTGAGATCTTTCTCTCAGGGCCTTACTGGGTTTGATAATGAACACACAAAAAAAATTGATTTAAAATCTTATTAACAAACAGTTTACAATTTACTTAAACTATATGTCGATAGAAAGAAATTAAAAGTAAATAAATTAACTTTGATTGACAATTAAAAGAGAACGAAATCTGACTTTATCCTTTAATTAGCGTTTACAATTAATGATTAGTTTTGGTTTTGTTACTTACATACTGTCCAGCTGGTACCAGCATTCTTTTTGGTTTCGGATGTACACTATTGCAAGATTATACACTGATTCTAAAATGTCGACTCACAGATTTTACACTATTGAAATCAAAATTGATAGGCTCCCAGGAACTCGGATGATCCTCCTGAATGTCAGCTATCTGATGTCTGATTGCCTTACATGAATTCTATGATTCGCATATTTATTAGTCTTTTACTGATTTGGACTTAAACTGCAACGTAGCTCCTTGAAGATTTATTTTAACTGTTTATTCTTTCTGAGCGAACTAACTTTTCTTTAGCTCCTTGCTGTAGACGTAAAAAAAAACTGACTGTTTTTCCTGGCTGGCTACAGACGTAAACTGCTAGACTTTCGTGCGCGCAAACGCCATTTTTACTTTTCAACAAAAGCGGCTGAGCTTGCTTTTCTATTGTTGCTTTGTTCGATCAAAATCAATAATGGATTTATCAAACAATTCAAATTTTATGTCCAAACAATTCATGGCCTAATTAATTGGCATTACAATATTGTAGTAATTGGTAATTAAGGCATTGTTCTAATTGAAAAGTTGAATTGTAGAGGACTCATTATTGGTGGATATAGCAGACGCCGCAACAAACCGGCAATGCAAAGAAAGTATTGTTGATCGTTCGAGAAGGTTTTACGCGCTCAAAATTTACGAGACGAACGAATAGTTGGGCAGCGGAAAGCAAGTAGAACACAGTAAAAGAACGAACAGTTGGGCAGTAAACGGCGAGATGTAAAGACCATGAAATTCTAATTCACGAAAACTTGAACAATCTTTGTCAGTCAGCAGTGAAGACTGAAAGGTCTAATTTAAAAGAACGAGAAAGTGTTCCAGTAACCAGTACGCTGTTATATCAAAAATGCAGAAACTGAACTAGTCTTCAGTCAACAGACAAAACCAATGAGGGGCATTTTCAACAAAAATCCACGAGACCTACAAATCCAGGTTGCAGTAAATCATCGCGAATCGACGAATTTATTTTAAACCAACTAACAAACTACGCTAATTAGAGTCTGTGAACATTTAGAGTCTGTGAGTACTTAGAATCAGCACAAAATTGTTCACGAAAAGTTAAAATGAGACCTGGGCTGCCGTAAGTAGAAAGAAAACTTTAAAATCATTGTAAACCACGTTTAAAAGATAAACGTCAGATCGTTCTTTAATTATCGATAAAATGAGATCTTTAATTATTCAGATCATTCTTTATTTCTTGATAAAAATTGAAATTGTTTAAATTCAATCTTTAGTATTATTTCTTCAGCAACAAATTTCGTCTATGTTCAGACGCATTGATTCCCATATAAAGTAAATGTAATTTTTGTGATTTTGATGATATAAATTCTGCCATTATCAAACCCAGTTCAAGACCCTGAGATCCCAAATATTTTGTGATTTGAATACTTGTTTTGAAATTGTTAATAAATCTTGTTTAATAGTTTTCACGTAATAGTTCTTTTCATTTAAAAACGCCACATAATTCATATCATGAATTATTGTCAAAAGATACAAGCTATGTATATAAATTATTACAATATATATATATATATATATATATATATATATATATATATATATATGTAATAAGAATTATAAAAAAGAAGCTAAGAAATGTGCAAATAATGAATAATGAAATCATTGGTATTTTTCACCCCAGTAAGTGATAACATATATTACAGTGGACATTTTCCTATATTTACATATAGTGTAGTGACTTGTTCAGAAGATTCATAACTTAATTTCTTCTGCAATGTGTGTAACGAAGAATATGCTTTATTGTCGACAGAACGAATTCTGACAGACTAGGGTTGGCGAATTTAGCCGGCAAAAACATTCAATTGAAATACATGCATATATAAGCTTATTGTACCTATACCAAAAAATTTATTCGAGTAATTTTTTATTGACAATATGAGTTACCGTATTTTTTAATAAGATAGCATGAGTGTACCTGTAATTGAAACCACTTCTTAAGCCTAACGATCATCTGAAACTATCGTTACTGTTCGATATCAATTTATGCCAACTAATATTCCTCAGTACTCGGCTACACCCAGTAACTGGTTCCTTTGTTTGACACTATGAAAATTTCAAGTTCTTGGAACAAGGATTAGAGCGTTTGATTTGAATGAAGAGACTCTTCAAAGGTTTGTAAACGAAACATTCCCGTGAAAGAGAAATGTTTATTTGCCGATGTCGGGGGTGTCGAGTTAAATAAGAGGGCCGAAGTCTTGGACGAGTAAACAGAAACATAGCTTATACAATCAAGAAACCGACGCGGCTTAGTTGCTCAGGTAGGACGCAGGTATATCGCATAGTCCTGTGATTCACGCGAATCAGAGGCACTGTGAAATACCTTACTGTTGAAGCACACGATTTAAAGTCCTAGTGTAGTAGTTGGAGTCGAGAATAATATTTTTTTTAGAGTAAAAGGCTACACGAGGGTAATCCATGGATTAGAGGAAGGTAGTCAAGGATTAACTGGGGCCACCGTGCTGTAGTTTGTGGTTCCTAAATTGTTACATGGATGTGCGATGCTATGTAGAAGAGGAATAGGAATCCCTTGTTATTCCTCATCCACGCTTATAAATATGTACAAACACGTACCGAAACGTTGTCGTAAATAAATAAAATATTGTCTGATATTGGTAAAAAAAACCCTGCATTATTTTTAAAATTCTATATATTGTAATATACACAAATGATAGGCTTTTTAAATGAAAGATTAATAAAATTTACAGTCAATATTTTTATTGTGGCAGTAACTCAAACAATTACAAATTATAATATTCAATTTCTCAAGGGTCTTCACTAGGTTTGATAATGGACAAATCAATAATATTTATAATCTTATCATCAACAAATTACAATTAAAAGAGAAGAAATTTACTCGTCAGTTAAACTAGAACGAAATTTAATTGTGAACGAAATTAAAAGTAAAAAGATTGACTCTGATTATCAATTTTAATCAAAAAGAGAACGAAATCTGACGGCTATCTTTCAATTACGTTTACATAATTAATTTTTTTTTTAAATTGTTACTCACGTCTTCCCAGCATTCCAGCGTACCTTTAATTTTCGAAAACACTATTGCGGGTTTTACACTGCTTCTAAACTGCACCAAATTTTTAAGCCAAAATTTTATATGTCGTCAGGAACTCGGATGATCCTCCTTTCGTCATCTGTCGGTTGACCGCTCGCCTTAGGTGAATTCTGCGCTTTGTCGATTGGGTAGTCTTTATTGTTCCGGACTTAAACCGAAACTTTTTCTATTTCTGGCTGGCTATGGACACAAAAACTGCTTTTTGTTAGCAGGTTTCGACGTTATACTTTTATGAATGTTCTACTTTGTCCTGCTGATTACCAACCCGGTTGAATTCTCCTTCCAAAACTGTTATACCTCGACGAGGTCTTTCCATGAACCGTCTCTCAACAAATCTCCCTACGAACTGTACTCCTCAATATCTTAATGCAAAATGTACTCCCGTCTCGCAATTTTAGGGCACATACGCCATTTTGACGGACTTTCCGACAAAGGAACTGAGGCGGATTTTCTATTGTTGTTTCAAAGACTCCTGCCACTACAAAGGGTTTTTTAAACAATTTATATTTTTAATTTCACAATTAATGTCTTAATTAATTGGCATTACAATACATACACAAGAAACATTTTTCAAGAACCTCACTTGAAATAATTCGTCAGTTTTTAGCACATTACAAATCTATTAAATTATAATGATTGACAAATATTAGGTACCGATATTACAATCATTTCTATGTCTCCTCCAGTACATACAAAATTTGGCAAAATCATGGTATGTCATTTAAAAGGCATGTTAGTTAAAAGAAAATTAGTTGCACAGATCGTATAATCTTTAGTAAACTTTTTTTATTGTCATTCGAAGGAGTATTTCTGAATAAAATTATACGTTTTATTCAATAAAAATATTCCTGCTTCGTTTCTTTACGAAAAAAGGAACTATTTCCTTTTTTGTGTAGTGTCGTCGCCTAGTAACGTCTTTCTCGTGTGTGCGGTGACGTAATGAATTTTTGACCCGCATTAATTTACCACAAAACGATCACATTTTTTAATTATAATTCTTTCCACCTTTATGCTACTGGCTTTTCACCCCCCGTCTCCTCCAAAGTACCGTTACTCATCGTTTAAAAATATTCCTGCTTCTTTTCTTTACGAAAAAAAGGAGCTATTTCCTTTTTTGTGTAGCGTCGTCGCCTAGTAACGTCTTTCTTGCGTGTGCGGTGACGTAATGAATTTTTGACCCACATTAATTTAACACAAAACGATCACATTTTAAAATTATAATTCTTTCCACCTTTATGCTACAGGTTTCTCGCCCCTCGTCTCCTCCACAGTACCGTTACTCATCGTTTAAAAATATTCCTGCTTCTTTTCTTTACGAAAAAAAGGAACTATTTCGTTTTTTGTGTAGTGTCGTCGCCTAGTAACGTCTTTCTCGCGTGTGTGGTGACGTAATAATTTTTTGAAGGGCATTAATTTAACACAAAACGATCACATTTTTAAATTATAATCATTTCCGCCTTTATGCTACAGGTTTTTCACCCACCGTCTCCTCCACAGTACCGTTACTCATCGTTTAAAAATATTTCTGCTTCTTTTCTTTACGAAAAAAGGAACTATTTCCTTTTTATGTAGTGTCGTCGCCTAGTAACGTCTTTCTCGCGTGTGCGGTGACGTAATGAATTTTTGACGGGCATTAATTTAACACAAAACGATTACATTTTTAAATTATAATTCTTTCCACCTTTATGCTACAGGATTTTCGTCCCTCGCATTCACAGTACCGTTACTCATCGTTTGAAGAATACGTGTACCAATTTTCGTTGAATTCTGCCCCTCGTTTAAATATGTATAGGGATTAACGAAAATACATACATACAAATATACATCCTTTTTTATTATATAGATTTTCCGTCAATATGTTGGTCTATTTTAATTAGTTTTAGTTGAATACTAATTATAATTATATGAATATTGGTTACATTAAGATTAAATTTCTTCACGTTTCTTGTATTTTAATGCTTTGTAAATCCCCGTGGTTGTGTTATCTGTAGTCAGACGCACTGTCTGTTCGCTTTTCAGATACTTTTCTCCGAAAGATTTGTAGACTGAAATTTCTAAAGGAAGCGTTATGTCGCGGTGGCAATATTGATATGGCGACAAACTTCCAGAGACATTCCCACAATAAATAGCGACGGACCCGAGCGAGACTCTCCCTTGCAGCAAGCAAAAGGGCGGCAGCCCTTTTAATAATGTATATGGGCATTTCTCTCCCGGGCGTGGGAGGAGCTCTTCCTATAGATTCCCAGTTTTACGGTTTCCTAGCGCAAGGAGGGTGCACAGCCAACTGACAGATCCTTCCACGGATTTCCTTTACAAGTCACTGCTAAATGTTTTCTTATCTATACGACAGTCTGCAAGTCATTCTCGTCCATACTAGCACAGAGATAAAATCAGAGCCACATATACAGAACATTAAAATTTGAGTACGGGCGCTACCGTTAAGTAAATTATTAAATGACCAATAATTGCAACCAGTTTGGTAATTAAAAGAATGGGGATAACAACGGGAAGAATTTGTATCACTTTCATCATTACTCATCCTGTTATGAAGGCGTTTCATCCGATTTCTCTATCCTATTTAAAATTTACTCGACGATTTACCGATGATGACGTCGGCACGGCAAATCACAATGTTTAACGTTGTATAATGAATCACTGCATCTCGTCCTCGACTATAATTCATTACCGGCGCTACGAATTTATTTTCTAAGTTATACAATTCTGTCTCCCAAACACTGATTAGTTACCTTTGATAAACCTGCTCAGAACAGACCAGTATTATGGATGATGCGGTGACAGGATAACGTGTTATGATAATATTTTAGCAGATATCAACCATTATCTTTGACAAACAAATTTATTGTGTCAAGTTAATGGCTTATTTCTCTGTAGAATTCAAATTTAGGCGATTAATGAAGCAGGAGTGGAAGGGGCCAAACGTCTTCCCTCATCAATTTCGTAATACCAGTATAAATTTCATAATTTCGCCTGGATAATTTATTATGAACTTAGTTACATCGTCATGGTTTTACAGAACCAATGAAACTAATAAAGTATAGATTTTTTTTAGTGAAACAGGCTACATGAAGGTAATCCACATAGTAGCAACTCCCCTCTTATAGCACAGGAAAAGGAGTGAAAGGGGGATGCGGAAAGGTAGAGGAAGGTAGCCAAGGGTTAATTAGGGCCCCCGGGCTACGGTTGAAGGATCCTACCCGGCAATTCGTCTCAAAGAGACGCAGAATTCTCTTCTCCGTGCCTCGATCAGTTTAGGAGGCTGCTAGCCCACTGTTCCAATTTTTTTTAAGGCAACAAGCTTCATGAGGGTAATCCACATGGTGGATACTCCCCTTTAATAGCATAGGAAGGGATCTGAAAGGGAGGATGCGGTCGGGTAGAGGAAGATTGCCAAGGGTTAACGAGGGTCCCCGGGATATACTTTTAGGATCCTACCCGGCTTTCGCCTAAAAGTAATGCAGGGAAAACCATAGAAAACCTGAATCAGGTAGGTCGGGCGTCGGGCATTGGGTACTTGTCCCACGCCCTTCCGATAGAGAGAGAAGAGTTTTCTGTGAGGACGTAGCATTCTCTATCTTCATACGGTGTTTTTTTTATGTAGACAGGCTATGTATAGGGTAATTCACATATTGGCAACTCCCCTCTTATAGAATAGGAAAGGGATCTGAAAGGGGGGATGTGGAAGGGTAGAGGAAGGTCGCCATGGGTTAACTAGCGTTCCCGGGCTATAATTTTAGGATCCTACCCGGCATTCGCCTAAAAGTAATGCAGGGAAAACCGTAGAAAAACCTGTATCGGGTACGTCGGGCATTGGGTACTTGTCCCACGCCCTTCCGATAGCGGCAGAGGAGTTTTCTGTGGGGACGCAGCATTCCCTTCTCCGTGCCTCGACCAGTTTAGGAGGCAGCTGGCCGACCATTCCAACGGGAATAGCGGACAACTCTTCGTATCATCACATTCAGATGTTTTTATGGGTTGCAAAATTAGGCCTTGGACTCTTGTAGAAAAAAAAAGCGCATTACGACTAATTATAATATAAAATCTAGCTTTTATTCTACAATTACGTGGATTTCGGGTTTTAGATCATGATTCGGCATGCAGGATGCGAGTTTAAGCCCGTGACCGTATTTTACATTGTGAGGTCTGACGACCGAGTAGAAGTGATATGATTACTTCGTCTGTTGAGAAAAGTTCCAACTCCACGACCTCCATCCTCCTCTATTTTGTCTCGAATCGAAAGCGTTGTCTGTCGCTGACAGTAATTGAGTTAATGTCTACCTCGGCGGTCTTCTTCGTCCAGTTATCCAATATTTGAGCTGTTTCTCAACGCACTTCACGAGTAATGACTTAAAAAATTCTTCATAGAAGGTTAATATGCCAATGAGGCGGACTCGATCATAATGACAATTCTGTTATTTTTGGATATTCAATTTTTTCTCAGTGATATAAATAAGTGAAATTAAATTCCTATTTATATATTAAAACACGCGAAACGTGCCTGCTTATGTAATTCTTTGTAAAGCGGTTTAATTTATATACAGGAAACATACTTCATTTAAATTAGCTTTGTATGTATTTGATGTTGAGCCTCTATAAATAACATTATATTTAATTTTATCTATTCAGCATATTTAATTTTAAGTTTATTAAATTCTTACGTTATATATTTCGTCTCAGAATACAGATAAATCATCGCATATATACCAATGATTATAAGTCAGAATAAATATTTAAATTGACGTGTAATTCCCTTGGAAACAAAAAAAACGTTAATCATAATATTATGGAAAAAAATTCTGGTGAATAATTATAACGCGATATAAATGCTACATGGATAAGGCGCCATAATAGCGAACAGAAGGGAGCTTTAAAATAGTGGCACGTTGTATCAGTGCCAACTATTCTGCCTTTGATTACTCTAGTTTGAGTACTGTGCCGACATGACTCATAACTCAAACATTCGAGTCCAAAGAACACATGAACACTTTACGTTTGTTTGTCGGTTATTGGTTCAGTGTAGAAACAACCACGGCTTAATCATAAAATAATATATCATGTTTTGAAGAAAGACTTTTGATGACGTAACTACTATATCTTGTTCCTTATTTATTTTCTAAAAATATATATTGACGTAACCATGTTTATAATTTCAAATTCTCTAAGCCACGGACCGTGCTTTAGTTGAATAGGCAAATTTTAGACTTATTTGCTTACCGTTATCTGTACTGCGGGTCCAAATATCAGTGGAAAAATCTACAAGGGATTCAACTAAACAGAAAATATAAAACTTGCCCTAACGTAACAATATTTTGTTCACGAGCATTTTTTTAAAATAAATTATTTCAATTTATTTTGTCAGTCGTTTATAGTTGTTCACTTTTATATTGTGTGCGTTTAAGTAAACTCCTCTCCCATTGGAATAGTCGGCCATTTGCCTCCTAAACTAGTCGCGGCATGGAGAAGGGAATGCTGCGTCCCCACAGCAAACTCCTCTCCCGCTATCGGAAGGGCGTGGGACAAGTACCCAATGCCCGACCTACCTGATGCAGGTTTTTCTAGGGTTTTCCCTGCATTTATTTAGGCGAATGCCGGGTAGGATCCTTAAAATATATAACCCGGGGGCCCTGGTTAACCCTTGGATACCTTGCTCTACCCCTTCCACATCCCCCCTTTCAAATCCCTTCCTATGCTATTAAAGGAGTGTTGCCCAACGTGAATTACCCCCATGTAGCCTGTTGCCCTAAAAAAAAAACTCTTCTCCCGCTATCGGAAGGGCGTGAGACAAGTACCCAATGCCCGACCTACCTGACGCAGGTTTTTCTCTGGTTTTCCCTGCATTTATTTAGGCGCATCCCGGGAAGGATCCTTAAAATTTAGCCCGGGGGCCCTAGTTAACCCTTGGCTACCTTCCTCTACCCTTCAGCATCCCCCCTTTCAAATCCCTTCCTATGCTATTATAGGAGAGTCGCCCAACGTGGATTACCATCATGTAGCCTGTTGCCCTAAAAAAAAGCAAGAGTTTTCCGCTATTGGGCATCGTGTAAGAGTCGTTCGCTATTCCTATTGTAAATAGTCGGACAGCTGCCTCCTAAACCGGTCAAGGTACGGTGAGGGGAAAGCTGCGACCCCACAGAAAATCCCTGTTCCGCCATCGGAAGGTCGTGGGACAAGTACCAAATGGCCGATCTACATGATGCAAGTTTTTCTAGGATTTTCCCTGCATTTATTTAGGCGAATTGCCGGGTAGGATCCTTAAACCATAGTCCGGGGGCCCTAGTTAACCCTTGGATACGTTGCTCTACCTTTCCGCATCCCCCCTTTCAAATCCCTTTCTTAAGCTATATGGATTACCCTATACATAGCCTTCAAAAAAAAATATTCGTGAAAAAAAATCAATACAGAGTCATTTATCAAAATTTTCTCTCTCCAATTAAACTTTTTAATTCAATTCCAGTAGTTCTTTAAAATTATTCATCGTTTTCGTCGGCACAATTATGTAATTTTTTGTATACATTTTAGTACTATTTGTTTCCTTATAGTTAAATTCATTCGTTCCGAAATTCCTTCAAAACCGTTGCTCCACTAAAAAGTGAATTTCAGAATGCAATTGATATTGCTAATACGTGAGTTTCTCTGATTTACTTCTGCTCACAAATTAAATATTATATACCTTGGGGCATACGGTAAGAGTTGTTCCCCCTATTCCCATTGGAATAGTCGGCCAGCTGCCTCCTAAACTGGTCGAGGCACGGAGAAGGGAATGCTGCGTCCCCACAGCAAACTCCTTTCCAGGTATCGGAAGGGTGTGGGACAAGTACCCAATGCCCGACTTACCTGATGCAGGTTTTTCTAGGGTTTGTCCTGCATTTCTTTTAGGCGAATGCCGGGTAGGATCCTTAAACCTTAGCCCGGGGGCCCTGGTTACCCTTGACTACCTTCCTCCACCCTTCCGCATCCCCCCTTTCAAATCCCTTTCCTATGCTATAAGAGGGGAGTTGCCACTATGTGAATTACCCTATACATAGCCTGTCTACACCAAAAAAAAAATGCCCTGTAAGGCTCCAGTTGTTTTATGCGCGCCGTAACGTGAGGTCACGATTGATTTCCATCGAGATCCTGTTTCGGTCATCAATTTCATTTCTGTATCAGTATAAGAACTGGTTAGGATGTTTTATTTATCAGAGGAAACAGCCGTCAGTGCGACTAGACTTGAGATCTGTGCAAGACAAATACCCAGAGCTCTCCTCCGTGCCACGCGTATTAGTAAAAGTCTCGAGGGCCATGTATCTTCATTCTTTCCATCATTAATTACGGCGCCATAAGCACAAAATCTCGTCGTCGCTTTTAAGTAATAGGCTCGACGGCGTTATTTACGTCACGTGTAATAATTTTAAATATATGATCGCTTCATAACATTCTCAGAGACATTTTCATACGGGTTTTTAGTTTCGGAAAATTAGCTTCAACAGGATGTTGCTGCAAACGGGATCAGTCTTCATATTAAGTGTTGACCTCTTTAAGACTTAAAAAATTAAATTTAATGTACTTATATTTTTAAAGGGAATATAATTGTAAACTAATTTTTTTAATTTGGTTTTTCTGGTCGCGTCCACGATAAAATTATTGGCTACCACATCAGGTATTTAACTAGTTGAGGTGATAATTCTTTCAAGGTGATATTGTTGTTGTTTCATCAGATGAGGGGGGCGATTCAAATTGTCTCGACGAATTTGGTGAGTCCTTTGATGGCTTCCAGGTTTGTGCAGAGATCCGTTCTTGATGCACTGTCCACGGCAGTCCTTCATGTGCGCGAGAATTTGGTGCATTCAAACAGGATATGAATGATGGCGAAAGGAATGGTGCGTGTCTCACAGGTCAGTGGAAAAAAATATTATGAGGGAGTTAATTTGGTGTGGAGGGTTCTCAAGCGGAAAATGATGATTTGCGGCTTTTGGGAGCGTTGTTTATATGGCGAAGGAGTTCCTGGTGGATTGGTTCGTGGTTGTCTGACTTCCTAGTTCGTTTCCAGGTTCTGCTAATTTCTATTTTGACTTCTTTGACGATATCTTGCGTTGAACAGATTGGAATTGAGGTTGACGGCTGAGATGAGTTCGCATCGGTGCCCATGATTCTTAAGTGTGCAGGTACCCGTGTCAGTTGGAGTCCATTTTGGAGATTGTTCTTTTCAAGGATTATTTGTCAAATAAAGTTAATTCTAATGTTCGGAATTTAGGGTTTTGTATCTGCTTGATGGCTTCCATGGAATCGGTTTTTATGATGAGGTTTATAACTTTGGATTTCTTGGCCATTTTGACTGCCTTTTCTGCAGAAGTAACTGATGCTAGTCTATTTGTTCTAGTAGATTTTTGTATTTCGTTAAATATCACCCCACTTGACGTTGAATTGTGATGCGTCAGTGAATATTTGTTCGGGGCTATTTTGGGTCAAGAGTAGCCTTTGTTCTGAGGAGATTTTTGGGTTTGAGACTGAGCGAGGTATCAGTAGGCAGGTTCTTAAGTTCTCCATGGTTCTGTTACTTTCTATTTCGACTTCTTTGACGATATCTTGCGTTGAGCAGATTGGAATTGAGGTTGATGGCTGAGTTGTTTCCGCTTCGGTGCCCATGATTCTTGAGTGTGCAGGTATCCGTGTCAGTTGGAGTCTATTTTGGAAATTGTTTTCTTCAAGGATTATTTGTCTAATAAATTGAATTCTTCTGTTTCGGAATTTAGGCTTTTGTGTCTGCTTGATGGCTTCCATGGAATGGGTTAGTATGATGAGGTTTTTAACTTTGGATTTCTTGGCCATTTTGATTGCCATTTCTGCTGAAGTAGCTGATGCCATCTATTTGTTCTTGTAGATTTTTGAATTTAGTTAAATATCACGGCACTTGACCTTGAATTATGATGCGTCAGTGAATATTTGTTCGGGGCTATTTTGCGTCTAGAGTAGCCTTTGTTCTGAGGAGATTTTTGGGTTTGAGACTGAGTGATGTATCAGTAGGCAGGTTCTTAAATTCTTCATGGTTCTGTCTCTTTCTATTTCGACTTCTTTGACGATATCTTGCGTTGAGCAGATTGGAATTGAGGTTGATGGCTGAGATGAGTCCACTTCGGTGCCCATGATTCTTGAGTGTGCAGGTATCTGTGTCAGTTGGAGTCTATTTTGGAGATTGTTTTCTTCAAGGATTATTTGTCTAATAAATTTAATTCTTTTGTTT
Source organism: Zhengitettix transpicula (assembly GCA_037074705.1). Taxonomy (NCBI): domain Eukaryota; kingdom Metazoa; phylum Arthropoda; class Insecta; order Orthoptera; family Tetrigidae; genus Zhengitettix; species Zhengitettix transpicula. The sequence continues at coordinate 28,172,527 of CM073596.1, forward strand.
CGGGATTTAGGGTTTTGTATCTGCTTGATGGCTTCCATGGAATCGGTTTTTATGATGAGGTTTATAACTTTGGATTTCTTGGCCATTTTGACTGCCTTTTCTGCAGAAGTAACTGATGCTAGTCTATTTGTTCTAGTAGATTTTTGTATTTCGTTAAATATCACGGCACTTGACGTTGTTTTGTGATGCGTCAGTGAATATTTGTTCGGGGGTATTTTGGGTCAACAGTAGCCTTTGTTCTGAGGAGATTTTTGGGTTTCGGACTGAGTGAGGTGTCAGTAGGCAGGTCCCCATGGTGGTAACAGAGAGTTGTAGAAAATTTTTGGAGGTGAAGAGAGTAGGTGTTGAAGCGGGTTATTAACTATTGTGTGGAAAGGTAAAAATCCAGTTGAATGTGGTGGGACGTAATTAGGATGGGGTTTGGTTGAGCGATCTGATATTTTCTTCATTTGCTTCCTGGATTTTTAAAGCGATCCTGCTGGTGATCAACTTTCATCAGCTTCGTTGAGGAGTCTGATGATTGGAGTAGATTTTATGTATCCAGTGATGACAATAACAAATTAATATTATAGAAGAAGTAAAAAGAGGTAAATAAAAATCCATGGAGTTAAAAGTAACCCTTAAAAAAACTTCTTGTCTTAAGAACGATGTTCAATGTTTTATTCCCGTATGTATGACTGAAACCCAGGCAGCTATAATTTTATAAAATTTATTTAAAAATTACAAATGCTATTGTTTAACCTAAGAACTTAATATAAAGTATGGGGGAAGCATTTAATTTGTTTTATTGAAGTCTGATGATCCACCTATAATTACTTAAGTATATTATATTATTTTAATTTTTTGTTTATTGGAATATGAAAAATATATATTAGCGTAGATCATCGATTGAAAGCACACATACCGGGGAAAGTCCATTTGCGTGAAGGGTGTGGTAAACAGGAGGGTCCTTTCATTCGCTCCATTCTAAGGAACCGGTCCCAGTGCGGTGATCGATCACCGGTCAGAAGCGTCGTGGAACAGGTTTTGACAGGCGCCGGGGTCCTTCTGCTTGTTAAATATTTAGACGTAATTAGCAAGTGGGTCACGACTCAATCAAAGTTGGCAGTACCTTCGTGTGACGTACGGATGAGGCAGTGCTAATTGTTGCTGCAGGCGCCCAGGGAGTGTTAAGCCCAAATTAAACACACGTATCCTGGCGCCTGTTCTGTCCGCCGCTAATCCCGTAAGTTGTCACTTAAAAGCATTACGCTCCCAATTCCTGGCTGTCTGATTCCAGTCTCGACTTTCCAATGTTGCCTTTGTGTCTGAATTGAATTAAACGTGGAAATCAATGTCGCTTAAAGGAGTTATTTATTTATAAACAAAATTTATATTATAATATGGAAGTTCTCTCGCAGGCAGAACCTTGTAGGAGAGATACGAAGGGGCTACCTTTGGGCTCTCCCGCTATCGGAAGGGCGTGGGACAAGTACCCAATGCCCGACCTACCTGATTCAGGTTTTTCTAGGGTTTTCCCTGCATTTCTTTAGGCGAATGCCGGGTAGGATCCTTAAAATATAGCCCGGGGGTCCTAGTTAACCCTTGGCTACCTTCTTCTACCCTTCCGCATCCACCCTTTCAAATCCCTTCCTATGCTATTAAAGGGGAGTTGCCCAACGTGGCTCCAGGCTCTTATTCGCGCCTGAGGAAAAGGTTCCCAGGAACTTATACTATTACTTTTTTTGTCTGAATTGGCTATCTTTCGTATTAATTAATTAAATATTAATAACCATTCATAAACAATAATTGTTTCCTTCATTTTGCATGTCGGTTACTGAGGAAAGATCTGGTTCGGCACAATGTGATGGATCAACTTGTCTCGGAATTGAATGAATACCTAAACAGTGTTGGAGATAACTTTTAAATTTCCTGTTATAATTTTTTACATCTGTCCTATTTTGATGAAAGTCAAATATAACGCTTTTTTTTTTGCTATTATAATTACGCTACTTTCATATTTTTGGCACGGGGCATGAATCTATTTTAACATTTTAACATTAATGAAACCGTGCTAATTGTAGTAAAATATTTTAGTTACTATAAGTCATTGAAAAATTTGCAATACATATTTTTTTTTTCAATCCGGAAATATTATAATGCTTATTGAAACAAATTTTGTCTAAATCTGTATCACAGTTTGTGGAAATATTTCCTTTCCTGTATGAAATATAATAATATTTTGAAACTATTCTTTTATATCAATTGTAGAGATTCCTTGTATTTACAAGTGATGAGTAAGTGATGAAATAATAAAATGGACGTAAATCATATTTAAAAAATAAACTAACAAATATTCTCACCCATACGTATGCATTTATAGTGACATTTCCGCTTACATTGGAAATTCACTTCTTGAGTCCAAACATTTACATTTTCTTGGAAACATTTATCAGAGTTGACTACCAGATTATCTTTACTAGTTGTCATTAGTATACTACATTTCATTGAGTAATGTTAAACAGTTCTAGAGTTCCGTGTGGAACAGACGACGAACGAACTCATTAGCATAAAGCCTACTATCCAAACAGCTGCCGGAATGCATAATGAGGTGGTTGAGTCATGTCTGTACTACGGGTACACGTACAACAGTAATGTGATAAGAAATTTTTAAAAACTTTATATTCTTATAATCGTGAAGAATGTTGACGGTAAAAATAATATATTGAACATCCCACGCGTATCTCAAAACGTCTTGTAGACGTTATTACAAACTCGTACCTAAAGTGAAACGAAATTACAGTGAATAATCTTTACTTTTATTTATAAAAATCCTTCCATACTATTTCGTATACAAAAAATTAGAGAAAAAAATGAGTAGAGGCGGCGACATCCATCAAGCAAGGATATTTTCATTTAGTGTAAATATTTTCTCCTCTAATAGTATAAAAGAAATACGTAGGGTAATATTCGGGTTTGGACAACTGTATAGAAACATCACAAGAACGATGGGAATTAAAATTTCGCATTTAAACCAATCCCAATGTCACAGAATCTTTTCTCGGTCCGAAATTCTAAATGATCAAATAGGATTCAAAAATGTCAGAAACGTGTTATTTAGATATCGTAAACATTATAATCATTCAAGTCACAAATGCTGTAATAAAATTCAAAAGAGTTATGACTGAGACAAAAAAACATTAATCTTTTGAAAAAGAACACAACATTTTCGGCATAAAACGGTACAAAAATTAAGAGACCGCTATTTTTTTAGTCGATCTAAAAATCTTAATTGCACCACTGTTTTGTAAAGTCCGTGAAATACAGTAAAATATGTTATGAATACCTGTTGGGAGGTATATATTTTTTAGTTTGATTTTTTCTGTTCACATAGTTTGACGGTATTCATGAAAAAGATTTTTTCCCGACACTAAAGTTAAATTAAATTTTAGATTTTACAATAAATTCGTTTGCTCCATAAAAAGAATTATATTTTCATATATATATATTGTAATGCCAATTAATTAGGACATTAATTGTTTGAACATAAAAATTTAAATTGTTTGAGAAATCTAGTATTGCGGCAGGAGCTTCCATACGACAATGTAGCCCAGCTCTGTTCCTTTGTCAGAAAGTCGGAAATGGCGTATGCGCGCTAAAACTGGAGAGCACGACTATAGTTCAGTTGGTGACGGGACATTTCGGAGGACGGAACAAATGATTCTAGAGCAGAGACTAGCCGTTGTTTAATGTATTAGTAAACAAAGTTGTGAGTTTAAGATAAAGTAAAAACATTCACGGAAGCAGTAGCAGTTTTTACGTCTGTAAGCAGCCAGGAAAGACGTGCATTTTTTACGACTGTAGCCAGCCAGGAACAGTATAGTTGCAGTTTAAGTCCCAAGTGGTAAAATGACTAGCAAACCTATGAATCACAGGATTCATATAAGGCAAGCAGTTATCAGATACCTGACAAAAAGGAGGATCATCCGAGTTCCTGACATCCTATCAATCTTGACTAGAATCAGTGTAAAATCTGTGAATCTTAGAATCAGTGTAAAATCTCGCAATAGTGTATTTTTGAAACCAAAAGGGATGCTGGAACCAACTGGACAGATGTGAGTAACAAAATGCAAAATAATGATTTATGTAAACGTAATTAAGAGATAGAAGTCAGATTTCGTTCTTCTTTTAAATTGTTAATCAGAGTTAATCTCTTTACTTTTTAATTTAGTTCTATTTTAATTGTCAAGTTAATTTCTTTTCTTTTAGTCGACGTATTATTTAGGCAAATGTGATTTGTTAATAAGATTTTTAAATATAATTGATGTGTCCATTATCAAACCCAGTGAAGACACTGAGAAATTAATATTATAAATTTGTAATTGTTTGAAATTATTGCCACAAAATAAATAAATATTGTTTGCAAATTTATTAATTCCTTTATTTAATAAAAAGCCATTCATTTGATTATTACATAAATAGCTTCAACGAGAGGCAAATTCTTCAAATTTCATTTAATTAACGTATTAATTGTGTATATTACAATACATATATATATAATATATATTATCAATATTCATTTGTAATGAAGGCTATACAGTACTACATTTATTTTTACCGTAAGGAGAATCGTACTCGAGAAAATATATCATGATCATGACTGTACAGTCAATGAATTAAAATTTTGCAGAAAATCACGAAATATCTTATTATTTTTCAGAATTTAGTCAGTTATGTTTTGCGAACTAAGCAAGCATTCGACAAGGTCTGACATAAAGGGCTGTTATAAAAGATAAATCTACACTTTCCAAGTCAAATCTATCTAACACTAAAATCCTACCTCAACGAAAGATTCTTCCAAGTCCAGATTAAGTTCTACCAAATCAAGGCCGGACTAACACAAGGCAGTGTGACGGGACCACTTCTATACCTGATGAACACCTCTGATTCACCAACTGCATAAAATACCTTAATGGCTACCTTTTGCGGACGATACGGCCATCTTGGAAATCAGCGAAACACTACAGATAGCAGCAGAGCATCTACAACGACACCTTGATGTAGTCCAATTTGTCAAACAAATGGAGAATAACGGTCAACAGTGAAAAATCTACAAAAATCAACGATCTGTATGTCAACAAACTAGAAACGGTAACAAGAAGACTCAAACGGTAATGGCCACAGACCCTCGTCAATCAAAACTGAAGATTACCGGGAAAATAGCTACGGTTAGATACCATCAAGACATTAACGAAGACATGTAATTTACTCATTAAATGCAAAGCAGATTGTAAACAAGCAATTAATAAATAAATCAAGAATGTATAATGACTAAGGAGAAGGCCAAGTACCAAGTTGACGAGAGAATCTGCACCTCTTCAGCTTCAAGCTGTCGTTTCTCCTCTCCACCTTTCTTGTTCAAGACGTCTCCTAAAATTAATTCATCAGGAATCTCCCACACACTGCCAGGTTATCGTCCAAGTTGACGTGTTCATCAAATGCAACACCCGTACAGTCATCCCAGGCGATAGCGTAGGAGACACATCGTCTTACGAGTCACCTTTTCTTTTTTTTTTCTTTTAATATACAGAAAAATTTTTAATCCACAAAATTTTTCAATTGTGATATAATGATGACGTTAACATGTTAAAATTAACTTGAAGAGATGTAGTTGCATCTTGAGTGTGTAGTTGAAGAGGAAGTATATGTATATATATATATATATATATATATGTAAATACTAGCTGAATGCCAGGAGTTGCCCGTGTACTTATTTATATAAACCCGAAAAAGTATTTCGTTCTATATTAATAGTCAAGAAGTGATTTAACCTAAATCTAACTCTTCCTAGTTCCGTTCATAGTCCGTGAATTGAACAGCTGCAAAATACATTGAGTTTTATTGCATCATTGCCAAAATGTCTGAAATATACTCCTCGAGTATTGCAGGATATAATTGTTCCTCAGTCTTCAGACATTACGAAAGATTAAATTGCTGAAATTCTTAGCTAGATTCAGAATATAAACAAATGGTCGCGATATTGGAGTCACGAATGTGGTGAGGAAATTAACTTACACTTCCCACAACGATGGTAAAGAATTCGTATTTATTATTTTTATTATCATTCGATGGACTTCGTATTAAATGAAAATATTTCTGCTTTATTTAATTACGTAAATAGGAACTCTTTCCTTTGTTCGTCGCGTAGTAACGTCTCTCTCTCTCTCTCTCTCTCTCTCGTGACGTCACGGTCTCTCGCAGCGCAGTAATTTAACGCAAAATGATCATATTTTTAAATAATAATTCTTTCTACCTATAAGATAGGGGTTTCTCACCCCCACGTTTTTCGAGTGTATCAAGATTTGCTGAAATCTGTCCACGTGTTTAAATCTGTATATAAATTAACGTATATAGATACATACAAATATACATCCATTTTTATTATATAGCTTTATATATATATATATTCATTTGCGGTGGTTACCAGGTAAATAAAGGATAGTTGATAAGAAGTTTATTGCTTAGCTCGATATAGCTCATTTTACTTATGAATTCATCAGGTTATGAAAATTGGTTCACTAAAAGCTATACTACCGGCAGCATCTATTTAAACGCTGAATTTTTTTTGTCGTATACTTTTTTGCCTTCTGAGCGGTTTAGGCGGAGGAGGCTGGGATTCTGTATTAGAGATACTGGGATTGAAGTGGAGGAGATTTCTATTACGTTGGATTAGAGCGGTTTGAATTATATTTTTTTGGGTTGAGGGAATATTTGGGTCATTGTGGATTCTACAGTTAGTAACGTACCAGGGGCAGTTAGGTATAAAGCGGAGTATTTTATTTTGCGACATTTGAATTTTATTTATGTGGGAGGTAGCGGCCGAACCCCAGATATAACAAGCATAAAACCAGAGGGGAATATATGAGGGTTGTGTAAAGGAGATTTTTGATGTGAAGGATAAAGGAGATTTTGGGTTCAGTAATGGCTTTAATTTGTGGAATCGATGGAGTATTAATTTTTTTAGGGTGGGAAGTGTGAAGGGACCCTGTTAGTTTGGAGTCGAGGGTTAGGTCTGGGTATTTATGGGAAGATTTAGTAGGGATAGTGAAGTTGTGTCGAGTCACCTCGCTCAATTTACGTAATAAACCCTGCCTTTCTGAAATAGTTCGCGAACTTTTTGTCTGCATATTTGAATTGTGGTAATTGTTCCTGAAAAGTCTGAAATCCCTAGAGATATATTGTAACAATTTACACTTCCGCCTTTAAACCTATTTTGGGCTGACACATAATACAAAAACTTCGAATGTCATGTTTATTATTTGCTTTCCTTCAATAAAAAAAATTGATGGAACCGAGAAAAATCTTCGTATCCTCGTATTCGACTTATAAACGTTCAAATTATTGCATCTAAAATGTTTGTATAATTTTTAATAGTTCAAGATATTTTGCTTACAAATTATCTCTACTCATGATTCTTTGAATAGAAATTAACCAACTTTACATCTACATAATTTATTATCATTAGCAAATTCGGTAAGAAAATATTACGTTTTTAATTGGAAATCTAGCGTCTTTATGTTTAATTTTATATTTGTGTATTCTCCTTAGTGATACAGATAATTAATTAGAGTAAAATTAATTTATTCCTGTACTTTTACGTGAGATTTTAAACTTAAAATTTTTGCTGTCAGTAGTTTGTGGTAATGAGCTGCCTGTAATTTATCTCGAAAGGTTTGATTAACGGTGAGAATTTGATTTATTTCAGTTATAATTATAGATATTTTCCGTTAATTAATTTTTGGACGCGCTCCGGAAACGAAGACAGACGAGTTGATTCAACTTTCAAGGTAGTCCTCAATTAAGGTTCATAAGCAGAACTGGGAGGAACCTCTAGAAGTGGGTCCAGATGAGCTCGGTCCGCTATCCCGTTCTAAATTAAGGAGAACAGGCGTCGGTTTATCGTCTGAACCTGTCACAACCGCTTCTCGTCAGCAGGCCAGATAACTTGTGTGCTGGCCTGAGGCTAACGCAAACAGTTCTACGACGTGCTGCGATCTTTATCATCGTGTCGATGAAAATAAAAAGGGATTTTTCTGTAGAACTCCGATAGGATAGGAATGTTGAGTCATCTTATTATAGGAACCGCGTGACCCGCTGTTACACATTCGTCCGCGAAATCAATTCAACAAAGGCTGAAATTTAGGATTAAATCAATTTTAAAATTAACAAACAGTATGAGAACAGTTAATGAAACAATGTACTAAATATATGTAGGGTTTGTGTTGAATTGTATGATATAGAAAGCGTAGGGTACTTTCTGCTTATTATACCACTGTGAACAAAAATTAAGGTGAATTTATTTATAAAATATAAATACTTTATTTATTCTTCCAAATCAATTTCATCCCCTTCAAAGTAATCCCCGTCCGATAAAACGCACTTTTTCGAACACTTTTTCCAGTCCTCGAAACAGTCGGAATAGTCTTTTCCCGGTACAGCCTTCAAGACCTTCTTCGGTTCGGTTTTTATCTCCTCAATCGTGTCAAAACGGCGTCTCCGTATTGGCCTTTTGATTTTCCTGAATAGCCAGAAGTCGCACGGAGCCAAATCAGGCGAATACGGTGGTTGCGGAACGATATGAGTCGAGTTTTTGGCAAAAAAAAAAAGAGTCGCGAAGAACCAATGCAGTATGACATGGTGCATTATCAAGATGAAGGAACCAAGATTCCGGCCGTTTCAGACGAATAGCTTCACGCAAACGACGCATAACGCTCAAATAATATTCTTTGTTGACAGTTTGGCCCGGCGGAAGGAATTCATAGTGCACCACACCACGATAATCAAAGAAAACTGTCAACATGACCTTGATTTTCGATCGAGTTTGCCGTGGTCTTGCTTCATCTTTTGCATGATATTCGCTGGATTGGTCGGTGGTTTCAGGGTCGTATGCGTAAATCCAAGTCTCGTCTCCAGTAATGATGCATTTCAAGTGGTCCTGATAGTCAGACAGCAAAGTTTCACACACATCAACGCGACGCTTTTTTCCCAAAAAAAATTGAGCGACTTTGGCACCAATCGAGACTTGACGCGTTTTTGACACAAAACATTCTTCAAAATGATTTGGCCTGAGCCAAATGATATTCCAACACTGTCATCGAGATATCTAATTGTCCATTGACGATTTTCAAGCAGCAAATCTTTGATTTTTTGGACGTGGCCCTCGTCGGTAGACGTTGATGGTCGTCCAGAGCGCGGTTCGTCTTCAACGCGTTCTCGGCCCTCTTTGAACTCGTTGTACCACTTATAAACGTTTTTTGTGCCATAGTTTGATCACCAAAGGCCTTCCGCAACATTTTCAACGTGTACTCACAAGAATATTCGTTCCGCAAACAAAATTTGATGCAAGTTCTTTGCTCAACAAAACCACCCATTGCAAAAATCGAAAAATTCACTTTTGGTTGTTTACAAAAACACATGTAACTCGGAGATAATTAAACCTTTTAACAAACTGACGATTGACAAATATTATAGACAGTCCTACCAACCTAGGGAAAAAAATTACCTGCCTTCCTAATACCCGGGAGTTTTAAATGACAATTTCACCTTACTTTTTGATCACAGTGGTATAATTGAGTCATATTACACATTTGGAAGTTGTGGGGTCGTGGGGAAACGGAGTTTACATTCATACGGTTGCTATTTTTTGTAAGTAGTTTCCAGCCCACGTAATTGAGACTCGGGTGAAACATTCATGCGCAGACAGAAAAGAAGCAGAACAACCTCGTAAAAATCGCTGTCGACAGTTTACTGCTGCAGGCGAAGATGCGATGCGGTTGGGGGGGCAGGGGGAGGGTTTCCCAATAACAGTCTTGTTCGATAAACAGAAGGGTAGAATATGTAACCATTCCTGAAGATGTGGACCAGAGATGCGCAGCATACAAGCCACTGTTTTGTGAACTGAATCATCTCATTTACGTCGTGAGTTACAAACTATCAAGTACAAGGATGCACTCCATTCATTTTGTCTAAAATTTTTTATATATTTTCTTCTTTTAGCGAGAAGACCAGTAGTGATACAGTGTGATGAACCTAGGAAAAAAGTCGATTTGTAACAAGTATAAATGACTTGTTGAAACAGTTGCTCGTGTACGAAACATTAATAAAACTTCGTTAATGATCTTCATCTGAACAGTTTCACTAAGTTTTAAATATTGAAAAACAACTTTTGAAAAATTTTCTAGTTAAAATATGTATTATTTTTAAAAGCTTCATTTCCGGTGAAAAAACTGTAAAGATATAGGTCGCCTGAATTTGAAATTTATGGCTAAAATGTACAGGGATAAAGAATATAGGCATAGATAAATTATAAGAAAATAATTTAAATATATATATATATATATATATATATATATATATATATTGTAATATACAAAATGATTCAAACAAAAATAATGCCAACACGTTGTGGCGCCAAATTACGTGGTATGCACTATTAATTAAAGAAATAAACCACCACGTGAGAGTAAAATTATGAGTTATTCAAATTAAATAAAACAAAGGAAGAAAGGTAACCAGGTGTTACTTTAAAAATTAAACGAAAATTATTTTAAAGAGATAACAGATTATTTAATTACAATTTCGGCTTACATTGAATTTTATACATTCAGCTTTAATGAGAATCAAAAACTTCAGGGCTGTCTACAAGGCCTATAATAAAGATAGTGATTTGCAATTTTACACCAGAGTTACAAAAGAAAAAAATATGAATTGAATTTAAAATAACCAGATTTTATAAAATAATCCAACAACAAAGAAACTAGAGAAACCTGAAAAATCTGACAAAATCATAGAAAACTGGCGGTAAATGATATTTTCGTAAAGGTTTACAAAATTACGTGTCTATATACCGTTTTTATTCAAATCTGCTCTGGAAACCGGTTTGTGCACTCGTGGTTTCTTTAATTTTAGGGGAAAATATTTTATATACAGGCCATAGCACTGATTGCTATATAGTTTCGCTTCCTAACACTTTCGGAGCCTTTTCACTTAACTGTTTCACGAACTTTACTGTCGTACGTATTGTCAGACTTAGTTTTACTGTAGAAATACCTTTAATACACATACTGAATGCGACCACCATTGGCTGGGCCGCCACAACAGACTCGCGCCATGACTACCATAGTCAGGGCCCTCCAAACACTCTCTGCTCACCCCCCCCCCCCCCCCAAAAAAACGGCTCCCACAACACACTGAATGTTTTCCGCCAAAGTTCTGTGTGCGTACGCTTTTCGACGATAATCCGTAGCGACCAATTACAGACGCTGCATTCTTGCGTCACACTGACTGTTCGTTACAATGCTCTGGCCTCTAAGTTACGCCGACGAGAATATCAAAGAAAAATTTAAATAAAATGAAGTACAAAATATTGATCTCTACAATATAAAAAAAATTCTTAGAATTTTCTGTGTCCATATTGTTTTATACACGTGCATTTCATTCTCTAGTTTTAAGTTCACACGATCCATAAGTTTCCCGTTTTTATCTCCAAATGATGTTTATGTGATTAATTATATTATTGAAACTGGGATATTATTCCATTTTATAACATTTTTGGAATTTATTATGCGTTTTCCCAAATATCTGCTTGAAACAGGTTTTGATATATAGACATTGGCCTGATCAAATCCGCCATATTTTTTTAAAAAAATAAATCAAATTAATGGTATATTAATAAACCTTGCAACGACGTATGAATCGGTTTTTTAATTGTGAAATATTTAATATACAGTACCCAAATGCCTTTTATGAATGTTACCACAGAATTCAAGATGAAACATTAATTGCGTATTAATTATTGGGAAATTAGGTTTTTGTAATTAAGCGGTTTATATTTATTAAGAAAAATCTGTAATATGAAGTAAACTAACTTATTAACAGGGGTCGGGCAAAATTCGATATCGTACGTGTTTAAAAAACTTAACGTTGTAGCTGTTTAATCGTATTTGCCAGCAAGTACAGTTAGGGTTTTTTTAACTAATATCCCCAATGAGTGAATACTTTGGTTTTATATTTTCAATATCAGAGTTCATTTGCAAAGATTTTTTGACTTACTGACACTATGAGGTTATATACAAATATTATAAAAATGTTAAACTAGAATGGTTTCTGAAACGTCTACATTATTTTTTTATTTCAGCCATAAATTTAGCGTGGGTTTTGTTACTCGTTTTCAATCTACCTCATATTTAAATCTATTATTCCCTTTAAAAAGTTGCAACCTTATGAAATATTCAAAAATCCAGGAATGTTTGCGCTTCAAAAGTTTGAAGCCGTTGTAATCTCCCACGAAATAGCTGGAACTGAGATTCAAATTTTACGGCATTCACACTGCCGCTTCGTAATTAGAGGGCTTAAATAATTACTTCTGCTTGAACACCGAGAGCCATTTATCTGAGCAGTCGATGGCTTTAATGAACGTCTTTCACAGGGGCTGAATGTGTGACACATCAACCAGCTGAAAGCTGCTGGCGGAAATCATTATCTGTTACACAACAGTACAATTACGGATCTGGAAGCGAGTTAATTAGAAGCCTGTGTGTTCCGGCGTCTGTTGATTTGATAGCTGCAAATCTCCTAATACGACAAGTGGAAGCACACAGGTTTCCTCCTAGTGGAGAGTTACATTCCGGATCTCGGAATTATCAATCCAGTTTATAACCATTTGATAGTATTTAATGGTGTTAACGATGTTGTTGTCCTACCTGTACGGATCAGGGTCACCCACGTAGCTACTGGAATTACAACTTCGTTTATATAAGATGAATGACGTGTGACCATCGTGAGGAATTCTCACAACATTCTCCGCGGTAGTTTGCCAAACTTTTTATTGGGTACAGTCGTGATTTGTCCAGACTCGCGATAATTTTGAAACTCCTTGTTTAATACAGGAAGTGTTTGGATTCGAGCGAAGGGCTATAGGAAAACTTTTTGCTGTAATTTGGACAATTATTATGGGCATAATTCCAACAGTACACATACAAAATTTACTATGTTTTTTTAAGTCTTCATGTATATGAAATATTAATTCAACTGGGAAGACAGAAAAAGTTCCTAAAAAATAACACTGAAGTGTACGCTATACTTTAATTATTAAACGACTCAATCAGTAGCAAAAAAATTGTCGATGCGATCTTAGGCGAACTAAGTAATTCTATTTTAATTGTCGAAAAGTTGAAGTGTTAAATTAAATTCTATTCCCAAGATTCGGAACAGCATTTTTACTACACTTCTAAAATTAGTGCTTGCAGATTTTTTGTATTTCTTTAAATATTACGGCACTTGAGATTTCCGATGCGTCCGGGTTATTATGGGTCAAGAGTAGGTTTTGGAGAACTACATTTGCCTTACTTCTGAGCAGATTTCTGGGTATTAGACTGAGTGAGGTGTCAATAGAACAGTTGTCACCCCAATTAAATACCTAAAGTGGTCGCCAATAACTTTCATGTGGAAGCAACCATAAAAACAAAATTAAAAAAATTGACTGGAACGTTTTAAATATCATCGCTGTTATTTCAGAATCTTTCAATTATCCACCATTTGTTTTAGTGTAAAAAAGACGCTGATGGAAGCTTCGAGCGAAGACGTTGGATGATAGGTCATCGTTTATAATTTAAAGTGAAAAATATTTCGGGCATCTGTGCAATCGCTTTCATCTGAGATTCCCGTTGTTTTAAAATGTAAACATTCCTGTAGCAAAATATTTGACTCCACTCCATCGTCAGCGCAATTGAGAGCTGTAATCATCCGGTGCGTGTTGTCTTTGGTTTACTCGGCGTAAAGATTGTGAGGTAACTGGGAGAGAAACAAAGAAGTCATTGTAATGAGAGTGAAGTGAGGAATAGACAGTAGTTTGAAAAAAAACCAGAAATGTAATGGTTTAGTTACAATTGAGAAAGGGAGAGAGAACGAAGGAAAAGTTAAAAAGAGTGCTAGTAAAAAAGGGATATAATGAGACAGAAGACTTAATAATATTGCAAATATGTTCTGGTATGAATATTGAGCCTATCAAGACTGCCCTTAGTCATCAACTTGAAAAGTGCACTATATATTTTAATCCATCACAGCCTGAATAAGGCTATTAAACAAGGGAATTATTTTCAGTATATCCTGAGTTTACAAATAACTTAATTCCTTTTACTCGATTCCTGTAAAAATATTAATATTTTCTGCAAAGGAAAAAACAAGCATGCAATGATAGAATTATGGAGTTGAAAAATGGAATCTAACGCCATTTTGCGACACAATTTATCATGCAGTATTTTACTTTTGTACGAAAGTGAGAGGCATTATGACATATAGCATTTTTAATTTTATTTGACAGTTGAAGACAAAATGCGAGATTGGAATTACAAAGCGTCCATGTTGTATATTCATATTTATTTCCTAAATTATTCTAAAAAAGGAAAACCACTAGTTGTTCGGGTCTACAAAATTCGTAAAAAAACAGAATTAATTAAAACATTATCATTCTCTTCATTGTCACAGTAAGAGATGTATTTATCAGCTCCGTATGAGCGTTACATTTATTTTACGAAAATATAAACTTGTAACATTGCTTGGCAATGAATATTTGGATAAACATAGTTTCTGAATGAATTCATTAAATTGTTCTTTTCAAAACATTTTTTAATGTCAACATGGATTTCGAATGCTGTATTCCATTAATATTTGGGTCACTAAGGAAGTATTCCGCAATAAAGCTGGTCTCTTTGAGTCGGGAAGGGAGTGTCGTGCTGCACAGCAACAAGGACAACACCTGATGAACCACCCCTCTGACCTTCAGGACTCCGAGGGGAAACGAAAATCTCCATTCATGAGAGGACAACGAAGCTCCAGGACCAGAAATTTACGGCTTATAAAATAATGGTTATGAGGGTCCGTGAATATTCGATCTTCATTTCTAATATCTTTTCGATTTATCATTATTAAGCAAACCAATTGATGAACTAAAGGAAATATTTGGGTAAACGCCTGTTGTAAATTTATTATTCAGAGAGAATCAAACCAGAAAATTTAGAGTCATTTAAAACTTTATTATGTATATCAGAAAGACAAAGAAAAATAATGAATTATCTGTTCATATAGTGACACCGAACAGTCTGAATTATAATATCACGCATACCACGTGTTAAAATTATAATATACGTTATTGCAGAGGTTTGTAAGATTTATTTATCACTAGCTGGGACCCCAGCGTTGCCCGTGTACTTATTTACATAAACCCGAAAAAGTATTTAATTCTATATTATTCATTTGTCAAGAAGTGATTTATCCTATATCTAAATGTTCCTAGTTCCGCACATAATTTCGACCGATAGTAATTGAATTTTATTACAACAATCCCAACAAACATGTCTTTACGAATAGAATACTTCAATATACTCCTCGAGTACTGCAGAATATAATTGCCCCTCTGTCTTCAGACATTACGAAAAATTAAATTCATGAAATTGTGAGGCAGATTCATAATGTAAAAAAATAGTCGCCATATTGGACTTAAGTGCTATGGCACGAAAATTAACTTTTTTTTCCGCAAGAATCGAATCTTTTTTTTGTATCATCATTCGACGGAGTATTGCTCGATAAAATAATACTTTTTATTCAATAAAAATATTTCTGCTTTATTTCATTGCGGAAAAATTGAACTATTTCCTTTGTTCGTCGCGTAGTAACGCGTAATTTAACATAAAATAAAATATAATCCTTTCCACCTTTATGTTAGGTGTTTCTCATCCACAACAGTACCGTTTCTCGAGTTTTGAAGAATATGACACCAATTATTGATGCAATCTATCCACGCCTTTAAATTTGTATAGAAATTAACGTAAATACATACATACATACAAATATACATATTTTTATTATATTTATTTTATCATATTTATGCAATAATTGGCCTTTATCTAATGCGTATGTATTGTTAACATTGATTCTTCTAGAACGGTAACTTTTAAAAAATAAATATTTTGAGAGAGGATGAGAAAAACGAATATGCGAGAAAACACATTACGAGCAATTTTTTTGAATGATATATAATCGCTATTCATAATAACACTTAACTAAACTTACAAATTAACATTTTAAAATTAAAGTTCGTGGCACTGATGGCGGTTTTATAAATGACCTTCTATGGGTTTAGGGAATAGTGTCATTAATAATTCATAGATTTAAAGGGACGGACGAAAAAATTGTAACAGTATTTGACATTGTTTCTAGAGAAACTGAAAAAAGTGGATGTCTATTATAAAGCGCCATTTTAGGCATTTCAAGGACAGGTTTTAATAAGGCTAAAAGAAACGCCAATTTCTATGTAAAGTAAGTAATAATAGTTTTACCTGTATTGGGTGATAGATTCTGACGCAGATACATTGCCGGATATTTAAATAAAGTGTCGGCCTGGGTTGGTACTCAACAGATAGGCTAAGCGTTATTCGTGACCCCGTTCGATAAAGGAAATCCAACCTTGCCGTTATTGCCCGTCGAAATGTCAGCGGTGTTCTTAAGAGGCATGTGCTTAATGTATTCAGCTTAGTGGAATGCAGAAATATTTATTAGTCTGGCGTCTGAATTGTTAATAGACGGACAGTGCCGGCGGGGCAACGCAACACGAATAATTTAGCCGTACTTACTGAGGGAGAGAGAGAGGCGCAGATACCAGACAGAGAAAACCAGCGAACAAACATCAAATTATCGCTTTTAATTAACGAGCGAGCCGCGTCGGCCTGTCCGCACATACCAGGCAACCATCGCCGGAGTTGGAACCACAACAGACAAAGGAAACCACTTCTTCCACAGCCTTCTCGCTGCTGGATCCACGAACGCGGCTGGCTGCAGGTTTAAATACCACCGGCATGTGCTGCGTTGTCTGCGCGTCTCTATGCCAAATATTTGAAGCGGTATCCCGGCAATGTCAGCAGCGAAAGGTAGTGCGATTCTGACCGAGGTGAGACATAGTTTGCTGTCAGGAGAAAGTGAAAATAGTGCTAACTCATTAAAAATTATGTATTTTCAGTGCTGTTATATTTGTGAAAGTAACTGAGCATTTAAATCATTTTCCATTTGCTCATTAATAACAATAAGCCCTTCTCTCTTCCCATTCGTTTATTTCGGTTTCCTTTCTGATAATAGGGTAATAATTCTCTATTAATGGTATGGTTTTTCCCAACAATAATTGCTTCCGACATAAACTTTGCGCAAATGAGGGAACAAATCGTATCCTTCTCATCCTTTTTTCTACAATGTTTCATTTTATTTCTATAATACCAATATAATTTCAACGAATTTAATAAGACTCATATTTATAATAAAATTCCTAAATATGCTGTTCCATATTATTTAAACTAGTCTCAAAAACGGAAATTTTTTTAGAAAGGCATTTTACCTTCTTTGTTCCTGTCACTTTAATGAAAAATATAGGTCAATATAATTAAGAATATTTACTTTTCATTGAAAGACGACTGAAAATTGTCTGATTCTTTACAATAAATAACATCAATTTTTAATTAAATTTTAAATTTAGTAACCTCGTCGAGTGCCCCATCCAAAATTATTTCAATTAGAAATATTCACACAATTATAAACACACACAGGGAGCTTTCCGCCGTTTGGCAATAATCATCTGTAAATTAAAACTAATAGTCATTTATATATATATAATCCATACATTACGTAAATAATGAAACGTCATAAGGGAATAGGCGGTTAAATTACTCTAACCACTTTTAAATTATTATTTTTTAGGGCAACAGGCTACATGAGGGTAATCCACGGTTGGCAACTCCCCTTTAATCGCATAGGAAGGGATTTGGAAGGGGGATTCTTTTTTTTTTTAGGGCAACAGGCTACATGAGGGTGATCCACTTTGGGCAACTCCCCTTTAATAGCATAGGTAGGGATTTGAAAGGGGGGATGCGGAAGGGTAGAGGAAGGTAGCCAAGGGTTAACTGGGGCCTCCGGGCTATATTTGAAGGATCCTACCCGGCATTCGCCTAAAGAAATGCAGGGAAAACCCTAGAAAAACCTGCATCAGGTAGGTCGGTCATTGGGTGCTTGTCCCACGCCCTTCCGATAGCGGGAGAGGAGTTTGCTGTGGGGACGCAGCATTCCCTTCTCCGTGCCTCGACCAGTTTAGGAGGCAGCTGGCCGACTGTTCCAATGGGAATAGCGAACAACTCTTACCGTATGCCCAAGGTCTGTGACCCCGGAACATACACCTCTCAAAACAGACCGAGGTGCCTCGGCATGTGGGAACCTTAGTTCAAAAAAAACCAGAGAGATGTGAGAGCATCCCCAAAGGTAGCCCCCGCCAGAGCTCTCTGGGAAGGTTCACCTGCGAGAAATCCTCTCGCAGGCTTACTTTTTGGTCGAAAGGGGGGTTCATTGTGACACTATATTTAATTGAAATATATTGGTGTAAGGACTGGGAGAGGTGCCAGTTTTAAACTTAAAACTAACTTTCCCTTGACTTGTAATTTTAATTGATTGTTAAAATATAATCTTTTTATCAAAAATCAATTTATTGTAAAAAAAACCAATTGACTAAGATTTTCCATTTTTATGCCTCCATAATAATATAATTCACTTAATTATATGATGTATACAATCCTGGGTTATGAAATAACGATATTAATCAACTTAAGCATTAAAAATGTGATTAATCTGTTAAGTATTAAATATAAAATGATGAAGCTATTTGTTATGAATTTCAGGCAATAGAAAAACGAGGACTCAGTAAATGTAAATGATAAATTAAAATAAAGTATTTTTGTCCTGGTTTAATTTGTTGGCACGAAGAAAAATTCAATATATTTTAAAATAAATTATTGTGACTCGACCGAATTAGTGTATCAGTAAAGTTTTCTTTTTTACGAGTTGGAATGAGGAAGTAACAGCATCTTAAAACGGAAAGATAACTGTAATTTGAGTGTTAGATTATACGAAAACCAATTTGATGTTTCTAATGCGGAGATCTGGAAATTATATATTATATGAAAGTGTTAATGTATTGAAATAAAAACAAAATAAAATACTAGTAACGAATATCACGCACAAAGAACAGTTATTCAGGTTTTTTTCTAAAAAAAATATAAATAGCTTGGAATTTATTTGATTGGAAATATTATAAGGTATATAGTACACCGGTGAAGTTGAATTAATATAAAATTTAAAATTTTTGGGAGTTTATTAATTATGTTAAACACTCAGAATATAGTGTGTAAATAATTATAAGTGATAGACTTATATTAACTATAAAGGAATGTTTAGACACAAATGCCAATATATATATATATATATATATATATATATATATATATGGTGATTTAAAAGATGTATGTATGCAGAAAATAACCACTTACTCATTTAACAAAGTGTAATACGTGTTACGTTTCGATTATTTGCTGTCATCAGCTTCACAAAAAGACGGAGCACATCATCGAAACGTCCCAATATAGCATATATTCCACTCGGTTAGAATCCTTGTATATTTATACAACATCTACACTGAGAAATTCTACATTCTTTACCACTAATACAGTCTCAGTAACAATGGTTATTATTCTGTATACAAAAATAAATTATAACATGCTTCATATAATTATATATAATCACTAATACGAACATGAACTTATATTTGAAGAGTTTTTTTTAAATTACTATGGCACATTCAAATCGCGTCTCTTTGGCAGTTATTCCATACCCTTATTTTTAATAATAATATTAATAAATATATCCCCATATAATTATCGTTATTAGCTGAAGAGATAAAGGTTGAGTTGGGTGCAGGGAAATAATTTGAAATATAACTTTCATAAAGTTATTTTACTTTGTACATTTTCACAAAGATTAGAGAGGAGTTATGCAGATTAGCAACCGAATATGGCGAAGTATGGAAACAACGAACAATTCTTAATTGCAAAATAAAAAAAGCCAGTTGGTAAACAGTGATAAATGAAGAGAGTGGGAGCAAGCCGAAAGCGATTAGGACCGCTATTAAAGCGAACGCCCGGCTACAGCGTGGGGGAATTGGCCGAATAGCTGAGGTAGTAAGGGCAATTATATAAAAATTTCAGAGTCACGCGCCAGACGATTTGGTCAAATTAAAATGCAGTTTATTGTTTTAATCCCGCAGACAGGTTATTAAAATT
The DNA here is from genome assembly GCA_037074705.1 of Zhengitettix transpicula. Classification (NCBI taxonomy): domain Eukaryota; kingdom Metazoa; phylum Arthropoda; class Insecta; order Orthoptera; family Tetrigidae; genus Zhengitettix; species Zhengitettix transpicula. The sequence goes on from CM073596.1 coordinate 28,192,710, forward strand.
CCCGGAGCGTCGTGAGAGCTGTTATTGGACGGACGCCCACCCACGCGAACAACACTGCACTCTGCGTTATTAAGCTGCCTGCCTGCCTGCCTGCCTTTGAGTCAATACTCGGAAACAGGACGGTCATTGTAAACGCCTTCACGGGCACCCTTTGTTGGCTACGATACCACCAACACTCTCGAAACATTCACGGGAACCTGTAGCTACGCGCGATTGATGGAAAGTTTCCAAAACAATTAATTAAGCTTAAGCTTTATTTTAATACACCGAAAATTAGTACCAGAAACAATTCAAATTCAACTACAAAGTCATATTTGAAAGCCATGGTTAATTCTAGATTACTTCTACGTTAAGTATTACATATATTGTGGTAATTAAAAATATATAATTATTTAATAAACAAAATTTTACGATTTTCATTATCGGTGGCGTAAATATGAGGATTGTCTACAAGAATATGGGGCATATAATTCTTGCTTGCTAAAGTTTTGGAATTACAAGTCGACAGTCTGAAGTATTTCGTCTATTGCCATATTCATGCAATTATCAAAGTTTTAAAAAACAACGTTATCAACAGTTAAGAGGCAGGAAGTGCTTTGCGTTTGAAAAATAAAACAACCTTAAATTCGGTGAAATATGGCCTTTGAGAGATGTGTTTAACAAAAATTGAGTGAGGTCGAGCCCAGACGAACAGCTAAGGGTAAAGTAAACAGAAAATTAATTTTATTAATTGTAAACCTAATGAGTAAATATAATTATAGTCAGATTCCGTATTTCAATAATTATTTAAGCCAGGAATATTTTGCATTGTAAGTTTTTAATTGTCATTTTGTAACAATCTTTATTGGAGGCCCGATTATTAAATCTGAAAATTAAGCCGGGCGCCCATTACCAACTTATAAAATTTCAATTGAGAATTTGGTTTTATTAAATTAATTTTGTTATATTTTGAATAACTGTTTTCATTTAAAATCCTTTCATTTTTACTTTTAATTTGTTTTTAACGTAAGGCTTATCTTCACTTATAATTTAATAAAATAAAAGTGATTATTACATTTTGTGCTCCAACGTGGGGAATTATCTAAATTAAAAAATTGTAAATAATTATTGTTTTTTATATATATTGTGGTGACCATCAATGAGTATAATGAAATGATTTTTTTATAATTTCTTTAATATTTGTATTGTCAGCGTAATAAAGATGGTCCAAGTATTGTAGACAACAGTCAGCGTTGCGTAAGAATGTGGACTGTCGGCCTTTTGTGATGTGGAAATTCTTTAATGAGAGAACAGTCCGGTCCGTAACGGAAGCCGACCAGTAGTGGTCGTGTTCAGCCTGCGTATAAAATGAAACAGTAAAGTGTTCAGTCTGCATTATGAACCAGGACAGTGTTTGATGTATGATGAAAAAGTTCGAGACGTGTCCGGTGGTCAGTTGGCGGAAATTTAGCAAAGTAAAACTGAAATTATGGAATAAGGTTTTGAAAAGTGCTGAGAGAGATGTAAAACCCAGCGGCGATTTAAAACTGATCAACAGTCTATAGAACTTCATTGTCTGCGGAGGTTCGTTTTATTGTGCTGATTTAGGTTGTGAAAAGTGAAATACCATAGCCTGTTAAATAAGACCCTTTTAAATTATTAGTGAACTTAATAAGTAGTAAACGTATAATAAAAATTGGGTGCCATCAGAGTATTTAGATTTTTTTAAGGTTTCATAAAATTTATTCAGAGTTTTTATGTTAACATTTCTCTAGTTAATTTAATTCATTATTTTATAACATGTTGTTTTTATTTCATTAAGTTATAATTGCATATTACAGTAACTGTTAGAGCGGCCCTGAAGAATTAAGAATTTCAATAAAGCTGTGGCATTTATGTAAAATATTTTGTACAAAATCCATCTAATTATAAATTTGTAATAAACGTTTCATATTAGAAGTTAGTCGTTTGAATTCATTTATAAATCATCAATTAATCACATTACTTGGCCCCATCGTGGTGACTTTGTTTATTTATTTTTTAAAAAATTAGAGTTTTATTAATGTCAGAATAACCTCTCTATTAATTTATTTTCATTACCCTTTTCTAAAATATGCGGTGAAAACAGAACAGAATATTTAATTGTCAGTAACATTATAAATTTTATGGAATCACATTTCTCCAACCATTTGACAGTAACAAAATTCATGCTTCTGATGAAGTTATTCCCATAAATCGTTTTGAAGACTTCAAGAACAGTTCCTAATATCCAACAATTGTATTTCATCAACGTAATTCATCGTTCACCTGATCCGCGTATATAAACTCTATTTGAATATTTTCCCCCCAAAAGCCGCTCCGTGACGCTTTATTACATATGTTATCTCATAGTGATAGGCCTATAAATAAATTAAAACTGAGATTTTAATATACTAACCACTTACATTTTAAAAATGAAAAAATTAAATTTAACAAAGAGACTGATTTCAGCTACTGTGATCGTATTTTGTGTGGAGGAAGAGTAAAAATTCCGGGTATACTTCAACAACTCGTATTAAATACAGAAAATTTATTAAATAAAATTTTATTGTTTATTTAACATTTTTATAACATTTTATTTTAATATGTAGCGAAAAAGTGAGGATACAAATTACTTCGTTGCTGTCAATTTTATATATATATATTGTAATGCCAATTAATTAGGACATTAATTGTTTCAACATAAAAATCTAAATTGTTTGAGAAACCCATTATAGCGGAAAGAGCTTTTGGAACAACAATAGAAAACCCGGCTCTGTTTCTTTGTCGGAAGGTCCGTCAAAATGGCGTATGCGCGCTAAATTGAGAGACGAGAGAACAGTTCGCAGGAAGGTTTGGTGACATACAGTTGTCAGAAAGATTTGGTGAGATACAGTTCGCAGGGAAATATTAGCATTCAACAGAGTTGGGTGGTGCCTGAACATTTTCTCAGGACAAAGTAAAACATTCACCATAGCATAACGTCGAAACCTGCTAAGTAAAAGCAGTTTTTGTGTCCATAGCCGGCCAGAAGCAGTACAAATTTCGTTTTGAGCTCAATGCAATTGAGACTGACAAATCTGAAAACCACGGAGTTCACCTAAGGCAAGCAGAAGTCACCTAGGGCGAGCGGTCAACCGAGTTCCTGACATCATATAAAATTTTGGCTTAAAAATTTGGTGTAGAATCTGTGAGTTTAGAAGCAGTGTAAAACCCCGCAATAGTGTTTTTGAAAATGAAAGGTATGCTGGAATGCTGGGCAGACGTGAGCAACAATTTACAAAACAATTAATTATGTAAACGTAATTGAAAGACAGCCGTCAGATTTCGTTCTCCTTCTTTTTGATTAGTCAATCTTTTTACTTTTAATTTCGTTCTCATTTTAAATGTCGTTCTAGATTATTTGTCCAGTAAATTCCTTTTTTCTTAATTGTGATTTGTTGTTGATAAGATTATAAATATTATTGATTAGTCCATTATCAAACCCAGTGAAGACCCTGAGAAATTCAATATTTTAAATTTGTAATTGTTTGAGTTATTGCCACAATATATATATATATATATAGAGAGAGAGAGACAGAGAGAGAGAGACAGAGAGAGAGAGACAGAGACACACACAGAGAGAGAGAGACAGAGACAGAGAGAGACAGAGAGAGACAGAGACAGAGACACACAGAGAGAGAGAGAGAGAGACAGACAGAGAGAGACAGAGAGAGAGACAGAGACAGAGAGAGAGACAGAGACAGAGAGAGACAGAGAGAGACAGAGAGAGAGACAGAGAGAGAGACAGAAAGAGAGACAGAGAGAGAGACAGAGAGAGACAGAGAGAGAGACAGAGAGAGAGACAGAGAGAGAGACAGAGAGAGAGAGACAGAGACACAGAGAGACAGAGACACAGAGAGAGAGAGAGAGAGAGAGAGAGAGAGAGAGAGAGAGAAATTGTAATGCAGGGAAAACATTATAAAAAATTTATTTGAAAAATATATACTAACTTATATAATTTAAAACTATATGTTGCCGCATGCAAAGAAGAAGAAAGGTTTTAGTAGTTAATAGCGTCACGGCTGAACTAAATGTCTCATAGAAGTTGGTTCATGGGTAATTTTATACAGCGTGTATAAATGAAAATGAACGATTTATTATTGCGATCGTATGTTTACAGATCCAGGCAATTATGATAGACCTTTGAAAATCAAAGATCTACCTTTTACTTTAAGCTGACGTTTCGAAAATTTAGTGAAACGTGCTTATTTTCCTTTCGCTTCAGAAATATATATGAAGAAGAGTAGCGGTCTGTTTTTACAACTCACAGTCTCTTTCTTCCACTGATTCATTCATTGGCAAACGCGAGACACAAGTTCGCTGTGACTAAGCCAGACTTAAAGCTGTTCTTTAACTATGATGTAGTGCACAGACGACGGGTCCCGTCCCTCTACCACAGAAATACTTGCCAAACCAGTTGCAACTCCAACAATGCAACTGTCGACGTGACTGACAACTCAATAAAAGAATCTATATTGGACAGGAGCGAACGCCAGCCCGCAACAGGGTATTTTCCAATCATTCGTATAAATATCGCGGCGTTGTAAAATAGCTCTGACAGCTTAGTTTCTCAAGAAATAGACGCGTACGATTAATTTTTATGTTGTAGTACGAATCCATACGTAAGGTTACCATTTATCACGCGTGGGAGCTGGAAGCTCGGAACATCGGCAAACACGTGCACGGACAGATCCGTGGGAATGAGGATGTTGAGTGTGGTTAATGTAGCGAGAACGTGGCCTGCCTTCGTATCTTGATGCTTGTGAATTCGCCCGAGGGCCTCGCGGATTTACAAGTTACCGCGACCAGATGCTGCCTTAGATAAGATCCCATCGTTCACCTGCTCACCCATTCCCCACAAGGACCCTTGGATATTTGTGGCCGTGCCTCACTCTCCAGTATATTTATTGCGAGACGATTTTCAATTTTAAACCCCGCGGTCTTCCTGCCACGTAATTTTTTAAACTGAATCACCAGTTTCGTTTACTACAGGTCTCGCGCACTGTTCTGAAATGCATTTTCAACAAACCTAAAAATAAATAAATACCTTCCTCATATCCGTTAGTAATTATTTTATTACTATTGCGGGGACTGCACCATTTCTTTAGAAATATTACAATTTTTATGTATAATTTTTTTACTTAACTTTCAATAATTATTAATAGTTGAAATTAAATTATAGGGACATCTATAAAAGGATAATTTTAATTTCCAATTAAATATTTGGTAATGTAGAAGAATTATTAAAATGAAAAAAATATCAATCATTAACAGATCCACTAATACCCTTTCATACTTGATAAAAAAAACCACAAGGACTCACTACACACCTACAGCAAACAATCTCTTCCTCTAATTGTAGTTCCTGCTACATAGAGCGAACAAAACGTTCCCTTAATACACGTATCAAGGAACATATATCTAATACCATTCCTATTGATAAACAATCTGTAGTATCCGAACATGTCATCAATTCTAAACATACATTTGCGTGGCAAAACGCTAAGCTTTTACAATTAATTACACTAAATCACATTGTACTATGTACGTATACAATAATCTGAAACATTTGTATTAATGTCAAAATTTTTGCATTTTATGCCCATATTGCCGTTTGAATTTCACGACGAAAAATGTTATAAAATATTGTAGAGTTATATAGGATATTTAACACACAATATTACTCAATTGATCATTAACGGTTTAATTACGAGTTTTAATTCGAATTTACCTTTCGAGTATTTTACCATTTTTTTATGTTAGTTTGTTAATTGCAGACTGTTTTACGATATAGATTTATTCACTTGTTCTGTAGTGCGGAAATCGGGTTAGAGTTGCACTTCCTAAAATGCAATAGTATCTTGTTCAACAATTTGACTTCTGATACTGTATTATTTACGAGGGTTTCACCCTGGACATTCAGCTGAATACAATTATTTTAGGCGCAGATCATTCTACAGAACCAATGAAGAAATCTATATCATGAAACTGTCTGCAATCTACAAACTAACATAAAAAATGGTAAAATACTTGAAAGGTAAATTCCAATTAAAATTAAACTGTAATCATTTCTTTGGATATTACAATTTTTATATAGGATTTTTTTACTTAACTTTCTATAATTAGCCATCATTGAAATAAAATTATAGGAACATCTACAATAGGATAATTTTAATTGCCAATTAAATATTTGATAATGTAGAAGGATTATTAAAATGAAAAATATCCATCATTTACAGATCATTGTGATGTTTACAAAATCTCTTGCTCTAATTGTAATTCCTGCTACATAGAGCGAACAAAACGTTCCCTTAATACACGTATCAAGGAACACATATCTAATACCATTCCTATTGATAAACAATCTGTAGTATCCGAACATGTCATCAATTCTAAACATACATTTGCGTTGCAAAACGCTAAGATTTTAGAATTAATTACACTAAAACACATTGTACTATGTACGTATACAATAATCTGAAACATTTGTATTAATGTCAAAATTTTTGAATTTTTATGTCCATAGTGCCGTTTGAATTTCACAACGAAAGATGTTATAAAATATTGTAGAGTTATATAGAGTATTTAGCATACAATATTACTCAATGGAACATTCTCGGTTTAATTATGAGTTTTAATCGAGTATTTTACCATTTTTTTATGTTAGTTTGTAAATTGCAGACAGTTTTACGATATAGATTTATTCATTTGTTCTGTAGTGCGGAAATCGGGTTAGAGTTACGCTTCCTAAAGTACAATAATATATTGTTCAACAATTTGCCTTCTGATTCTGTATTATTTACGAGGGTTTCACAATTATTTTCGGCGTAGGTCATTCTACAGAACCAATGAAGAAATATATATATGGTGAAACCGTCTCCAATTTACAAACTAACATAAAAAATGGTAAAATACTCGAAAGGTAATTCCAATTAAAATTAAACTGTAATCAATCTTATATTTTTGAGTGTTGTCGACAGACCAGTGTAGTTGTGTCGCTCTGTTCTTAGCACCTGACGAAAGGAACAAGAATCCCAGAAACGTCGTGTGGAATTTATATTACCTTCTTATGTCTGAATTGGCTATTTTCTTACTCATTAGAAGAATTATTGTTCCATATCAGGTTTAATAAGTTTAACTATATTGTAGAGATTACAAATGTGTAATGTAAATTTTATTTAATCATTTTCCTTTAATACTATATAATATATATATATATATAATACTATATAATATATATATAATACTATAATATATATATATATATATATATATATATTGTAGTAATTGATAATTAAGACATTGTTCTAATTGAAAAGTTGAATTGTAGAGGACTCATTATTAGTGGATAAGGAGCGGACGCCGCAACAAACCGGCAAGGCAAAGAAAACATTGTTGATGAGTCGACAAGGTTCTACGCGCTCAAAACTTGCGAGACGAACGGTCAGGAAATGTGCAGTCGGGCAGCAAACAGCGAATAGAACGGACGAAAAGAACTCATTGAAAGTTTTATAGTCGGCAGTCAGAACGAAAGAATGTGGTCCAGTCCCAAACATGCTTTCAAATATTAAAAAGTAAACCAATATTCAGTCGGGAAGGAGACAGAGCAACTAGTTGCAGTAAAGCATCGAGAACCAACCAATTTGTGTTAAACCAACTAACAATCAACGCCAATTAGAGCCTGTGAACATTTAGAGTCTGTAAGAACTTAGAATCAGTGATGTCCCAAAAATTTTGCACGAAAAACTAAAAATGACACCTGGGTGGCCGTAAGTAGAGAAAAACTTTAAAACATTTGTAAACCGTGTTTAAAAGATAAAAGTCAGATCGTTCTTTAATTATTTAATTATCGATAAAATGAGATCGTTAATTCTTGATAAAATTGAAATTGTTAAATTCAATCTTTAGTATTATTTCTTCCGCAACAAATTTCGTCTATGTTCAGACGCATTGATTTCCATAAAAGGTAAATGTAATTTTGATTATATTAATTCTGCCATTTATCAAACCCAGTTCAAGACCCTGAGATCCCAAATATTTTGTGTATTTTATACTTGTTTTAAAATTGATAATAAATCTTGTTTAATAGTTTTCACTTAAGTTTTTTTTTCATTTAGAAACGCCACATCCATTATTATTATATTTAACTATTACAATATATATAACTTTGAGTCCACAGCATTGTGAAGAATAGTCAGTGTGGCACAAGAATCCAGAGACTGTAAAGGTTTCTGAGCGATTATTGTCGGAAAAGCGTACGTAATACGCACAGATCTTCGGCCGAAACAGTCAGTGTGATTTTGGAAGCCTGAGCAGAGTAATTTTGGGAGCATAACCGTTACTGTTCGTAGAGAAGTCGGTCTTGGGACTTAAACCAATGATACAGTGAATATAGTTTTGGAGACCAGCTGAAACGTCGTGCACGATTTAATTTTGTTTCATCATTGCCACTGAATTATCTATTTGTTAATTTTCTGTCACTCTCCAGGAACATTAGTACTTGATTAAAAAGACTTTCGCAACAGTAATTATTCCGTATGAAGCAGCTGATATGGAGTAGGCCTATTTTACTTTAAAATATGGTTCATAAATTTATTGGATAATATTATTATTACCAAGCCACAGTTCCTAAGGCTACATATGTGCTACATAAAAACCATACCGAAACAAATTGATTCGAACGGTGAAAAGGTCGTAAAAAGGTCTAAGTGAACGAGGCTAATGACTAAGTTAAGTAGACTGACGACTGTATATGGAAAAGGGAATACAATGGAAATTAAGAATTCAGGACATTAGGCCGACAGAAGTTAAAGTCACGTAGCAAGAATACAAAGCAGCAGAGTCAGTCTTCGTTTACTAGGCGATAATACAACCTTCGAAACTCTAATATAAACGTATACATTTGAATTTTAAAGCATTCTGTCCTCCATACGTTTCAATTGACTTTTTTTTCTTGTGGATTGAACAGAGCTGAAGGTCAGACAACTAGCCTATGAAGTAACGATGGATCACTTGGCTTCAAATCATTATTCAATAAAACAAAGTTATAGAATATAATCTCCACATCATTAAACTTTACTCTAATCTTCACCTATCGTATGTAACTGGAGTCAAAATTTCTCAATTGTTTGATACATACAAGCTAGGTGAGTTTTTCGATGAATCCTACTTCGTTCTTCTTCACTGATCACATTCTTACCAGAAAAATTAATTAATTTAAATTCACAGAATTTATATATCTCGTGATGATCAAAACTATGGTTACTAATTTGCATATTGATGTATATCATACTCAAATATGCTTGTTCGTATAATCTAGAAACTTTTCCAAATTTCCTATCTGTTCGACCTATAAAAAAACGGAGCATATTCATTGGTCTATTTTACTATTCATTCTTAATGTTCATTCCACACATATTATTACCTGATCTATGGTTTAAATTTTTAGTGACATTTGTTAGCGTTATTATTCGACCAAACAATTTGGAACTAATTCTTTGACTACATAATTTTTATCTACTTAATTTATTATAGGTGTCTTAGTACGTCAATTTTTTTTAATTAGAGAAAATGTTGAGAATGTGATCTATGATACGAAGTTTAGACAATTTTTATTATTATTATTATTTTAAGGTGATAGGCTACATGAGGGTAACATGAGGCAACTCCCCTTTAATACCATAGGTTTTGAAAGGGGGATCATGTAGGTCGGGCATTTGGTACTTGTCCCACGCCCTTCCGATAGCGGGAGAGAAGTTTATCTGTGGGGTCGCAGCATTCATTTCTCCGTGCCTCGACCAGTGGAGGGTAATGCACATGGTGGCCACTTCCCTTTAGTAACATAGGAAGGTATTTGAAATGGGGGATGCGGAAGGGTAGAGGAAGGTAGCCAAGGGTTAACTAGGGCCCCCTGGCTTTTGTTTAAGGATCCTACCCGGAAATTCGCCTAAGAGTAATGCAGGGAAAACCCTAGAAAAACCTGCATCAGGTGGCCTACCCGGGTACTTGTTTCACGCCCTTCCGATAGCGGGAGAGGAGTTTGCTGTGGGGTCGCAGCTTCTCCGTGCCTCGACCAGTTTAGGAGGCAGCTGGCCGACTATACCAATGGGAATAGAAGACAACTCTTACCGTATGCCCAAGGTCTGTGACCCCGGAACATACACCTCTCAGAACAGTCCGAGGTGCCTCGGTTTGTAGGAACCTAGTTTTTTTTTTAATTTCCACATATACGTTAGTAATTATTTTATTACTAAGTAAACATTATGGCGAGGACTGCACCATTTCTTCAGACATTACAATTTTTATATAGGATTTTTTTTACTTAACTTTCTATAATTAGTCATCGTTGAAATAAAATTATAGGAACATCTATAATAGGATAATTTTAATTGCCAATTAAATATTTGATAATGTTGTCCAAAGTGGATTACCCTCATGTAGCCTGTTGCCCTAAAAAAAACAAAAAAAAAACCTGCGAGGGATTTTCTCTCGCAGGCAGAACCTTTTAGGAGATATACGAAGGGGCTACCTTTGGGCATGCCTTTTCCTCTCCGTTTTTGAACAAAGCTTCCCACAAGCCGAAGCACCTCGGCCTGTTTTGAGAGGTGTATTTTCCGGGGTCGCAGACCTTGGGCATACGGTAAGAGTTATTCGCTATTCCCATTGGAATAGTCGGCCAGCTGCCTCCTAAACTGGTCGAGGCACGGGGAAGGGTATGCTGCGTCCCCACAACAAACTCCTCTCCCGCTATCGGAAGGGCGTGGGACAAGTACCCAATGCCCGACCTACCCGATGCAGATTTTTCTAGGGTTTTCCCTGCATTTCTTTAGGCGAATGCCGGATAGGATCCTTAAACCATAGCCCGGGGGCCCTAGTTAACCCTTGGCTACCTTCCTCTACCCTTCCGCATCCCCCCTTTCAAATCCCATCCTATGCTATTATAGGGGAGTTGCCCAATGTGGATCACCTTCATGTAGCCTGTTGCCCTAAAAAAACCGTCTGTGAGACATATTAATTTCCAAATTTTCCGTCCCGAAAAAATTTGCTTAAAAGTAAATAACAAAAATGTGAAGCGATAGACAAATTAATAGACAACGTAAATAAAAATAAACAAAAACAACCTGAAGTGAGAAAAATAATAATCAGCAACGAGAAGCACCTAGAAACAAAAAATATCATCGCGTAGTTTAATTAAACAAATATTCATACACGACCACTACACAACTTAAATTTTCTATTTTTGGAAAAACCTTTACCATGGTTTGGTTACTGTGGTAAAAATTCTTTAAGAAGTCGTTAAAATAATAGCGATAATATAAATTGAACGTTTATCTAAGTAGCATATAACATGATAAATAAAATTTAAATCTTAAACTGTGGATAGGAAGGGGCAGAATGATTATTACATTATAATACCAATTAATTAGGACATTAATTGTTTGAACATAAAAATTTAAATTGTTTGAGAAATCCCCTGTAGCGGCGGAGATTCCAGAACATAGCGACAATGTAGCCCAGCTCTGTTCTTTTGCCGGGAGGTCCGAAAATGGCGTATGCGCGCTAAAACGCAAGACGATAGTTCAGTTCGCGGAAAGACATCGTCGAGGTATAACTGTTAGTTTGGTGACGAGAATTCAACAGAGTTGGCGATTAGGATTTAACAGAGTTGGTTGGTGCCTGGACATTTCTGAGGACAAAGTAAAACATTCATGAAAGCATAACGTCGAAACTTGCTAAGTAAAAGCAGTTTTGCGTACATAGCCGGCCAGATATAGAAAAATTTCGGTTTGAGTCCAAAGCAGTAAAGACTGGCAAATATACAAACCACGGAATTCACCTAAGACAAGCGGTCAACAGATAGCTGACAACAAAAGGGAGGATCATCCGAGTTCCTGACATCCTATAAATTTTGATTAGCATCAGTGTAAAATCTGTGAATTTTAGAATCAGTGTAAAATCTCGCAATAGTGTTTTTGGATTACGAAAGGTATTCTGAAACTAACTGGACAAACGTGAGTAACAAATTACAAAATAATTAATTATGAAAACGTAATTAAAAGATAGAAGTAAGATTTCGTTCTCATTTTAAATTTCGTTCGAGTTTAATTGTCAAGTAAATTTCTTTTCTTTTAATTGTGATTTGTTTGTTAATAAGATTTTTAAACATAATTAATGTGTCCATTCTCAAACCCAGTGAAGACCCTGAGATCTAATATTTTAAATTTGTAATTGTTTTAAATTATTTGCCATAAAATAAATCTTGTTTGTTAATAATTAAATCTTTTATTTAAATAACGCCTATTATTTGTATATTACAATATATAAATACTTATCAAGAATTTTTTTAGCTATGTCCGTTCTACATTCGTTGCAACTTATACGAGGCAGAAGAATTAATAAATAATTAATTTTTATAACTATTTTAAGTATTGAAGTACTAAATTTTGTAAATTGAGTGGGTCATTAATTCAAAACCGAGTGACTCTTAAGTCAAACGAAGTGAACAATTTCTTCTGGAACCCAGGGAAGTGACATTAAATATGAGCATGGGTGCCGAAGATCGCTATACTGCAAAAGCTATTGACGACAATAGTCCATGATGGAACACAAGTAATCCGCTCAACGGGGATTAGCTCAAGCGGTTGGAAGCTGCTAGCTTCGCGCTAACAACGTAATCCAGGTAACGGTAATCCTCTTTATGCCCTGCTCTAAGGTTTCCTCGATAAAACGTTCTCTGGCAAAAATTAATCTAAGACAGCGTTCATAAAACCTTTTTAATATTGAAAGGATCGGACTGATCAAAATACTACACTCACACACCTCAAGTACGCGTGCATAAAAATACAAATGCATTTATTTTAATATACAGTAAAAGATAATTGTCCACTGCACGCTTTTTGGGAGAATGAGACAGTATAAACGTATCAATGAAGGCGAAATTGAAGATATGGAAAATTAGAGCAATAAGTGATACGGAAGTAAAGAATTAAAAATGTAAACGTAATTAGAATGAGGAAGATGATATTTCTGTAATCCTTGTTGCTTCAGTCAGGGAACAGCAGAAACATTGTTTGCTAATTATTTTATCTCTAAATTTAGCTACTTTTATATAATTAGACTTGAAAATAATTTAAGGAAATAATCAAGGACGAACGAAATGCATTTTGTAAGGAACCCGAATGCAGAAAGGGATGCATCAGAGCCCGGATAGCTCAGTCGGTAGAGCATTAGGCTTTTAACCTAAGGGTCCAGGGTTCAAGTCCCTGTTCGGGCGAATATTTTGAAGCTGTTTTCCAAGTTCGCAATCTTTCTACGTTCCATTAAATTTAATACGTAAATATTTTTATACACGTAATTTATACATAATCTCTTGATACTTATAAAATACAGGTCGACAAGTATTGAATATTAGTAATATATTTAACATGTTTTCCAACCTCAATTATTTGCGGAAATGAATTTTTTTTGCGCTTAGTGAACTTAGTCCTTATCATTTATTTTGTGAGTAATAATTTGTATTATTGTTTTTTTCTTCCTTCTATTTTCTTTTTAAGTTTATTTTAATACATAAAGTACTGTTATAATTATAAATTATTACATGATTTATCAACAGAAAACCCTGGCCAGTTTTAGTTAACGCAATATAATAGAAACATTCTCACTGCATCAGGAAACTAGTCACTACTTTTATTAATGCACGATTAACGGATAAAAATATCGAAAATATAAATATACACTAAAAATGTATGTAACGATAAGTAAGTAATAAATCAAATAAAAACGGAGAATGATGAGACAGGCTTGTGCGTAATAGTGCATCAGTGTCTACACAGACGGAAAGTGGGCAAAATTAAATCAACTATATATAATTTCAACAATCATAGCAAATTAATTGGTAGTTTCTCCATGCCTTGATCCGTTTCCTGCCTGTTCGGTTGAAGAGAAGGGGATGTTCAAACCTAAGGGGGTTGAAAGGACGCTTCCTCTTCTCCAGGGGGAAAGGGAGGGCAAAGGGGAGTGCAGCTTTCAGATAATAGATCTCATAACAAACACACTCTCACGATTCACTCGTTCCCTTTTACAGAAAACAAGTGGGGCCTCTAATGAAGAATTTGTCGATTCTAAAGAACATAAAAGTATGTCTGATTAGATGAAACTCGCCTACACCAAATTTCGCAATTTTATTAAATCTGTGTTTTGTTTTATTAATTTATAACATTTTCTATTATTTAAATGGACACCGTTCCAAAAAATACAGAATTTATTAAAAGTTATTTTTATCTTAACCGAAAATGGATTCACAAATTATGTTTTTCGAATCAAAAGTCTGAACACTAGAATCTTGTATTAAATGTGTTTTAATCAATCAAAAGTCTGAACACTAGAATCTTGTATTAAATATGTTTTACATTACAGGGAAATAATCATTAATATGATTCATGCATTATTTTTACTACTTGACTAATAATTTAATTATGACATAAAATTTACCCCTTTATAAACAAATTCCATTTGATAATTTTCGTGAAATTGAAACAAAATTATTTGGAGTGTAATGACACAGGATCTACGTTAAAATTACATTTCTGATTATTATTTTATCTTATCGAAGACAATAATTGTTAATTAATAAATAAATAAACATCACGCATGTTTAAGTCAGAAAAAAATAATTTATCAAATATATTAACAACATTTCATCGCTTAATTTGCGACCTCGTCAGGTTCAAGTTTTTTTTAAAAAAAATTCTATGCTGACAGTCGTTGCCGAATTATTTTTTTCTGACTTAAAATTCGCTGATGTTTATTTATTTATTAATTAATTTTCTCAATAGTCAGAATATATATTTAATAATAATTCTTAATTTTATGTATACATTCACTGAAGATAAATGAAAATATTTTTCATATTATGGTTGTACATGTCATAAAGCTATGAAAAAAATAATAATTTGCAGTTTTGAAGATTTTGATATTAGTGTGAAATAAAATTCACTAAGATTTGTGTAGGCAAGAAGATATTAAAATGGATTGTGGGCAGATGCACATTGCTCTGATTTGCGGGAAAAGCTCCTACTTTGTTCTTATATAGACATTTTTGGTTAATTTAAGATAAATTTGATTTTGATTAAAAAAATACTATTTTTAGAATCAGTGAGTTTTAGTAGAGGCTGTGCAAAAACCCGTCATAGTGCTTCGTAAGTCAAAAGTATCCTGGAATGCTGCCGTGAGTACCAATATAAAATAAATAATTATGTAAACCAGATTAAAAGATAGTCGTCAGATTTCGTTCTCTTCCTTTGATAAAATTTGTTAAGTAGAATCCATCTTTTTAGTATAATTTCGTCGACAAATAAATTTCGTCTTTGTTAATTGACGAGTTTTTATTGAAATTTGAGTTGATAATATTTCTAAATAAATAATTAGCCATTATCAAACCCAGTAATGACCCTGAGATAAATTCTATTTGTAATTGTTAGTGTAATTGTTTTTAAATTATTTCTAATAAATTTGTTTGTAAAGTTGAATAATTTTTCATTTAAAAGTACATATTTTTTAAGTATTACAATATATATATATATATATATATATATATATATATATATATATATATTTATAGCGATATAATTAATGTGTATTAATTATATGTATTAACTTGAATAATTTCATATTAATTCTGAACGTGATTGGCGTTGCGTGCTGATGATATATTTACGTAATTATGCAAGCTCCTAAGTCCTACTCGTGATACACGATGGTTGTTACGTGTGGTTGGTCTATGGTTACGTATATCTAAAATTCATACAATGTAAAACATGGGTAAAAATTTACGAAGCTTCAGCATTCCATGTCTAGTTAGCAGAGAAGCAGAAACTCAATAAAATACATTCATGCTTAGATGCCATAGGCTTCGCAAAATATAACTTCTAATTCATGTCTAACGAAGTGCTGTTTTTTTCGTAACTGTTTGCCTTACATATATACGAATTACGTCCAAGTTAACGAATTGCATGCTAAGGGTTCTTGCCCCTAGGAACCAACATTCATTCAAGTCCCACGACCTCCACACCCCCGTGACCCCCAGGGAAGGACAACAAAGCAACGGCGAAAACTGTCTAAGGAGTGGCAACTATTGGCTATGGGGAGGACACGAAGAGAGGGGGGGGGGTGATATTGTGGGGTGCAGTGCGTGACAACCGTTCAACGGCCAAGAAAAGCAGTCCCCACAAGCATGCCAGGGTGGAACAACTACGCCATCTAGTTCAGACACACTCATCGGTAGACAAGGCTGAATTCACAGCACGAGGAGGGTGAAGCAGAAAAACGAAATAAAAAATTGACACCGCTTTCAACTTCGATAATTGTCTAACCCAAGTCTATTGAAAATAAAACGAAGGAAATATTGGTGATAATAGAGAATAAAGTGCTGTTGCGCTGAATTTGTCAAGACCGATTAATAATGGTATTTGAGGCAGTCGACCACAGCCCGAGGTGTAAAAATGTATAAGGAACAACAATAAGAAAGATAGCCAAATACAGAAAGGTGGTAAATGACTTTTGTCTACTGACGAGTGCAGTTGTGTCGCTCTAGGCTCTTCTTAGCATCCGAAGAAAGGGACAAGGATCTCAAAAACGTCGTGTGGTATTTATATTACCAATTATTTTGTATTATTATTAATTTTATTTAATTTTAAATCAGACGTATATTTTTTCATTTCAA
The DNA here is from genome assembly GCA_037074705.1 of Zhengitettix transpicula. Classification (NCBI taxonomy): domain Eukaryota; kingdom Metazoa; phylum Arthropoda; class Insecta; order Orthoptera; family Tetrigidae; genus Zhengitettix; species Zhengitettix transpicula. The sequence goes on from CM073596.1 coordinate 28,209,469, forward strand.
AATTAGTACCATATTAAATTTTATTTGTAATATGACTATCAGATACACAATCATTAAGTAAATTCACATGCACATCTTTCCTTTTCTGAATATTGTCTCTGTGTGTTTGTTCGTTGCCAGAGTGATGAGTATAGAAGTACTTCACATCATAACCGAGTAACTATTTTTTCCCAGGCCTCGAGTCTATCCTACATAACGTTCGGTAAAATACTTTCAATTTGACTTCAGGGTGACTCGCTTACGAAAAGGAAATTAATGTGTCTGATGGACCGTACACCAGAAGTGAAACTCATAACTATAAGTATTTGAATAATATAAAGCAAAACAAATTTCACTTCACTAAATTTCTTTTATATATTGTAAAGCGCCACATCAGCCTCAATTTGAGTCGTTTCATGATCATTCACAATGTCATCGATTAATATTCACTGCGGTCATTTAAAGTTGACATATATGTTTTTTTTAGTATAATTTTCGGTTTATTATTAATTTATGATTTGATTAATTAATTCGATTAGTCCTCGAACGAGGAAATAGGACACGTCAATACATAAAATTATTTTCAGCTGCAGTTAGTACCCGTATGACTCCGGGAAACGATGTAGAAGTCATAACACTCGAGACAGGAAGAATAAAAAAATGTGAATTTTTTAAATACTCGAAATGTGAACGAGATATTCAAACTAAAATTGCAATGGCAAAGAATGCTATCAATATTTTACACGGAATAATTTGGAATAAAAATTTAACAAAGGAAACAAAAATCAAAATTTATAAGAGCATAATAAAAAACATTCTATGCTATGGAAGTGAAACTTGGCCCCTGACAGAATTACAAGGGAACAAAATTAGAACAGTAGAATTCGATCATCTGAGGAGAAGTCTGAAAAAAAACCAAGACAGGATAAAATTAGAAATGAGCGCCTTTGGAAAGAAATGAACGTAACCACGTCTGTCGTTAAAATGATTGAAAATTAAACCATTAAATGGCACGGTCACGTACAAAGAATGGAAGATGGCCAAAAGAAATATACCAATGGTCACCTCCTGGAAAAAAATAAACGGGGCAGACCCAGATTAAAGTGGGAAACCCATATGAAAGCCATAATGGAGGAAGATGGAGATTGGAACGACAGACAGCAATGGAAATTGAAGATGCATACCTATAAAAGGGGGAAAAGCCAAAGAAGAAGAATTCAGTACTCTGATATTCATGATCACTTTGACCATCAACGGTCACTCCTCAACGTAGACTTTGCTCGACCGCTACTTGGTCACTCCCCAGAACAGACTAATTATTTCGCCAAAGCACTCAGCATCACACACGCCGCCGACAATAGACTGGAAACATTCCAATATAAGCGTTCTTCCGCCACGCTGACTGTTCCAGTGATATGGCCTCTATATTACGCGCGACAATACAAGTGTTGAAGAAATTATTTAAAGATATTATTATTATCGATAGAGTGAAATTAATGTGAGAATATTGAAAGAAAATGTCGGGCAAGCTTCGTATTTATTTGACGACTGCAAAGGTGGTGTTATTAAGTGAGTGCAGCATATAGCAGAGGAACCGCGGCACAGGGGTGTTTTACGCGGTGGCCCTTGCTAATTGCGTGCTCGCATTGAGAACACGGGGCGGCCCTTAGTAGCGTGGTAATTGCGTTACGCGTTGTCCGTTCAAAGCAGAAGCACGCACGTAAAACGCAGATAACTCAATCTGTCACAGAGGTTCCTGCCGCGAGCCGAAAATTCAATAGTGCTGGCGGGCGTTGTGTGATTTACAAAATGCGCTCTGCCGCCGGCTCTTCTACTACCCTTCTCTGTCTACGTGGTGAAGCTCAGTTATACCAGCTGCTGTCATTTATTAAATAACACACTTAGCACAGTGGCCGTTGACGCAACGCTTTTAATATACTCTATCGTTTGTTTTTGAACGGTTAGGCGAGTCTATTTTATATTGTAATAATTATTGACCAGTATTTTTCTCACCATCAATCGTATAAGGAACAGGAAACTAAGCGGAGAACAAATATTAAATCACCAAAAATTGAATAAACCGTCTGTGGAATGAAAAAAAAAAACACTATATTTTCGTCTCTCATTTTGATCGTTCCCCGTTAAACAGTAATTAAATAACAGTTCAAGATTAATAGTCATATAAAATAGTAATTGAACTTAATTTTATTAATACTTAATAGAAGGTATGAATAAAGAAGAGGTAGTCGAATTAATAATTATCTCGTTTCATCACGAGTCGATAAGGGGCCTGTTAATAGAGTATGGGAAACGTCATTGTCATTTCTTTTGATCTGAATTTATTTATTTGTTCCGACATAAATAGTATGCATATAAACTCAAGAATATAAAACTTAAAAAGAAATTGACCTGTAAAGAAAAAAATTAGGAATTACTAATATCAGGGAGTAAAAGACTTTTTATTGGTCTATCCGTAATAATATTCCACGATTTCAGATAAACCGTCGGCTAAAACGTCAATGGCACGAAACGTTTGTTACCTAGCTAACAAATAAATATTATTGTGGGTATTTACTTCCTAGATTTTAGATATATATATATATATATATATATATATATATATAGTGAGAGAGAGAGAGAGAGAGAGAGAGAGAGATAGAATGATAAACAGATACATAATTGAGGAAACGTAACCATTCTTTGACATATTCTACTAGTAGCTGTGTATGTAACGTTTTGATTAATTTTGGAGTATTATAAATCTCACCTGTTTCTTGTTATTGAGATTAGTAACAACGAGAGGATGAAGATTACTAGTTATAAAAATTATTTTGGCTATCAACACGTCCATAAAAATTGATTAATTGCGATTGTGCTATGAAATTATTTTTTGAGTCATTACTATATATATATATATATATATATATTTATATTGTAATGAATTACTTTTTAAACAATTTAATTAAAAACAAAGCCCCACGATGATGTTCCAATTTGTAATGATTCTACTTTTAAAAAAATTTAATTAAAAACGTTGAGGCGTCAATTTGTAGTATTACTACTTTTACAATGATTTAAGTCAAACAAAGACTCTCGGTGAGGTTTAAATTTCAGTATTTGCTGAAATAAATTAATTTGTTTGTATCACTTAAATATTGATTTTTTAAATTGAAATATCCGATCATTTTAAATTAAATAATACTAAATTGAAACCTCAACGTGAGGCTTTGTTTGAATTAAACCATTGTAAAAGTAATACTACAAATTGACGCCTCAACGTTTTTAATTAAATTGTTTAAAAAGTAGAATCATTAAATATATATATATAGTTACGGAACGAGGCGAAACATGACTTTTATTATTATTTAAATTGTAACAGTGTTTAAAGAGTAGTTAATTCGGAGTAATTCATTATGTGTTAAGTAATAATTCTAGTTGATTTGGAATTTCATTCGAAACATTTGATGAGTTAATCGCTTTGCGGTAAATGTTTTGTAAATAGTTTAAAATTGTTTTATTAGTTTAGTTTCGCAAATTACGTACTCTTAATTACGAATTTTTAAAAATCATTGAAACTAATTAAGTGTATATTGACTGCAATACGCACATATGACATGACAATGTGAGGTAATTTTAATCCACATAGATATATAGTCATGGACAGATATATATATATATCCGAATATACTTGAGGAATGTCAACAAGGTATTTTAAGGTATTTCGTGATAAAACTTATTTCAGGTGAAAAGCAGTTGTCTGTTATCAGATACCGCTATCAATATACTCAAATATTACACAGCAACTTTACTGGAACAAACCTATGTAAAAACTACATTTATAATGCCATCTCAACAACTAGCAAGTTAATTTTTTTATTCATATTTTTCTCAGCACGTTTTATCATGTAAGACAAAATACACAAAACTCGTGAAAAATACATTCTACAGACTCAATTTTGGATTTTTGATAATTATTTGACTAAAAGGAATCTACAAATTACAGCTATCTGCGAGCGATGTTCTTTCGCAGGCAGAACCTTGTAAGAGAGACGGAAGGGGCTACCTTTGGGGATGCCTTTTCCTCTCTCCATTTTTGAACTAAGGTTCCCACAAGCCGAGGTCCCTCGGCCTGTTTTCAGAGGTGTATGTTCCAGGGTCTCAGACCTAGGGCATACGGTAAGAACTGTTCGCTGTTAGCATTGGAACAGTCGGCCATCTGCCTCCTAAACTGGTCGAGGCTTGGAGAAGGGAATACTGCGTCCCCACAGTAAATCGCCATCGGAAGGGCGTGATACAAGAACCAAATGCCCGACCTATCTGATGAAGGTTTTTCTGGAGTTTTTCCTGCATCACTTTCAGGCGAATTGCCGGGTAGGATCCTTAAACAGTAGCTCGGGGACCCTAGTCAACCCTTTCAAATTCCTTCCTATGTTATTAAAGGGAGTTGCCACCATGTGGATTACCCTAATGTAGCCTGTTACCCTAAAAAATATATATTTAGTGTGAAACTTTGGACCTTTGTCTATTTAATACTACAATAATTCAGTAATTTTGCTTCCATATTTCCGATACATAACGCATTTTCTCTTACTTAATTATTAATATTCGTAAGAAATAATGCTACGTTACAGTTTCTTGAAGTTCTAAGCTTATATTTCGCGAGAATTACATATTCCCCTAAGGAATAAAAAATTACCTGTCGGTAGTTTTATAGAATAAATTTCCTTTTAAAGAAAATGGGAAACCATTTATTTTCCAACGTAGACAATTTATGATTGTAATGAAACCTTTTGCGTGATCCGCGGACACGCCGGTTTTAATCTTTTATGTTTCCCATTTCGTAATTACCATATGATTAATGAAAAATACGCAGTTAGGAAGAAAGAAGACGTAGTCAAATCTTATTATGACTGAGGAAGAGAATGTTTTATGGTGATGTTAAATGAAGACTGATTACAGTTTTGTATTGTCCGTGAAAGATGTGAAGAGAATTGATAACAACTAAAACGTCACACTGGAGTTGCGCACTTGGAACTAATTTGTTGGCAGTGTGACAGAGATTCTGCTCGCGGAATGTTTCTACATTAAAGCTAAAGTATATCACTCGGTTTATAAAACAAATATTTTGCCTACTATTTAATTTCACGTATCCAAGAGGAATAAAATTGGGGTGACAGAAATATCGTAATTGTAGTTGGATGTACACAGTAAAGGATTTATTTTATATTTCAGGGTTAGAAGAAAATGTATAATCAAGATCATTATTCCATCCGCATGTGACATCTCCGACCTGATTTCCTAAATGTTAGGTTTTTTTCCCTTTCAACGGTTATCACTGACACGAACCAGGACTGAGATAGTATTTCTGGTAAGAGCTTCAATTAAACTTCGTCCCCGGCCCTTTTCCTCTCTTCCTTAACCTCTTGAAGAGATTATCGCTCAATATCCGGACACTGAAAACTGTCCTCATATTTAAATTTAAATTTATTACAGGGACAAAGTTCCAGGCCACGCCGATTAGTCGTTCCTCGGTTGGCGCTGACAGTTATGTTTCCCAGTACCAGCTGCAGTCGGCACGTTCTATTTATAGCCGTTTACCGTGCAGTGTCGTGTAATATTTAGAGAGGCGTGAATTACGAGCTGAGTGTTTGGACGAGTGCGTGTGAATGGCCTCATTGTTGTCGTGGTCCGTCTTTGATCAGCTGGTGCCTGCCAATGTAGCACCTGCTCAGCCGTCGGTAGGAACTTCACCGTGACACGGCCAATTTAAATTTTCTTCACATAAATCTGAATTGTAGTGGGAAACATATCTTTTGAAACAGATCTCTCGTATGGTTCCGTCTCAGTAAATTAAAGTTAGTAAAAATCCACATTAATTAATAAGAAAGATAGCCAATAAAGACAAAAAAAAGTAACAAATACCACACAACGTTTCTATGATCCTTGTTCCTTTTGTCAAGTAATAAGAAGAGTCTAGAGAAACAGAACTTCACTGGTCAGTTGACAACACTCAAAAGCGACGAAAACGCAACGACAATGGAAGGGCCGAACGGGTAGCGTAACAATAATGGAAAAACGACGATGGGAAAACAGAAGCTTTAGCGTAATAATAAGGGATCATAGCAATTATTGAGTTTCATAGTGTCTGTTTGTACTGTATAGCTGTGATGTTTCATTTAATGTGAAGCATCTCTGAAATGAGTCTGGAATTGTACCTGGTGTCAATGTCTAAAATCTTATCATTTTGCCAATCAAATGTATGTTTAAAATTGATTATATGTTTGAATACTACAGATTGTTTATCAATAAGAAGTATGATATTAGATATATGTTTTTTGATACGTGTAATAAGGGAACGTTTTGTTTGTCCGATGTAGCAGGAACTACAATTAGAGCAAGAGATTTTGTAAACAACACATGTTTGCTGTAGGTGTCAAGTGAGTCCTTGTGGTTTATTGTATCAAGTATGAAAGAGTATTAGTGGATCTGTAAATAATGGATATTTTTTCAATTTAATAATTCTTCTAAATTATCAAATATTTAATTGGCAATTAAAATTATCCTATTGTAGATGTTCCTATAGTTTTATTTCAACGATGGCTAATTATAGAAAGTTAAGTAAAAAAAATCCTATATAAAATTTGTAAAGAAATAATTAGTTTAATTTTAATTGGAATTTACCTTTCGAGTATTATACCATTTTTTATGTTAGTTTGCAAATTGCAGACAGTTTCATGATTCTTCATTGGTTCTGTAGAATTACCTACGCCGAAAATAATTGCATTCAGCTGAATCTCCAGGGTGAAACCCTGGTAAATAATACAGAATCAGAAGTCAAATTGTCGAACAGGATATTATTGCATTTTAAGAAGCGCAACTCTAACCCGATTTCCGCAGTACAGAACCAATGAATAAATCTATATCGTGAAACTGTCTGCAATTTACAAAGTAACATAAAAAATGGTAAAATACTCGAAAGGTAAATTCCAATTAAAACTCATAATTAATGTGTGAATATTCCTTTGAGTAATATTGTATGCTAAATACTCCATATCACTCTCCAATATCTTTCGTTGTGTCATCTTTCGTGAAAAAAATAATTGAAACTGTACTATGGGCATAAAAATGTTTGAAAATATTATATACCTACATAGTACAGTATTATTTAGTGTAAATAATTCATATTTTTTTAACTGTAGAAAGAGTTATTAAGACCTACTCAGTCGCTTTGTCGTAGTGAGTAATAAACCGTTTCGCACTCATCAGATAATGTTTCCAGTTCCGACCGTCTGTTTAGCAAGTTTTCCGCAGTAGCAATATGGAAACAAGTCTGGCAAACTGTTTGAAGTGTTTCAGAGACCGTTGGTTCATGAAAGAAAGTGCTTCTGCCGAGAGGTTTGAAACAATTAACATTTGCTTGGAGAGACCCGTTGAAAGCTTTTTGGACAGTCGGGAGTAAACATGGAATCTACTACGGATTAAGGTTGTTTATTATTTTCAAGTTAAATCGCTAATTAAGTATATAATACTCTCTTAAAAGATAATATATCTGAAAGGGCCGCGGCGTAAGAAATCTGTTGATGTGGACGCGTGAGTGGTTTATGTATATTCAGCTGATAACGGCTCTGATCTCCCAGATCAACATTTGACACCATAAAACCACACTGAGAATATTTTTTCACGCTGCCTCATTCAGTATAACGAACATATATTTTCCCAATTTTTTTTTACAGTGATGGTAGAGCAGCAAACTGAAAATGAATGAAACGAAGCGATATAATCGCTTCTTGATCAACCTCAGCCACGTGGTCGTGTAATGGACAATAATGTATCACAGGAGATGTAAATGAGCATCTATTTATTTCAGTATGCACCGAAAAAGGTTACTCAGCAAAAATTGCTTTACACGAGTATGCCTTTATTGGGTTGTAGACCGGAATAGCAAAATTAAAATCCTATGTTATATAATGAACACAACTAAGTTATTTTTCAACATGCATCAAGGATCAATTTATTTATTAGATAAATTATTTCAGTCTCTTTTAATATATTAATTTATTGTACAACTCTCGCAATTAACATAGCAACTGAAACTAAACAAAAATAAAACGAACCCAAAGATATAAATCACCCTTCACATTATTATTATCACTTATAAACGTAATAAATTTATTACAGTACCGAGGTATCAGACGTAGGGTATAAGACAAGGGTTGGAGCAGTAAAACCAGCTGTCACCAAATCTGGCCCGAGCATGGCGTCGGGAATGCTGCATCCTCATAGCAAATAATCAGTTAGCGGAAGGGCGTGAGACGAGTAACAATAATAGCAAAATTAAAATCCTATACTCTATAGTCAACACAATTAACTTACTTTATGCAACAGGGTTCAATTCATTTATTAGATAAATTATTTCAGTCTTTATAATATATTAATTTATTGTACAACTCTCGCCATTAACAAAGCAACTGAAACTAAAGAAAAATAAAACGAACCCAAAGAAATAAATCACCCTTCTCTTTATTATTACCACTTATAAACGTAATAAATTTATTACAGTACCGAGGTATCAGACGTAGGGTATACGACAAGGGTTGGAGCAGTAAAATCAGCTGCCACCAAATCTGGTCGGAGCATGGCGTCGGGAATGCTGCATCCGCATAGCAATCAGTTATATAAGGGCGTGGGACGAGCACTTGAAGTCAAACTACCGGAAGAAGATTTTCTAGGGTTTAGCCTGCATAACAAATGCCACGTAGGATCCGGAGGCCTTCATCTCCTTTTCCCATACCTTCCCATACCTCCCCCATTATAGGGAAGTGGCTGCAAGGTGGGTGACGCATCAAATATCTTGTATCTAAAAAGAACCAATATGGCGTGGATGAAGAGTTCTCGGGATTCCAACCGGGTATCAACGTTTGCCCCCGAGGAAAATGGCGCTGCTAACCACCGAAACGTCGTGGCAAACAAACGTCAATACCCGGTTGGAATCCCGACAGCTCTTCATCCAGCAGCTGCACCGGGAAAACCTACGTCAAACCATCTATACAGCATGCATAACTGAAGAACTGAAACTTACAATTTACTTTTGCATTCAGTATAACTTTTTGTGGAAGCTACATAATAATTCTTTGTATTTGAGCCAGGCTCTAACAATATAACCTACCATATAATTAATGATATATTACAGAAAGCGAACACTTCCGGCTCCTAATACCCTACGCGTACGATACGTATCACCTTCGGAATGAGGAAATTATGCGCCAGCCTCGCTGTTCACTTCATCGCCCATCTTTGCCCCTTGCTAAAAATAAATTGGTGTCTTGAGCCAGCCACCTGCTACCATACATTACATGTAATGCGCGCGCCTTACGATAAATTAGAGCAATGAGGATGTGTGCCTTCAACGAGCCCAAGTTTAAGACCCCATTTACAACTCCTTCCTACGACCACGTGCCCAGTGAAATTAGAAAATCATTGGCATGGACTTGGAAAAAAACCTTACTTTACCGTTCCAAATGTTGACGGCGTGTTTCAGCTTCCCACCCATCTTTTAATTGGAACCCAGTTCCCTAAAATATTCAGCATAATTCTGGTGAAGTAGTACTCTAAAGGTGAATTACAAAAGATTTTATTACAACAGTGCGACGATACTTTTTATTATATATAAATGTAACAAAAATCATTCTACAGGAAGAATTTTTACTATTAATCTGAAGACTCTCGAACGAGAAATTGGATTCTCCGGGAATCACCATTACATGTCACCGCGGCGTTTCATTAAAATCAAATCAACTTAAAAAATTATTTACTGGCCTATGCCGTGCACGTTTGTGACCCCGGTCTAATTGTGTGAAATGACGTCACCCAGCGTCACTAAGTTGCGGCGGAATCTGATAAAGTACCACTGTGAACAAAAAGTAAAGTGAATTTATTTATAAGATATAAATTCTTTATTTATTCTTCCAAATCAATTTCATCCCCTTCAAAGTAATCCCCGTCCGATAAAACGCACTTTTTCCAACGCTTTTTCGTTTCGTTCGAAACAGTCGGAATAGTCTTTTTCCGGTATAACCTTCAAGATCTTCTTCGATTCGGATTTCATCTTCTCAATCGTGTCAAAATGGCGTCCCCACATTGGCCTTTTGAGTTTGCTGAATAGCCAGAAGTCGCACGGAGCCAAATCAGGCGAATACGGTGGTTGTGAAACGATATGAGTCGAGTTTTTGGCAAAAAAGTCGCGAAGAACCAATGCAGTATGACATGGTGCATTATCGTGATGAAGAAACCAAGAGTTGTTCGCCCATAATTCCGGCCGTTTCAGACGAATAGCTTCACGCAAACGACGCATAACGCACAAATAATATTCTTTGTTGACAGTTTGGCCCGGCGGAAGGAATTCATAGTGCACTACACCACGATAATCAAAGAAAACTGTCAACATGGCCGTGATTTTCGGCCTTGCTTCACCTTTAGCACGATATTCGCTGGATTGGTCGGTGGTTTCAGGGTCGTATGCGTAAATCCAAGTCTCGTCTACAGTAATGATGCATTTCTAAGTGGTCCTGATAGACAGCAAAGTTTCACACACATCAACACGACGCTTTTTTTTCCAAAAAATTGAGCGATTTTGGCACCAATCGAGACTTGACGCGTTTGAGACACAAAACATTCTTCAAATGGTTTGGGCTGAGCCAAATGATATTCCAACACTATCAGCGAGATCTCTAATTGTCCATCGACGATTTTCAAGCAGCAAATCTTTGATTTTTTGGACGTGGCCCTCACCGGTAGACGTTGATGGTCGTCCAGAGCGCGGTTCGTCTTCAAGGCGTTCTCGGCCCTCTTTGACCTCGTTTTACCTCTTATAAACGTTTTTTTGTGCCATAGTTTGATCACGAAAGGCCTTCCGCAACATTTGCAACGTATCAGCACAAGAATATTCGTTCCGCAACCAAAATTTGATGCAAATTCTTTGCACAACAAAATCACCCATTGCCAAAATCGAAAAATTCACTTTTGGTTGTTTACAAAAACACGTGTAACTCTGAGATAATTAAACCTTTTATCAAACAGACGCTTGGCAAATATTACAGACAGTCCTACCAACCTAAGAAAAAAAATTACCGGCCTTCCTAATACCCGGCAGTTTTAAATGACAATTTCACCTTACTTTTTGATCACAGTGGTATCACCTTCTCCATAACCTCGGGGGGCCTAACGAGTATTATATATTATCAGGGTTCATGTCTTCGCTTTGCCAAACAGGAAAAGCAGAGAAAATATTTGCTGGAAGATGTAGTGCGTACGAAGCCGCATACTTGAGCCTTTCGCAATATTCCCCGAGTTCCTACGAAGCATGAGGAAAAATTGCCAATTAAATTAGGCGGCTGGGAAAAGTTTGTTTTTAATTATATCTGATGTTCGTTTGTAAATATGAAATTGACGAATGTTGCAGTGACGAAGAATGGTCATTAATAGAATACGTGACAAGTTTTTTTCACATATAACCATTTAAGTACCAGAGTTCTACTTATCAGTAATTTGATTATACACTAATTTGTAATTACTTCGTCTATATATTGTTTCGTGTTTTCCACCAATCGAGATGAATGAAACGTTAAAGGCGATTAGGAATCAAAAAACTAGAAGAGACCTAACAATTTTAAATTGGAAAATTACGTGGAAGCAACGAAAAATGGTCGAGAAACAAATCATGTTTCTTAAAATATATATAAAAAAAACCAGATATACAGTGTCCAGACTTTTTAACTGTTTAATATCTAAGTTCCAGATCCTCTTGCAACCTCTTTTGTTTGCTATATGCCGCTATAATTTACCAGCTTCTATTCTCCGACGTCCACTCGCCTTATTTATTAATTTATATATAGTTTTACTTTCCTATTATGCCCGTCATACTGTGACAATCATTTCTCCAAGTCGCATTCGCAACTTTTCGTTTGCCTGTACGAAATCTGTACAGGATTCTTTGTTCATCGTTCTGCTTCTTCTTTAAACGGGATTATTTCCGTCTCTTAGTTATTTCCACTAATTTATACGCTCATATTTGGTTTCATTTTTACCGTTTATCTATTTAGGTAGCTTATTGAGAACTAGCTGGGTGCCCAGCGTTGCCCGGGTACTCATTCTTTACATATTTACAATCAAATATGTGAAATTATAATTATATACATATTTAACCAAAATTTTTCAAGAATTTCCCCTGAAATAATTCGTCACTTTTAGCACATTAAAAACCTATTAAATTATAATGATTAACACATTAATTAGGTATTGATTTTACCTTCATTATGTGTCTACTCCAGTACATACAAAATTGGGAAAAATCGTTGGTACGTTCATATTTATGCCATGTCAGTTATTTTAAAAGAAAACTAGTTCCACAGATCGTATAATCTTTCGTACTGTTCTTTACCATCATTCCATGGAGTTTTACTGGATAAGATTATAATTTTTATTCAATCAAAATATTTATGATTTTTTTTTCATTACGAAAAAAAGGAGATATTTACTTTTTTGTGCAGTATCGTCGCGTAGGCATGTCTCGCGTGTCCGGTGACGTCATGATTTCTTGACGCGCAGTAATTTAACACAAAATGATCACATTTTTAAATTATAATTCTTTCCACCTTTATGCTACAGGTTTCTCACCGCCACAGTACCGTTTCTCGTCGTTTGAAGAATATGTGTACCAATTTTCGTTGCAATGTGTCCCCGCGTTTAAATATGTATAGAGATAACGTAAATACATACATACAAATATACATAATTTTTTATTCTATAGATGAACGACGAATTTATTTTTCAATTATTAACAGTATAGAATCTTCCGAAGCAATAATTAGTGGAATTTGCGTTTCGTGCATTTTCATGTGCAGCCAAGTCAGTTGTCATCTTTCGCCTCCGTTAATGTTAAAGCAAACACAACCGGAGAAACTGCCAGTCTGTCTGATAAATGGAAACTGGAGACAGCGTGCGACACGCTAAGCGGCTCCAGCAACCAGATTTTCCGGTTTCCGATCACGAGAGATATAGCCAGCCGTGTAATTCAATTATGAATGATTCATGAATTTCAGATCGAAGACATTGGTCGTATGCGGCTAGAATCGCGGGAAAACCTCAATGGAAAACCGAGAGGTGTGAGCCTTTTTTTTTTATCACTGCGTCCAACATCGAAGAAATGAACTGAGAGGCGGTGGAAATTTGAAATGCCGGAGCAGCGTACAAATCTGTTATTTCAACAATGTATAACAACCAAATGGACTCGGAACTATATTTTAGAAAACTTTACTTCAAAACAATGACTTAAATTTTGCAGTGATTTTAAACGAAAGAAGGCCGAAGTAACATACAAGATTAATCACATATCGTTTTAATGAGGTGAAATAATGAATTTTCAAATGTGTATTTCTCATTCCTTAAGGTACAACATAGACTATATACATCACCGAATTTTTATGGTAAATGTGTGGGTTTAGAGGAAGGTCAAACATGTTTGAATTATTGGGCTAACTGCATTGTCTTTCGATTAGTAACCTTTGAAATATAATTGGTACGTCTACAAATGGTTAATAGGACTTCAACGACGGGTAGGATAATCATTACAAAATAAGACACGTAAGTTGGTTGATAATTGTATTCCAGTTTTTTTCAAAATTTCTGAAACGTTTTAATATTTTTAATAAAGTGGTAGATGTGAATTTGTGGTTCCTATTGTATAAGAATTAAAGAACAAGTCTCCAACACTTTATTATCAAACCTTGTCTATCTATAATTTAATAAATTATTAATAATTAATAACTCACTCCACGTTTGCATATTTTTTCGGTTATTATAAGTTGAAGATATGTTAAAAATTAAGGATTTTTCTCTAGTTATTAAACTTTGTTCGCCATACACTAAAGTGCATTTTGCAATAAATGTATTGTAGTAATTGGTAATTAAGACATTGTGCTAATTGGAAACTTGGATTGTAGAGGACTCATTATTAGAGGATATAGAGCGGACGCCGCAACAATTCGGCGAGGCAAAGAAAACATTGTTGAGGTTCTACGCGCTCAAAATCTACGAGACGAACGGACAGTCAGAAATGTGCAGTCGGGCATAGAACAGCGAGGTGTAAAGACTAGAAAATTCATATTATAAAAAGTTTTGCAGTCGGGCAGCGGACCGCAAATAGAACAGTTTGATAGCAGTTACAAACGTGCTCTAAAATATTGAAAACTAAAGCAATCTTCAGTCGGGAAGGAGAGAGTGAAACTAATGTTGTAATCGGTGGCCGAGCATAAATTCAACCTGCTGGCCATAGACAAACCAAGGAAGTACATTTCCAACTAAAGTCACGAGATCTGCAAATCCAGGTTGCAGCAAAGCATCGAGAATCTACCAATTTGTGTTAGACCATCTAACAAAACTACGCCAATTAGAATTTGTTGACATTTAGAGTCTGTGAGTACTAGAATCAGTGATATCCCCAAATTTTGTGCACGAAAAACCTAAAATGAGACCTGGGCGGCCGTAAGTAGAAAAACTTTAAAATCATATTGTAAACCACTTTTAAAAGATAAAAGTCAGATCTTCTTTAATTTCAATTATTTAATTATCGATAAAATGAGATCGTTAATTCCTGATGAAATTTAAAACTGTTTAAATTCAATCTGTAGTATTAGTTCTTCCACAACAAATTTCGTCTATGTTTCAGACGCATTAACTTCCATAAAAAGGTAAATTTAATTTTAATTGCATAAATTCACCCATTTATCGAACCCAGTTTAAGACCCTGAGATCCCAAATATTATTGTGTATTTAAAATTGTTAATAAATTTGTTTAATTGTTTTCACGTAATAGTTCTTTTATTTAGCCACAGCCATTTGTAGTTATATTTATTTATTACAGTATATTCCCACCAAAATAGTAGGAACTGATGTATTCCAGAACAAATTCACGCATTTTACGTAACGGACGAGGTCCAACTCAAGGTTTGCACAGATGCGTACTGAGCTAAAATCGTGACCAGTTTGCGTTTCTTAAGAGACGTTACGTCGTGGGGAATTTTTGATTCGGGACAAATGTAAATCTGTTAATATGTAAGAGGGTCTCAATACAGACCTGCTCGTCTGTTAAACGAGACAGACAGACAAGGACGCTATTAAGCAAAAAAATTATCTGAATGACATCGCCAGGACGTCTGTCGACAACGCAGAATCAACGACCATCCGTCAGAGGACAGACACATTCAACGGATACGTGAGTGAAACGTTGAATACCCTGGCTTTACGATTTTACATCTGTTTTTAATCATTTCCTTCACTTTTAATTTTACTTAGTTATGACTATTCCGAAGCACCTAACCCCCCCCCCCCCACAACCACGAGAAAAATATGTAAAAAAATAACGGAGAAACAGTGACATTAAAATTGTACTCTTTTATGAAATTATATTTTTAATTAAAGGTTTAAATATTTAATACGCCGCAAAACATAATGGTTTTTTGTGACAATACTAGCTGAGTGCCCGGCGTTGCCCGTGACTTATTTATATAAACCCAAAAAAGTATTTAATACTATTTTAATCTTTAGTAAAGAAGTGACTTAATCTAAATCTAACTATTCCTAGTTCCGTACATACTTTCGACTAATAGTGCATTAATGGAACAGCTATAAAATGCATTGAATTTTATTGCGTCAATCCCAACAAACATACCTCCGAATTTCTTTACCAATCAAATACATAAATATACTCCTTGAGTATTGCAGTCTTCAGACATTACGAAAGATTAAATTTATGAAATTGTTAGCTATATTCAGAATGTAAACAAATAGACGCCATTTCTGAGTCACTAATATGACACGAAAATTAACATACATTTCCCGCAAGGATCGTAAAGTATTTCGAATTGTTTTTTTATTATCACTCGATGGAGTATTACGGGATAAAATTACACTTTTTATTTAATGAAAATATTTCTGCTTCATTTCATTACGGCAAAATTGACAAATTTCCTTTGTTCGTCGCGTAGTAACGTCTCTCTCTCTCGCGTAACGCCATGGTATCTTGGCACGTAGTAATTTATCACTTAATGATCACGTTTTAAAATTAGAATTCTTTTCACATTTATGATAGGGGTTGCTCAACCCCACAGTACTGTTTCTCGTGATTTGAAGAATATGTGTACCAATTTTTGTTGCATTTTGTCCACGTGTTAAAATTTGTATAGAGATTAACGTAAATACATACATACATACAAACATACATCCTTTTTTATTACATAGACTAGCTGGGTGCCCGGCGTTGTCCGTATACTTATTTATATAAACCTGAAAAAATATTTTATTCTAAATTAATCATTAGTCAAAAAATGATTTAACCTAAACCTAACTGTTCCTAGTTCCGTACATTCTTTCGACCACCAGTGCATTAATTGAGTATTTCAGAATATAATTGTCAATTGTCACTCAGTCTTCATACATTACGAAATATTACATTGATGAAATTGTTAGCTAGACTCACAACTAATATAGCGCGAAAATTAACTTACATTTTACGCAAGGATGGTAAAGTAATTCGTATTCTTCTTTATTACCATTCGATGGAGTATTGCTGTATAAAATTATACTTTTTATTTAAAGAAAATATTTCTGCTTTATTTCATTCCTAATAAAGGAAATATTTCCTTTGTTCTTTGCGTAGTAACGTCTTTCTCTCGCGTGACGTCATTGTCTCTTGGCGCACAGTAATTTAATATTTAATGATCACGGTTTTTAATTATAATTCTTTGCACATGTATGCTAGGCGTTTCTCACCCTCACAGTACCGGTTCTCGATTTTGGCAGAATACGTATACCAATTTTTGTTGCATTCTGTCCACGCGATAAAATTTGTATAAAGAACAACGTAAATACATACATACATTCATTCATACATACATACATACATACATACATACATACATACAAATATACATCCTTTTTATTATATAGATAGATGGAGATATCCAAATGGTTTCCAAATATTTCCTGAAAATAAATATTAAGTAACTGAAAACAATTTGCAATTTTTAGAAGAAACTATGAAGATTTGGCGTTTAAGAAGTACTCTCAAATTATATGACTTGATTGGTATGGAATTAAATTCTGGTTGAAAGGGGGAACATTCTCCACTTTAACGGGGATTAAATCTGAAACTATTTTCAATTGTGTTCTTGTGTGGGGAATCTGAAATCTCCGTTAAGTAAATTATTGATGTCAACGGAGATATTACTTTTATTTTTCTCGTCTGAATTACAGTTTTATGTTATCAAAGTGAATATAATTCCTTCCTCTGCAGTAACACCAATGATTCACTAGAGTTCGGGCCCCGACTAGCACAGCACACGCTATTAGTGGTCCACGGCCACATTACAGGCAATTGGCTGGTGTAGTGTGTGATTTTGCTGCTGTTAACAAGCGCGCCGCTGCGGTCCGCTCAGTGTTTTCCGCACCGCTGCCTCGTCCCCGCACACACGTACACTACAAACACGACAAACAGGTGACATTAAGTAACATTACGAATGTACAGTGTGTCCACCAAGTCACTAAACGTAGCAGCTCTCGATTGCCTACGTCGGAATAGGCTCTCGAATCCAGAAAACAAATCTCTATCTCATATTTAGGCAACTTGAAAAAGATGTAGGTACGGTATCGGTAATGTTAAAATGACATTAAACATTATTAACTTAACGGAGTAAAAAAGTTTGCCCCATTGGCATGTAAAACAAGCGAAAATTAATTATGACTGACGAGGAATGATAGAAACTTTTCTGAGAATTTTCGTTGGAATCTAGTTATTGATCCACCTAGACTTAATAAAACTCAAACAATACAAATATTAAATAGTGACTGAGTCCACCATAAATATGTTAAGTTATTACAAAATTCCTAAAAGGGCGGATAGATAAACAAATATAATTCCACGTCATAAATAGAGCATTCATGGCTTAAAGAATTCTTAGAATGAAAAATAAACATCTGAAGGAGAATAAATTACACAAATAATTTATTTTACAAGAGTCGCATATGTAAGTTACATATTCACTTAATTAAATTTTAGAGGATCGTGTTGTAAAACCTAAAAATTATGGTCGCTGAATTATAGACGCAAGACGTGCAACATTTAATAAATAAGTAACTATTTAATAGTGAAAATGTTTTTCACAACATATAATTCGCAATAATAGCAAATATAAATTAAACCGACATCTGACTTCCCTGAAGATCCAGCATATCCTCTACGACTGCCCAAATCACGACAGGACTAAAAGAGCCACAATTCAGAAATATACGAGAAGGGAGATATGTACTTCAGCAGGAGAAATAAATAACCTGATAAAGTTTAGTAAGGAAACAGACTTTCATGGTCTAATCTAAATAGACAATGAATCTGAGTCTAAAAAAAAATATATAGTTAATAGGAACTAATTTAATATTTTCATAAAGTAGGTATGGTAAGTCGCCAATGACTTTTATGTTGATGCGACTTTAAACAATAAATTTAAAAAATAAATAATAGCGTTGTGATAGTCATGTTTAGTCGAAGACCAACAACGAAACAAATCTGGTTCTCGACGGGATTGATTTAAATTGACTGATTCTAGGTTAGTAAGAAAAATAAATCCTCTTTGGAAGCATATAAAATGTAATCTCTGACCGGATCTTCCGAGTGATTTTACTCGTGGATGCACTGTTACAGTCTGCGTCACGAAAATGTAATACCAAGGTCACGGAGTCTTTCGGTTACGTTGCCAAATATGTCTATTAAGAATATAATGTATAGTGAATATGAATTAATTGGAATAATTTAATGTAGTAGGAATGGTAAGTCACCAATGACTTTCATGTTGACGCGGCTATAAACAATAAATTTTAAAAAAACATTCTAAATTAATTTATTAATAGAATTAAATAACAAATGTAGAATTATAGCAATTTTATTGGTACATTTTGATGAATTTGTTTATTTATTACACACAGGTCAACAGCCGTGCACTGCACATTCCAGATTGAAATGTTTTCGAGACTCGGTTACTGTATTTCTGGAACACGGAGGTGCAGACGCGATATAAGCACAGGTTTCTAGGGAGTAATAGCGGTGAGGGAATGTTGCATCTCTTAGAGCGGGGGAGGTTGAAGTTCACTTGTCCGTCGCCTTGCCACTCTGCCAAGTGCCACTTGCTGCAGCTCCGAGTAAATCCAATTAGGAGTTTTTTCCTTCTGTCTTCGCCGCTCCCACATGCTCGCCGCTCTAATCTTATCTAAGCAGCGAACCAGCAAGGAACGCGTCAAAGAGCAGTTGCCGCGGACCAAACAACTTCATTTTCTGGGCCATTTCATTCGCTGTCAGGTAGGCGAAATGAGGGAGACGGGACCCCCAATCTCCACCGGGTCTTTACAGCCGCTCCGGCTCTAGCTCCAGATCCTGGTATCAGATGAAACTTCCCCATTCCTAACTTCATACTCTACATATTCTGTTACTATTTAAGTTTACGAGCTGTTAGCGAAGTCCGACGAACGCACTGTTAAAATAAGTAATTCCCATCACTATTTTCCTTGTGAAATGAACGACCTCATTTGCAACGCTTTAATTTTAATTATATGCTGCTTTTCCCATTGTCACTCCACGGTGCTCCGTTCCGCACCATCTCAGAGTTACGACCAAGTTATGTTTCACTCTGGCTTGTTATAAATCTGACAGGCCATAATCATGACTCAATATCAGTGAAAATAGTAATCGTGCACATAGTGAGATCGCCGTAATATTTAAATCAACGACTACTTCAACATCCGTTGGATTTTAAATTATATGATGACCTTAAATCTCATAGGCAAGCCGAGGCACCTCGGCCTGTTTTGAGAGATGTAGGTTCCGGGGTCGCAGACCTTGGGCATACGGTAAGAGTAGTTCGCTATTCCCATGGAATAGTCGGCCAGCTGCCTCCTAAACTGGTCGAGACACGGATATGGGAATGCTGCGTCCCCACAGCAAACTCCTCTCCCGCTATCGGAAGGGCGTGGGACAAGTACCCAATGCCCGACCTACCCGATGCAGTTTTTTCTAAGATTTTCCCTCCATTTCTTTAGGCGAATGCCGGGTAGGATCCTTAAAATATAGCCCGGGGGCCCTAGTAACCCTTGGCTACCTTCTTCTACCCTTTCGCATCCCCCCTTTCAAATCCCTTCCTATGCTATTTTAGGGGAGTTGGATCACCCTCATGTAGCCTTTTGCTCTAAAAAAAAAATCTGTTTTCAGCATACGGTAAGAGTTGTCGGCTATTCCTATTGGAATAGTCGGCCAGCTGCCTCCTAAATTGGTCAAGGCACGGCGAGGGGAAAGCTGCGACCCCACATCTAACCCCTCTCCCGCCATCGGAAGGGCGTGGGACAAGTACCCAATGCCCGACCTACCTGATGCAGGTTTTTCTAGGGTTTGTCCTGCATTTCTTTTAGGCGAATGCCGGGTAGGATCCTTAAACCATAGCCCGGGGGCCCTAGTTGACCCTTGGCTACCTTCCTCCACCCTTCCGCATCCCCCCTTTCAAATCCCTTTCCTATGCTACAAGAGGGGAGTTGCCACTATGTAGATTACCCTATACATAGCCTGTCTACACCCCCAAAAATACCAACTCAGTTTTCATGGCTAAGCACTGTCACCAGTGTTTCTGGGTTGTATTTGTAGAAAATCATTTCATGGACAAGACTTCGTAGTTTTTGAAATTAATTTTATTTAATCGCTTTACTGGTTTCTGACGCTGTGTTTTGTGAACACAATGACATCATTCGTACGTAACTTCCAAAGAAAAAAAAGTCTAATTGTCGACGATGTTTCCACTAGAAATAACATGCCACTGGCAACCTCTACTGGAGTGTAGAAGCTCCTCGGCTAAGCATGAAGAATGATAAGACAGGACAACCGTAATTATGTGGCAGACATTTTGACACCAGACGAAAGACGTCATCACAGAGTTCAGGAATAAATTTCTGGCAGCTGTATCTACGGGATCAGGAGGTCGACGTACTCCTGTGCATCAAGGACGAGATCGTGATCTTGAGTGGTCTGTGGTTGTAAAGCTGTACACGTGCCGAGTGGAAAAGTGCGTCACTCTCGAGAATTTACCTGGTCTACGCTTAACGTGAGACAAACATTGTGCCCAGTGTCGCTCCATCGACGTGGAGCAACTGTAAATGAAAAGAGCTTTTTACCATCTCTTCGAATTCAGTTATGTAAGTCTGATGATTGCAAATCTACCGTCGACAAGTCGTGGAGGGTGGTTGGAAGGGGTTAGAGTGATTCAACATCAAATTCAAGAAACAGCAACCAATAAGGCAGAACTAAGACAAATGAGATATAAAGACGTGATAAAATAAATCAATAAAGTTGAGTCAGATAGAAAAATAATAATTTTGGAAAACGATCGAAGAAATAATGTACATGAAAGGTGATATAAAATAAGCAAGGGAAATAACATTAATGAATTACGTAGTAAAATAAAATAAAAATGAAAAAGGCAAATAATATTAAACAGTCAGGGTCCATGAAGCGAAACAGAAAAAAGAAGGTACAAATAAGATGATATTTAAAATTTCGAATATATTATTTCTTCAAAATAAGGCGAATAAAAGTGAATAAATAAGAGTGATATGAAAGAGGAATACCGAAATAAGAAAACTATAGTCCGGTGCAGCACGATACGCGGGTCGTGTGCTGACTGGTACCGAGTTGATAAATAGCAACGTTGCTCCCACATGCCACTGTGGCTGAATCTTTCTTTTCATATCACGAGGAAACGTCGCAGCTGGACATTTCACACCCCCATATTTGACTGCTCGTTCTCATTCTTAAGGTTTTCTTACGCCTCTAAGCTCAATTACTGTGGCTTGTTTATGCAATAATATCCTACAAGGTGCAGAGATTCGGAATTAGGGAATTTCTTCTGTGTACGTCACTTTAAATTTTCGTCTGCCTATAAAATATAGTGGAAGAAAGCAGAATGGCGCAGTCACAGGAAGATACGTCTAGAAATTGTTATAAAATTAATATTGTAGAGATTATCAATGTGTAATGAAACGTTTTATTTAAATTGGTTTTTTACTCATTGACGGCGTAATTTTGAGGTCGAGCATTGTAAAGAACAGCATTGTTTGGCGCGAGAATGCAGAGACTATAATGGGCGCTGTAGAAAAAGCGTATATAATACACTCGGAACTTCTAGCATAAAGACAGTCGGAGAGCAGTGTGTGTTTGTTTGGGAGAAACAGTCAGTCGTGTGTGTTCTGGGAGCTGGACGAGTGTGTTGTAGCGAACCGGCCAATGGTGGCCGAATTCAGCAAAGTATAAGCGAAATATATCAGCTTATATATTAAAGGGATTTTCCACAGCAAAACCGAGTATGATGATACGTACAGAAAAGTAGAAAGGCGCCGAAAGTGTTGTAAAGTGTCACGACGAAGAGGGAAAAGCTTTAAATCAGGGCGTGACAGTAAAAATAGTGTTCTATAATAAAATTAAAATAATCACTAGTGCAGCAGTCATCTCTAAATAAAATGCTACATAAAAATTTTCTTTTGTTAACTATCATACAAATATAAATTTATCATCAGATTTATATAGTTGCTGTTAGAGTCTTTGTATGAACTTTCGGTACTGTAAATTAAATTCATTTTTTTTGTACTTGCTGAAAATTGCAAATCACTATCTTTATTAGAGGCCCTAAAAGCGGCTCTGAAGTTTAGATTCTCATGAAAGCATTTATTTACTTGAAAACATAAAATGTGAGGGTCAACGTTTTTTTGGGTGTAAACAGGCTATGTATAAGATAATGCACATAATGGCAACTCCCCTCTTATAGCATAGGAATGGGATTAGAAAGGGGGGATGTGGAAGGGTAGAGGAAGGTAGCCAAGGGTTATCTAGGGCCCCAGGGCTATATTTTAAGGATCATACCCGGCATTCGCCTAAAGAAATGCAGGACAAACCCTAGAAAAACCTGCATCAGGTAGGTCAGGTCGGGCATTGGGTACTTGTCTCACGCCCTTCCTATAGCGGGAGACGAGTTTGCTGTGGGGACGCAGCATTCCCATATCCGTGCCTCGACCAGTTTAGGAGGCAGCTGGCTGACTATTCCAATGGGAATAGCAGACAACTCTTACCGTATTCCCGAGGTCTGTGACCCCGAAACATACACCTCTCAGAACAGGTTGAGGTGCCGCGGAACCTTAGTTCAAAAACGGAGAGGAAAAGGCATCCCCAAAGGTAGCCCCTTCGTGTCTCTCCTACAAGGTTCTGCCTGCGAGAGAACATCCCTCGCAGGTACTGCCTGCGAGAGAATAACCCTCGCAGACACCTCCGCGAAGTCAACGTAAATCAAAATTGTCAATGAAATAATCTTTGTTATTTTTGGTTTATATTTCAACGTAAACTTCCTCCCATTGTTTCCTTCTAATTAAAAATGTATACCACATAATTTGGCTTTGCAACTCGGGCCTTGTTTCTCTAACATAAATTGAATTCTACAGAATTTGGCTACAACGTGCTGGCATTTTTTTTATAATTTTTCTAATACTACATAATTTGGTTCTTATTTTTTTTCTTTTGCTGAACTTTAATACCAGTATATAATAAATGCGTATAAGAAAATGAATTATCACAATTACATAATGTAAGAGGTAATATATAATTGGTTAAATATAAAAAATATTCAGGTAAAGTGAAATTGAGAGCAAAATAAAAATATTATACATAAAAAAGGCAAACAATTATCAAATTATTAATTAGTCTCTATACTACTTATATTATCAATTCATTATATATTTTATGGATAAAAGTGAGCTAATTGATAAGTAAAATTAATTAGTATTGTTAATGGTGAGTCGAATTTTTTTCTGGATTTTGTTCATGGCGGAATACGAAATGGGTCTTCCAAATTTCTGCCACCCACACGTAACACTGAGAACGGAATGTGCTTCTCTCTTGGTTATTTATTTGGCGGGAAGTTTGGTATTGAATTTGTGAGTTGGTACGTGAGTGTGCAATTAACAGGACGAGTTAGCCATTCCCGGCGCGTTCCGTCGTACCACTCATTAGATTATCTCCGCTTTCCGTAACTAGCGTGAAAACGCGTATTAGTTAATATACGCCGCCGATGACAATCGCTGGCAAGGAGTCAATTACTCGTACAACGTCACATGCAATTACGTGCTCCTTTATCAGCTCTTCCGCGTACCACGTTCCGCATAAATGCACGCTCACCGAGGAATCGCGGATGTTTGCGGCTCTGCTCTGCTCGGCGAGCAACTAAATCCTCAATATTAAGTCATATTGCCCACTAACAACGTCCATAAAGAAGTTAATTGTATATTCGAAAGGTTCAATTTTATTAAAGCGGAATGTACTTGCTTAATTTTAATTCAACTGTTACTGTGATATTTATTACTGCTTTATCGACTAAATAACAGTTGAACGTTTTCATAACATGGCGCAGCAATACAAAAATAATTTCATAAAAATGGTTATGGTCAATTTTCTGTAATAAAAAAAATTGTTCACCATAATGAGAAATATTAAAGACATATTATACAATACATTTTTTATTTTTTGTAATTTATATTGAATTAAATTAGTTTAATTAATAATAATATTTTCATGAACTATTTTTAAGTACTATCGTTAGTTATAGTAATGATGGAAAATATCTGACATTCACAATTAATTAATTAATAAATAAACAATTATTAAATTAATTAAATGTTTTGTTAATAAACATAATTTTCTGACATAAGAAAGCGTAATGGTTTATTTTTATATCTTAAGTTCTAATATTTTTGGTAGTAAAGAAAGTTTAGAGTTAAACGAATTATGTTTAAAAAGTCACTTTAAATTTCTATAGTAAATTCAGAGAAGAAATTTTTTGCGTAAAATTTCGATTACAACGGCTACAAAAGCAAGAACATGTTTTACTATTAAAAAAATTCTTCAAAATATACTAAATAATTTTTGGAACGTATAATAATCATTGGATTACAATTGTATATAAAAAAATAATCAGAATATTCGAGACGTTGAAGAAATTTTATACTATATTATTAATTAATTATTGTTCACCTTATGAAGTCCTAAATTGGGGACGAAACGTGGTGAAATATTATAATTGCATAATTACAAAGTTACAAAATAAACTTTCTCTGGCTGTTTGGCCATTACATTTAATTTGTTATAGTGAGACACAAATAAATATTAAGCTTTTGCATTTATTTACCCTTTTAAATTGGACCATTTAAATTATATTTTGAATTTAATGTGTTGTGAAACTTCGATTATGTTTAATAATTTATCAGTTTGAGGTGTAAGTAATAAAGTAACAGCAACAGTGTGAAGAAGAATCAGGAAAGTGCCTTAACGTTACCTTCTACACGTCGGTTCATTTTGTGACTCGTAACATAAGAATGCAGAATGTCCACCTCGGAAAAACTGGAACAGCTGAAATTAAAAACGGTAATTTATTACAATGGGCAGATATATCGAAGATGTTAAAAAAAATTAACTGATTAAGTACAAGATTACAATATATAATATAAAATATCGAAAACAATTTAAGACATGCGATGAAATGTGCGTATGCATAGCGCGTTTTATATTTATAATACTTTTTTTTTCTTGTATGCCAATTACAATAGGAATGTTTCTCGGACAGAACCAAACCAAGATAAAGAAGTAATTAACAACAAGTGATTAGGGCTATTTATTGGTCTTGGAATAGCAGGAATAAAGCATCTTATGGTGTCTGTGACGCAAAATGTTGACTGTCAACTGCGGACTTGTTTATTTGGAAAAAAACCGACTTAAATTTATTATCGATAACATTGTTGGGACCGGAGCGAAACGTTTCAGCCGTTGAGAAAAGAGCGGAGTGATATTATATGATATTCTTTCATTAATTCAGTTCAGTCTTTTATTTCAGTTGTTACAGCGGCCGTAAGAAAATGACGGTGACAACTGACAGTTATGTTTTTTTCTGGGTGTAGACAGGCTATGTATAGGGTAATCCACATAGTTGCAACTCCCCTCTTATAGCATAGGAAAGGGATTTCAAAGGGGGGATGCGGAAGGGTGGAGGAAGGTAGCCAAGGGTAACTAGAACCCCCGGGCTATGGTTTAAGGATCCTACCCGGCATTCGCCTAAAAGAAATGCAGGACAAACCATAGAAAAACCTGCATCAGGTAGGTCGGCCATTGGGTACTTGTCCCACGCCCTTCCGATAGCGGGAGAGGAGTTTGCTGTGGGGACGCAGCATTCCCTTCTCCGTGCCTCGACCAGTTTAGGGGGCAGCTGGCCGACTATTCCAATGGGAATAGTGGACAACTCTTACCGTATGCCCAAGGTCTGTGACCCCGGAACATACACCTCTCAAAACAGGCCGAGATGCCTCGGCTTGTGGGTACCTTAGTTCAAAAATGGAGAGGAAAAGGCATCCCCAAAGGTAGCCCCTTCGTATCTTTACTACAAGGTTCTGCCTGCGAGAGAATAGCCCTCGCAGGCTTTAAGTTAATATTGTGGCAATAAGTTTAATTACGATGTAGAGTAGGAATGGAGGAAACTTAGAGATCTGGACGAGAAGAAAATTGAAAGTTTATTTTGAAAATAGAGTATTATTTACGTATCGAAGCGAGGAAAATGAAAGGTGAACAGTCTTTGAGGTATCCGACACAAAAAAAAACGCAGACAACAGTCAGCATCGTGTACCAAGTAACAGATTAAGATTTTAAAAAATATTAAGTCCCAGAAATTTGTAAATCAACAGGAAACCACGCTCATATAAAGAGATCTTGCTGGAAATTCTACAGTACAACAATAATATTATATTATTTTAACATTTAAAATTAAAATAGATAAAATAAAATAATTAATAAACCTCTCGTAATTTAAAATAAATAATAATGTAAAACTTTACAATCGCAGGAATGATTTGGTTAATTATTAATGTATAATATAATATTTAAATTATGTGTGCCTCCTCTATTATTGTTGTCTAATGATAGGTGCTTACTCGCAACAAGGGGACGAGGGACTCCTGTACGTGGGATTGACCCAATTCGTATTATTTCCTTCCGTGAAATAGCATTGCAAATCACAAGGGGTCTCGGCTTAACAACCTGTCAGGGTGATCGATGGGCCTCATATTTCCTGCGCTCAGAAGAACCATTAAAAACCCGGCATAATTTCAATCAGCGATCTTGCAATATAACGACGAACGTTCTGAATAGATTTCGCGTATTTCTCCACATTATTGTATTCCTGTGCCTATGGAAACAAATGTTTATTTGTCTCTATTCCTCCAAAATTATGAGAAATGCCTTTTTACTGCGGGAAGAAATTGAACACATTTTGCGTTAGGTACAAAAAGGGGTTGTTCGCGGAGACTCTTAATTCCTCGCCAGCCATGCGCTTGCAAAGAAGTATTTATCTCTACGCGTTTTACATCTTGTAATTGCGGTAAACACTAAAAGGGTCTCTATTTTGAGTAGTGGCTCAGTCCGTAATAAAGCTCCTGGCACGGGCTGCCTGGAGCGGCATAATATGCCATTGTCTTCCACCCTCCCTTCCCCCTCGAGCACAGCATAACCCTTTCTGCATAAAGAGGGACGCAGTGTGGAAGCCCTGACCACCGACACGTGCCTGGGGTACAACGTTATCACTCCGCTAGCTGCAAGATCCTTCAACATTTACACAGAATCACACTTAGATGTGTACACGCTGATTGGCCGGCGTTGCAATTATTTACGTATATTTAATAGTATAAATACGGTATACAATTTAATAAGTAGTCTTTTACAAACTCACTATATTATTAATTTACTTCTCAACTTGAATACAAACAACAATTTAATTAGTGTATCCCGGGAAATATCTTATTAGTCCTTCCAAATTTCTGGTTCCTTTCTCTACATAAGTTCACAGTACACATTCGTATCCACACAATAAATTTTTAATTTGTAAGCAACACTGCCACTTATTTTGAAAAGTACAGGGTATAAATTACAACGTTAAGAAGCCAACAAAATCACGTTGAATAATAAAATCAGACCAATCACTTATTTATGCAGCAAATTATTCAAATCCTTTGCCAATTTAACTTTCTCACATGCGGAAAGCAAATAAGTTTGCCGAAACGTATCTTGGTGTGCTTTTAATTAATCATAGGATTTTTTTCCCCTTATTTATTTACTAATTTAAATATATTTTTACAACAAAAAGGAGCCGAGTCTGCGAGGGTTATTCTCTCGCAGGCAGAACCATGTAGGTTTCCATAAAACGAGGCTCCTCTCCCGCTATCAGAAGGGCGTGGGACAAGTACCTAATGCCCGACCTACCCGATGCAGGTTTTTCTAGGGTTTTCCCTGCATTTCTTTAGGCGAATGCCGGGTAGGATCCTTAAAATATAGCCCGGAAGCCCTAGTAACCCTTGGCTACCTTCCTCTACCCTTCCGCATCCCCCTTTAAAATCCCTTCCTATGCTATTAAAGGGGAGTTGCCCAAAGTGGATCACCCTCATGTAGCCTGTTGCCCTAAAAAAATCCATTGGAATAGTCATCCCATTAGAATAGTCGGCCAGTTGCCTCCTAAACTCGTCGAGGCACGGAGAAGGGAATGCTGCGTCCCCACAGCAAACTCCTCTCCCGCTATCGGAAGGGCGTGGGACAAGTACCCAATGCCCGACCTACCTGATGCAGGTTTACTAGGGTTTTCCCTGGATTTCTTTAGGCGAATGCCGGGTAGGATCCTTAAAATATAGCCCGGGGGCCCTTGTAACCCTTGGATACCTTCCTTTACCCTTCCGCATCCCCCCTTTCAAATCCCTTCCTATGCTATTAAAGGGGAGTTGCCAAAAGTGGATTACCCTCATGTAGCCTGTTGCCCTAAAAGAAACGAGCCTGTTACAAGGAAGCCTGTGAGAGTATTTTCTGGCAGGTAACCTTCCCAGAGAGCTCTGGAGGAGGATGCCTTCACTCCTCTCTAGTTTTTTGAACTCTGGTTCCCTCAAGCTGAGGCTGTTTTGAGAGGTGTATGTTCCGGGGTCGCAGACTTTGGGTATACGGTAAGAGTTTTTCTATTTAAATAGTCAGCCAGCTGCCTCCTAAACTGGTCGAGCTTCGGAGAAGGAAATGCTGCTTCCCCACAACAAACCCATCTCCCGCCACCTGAAGGCCGTGGGACAAGTACAACACACTCGACCTACCTCATGCAGGTTTTTCTAGGCATTTCCCAGCATCACATGTAATCGAATTGCCGGGTAGGATCCTTAAACTACAGCCCGGTGGCCGTAGTTAACCCTTGGCTACCTTCCTCTACTCTTCCCCATCCCCTCTATCAAATCTCTTCCAATTCTATTAAAGATATTATTATATTTTGAGAGGTGTATGTTCTGGGGTCACAGACCTTGAGCATACGGTAAGAATTGTCAGGTGTTCACATTGGAATAGTCGGCTATCTGCCTCCTAAACTGATCGGGGCACGGAGAAGGGAATTCTGCGTCCCCACAGCAAAACCCTACCCTGCCATCGGAAGGGCGTGGGTCAAGTACCCAATGCCCCGACCTACCTACTTGGATTTGTCCTGGATCACTTTCAGGTGAATGCCAGGTAGGATCCTTTAACAACAGCCCGGGGGCCCTAGTTAACCCTAGGATACCTTGCTTTACCTTTCAAATCCCTTCCTATGCTATTAAAGGGGAGTTGTCACCATGTGGATTACTTTCAAGTAGCCTGTTACTCTAAATAAAAAATTTTACAACCATCACACTGACTTTTGTGACTTTAACTGGACAGTGATTGCTATAAATACAGCGTTGCGTTTAATTTCATCCACACTTTGTAACCTCTTATCACAGTGAATATTACCCACAAATAAATTTTATATCGTCTCGTTGTAGACAGGCCTTCCTTGATTCCACAAGCGGCAAGAAGGAAAAGAAAATCGTCTCATGGGGGAATTTTGTAAAAAGAAATAGAATTTCAAAGAAGAAATTAAATAGGGATTATTATACGGCCTGGAAAATACCGTGTGATTTGTTTTTATTATTACATAAACGTTTCATACAGTGTACAGTCGTTTGTTGAAGGCTTGAACGAACCACAGAAAATTTTAATGACGCGATAAGCGTCAGTGTTATTCATATTCATCTAAATTAAACAAGCTACAGACAAAATGTCGTAATGCATCTAAACCGTTTCCTTCTCAACTTTTTACGGTCTAATCTGGCATTCTTTCCAGAATAATGCTGTAAATAATATACAGTAATTTATTGCAAGTATATATAAAACATTATACAGATAAGTTATGGAGGAGGCAAAAACTCAGTGACTTTAGGGATTTATCAAAAATCCTTGGGAAGTTATTAGGAATTACGGTGTTGAATTATTGTAGTTATGAAGAATAACTCCGTGTAATATAATTCCTTCCATCCATGTAACGTTGAGAATGAAACTGGTTAAACACATTAGGATATCTTTCTGTAGGTTATTTTTAATTTTGGTGAATTACAATAATAGAGAATTTACACCCGGGTGGCGAAGAAGATTACGGCAGTGCATTTGGTCGTCGAAACGTCGCGTTACAATCGCTGTTTTCCCCGGGTGCAAACCCGAGAACTTTTTCTTCAACAAAGGGAAAGCCTTCGATCTTTGATGGAGAATTTATTTTTATAATTTCATATTCCCAAAATTAAAACTCAAATCCACGTAAAATCTTCGCCCGGGTTCAAAACATCTTGGAATGAAAATCATGGAATGATCTTAATTAAATAAATTTCTTTGTTGTCAGAAAGTCAGAGCAAATTTTTTAGCAGTGCTCTTTCAACAGCTGACATTCGAAGTATTTTGAATATTTTTCTTTGATCCAAAGCACGTAAAATGGCTAGTGGTTTGGGCATGTTTTTCTGTCCAATTTTGTGCAGAGTGCATCTCGTCCTCGTACTAAATATACAGGAAAAGAACGTAAATGGTTCGTGGCAGCGACTTCAGAAACCGACGTTATCGCAGGGAGCCACTGCGGATATTGCAGTCACCTGGTTATCGCGGTTTACGACTTGAAGCCTTGCTAATTGGGTAGGGGAAATTGAAAACTCTTGTTTGCGCTACTAGAGAGTGTCGGTATCCGAGTTCCTAGCGAGCTCCGAATAATAAATAAAACGGAAACTTACTGGAGTCGTACTGCGTGTAATTTAGATGCGGCAAACACCAGTCGGCGCCCGTAATTTTGAATTTAAATTTCCCCCCCCCCCCCCCACCCCACTCGCCCTCTCTAATTGTGAGCCTGACGGCCCGGAGAAGTGAACTGGTATTGAGCACACGTTCTTCCCACCTGCTTATGAGTTTAAATATTTATGATGGGTTGCTGCTGAATGTTGACGTAGCTGCTGGCTGCGGACGTATTGTGCGCTCCACCCCAGTACGACCGCACAAAGGAGCGGCCCAGGTAGGGAAACAGGACTGACAGCACAGCCAATCTTGAGCACCACTTCTGTCCTTATAGATTATTGTCGGCGATATTTACTCGTTAACCTGCGAGGACAGTGCAAAATACTGCTGTGCTGGCTACAGAATGCTACAGATTCCCGACAAGATTGTCTTTAAATTTGCTGACGTCAAACGAATTATAACAAACAGATGGTTTGATAGAAAAGCAATGGTGAAACGTATTCATTAGAATAGAGACACAATTTAAATAAATTAATCCAAATGTTAGATGTAAGTAGTTGACTGTTTTCAATAATTGAAACAATAATAATATCAAAATTGAAAAAAAATTACGTCTGATTGAAAATAATGAATAATAAAGATAGCCAATACAGCCAAAAAGGGTAATATAAATACCACTAAACGTTTCTGGGATCCTTGTGCCTTTCGTCAGGTGCTAATAAGAGCCTAGAGAAACACAACTGCAGTGGAGGATCCCAGAAACGTTGTGTGGTATTTATATTATCTTTTTTGTCTGTATTGGCTATCTTTATTATTCAATAACTAGCTGGGTGCCCGGCGTTGCTCGTGTACTTATTTATATAAACTCGAAAAGTATTTAATTGAATACTTAAATATATTCCTCGAGTATTTCAGGATATAATCGTCACTCAGTCTTCATACATTACGAAATATTACATTGATGAAATTGTTAGCTAGACTCACAACTAATACAGCGCGAAAATTAACTTACATTTTCCCCAAGGATGGTAAAGTAATTCGTATTCTTCTTTATTATCATTCGATGGAATATTGCTGTATAAAATTATACTTTTTATTTAAAAAAAATATTTCTGTTTTATTTCATTCCTAATAAAGGAGATATTTCCTTTGTTCGTTGCGTAGTAACGTCTTTCTTTCGCGTGACGTCATTGTCTCTTGGCGCGCAGTAATTTAATATTTAATGATCACGGTTTTTAATTATAATTCTTTCCACATGTATGCTAGGCGTTTCTCACCCTCACAGTACCGTTTCTCGTGTTTTGAAGAATTTGTGTACCAATTTTTGTTGCAATCTATCCACGCTTTTAAATTTGTATAGAAATTAACGTAAATACATACATACATACAAACATACATACATACAAATATACATCCTTTTTTATTATATAGATAATATCAAATACTGGCACTGAAATTTTCGTAATTAAAAAAGTTTGACTCATGTCAAGGAGTTATTGAGACTCCTTTCTTCCTACGAGTGTCAACTGACCTGATCCTAGACTTGAAGGTTTCATCACTAACCCCGTAACTAAATTTCGCTAGTTCGAATATCACGAATACGTCTGACAACTTCGAGTCGAAATATCGCTCGCCAGGCTTTATAAAATATCCTTTACATATCGGGAAAAAAATCGTATGGATCCTTCAAACTAGACACACTCCAGATTTAACTCCGACTCCAAGAGATCCCCGTTACACTCTGGTCAATTTGATAGACGTAAATCATTATGCTTTACACCACATTGGTATCCAGTCTGATATGCACTCATAATTCAGCATAATGAGAAGAAGAGAAATATTTTTGACTACTATTCCATGCTCCTCAAGATGTCGATGATCTCCGTAAATTACAGTAAACACGTTGCTGAGTCACATTTAATTTTTATTTGGAAAAATCTTGTAAATTGTGTAAATATTAGGCTGCGGTAGTTCAATTCGCACAAGGCTCTTCCATACAAAAAAATCGTAACGGTACTGACAATCGAACTGATATGCCACGATCCAATAAAATCAATTGGCCTTAGTCAAAGAATAATGTCTTCTTTTGTCGTGTCACATTGACAACTCGTAAGACTTTCCGGATAATATTAATTATCAATATACAACACCCTAAAGAAAACACACACACACTAACATTTATATATATATATATATATATATATATGTATGTATGTATGTATGTATGTATATGCGGATATTGGAAAGGTTTCCAGTCTCTATTATTGTCGGCAGCGTGTGTAATGCGCAGTCTGGTTATGGAGCTCGACCGATGATGGTCATAGACAGTCTGGGTTTGAGAGGCCGGCCGAGGATAATGACAGAAAAATCTGTTCTCGCGAGTAAACGAGTAGCAACAGACTGCCACGACGCTACGGTTGTCCCAGAAACGAAATTTCTCAACCTGACAGACTTTCTTACGCGAGATAAATACTGTGGTGGGATTGGATCCGTAGTAAAAGTTGCAGGTGAATATTCAACTCGGTTTTCGGAATTTAGAGACGTGAACATTGTAATGGTTTGTTTAAATAAATTTTCTTTAAAATACATAAATAATATGGTACAAGAGTAGCTCTAATATACTGGTATGTAAAAATCTTCTATTGTAAACATTATATAAATATGAGTACCGTCAGATTTATTTAAATTCCTGAATATCTGGGTGATATAGATTTTTTATATAATTGTTATTGTACTTTTAATTGTTATTCTCTTGTAGATTTCTATATAATTTGTGTTAATTGCAAATTACTATAATTAGTAGATACCCAATAAGCGGCCCTGAAGAATTGAGTTTCATTAAAAGCTGTGGCGTTTATCTCAAATATGTACAGAAATTAAATTAAAATCGAAAATTGTATTTAATTATTTTTGTTACCTTTAAAATGCTGTCATAATTAAGGTATAAATCCTATTAATTATATTTTCCTTTGTATTGGAATATTACACTAATTGCCGCCGCAACGTGTTGGCTTGGATATAATTAATTTGTATATTACAATATATAAAATTAATTTTTGAGAGTAAAGTATATAATAAAATTAAAAAGAATCATATAAATTATTTTAGAATAAATTAATTGACGGTCTGGAGTCAGAAAAGTAATTATAATGTTTACGAATAAAAAAATATATTTGACGACATTTTGACAGATTTTGGTACCTCATCAGGCTGAAGAATTTTTAATAATTCTATATATATATATATTGTAATAATTAACTGATAGCGTTAATTAAATTGCCCCACGTTGTGGAAACCAAATATGTAATAAACTAACGGACAGGCGATTGTTTAAATGAAAGAATTAATAAAATTTAATACATAAAATCAGTTATTTATTTCCTTGTGGCTTCTAACTCAAAAACAATTACAATTTAAAATACTAATTTCTCAGGGCCTTTACTAGGGTTGATAATGCACACAAAAAAATGATTTTAAAATCTTATTAACCAACAGTTCACATTTACCTAAACAATATGTCGATAGAAAGAAATTAACAAGAAAAGAAATTAACTCTGATTGACAATTAAAAGAGAACGAAATCTGACTCTATCCTTTAATTACGTTTACAATTAATCGTTAGTTTTCGTTTTGTTACTTACGTAGTGTCCAGCTGGTACCTGCATTCTTTTTGGTTTCGGAAGTACACTATGGCAAACTTTTAAACTGGTTCTAAAATGTCGACTCACAGATTTTACACTATTGAAGTCAAAATTGATAGGCTCAGAGGAACACGGATGATCCTCCTTTTTGTCAGCTATCTGATGTCTGCTTGGCTTATACGAATCCTATGATTCGTAGATTTGTTAGTCTTTTACCGCTTTGGACTTAAACTGACTTCCTTTCCTGGCTGGCAACTGACGTAAAACTGCACTCCTTTCCTGGCTGCTGATAGACGTAAAACTGCTAACTTAGCGATATTTACGGGATAATACTTCCGTGAACGTTTTTACTTTGTCTTAAATTCACAACTTTGTTTTATAATACTTTAACGATGGCTAGTCTCTGCTCTAGTATTATTCGTTCCGTTCTCTGAAATGTCCCGCCACCAACTAACAGTTATATTACTTGTTCTGCTCCTCACGATGTTTTTCCGCGAACTGAAATCCTAGTGCTTTCGAGTTTGAGCGCGCATACGCCATTTTTGACTTTCCGACATAGGAACAGAGCTCAATTCCATTGTCGCTTTGGAAGCTCCTGCCGCTACAATTAAATTTTATTAAAACCAATTAATGGCCTAATTAATTGGTATTACAATATATATATATATATATATATATGTGTGTGTGTGTGTGTGTGTGTGTAGCAATGAAAAATACGACAGGAAATTTAAAAGAATCAAGCGATAAGACGCCTAAGTGAGTGCACGGGAAAGCACTTAAGATGCAGAATAATACAGCCGACGTCAAAAAGCTAAGCTCAGGCCGTGGTACTGCGGCTAGGCAAGGCGTAATTATAAGAACAGGTTAGGCGATAGGATCTCGCAAGGGTGTCAGCGACACGACAGATAAAACACTGCTGATCGGTGCAATAAAAACAGCTGTCGTGGATCGGACTAGTAGTAATGATCTACCAAGGTGCTAATGGAGCAGATTTATTTATGTAAACAAAGAGACAGGGTGAAACCTCAAGGTTGTTTGTATGGAGTCACACCGTTTCATACTAGTTAGTGTAAGATGATTACAATGTTTAAAATGTCCCAAGTACAAATTTTTAAAACCTTTTTAATTTCCGTCATAGACGTATTAAGTCTGGTCAAACTTTATTACAGCCAGTGAAACTAAAATTTATTTTGAGAATAACGTAGTAATAAAAGTCCTATAAATTATTTAAATATAAATAAGTAGACGGTATTGAGTCAGAAAAGTAATTATAATGTGACTTAACAAAAAAAAATTATTTGACGACGTTTCGACCTATTTTGGGTTCTCGTAAGGCTTGACAGTTTTTAATAATTTTGTTTACAATTTTAAAATTACTAAAAGATGCCCAATCTGATGAAGAGGATGAGACGTTGTGAAATTTATATTTTTAAAGAATGTGTGTGCCCAGTTTTATTGCAATCTGTACACGTGTTAAAATTTGTATGCAGATTAACGTAAATACATACATACAAATATACGTCCTTTTTTATTCTATAGATACTTTTACATCACAATTGAATTATTTCACTGTCGTCATGGTTTGTCTTTGAATGATCAAATTCCGTATGATAGAAACGTAAAAAGGCTTTACCAAACAGATCGCGTTGATCCGAGCTCTGGAAACATAGCTGGCGAGGCGAAGTGACGGTGTGTTGTTTGACATACCTACGCGCTTCGCGTCTGATAGAGAGAATGCACGTTTAAATCACATAGTCATGTCAACATTTCCCGTTTTGGTAGGGGGATCGATGCTCGCGCAGGAATTGGATTCCTGCGCCCCCCCCCCCCCCCTCTCGGTTTTAATCTCTACGCAGTACAGATATTGCACCGTAATTGGATCGTTGCGTTTGCCTGATTGACGAGAAACAAACGCGTTACCTACTAACACGGCCTCTGCAGAACGCAACCAATATCGTTGGCGCTTTTTATTCACCCAGTCGAACATCATGTGCAGCATAAATAATGCATAGGAGTGTTTCAAAAATCGTCGCACGAATATATATTTGTCGATTCTAGGCTTGTTATGACGGACGACTCTTGTAAGACAAAATTAAAACAAAAAATACTTCCAGCTTGTATTTGTTTGAAACTACTCAGAAACGAAAACTAATATACTAAAGAAGCGCTGCTCAAATTCATAACATTTTGACTATAATTGTTTGTAGCCATTGGCGTGAAGCGTATGCAGTTCCTTTCTGGAAAGAACCCTGGAGTAAGGGGAGGCTGAGTTTCTGTAAGCAGCTTATTCACAAAATTTTGCTGATCGGTTTTCTTCCGGGTGGACTGCTCCGCTCATCCCAGAAAACGGAGAGGCTGAATCGACAAGAAGTGCTACAGTTTTATCTGAACACTTTGATTCATATCTGAAAAGAAGCTAAGCCCCGATAATATGTTCTCATTATTTAACTGTATAGGGTTTAAACTACATTCTTCTTGATTCTGGGTTTCTTCCACGAATAGAATTGAAGATGCTTTTGAGAATAAAAGTTTCGGTCACCAGCCTGTTACAAGCAAGCTAGTGAGAGCATTCTCTCGCAGGTGAACATTCAACCGCTGGAGGAGGCTACATTTGAGGATGCCCTCTCCTCCCCAAGGAAGCTTGCGAGAGGATTCTCTCGCAGGTGAACCTTCCCAGAGAGCTCTGGCGGAGGCTACCTTTGGGGATGCCTTCACATCTCACTGTTTTTTTTTGAACTAAGGTTCCCACATGCCGAGGCACCTCGGCCTGTTTTGAGAGGTGTATGTTCCGGGGTCGCAGACCTTGGGCATACGGTAAGAGTTGTCCGCTATTCCTATTGGAATAGTCGGCCAGCTGCCGCCTAAACTGGTCGAGGCACGGAGAAGGGAATGCTGCGTCCCTACAGCAAACTCCTCTCTCGCTATCGGAAGGGCGTGGGACAAGTACCCTATGCCCGACCTACCTGATGCAGGTTTTTGTAGGGTTTTCCTGCATTTCTTTAGGCGAATGCCGGGTAGGATCCCTAAACCATAGCTCGTGGGCCCTAGTTACCCTTGGCTACCTTCCTCCACCCTTCCGCATCCCCCCTTTTAAATCCCTTTCCTATGCTATAAGAGGTGAGTTGCCACTATGTGGATTACCCTATACATAGCCTGTCTACATCCCCCCCCCCCCAAAAAAAACCTCTCCTCTCTCTGATTTTTTTAACTAAGGTTTTGATAGGTGTAAATTCCGGGGTTGCAGACCTTGGGTATACGGTAAAAGTTTTTCTATTGGAATAGTCGGCAAGCTGCCTCCTAAACTGGTTGGGGCACGGCGAAGTGAATGCTGCGTCCCCACAGAAACCCCTCTTCCGCCATCAAAATGGCGTAGGACAAGTACTAAATGCCCGATCTCCGTGATGCAGGTTTTCTTGGGTTTGTCCTGCATCTCTTTTAGGTAAATGCTGGATAAGATCCTCAAACTATAGCCATGGGGCCCTAGTCAACCCTTTGCTACCTTCCTCTAGCATTCCGCATTCCACATTTCTAATTCCTTCCTATTAAAGAATAGTTATCATCATGTGGATTATCGTCATGTAACCTGTTACCCTAAAAAAAACGAGCCTGTTACAAGGAAGCCTGTGAGAGAATTTTCTGGCAGGTGAACCTTCCCAGAGAGCTCTGGAGGAGGATGCCTTCACTCCTCTCTAGTTTTTTGAACTCTGGTTCCATCAAGCAGAGGCTGTTTTGAGAGGTGTATGTTCCGGGGTCGCAGACTTTGGGTATACGGTAAGAGTTTTTCTATTGAAATAGTCAGCCAGCTGCCTCCTAAACTGGTCGAGCTTCGGAGAAGGAATTGCTGCATCCCCACATCAAACCCATCTCCCGCCATTTGAAGGCCGTGGGACAAATACAACATACCCGACCTACCTCATGCAGGTTTTTCTAGGCATTTCCCAGCATCACATGTAATCGAATTGCCGGGTAGGATCCTTAAACTACAGCCCGGTTGCCGTAGTTTCCCTTGGCTACCTTCCTCTACTCTTCCCCGTCCCCTCTATCAAATCTCTTCCAATTATATTAAAGATTAGTCGATTATCCTCACGTAGCCCTTAACTATAAAAATCATATCGTTTGATATTTTCAAGGTTAATTCTTGATTTTCCATTATCACAGTAATATATTCGATTTATTTGATTCTCTAATCCTATTCTGGGCATCATTTTCTGGTTTTTTCTGCATTATTTATGTTAGTCATCGTACGTTCACGTATACGAGGCATTCTGGCTGTAAATATTTTGAACATGCTGGATTAACTTGGTAACCAACAAAATAAAACAGTGACGTATCTCGTAAGTATCCATTTTCACCAGCAAATGTCGAGACATTTATTTGCTTCCGCCGTGACGAAAACTCGAAAGAGAATCGTAATCATCACCACTGGCCCTGCGGTCCTAAGAGGATTACATCTGACAAGCTACTGACAAAGTGCCAACCAACCAGTATAGCGACAGAACCGTAAAGCCGTATTCATGGCTTCCATAGCCAAGCAAAGAAAATGTTTCACTGCTATTAATTAACTGCTGGCTGATTATTATTATTTACCGCAGAAGCGCATATGTACGGATTTTAAGTGGATGATGTTTCTATAATGAAATAATAATGAAAAGAAGGCAACAAGGAATAAATATAACCGGGCAAGACCTCGAACGAAGCCCGTTCATTCAATTTTGAATATCTTAGATTTGAGATTAGATGCGGTTATTTTTATTTTAAGGTTTTTCCGATCAAGTCATTACTCTGTATAAATAAAACGTTACTGGCTAACAGGAGACTGATTTTCGCATATATTTACGTTTCGTGAATTAAAGGAACCGAGACCGACGACGCTAAGAGAAAGTCCTTAGTGATATCAAATTGCCGTTAAAAATCTTGAAACATAAATTGAGAACGTTCAAAAATATTATCACAAGAAAACAGTTTTGTTCAATTTTTTTTCATTGCTGTTGAGTTGTAAGAAGATTTTTAAAAATATTAAATACGACCAAATTGCAGTCCAAAACCAAATTATTTTATCGGATTCGGCACGGACTTTGTTCGCTAAATGGCTGAACTATTTTCCTCTGACGCCGTAAGTAGGTTTGAGGAAAATTTGAAACTAAAATAATTAAGGCTGACCAATTGACCTATCTTTAAGCTCGTAAAGAAAATATTTGTTGTCAAGAGTAGACGACGAGAGTAGTAAATAACCTGCTAGATACAGAAAAAAAGTACAAAAAGTATTAAAATAAAAAATCTTGATATTGGAACGAGTTATAGACAATGCTTTATCATATGAACTGTAAACATTAAAAACAAATAAAAATGCATGAATCTAAACCTAGCGTTAAGAACCAATGTTTTCAAGTTTTTAATTTAACGTCTGTTTTGAATTAATAAAACAAAATAAAGAAATTCCCGAGAATCATTTTAATATTGCAAAAATAATATAAAATTCGCAGTTGTATAAATTTTAAAAAAATATGGTGTTACTTTCTACGTCGGTATTTCAGCAAATAAGGCTTTTCTTTTGAATATTTACTGAATAATTTATTTCCTACAGAAAAATACCCATCAATATAATAAAAAAGGATGTATATTTGTATGTATGTATTAACGTTAATTTCTACACAGATTTAGACAGATTTCAACAAAAATACGTACACATATTCTACGAAACACGAGAAACGGTACTGTGGGGTGTGAGAAACCCGTAGCACAAAGGTGGACAGAATTATATTTAAAAACTAACTAGGTGCCCGGCGTTGCTCGTGTACTTATTTATATAAACTCGAAAAAGTATTTAAGTACTGAATACTTAAATATATTCCTTGAGTATTTCAGGATATAATCGTCACTCAGTCTTCATACATTACGAAATATTACATTGATGAAATTGTTAGCTAGACTCACAACTAATACAGCGCGAAAATTAACTTACATTTTCCCCAAGGATGTTAAAGTAATTCGTATTCTTCTTTATTATCATTCGATGGAATATTTCTGTATAAAATTATACTTTTTATTTAAAAAAAATATTTCTGTTTTATTTCATTCCTAATAAAGGAGATATTTCCTTTGTTCGTTGCGTAGTAACGTCTTTCTCTCGCGTGACGTCATTGTCTCTTGACGCGCAGTAATTTAATATTTAATGATCACGGTTTTTAATTATAATTCTTTCCACATGTATGCTATGGTTTTCTCACCCTCACAGTACCGTTTCTCGTGTTTTGAAGAATTTGTGTACCAATTTTTGTTGCAATCTATCCACGCTTTTAAATTTGTACAGAAATTAACGTAAATACATACATACATACATACATACAAATATATATCCTTTTTTATTATATAGATGTGATCGTTTTGTGTTAAATTACTGCGCGTCAAGATGTCATAACGTCACAGCACACGCGAGAATAAAGACGTTGTTACGCGACCATAGTGCAAGTAAATAGTTCATTTTTTCGTAATGAAATAAAGCAAAAATATTTTCATTGAATAAAAAGTATAATTTTATCCAGTAACACTCCCTCCAATGATAACAAAAAAACATTTACGATCCTTGCGGAAAAATTAAGTGACTCCAATATGACGATTATTAGTTTACACTGTGAATATAGCTAAGAATTTCATCAATTTAATATTTCGTAATGTCTGAAAACTGAGGGGAAATTATATCCTGCAATATTCAAGGGATAGATTTGACAATTCTATTCGGAAAGAAATTCTGAGGTATGTTTTTGGGATTGATGCAATAAAATACAATGTCTATTACAGCTGTTAAATTACTGCACTATCGGACTGGAAACAGATAGATTTAGGTTAAATCATTTCTTGGCTAAAGATTAATATAGAAATAAATACGTTTTCGGATTTATATAAATAAGTACACGGAAAACGCCGGGCACACAGATATTTATTAATAAATAATACAAAATTATATAGTCATTGCACTCTTAATTACGATTTAGTACATGGATGTCAATATTGAGGTATAGGAAAATTATGAGTTTTTTAAGCGAAGCACAGGATCATCTGTGACTATTTTGCCTGTTAGGCGTGAAGATTTTAATATATGTTTGGACATTGTCTTGGAAATATTTTATAGGGAATAAGATATTGGCATGAGTGTGTTGCTTGAGGTTTTAAACATCTCAATAACGTTTGTAATTCACTGATTTACCCTTGTTCGTCTATGGTACAAGGCTTACTTGATTCACGTGGTGTCGTCATTCACAAGAGCTGTGCTTGTAACATTGATGCTAATGTGTTATTTTTGTAGTAATTGTTTGCCGGAGTCGACAAACAGCTCCCTGCTGCGGGCGGTGTGCTGTTACAGGATCTCCTCTCCGGTACCTGCTGTGAGGAGCAATTGTCACTCGAAGGTGGACCCTCAAGACAGCCCCAGGCCCCGGTGGCATGCAAATAGGCCCCCCCTGTGAAGTCTCCATCTGGGACAATGGCCCTAGCCGAAGGACGGCGCGGCTGTTCCTCGCCGCCGCCGCGGTACACGTAACGAGCGAATCCCGGCGCACCTAGTCCGCAATAATGACGCAATTACACACTGGACTTGCCCCCGCGGGGCCCTTGTTTATTAACGGGGGCAATTATTATATAAGTAATAGCGAATTTACTGTCCATTGTGATAGTCTCGGCGCCGTAACGAGGCGTTCAAACTGCTCGCTTTAATGACACCGTCGGCGCTTTTATACGCTCCCTGATAGCAGCCCGCTATAGCCACCAAATCAACAGATTTTATTTATTCATTTGATGGAGCCATATGTACTGGTCTTTTATACATTCCATTTATTCATGTACAAACAATAATGTCCACGATTTATGGAGGTAAAAGTGGATACGAATCCTTTTTTTTTCAATGAACACGATATTAAAAACAGCAAATTGTACAGAGTCGGGCGAGTGTAATTCCATAACCTCTGTACGAAACATGCATGGCTGCTAAAATATTGTATTTACCTACCGATGAATAACTGAAAACAAAATTAAATTCACTGCAGATGTTGCACGACATATTACAATTTATATTTGTTATAAATATAAGAATTGGTGTGACTCACGATTAGAATACATTATGTCCGTTACTTTAAATTCCACATAATTCCGAATAAAACAATATAATATAATAATAAAGCTGGCCTTTATGGTTCGATGCTGAAAATATAGTACGAAACAATATCAGGGAAGATATTAAATATGAAAGGGTAGACGAAATTACAAATTTTTCCTGGAAAAATGTGATATGTAGCTATGTAGAGGAGTCCATCAGATTTTATTATACTACTTTACTTGATAAAATAATTTAACTGACAAACATTCTCATAACGTTCAACCACCACAAATGAAGACAATGTAAACTTGAACTTTTTTTTTTTAGACAATTCCATTCTCTATAAACAGTTCTCGGTTTTCAGACGGGTATAATATATTTAAACGCAACGTTTCGACGACAAGAAAGCTCTGTCGTCATCTTCTAGACGAAGTGCCGGAACCATTCAATTTCATGTTATATATACCTTATATATTTTTATACAAATTTTTTTGAATTTAATATATATATTTATATAAAAATATAAAATATAATATATATATATATATTTATATAAAAAATATAAAATATAATATATATATATATATTTATATAAAAAATATATAATATAATATAATATATACATATTTATATAAAAAATATATAACATAATATAATATATACATATTTATAACAAAATTTATATAATATTATATATAATATATATATATTTATATATATTATATTATATATATATATATTATATTATATCTATATA
The DNA here is from genome assembly GCA_037074705.1 of Zhengitettix transpicula. Taxonomy (NCBI): domain Eukaryota; kingdom Metazoa; phylum Arthropoda; class Insecta; order Orthoptera; family Tetrigidae; genus Zhengitettix; species Zhengitettix transpicula. Next base: position 28,253,181 of record CM073596.1, read on the forward strand.
TATTATATTTTTATATAAATATATATATATATATATATATATATATATATATATATTCGTATATATATAAATATATAAGGATATCTATAACATGAAATAAAATTGTTTCGACACTTCACCTAGAAGATGACGACAGAGCTTTCTGTCGTCGAAACGTTGCGTTTAAATATATTATACCCCTGTGAAAACCGAGAACTGTTTATCGAACAATTACACCGGGAAAGACTTCAATCTTTGATAATTCCATTCTGATCTGCCTTCTCGCTGTAGTACTTAAATTAACTGCCTAGAATAAGTTCATGTAGTAGGTATGGAAAGTTGCCAATGACATTTATGTTTACGAGACTATAAACAATAAATTTAAAAAAATCTTCCTATAGAAGGAAAATGTTACTAAGACAGATTTAATCACGAAATATACTCCACCGTTATTACAGATATTATATATATATATGCTTTATTTATTAAAAATCACCTTTCGGGAACATTTACCAACCTGTCGGTAAAACGTGAATCAAGATACTGTTGTCGGGAAAACGTTCATCGGGCAAGTGTACGTTGGGATTTTGTACCAGACCCATTTAAAAGAAACGTTAATTAATTATAGGGGTCTTGGAAATATTGTCAATACTGACCAAATTGTTCACGATGGCAGAAGGGCTAATATTGAAAAATAATATTGGAAGCGCTTCGTTGTATTTTAAAAATGAATATGGGAAAATTATAGAGTAATTGAACACCTAAACACAGTTGGCAGTTTAATATTCAGCTAGGAGAAATGTGGTGTTGTAAAATTCACGGAGAAAATGGCTGTCATTTGTTGGACTTCAATAAATATGGGAACCTGTTATAAACGAATAAAAATGTCACCAAACTAAATGGAGTAGATCAACCGACGGTGAAGCGATTTTGGAAGACTATGAAATACATTCAAATCAAATACGCCATTGAAATAATATTGGTAGTCTCTAGACAACAAGGTATATATAATTATTTGATAATTTTTACTACAGTAATGATAATCCTCGTGGTTGTGAAAATTTCGAGAAGCGACAATGAGGGTTCTGATCTATTTTTACAAGTGAGAAATAAAACCTGTGGATGGAGATTAATGGTAGCTGATAATGAAGTACAATAAATAAGGTGTAGGTTATGTAGTTAAAAAATGTATTTAACGAGCTCCGAGGATGCGAGCTTTTCATAATCTTTCTCTCTTTTTCCGTTCTGTAGCTAATAATTGAATTCAGACCACCAGATGGTATAAAAGGAAACTGATATCTAGATTTGAGATTATCTGAAACGAAGAAAGCTCTTATCCTGAAACGCAGGATGACGCAAGTAGAAAATAAATAAAGAAGATAAATTGTTTGTCGGAGGGCTTGAGGGTAAGACTAATGGAGGACCTCAGTGTTTCCTGTGAAGCCACGTACGTATCCCTCACTTTCTGCGGTTAGAGGTCCCTCTGGAAGCGTGCGAGGACAAGGTAATCTCTGGAGTATATCCGGTGAGGAATCGCTTATCCCTTACTTCTCCCCCGCCGGTCTGGTTGTTATTATTCCCCTGTGAATTCAACGCACAATCTCTTTGCGAATTCTGTCCCCTTTCTTTCACGCGGAACAATGAGAGTGGTATAATGATGATAAAAAAGGTTCACCATGTGCGTTTCTTTCTGCTCTCTCTCTTTCACTACCCCCTATTTTTTTCGTTGATCTTCCAATTTAATAAAGAAGCAAGGAGACTGAGTCACGGGTCGATGAGGTAGCTACGACCCCTCTGCTTTTCTCCGGAGAGCAGGCACAATCACGTAATGTTATTACGATGCTTCAATGAATCAAGGATACAGTTCCCCCATACACCCGTACTATGAACAATCAAATCCACCAACTGGAAATATGTATGTGCTTTCACTCAATTTCATTGAAGATGTTCTGTTACAGATTGAAATGATATCTCTCGAGCAGGTTCCGATGACAATTCCCATCGACTGAGATAACATGATCAGAGTCCGGGTTACAAATCACGCAATTATAAACAAATATAATAATAAAACCTGGAATACTTCAATTTTGTGAACGCAGCCAGTGAAGGGTTTTGAAGAAGGAAATAAATAACACCCACAAATTAACGATATACAAACAATAAATGAAATATTAAAAATAAAAACAATGAATTATAGAATGCAGATATTAATGAATTATATTAAAATGACATCGTTAATGCCTTAATAAATAATCACGAATAATTACTGAAATACTGATCTCAATTACAACCAGTGATTTGATTTTAAGCTCCATCATGAATGATTAATTTGAGTACATTTTAATGAGTTTAAACATTTAAATCATAATTTATCAGACTATTAATTCTTTTTGTAAAATATAACCTATATTCTTAAATGATTATTTTCCTTTATTTAATTAAATTATATGAACTTAATACATGATTCTAATTCTATTTTAATCTTAATAATCATAATAATACGTAATATTATGAAAATATGTATAATAAATACTTTAAATGTTTAATACATGAAATAAACATTATAAAATTTTTCAGCTCACTGAATGGAAAGTTATTTAAAAAATATTCGGTTCTCTAGGGCTCTAGTTGTAGGAACACTGTGAAACAAATTAATTTCAAACAAAGACAATATTATGCGAACAATAATTTTTTTTATTTGGTTTTGAATTGGATTAAATTTTAATTATAAATGGCCACAGACTATCCAACTATAACAACCATAATGCATCGGTAACATGAACACGGAATTTTATGCAAATGTGTTGTAGTGATGATTGGCTGGAAACTATCGTGATTTATATTAGAATTTACCTTAAAAATTAAACAAGGTTATCAGCCTGATCACAATATGATTTTCCGAGGTGAGTAAATTTTTCTGAAATTTCTTTAAGGGATTTATTGTGATGACAGCACAGAGAAATAGAAAGTGGGAATAAAATCGACGTATTCACAGAATTACGTGATAGAATATCACCCTGCGACATCAATGAATTGTTGCACAGGGTAAGAGAAGAAAAAATTTGTACTGCGGCCAAAACACGCAGACTTTGCAAGCGAGGAAACGGGGAACTTATGAGGACGAGCGTCCAATCTCGCTGACGACGACACTATTGCTCGTCGCCGCAGGGGGGGCGGGGTTCGAGTCCGGGATATCAATACAGACGAGGTGGAACAGGCTGTGCCATCCACACGTGCGCAGTGGCTACGCTCGATATCGCCCTCCGCCACTTAAATTAGTCCACCACCGCCCGCTCCGGTCGCCACGTCGTGAGATGAAGTGCTCTACAAGAGAAAAGTAATCCGGGGAAACGCAGGCATAACACCCTCGACAATTACGACCTAAAAGGCTTTCCCTCGCAGGGGCAAATAGTCGTGGTATTATTGGGAAAATTATAGGGGTTGCAGGTCTCATGGAAGAAGATATTACGTACTAGTTTTTAGTTGTATAATCACATAAAAAGGAAATTTTAGCGGTTTTTTTTTAAGGTGTAGAGAGGCTATGTATAGGGTAATCCACATAGTGGCAATTCCCCTCTTATAGCATAGGAAAGGAGTGAAAGGGGTGATGCGGAAAGGAAAGGTAGCTATGGTTTAAGTAAGGATCCTACTCGGAAATTCGGCTCAAAGTGATGCAGGGAAAACCCTAGAAAAACCTGCATCATGTAGGTCGGGCATTTGGTACTTGTCCCACGCCCTTCCGATGGCGGGAGAGGAGTTTGCTGTGGGGTCGGTTTAGGAGGCAGCTGGCCGATTATTCCAATAGGAATAGACGATAACTCTTACCATATGTCCAAGGTCTGCGACACCGTAACATACACCTCTCAAAACAGGCCTAGGTGCCTCGGCATGTAGAAACATTATTTTTCATTGAGGAAAATAGAGAAAAGTTTACATATTCGTCTGTGACAAAAATGGAAACTACCACAGTTAAAATGTAAATAAATGTAGTAGCTGGTTACTCGCACCCACACGGAAAATAAAAAAATCGTATACCTTTCGCGTTTGTAAAAAAAAAATTTTTAATGCATACAAACTATTGATAGGATCGAGCTTAGATGTATATTTTTTCCAATTAGATAAAGAAATAGGTAAAATGTCAGACAAAAATAGGTGCTAAATTAGATATCACACAATGTTTCTGCTTATCCTTTCGTCAGGTGATTAAAAAACACGGAAGAGCCGTATGAACGACAAACCACACACTAAGGTCGTGTTATCAATTATTAATAGTCTACAACGTTTTAATAACAATATTACGGCCAAGTTACATGAAACTACTGGGGTAATTAAGTTGAACGAAGCCACGAAATTAATTTATCAGAACGAAGGATCGCTGGAGATCTCAGATACTGACTGATACTGACCGGCACGTATCTCAGCGCAGGTGCTCCGGGGTTCGAGTCCGCGTGGCGAGGTGCCAAAGTAATCGTCTGCAGTTGCACACTTTTAATTGCGACGTTGGAGGTTTTGCGCTCGAGGCGCGGTTAGTCTCGGAAATTGAACGAACGAAACTCGTTCCGACATGGGTGGTCCAGTGCGGCCCCGCAAGATTTACAACAGCAGCTCCATTGGTTAGGGGAGGAGGGGGGGGTGATGAGTCAATCTACTGCCTCACTCAGGAGATATTATTAGCCTCTTTGGAAGACTGTAGCAATTGTTTTCACGGTCTTAATTGTAAAGCATTATTGGCTCGATGTCGCGAAGGAACTGCTTTAATAAATATTTTTTCCCCGTATATCATCGACAGTAAACGTCCTTTGGTTTTCGTACGTTTATACGATCAAGGAAGAACAGAAATGAAACGAATATAATTTAATTGTAAACGATATAAGATTATTAAATACGCGTTTACGCTTACCATTGAGTGACAAATCACACAAAACACTATAAAGAATACGAAATATAGCAAATTCAGACAAAAAAATAAATACCACAAAACGTTTCTGGGTGATTTCGTCAGGTGCTAAGAAGAGCCTAGAGAGACACAACTGCACTGGTCAGCTACACAGATATGACACACACACACCTTTAAAAATAAAATAACAATTAGTGGAAATTAAATTAGTAAATTAATAATGTTGGTCCATGCGTCAAATCTTTCTTATTCATTATTTTCTATCAGACGTAAATTTTTTCATTGGAACACTATAAACTTCTGACAAATTTCATCTAACGGCATGTATCCCAGGCATAACCGTAGTTATTTTCAAATAAATTGGTTACATCACCATCATAAGATGTGATTCGAAACTAGGTTTTGAACACATTCGTTCTTTTGTCCACTGGAGGGCCAAATTCGCGTTTAACTGGTACGTTAACCTACTAAATCAATGGCCAATAATATTGATTAGTAACGTTGAAATTAGAGTAAAAAAAGGGACACAGATATGACTGCTTTTTGAACCGCCACGTTTTTATACATATTTATACAGTAATGAAACACGTTTATTCTCAGAATGCTATTTGTAAAATGTATTACATTCTTTACTGTCACTTCTATGACCTATTATCGCTCTCATATGTTGGATTAGGACCTAGTTTTATGTTACTGTTTGATTGAAAATTTATTTGATCACAATTCACTACGTCAGTAACAGAACTGAGGTTTCTGTGACCTTTAAGTACAGAGTTTTTACCATTTATTGGTGAAAATTCATTTTAACGAAGAAATTGAATGTTAAAAAAATTATATGTTTACCAAAATCATTAGAATCTTACTAACCACTAATAAAATAAAAATAATTATATAGCGCCTTAATAAACCAGCGTTATTCAAGTACGTTAATCCTTTGAAAAATTAGATAGAATAATTCATACTTGAAAATACTTCTTTTGCGTATATGGAACTCAGTAATCACAGTCTTATGGACTAAAGCACATAAAACAAAATTATACATCTAATGACATATTAAATTGGTATCGTTGACAGTTCTCAAAACTCAACGTTCACCTCACGTAGACAATTAAATTTTGAAAGTTAACTTCGCTTTATAATTATTTGAGCTTTGTTTCTATAAAATGACTTAAATTTATCACAATATTTATTTTTTCCAACCGCATTAACCATAACCTCATTTTCCAAACAAATTATCAACACATGTATGTCACACTATTAAATCAGTGGAAATTAAATTAGTAAATGAATAATGCTGACCCATGCGTCACTTTTTACTTGAATGTAGCTGTCAGCTCATAGAGTATTTTCGTAATACTAAAGTTGATGACGCTAACGGCTGCAAGGGCCAGATGTCGACTAATAGATGCTCCCCTCCGTGAAATTGTAGGTTCAGAATATTCGCCATTGCGCCCTCCGAGATCCCAGAGTTGTGATAGGTATGTGCCATCTGGCTGGGGGAGTTAATTCGGTTAGCTGATCAGGGGAATATCTGGGGAGGAGGGGGCGGGGGCGAACGATAATGACTTACGGCTTCCTCGTCTCTTGATTTGCTTTCCCCACGCATACATCATCCCGTTTAGGACCGAAACTAAACATTTTGAAAGCAAATGCGTACTTGCTCATTCCCAGGAGCAAATATTATCAGTATAAAAGGAAGAATGATGGCGCCATTCATTTTCTTACAAATGACCTAGTGGATCCTCAATTCCATTTAAAACTATTTCATATCTTTGTAATAGGAAATTAGCATTAATTTCTATAATTACAATATTTAATATATTATCAGTATAAAAGGAAGAATAGAGGCACCATTAATATCCTTACAAATGACCTAGTAGATCCTCAATTCCATTTAAAACTATTTCATATTTTTATAATAGTAAATTAGCATTAATTTCTATAATTACGATACTTAATATATTATCAGTATAAAAGTAAGAATAGAGGCACCATTAATATCCTTACAAATGACCTAGTGGATCCTCAATACCATTTAACACTATTTCATATTTTTATAATACTAAGTTAGCATTCAGTTCTATAATTACGACACTTAATATATTATCAGTATAAAAGGAAAAATACTGGTGCCATTATTTTCCTTACAAATGACCTAGTGGATCTTCAATTCCATTCAAAACTATTTCATATTGTTATGATACTAAATTAACCTGTTGATATCGAAATCACACCATTTTATGGTTGCCATTTACGGTCCTGGTAAATCAGATTTATTGTAGATCGATTGTGTATAATCTTACTTAGCCATCTGAGGCGTCTTGCCGAGTAAAAGTAACATTTGACTAACATAATAAAATTTGGGAAAATTAAAAACTATCCTCACCTTCAGAAATAATAGATTGATAATTTCTATAGCGTCAGTATTACTAGAATAAGGGGATATTTCTATCAGTCTTAATGTTACATAAGAGTAATGTTAGACTATTTTTAATCTTCTGATTACAATTTAACCTTGTATACCTCCAGTTCCTTTTTTGACTTCCACTAGCCTTAAAATACCGTGGAAATTTTAATTAATAAAATATAATAATTTCCGTGTTTTTTTTAAATTAACTGATAATATAAGAATTTGAACTGTTAACTCTGCCTTTTTATGACTCATATGTGAATTCAAGATTAAAAACTGAATATATATGCTGAAGGAAAGAATTTCAAGATTTAAGAAAATCCACTGTGGTGAGGTTTAATCCTTCTTAAGCATATATAATCAGTCACTATTTCAAGTAGGGCAAGAATGATGGTGGCATTTCGTCAATGTAAACCAGTTCATATATCAACAGTAGGAATAGAAATGAAATGGTAATTAAACATGGAGATGGCCTTCTTGCAAGTCGGGGACATTTCATATGATTACAAGGAAAATATAATCGCGCCATTATCTTCCAATGAGCAGGATGAAATATTTTTGTAGCCCTCAGCTACATAGCCTTGTTATTTACCGATCAAAGAGGATAATCAGAAAATAAGTGCAGCACGCCAAAAATTTCCAGACCACGGTGCATTCACCCCTTCGAAGTAGGGCCGTGGTGAGACGAACACGTGATTACTGCCAGAGAAGATAGTCTATCAAGTGTGAATAGGAAGTTCAACAATATCTCATGTTGACGCAAGACCATCGTCATCACTATCATTGACGTGATTGGACTGTAATAAACTCTCAGAGGCGATTACCCGCCTTATACAGAACAACGATCAAAGTGCATAACGGCTTTCTGATTCGAGGCGGTCAATAATACGGTGGTGGTCGTAGTTGTGCCCCTCCCAAAGCGAACGTCACGACTCTTCATCGTGCATCATCGAGCTCAGGTCCACACAGATCTGAGACAAATAACACGTTAGGGAGCAAAATATACTAAGTAAATAAGTCTTTTTTGGGAATCCAACAACTGGTATTTCCTAATCTATATAATAAAAAAGGATGTATATTTGTATGTATGGATTTAAGTTAATTTCTATACATATTTCAACGCGTTGATAGATTGCAACAAAAATAAATACACATATTCTACAAAACACGTGAAACGGTACTGTGAGGGTGAGATTAAAAAACGAGATCATTTTGTGTTAAATTACTGAGCGCTAAGAGACCGTGACGTCACGCGAGATAGAGACGTTACTACGCGACGTACAAATGAAACAGTTCCTTTTTATATAACGAAATAAAGCAGAAATAATTCCATTGAATAAAAAGTATAATTTATCCAATAATACTCAATCGTATGATAATGAAAAACAATACGAAACACGTAACGATCCTTGCGGATAATGTAAGTTAATTTTCGTGCCATATTAGTGATTCCAATATGGCGATCATTTGTTTTCATTAAGAATATAACTAAGAAATTCAACAATTTAATCTTTCGTATTGTCTGAAGATTGAAGGACACTTACATCCTGCAATACTCGAGGAGTATATTTAAGTATTCCATTCGTAAATAAATTCGGAGGAATGTTTGTCGGGGATTATGCAATAAAATTCAGTGTATTTTATAGCTGTTGAATGTATGCAGTTAGATGTAGGTTAAATCACTTCTTGCCTAAAGATTAATGTAGAATTAAGTACTTTTACGGGTTTATATAAATAAGTAAACGGACAACGCCGGGGACGCAGCTAGTAAAAAATAAAATCCAATTAATTACTGATATATTGGTTTATAATAATTATGTAGGATAGTAGTAAAATTTTAACTTTTAGAATAATTAGAAAGAACTTTGTCCGGTCCATTTTGTTGTCAAAAGAAATGTTTGAATGCTATAAAAACAAAATTTTAAGTAAAGATAAGAGAATAAATTTATCCCTTCAGTTCGCGAGGTAACCAACACGCAATCTTGTATTTAAATATATTTAAAGTGTGTCGTCCCATAAATAACTTCTATAATGTTGAATCTATTAAAAATATTCGCCCGAACAGGGACTTGAACCCTGGACCCTTAGGTTAAAAGCCTAATGCTCTACCGACTGAGCTATCCGGGCTCACATGCTGACCTACTATAATATTTAAAAGTATAATCAGAACTAAAAACGTTGCAATTAAATGATAGATGAACTACATTTTAATAAATAGTAATATGTACAGAGAAAGACAATAACGGAGTGATGTGAGGTAGAAAACAAATGACTGTTGTAAGTAAATAAACTTATTTTTTAAAAAAAAAACGGAAACACAGAGCAAGTTCACGCCATGAAATAAAATTTCATACGGAATCCCGGACAAAATCTATTGTAATTGAACGATGTAGAGGAAACTTTGTAAACGAAACCTTAAAATGTAACTTCAAATTTACTAAAAAAAAATTTACAAAAGAAAATTTGTTCATATATTAATTGATATTACGTTTCTTAAAAACACATATACACGCAAAGTTATTTATTTAGAAATTAAAATCGAAAATTTAAGTTCTTCATTTTATCAAAAAATGTCTTATAAAGACATTCTAAACTCTAGGAAATTGCCCTTAAGTCAACTTCCGCCGTGAGAAAAAAGAAGAAACCACAGATAAATCAGCTCGAAAATTTTCTTTGCAAGAGTATCTTAAAAACCGTTTCTCTCCGATCATAAAATAAATAAAGGCTTTAATCTAAGGTCTGTTTTGAATTAATAAAACAATTGATAACCTTTTACAGGCTTTTTATTTTTAATTACGACGACGTTTCGATACCTTTTTGTATCTTCTTCAGGGATTTTCCTACAGAGGAGGTATTCACAAAAAATTATATTTAAAGTATGACTGTAAAAAGTAAACAAAGGCAAGCTAAAGTACACACACAAAAAAACAACTACTTCCCAAATTAACGCAGTAAACTAGCACAACATAACGAAACAAGTTACTAAATTAATACAATGTTTAGCACACAATTCACTACCTCCTCTTGTGGAACGTACCTGAAGAAGTTACAAAAAGGTGTCGAAACGTCGTCATAATTAAACATTAAAAATAAATAGTGTCTGTAAAAGGTCATCAATTGTTTTAGTAATTCAAAAGAGACGTTAAATTTAAACCTTTATTAATTTTATCCTCAGTGACAAACGGTTTTTAAGATACTCTTGCTAAGAAAATTTTCGAGCTGATTTATCTTTTTCCCACGGCGGAAGTTGACTTAAGGGCAATTTCCTAGAATTTAGCGTGGTGGCGGAGTTACGTAGATTAAAAAAAACACCGTTCGTTTAGAATGTGGCATTTTAATAATCATATAAAATGAAAATATACGTTGAAAATCTACCAGTACATTACTCAGTCACTTTATCCTGTGAACTGCTCCAACATTATTTCCATCGCCTGATTACAGTTACTCTGCAGTCTCCTTTGACCTCGACTATCACACTTTCGCTGTTCATTTTATCTCTACCAAATTAAAGACTCTCGCCGATATTTTACAAGACCTCAAGGCTTTAATATATGCGTAAAACAGGCGTTGGTATGCTTTTGCGCACCTTTTGCGAATTTAATAACAATATCGGTGACGTGGATCATTTACTAAGCCTTGACTCTGGCCGAGAAATTCTCAATAGATTGTTTTGAATTTGTTCCATCAAATATAAATAATGACCAGGAATGATTTTACTTTGAATGCGAAAATCAATGATAATTTTTTTTATTTTCTAAAAATGTTTTCAGCTGTAGACAGGCTATGTATAGTGTAATATAATAGTTTACACGTGCCCTCTTATCATAACGTCTCTTCAGCATAGCGGACCTAAGAGGGCGCAGCTGCAAGAACGCTGATGCAGTTAAAGACATCACTTTAGATATAGTGAGTAACGATACGCACCAGAACAACATAAATCTTCACCCCTTCCGCCTAGGCAGCTGTGAAAACGCTGCCTCAAATGAAGTCAGCATTTTAAGTGCCTTATGCAGACATGCACACGGCAGCAGAAATCATTCCACCCTGTAAGAGTTCTCATTGGAGACTTAAAATCATCAGGGAGGGGGAAAGGAGTCTTCGAATTGTTCAGAGCTTCTTGGGAACGACAGTCGTGATCCAACCTCCAGACGGGTCGGTGGCTCCTGGTGCTATCCGCCAGTTTGTCTTACTTTATTTTATTTCTAACTATTAAATCTCTTTATTCTTCATCAACTCTTATTTGACTGAAGTGCAGCGAAACACCAACAACTACGCCTAGGTTCAATTAGTTGAACCCGAACCCTCACGTTACCGACTTTACTATTTCCTGTTCTTAATTCTTCCTTTATCCTCTAGATCGGTAGCCAGGTGAGCTAACGGAGGTATAGCTCGGTTGGTGAACGATCTATCTGGACTTCCCATTTCCAACAACTGGAATGTTACATGTTCACAGTGGTGGAGTGTTACATGATGGCAGTTTGAGATGTTACAATAGGATAATCCACATAGTGGAAACTTCCCTCTTATAGCATAGGAAAGGGAGTGAAAGGGGGGGGGGTGCGGAAAGGTAGAGCAAGGTAGTCAAGTAGTAACTTACATGTGTTAACGAGTAAGAACTGTGGATGATAATTTTGAAGCAAAACTTTCTCTGGGGCTGTGCTGAACAGAGTAGGTCCACGTGCGTAAAGGTATCAATTCTTCATCTTATGTTTTTCATCTTATGTTTTTCATCTTATGTTTTTCTACAGTTAAAAATCAAGTGTTTTATCATTTGTTACTCATCGTCTTATCACTTAGTATAATTTACACATTTCAATCTATCCTTTAAAGCCTCATTCTCTCTGTGTCCATATCATTTCATTTTATTCTTCACAGAATCGGACAATGGAACACCTCACAAATATGAGATGCAAATTAATCGCTATATGCATATTTATTTGCGCTAAATACATAAGGTTTAGCGTCCTGTCTGAGTCAGGGCCAATATTATCCCCGCTGGGACCGAGGGAAAACCTCGAGAGGAGCCTCGTGGGAAGTTTCGGCCGCGGTGATGTCAGAGCTCGCCGTCCAAAAAGATTAATAATGGTCACCCATAAAGATTACACGCATCGCCTTGCGGCGGCCTCTAACGACCCCGATTACGAAAGCCGAGCCGGACGTTCGTTATTACGCTTATTAATGAACTCGTCTCTAATCACGAGAAGCTGAGTTGACATCGGTAATGTTATGTAACCTCATATTTTTTCCCTCTCTCTCCCTCCCTCCCAGAGAAGCCTAAATTACAGGTGAGGTATCAAGACATTTCCTCCAAATATTACGTGTACGGGCTGCTTAGTTGTGATTAAAACGTGTTTATTCCCCATTACACCTACTACGTCTCACATTTACATATATTGACATTTTTTAATATACCTATTAATTAACGCCTTTGATATGCATTACAGTTAACGATATGCTAATAAAACTTCATATGGGAGCGTATTAACTTCTTTCATGTTTTTTAGTGTCATTCATGTATCTACTAAATTTTGACTCATTATTCATTCCCACGACAGTATTAAACTGTTAACGTCAAGAATCTTTTAAAGGCTGTAATTATATCATTGATACTGAGGTGGTGATAAATGTAATTTGTAATAATTAAGGAAACTAACATAATTTACACAAATTAAAATCATTTTAAGAATTATAATTAAAAACACAATCCATTTCTAAAGAACGTATTACCAAATTTGATTTATTGTTTTATCGCGAAATTATTGTTTGTACTATTTTACCATTCTTTTCTGCAGTTCTTCCACGTAAGATATTTAAAGATCGTAATAACTGTACTTACGTTCTTTTTTAGTCCTTTCTTCCATTTTCATTTCGTTGGATCGAACACCTGCATTCCCTGAAATATAAAGACACAGATTTAATAATTACTGACTTTTTGGCGGATTTCACAGGTTTAGAAAATATGATAAATTTGCCGTCACTTACAGAAATAAAATCTTTCAGCCTCGTTAAGTGGCTGCTAATTTCTGTGTCATTAAAAATTATTTTCTCGGAAGAATTTAAATGTTGCTAATCCAAAATAATCCTTAATTCTGATTCAGTCACCACGAAACTATTTTAACGCGTGCACAGAAATTTTTGTTATGTTGCACTTCTCCACGGTGTTTCAAAATATTAGAACTTGAAGATAGGCCAAGGTGAACACTAAGGATCGTACTCGGCATTTGCCTAAATGCGAGCCATCCAGTAGGTTGGACTTTCGAAACTTGTCGCACGCCATTCCGATGATTGGAATAGATCAAAGACTGAAGTTTTTCCCGGAAAAATGCAGAATCCAGGAACTTCTGTAGGAAAATACAGTTGTCTGCGAGGGATGTTCTCCCGAAGGCAGAACCTTGTAGGAGAGACGGAAGGAGCTACCTTTGGGGATGCCTTTTCCTCTCTCCATTTTTGAACTAAGGTTCTCACAAGCCGAGGAACCTCGGCCTGTTTTGAGAGGTGTATGTTCCGGGGTCACAGACCTTGGGCATACAGTAAGTGTTTATCGCTGTTCTCATTGGAACAGTCGGTCAGCTGCCTCCTAAACTGGTTGAGGCACGGAGAATGGAATGCTGCGTCCCCACAGAAAACCTCATCTCCCACAATTAGAAGGGCGTGGGACAAGTACCCAATGCCCGACCTACCTGATGCAGGTTTTCTCGGGTTTGTCCTGCATTACTTTTAGGCGAATGCCGGGTAGGATCCTTAAACTATAGCCCGGGGGCTCTAGTTAACCCTTGGCTACCTTCCTCTACCCTTCCGCATCCCCTCTTTCAAATCCCTTTCCTATGCTATTAAAGGGCAGTTGCCACCATGTGGATTACTCATGTAGCCTGTTACCCTAAAAACAAAACTTCTGTAGAACGCATTAAATTAAGTCATTATTAAATGCGAAATATTACTGGATCTTAAACGTGTTTCGTTCATTTTAATCTGTAATGCTGTTTGTGAGGCAAAATTTTTTTTTTGTGGTGTCAACTAGAGGATGAGTATCTGTCAGTGTGATTATCATGTAGTTTCAGTTAAATATTTATAATTCCTGTATTTGAGTGCCGCAGTGCATCGTCAGGTGTGTGGATACTTTGTGTCGAGTTGCCCGTCCGCCAATATTACGCTGTCAGCTCGTGTTCGTGGGAGGTCGAATCTGGTCATGCAGGTTTTCGCACTATTAGGTGTCATATATGCGGGACCACTAAACCTCCCACAGGCTCACGAGCTCACAAAAAAAATTATTCTTAAAATAAGTTCCGAAAAGTGTACTTTTTTAATAGCCATAGCGAATACATAATGAGATGCTTGGCTTCTGGAACTTAACTGGAAGGGATCAGGAAATTTAATAGTTCATTATGACAGTATGACATGAACAAAACAATAAATAAAATAGAAAAACACATTGTTACACTTCAAAGGAAACGTTATCAAGAAACCTGGCTCGGTATATCGCAGATTAAAGGCAAATTCAAGATGTGGGTTTACCAAAATTGGTGACCTGTCCAGCATCCCGGAGTCTAAAGTTTCTCTCTTCAGACAAGGTGCCGTTGGATCGAGGGACAACACTTTTAGCAAGGTCTTTGATCCAAGAGCACACGCCTTATTAATGCGTATCACGTTACATCCGGTTCGAATATCATCCGGGAAAGATACGTGTGTTGGCATTTCTAGCTTCTCTCGGACGAGCGACACTAGATCCTTATCAGGCCTGTCACGTTTTATGACCATTCGTTGCAAAAAAAAAGTGCATTCAAATAATTCGAATATGATCCTCAGGACAAACATTGAAACGTGGTGGATCGCACGGAGTCAGAATAGTTTCCCAATAAAAATCTATTAATAAAGTATATACGCTATATACTCAGTCCTTCCTGAAATGTGATAATTTTAAATACCCACTCTTCCAGAATTGAAGATCTTTCATCTACAGAAGGCTAGGAGGAATAAACAGAAAAAAATAATCGCCCGAACAGGGACTTGAACCCTGGACCCTTAGGTTAAAAGCCTAATGCTCTACCGACTGAGCTATCCGGGCTCACGACAGTTGAAGGAAATATTATGGAACAGAACTAATACACTGGAATTGTATAACCGGAACAAAAAGATGTTTCAGTAGTATGTTTTTATAATATAATAAGAAAACGATGTATATTTGTATGTATGTATGTATGTATGTATTTACGTTGTTCTTTATACAAATTTAAAAGCGTGGATAGATTGCAACAAAAATTGGTACACAAATTCTTCAAAACACGAGAACCGGTACTGTGAGGGTGAGAAACGCCTAGCATACATGTGGAAAGAATTATAATTAAAAACCGTGATCATTAAATATTAAATTACTGCGCGCCAAGAGACAATGACGTCACGCGAGAGAAAGACGTTACTACGCAACGAACAAAGGAAATATCTCCTTTATTAGGAATGAACTAAAGCAGAAATATTTTATTTAAATAAAATGTATAATTTTATACAGCAATATTCCATCGAATGATCATGAAGAAGAATACGAATTACTTTACCATCCTTGGGGAAAATGTAAGTTAATTTTCGCGCTGTATTAGTTGTGAGTCTAGCTAACAATTTCATCAATGTAATATTTCGTAATGTATGAAGACTGGGTGACGATTATATCCTGAAATACTCAAGGAATATATTTAAGTATTCAATTAAATACTTTTTCGAGTTTATATAAATAAGTACACGAGCAACGCCGGGCACCTAGCTAGTGTTTTTAATAAGAAAAACTAGACGGGTGCACAGATACGTGAACAAAGACTGTAGAACTAGGCTTGTACAGATCTCCCAGTGTTTTATATGTATATATGTATATATATAGTGATCAAATTTAATGGCTAACAAGGATTGATTTGTTAAAGAACTAGTAAACGACCCTGAGATATCGTAATTTTATTGTAAAAGATTAATTGATAATGTAAATTGAGTTTTATTTGTCTAAATAACTTGTGTAAATTTAATTGTTTGTGCGTTAATAAATTAATTTGTTTGTCTATTTCAAAATCTGCATTATTATTAAAACATCCTATCATTTTAATATTTAAATTACTACTAATTGGCGCCTCAACGTGGCCATTTAATTAACTTTCGTTTTGTGATAATCACTATATATATATATATATATGTACATCTGTTGAATAGTTGGTTAATTTTGTCACTAATACTCTCTGAAAAACTCGCACCACAATTTTTCCTTTGCATCACCGAAAAAAAAAAGTATCAGCTGACTCACACAACACATTGTCGACAATATTATATTCCAGAAGAAACAAGTCTGTATAGTTGATTACTTCTAATACAGAAGAATATGTCAATGATGCTGTGGTCCATAGTTTTCCAGACAATTTCACTGAGTATTATTACAGGACGACGAAACTTTATTGGCGACGAGTTTACGATCGTTCTATAAACTGCAACGTGATGTATTACACGAAAAAAAATATATCAGGGAGACGATATCGAATATATAATAAGGCAAAAGACAAAATTAGAATTTTAAATCACCTTGGGACTGTTCGGTATTGTTAATCACATTATTTGAAAATATGCGCCAACTCCCAGAAGAAATAATTTTTTTGGTCTCCTGATATTTATTTCTGCACCTATAGATTTAAATGCCACTGTCTCTAAAACTTTGTACTTCTTTTTTCAAAATCAGGACGATGAGCAAGCTACAAATAATCTCTCTAGGAAAACGAAATGTTTCGTTATTTGGAAAGACTTTAGTTATCAAGACAGGGATAAATATAGAACGTTTTATGAAGCCTACGTAATCATAGAGCTTCCCATACATGCCTGTATATTAAAATTTATGTAATGATTGTTAGAGAAATAATTGAATAAATAACCTAACAATTTGGAAAACGCTACGTGAAAAATATGAATTTTCTGGAACAATGTGGGGACATTATTTGTGACGTATTACGGAAATAAAGCGACGGAAGTGACGTCACAGAATATAACGTAAATTTGCCATAATTTTGCTATTCTGACACTGGAAAAATGACAATCACATAGTGTAGTCTATAAAATAACAGATTAATTTCTATTGTAGGTCGCCTGATATTTATTTCTGCACCTATAGATTTTAAATATCAGTGTCTCTAAAACTCTGTACTTCTTTTTCCAAAATCAGGATGATGAGGAAACTACAAATAATTTCTCTAGGAAAACGAAATGTTCCGGTATTTGGAAAGACGAAACGTTAGTTATCAAGACAGGGACAAATAAAGAACGTTTTATGAAGCCTATGAGCTGTTACGTAATCATAGGCGTATTTACTAAGTGTAGGAGACGTCAGATACTCCATCATTTAAAATTTACGTAACGATTGTTAGAGAAATAATTGAATAAATAACATAACAATTTGGAAAACTATACTTGAAAAATATAAATTTTCTGAAACAATGCGGAGAAATTATTGCTGACGTATTACGTAAATAAAGCGATGGAAGTTTTTTTTTTTTTTTTTTTTTAATTTATTAGAAAATTAACAATCGGAACTATATAGTACATGTTCCATGAGTTAATGTGATGACACAATAATACAATAACGTGAGCGGATACCCATCCAATGACGTTATCCGGATTGTGAACTTATACTGCTTTCAGGTCATTCGGCCATTTCTTGTTCTGAAGTCTTCTGTAGGGAGGGTCATGTTGCAGGGTGGACGCTAGTTCGTTTGAGTGAAGTTGGAGACGCAGGAAGTGGCTGGCACTCCGGTTGGTGCATTCTTCTTGAACGGTTGGCATTCCGAGGTCCGTATGTAATGTTCGATTGCTGACGTACCAAGGTGCATTTACAAGCATTCTGAGTGTTTTCGATTGAAATCGTTGGATGATGTTGACGTTGGATTTGCAAGAGCAGCCCCATAGCTCAATGCCATATGTCCAAATTGGTTTTATTATAGCTTTGTAAAGTAAGATTTTGTTTTCAAGCGATAAACACGATTTTCTCCCCAGTGCCCAGTACATTTTTCTCAGTCGCAGGTCGGATTCCTTCCTTTTTTTTAATATATGTTTTTTCCACGTTAGTTTTTTGTCCAAATGTAGACCCAGATAGCGAACTTCGTTTGATTTTGGAATTTCTATATTGTTTAGGGACACTGATGGACATTCTGATCGATTTAATGTAAAGTTAACTTGAGTACTTTTTGTTTCATTAACTTTGATCCGCCATTTATTGAGCCATACTTGGAGAAGGGATAGATGGGTTTGAAGGTTTGAGGAGGCCATGTGTGGGTCGGTATGTTGAGATAGGAGGACGGTGTCGTCAGCAAAAGTGCCTATATATGTGTCAGCTGTTGTGGGGATGTCGGCTGTATATAATTGATAGAGTATAGGTCCCAGCACACTTCCCTGGGGTACACCGGAAGCAATCGGGTGGATTATAGAATAGCATTGACCATATTTAATTTGGAAGAATCTGTCGGACAAGTATGACTTCATAAGAAGATAAACTTCGCTTGTCAGAGAAGACTTTATCTTGAGTAGGAGCCCATCGTGCCACACCTTGTCAAAAGCCTGCTGTATATCTATAAAGACTGCTGGGCAATACGCTTTGTTTTCAAACGTCGTTGAGATTATGTTTACTACTCGATGGCATTGTTGAATTGTGGAATGGAACTTTCTGAATCCAAATTGGTGATTCGGGATCCAGTTCTCTAGTGAATCAGTTTCCTTTAATCTTTTTAGTAAAAGTTTCTCCAATAATTTAGAAATTTGTGACAATAAACTGATTGGGCGATATGATGAGACTTCTTCGGCGGGTTTACCAGGTTTTAGTATTAGTATTACCTGCGCAAATTTAAGTGGTGCAGGCCAGTATTTAAAACGTAAGATGGAGTTGAATAGATTTCTTAGGAATATTATTGCTGTTTTCGGTAACTCGGCGAGGACCTTTCCTGTTATTAGATCGTAACCTGGCGCTTTCTTTTGATTAAGATGTTGAATTTCAGTGTCTATCTCTACAGTGGAAAAGTTTTTAATAGGTAGTGACAGCTGCAGAGGTGCATCTAGCAGGCGCTTTACTTCCTCGTTTGGTTCGACGGAGTGTGGTGTGAAAACTTTGGCGAAATGTTGAGCAAACAGTTCTGCCTTTTCTTGGTCAGTTCTGGCCCACTCATTATTTGTTTTTCTTAACGGAGGATTTGTTGTTTGTGGTCTCTTGTTTGTTTTTGCTATCTTCCAGATACTGTGGTCCGTGCGTGAGAGTGTTGTTAAATAGTGGTTAAAAGTTTTTTGTTTTAGCGTTTTTAATTTATTCTTAATAATTTTTGCTAATCTATTAAATATTGTTTTGTCTAATGGGTTTCGGGATCGATGCCATTTTGCTCTTGCTCTGCGTTTTTGTCGTACTAGAGTCAGAATTTCGTTGGGGATATTTATATCATCCCGTACTTGTTTGGTGATCTCAGGTGTAGCATTCCATGCTGCGTTTTGAACAGTATCAGTGAAGTGAGCGACAGCTTCTTCCAACTCATGAAAGCTACGTAGGCTAATATTATACTGTAGATTTTCTTCAACCACTGTCCTAAATGTATCCCAGTCTGTTTTTTGGTTATATAGCGACGGTCTAGGTGACTTTTTGATTATTGTTGTACTAATTGTAGCTGTAACTGCTGTATGATCGGATGACAGATCATAGTTGTTGACGATGTCAAAATAATTGGAGGACATTCCTTTAGTCACAAAAAAGTCTAGTAAGTCTGGTATTTTCGCCAAATCTGTGGGCCAATATGTGGGCTCGCCAGTAGAGAGGTATCCGTAGTCTTGTTCACGTATCAAGTTGTATAATGCACTACCCCTTGTCGAGATGAGTCGAGATCCCCAGTAGGTATGCTTGCAATTGAAGTCTCCACCACATATGAAAGTATTACCGAGTGATTGGAAGAATGGTCGAAGGATGTCCTTGCTAAGTCTGTGCCGAGGTGGGCAGTACACAGAAGATATTGTTATTGGATTTGGTAGTTTCTCAATTTGGATTACAGTTGCTTGAAGAAACGGTTCAGCATAGTGATGCAATTCTTGGTGGACAATTGAACTTTTAATTAATATAGCCGTGCCTCCATGGGCTGTTCCATCTGGGTGTTCGGTATGATAACACGTATAGTGTGGTATTCTAAGGTATGATCTGTCCGTAAAGTGCGTTTCTGATACCAGTAATATATCAATGTTATTTAATTTTAGGAACAATTCAGTTTCATATATTTTGGTAAGGATTCCATTTGCGTTCCATAAGCTGATACGTATGGTTTTAGCCATTAATGTATGAGTTTATTGAGGACCGTGGATAGCATGTTAATTATCATGCTATTTTGTTGCATAAGTTGGGAAAACATACCTTTAAATTCTTCTAGGAAATTGTGTAAGGTTAGGTCTTGCGTATGATTTTGTTCGATGCCTCGTTGTGCTACTTGGTTGATTGTGATGTCATTGTTAGTTCGACCAGCTACAACTTGAGAATAGCTAGGAGTGGTTTGGGGGGGATTATAGCAGGGTTGTTGGGTGATTGGTTTGTCTGTCACTGGGTTGGTATTATGGATATATGATTTTTTATTTGATGCTATTGGTGTATTCCTATTTTTTAAGTCTCTGTATATTGTGCAGCCTTTATAGTTCGCGGGATGATTACCACTACACAAGGCGCATGTAGCGGGAGTATTTTTTGACTTTTTGCATGTTTTGCTGTCGTGGGGTCCTCCACATTTGACGCATTGATAGGGCTTTGTGCAGTAGGTCTTCGAGTGGCCATATGCCTGGCAACGAATACACTGAATAATGTTGTTCTTAATTCGGGGTGCTTCAATTCGAATTTTGGTGTTTAGAATGAATTCTAATTTATATATTTCTCTGTTGTTAGCTTGAGGTTCGAGGTCTATAAAAAACATTGGCAGGGGTTCCTTGGTTATTCTATGTCGAATGTTAATCAGGTTTCTAACGGGGTGTCCAAGTCTACTTAGTTCGGCCTTAATGTCTTCAGGAGGTATTGAGTGATGAAGATCACGAATAACAATCCGGTAGGCTCTTTCTTGCTTGATCTGATAAGTGTGGTGGACAATATTTTCTTTACGCAAGTGGTTTATCAGTTTCCTGTAGGCTTCTATGGTTTTTATGTTTATTTTTACTGTGTTGTTGGCTAATGATCTAGAGTAGAATCTTTCATTCCCGATTGCTACGTTTAATTCTTCGGTCATTGCTTTGAAATCAGTTACACCATAGATAAATACAGGCGGAGGTCTCTGTTCTGAATGTAATAAGTTATTTTTGGTGGGATTATTTGTAGTTTGGGCGGTGGTTTCAATTTCTGCAAGTATCTTAAATCTGTTGGTTGTATTAAGTACAGTCATGTCGTCACTTAACTTTGATATACTTGTAGTTTTTCGCTTTTTATTCATATATTGCCAGGGATGTTTGTCATTGTCAGCTTCGATTTCAGATTCAGTTTCTGGATCTGTGCTCATATTTTCGATGCTAACAGTGTCACTATTTTGACAATTTTGTGCGGGTTGGAAGTAAGCTGAAGTGATATTACTAGCGGTTGGTGTGAATTGAGACATGGTATGAGGTATATTTAGCAATGGTGCATAAGTTGGATTGTGTTGGAGGGGCGAAACAGAGGAATATAGTTCGTTTTGACTTAGCTGCTGCGGGAGGCTCCGTTTTGTTGGCGGTAGGCTCTGCATTTTAGTATTGTCGTCCGAAGGTTTCTTGGCGAGTTGGCTTTTCTTGATTATCTTGATTGTTGAATGAGGGGTTACTTGTTGAGAGAGCGCCGCCGGGAGGGAATCCTCCATCTGGCGCTAAGCTGTTATCTTACGCGTACTGGACACCGATGTTAAAACACTGAATTCGCAATAGTACGCGAAAGCACTTGAACACTGATTTTACACTCGTTGCACTTTAATACTGCTGGATAATTGATAAATTAACCTAGTCTGTGGATTTTTGTGGCCACGGTGGCCCGGCGCACTTGATTCAGAGGTCCGCCGAATGCTCGAACACTATGTTCCGTAAACAAACGGTAGCTGCGAAGACACGTCCGTTCAGTACGGGTGCTGGGCACATTCTGCGATGGAAGTGACGTCACAGAATATCACGTAAATGTGCCATATTTGTGCTATTCTGACTCTGGAAAAATGACAATCACTTAATGTAGTCTATAAAATTGAATTGTAAGGACTTTTGACAATCCTTTAATCAATTTACAAATTTATTTGAATTATATATAATAATATAATTTTGAGAGAGCCGAGGTGGAGCGTAATGACGTTGGTAGAAGTCATCTCATAGTATTTATGAGAATATCGCTGCTCGCGTAGACAAATTGATTTATTGTGTGTTTCAATTAATATTATTTGTTAACAAATATTATTTAAAAAATATTTTGCAGTAAATAAATATTTTCAACTTTTTTTTTTTTACAAATATTTCAAGTTTACGATTACTTATTATTTCCTGTACTTCTGAGTGGTCTGACGTTGACCGAGAAGAGCGGATAAGTCTCTGGAACTAAAATTCTCACTTTGACGGACCGTTCGTCTGTGTCGATGCGGAATTTGCGAGCGTTCCGCCATCGCTTAATTGTGGCTGATCGAGGCGGTTCCCACGCGGCTGAGCCTTTGCCTTGACAAAGCACTTAAGACATCCCAGTCATCTGCTGCACGGGAATGAATATATACGCCTTTGTGAGGCAAGGTTGTTGCCCTCGCATGGATTGCCGCTAATCCCTGTAATAAAACACGGGGAAGGGGGGCTCGCGATCCAATTCAGAATCTATAACAAGCTTGTTATACCCAAATTAAGCCACAGATTGATTTGCGTTCGGAAGCCTGTAAGCACGTGTCGGACAAGTTAATTTTTCAAAATGCAGTTCAATGCAATGATTTTTGAGGTCGCCGATCACTGAAGTGGCCATATAAAAATAATCAGTAAATTTTAGGGCCTCATATTTCTTCATTATTTTTTTTTACTGTCATTACTCATACAATTATGCCTCATGTACGACGACAGTCTAACAGTCGACTCGGAAGGAATAGGTTCTTAATGGCCTTTCGAGCCAAGGAGAATAAATAATAATGATAATAATAATAATTCAATCCTACCTAAATTATATCTATTAAAAAATGACTCAAATGAAGAAAGGAAACAGTCCTAATTTGACTATGCTATATGAAGAGTGGCAGCGACTAGCGACGCAATTAGTTATTCGTTTTAAAGAAATATAAATATTTTATTATTAATCTATATAATAAAAAAGGATGTATATTTGTATGTATGTATGTATGTGGAAAGAATTATAATTAAAAACCGTGATCATTAAATATTAAATTACTGCGCACCAAGAGACAATGACGTTACGCGAGAGAAAGACGTTACTACGCAACGAACAAAGGAAATATCTCCTTTATTAGGAATGAAATAAAGCAGAAATTTTTTTTTTAAATAAAAAGTATAATTTTATACAGCAATATTCCATCGAATGATAATAAAGAAGAATACGAATTACTTTACCATTCTTGGGGAAAATGTAAGTTAATTTTCGCGCTGTATTAGTTGTGAGTCTAGCTAACAATTATATCAATGTAATATTTCGTAATGTATGAAGACTGAGTGACGATTATATCCTGAAATACTCGAGGAATATATTTAAGTATTCAATTAAATACTTTTTCGAGTTTATATAAATAAGTACACGAGCAACGCCGGGCACCTAGCTAGTGATAAAAATAAATAATAAACCTTGGCAAAATCTAGGTTGGTAGCTAATTACAATAATTCCGGATGTTGGTCCAACCAAATAAATAAGAAAATTGGACAGCTTCATCTCAACCACTCTCTTAGGAATAACTTGAGCGAATCGACGACAAATATAAAGCATTACGGAATTTTCTGGTAATTCTAGAGAGAGCCGAGTAGTGAAGAAAATTCGGTGGAGTTTCCTTATGAACGGAGAGGATCTTTACTGTTTCATTGGTTAGACTATAACGACACTGTCTGTTTCTCGCTGACTAAAAAACCTCAATAATATAAGACAGAAACTTGGGAAACATTTTCACAAAATGTAGTAGTAGTTATGAGATTTTAGAAATTTTCGTATAGTTAATTAAACATCAATCTGCCTCTTCATGTGTGAAGAGCAATAAATGCTTCGTTTTCTGTTAAATTGTAATTGGAAAATTAAATGACGGATTTAATTTTTATGCATGACAAAACAATATGTACGGAAATAATAAATTGAAGTTCTGAAAATGAAGCAACATGTCTCAAAATATAAGAGCTTATGTATTACATTACGAGTCAATTGACATAATACTTTTCGAATAATATTTCAAATCAACGATTTCCGGCATCACAACTTCAATTATAGCATAGAAATTAGATAAAGAAATAGCAGAAGTAACAGAAAATATATGAGATAAAATAAATATCTCTCAACGTTTCTGCAACCCTTGTTGCTATCGGCAGGTGATTGAAAACGCAAGAGCAGCAAGAACATTGAATAGCACAAAGCAGGCGACGAACTAAAAACCAACCACGTTGATATTTATGTAATTTGTATACTTTTAAAACAGTCAATTTAAAATTCAGACAATTCTAGCATATCAACTATAAGAAAACATTTTGTCATCTGAATATTAGACAGAGATCAATATTTAAACATCTGCTGTAGCGAGAGTATTTCCAGTGGCATATCAGCGGAGGAAATTAAACAGTTTGCGTATAGGACCCTCATTATTTTTACTACCTAATCTGGACTCTACGTCAGTCACCCACGTCAAAGCGGCCATGTAATGTGTGTCATTGGACGATTATAGACCTATTAATGGCTTCCCCCATTCCGCTGACCAATCAGGAAACGATTAAACTGAAAGTCGCCGCCGTGGAATATGTCGCGACAAACAAGCTGGAAGATTGTTGATAATTATCGTCGTCCCCCGTTAATTCTTGGAGAAACAGAGTGGAATTGTTGAAAAGGGATTCTTCTGTCATGTGGGAATGAATGTTAAGCAACATTTGAACTGCAACTTTTATTGTTTATTACGTTTCTCTGCGTTTAAGCTGTATTAGCGTATCATTGGACTGTTCTCTCGTCCCTTCCTGTTTCTCTGACCAATCAGAGATCAATATTTAAACATCTGTCATGGCGAGAGTATTTATACAGGGACATCATTGGAAGGAATTTGACTGTTTACGGATTGGCTCCACATTTTTTGTACTGGCCAATCTAGACTCGACGTCAAGCTCGCTCCACTCCGTCAAAGCGGCCATGAATCTCAAGAAATGTTTGTCATTGGACGATTATCGACATGTTATAGGATTCCTTCATTCCGCTGACCAATCAGGATGCAATTACAGTGTATCACACCCTGAATGCCGCTGAGAAAAATGTCGGGGGCAGATTATTTATAAGACTGTCGATTATTACCGTCGTCCTTTTATCAATATTAAAATGAGAGATATCTAGTATCTTATTTTGAGAAGAATTAAAATTTTATTAACCTAAGATCGAGTTTATAATCTGTTTTAAAGTAAGGCTACTTTAAAGTTTCAGGATGGAAGAAAGACTCGGGAACCTCCCGCTTACTAAGTGCCTTTGTTTGAGTTTTCTTTTAGTTAATTTTATTATCGGGAAGCAGTAATATTTTAATAAAATATTAAATTCTTATCTGTATATTTAATCGGACTATTTATAATCGTTATCTTTCTAAAATAAATTTTTTTAATGTTTTTCGTCAAACAATAAATAATTTTGTTTTAAAATTCCCTTATACTTACAGACTTGAACCAACACTACTACAAACTGTTCAGCAGACCAACAAAGTTTCTCACTGGGATGTTTCTTATCCATAATATTTATCTCAAAATTTTAATCAGTAGTTATTAACTTATAGTCATATATAATTTTAATATAACGATTCAATGTTAATTAAGTCATCAAAAAAATTTTAAACGTGTAGTTTTAATTTTTTATTAATGACACAGCATTTCATCTCGAAGTTGGGGACCATTCCAGGTGTTACAGTATTATTATTTATTATTTCTAAATCTCCGCCTGTATACATAATATACATTGAGTCACAATATTTTTATAATTATAAGTATTACTTTTTTTATTGGCTCTCATTCGTTTCAACGAACATACCAGTGTAATTGAAGCCCGGGGTCCCTAGTTAACCCTTGGCTACCTTCTTCTACCCTTCCACATCCCCCCTTTTAAATACATTCCTATGCTATTAAAGGGGAGTTGCCACCACATGGATTATCCTCGTGTAGCCTGACCTAAAAAAAAAATCGTCCGCTATTCAAGGAACATGAAGGAAGACTGCGAGAGGATTCTCTCGCAGGTGAACCTTCCCAGAGACCTCTGGCAGAGGCTACCTTTGGGGATGCCTTCACATCTTTCTGGTTATTTGAACTAAGGTTCCCACATGCCGAGGCTCCTCGGTCTGTTTTGAGAGGTGTATGTTCCGGGGTCGCAGACCTTGGGCATACGGTAAGAGTTGTCGGCTATTCCTATTGGAATAGTCGGCCGGCTGCTTCCTAAACCGGTCAAGGCACGGCGAGGGGAAAGCTGCGATCCCACAGCTAACCCCTCTCCCGCCATCGGAAGGGCGTGGGACAAGTACCAAATGCCCAGCCTACCTGATGCAGGTTTATCCAGGGGTTTTCCCCGCATCATTTTTAGGCGAATTGCCGGGTAGGATCCTTAAACCATAGCCCGGGGGCCCTAGTTAACCCTTGGATACCTTCCTCTACCCTTTCGCATCCCCCCTTTCAAATCCCTTTCCTATGCTATAAGAGGGGAGTTGCCACTATGTGGATTACCCTGTACATAGCCTGTCTACACCTCAAAAAAAATTCAAGGAACCCTGTGAGAGAATTCTCTCGCAGGTGAACCTTCCCAAAGAGCTCTGGTGGAGGCTGTCTTTGGGGATGCCTTCTCCTCTCTCTGTTTTTTTAAGTAAGGTTCCCACAAGCCGAGGAACCTCGGCCTGTTCTGAGAGACCTTGGGCATGCAGTTAAAGGTTTCCTCTGTTTCTATTGGAATGGTCGGCCAGCTGCCTCCTAAACTGGTCGTTTACCCTATACATAGCCTGTCTACACCTTCTTCTTCTACATTTAATGAAACTTTTATTTCAAACCTTATGGTTGCGTATTCTATGTAGTTAATGTTATAATCAACTTAAATGACTTAATTAGTGTAATATTAAAGAGAAAATAATAACGATAGTAAAATGGAATATTGAGAAATAAATTGGAGGTGTGAGGCTGAAATAGGAACGCTTAACATATTTGTTTCTCTAACTCATCCACTTCAAAGTTGAGAAAAATTAGAGCAAGCTCTGAGGAACGAAGTTATTTACACAGACTCGCTATAATTACAAATACAGCCTGACGTCAGGAATAAAATGCTGTGGGTTCCAAAAAAAAAAAGTGTGCCATGTGCCCGGGATAAAGGCTATCTACTTTGTGTGTGAAGTTGGGACCTTGTTTCTTCCGATCTTTGTTATTTCCTTTGTAAAGAAAGGAGGCCGTCAGCAATAAAGCCGGCAATTCAAGACCGCAGATGTTTCGCGGATGTCCTCAAGGCACTAAACGTCTGTGTAATCACTTTCTAGCAACATGAAGCTATTTTTGTGCGTTTAACGAGAAACTGCCTCCGTTTCTTTGAGACGGATGTTAACTTTAATGGTACACAGTTTATTTGCGGTGAGTGACTTTCTACATGAAAGACGGTCCTTACTATCGTTTCAAGTGTCTTACTGCCGAAAATATCGTTTCGGTACAGAACAACTTGTCTCTCGTCACAGAATTTCAGTTAGAACTGAATCAAATGTGAACAGATTACTCAATAATAACAAATCTTGCTGATTCCCCGAGCAAAAAGGAAAGTAATGAGAAGACAGATGTGAAACAAAAAATATTTCATTAATAGAAATCTAATATTACTCTTTCGTATGACACATTTTCGACGTTAGTAACCACAAGTGGCAGCTGGCGCGTAATAAAGAGATGAGGCTCATTATTCAATAAGTCTTTGAGGCGTATCTGGGCGGATGGAAGCTGCACCCGAAAGATTTGTGTATCCTGTTTCACACAGAGAATTTTCTACAATAGCCATTTATTCAATATTAATTTACACATTTTATTGTTTATTAGCTGGGTTCCCGGCATTTCCCGTGTACTTATTTATATATACACGAAAAAGTATTTCATTCTGTATTAATATTTAGTCAAGAAGTGATTTAACCTAAATCTAACTGTTCCTATTTCCGTGCATACTTTCGACCGATACAACATTAATTGAACAGCTTTGAAATACATTGAATTTTATTGCATCAATCCCAACAAACATACTTCCGAATTTATTTACGATTAGAATACTTAAATATACTCCTTGAGTATTGCAGGATATAATTATCCCACAGTCTTCAGACATTACGAAAGATTTAATTGAAGATATTGTTAGCTAGATTCACAATGTAAACAAATGGTCGCCATATTGGAGTCACTAATATGGCGCGATAATTAACTTACATTTTCCGCAAGGATCGTAAAGTATTTCGTATTGTTTTTATCATCATTCTATGGGATATTTCTGGATAATACTTTTTATTCAATCAAAATATTTCTGCTGTATTTCATTACCTGAATAGAAACTATTTCCTTTGCCCGTCGCCTAGAAACGTCTCTCTCTCTTGCGCGTGACGTCATGGTCTCTTGGCGCGCAGTAATTTAACTCAATATGTTCAAAATTTTAAATTATAATCCTTTCTACCTTTATGCTATGGGTTTCTCACTCCCACAGTACCGGTTTTCGACTTTGGCAGAATATGTGTACCTATTTTTGTTGCATTTTGTCCACGAGTAAAAATTTGTATAGAGATTAACGTAAATACATACATGCATACAAATATACATCCTTTTTTACTATACAGATTTTGTTTTTCACAATCAAGCGGTATTTAATTCTATTATTAGCCGTAAAACCAAGTCAATTATTTATGCTTTTATTTAGGAAATTTTAAAATTCATTGATTTGTCTTGGATTAATTTTAACGCAATCAACTATATTTTGTCGACTGTTATTCAGGATTATTTATGTTGACATATGCTTATAATTATTATGACAGTTGTATTTTAATCATATTGCGCCATAATTAATTTATTCTGGGTTTTAAATTTCTTGGCAATGGTGATAAAAAATTTATTATTGAGATTAATCGGGTGTTGCATTGTCTTGGAGTAAAAAAAAAGTGAGAAAGAAAAAATAAATTGAATGAACAGCCGGGAAACAAGAAAAACAGAATGAAAGAGGCAGGTCAAAGACGTGAATGACCGTCTAGAAGGTCAGAAAAAAGATGTGGAGACATACTCCAAGCGAGAAAAACGATGGAAAGAAGAAGAACAGAAAGAGAGATGCAGTCTGCAAGCAACAAGTGAAGAATCGTCAGGAAATTCAAAAAAAGATTTTCAGACAAAAAAAAAGTGATAATGTAAATACCACACAACGTTTCTGGGATCCTTGTCTCTTTCCTCAGGTGCGAAGAAGAGACAAGAGCGACACCACTGCACTTGTATTTATATTATCACTCTTTTGTCTGAATGGGCTACTTTTATTATTAAGAAAATAATTAGTTTCACTTGTTTAAAAATATATAAATTAATTATATATTTTTTTGGAATCCCAGTAGTGGAGTAGTTTAATTTATTCCAATATTTTATCCACAAACTCAAGTCCCATGAATGAGTATATTTTTTCTATTGATGTATTTGACTAATTTCTACTCAACAAGGTGAGTTTCTGGTCCCTCAGAATTTTTATTATGAGTGCTGCTATTACTCAAAACATTTTTCCTTGTCATTATTTCACTTTTTCAACACGTAATGTGTGCAAAAGTTGCTTTAATAGCTTCATATTAAGACTATGCGGCGGTCGTAAATATTTAAAGCAACTCTCCGTCAGGTATCTCTGTCTGCGTTAGCTGGAAGTTTTCCGGGAGTTTCTACTCGGGGGTGATGGAACCTAACGAGAATTTCGCGGCGTAATATTTTGCGGAATTAATTGCTGCGCACGACGCTGGCGTGTTAATAGATTTGTGGATTGTAGTGGAAGTTGTAATTGGAGGCGCACGTGTTCCCCCAGGGGAGCTCTGAGAGGCAGCTTCCCTCTCTCTTAAATATGGTTATTGTTATGCCCTCCAAAGCAAGCAGTTCGTGGGGATGCGTTGCCTCTAAATTCAGGGAGGCTGTTTGTCTCCTGAAGCAGTCTCCCCGTCCCCCCTCCACAGCCTACAATATATTTCTTATCCTTACAACCTGCTTACTTCGCTACATTCCACAATATTCTTATTATAAAATTCCTGAATGGTACATTTTTAAAACCTGATAGGACGATGGCATTTTAAATTTTTTTTTTTTGTAATTCTGTGAAGAATGATTTCTTCGAGTACGAGATAAGAATCTATTAAATTGAGCCAATAAAAGAAACAAAATGTGCACAGTGCATTTTTTTTCAGCAATTTGTTAAGTGGAGTTATTAAAAGAATTTTTTTTTGGGAGGGGGGGGGGGGCGTGGGGGAATAGGGTACATGAGGGTAATCCACTTGGTGGCAACTTCCCTTTAATACCATAGGAAGGATTTGAAAGGGGGGATGATGAAACGTGGAGGAAGGTAGCCGAGGGTTAACCAGGACCCCCGGTCTATAGTTTAAGGATCCTAAACCGCATTCGTCTAAAAGTAATGCTGGACAAACCCTAGAAAAAACTGCATCGGTTAGGTCGGGCATTTCGTACTTGTCCCGGAAGGGACTTTTCTGTGGGGTCGAAGGTTTCCCTCGCCGTGCCTTGACCGGTTTAGGAGGCAGCTGCCCGACTATTCCAATAGGAACCTTAGTTAAAAAAAAACAGAGATATGTGATTTTTTTTAGAGTAACAGGCTACATGAGGGTAACCCACGTTGTGGCAACTCCCCTTTAATAGCATAAGAAAAGATTTGAAAGGGGGGATGATGAAGCGTGGAGGAAGGAAAGCGAGGGTTAACTAGGATCCCCGGTCAATAGTTTAAGGATCCAACCCCGCATTCGTCTAAAAGTAATGCAGGACAAACCCTATAAAAATCTGTATCAGGTAGGTCGGGCATTAGGTACTTGTCCCACGCCCTTCCGATAGTGGGAGAGGGGTTTGCTGTGGGGACGCAGCATTCCCTTCTCCGTGCCTCGACCAGCTTAGGAGGCAGCTGACCGACTGTTCCAAAAGAAACAGTATGCCCAAGATCTGTGACCTTGGAACATAGCCTCTCAAAGTAGGCTGTGGTGCCTCGGCTTGTTGGAACTTTAGTTCAAATATGAAGAGAGGAAAATGCGCATTTTTTTCTCTTTTTTTAATTGTGTAGTCAGGTTATGTATAGGGTAATCCACATAGTAGCAACTCCCCTCTTATAGCATAGGAAAACGATTTGAAAGGTGGGATGCGGAAGGGTGGAGGAAGGTAGCCAAGGGTTAACTAGGGCCCCCGGGCTGTGGTTTAAGGATCCTACCCGGCAATTCGACTAAAAGTGTTGCAGGGAAAACCCTAGAAAAACATGCATCAGGTAGGTCGGGCATTCTGTACTTGTCCCACGCCCTTCCGATGGCGGGAGAGGGGTTAGCTGTGGGGACGCAGCTTTCCCCTCACTGTGCCTTGACCAATTTAGAAGGCAAATGGCCGACCAAAGATGTGAATCCCAAAGTTAGTCCCTTCCGTTTCTCCTACAAGGTTTTACCCGCTAGAGAATAACCGTCGCAGGGAGATTTTTTCTTCTCATATAAGAATGTTTTGTACAATTTCATTTATAATCCTTGACCTTTTATTACCGAATGAGAAAAATTGAAAATATTTTCACCGAGTTGCCTTAATCAATGAAAATGGTAACAAAACATTTTCTTGTTGCAACAGACTCAGATAACAAACTCACGTCCTCTGCGGATAGTAAACGTGCATTTATTTAATAGAAATAATTTATGCTTATATACAGTAACATTATCACGTGTATATTAACCAAATTAATAAAAAAAATCTGAATTTAAATTCATCGATCCAAATTATATTTGGTAATTCAATTTCATGTATGGGGGCACCGATGCGTCAATTCATTTTAAGAGCAGATTTCTGAAAAGCACTGAAATGAGCTTTATCTCCAGCCCTCAGCCTCAGGACAATTCCTTGATAGGAATTAAGATGTCAGTAGAGGACTCGACCCCGCCTGTCTGTATCTGTCTCAAGCACCTTCGACTTAGTCGTTAAAACTTTTCGCTGGAAATGTACTAAAGTTCATTAATTTTAAATTGCCTTTCGAAGCCTCTCTAATTAATGCCTCCGATGTCGATATATTGAGTTTTCTGTTAATTTCAGTTGAGGAATGTTCCAAATCATCCGGCACAGAGTGTTCATTTAATACCGGTAGCTCTGAGTTATCCAATTAAAGGGGTAATTACATATTTAAAGGATCACCAGTTTTTAATTTTTGTAATTTTCATCCCCACTAAAAATCCTTTTTAAGGTAGAAATATTATGTAAATTGCTACTGATTTAAGGAGAATAAAAATCAGTCGTAAGAAATAGGACTGTTGCAGTAAGATTGTGGGAGTAGTTGTCAATATAATATTCATTTAATTAAGCTGTAGAAAATTTTATAATAAATAAAATGATACTGCTATTATATTTAATATATAATTGGGTAAAAACACGTTAAATAAAGATTATTTTAACAAAACCGTAAATTTTAAATTTAGAAAAAAAAAACGTTCGGCCTTTAAGTATGTCCATTTTAGAATTTTGGAATTTAAATTTAGCCTACTAAAACTATTGGCTACACCAAATCTAAGAGTTTAAAATTTACTAAAATCTTTTATCTGCTGTTTTTATGTCCCACTTTTAATCCTTTCTACCAAAGTAATACATTTTTTTTAGAACAACAGGCTACATGAGGGTAATCCACGTGGTGGCAACTTCCCTTTAATAGCATAGGAAGGGATTTGAAAGGCAGGATGCGCAGGGGTAACGAATGCCCCGGGGCTATAGTTTAAGGATCCTACCCGTGATTTGCCAAAACTGATGCAGGAGAAACCCTAGAAAACCTGCATCAGACATGTCGGGATTTGGGTACTTGCCCCACGCCCTTCCGATGGGCGAGAGGGGCTTCCTGTGGGGACGCAGCATTCCCTACCCCGCGTCCCGACCAGTTTAGGAGGCAGCTAGCCGACTGTTCCAATGTGCCAAGGATCCTCGGCTTGTGGGAAACTTAGGTAATAGGCTACATGAGGGTAATCCACGTTGGGCAACTCCCCTTTAATGGCATAAGAAGGGATTTGAAAAGGGGAATGCGGAAGGGTAGAGGAAGGTAGCCAAGGGTTAACTAGGGCCCCCGGGCTATATTTTAAGGATCCTACCCGGCATTCGCCTAAAAGTAATGCAGGGAAAACCGTAGAAAAACCTGCATTAGGTAGGTCGGGCATTGGGTTCTTGTCCCACGCCCTTCCGATAGCGGGAGAGGAGTTTGCTGTGGGGACGCAGCATTCCCTTCTCCGTGCCTTGACCAGTTTAGGAGGCAGCTGGCCGACTATTCCAATGGGAATAGCGGACAACTCTTACCGTATGCCCAAGGTCTGTGACCCCGAAACATTCACCTCTCAGAACAGGCCGATGTGCCTCGGCTTGTGGGAACCTTAGTTCAAAAACGGAGAGGAAAAGGCATCCCCAAAGGTAGCCCCTTCGTATCTCTCCTATATGGTCCTGCCTTCGAGAGAATAGCCCTCTCAGGTACTGCCTACGAGAGAATAGTCCTCACAGTCTATTTTACATCCCTATTTTTTTTTAGGGCAATAGGCTACGTGAGGGTAATCCACTTAGGGCAACTCCCCTTTAATAGCATAGGAAGGGATTTGAAAGGGGGGATGCGGAAGGGTAGAGGAAGGTAGCTAAGGGTTAACTAGGACCCCCGGGCTATATTTTAAGGATCCTACCCGGCATTCGCCTAAAGGAATGCAGGGAAAACCTTAGAAAAACCTGCATCGGGTAGGTCGGGCATTGAGTACTTGTCCCACGCCCTTCCGATAGCGGGATAGGAGTTTGCTGTGGGGACCCTAAATTGGAGACCACAATTTCAATAAGCTTATTACAATACAAGTGTATGAGTGATAATATAAAATTCAAGGGAAGAATTGAGTTTCAAGTATTTAAATAAGACAGATTACCTCCTGTCAATTTCTGATGACTGAATCATGTATTCTTATAATTGTATATGATTATTTTGTAGTTTATTAAATGATTGGGTATAGGTGCTTTTAGTCCTATTTGGGAGGATTAATAATTTTCCTAAGGCAGTGCAAAGGACGAAATTCATATAATACTTGGTGGTATCTTATCTGGTATTTTATTATGTCGGAATACGTAGTATAACTGCAATGATCGTATCGTTTCAGAAGCATGAAATGTTTGTAAGCATTGTTACAGGGAATTTGTAATTACTTGTGACTGATTGATAGTGAACCGACATGAACAAGATATTTGTTTCTCCAAAGTCTTCTGAATGTTAATCATCCGTAAAAGAAGGTACATACGAACGTAAGAATCGTAATATTTTATTATACGATTGTATCAGTTCATTCAAGTCACGGTCTTAACAATCAATCAGTTCTAATTGACCGTCCATGATGACGACCCGTCACAGCCGCAGCCAATAGGTTCGTCACGCTGTAATTCATAACGTGACGTCATCGTTTAAGACGTGAAGAAGATGAGTGTGTAATGAAGATGTTATCCCTCGCAGGTTGTTTGGAAGCTTTGCGTCGTGACGCCAGGGCGAGTGATTTGTGCGCGGGGCGCCTTAATTACCGCTTCATTTCCACCAATATTTATGAACTCGTTTTCGAGCGGACAGAGAGCTCTTGCGGGCGGCGTGACAAGGCAAGTGAGCTGTAATTAACAGGTGCGTTTCTCGGAGACTAGTGACCTTTCGTCTATCTGTGTGGGAATGGCTCTTCGGATAGAATCGGGTTGCAGTTACCAGGAGAGGCCATTCCTGTGGTTTTAACAGCGGGGGAAACGGATTTGGTGATCATGATCACGACCAACTCAGAGTTCTACTGGTAAGCTGCTCCGACTGCCACTGGTAGGAGCAAGCAAAAAAACACAGTTGACTATGTAAAGTTTTTCTGCGTAGAGATATAAAGGATCGTTCAGAGATATTAAAACGTCATATCTTCAAACAAAGACAATATGCCCAATGAGACTAAAACAACGTACATACACCCTGGCGTTACAGCCCTTGTAGGGCTAGAGCCTGCCTCTCTTCTATCTCTTGTTTTCCTCCTCCATCCTCTTGTGTCCAACTCCTTCATATCTTCCTCTACATTCTCCACCCATTTCTTTCTAGGTTTTGCCTACACACCTTCTTCCTCCTGGTTTCCCTTTCCATATCCTTTGTAGTAGGGTTCCCTCCTCACTCCTTTCCACATGCCCTGCCCATGTAAGTCTTGCACTCCTTATGAAGCTCACAATTTGGGGGGTCACCATAGAGTTCTTCGTTAGTTCTGATTCTCCATTTCATACATAGGCCCATAAATTCTTCGTAGGATTTTTCTTTCCCATTCTGCTATTCTGAATTCGTCGCACCTCAGCATACACCAGGTTTCTGCTGCATAGGTCACTACTGATTTAATTACAGTTTTATAAATCTTTACCTTTCCCTTTTTTTGAAAGGTATTGAGGTTTCAAAAGAGGAAGTAGGGCCCAGTAACATCTTTTCCCCGTTTGTAGTCGTTCTCTAATTTCTTCTCCTATTGTACTATTTTCTGTTACTACTGAACCCAAGTATTTAAAACTCTGAACCCTATCGAAATTGAAGTTCTGTATGGAGATGTTAGTAACATTTGTCCATCTTTCCTCCTTCCTAGATGCAATCATATACTTTGTTTTTCTCATATTCACCCTCAGCCCTAATTTAGCTCCTTCCTGTTCCAATTGGGTGAACCTTAATTGTAATTCTTGGGCTGATCTGCTGATTAATACAATGTCATCTGCATATGCCAATAGTGAGACTAAAACAAGGAGACTAAAATATCTTCGCCCCTAATTGAAATATTATTTGTCCGATCTGATTCCCCCCTGCCCCCTCCCTGCAGTCCTGCAGTTGCTCACTTATTATGTAGAGGCACTACCGGCTCTACGATAATGCAAGAACGCGTGCAGCGTTGATTATTAACGAAGCTACTCCATAAAGTTCTCATGTGAGTGTAATTTTCCTCTTGAAATAATTGGAGTGAAGGTGAAGAGAGATTAAATTATTCAGAATATGGTCATATACAGACAGAGCGGTTCAAGTGTACTCCAGTCCACTTGAAAAGTCAGACGAGACGTTGTGCACCCCAGTATTAATATTTAACAGTCGTGTTTGTTTATGATCATATTTTCAATAATTTAATTTTCAACTAAGCAGACGTAAAATTCCACGGAAAGACTGAGCCAATATTTTCAAGGGGCGGAACAAAGCTGCAGACGGATCAAGGTTAGCAAATCATATTACCACTACCAATTGATGCTGGTTTCCTCCTCGGCCTGTTTTCAGAGGTGTATGTTCCGGGGTCGCAGACCTTGGGCATAAGGTAAGAGTTGTCCGCTATTCGTATTGGAATAGTCGGCCAGCTGCCTCCTAAACAGGTCATACGGCGAGGGGAAAGCTACGACCCCACAGAAAACCCCTCTACCGTCATCGGAAGGACGTGGGACAAGTACCAAATGCCCGACCCACCTGTTGCAGGTTTTTCTAGAGGTTTCCCTGCATCACTTTCAGGCGAATTGCCGGGTAGGATCCTTAAATCGTAACCCGGGGGCCTAAGTTAACCTTTGGCTACCTTCCTCCACGCTTCATCATCCCCCCTTTCCTACGCTATAAGAGGGGAGTTGCCACTATGTGGATTACCCTATACATAGCCTGTCTCCACCTAAAAAAATAATAATAAAAATACTGTTTTCCCATATTTCTTGTTACGGATTAAACCATAAACTCTATATTTATTAAATGCATGGCTGAAGCATCAATTACAAATTATTAAAAAATCACCAATTATTTTTATTGTAATTTTAATTATTAAATTATGTGAAAATTTAAGTTCATTTTATATTATTTTAGTAGAAAAAGATTATGGAAAAAGAGAATAAGAGAATGAAGTTGAGACAGGGGAAGGGGTAACCGACCTGGAAATTCAAGTCTAGTTTTTTTGTCGATAATTTTGGTCGCTTTCTTAAATAACTATGGATTGAACTAGTTGACGATAATCTTCAAATATATTTTATTAAGACAAGCGTTGATCTTCGGACAACAGTCGAAAAGGAGGCTGGATTGGATCTGCTGAACATGTTTTACGGACCTTGACTTCAGAAAAAAAAAATCTACCTTAAATGCCACGCAACCAAATGTTTTTAATATTCTCACGCATGACATTTACCTGCGGAACATCTTCATCAGAATCCGTATCGGATGACTGTGAACAGAGGAAAAGCTCGACAGAGATTTCCTCCCCCCCAGCAGCACAAAGGGCGCTCACGGCGGCGTAATATAGAGATTTCACTTATCCCCGGCACCAGGCGAGCAGGCAATAACTGTTATTACGGGTGCCGCCCCTCTTGTGATCGATTCTGGATGCTCACGTCTCTCTGAGTTTTAACACCTTCCACCCCGTCCACGCTCCGCACAGCGCGCTCGTAAACGACAATATCTTTACACATTTGCGTGTATCAGCCCCCTACTAACACGCCTCTTATCGACACAAGCGATGTTGAACGGATACTAGGCAGGTTCTCAATATGTAACACGAGCCTTTTACAATCCAGAGGAACATAGCTGTGTGGAAACAACTACGAGTATAATCCAATTCTAATTCAAGTCGTAAACAGATGGAATGTAATTTGTGGTTCTGTCCTAGTAGGTTGCTGTGCTTTTAATTTAACTCCACTTTCACTTAAGCTACATGAAAAACATAAAATATAATATTTGGAAGATTGGAACAGTCGGCCAACTGCCTCCTAAACTGGTCGAGGAACTGATAATGCTGCGTCACCACAGAAAACCCTTCTACCGCCATCGGAAGGGCGTAGAACAAGTACCCAATGACTAGGGTTTGTCCTGCATCACTTTTAGGCGAATTCCGGGTAGGATCCTTAAACTTTAGCCCGGGGGTCCTAGTTAACCCTTGGCTACCTTCTTCTACCCTTCCACATCCCCTCTTTCAAATCCAATGCTATTAAAAGGGAGTGCCATCATGTCGATTAACATCATGTAGCCTGTTACCTTTTATTTTAAAAAAGCCTACAAATTAGACGAGAAGCCTGCGAGGCCTGTTTTTAGAGGTGTATGTTCCTGGGTCGCAGACCTTGGGCATACGGTAAGAGTTGTTCCCATTGGAACAGTCGGCCAGCTGCCTCCTAAACTGGTCATGCACAGAGAAGGGAATACTGTGTCGTTACCCCTTTCCAATCCCTTCGTATGCTATTAAGCGGGAGTTGCCACCACCTTCATGTAGCCTGTTACTCTAAAAAAAACCCTAAAACTAATTAACATAGATAAATTATGTTATAGAGTGATAAA
Source organism: Zhengitettix transpicula (assembly GCA_037074705.1). Taxonomy (NCBI): domain Eukaryota; kingdom Metazoa; phylum Arthropoda; class Insecta; order Orthoptera; family Tetrigidae; genus Zhengitettix; species Zhengitettix transpicula. The sequence continues at coordinate 28,292,139 of CM073596.1, forward strand.
TACGGGTAAAATAATTAAGTGTTACAATACTAAGACTTTCATTCGTGTATACAGACTTATTATCATTTGGGAAATAGTAGCAGTTAACAGAAAAATTCTTTCCAAATAGTTGCAACAATTTTTAAATGATACGACCATGGATTGTCGTAAAACTTTATTCTGTAATTTGATGCTTCTTGATCAGTAACTTTGAGAATCCACTGTCAACGAGTAAAGGAAATATAAGTAATGTGCTGTGAGTTTAAATTTCAGGCAACAATGTAGGAAAAAATAACACGTCGTCATGCTAAGAATTTGTTTCAGTTTGAATTTTAATACTAAATATTCTTGAACAGTAATATCTAAAGCATGTTTTTCTGTTGTGTATTTAATCACCAATCTTTCACATATCCCATCGTGCAGCTTACAGCGCTACAAATTTCCTCTGAAAATTCAAAGAATGTTGTGTACAGCTTAATAAATATCTTACGTAGCAAGTTCCATCGTGGATTAATCATTACTGCGAAACGTTCTTCTGAGCGCGGAGAAACGGGACATTTCTCAGACAGTTTCCGTGGGACAATCTTACGCTTGAAGGTAGATTATTAACGTGGGGTGTGAATAATTTCTGCTGTGCGAATTGACAGTCAATCTGTTTCTACTACACTACACAGGAGATTACCCGCCTGTATGCAATGTTAATCGAGTTGCTCAACTACTGGCGCTTTACTTCTAACTTGTCGCATACCCAATTACCTTAATAATTCAGGCACTTCTACATGTCGTTCGATCACTGCCATGTCCGAGAGGATAGCTTATTAAAGGCCAAAATATTATTTTATTAAACAGTAATTTTTTAAGTAAAATATGAATGGACAAAATCACCAAATAATGGTGAAAACAAAATTAACATTTGTATAATAAAAAAGGATGTATGTTTGTTTGTATTTACGTTAATCTCTATACAAATTTTAATGCGTGGATGAAATGGAACAAAAATTTGTATTCAAAACACGAGAAACGGTACTGTTGCGGGTGAGAAACCCCGGGAATAAAGGTGGAAAGAATTGTAGTTGAAATATTTTTACGAAGTTGCCCATATGAGATAATGTTATAATTTAGTGTTAAATTGCTGCGTGCCGAGAGACCGTGACGTCACATCATACATCGGCGCGTGAGACAAACGAGACATTGATGCGTCATAATATAGTTCCTTTTTTCGTAATGAAATAAAGCAGAAATATTTTGATTGAGTAAAAAGGATAATTACCCAGCAATATTCCATCGATTGTAATAAAAAACAATATGAAATTATTTACTATCCTTGCGGAAAATGTAAGTTACTTTACGTGGTATATTAACTGAGTTCAATATGGCGACTATTTGTTTACACTGTGAATCTAGCTAAGGATTTTCTCATTTTAATCTTTTGTAATGTCTGAATCCTACAATACTCAAGGAGTATATTTAAGTATTATATTCGTAAAGAAATTCGAAGCAATGTTTGTTGGTAATGATGCAATAAAATACTATGTATTTTATAGCTGTTCAATTAATGCACTACCAGTCGAAGAATGAACGGAACTAGGAACAGTTAGATTTAGGTTAAAATAACTGAAGAAGACACAAAAATGTATCGAAACTTCATCATAATATAAATAAAAAATAAAATGTGTCTGTATAAGGTAATCAATTGTTTTAATTCCAAACAGACGTTAGTTAATACTTTTGAAAATAAATATTTAATAAATTTTATTTTAAGTTGCAACGTAGTGGTCAGCGTCACAGAGGTCCTGGATTAGAATCCCGGCATGGGAATGAATATGACCAACTGAAAAAACTCAAAAAAAATCCAAAATGTCTCTCAAGATGACGGACGGCAGTTTGATATCGTGTAAATAATTATCACAGCTCTGTATAACAACGTAAAAATATTTACGTAACACTTTTCTTGCGAAAAGCGAATAAAGTAAGATTTGACAGGCAGAAATTTAGATTGATGAATGAGAACGGGACGTAAGGATATACGATTATAAACAATGTAAAGACAAATAATTTTATTTATATCGACAAAAAAAAGTCTGCCATCGAGAGAAAGCCGTAGAAGAATATTTCCTCGACACATTTTTGAGTATGACACAGCGCAACTTGCTCAATGAATTTCCGAATAAAGCTTTCACAAGCATAAATCAATTGATTACTGCTACAACCTGTCGTACCTAAATTAAACCGTGCCTTTTTAAAGAGTGAATCGATTAAGAGGAATTTTTTCATTGAGCGGAGTCAGTGATTTGCCTGTAGTTTCACGAAGGTGGTTAGCCTCCAAGGACGCCCAGGTTTTCCTGCATGCCTATCTCTTATGGTCTGGGAAGGGAAGGCCCGGTGATTCCAGCAGCTTCTACATTAATCTGCCAAGCATGCCCAACTTGTCTTCGCCACACACAGAGGCCTTCTGGATATCGTGGTCGATTCGGGGGTATTTGTGTGAAACATGAAGTAACTCTTGTCGCGTCAAGCTTCCACGTACAAATACACATTCGAAGTAAATACGAACAAGATGAAATTAATCAGTAATTATGGACGTGTTCAAGAAAAAGAGGACCTGGCCTTATAAGAATGTTTCCAATTACAGAGAGGAAAACCCCGGTAAACTCACAAATGAAGATTTATCAACTTCTAACGACAATTGAATTATGAAATAGAAAACTATCACGACGTGGGTATAAACAATTCTTTTATTTTATATATTATACTAAGGAATTCAAAGGCAGGTAGATAATTGAAAGCCGAAGAGGCACAGGAAAAGTAAACTGGACAAATAAGGAAAAAAATTAAGTGGAATTAAGATGTTTAGATGGAAAGAGATCCAAATTATACTTCGGAGAAGAACGAAGAGAATCGAAAAAAAAATTGGTGAAGCCGCTACTTGATGTTGTTTAAGGATAAATAAATATAAAAGTATGTATAGGACCTTGAAAAATGACTAAGAATATCGACGATTCTGCAGGAAAGAAGAAAATATTACATTTTTTTAAAAAGAGGACGTTGCAAACCGAATTTAATGGACGATCAATAACAATGGAAGAAGATAATAGCAGACTAGTATAATATAATATAAATAATTGTTTCATAAATACCGGTTCATTATATTTTATCAGCGCGTAGAAAATTTGGATTTATACAATATAAAATCTAAAGTTATTTAACAATTTGATAGACGAAAGGCAGACTAAACGGAAATCAAAGGCTTTATAGGTCCCTCTTCAGCAAACATATACAAATTTTTCAACAGGTCGACGCAGCATTTAAACCCCTATTTTAAGCAGTTAAATTTGTTAAAGTTTCTCAAAGAACAGTCCAGAATTTGTTTTAATACAGATAACCTCGAAAAATTGTGGAACAAACCAAATTCTACAATGGAGAGGTCTCCATTTTTAAATTCAGTAGAAAGAATACGTGAAATTGAGAATGAAACAAATATTAAAACGCATGCCACAGTTTTAGAGTAACAGTGTTGTATAGATTTAAGTACTTTCTTTCCTTTACATTTACAAAACACAAAATGTTCCATTAATAATTAATTTATCGTTTTAATTATAGGTTACACACTTAGCCAGACATATTTAGTTATTTGTCAAAATATTAGCATGATTTTTGGTTAATAACCCTGATCCCAGCAAAATTCTTCGCTAGTTTTTCTTAAACATTTATCACAAATCAAAATTATTTGTAAGGTAAATATATATATTGGAGATTACCAATGAGTAATTTAAGTTTTAATATATAATTAAATTAATTATATTTATATAATTATAATTATATAATTTTATTATATTATATATATTGGTGGAGTGGCTTCACTGAAAGAATCGCCCACAAGCCTCTGTGTGTAAAATATATTTAATATTTCATACAATGTACTTACTGTCCTAATGGACAGATTTGAATATAAAATGGAGTTAATTTTTTTTCTTTAATATTATTGTCGGTAAAATTATTGAGGCCAGAGCATTTTTTGGCGCAAGATTGCAGAGACTGTAAAGGTTGCTACGCGGTTATTATCTGAAAAGCGTATGTAAGACGCTCATAACTTTGACGGAAACATGGAGAGTGTGTGTTGGAGCCTGACCAGGGGTGGTCATGGCGAAAGTGTGTGTTGGTCATGTAATACGAGTGTGCTTGGGAGTGCAAACGGTAATGCTTTAAAACTTTTCTTGAGACTTCAACCAATCTAAATAAATAGGACGAAGTAAAGTTTGTGATCAGTTGTTGGAAAGGCGCCGGAATTTTGTGAAGTGAAACGATATTACAATCAGTGATTTTGCCTGTTAATTAAATATTTTCTTTAAAATAAAATTATGGTGGAGTGCTCAATACGGTTCCAGAGCAGCGTTAAATAAAATGGTATTTAGAAACATTATTTTGTAAACCGTTATGATTGGTCTAGATTTGTCTAGTTTTTTTGTTGTTGTTAGATTCCTTTCTACAACTTTGTTATCGTAAATTAAATTTTTGTTTTCTTTTGCAACTTTTGGTGGCAATTGCAAATAACTACCATTGTTCGAGGCCCAGTAAGCGGCTCTGAGAATATGAGTATCATTAAAGGTGGGGTAAATTTGTTAAAAACATCAAAATGCACAAGATTTAAAGTAAATCGAAATTGTGATGAAATAATCTTTTGTTGTCTCTTTAAAAATAATTTTGTTTAAATTCAATGTAAAAACCTGTTAAGTTTATTCCTTATAAAAAATTCGTATACTACATAATTTGGCCACAACGTGTTGGTTTTATTTACCTTTGTTTAAATTGAATATTACATAATTTTGCTGCAACGTGGTTTAATTATTATTATTATGTGTTTAAAGTAAATACCACAATATATATATTGTAATATACAATAAGGAGTGGCTTTTAAATGAAAAATTATTCAAATTTACAAACAAACAAATTTATTAGCAATAAATTCAAACACAATTACACAATTTAAAAATATCTCAGGGTCTCTACTGGGTTTGATAATGGCGAATCATTTTATTTCTCAACTTAAACACAAATTCCAATTTAAAAGAGAAAAGATTTTCTCGTCAATTAACTATGACTAAATTTACGTGTCAACGAAAGTAAATTAAAAAGATGGATTCTAATTAACAAATTTTAATCAAAAGACGAAAACGAAATCTGACGTCTATCTTTTAATCAGGTTTAAATAATTAGTTGTGTTATATTGTTACTCACGGCAGCATTCCAGGACACCTTGTACTTGACGAAACACTTTGACGGGTTTTCGCACAGCTTCTAAAAACTCACAGATTCTAAAATTAATATTTTTAGATAAAAAATCAGGAACCACGATAATCTTCCTTTCGTCTCTCTCTCGCTTGACTTCTGCTCAACTATGTTCTTTTAAAAAGTAAATTAAAGTTAAGTAGAAACAGTGGGCAGTCAGACACGACAGAAATTGGTCGAGTTGAAATAAACAAGACAATTTCAAATATTCAAAGGAAATTTGCAGAGAAACATCGAGAATTACCAATCAACAGTTTTGATTGGTCCCTGAACATTCACTTGAGCAGAACTACGAAACCTGCTAAACCCAAACAGTTTTTGGTGCACATAGCCGAGCAGAAGTCAATCGAGAGAGACGAAAGGAAGATTATCCTGGTTCCTGATTTTTTATCTAAAAATATTAATTTTATAATCTGTGAGTTTTTAGAAGCTGTGCAAAAAGCCGCCATAGTGTTTCGTCATGTACAAGGTATCCTGGAATGCTACCGTGAGTAACAATATAACACAACTAATTATTTAAACCTGATTAAAAGATAGACGTCAAATTTCGTTTTCTTCTTTTGAGTAAAATTTGTTAATTAGAATCCATGTTTTTAGTTTAATTTCGTTGACAAGTAAATTGCGTCATCGTAAATTGACGAGAAAATCTTTTCTCTTTTAAATTGGAATTTGTGTTTAAGTTGAGAATTAAAATGATTCGCCATTATCAAACCCAGTAGAGACCCTGAGATATTTTTTAAGTTGTGTAATTGTGTTTAAATTTATTGCTAATAAATTTGTTTGTTTGTAATTTGAATAATTTTTCATTTAAAAGTCCATCTTTTTTAATTATTACAATACATACATATATATAGGTTTAACTCTGAAAGATCCATAATTTGGCGTATCTTTGATATTAATGTAATGCAATTTATTTTTCTTAATATTGAAATAATTAATTAATTCTCATGTTCTGCGACTATGCGACTATCGTTGGTTTGTATGGGATTGAAGGAAATAAATATTTATTTATAAAAACCAAACACGTAAGTACTGCGGATCGTCGCTGGAATTTATCTTGGCTAGTTTCATTGCCTTTCCGATCGTCGTGTGGATGAAGCAAGTGAATGGATCGTGAGTGTGGGACTGGTTGGTATGTTGGGTTCAAGTACCTCGCCGTTAACCTTGGAAAAGGCTCGCGTCCTTCGGCCGTATTTACATGCTGTAACGTTACACGGCTCTGTATGGGTTACCGCAAGTGGTAAGGTGTAAATGTCGCCAATAATTGCGGCTGTCATCCTTGGTCTTTCTCGACATTAGTTTATTCATTTTTCAGTACTGGGCTTTGAATAACTGTAAAGGAATGGTCGAAGAACAGCTGAAAACAATCAATTTCCATTTTCCGGACCGTACAATTCCATCTCATGACCTGTCAGTTGACAAACGACCTGAATAACAGTGTTATAACCAAATTACACTAAGCTATATGAATGAGCTAGGTTCAAATATTATTAAAGAGTAGCACTTCAACACCTGACACTGTAATCTTTATTAAGCCGTTCTACCACGTTGAACCAGGAACCGCATAATGAGTTTCGTTGTATTCGGCGTCTTATCTGTTTCGCTAACATTAGTTTCCCACTTGTATCAGATTGAATGGAGATATATCGATAAAGATGTGAATGTAGAGGAAGCACGTTGGTGGCTCTGCCCCCCCTTGCCCAAAGAAGCCAGCTGGAGTCAGATTACCTAACGCCTGCTGTAGCCAGCGATGCGAGTTGACAATGGAGAAGCCCGGCTCCATTTACATGCGGATTACACATGCCCCACCCACTCAGCTGCGATCAAACAGCGTCTACCTTATTAAAATCTCCAGCCACAAATACCAGATAATTCGTTGTTGCTTCCTGGATTCACGTTCCGTCGAGACAAAGAGTGTTTAGTTTTATGACTGGTTTGAAAAGATGTTTTCACCAGATCTGTGATAGACCGCCAAGTAATTTTAATCATGTTTCAAGAAGAACAATAAATAATATTCAGCACTGTAATATAAAAAATTTAAATACATATCACTTATCCAAGAAAATTATTTTCAAGTATTTACTTAATTAAATACAAACGTTTGACAATTTCCACATCCTGGATCAATAAAGGATTTAACTGTCTGAAATACAAAAACGTATAATAGTGGCTGCAACACTATACAATTTAAATTAATTAAGTACGACACTAACAACACTGAGATTGTCAGTACCAATACAGTTGATCCAGAAAACTATTTATTCGACGCTAATATCAGCCGTTTTGTGCCACACTCGTCCGACGCCACACCACAAGAGATGCCAATTGTGTCAGACCCCACATAGTTTGTTCCCTGGTCGTAAGGAACACGTGTTCATTGAAATTGCTCCACACGTTTAAGTTCGTATGCAGAACATGCACCATTAAAGCTTAAAATTTACAGACAGATTCAATATTTTTATTGTAAAATAAATATTTTTTCAGGGTCATAGAGATTGATAGTGTTTCTACGGATGTTTTCTGTGTATGATTTCAACCCCCGTGTCCATCGGAAGGGAGAACCCTTAGAGATGGGGGTGCATGTCCGTTACAACCAAATAACGGGAGTTAAATCAGAGCTTATGGATGTCGCTTTAATTATGATATTCAACTTGCCGTTTAACCCCAAGAGGCGGCTGTGGATGCTGATAGTATCCGAATAAAAAACTGATTTTAAAAAGGATAAAAAAGGAAAATTCATGTAAGTTGTTTATAAAGCTTAAGATTTACAAACAGATTTTTTTTATTGGAAAAAGTATTTAACGCCTATTGAAAATCAGCGTGCCAATATTATTGACTGGGCACGTCTATAAATTATTGAAGTAGATTAAACTGGCTCAAACAACAATATTTTTATTCAGATTTTTCTTATAATGTGGCAGCATCACATGGTATGATCTTATTAAAGATAGAACAGTTGTATAATTAGTTTTGTTAAAATGGTATCTCAAGAGGTTTTATTAAATAAAACTTTTAAATTTATATTCTATTTTTAAGTCAGTTATTAATTGGCTTCATCATATATTATGATGTTGGCAACGAAAAAAGTATTATTTAGAAGCTTTTCTTTGCTTTAATATAACATAAAATATTTTGTAATAAGTCTTAAATATTTTACCGGTACAATAAGGAAAGCCGAAAAATATTCCCGATTCAAAAAGAGAGTAAAATATACGTCTGGTATTTTAAAAGACGATAAATATATTTCCCATTTCTTATGGGAATCAAAAAGACTCCAGTAACTTTAATGATTACTCCCACTACCTTTAAGGAATTGCAAATACCACTTGTTCCTTAACGTACTAAAAAATATTCCCGGTGTGTTAAAGAAGTCAATGATTATCCCAATAACTTAATTCGTAGAGTAAAAAATACTCTCAGCACTACAAGGGTACCTTAAAGTAGTTACAATGCCTTGAGACATTGACTCATACTGGTAGGGGCTGAACTTAAACTTAACCGGCATGGTTAATGTAACATATACACTGACAACAATGGGATTGTCACTACCAATACAGTTGATCCCGAAAACTATTTATTCGACGTTAATATCACACGTTTTGAGCCACACTCGTCCAACCCCACACCCAAAGAGATGCTAATTGTGTTAGACCCCACAGAGTTTGTTCTCTGGTCGTAAGGAACAGTTGTAAGTTGAAATTTCTCCACACGTTTAAATTCGTATGCAGAACATGCACACCACGTACACATCCCTTTTTACTAAAAAAGCAAACAAATTCATACTATTTAAAATCCTCATAAAAAAGCTGTATCTCCTGTAACAAAGAGATATTGTGATTTGGAAGATAAAAATCATCCACCACGGGAAAAATATATGGAATACGCAATAACTTGTTTATCGTTTTTCTAACAACGGAATATATCAAATAATTCTTCTGGTGAGCCTGAAAGGTTTGTTTTTGATTTTTATAAAATATTTAATATAACGCAAGAGTGAGGTTTTTTACGTACCTAAAATAAATTATAATTTACGACAGATATAATGCCTATAATTGTTTCCTTTTAAAAATCTGCGATAGAAATTACTGGATTCTACTGGAATAGGAAAATGAAACATAAATAAGTGATAATCAAATAACAAAAATCCATAGCATATAAATAAATAAATTCTGTCATTTCCAAAACTCTCCAGATACGAAGTTTAGAATATTTATTTCAGGTATTTAGAATATTTGAAGAATTGAGCCTAATAAATAATTTTGCTAATAATTTGTATTTCAATACATTATTAATGAATTGTGCAATAGAAATTTCATTTCGTTCCAGTAACTTGGTCATTAATAATGATTTTATGCTTAAATTAAATAATATTTCAAACCTGTTCAATATTTTTTTTTTGTAAAAACAAGATAAATTTTTTTTGTGACTGAACATAAGATTTATATATAAAAGCGTTTAGGTGACATGTAAAATGAATGATCCACTAATATGTAGGTTTCATAGAATTTTTGGAAAAAAAATTCGTAGTTTGGTTCAGAAAAATATGAAATAAAATAAACAAACGAGCATTTTGTGAATAATGTTGACAATATATTGAAATTGACAGTTTAATTTTTTTAAAATTATACTCAGACTGTTAAAAGTTAACTTATTATTTTTACTTCTTAAATGTAGAAATTTTTCTGTGGTATTTATAATTCCACGTTATTTAATCAAGAATCTGTTGATCGAATTTATTTAATTCCATTTGAATTAGAATTTACGGTTTTCCTAAACCGCTTTCCATAGTATTTGACTCAAGTAATGCAAGTAACGTCCCGGACGTAGAAGGTACACATCCAATTACCGTTTAATATACAGAATATGACATCAAAGAGAAAAAAATAAGCTAATTTTGTATGTATCCAATACTTCCAAATTAAATAAATAATTAAAATAATTCCTAATATATAATTATCGCTATTAGTCCTATCATGTTTAGATTATTTTTCCAGGAATATTAATACTTAGATTATCTAAGATGCATATTAATTTTTATCTAGTACATTACAAAATATATTAATATGTGAAAATTTTCATAAATTATTCTCTAATATTATAAACATGCAGTTAATATTTTTTACTTGTGTAACGAATAATGTTGTGATTAGAAACAATCACAAGTTTGAGGAATAGTAAAAATTTCGCCTATATTAAACGCTTAAAGTTCTGACTTACGAAATTTCATTTTCTTCTCGAATATCTCCCTAGTAATTGATGCCGTGTGATAGGCGGCATTCTCGCAGTGGGCAAGTATTACGACATCGCGAACTAGGTTGTAATGTGTAAGAACAACTCTTGACAGCGTTTACATTTGAATACACGTATTTATGCGGAGCGCAATATTTACGAGTAACCTGTTTGTCGATTCTTAGCGGAGACATGCAAACACAACCCTATCTGCGCTCAATGTCAGCTTTTGTTCCTGCAGCTGTTGGTAGTCCTTAGTCTGGCCAAATATACACACGCACACAAGTTCGGTAAACACCGTCGAGATAGCTTTGTTTGCGGAAGGATATATGCTTCTTATCCGGGTCTCTAGTTCTTAAGAAATGTTGCAAAATAACTGGCTCCCATATTTTCCCCTTCAAATACGGACCATCAAGAGATACGTAATGTGTCTCTTAAACGAATTCTGGTTACAAATTTAACCTAAATTAAATTCATTTATTTTAATTTAAGAACAATGATGGGCTTTTTATTATTTCAAAGTTATTAGCATCAATCAATCACGTTATATCAATTATCGTTTGTACATTATTTTTCGGCTCGACTTATGTTTCTTCGTTAAGTGTCATGCAGATTTACTGAATATTGGAAAGTAACAATACAGGAACCACGATTATATTACTACAGTATTAAGATTACACAATCAAAATTTTTGGGTATATTGAGACTAAATAGAGTCCAAGTAGTGTTAACAGAACTAACGACATACGGAAGCTCAGGTGGCGTTTAAAATTAATATATTGTTTAATGATAGCATTTCTGATCGTTTACAGAAGAGTTTTCTACTTGTTGCATTCACAATCTACTTAATAGGCTTAATAGGCTAAAAATCACTTTCCTACGTAAAATATAGTTAAGAAATTTTGTACAGTCATTTTCATTAAAATACTATATAAATGAGTGTCACAAAAAAAAACCGGAACCAAGAACCTTTTAGGAGAGATACGAAGGGGCTACCTTTGGGTATGCCTTTTCCTCTCCGTTTTTGAACTAAGGTTCCCACAAGCCGAGGCACCTCGGCCTCTTTTGAGAGGTGTATGTTCCGGGGTCGCAGACCTTGGGCATACGGTAAGAGTTGTTCGCTATTCCCATTGGAATAGTCGGCCAGTTGCCTCCTAAACTGGTCGAGGCACGGAGAAGGGAATGCTGCGTCCCCACAGCAAACTCCTCTCCCGCTATCGGAAGGGCGTGGGACAAGTACCCAATGCCCGACCTACCCGATGCAGATTTTCCTAGGGTTTTTCCTGCATTTCTTTAGGCGAATGCCGGGTAGGATCCTTAAACTATAGCCCGGGGGCCCTAGTAACCCTTGGCTACCTTCCTCCACCCTTCCGCATCCCCCTTTCAAATCCCTTCCTATACTATTAAAGGGGAGTTGCCCAATGTGGATTACCCTTATGTAGCCTGTTGCCCTAAAAAAAAATAAAAAAAAATAATCCGTAGGCATTTGTTTTCATACTTAAATTATTCGTTACAGAAGAAAAAAATAACTGCATGTTTATAATATTAAAATAATAATTTATGAGTTAATTAAAATGTTCACATATTAAGGTAGGTCCTGCGGTGCCAACTGTCAGTTTATGAGGCAATGTTCCGATATGATACGGATCATACTTAGTACATTATATTGAGGGTCTCTACTGTACTACACCAGCTTACAAAAAAATATTTATTAATTTTAAAATGATTTCCAGCCACATTCACTTTCATCTCAACCATTAATAAGACATTAGAATGCACTGATCAAAGCCTCACATAATCATTTTATCGTGTGAAAGTAAAAAATCCTATTCAAATTATTTAGCTTTATTTGTAAATACCTTAGAAAGTCTGCTAATAATTAAATTCTTTTTTTTTTTCAGTGTAACAGGCTACATGAGGGTATTTCACATGGTGGCAACTCCCCTTTAATAGAATAGGAAGGGATTTGAAAGGCGGGATGAGGAAGGGTAGAGGAAGTTAGCCAAGGGATAACTAGGGCCCGCGGGGTACAATTTAAGGATCCTACCCGGCATTCGGCTAAAGGTGATGGAGGACAAACCCTAGATAACCTGCATCAGGTAGGTCGGGGATTTGGTACTTGTCCCACGCCCTTCCGATGGCGGGAGAGGAGTTTTGCTGTGCGGACGCAGCATTCCCTTCTCCGTGCCTCGACCAATTTAGGAGGCAGCTGGCCGACTGTTACAATGGGACAACTCTTACCGTATGCCCAAGGTCTCACAAAACAGGCCGAGGAGCACATTAATTTTGTATTTAACAGCAATGTATTACTAAATGATATGAGAAAAAATGTTTTTCTCTAAAATAATATTAAGGATTGTCATTACGTATTTTACACTAATATTAAATTAAAGTTATATACCTGAAAGTTATGTTAACGAGGTAGGATAAAAAAATTGTATATAAAATCTTTTGATCCTGAGAATATGGCAGGCACTGAGGATAAAGTGTATATCGACTACAAAGACACGAGCTCCTGGACTTGTCTCTTTGCAGTCTCATATTTCTCGACTGTTATTGAGAATTTCCAACAGATTCTTTTGTCTCGAAATCGTAGAACACTTTAAAGTGTATCGATTGAGAGTTTGACAGTACAGAGCTGTGATTTGTAGCTGAATGCGTCAGTCTGTGACACGGACTTGCATAACAGTGACGGAAACTGCCATTTCAGGAATTCTCAGAATGTTGACAAATACTGCGCCACAAAGTGTGAGGGTTTAGCTCGTAAACCCGTCGAGCAGAGACAGAAGACGGTTGTCAGCTATTACGTTAGAGGAAAGTCTGGATGTGTAACACTATTTTTTTTTTATGCAGACAAACCCGTATTTCTTGTATCAGTTGTCTGTGCCGTTTTCATAAATTATTTTAAAAAAATATTATAATGACGGTTGTAGAAGGTTAGTTTCAATATTTGTACGCTTTATGCACTTACAAATTAGAAACGAGACGCGTTAATTTCATATATGTAACTATTTTAAAATTCACGGTGGTTTTAATTTTTTAGATACTTAAACTACTAAAGACGAACACATTATTATAAGAACAACGACCAGACACAATGAATTGACAGCTATTATTATTATTATTATTTTTAGGGCAACAGGCTACATGAGGGTGATCCACATTGGGCAACTCCCCTTTAATAGCATAGAAAGGGATTTGAAAGGGGGGATGCGGAAGGGTAGAGGAAGGTAGCCAAGGGTTAACCAGGGCCCCCAGGCTATAGTTTAAGGATCCTACCCGGCATTCGCCTAAAAGCAATGCAGGGAAAACCCTAGAAAAACATCAGGTAGGTCGGGCATAATCTTGAGTTATTTTAAAAATATTAGGTGATAAAATAACAGTAAGCGCATTTTTTCTTCTTATTTGGGAAATGCGGCAAGCATTAAACAGCATATCTGATTATTCGTTAGAAACTTCCGTATCAAAGTTACGGTTAACGGCGTGTAACATGAATAATTTTCCCCGTTTTCTCCGTGGAACGAAAAGTCGAGAAGGTTCTAAATAACCACAAAGGCGAATAACTACTTCGACCTGCAAAGTTTTTATTTTTTCAAAGTAGCCGGGATTACTCCACTCGTTTCACGAAGTTTTATTACACTTGTCTAGTTGAGCAGTCCGTGTCTCTGAAAGCTCCCCCCCCCCCCCCCACTTCCTCCTCCTCGTCTACAAGCAAAGTTCGGTGTTAGCTTATGGTTTCTTGGGTGAAAGTTAGTGCGGGGAACCGCGTGCGACCCTGCTTACAATTACAATGGCCGAGGGGGTTGTCATCCCTGTTGCTTGGCTACCACCCCAGACGGCAGTCATCTGTGCTTGCCGATCAATAGGACCACCAACTTGCCGCTGCAGTCATTTCGTCCTTCGTGGTGTTGTCCTGACTTTCACACCTAGCAAATCTCACAGTCGAAAGAACTTGCAATGGAACTATAGTTATTAACAACCATTAAAAAATCTATATCACCTTCAATCACTTAATAAATTATTTTTTACTAAATCAAATTCCCAAATTAATTTTTTCCAGCCCTTGATACACCGTTACAGTTAAACTGATTTCGATAAAGTAAACGAAATAGAAGAAAAATTAAAACTTGAATATAAATATCAATTTTTTCTTTTGTTTCTTTTGAAGATGACCTGTTTTTGGAGTTTTAAGATGAGTTTCAAAAACGGTAGTTTAAATATCGGCGAGGTTAGATATCAATGAAAAAAAAATAACGTTACAGTTATAAGAAAAAATGAACATACTGTCTCACTTTTATTTATTTACAAATAATAGTCGCATTAATTGGTCATTAGCGACTTTCTATATATTTAAATTACTTTATATATAATTCAGTTTCGATAGTAAATTCTGTAAGGTTGTAAATGGCTGTTTGTGAGTTACACAACTCCATCATTCTGGACGGCTATTGTTGATCTTATGTCGCTAAATCTGGGGTTAGAGAGGACATGAGGGATTGTTATGAACCGGATACGGCTGCGGAGAACTGTCTCATTTAATAATGCGATTATAGGAAAGAAGTGAAATAATTCTATTTCGAGGGTAAATAACTTTTGTATTAATCGTATGTATTTTTCAAGTACCACAATTTAAGAATTTATGCGTTAGCAAGCTTATAGTCAACACATTTCCCTTGGTTTTTGACAGATTACAGCATCAGTTCGGTCTTCGCTCCTTTAGCTGCATTCTGAAAACTAATAATCACTGGAGATCCAGAGAGTAAACGCCAGGGCATGGATTCTTCCAGTATAAAAGAAGATTTAGATTTATTATTCATTACATTAGACCTCGGTTGAAACAGGATACGTCATAATATAAGATTGCATGAAAATAAAGAATTATTATCTCTCGCAGGCGAACCTTACCAGAGAGCACTGGAGGAGGCTATCTTTGGGGGATGCATTCACATCTCTCTGGTTTTTGAACTAAGGTTCCTACATCCCGAGGTACCTCTGCCTGTTCCAGGGTCGCAGACCTTGAGCATACGGTTATAGTTGTCCGCTATTCCTATTGGAATAATCGGCCAACTGCCTCCTAAACTGAGCAAGGCAGGGCGAGGGGAAAACTGTGACCCCACAGCAAAACCCTCTACCGGAAGGGCGTGGCACAAGTACCCAATGCCCGACCTACATGATGCAGGTTTTTCTAGGGTTTTCCCTGCATCACTTTGAGGTGAATTGCCGGGTAGGATCCTTAAACCATAGCCCGGGGGCCCTAGTTAAGCCTTGGTTACCTTCCTCTACCCTTCTGCATCCACCATTTCAAGTCGCTTTCCTATGATTCTTCTTCTTCTTGAAGGAACTTTGCAAGGGACGAAGTAAGCATGGTATAATGTAAAATTAAGATGGACAGGAGAAGAAGGTGTAGATAGGCTATATATTGGGTAATCCAAATATTGGCGACTCCCCTCTTATAGCATAGGAAAGTGATTTAAAGAGGGATGCGGAAAGGTAGAGCAAGGGACTAGGGCCATCGGGCTATAGTTTAATAATCCTACCCGGCAATTCGCCGGAAAACTCTCTTCTGGCCATCGGAAGGACGAGGGACAAGTAGCAAATGCTCGACCTACCTGATGCAGGCATTTCTAGGGGTTTCCCTGCATCACTTTTAGGCGAATTGTCGGGTAGGTTCCTTAAACCACAGCCCGGGGGCCCTAGTTAACCCTTGGCTACCTTTCTATACCTTTTCGCATCCCCCCTTTCATTCCTTTTCCTACATTATAAAAGGGGAGTTGCCACTATGTGGATTACGCTATACATAGTCTGTATACAATTTTAAAAAATATTACATTTACAAAATTTAAAAAACGAACATTGTACTTAAAAAATTTATAATTTAAAACTTCGTTAAACATATTATTATAACAGTAATTAAAGAAATGATAAGTATATTAATTAATCTACAATTTTCATTCGACTGAGAATCCAGCAGCAAATCTTACAAAATTGCCGTCGAACATGAAAAAAGAAAATAAGTTGGCGGTTAAATTCTAGAAGATTATAATCGTTAAATAATAGCATAACTTGATAGGATACCAGAATAATATTTTTATTAAATAGAATCTAATCTGTCCTTACTATCTTTCAGCGAGTAATATGCTCCAGTAATTAACAAAGATTTATTTATAGTTCGGAAGACAATGGTATAGAATAACGAATGCTTGATTCAAAAAGGCTTAGACGATGTTTTTCTATGCGGAGTTGAGAGCGATTTCTAGTGTTGTACAAATGATTTTCTCCGTTTAGGGCATATAAATTGAAGTTTCTCCAGACGAACTTTAAAATTTCTAGAATATACGTACATGGCAAAGATAAAATCCCAAGATTCCGACGGCTCTCTTTTGAAGTTTAAAAATTTGTAACACTTGATGTGAACGACACCAGTTTGCTATGCCGTAAGACATTGCAATGAAAATATGCATGATATACCATTTTAGATGTAGATATATCGCTTTCCCGAGCTAACACACTTAAAGTGTAGCAAATTTTACTAAATTCTGTAACATTACCTCGGAAATGTAACGCTCGGTCCACTTAAAGACGCTTTAAGAGCCTGACGATTCGTCACTGATCAACAGGTGAAGGAAGCGGTGCAAACGTGTCTTTCTTGCTAAACCGGAATACTTTTTTTTAGGGAATCATAAGTATCGTGGAACGAAAAGTAAGGTCACTTAGTTAAAAAACTATTCAGTGAAAAATGAAAAAAAAAATTGATAATTCAGTGTATGTACTTTTTAAAGTTGGATATATTATGGTGAGTGACGCGTAACAGCTCGAAAAAACATGAACCATAACGAGTAAATAAATCGTATAACGTATTCTTTAGAATATTCACAACACTGATATATTTGGTTCCTATTTATTTACGTATTTCAGTTTATTAACTCTAAAAGGCAATTTTTTAAACCAAAATGTATATGCTGACGTTTTTATGCTTTAACAGCTGCTAAAATAATATAATAATTCAAATTAGTTCTATGAAATCGCTGCTGCTTAGCTTTATAGGGACTGGCGAACATAAACTATATGTGGAATTATTTAAAGCTATCAGGAAGTAATATTATCAGACAGACTGGGAATATCTATGATCTATGACAAAGCCTGAAACATCGTTTACTTAAAGATTTTTTATTATGTTATAAAATATTCAATAATTGTACTTTAATCTATTGATGTATCAGCTGTTAAAAAGTGTGTTTTTCTCTCAATTCATATTTAAATAATTTATATAAATATATTTTGCTATTCCAACCCATTTTCAACTCATACCACTCACTTTTATCCGAATTAATAATTAACAGGGATAATTAAGAGAATAGATTGGGATACGTGCAGCTCGTCGTGAAGTTTACTACACGGTCTGAAGGAGTTATGCGAGCCTGGTGTTGTGTCCCCTCTTCTCTGAAGGCTGAATGTGCGCCAGATCGAAGTGAAAGAGCGTTCTTGAGACCGCGACGAGGGCTCGTAAAGCGCTCTGACGTGCCGTGACGTCAGCACACCTTAATTTACGGGGGGGACGCCTTTATGACTTACGGCCCTTCGACTTCTCCACAGAGCAAGCTTATTGTTTACGGTGTGAATATCAGCAAAAATATAGTAAACATAATTTAGGATCCTTT
Organism: Zhengitettix transpicula; assembly: GCA_037074705.1. Classification (NCBI taxonomy): domain Eukaryota; kingdom Metazoa; phylum Arthropoda; class Insecta; order Orthoptera; family Tetrigidae; genus Zhengitettix; species Zhengitettix transpicula. The sequence goes on from CM073596.1 coordinate 28,310,291, forward strand.
CATGGGCGCTCTTACTCGTAGTTGATTCATTTTACCAAATCGTGCAATTAAATGAGATAATAACATAGCCAGTGCAATAAATATGTGTTACTTATGAATTTCAAATTAAAAATGTAAGCAAAAAACAATATACGTAATTAAAATGAACATATTTATCGTTTAATTTAAATTCATCTGAAATAATTTTAAAAAAAATTATCCTCGAACCTGCAATAAATTATTCCGAAATTTATTATCCAAGGAATACATTCTAGTAGAGACTGAAAAACAGTCGTTTATACTTTGTTGATGTATGGCAAAAATGTTGGGAATTTTTTTAAATTAGAGTTTCTAGTAAATGTTTAGATAACAACTAATTAGCAATTAATCCTACTTAATGAATAACGTGATTCATAATTTGTAATGAAAATTTCATAAAATTCAGTGAACCTTGGAAAAATAAAATATAATCGATAGTGACATGGTTTTTATTGGTTAAAGGAATAAAATACTACTGATTGTATTTTAGTCGCCACCGAAATTTCGCACTTGATCGTGAACGTCTAAAAGACCTTACAGCCGGTAATTAATCCTACTTAATGAATAATGTGATTCATAATTTGTAATGAAAATTTCATAAAATTCAGTGAACCTTGGAAAAATAAAATATAATCGATAGTGACATGGTTTTTATTGGTTAAAGGAATAAAATACTACTGATTGTATTTTAGTCGCCACCGAAATTTCGCACTTGATCGTGAACGTCTAAAAGACCTTACAGCCGGTAATTAATCCTACTTAATGAATAATGTGATTCATAATTTGTAATGAAAATTTCATAAAATTCAGTGAACCTTGGAAAAATAAAATATAATCGATAGTGACACGGTTTTTATTGGTTAAAGGAATAAAATACTACTGATTGTATTTTCGTCGCCACCAACATTTTTCGCACTTGGTCGTGAAGGTCTAAATGACCTTCCAGTCAGTTCGGAGAATCTAAAATATTGCGCCAAGTCCTTTATTTCTTTGGAGTGATATAAAAAACCAGTTATTCTTCCAAAATTAAACAGTCCGATTTATTAATCATATGAGAGCATTAATAATTTCTAAATTAAAATATTTTCTTTGAGCAACATCGTTTAAATAATTTTGACAAGGTAAGTGGCATGTTATTTGAACGTAAGTGATGTATGTTTCGCTATGTTACGTAACGTCGCATACTGTGTCACATTTAGACATCTGCTTGTCTAGCTTGGAAGAGTAATTGGTTTTTGGGAGAGGAAGTAGCCAAACCAGTCGTTCCAGGTCACGTAGATGATGCTGTAGAGGCAGAGAAAATATTCACGACTAAAATTAGTAAAAATAACCTCATTGTATAAAATGGCAAGTATTACAGTAAATATCTCCGGAATGTAAACGTGTTTGCGATTGTTAGCTGGTATTAGTTTTGGGTCTCGCGTCGAGGGGTATCTGGTCGATCAGAACTGACCTCAAGTATAGCTTTGCGACAGTTTCGTGAGCTGTGATAACACCGAAAAACATTTCCTAATTTACTTTTATGAAGGCGGTTTGTCATTTCGAATTACTGCGGAATCACAGTGTACAGTTACAAATATCATAAAATACACCGAATTATTAATCCCCGCATTCATAAAATGTTCATAAGTATGTTACAGATTAATAAAAAGTTAATATGACTTGCAGTGAGAAATTAATATGTGATTCCGAAACAATCAGTCATAATAATTTATAATTTGCGGTGAACAGTTGTGTGTGAGAGACAGGTAATTTTTTTAATTGTCTCTTTCCGCAATTAATTTACGTGGTCGGACAGTGATTTTGTTTCATTACATAATGAAGCTACTACTTTAAATTCCCTGATGATTAAAATAACCATTATATACTATCGCTGCTGTGTTGCCACGAAAATAATGGAAGAATATTGAAACATAATACTAGCAATTGCAAATATTTAAAAATAATTTGACTGTAATTAATTTTAATGTTCATCGCTTTAAGTGGCTCAGTATGAACTTTATCATACGACGCTACACGGATTATTCTATTGAAAGTTTATTTTTTATTTTCAATAAATACTCATTGACACGTTACTCATTGCATAAGCCATAACTACACTCTTCCATTTGCCCTAATTTTTTTAAAATTTATTGTGTAGAGTTGCGTACACATAAAAGTCTTTGGTGACTTACTACATGTACCTACTACAATTAATTAATATTACCTACACATTTTATTCTAAGTCTCAGATTCATTGTCTGTTTGTATAAGATCTTGAATGCCGGTTTCCTTACTAAACTTTATCAGGTTATTTTTTGCCGCTGCTGAGGTACAAACCTCCCTTCTCGTGTATTTCTGAAGTGTGGCTCTATTAGTCCTGTCGTGCTTTGTGCAGTCGTAGAGGACATACTGGATCGTCAGTGCAGCGTTGCATACGTTACATGTAGGTCATCTAGAGAATAGATCGGAGTGTGTGAGCTTAGAATGGACAGTTATTGACCTAGCAACAACCACCTGCTGTCTCCATGACAGATTACCAGCGTAGGTTTTTTTTTAAGCTGCCGACTTCCTTATGAAAAATCCCTTCATTCCTTCCTCTCTTACACTTGTATTTTTTTTCTCCAATCATCAATTTTAGTGCTTATTGGACTGTTGACTTTATTCCTCTCCATCTTTGCAATTTTGTCCGCCCTTTCGTTTCCCGCTATTCCTCTGTGTGCCGGTATCCATCCTATCATTACCTTATTATTTCTCTTTAGGATAACCATAAGGTTTTCTCTGAAGGTACCATTCCATATAATTTGGTTGGTTATTGTATTTATTGCAGCCAGAGATACTGTTAGGATTAAATTTTGTTTTGTTAGGGTCTTCCAAGCATCGTATTGTTGCCACATTTTTTGCCGTAGTTAATTTCATTGTATGTAATTTCTCAATTATGTTTGATTTTCGTTCTAACAAACTACAGATTTAAATTACACTGCAGCCGGGTGAGAAAAAAATATATTTGTCAAATCAGTCTGTTAAACTATTTGATTACTTTCAACGATATGTAATCCACTATGAATAAAAGATCGATGAATGCTACTGCATTATATATTATAGCTTCTTTGTGACACGGAGTTTTCAAAGAGTTAGTTATGTTTAAAATTTGGGAGTGCTGTCAGAGTTCGCTTTGGTAAGTTAATGAAGGTCTGCAGGACACATCTGCATGTCATCGCCCCTCTCCGCTCCCCCAATCATGAAAAACGAGCTCGTAACACGCTTCGGCTCGCAGGAATAGAAACCCCCATTCAAAGCCCTTGCGTAGATTATGAGGTCGTCAGGCTGCAGCTGAAACGCAATACTAATTTTCGCGAAATACCGCAACCGCGAATCACAAGTCCACGCTGGTGGTCTCTAATTTCAACGCGAGAAGATAATAGCGTTTTACCTTTTTTTTTTTTTACGGATGGGAGAATTATTAACCTTTAGACTTTTTTGAACCAAAGATCATTCGTCTGAAATTGCTCGTGTTTTTGAAACCTTTGGTCAATTAATCAATCCGTCGTTCGGCTCAGTTGCTCGGCGACTTTCGTTCGTCATTAGCGAAAATGGCTTGTCTGAGCACTAGAAAGAAACTTTGAGAAATAAGTCCACCAGGAACAATAACATCATTGTATTCTTACCAGTTATCAGCATTCCGATATAAATAAATGCCTTAAAATAAAGACTTACCCTTTGTTTTCCGTTCCTTTGATCTTTCTGCTTTGCAGAGCTTCTGTCGGTGTCTCCACTTTTACTTTGGCCTAAAATAGATAATTGCGTAAAGTAAACCAGTAGTTATTTACTCCTTTAATGCAACAGTTATTGCATTCATTTTTATTTTCAAGAAAGTCATCAAACTAATCTCATTTACCGGTGTTAATATATTAATTTTTGAGGGCACATAAAATTTTATGGAATATCTGATAGAAATCTATATAATAAAAAAGAATGTATATTTGTATGTAAAGCGTGGATAGATTGCAACAAAAATTGGTACACAAATTCTTCAAAACACGAGAAACGGTACTGTGAGGGTGAGAAACATCTAGCATACATGTGGAAAGAATTATAATTAAAAACCGTGATCATTAAATATTAAATTACTGCGCGCCAAGAGACAATGACGTCACGCGAGAGAAAGACGTTACTACGCAACGAACAAAGGAAATATCTCCTTTATTAGGAATGAAATAAAGCAGAAATATTTTTTTTAAATAAAAAGTATAATTTTATACAGCAATATTCCATCGAATGATAATAAAGAAGAATACGAATTACTTTACCATCCTTGGGGAAAATGTAAGTTAATTTTCGCGCTGTATTAGTTCTGAGTCTAGCTAACAATTTCATCAATGTAATATTTCGTAATGTATGAAGACTGAGTGACGATTATATCCTGAAATACTCAAGGAATATATATAAGTATTCAATTAAATACTTTTTCGAGTTTATATAAATAAGTAAACTAGCAACGCCGGGCACCCAGCTAGTATAAAATATAAGTAACAACTAAAATACTACTTGCTCAAAAATGATAAAACAAATGGTTCTGCTTTTAGTGCCTTTAAAGTTGAAATGATGCGATGATAAATTTTTATTTAATCCTACTGCACAAAAGCCTAGGATGTAAGGTATGTGGTGAAAATATTCAGTAACATAAACGTTTATTATGTCAGGCGTAAATATGAAAACAACTTAAGCCGCGATATGCTAAATACATCCAACCAGCGCAATTTAAGTTCCTCACAATTTTTTATGCTCGTCAATAAAGAGCTGCGAATAATTGAATCTGACGGTATACGTACCAAAATCAAACTTAGTTAACCTACCTAGTATCCATTATGGAGTGTATGAACTGAGAACTTCAAAGCTAATTGATTTCAAATTGTAAATTTACATATTACTTATTGTTCGCTCTTGAGCTTTATTGAATCGCAACAGTAGCTGGCAGCTTGCATGACCTCAGTTGCACTGTACGAGCAGCCGAGTGCAGCCAACCGTGAAATTCTGTCTACGGAATTGCTACTGCAGTGCATCGTACCTAGGCTTCAAAAAGTACATTGTACGAGAGGTTACAGAGGTAGTCGCTGAAAGCAAAATCGTTACGTATGTTAGCAGTACCATGGCTGGAAACGTACAATGAATACTATTTACTAATAAACAGCATGGAATAACAATAATTTTTTTTTATGAGCACACAGATTTTGAATTTTCTAAGCATTGGAATATTACAATGTCTCTCGTACAATCCTCATTCTGAAAATTACAACAGCCATGTTAATAAATGATTATTAATTTTATCGAACACGACAGTGTACGGTCGCGTATTTTATACCTTTTCTCAAATTTAAATCAAAATTTCAATATATTTTTTTTAGGGCAACAGGCTACATGAGGGTAATCCACGTTGGGCAACTCCCCTTTAATAGCATAGAAAGGGATTTGAAAGGGGGGATGCGGAAGGGTAGAGGAAGTTAGCCAAGGGTTAACTAGGGCCCCCGGGCTATGGTTTAAGGATCCTATCCGGCATTCGCCTAAAGAAATGCAAAGAAAACCCTAGAAAAATCTGCATCGGGTAGGTCGGGCATTGGGTACTTGTCCCACGCCCTTCCGATAGCGGGATAGGAGTTTGCTGTGGGGACGCAGCATTCCCTTCTCCGTGCCTCGACCAGTTTAGGAGGCAGCTGGCCGACTATTCCAATGGGAATAGCGAACAACTCTTACCGTATGCCCAAGGTCTGCGACCCCGAAACATACACCTCTCAAAACAGGCCTAGGTGCCTCGGCTTGTGAACCTTAGTTCAAAAACGGAGAGGAAAAGGCATACCCAAAGGTAGCCTCTTCGTATCTCTCCTAAAAGGTTCTGCCTGCGAGAGAAAATCCCTCGCAGGTTAACTGCGAGGCGGGCATTATTTAAGGTGGGAAGAGTCGGCCAGCTGCCTCCTAAACTGGTCGAGGCACGGAGAAGAGAATGCTGCGTCCCCACAGAAAACTCCTCTCCCGCTATCGGAAGGGCGTGGGACAAGTACACAATGCCCGACCTACCCGATGCAGGATTTCCTAGGGTTTTCCCTGCATTTCTTTAGGCGAATGCCGGGTAGGATCCTTAAAATATAGCCCGGGGGCCCTAGTTAACCCTTGGCTACCTTCCTCTACCCTTCCACATCCCCCCTTTCAAATCCCTTCCTATGCTATTAAAGGGGAGTTGCCCAACGTGGAATACCCTCATGTAGCCTGTTGCCCTAAAAAAAGTGATTATTAGTCAGACTAATAAGTTCTTCTTTCTTTTCATGGCTACAATACATGTTGTTTTATACCACACATTATTTTTGTAGAACGTAGAAATTTTACGTAGAGAGGTTTTTACATTGCTTCAATCATTCTATTTATTTTGCTGTCGCAAAATATGGACACAGTTGAAATGCCGTGATTGTTGACTTAATGACCGACTAAAGAAAATTTGTAATTTTTCCTTTTGAATTTTGGATTTAAATTGTGGAAATCAAGTCAGCGAAGTCACAGGTTTTGGTTGGAAGGCGCTACATTTTGTACATCATGCTTACAGATTACTACTGGTCAGGTCCATTTTAGAATAAGGGACAACTTGTTGGGATCCATATAGAAATGAGCACACTAGATTCAAAAACTGGGATGAAAATGTGGTTGGGGTTCGATACGCGAACAATCTAATTTAGAATCACTAAGCAGTAGGAGGAGACACGTGAGGCTTTCCGCAATATTAAAAGCTTATACCGGCCTGGAAATAAATTAAAAAATCATTTTTTGGCGACAACTTATATTTCTAAAAATGAACAGCCTTTCAAAATTAAAGAAAAATAGCAACGCACAGACGTTGGTAAATATTCATTTGTTAATAGATCAATGTAAGACGAGAATTCATTGCCTACGGAATTACTGACGATTTTTCTGAATAGCGCCGATCAGTTTAAACGTAAGCTAAGAAAACTACAATATATATATATATATATATATATATATATATATATATATATATATTGTAACGCCAATTAATTAGGCCATTAATTGTTTCGACATAAAATTTGAATTGTTTGATAAATCCATTATAGCGGTCTGGTCGCAACAAAAGCGAGTTCAGCCGCTATTGTTGAAAAGTCAAAATGGCGTTTGCGCGCATGAAAGTCTAGCAGTTTACGTGTATAGCCAGCCTGGAAAGGATTTCAGAGCAGTTTACGTTTATAGCCAGCCTGGAAAGGAAGTCAGTTTTTTTTACGTCTACAGCCAGCTAGGATAGAGTTGGTGATGAAAGATTGCTGTGGACTATGAAGTTTTTTTGGTGAGCAGAATACTAAAGTTGACAGTTTAAGTCTACAGCAACGAGGTAAAGAAAAGTTAGTTCGCTCCGAAAGAATGAACATTTAAAACAAATCTTCAAGGAGCTACGTTGCAGTTTAAGTCCAAATCAGTAAAAGACTAATAAACCTACGAATCATGTAAGGCAAGTAGACATCCGATAGCTGACAATCAGGAGGATCATCCGAGATCCTGGGAGCCTATCAATTTTGACTTCAATAGTGTAAAATCTGTAAGTCGATATTTAGAATCAGTGTATAATTTTGCAATAGTGTATTTCCGAAAACAAAAAGAATGCTGGTACCAGCTGGACGGTATGTAAGTAACAAAACCAAAACTAATGATTAATTGTAAACGATAATTAAAGGATAAAGTCAGATTTCGTTCCCTTTTAAATTGTCAATCAGAGTTAATTTCTTTACTTTTAATTTCTTTCATTCTATCGAATAGGTAAATTGTAAACTGTTTTGTTAATGAGATTTTAAATCAATTTGTTGTGTTCATTATGAAACCCAGTCAAGGTCCTGAGTGGACAAGATCTTAAATTTTGTTGTAATTATCTTTTATTGCCACAAAATAAAATAAAAATATTTTGTTTGTTAATTTTTAATTATTATTTCATTTAATAAACGATCTACTATTTGATTATTACATAAATGGTGCTTCAACGTGAGGCAAATTAATTAAATTAATTAATATATATATAATTTTCTTATTATACTTATTAATCTCTATCTGGTCAGCGTGGTAAAGTGAAGTGAAGTGATTCATGAGAAAAGAAATATCAAAGAAAAAGTGAATTGCAGTTGAAAAGAAATAAAGAGGTGTTTCATTTTTTCAGCTAAATAATAATATTTACAAAGACAGTTAGTTTATGTTACTCATATAATTGTATATATGTCATTTTATGTTATTTTTATAAAAAATTCCCAATAGTAGGTTACTAATAATAATTTGTTAGCGAAAACTTTCACGTAGTGGCTCTGATTGGAGAAATCTCGCGAAAAACTAATGTGTCAGGATATTTGAATTTTGGTCGTCACGTTTTCAAAGGGCTGTTTTTGTCGCGCTATATGTCCGTCGCGTGATTTACTGGCTCAGTCCTTCATTAGCCCTCTCAAAGGCATCCAGTGTCACCCGACCCAGCTGTTTGTGGCACAGGAAAGCAGACAGAGGTTTACGGCACAGAGGGGATTCCTAGTTCGCTAACTCACATTCGACTATCTCAGCGGGTTCATTGTCATACCGCCACAACTACTCAGATTTTTTTCTTCCTCTATACTGCTTAGAAATAACAGTGTGTAATGAAGTTGAATTAAAAAGCGCGATAAATAAATGATTCATGGAATTCTTGATCATGTTGATTACTCCTTACATAGATATAGATATTTTGGATGAATCAAATGGTAAGAAGTAGTCACTAAATACCAAACATCAGTTTCTAGGCTGTCATGACACTAGAAATTCTCGAGTAAAATTAATAAATTCCTTGAATTAAAAAATAATGAATTGCGTTCTGTACTTTTCCATTTTTTCAGTGATTTTTAAAAATATTTACAAATAGATTAATGACTTGAAAAATTTAGGTCGTAATTATGAATTTAAAATGTAATTTTTTTCTGTTACAATAAGACGGCAGAGATTTATTTACAACGGCCAGAAGTGTCATGTAAGCACCAATATTCGTTTCCATTAGCTCTAAATAATGTTTTTTCGGGTGTTCTGTTTAGTGGATTAGATAAAATTATACTGTTAATTCTGTTTATTGAGTTGAGCTTAATTAATTTAACACTCTTCAATCCATATTTTCCTTCTCTACAATAGGTCAAATAAATAAACTGTTAACGCTTTTGTTTAATGAAATTTTGAAAAATACTGGATATATATTGTAGTGTACAAAAAAAAATTAATAAAAGATATGAACAAGTCCCACGTTGGAGAGTCAAATTATGTGCTATTCACTACTTATATATTAATAATAAAAATGCCAACACATTGGAACCGAATTATATAATATTCAAAAGAAACAGAGGAAAATAAAACCAACACGTTGTGGCCAAATTATGTGGTATTCGAACTTTTAAAAGGAATAATGTTAAAAGGATTTTACCTTGAATTTAAACAAAATTATTTTTAAGAGATAATAAAAGATTTACCTTAAATTTGTCACATTTTTATGTTTTTAACACTTTCCGACAATAATGGCGTAGCAACCTTTACAGTCTCTGCATTCTTGCCTCAATAATTACGCCGACAATAATATTAAAGAAAAATTATTAAATAAAACTTATTACACGTTGGTAATATCCACAATATCCTTTTTATATTACGTATAAGGGAATAAGTAACTCAATTCAGTCAAATTACGTGTTTAAATTGCAATTTAATCACAGATTTTTTTTTAATAGTTCATACGATTTGTTGTTTCTTTGTCGTAATTTCCTGTTACAACACCTCTATTAGCAAGCTTCAGTTTCAGCAAGGCAGATATTTCATTGAAGAAGCGGGGGAATTTAACGAAGGCTTTAAGGAGGGAAGGATACGGCATTACAGAGCGTTAACACGAGAGAATTTGCATACAGTGTGCGTCTGGACCAGCCAGGTACAAGGAGCAGTCGACTGCGTCGGCAAAACAACCCTATCTCATTACCTTCTCAATTATGCAGTTCAGAATCCACGGGAAACGTATCAAACTACGGAGGAAACCTCAGATTTGAAACGAATTCCGGAAGTTTCTTGTCCTATACGGTAAAAGTATTAGATGTAAGCCTACATAGAGGGGAAATAAGAATTGTTGTACAATTATAATTTTGGTCTTCTCTGGTTGATTACTAGAATAAACACAGACTAGAATTACCGATAATATTTTTGAAACTTAAAATTGTTACGTTTCGACCTGCCTATGGGTCTTTGCATATATATATATATATATATATATATATATATATTGTAATAATTAAATTAAAAGCATTTAATTTAATTTAATGAAATTGTATTTATTCGTGCCACACGTTGTGGAAGCCATTATGTAATATACAAAAATGATGTGGCTTTTTAAATGAAAAATTATAAACTTTAAAAACAAACAAATATTTATTAGCAAATATTTAAAACAATTACACTAATAATTACAAATAGAATTTATCTCAGGGTCATTACTGGGTTTGATAATGGCTAATCATTTATTTAGAAATCTTATCAACTCAAATTTCAATAAAAATATTTACTCGTCAATTAACAAAGCCGAAGAAATTAAACTACAAAGATGGATTCTACTTAACAAATTTTATCAAAGGAAGAGAACAAAATCTGACGTCTTTCTTTTAATCCGGTTTACATAATTAATTGTTTCATATTGGTACTCACGGCTGCATTCCAGGATACTTTTGACTTACGAAGCACTATGGCGGGTTTTTTCACAGCTTCTACTCAAACTCACAGATTCTAATTTTTAGTTTTAAACCAGGAAGCTCTTCTTCGTCTCTCCCTCCCTCGGTTAAGTTACTCACGGCTGCCCAGCTTAGCAGGTTTTTATAGTTCTGCTTGCGTAAATGTTTTGCCTATGAGCAAAACGTTCATTGCCCAATCACCTCTGTTGGTTGATAATCGACGTTATTTCTTTGCAAGTTTCCGTTGAATATTTGAACTGGTCTCGTCTATTTCAACTTGACCAATTTCTATTGTGTCTGTCTGCTTCTACTTAACTTTACTTTTCAAAAGAATATCTCGTATATTTCAGTACGACCCGTACTTGACCAAGCTTTCCAACCAACATAATGCGAACTGGCTCCTCAATATTTTAATGCAACCTATACTTGACCAAACCGTCCACCCAACTGCTCAATATTTTAATGCGACCTGCACTGACCAATTTCATTCAACTGAATACTGCCTCGCAATTTTGAGCGCGCCGTGCTTCTTCCGACAAAGAAAACAATCCTCTGCTACATTGTTGCTCTGTTGTACCGCCGTCAAGAATATGTATCTCTAACAATTTAGATTATCAAATTTACAATTAATGAGTTAATTAATTGGCATTACAATATATATATTGTAGTAATTAGTAATTAAGGCATTGTTCTAATTGAAAAGTTGAATTGTAGAGGACTCATTATTAGTGGATATAGAGCGGACGCCGCAACAAACCGGCAAGGCAAAGAAAACATTGTTGATCAGTTGAGAGAGTTTACGCGCTCAAAATTTACGAGACGAAAGCTTTACAGTCGGGCAGTAGGCAGCAAGGAGAAAAGACCAAAATTTCCAAGTCATGAAAATTTGAACAGATAACAGTCGGGCAGCAGACAGCGAATAGAGCAGACGGAAAGTTTTACAGTCGGCAGTCAGAACGAAAGAATGTGGTCCAGTCACAAACATACTTTCAAATATTAAAAAGTAAAGCAATATTCAGTCGGGAAGGAGACAGAGCAACTAGTGTGTATTCGGTGGTCGAGCTTAGATTCATCATGCTGGCCATAGACAAACCAATGAAGTCCATTTTCAACTAAAGTCACGAGATCTACAAATCCAGGTTGCAGTAAAGCATCGAGAACCAACCGATTTGTGTTAAACCAACTAACAAACAACGCCAATTAGAGCCTGTGAACATTTAGAGTCTGTGAGAACTTAGAATCAGTGATGTCCCCAAAATTGTGCACGAAAAGCTAAAAATGAGACCTGGGCGGCCGTAAGTAGAGAAAAACTTTAAAATCATTTGTAAACCGTGTTTAAAAGATAAAAGTCGGATCGTTCTTTAATTATTTAATTATCGATAAAATGAGATAATTAATTCTTGATAAAATTAAAATTGTTTAAGTTCAATCTTTAGTATTATTTCTTCCGCAACAAATTTCGTCTATGTTCAGACGCATTGATTTCCATAAAAAGTAAATGTAATTTTGATTATATAAATTCTGCCATTTATCAAACCCAGTTCAAGACCCTGAGATCCCAATAATTTTGTGTATTTTATACTTGTTTTAAAATGATTAATAAATCGTGTTTAATAGTAATCACTTAAGTTTTTCATTTAAAAACGCCACATTCATTCATACATTCATATTATTTAATTATTACAATATATATATATATATATATATATATATATATATATATATATAAAGTCTGTAGCTCAGCTCAAAGTTATTTTAATATTAACACCACACGTTAAATATATAATAAAATAAATAAATAATTATATAACAACTTGAGAAGATAATTTTTGATTTAATGGAATAACTTATAGTTTTGGGCCAGGAATGGCTATGAATAAGGGGAGGAATACTCTTAAATCTTGAAGTAATTTACGATGAAAGAAAACGATGAATAGATTTCGTGGTATTAATTGTTTAAAAGCGAATAATGATTCCATAGTTCACGAGAAATGTTTGTAAATTAAATTTCAGACGAGTGCGGAGAATGAACGCTGTACGGGTACGAATATCTACAGCCAGTAAATAGCAAGGGCGTGCTTTTCTCGTGAAGAATATGAAAGCCTTGTAGTTATGTGTTCAAATAATGATTGAAGTAACTCTCTTTCACGGGTGGCAATTGCAAGTTAATGCGTGGAAAACACAGGGTAGCGATCAATGGCAAGTCACGCAAGATGGGAGTTAGTGGAAGGGGGGGGGGTCTTTGTTAGGAAGCAGACAGGAGTATTGACTATAGCAAGGTGTGGCTCGAATTATCGTCACAATATCTATACACACAAGCTCAACAAACAAGCTCAAAAACACACTAGTACTATAATCAATATCAGACGCACATTTATCAGCAGAAATATTAAAACACGCGGACGGTATATTAACAAGCCGAAATAAAATCGTGGTACAATTTAGCAAGCAACGGCAATATTAAACATTTTTCATTACAACCGTAAATATTTGAACGATTGAATATTTATTCCGTAAGTTTACAAGGTCATTATGTTCCAGTTTTGCAACTTTTTATTTTTCGTACAGTTTATTAACGCAGTTGGTTAGTCATCTCTAGACTCGACAGATCATGGCCTGGAAGAACCGACAAAGTCATAAATTAATCGTCTTGGTTTGAAGCAATATCGTTTACCGGAACTCCTGGAAAACTTTAGTGAATATTTCTTTTCGTTTCTCAATTATCGATAATAAAACAAGCCAATAACAAGACTCCGAACAGTTTTATTTCTTTTAGAAAGAGCGTTCGACAAACAGTCTGTATTTAATATGCCTAGAGTTGATTTTATATTTACGTTAAGAAATAGTGACACTTAACGATAAACTAGTAGCGTAAACTGAGAAATATATTTCAAATTCTGCTTTCATTCGAACCACTTTTAAATAAAACTAATGTAACAAATGGAGATTTCTTTTTTAAATAATTATTTTTTATTTACTAAAATACAGTATAGATAGTGCTGCGATGAGATAGACTATTTTTTTTACTGTAAAGCGGATAGTTCTGATCAGAATAAAAAAAAGATAGCCAAATAAAGACAAAATAAGTGATAATATATTCAACTTCACCGAATGTGCATTTAAATTATTTCATTATCTTAAAATATCTTCTTTCGATAACACGTATTTTAAAAACAATTAAATTTTGGTTTTTATATTATTCTTGGGCAAATATCCAACATACGTAAATGGAAAGGATTAAAATATCATCTTAAACCACTTTCCGACCATTTACAAGTAGAATTCTTAAATTACGTTTTTATTTTTCGGAAACAAATACTTAAGAAGAAATCTTTTAATCGGATAGCACGTATTTTAAACACAATTTCGTTTTGGTTTTTATAAAATTCTTGATATCTTGAATAAAGTTTGGATATCTATCAGAAAACTCTTTCTATCCACTTACAAAGGAATTCGGTTTCTTTTAACCTCCATGCGTTTGTTTTATTCATAACTAAGCATTATATCCCAAACCAGCAGAGATATCTAAGTAAAACATACATTTATTTTATTCAAAATTAATTTTTTAACGATGATTCTGATATTTTTAACTACATCAAACGAATAATTTTTTAAAAACTATCCTTTGTACAGATAAAAAAAAAAGATTTCAAAACGATTTCGTCGTATTAAACAATCATGTTTTCATATGTATTGTAGTAATTGGTAATTAAGGCATTGTTCTAATTGAAAAGTTGAATTGTAGAGGACTCATTATTGGTGGATATAGCGGACGCCGCAACAAACCGGCAACGCAAAGAAAGTATTGTTGATCGGTCGAGAAGGTTTTACGCACTCAAAATTTACGAGACGAACGAACAGTTGGGCAGCGGACAGCAAGTAGAACACAGTAAAAGAACGAACAGTTGGGCAGTAAACGGCGAGATGTACAGATTAAAATTCTAATTCACGAAAACTTGAACAATCTTTGTCAGTCAGCAGCGAAGACTGAAAGGTCTAATTTAAAGGACGAGAAAGTGTTCCAGTAACCAGTACGCTGTTATATCAAAAATGCAGAAACTGAACTAGTCTTCAGTCAACAGACAAAACCAATGAGGTGCATTTTCAACAAAAATCCACGAGATCTACTAATCCAGGTTGCAGTAAATCATCGAGAATCGACAAATTTATTTTAAACCAACTAAAAACTACGCTAAATGTGAACATTTAGAGTCTGTGAGCACTTAGAATCAGTGATGTCCCCAAAATTGTGCACGAAAAGTTAAAATGAGTCCTGGGCTGCCGTAAGCAGAAAGAAAACTTTAAAATAATTGTAAACCACGTTTAAAAGATAACGTCAGATCGTTCTTTTTATTATCGATAAAATGAGATCTTTAATTATTCAGATCATTCTTTATTTCTTGATAAAAATTGAAATTGTTTAAATTCAATCTTTAGTATTATTTCTTCAGCAACAAATTTCGTCTATGTTCAGACGCATTGATTCCCATATAAAGTAAATGTAATTTTTGTGATTTTGTTTATATAAATTCTGCCATTATCAAACCCAGTTCAAGACCCTGAGATCCCAAATATTTTGTAATTTGAATACTTGTTTTAAAATTGTTAATAAATCTTGTTTAATAGTTTTCACGTAATAGTTCTTTTCATTTAAAATGTCACATAATTCACATCCTGTATTATATCCAAAAGATATTATTATTAATTATTACAGTATACTCATTTTACCTACTTTTACATGTACTTGTGAATATTACAAATGTATTTAAACTCTATTCTGATGAATACCTAAAATGTTTATCGAATTGTTACATTACTTGACTATATTCTTATAAAGTTCACTTCGGTCGTCGAAACGAATGTTTTTGTGCACAATTCGAGAAAAAAAAAGATTTAGTATTAAATAATCACTTATTGGGGCTAAACGCACGGACGTTTATGAAAACGACACTTTATGCCAACTTTACCGAGTGTGCATTTAAATTTTTTTTTTATCTTAAAATCTTTTCCTTGGCATAACACGTATGTGTTATATTTTGGTTTTTATAATATTCTTGGGCTAAAATCGAACATAAGTAAATGGAAACGATTAAAATATCAGCCATCGTAAACCACTTTCCGGTTATTTACAAGTCTAGATCTTAAATTACGTATCTTTCCTCTAAACTCTTATAAAGAGTGTTTATTTTTCTTGTGTCCTCTTTTGAGGTCGTTAAAAGAAACGCGGGTATGTTTTTGAAATTGACTCCTTGTTTCCTCGTTGTTTAGTTATTTTTATTATGATTTGGTACCAACTTCTATGTTCCAGCACTTCTTGTCTGTATCCTCCTGCCTTTATTATTTATTAGCACTTGGGAATAGTTTCTAGCCTTTGTCACGTTTCACCCGCTTTATTTCTTTAGTGACTAATGTTGCCAACTGTAGAAGTCTCTATTTTGTTTCTAATGTATAAAAAAAATTATTTAAATTCCTTCACTCTTAGAATAACTCTTTATTGTTGCAAAGTTTTAATTCTGTGTTTATAAATAATTGACCTTGAATTAGTTTAAATTCTGATCTGATTCTCGGTAAACACATGGATTAGATTCGTCATAAGTTCAGGGTTATTTTAGAAATTTGGTTTTAACTCCCTTCTTCTTTAAAACTCTCTTTTTATTGCATTAATTCGTTGTAGGCTTTCCTTAATGCCCTGGACGTGCGTTCATCCACGTGCGTCAATTAACGACCTCTGATAATTCTTCTCATTCGAACCACATCTCTATTAATAATATGAGGAATCTTGAACTAGGTAATTTTAATTTAAAATTTTTTGAGACTATAATTTCTTATTTTTTCCCCGAATCGTCGTGCCTGTCAGGCAGGCAACCTTGCAGCAGTATGACTCTCTTTTTCAGAGAATTTCGACTCTTGTGGTCCTGAACTTGTGCGCAATTCAGTTTCCAATGATTGGATACCTTATTTCCGAAATGTTGTTTGAACATTTTTAAAACACAACGTTTCTGTCAATTAACGTGAGCAGTTGTGTCTCTCTAGGCTCTTCTCAGCACCTAAGAAACGGACAATGTTCTCAGAAACGTTGTGTGGAAATTTATATTATCATTTATTTTGTGTGTATTTGGCTATAATTTTCATGATTAATTTTCAATCCGACGTTGTTTTCATTTGATCGATAAAAATGAACTACTTTCAATCTGCTGTTTTAAAATAGCAATATTTTAAATTGAATAATTATCAGAAAAATGAGCGTTTCGAAATCTTTTTAATGTGTCCACATTTTAACTACTTAATTACGGTTCTCTTCCTTGCCATTATCAAAGAATTTTATTATAATACGTAATAACCTTTATGTGTAGATCCTGTACTATAAAAATCTTGATCTAATTACTCGGCTGAGAAGTTAAAAGCAAAGTATACCGCAAATGTTTATGTCAGACCACTGTCTTTTTTTTCCCGAAGGAAGTATTTTCCGAACTTTTATCGGACTCGGCAGACAAGGCTTTCGCACTCTGCGTTACGCAGCTAATTCACAAAGGCCGAGGCGATCGTAAATATCACTCATTATGGAGGTTGAAGCTAGTTTTCAAGCTAGCCAATGAAGCTCGTGATTACGCCATATTTATTGTTACTGCCGCTATCCGATTGCAGCTTGTGTTTTAAGAGTGTGCTTAGAGAAGCTGAGTGGCCATTCATTTCGAAAACTTTACTCTCCCCTTTTTGTTTTTATGCGTCATATTCCAATTCTGACGGAGCACTCACTACTTAAGGATCACTTCTTCTGTTCCAACAAATACGAAAACCTAATATTTGAACTGGTCTAACCACATGGAATTCCCTTTTTGGTCTTACTTAATCGTGGCAACAGTTTGGTGGACGTTGAAACAGTTCTGCAAAATCTTTAATGCAGAGCCCAAGCCTATAGAAGAAGGAAAGAGAAACTTCTACTCACCTATCACAAGTTTAGTCAGCATCGGAAATAAGACAACTTCCGCACGGTACAGGATTTTCTTGTAAAATTTTGAAGTTTATTTTCAGAACAGATGGTGTCGGAATTTTGCCACAAATCGAAGTAAGAAATGAGGTCCCGTTGTTCTGAGGTTATAAAGGTTTTAAAGCTGCTCTGATTTATATTACAAGAATTTAATCTAAAATTATTGTAAGAAACGCAAAAAATAAAAAAATAGGTGCAGTAATATCTGCAATGCTTTGTTACGTAATTGATTTTATTAAATTTTTAAATTATTATTTAAATATTAGAAAATTTGACATTCTGCAGTGGAACGTAAATATCATTTTAAAATTAAATATTACGTAGTTAAATTTCCTATGGTACGGGAATGGCTTGGGTCTGTTAACAGTGTCCTAAAACGTAACCTAAGCTCCTACTTAGTCATTTTCAACTAGGAACTTTCCTTATTTTGTTAAAAAACATACAAAAGCATTATTGTGTAACCAGCAGACGGTAATGACCTTGCAATTGATGAGACTCAAAATAATTTTTTTTAAAATAATTGGCATTATTATTATTATGAGTAGCGCATTATATGTCAAGTCAAGTATGGCTGATATTGATCCACGCGGTAAAAATTTCTATAATTACCCGAATGGGGACATATTTGACATAAAACCTTTCTTAGATATTTTAAATTCTTTGCTACGTCCCTTAGAGTCATTAAAATATATTCACCGACCACATTTTCTGCCTCTTCACCTGACGATGCCTTGCACGATACAGAATTCAGACGAGGTCTGCTCCTCAAAATAAAAATAACACAAGTGTTAAATTATAGATACTCCTTATATTTCCTTTATCTTGTTTCAGTATTTTGTACCGTTAATTTTCAACGGAAATCCTTTTGCTTGGAACAATATACACTGATAACTATCATAATAAAGTTACTGAAATTCATGACAGACATTTAAAAGCGCTCAACCGGAATAACATTTGAAATATATCTTGTTAAACAGCTGAGTAACTGTTAGCATATTACTGTTACTTGAGCGTGATTCTTGTTTATTCCTTACGTGCCATGATGCGTTATTATCCAGATGAAAGATGTTTATTTGAACATTGGAAAAGTTATTAATAAATTTAATACTGGCAAATTACATTTATAAAATGAAAAAGGATAAATAATTTACATTTAAAAAAATAAGAATAATAACAAACGAATTCATTTTCGATTATATATGATATATGACCTTATGGCCATCAATTTTTTTTTCTTTAGGGCAACAGGCTAATGAGGGTAATCCACGTTGGGCAACTCCCCTTTAATAGCATAGGAAGGGATTTGAAAGGGGGGATGCGGAAGGGTAGAGGAAGGTAGCCAAGAGTTACTAGGGCCCCCGAGCTATATTTTAAGGATCCTAACCGGCATTCGCCTAAAGAAATGCAGGGAAAACCCTAGAAAAATCTGAATCATGTAGGTCGTGCATTGGGTACTTGTCCCACGCCCTTCCGATAGCGGGAGAGGACTTTGCTGTGGGGACGCAGCATTCCCTTCTCCGTGCCTCGACCAGTTTAGGAGGCAGCTGGCCGACTATTCCAATGGGAATAAGAAACAACTCTTTCCATATGCTCAAGGTCTGTGACCCCGGAACATACACCTCTCAAAACAGGCCGAGGTACCTCGGATTGTGGGAACCTTAGTTCAAAAACGGAGAGGAAAAGGCATCCCCAAAGGTAGCCCCTTCGTATCTCTCCTACAAGGTTCTACCTGCGAGAGAATATCCCTCGCAGGTACTGCCTGCGAGAGAATAGCCCTCGCAGGCCTTGCTGATGGAACCTTAGTTTTTGTTTAAGGCAGCAGGCTACATGAGGGTGATCCACATTGGGCAACTCCCCTTTAATAGCATAGGAAGGGATTTGAAAGGGGGGATGCGGAAGGGTAGAGGAAGGTAGCCAAGGGTTAACTAGGGCCCCCTGGCTATATTTTAAGGATCCTACCCGGCATTCGCCTAAAGGAATGCAGGGAAAACCTTAGAAAAACCTGCATCGGGTAGGTCGGGCATTGGGTACTTGTCCCACGCCCTTCCGATAGCGGGAGAGGAGTTTGCTGTGGGGACGCAGCATTCCCTTCTCCGTGCCTCGACCAGTTTAGGAGGCAGCTGGCCGACTATTCCAATGGGAATAGCGAACAACTCTTACCGTATGCCCAAGGTCTGCGACCCCGGAACATACACCTCTCAGAACAGGCCGAGGTGCCTCGGCTTGTGGGAACCTTAGTTCAAAAAACGGAGAGGAAAAGCATACCCAAAGGTAGCTCCTTCGTATCTGTCCTAAAAGGTTCTGCCTGCGAGAGAAAAATCCCTCACAGGTTACCTGCGAGAATATCCTCTCGAAAAAGTATTGGAATCACTAATATGGCACGAAAATTAACTTACATTTTCCGCAAGGATCGTAAAGAATTTCGTATTGTTTTTTATTATCATTCGAAGGAGTATTTCTGGATGAAATTATACCTTTTATTCAATGAAAATATTTCTGCTTTATTTCAGTACGTTAAAAGGAACTATTTCCTTTTTTGTTCAGTTCGTCGTGTAGTAACGTGGTGTTTTGGGGCGCAGTATTTTAACACAAAATTATCTCGATTTTCAATTATAATTATTTACACCTTTATGCTAGGGGCTTCTCACCCCCACAGTCTTTGAGTTTTGAAGAATATGTGTACCAGTTTTTTTTTGTCCAATCTGTCCACGATTTTAAATTTGTATAGAAATTAACGTAAATATGTACATACAAATATACATAATTTTTTTATTATATAGGTAGAATAGATTAGCATTACCTTTCCGCTGTAATATTATATACATAATTATCCAATTCCTAACTTATTGTAATTAGTCTTGGCTGCAGGGTACAACCGACTCCCTTCCTTATAAAATGTAGCTTCGTAAAGGTGGCAGCTTGGGAACGAAAAGTGTGTCTTGATGGTGGTTATGAATGTGGCAAGAGCCATATTTCACGGTTTGGTCCTGTGCAACTGTCCGTGCCGTCCCGAATTGCTTATCTCGTTGCGGACTCTCAAGGGGGCCTCTCACCTGGACCAAGCTCTCCGCACAACTTCCAGGTCGAGAAGCGCCCGGAGCTTTAATCTCGGTTAATCCCTACAGATGTCTCCCTTCTCCCTTCAT
Source organism: Zhengitettix transpicula (assembly GCA_037074705.1). Taxonomy (NCBI): domain Eukaryota; kingdom Metazoa; phylum Arthropoda; class Insecta; order Orthoptera; family Tetrigidae; genus Zhengitettix; species Zhengitettix transpicula. Next base: position 28,331,170 of record CM073596.1, read on the forward strand.
CAAGTGTTGCAGCTATAAATTACTTCCCCCCTTTCCTTCGCTCCCTCTCCCTTCCTTTATCTGACTGTTCGCAGTTCACGTCCGCTACCGTGGCCCATTCTTCCTCATGTTCCCCTCTAATCCAGATGTCTTTATATTAACTGCCAATTTAATAAAGTGGAACTTCGTTCAATTCCTTCCTTGGGATTCCAAGTCTATATTCTCTCATATCTAACTTTATAAGAACAAAATTATTCAGCTACTGGATTTATTTCATATAATTTAACCGATAAAGTAGTCAAAATACTATTTAGAGAGAAGTGTTTTCACTTCACTGCAGTTATAAACTGTATTTATTTTTGAATGTAGAATTATATCAACATCAATCTAAATTAAAAATCAATTTTAACCTTTAACTCACTGTAAACATTAAATTATTTTTATGATTGTAAAATGTTATTTTACGTTGTACATTGGCAGAATATTTTGAGTGGAAAAGAGAAAACAGTTCCTGTTATTCAGTGGAAATAATTGTTATTTATAGACATTAAGTCTTGGAGACACTTTCTTGGAAACTGGGTGTGACGGATTTAATAAGTTTAACACTATTGGATCAATAAAATTTGCCCTCATAGTTGACAGAGGAAACAGAGGTTTTATAAGGACAAAAATCTGATAGTGAGGGTAGATAATCGTTCAATGATGAATGTGAGATATATTCGAGAGAGCGGTAGAATTTCGGAGATGTGAAATTTATCTGAAGAGTTACAGTGATGGAGGAGCTACCACAGAGAATAGGAATTAGGCAGTAGAGAAAGAACAGTAATAGCTAGGACAATGAACGTTAAGATATTGCATTATGCCAAAATTGCGAATTTAAGAGATTGAGTTAAAGTTGTTGAGTATGAAGGAACTTAAAAATAATTATTTATGTTTCTTTCTTGAGTCCACGATAGAATGATGAGGACGACGTGCCTGATGGCTGAGACCAACAGAAAATCAAGCAGAGTTTCTATGCAGCCGTTTCGAGAGAATTCATACGCTGGCCCAAGTTAGTACAAGATACACCAAACAATATATATATAAATTGTAACGTTTCGTCGGATACGCAATGCCTCAGCTAGGGATAGGGGCAAAGAAAAAGTTATGGGATGAGGTTGGGGATCTCTGAGGAAAACCGTTGAGGGACGTGACCAGATTCGACTGTACGGTAAATAAAATTCGGGATACTGGATACTTAACAATTTATAATTTTCATCAACCAGTTGGGTACAATTTAACCTTGCCAAAGGCAATTCTGTTACAAAAAGAAAAGTCAAGGAACGGCTCGCTTCAGCACTACTACAAAACAAATGGTTAAATTACTACGTTACGTCCGTCTCTCTGCATTCACTGGAACATGGCGGGATGACGCATTGCTAACTGGCGTGGGTCGCCATATGTATATATAAATATATATATATATATATATATATATATATATATATATATACTTAAAAAATAATATAAGAAATATTTGAACGAATGAAAAAAATAATTAAAACAATGAACGGCGAGGCATAAAGACCAAAATTCTAATTTACAAAAGTTAAACAGTCGGGTAGTAAGCAGCAAGGAGAACAGACCAAAATTCTAATTCATGAAAATTTGAACAAGACAGTGGGGCAGTGAACAGCGAGGAGAACAGACTAAAAAGACTAATTTAAGGAACGAGAGAATGTGTTCCAGTAATAAGTATGCTGCTACATCAAATCGCAGAAACTAAATCAATCCTCAGTCAACAGACGAAACCAGTGAGTTGCATTTTCAACATGACTCACGAGATCTACAAATCCAGGTTGCAGTAAATCATCGAGAATTCATTTTAAACCAACCGACAAACTATGCTAATTAGAGTCTGTGAATGATTAGAGTCTGTGAGTAATTAGAATCTGTGAAAACCCCAAAATTGTGCACGAAAAGTTAAAATGAGTCCTGGGCTGCCGTAAGTAGGAAGAAAACTTTAAAATTATTGTAAACTCTTTTTAAAAGATAAACGTCAGATCGTTATTTAATTATTCAGATCATTCTTTAATTATTGTTAAAATGAAATTGTTTAAACTCAATCTATTAGCATAATTTTCTTCATGAACAAATTTCGTCTATGTTTAGACGCATCAATTTGCTTATAAAGTAAATGTAAAATTTGGTGTTCTTTGATTGTATAAATTCTGCCATTATCAAACCCAGTTCAAGACCCTGAGATCCCAATTATTTTGTATATTTTATAATTGTTTTAAATTTGGCGTAATAAATTTTGTTTGTTGTATAAAGTTAAGAGTTTTTCATTTTAAAAGAACACATTTATGCAATAGATTATGTTAATTATTACAATATATATATATATATACATAAATAAATACATACAAATTTACATAATTTTTTATTATATAGGTAGAATATTTTAACTTTTTTCAGCATCTGTATTTTTGCGGAGATTCGTCTATAAATATAATTACGTGTTTGATACGCTGAATAAACTTGGCAAAAAATACATATTGCCTAAATAATTCAGTCTCTTGGATAAAATACGACATAAAAACTTCTGTGGCAGTTAATATTTAAATAATGTACTAATATATTTTTTATTTCTTTGAAAGTAAATTGTTTTAATATTAATTTTATTATTATAAACTTAAATATTTAAATGTTTTATTATGTAGAGGTATTAGTATTAGTTTTCCAATGTATGTTTGATACATATTTTTTGTGCTAAATAAAATAATTTCAATTTCAATTACATAAATGAAATAAAAGTAATTGAATATAAACTACAAAAAACATAAAATGTTAAACTTATTTATTATTTATATAAAATATGATGCATATTCCTTACGTGAAAATTATCAGGTTTAATAATTTATTTTGAATGTATATTGGACATCTCTCAGGATGGTAAATCCATCACATGTCTGTGATTAGAAACGTGATCAATAATGTCAAACGTTTAGTAAATTGAAATCTGAATCGTGTATGGTTTCGATTATTTTTTTTTTATAAAAAATGTGGGAGTCCTGTAAATCTCAATCGAACATTAAGCTACACACGTTCATCAAATACCTGAATGAACGAGCCGGTACAAATATAAATGCAAGGGAATTCAAAAGTCTAGGATACAGTGAATGGTGGGGGTTGGTCTGCCGTTTCTCCCCATTTGCATGTAAATGAGCTGTGGCATGCTATCGAAGGAAGTCAGGGGAAAGCCCCGCTTTGAAATGAAATTCCTATTGGCTCCGCTGTGTTACAGAGACGTCTCACGGCGGTACGCCTCGGAAAAAAAAATTTCCTTCCCTTTAAGAATTAGAATAAAAACATTTCCAAACATAAGGATGTTCTACAATTTCATTTAACATATTTTCTTAGCTGAGAAATGAACAAAAACTGTCAATGTATCAGTTTTTAAATGAAAATTCAATGAAGCAATGTTAAAGTAAAGGAAATTTATTTAGTGCAATCATAGAAAGGTACAATTATTATATAATTTCTTTTCCTCTTTCTGACATTATGGAGTACTCTGATATTGGTATTTTGTTACTGATATCGTACGGGTTATAACTTTGTAAAAATGGATGACTTTATCCTGTTTTAAAATATAAACAATTAAGATCAATTTCTTTATTATTGGACACAATTTAGGTTTTCGTGTCATTAGGATAATATTTTCGGGAATAAAATACGGCAAGAGGTGCATAAAAATAATCAAACCCTACATTGAATTAAATATCATTAAAAAAAACACATACATTTTTTTGAAGAAATTGTAAGTCAATTTTAATATTCAGGGATTCTCTATTTTTTTTATGGTTTTTAGTAATGGAGCGATTAATACATAAAAGTAAATTTAATTAAATATAACAGATTTTTTATTCTTTAAAATAAAATAAAATTTTAATATTCTGGGACTAAGGATTTTATTTTATGTTTTTAATTCATTTTTAATTATTCACCGGAAATTTGCGTCTATTACATTAAATTTTCCGTATTACACGAAATAATTTAATTAATATTAATAATTAAACCGTTTATTTTATTAAACTATTGCGACTCCTTTTCAAAAAAACATATAAAGTCAGGCGAGGTGGAAAAAAGAACTGAAGTTCATATTTTCACCTTTTTTTTCAGCATCTGTATTTTTGCGGATATTTATCTATAATTATACTTACGTGTTTGATACGCTGAAGATACTTGGAAAATAATCTATCTAAATTTATAATAATTGTATCCGCATTAATTTCAATTTGTTCTATTTCACTTACGGCGAAATTAAGTATTAAAGTTTGCTTTATTAAATATAAATTAATGCCCTTCTGTTCTTAAAGATTTTGTTCCGCATGCCTTTGTGTGTTTCTCAGATATACTTATTCCGTACGACTGTAATTTTGACCCCAAAATAGTATAAAACTAAGATCTAAGAATGTAGATAAAAATAGACGATATCATCGAGATTATGTTTTTCATATTTATTCAATAATAAAATACAAATGGTTTTAATAACGTAGCTTCTAGTGAAACGGAGGTAAGGATATTATTGGGAATATACAGGGAGGAATAATAATAATAAATCAGACAATGGTGTGGACTGTTTGGTTTGATAATGGTGACGTCATCCTCATTCGAATTCCAATCCTCTTAATTTTGCGATTTTTGGTTTACTAAATTCATGTCTAGAGACACCTAGTTCATCCTTTACAGTAAAAAGAGGGGGAAGAAATGGAAGTCCTCAATGAATTAGTTGGCAGAAGGGGCACAAATTGTTGAATCTACATGTTCTACCTACATAAACGTGAACACTCACATCATACTTATTCCTCCAGTTCTCTTGTGTCTCAAATTATTTTCTTCTTTCGGATATTTTCACGCAGAAAAGAATATGCTTCAAATCTCACAAAATTGAAGGATATGGCGGTAATTTTAAGTCAAATTAAACGAATTAGTTAAAGTATGTATTCCAAATTTTTATTGTTTTTCACCTGACGTAGACTGAAGCCACGGCGGGTCTAACAAAGAATAACGACGTCTGGCGTCGCCCACTTCCGTCTGAACAATGAGGCCAGTGATGAGCACAGCACCGGCGCAGCGTCCGTCGATAATTGCGTATTTCCCCGACGCAATCGAACCTCGATGAAGAATCTACTTCTTCAGAGCTCCCTCGCCATTCACCGACACACAAAAAGGAGCCCCTCCCCCCCTCCTCCACCATCGCGCGCTCGGTTAAAGGACGCAAGAAGCCTTTATGTGGAGATTGCACAAATGAATACACTGACAATTGCACTCGCCGAGTTTTGCTATTGAATGTTCCGCATTCCAACAAATCCCGCAGGGAGCAACGCACAATGCGGCCGCCGTATTCCTCCGCTGACGTCGTAATTAAAGACGTCTAGCTTTAAATTACTGGTCTCCGAGACTTATTTCATATCAGGAATTCACGAACCGGGTACAATCTCTAAGTAATACCCTTGGGATTTGCAACGTCGCTGTTGCACCGAACCCGTTGGTATGTAGATTACATACATGTTATTTTTAGAAATAACTTATATGAAATTATTATACATATAAAAGAATATAACACCCGTTGTCCTTAATTTTCACGTAGCTCTGTGTATCCGTCGCGTGCAGGCTAAAAGGAAATATAATCCATTGAGGAAGTACCAACAATAATCCTAAGCGAAATATCCTACGAGAATAATATAAATGTGTTTTGACTTTTCACTAAATCACCACAGGGACTCCAACCTCTCCAAAGTGCCCTAAATTCCCTAGAGTCATGGTTCAAACAATGGAGAGTCAACATCAAACCCTCAAAATCCTCTATCCTACACTTCACACTAAAAAGAAACCCACTCGCACAAGTCCCTCTCACTCTCAATGGAACTCTTATTCCAAAAGTAACTCAACCTTGACCCAAAATTATCCTGGCAAACCCACATTAAAAAACATCATCCCCCAAATTTTCAAAAAATTTCCACTCTGAATCAATACTAAACGAATAAACTATTTCTCCTTCATCCGACCCATCTGATCCTACGACTGCCCTATCAGAAGCTCCACCGCCAAAACTCCAAATTACCCAAAACAAAATCCTTCGCTCCATTACCAATACTCCGTGGGTCCTAAGAAACTCTAAAATCCCCAAAAGACATCCAAATTGTATCGTAAATCACCCAAATCCGACCATAGAATACATTCATAGCCATCCCCCCCCCCCCTCAAATCGTTGTCTGGAACGCAAACTCCCAATAGACTTCATACTTCCCCACCAACACTCAGGAACATCCTGACAAATCCTCTTCCCGTCAGTCCAATATAACCTCCCGACCCGATATCCCACCTAAGCCAAAAACTCCAAACCTTTACAGTAATAAGGAAAAACACCCATCTCACCTTCCACCCTATAAATCAAGAACCGAAGGGTTGGAAAGTCACTGGACTCTCTACCTACACAAGTTAACTTGTAAATTATTTACCAGAATTTTTTTAAAACTATTAGTAAATGTATTGTAATGCCAATTAATTAATACATTAATTGTAAATTTGAAAATCTAAATAGTTAGAGAAATCCTTTGTGGCGGCGGTACAGAATACAGCAACAATGTAGCCAGGTATTGTTTCCTTTGTCGGAAGAAGCGATGCGCGCTCAAAATTACGACAGAGTCCAGTTCACGTTATGATATGGCGGAAGGCAGGTCGCATTAAGAGTTCACGTTACGGTAGAGTGGAGTTCACATTAAGATACGGTAGAGTTCAGTCCGAATTTTGGTTCCTCAGCGATCGGGTGATCATAAAAGAACTTTTGGAACTTGGAGATTAAACACGTTCCGAGAGACGAGGACGAAAACGAAAGGCGAGAACGAGAATCGAAATAAACTTGCAGGAAAGCATAGACAAAACATTCACACAAGCCGAACTACGAAACCTGCTAAGCACAAACAGTTTTGGTGAACATAGCCAGGCAGAGATTCTCAGGAGTCAACCGAGTGAGGGAGAGACGAAGAGGAGGTTCTTGGTTCCTGAGTTTGATCTAAAAATATTAATTTTAGAATCAGTGAGTTTTAGTAGAAGCTGTGCAAAACCCCATCATAGTGCTTCGTAAGTCAAAAGTATCCTGGAATGCTTCCGTGAGTACCAATATAAAACAACTCATTATGTAAACCAGATTAAAAGATAGACGTCAGATTTAGTTCTCTTCTTTTGATAAAATTTTTTAAGTAGAATCCATCTTTTTAGTATAATTTCGTCGACAAGTAAATTTCGTCTTTGTTAATTGACGAGTAAATGTTTTATTGAAATTTGTGTTGATAATATTTCTAAATAAATGATTAGCCATTATCAAACCCAGTAATGACCCTGAGATAAATTCTATTTGTAATTATTTGTGTAATTGTTTTTAAAGTATTGAAAATAAATTTGTTTGTCTGTTAAAGTTTATAAGCTTTCATTCATTTAAAAGTCCATCATTATTTTTGTATATTACAGTATTATCAAAACTGTATCCTTCGAAAGATAAAAGTTTTTAAGAATCAAAAATAAAAATACTTACCCTTTATTTTAAAGTCAGAAAACTATATGCAAATTTGTTTCATCGAATCGAAGTTTAACCATTACAAACGTTCAACAAGTTAGACTTTCTGTTTTACTTACATTACAAATCTTATTCAGCGTTTCCACGGTTCTGATTCACAATTACTGGACGAAATAATTAATATTTATAAAAAATAAAAAAAATGTTGCGTAATTCATCCTTTATAGATTCACGTTCGCCCTTATAATTGACTTCTTCTTTGTTAGTTACTTGATTTTCAATATTTTTAAGCGTTGAATTTTAAGTGTTCTGTGCCTTGATATACTTCCTCGAAAAATCATCTGATAATTTTATTTTTGAGGTATGTTTCAAGTGCAACTGATTCAGGTTCGTGTATAGTATCTATTTTTTTCTTATTTTGCTATTGTACCCTTTGAAATACCTCTGAACGTAAAGGTTGAACACCTTATGAAATGCTGATTATGAACTTTTTGATTGATAGGTACTTAAGCCAACACCGCAGAAATGAAGTGTAGGGGTGTGCAATTATTTTAAGTCCGACGGACACTGCTGGAACGGGGCGTGGCTATACACTGTGCTCCAGGCCATTAGCGAATTAATATCGGATTCGTGTTGTTAAAGTGAGAGTCTGGACCCGAGAAACTCGTGTCTTGGGTAATTACTGCCCAACACAAACAAACTCGCGTCCTCCACAGTTTCTCACCAGAGTAATTAAATAAATCTGTTGCGTTTTGGGTGCTTCAATTATCCGGTGTTTGTTCAGCTAATGGTACTAGCGAAATTTTGCAACTTATCTGCCTCACTCATCTACAACTGTTCAATCTTCTCGTCGACGAATTTTGATTTTTTTTTCTCTTAGCCGATATAAAGTGCTAATTTCCAATTGATCATTACTTTTCAGCCGGGGTACGTGTCTGCCGACGATGTCCAGAGATTAGTCACGCGACTGCTTGACACTTCTGATTTAGAAAATAATCACCATTTACCTATGTGCATATTTTATGGTTATATCCAAGTATTTAGGAAAATTTATTATTTATCAATTAAATTTATGTTGATTTATATTTTCTGTCATATTTATTAGAAACTAGCCTAGTGCCCGGCGTTGCCCGTGTACTTATTTATATAAACCCGAAGAAGTATTTAATTCTATATTAATCTTTAGTCAAGAAGTGATTTAACCTCAATGTAACTGTTCCTAGATCCGTACATGCTTTCCACCGATAGTGCATTAATTTAAAGGTTACAATATAAATTGAATTTTATTTCATCAATCCCAACAAACATACTCACGAATTTCTGTACGAATAAAATACTTAAATACACTCCTTGAGTATTGCAGGATATCATTGTACTACTGATGAAATTGTTAGCTACATTTACAATGTAAACAAATAGTCGCCATATTGGAGTCATTAATAAGGCACGAAAATTAACTTACATTTTCCGCAAGGATCGGATCGTTTTCTATTATCATTCAATGGAGTATTACTGGAAAAAATTATACTTTTTATTTAATGAAAATATTTCTGCTTCATTTCATTACTGAAATAGGAACTATTTTCTCTGTTTGTCGCGTAGTAACGCCTCACTCTCTGTCCCGTGACGTCACGGTCTCTTGGCGCGCAGTAACTTAAGACAAAATGTTCACATTTTTTTAATTACAATTCTTTCCACATTTATGCTAGAGATTACTCACCCCTACAGTACCGTTTCTCGAGTTTTGTAGAATATGTATATAAAATTCACGCGTTAAAATTTGTATTCAGATTAACGTAAATTCATACATACATACAAATATACATCCTTTTTTATTATATAGATTTAAATACTTCAACCGACGGAAATCCTGAGATATATAACCAGGTGTGCTTGAAAATGGTACTTTGATTGACTTATTTCTCGGTCCTGATCAATTCCACCTTTCTCCATACATCTTGTTTATCAAATCATCTATTTTCCTTTCCTCCAACAACGAATCAGGTTCCCTATTCTGTAGTATTCTTCCCCGACCACGTCTCCCTCTCTATCAATGTACGGTCGAATTTATTCTACATAGAAAGAGAGCTCTGTTTGGCTGAGCTCTATTGTTTGTAGTGGATGGATGCTGTCGGGAATCAGATTAGCTCCGACGCGACACGTGCGGACGAGGGTCACGCGTAACAAGTGGATAGGGTGAGTCGTAGTCGGGGAGCAGATAACATCCGATAAGGTATGTAAATGTGCGGACAGCGACAGTATCATTACTGGCAATCACGGGACTCCGGCAGAACATGCTGTACAAGTATCACGCCGCATTACATACGAACATATGAAGCGACTTCACGGTCTGCTACCCGCAAAATATATTTGCCCACCCTTTTCAGTGAAAGAGCGTAATAAATGTGGACGTAATTTTGTTATTTTCTCCGACAGCTTCAAGTGGAACTGTAATAGGTGGTGATGAAAATAAATCTGTATGTACGTAGATTTAATCTTTAAACTTTTCAATTTTCTGAATATAAATAAGTGCGATTACACGTCATCAAAGCCAGTTTTAAATTCAGTCTATTTATTGTGAATTTAAAGTCTCATGTCTATGGTTAAACCGTTAGTTTTAACTGGAAAAATAATTTAAAAATACTGTAGATAATTTTCTAATTTATATCGTGCCATAGATAATATTACTATTCAAGATTGAAGAATAACAAAATGGCTGTTAATTATACGAGTAGCAATGACTGAGAAAAATCAGCGAGGAAGTTGCGATAAAGTATGAAGATGGCATTGTGAAAGTAGAAAGCCGCGACGTACTCTGTATCACCATTGCTACTACTCATCCAGTAAAAATTCAGCGGTATTCTTGTCTCCCTTGGGACACAGAGAGATATTAAATCGTATAAACGGGTTTTCTTCGGCAGTCATCGTGACTGACGGCCCATTGTTCGACGCTTCTTTACATCCTCTCTCCTTTTGTGTCCTCTGAATTGCTGGCTCGGGTGGCTATTTAATGTAATGCGACCGTATTATCCACAGTGCTACTTTCCTCGAAGTAATTACACGAAATAACTGTGTAACTTCCACATGCTTGTGGATTCGATGAATGCCTCTCATTTTCCGCTCTAAAGACGTCTCTCTGTTCCAGAGAAACAATAAAAGTTTACTAACCCCGTGCTTAGTGCAAGCCCACCATTGTTCCGTGTCGCAAGAGAGGACTCTAGACTTCAGCTAAAATGAAAACCTTTATTTAGCGACATTTTAAGTTTGATTAGCATAGTATGAAAGCTCCACATCATAAACCATGCAGATCAGGACAAGAAGAGTAGGAAATTTATTTTCAGATTTTGAAGTTAAAATTTTATAAAACTGTGAGATAGACAACTTTATGTGCAACGGAAGTGACGTCACAGGCTATCAGGTCCTTAAACTATATTTACCCCTCCTGCGCCCCCCCCCCTTTCCGTCCCTTCGTATTCTGTTAAACTGTGAAGGCCAAAAAGAAACATATTATTACAGAGTGAATAATTGATAATGAAGAGTAAACGAGCAATGTGTTAATTAAAATTATCACTGTGGCTTCCTATACTTTATGAATTCAAAGGAACTGTAGTGAACATGTGGCATAAACGAGCATATAATATTGATTAAACTAAATCTGTTTTAGAAAATTTGTATACGAATATCCTGAATGTTCTTTCTTACGCCATAGGAAAGTATTTATATTTACAACAGCAACGTTAGGATATTTATTTTCAGATTTTGAAGTTAAACTTTTATATAACTGTGAGATAGACAACTCTATGTGCAACAGAAGTCAGAAGTGACGTCACAGGCTATGAGGTCCTTGAACTATAGTTAACCCTCCTTCGTCCACCCTTCCCCCCCTTTCAATCCCTTCCTATGCTGTTAAAGTTATGAAGGCCTCAAAAAAGAGATTATTATAGACTGAATAATTGATACTGAAGAGTAAACGAGCAATATGTTATTTAAAATTATCACTGCGGCTTCCTATACTTTATAAATTTAAAGGAACTGTAGTTAACATATAGCTTAAACGAACAAATAATATTGACTGAATTAAATCTGTTTTAGAAAATTTGGTGACGAATATTCGGAATGATCTTTCTTACGCCATAGGAAATACATTATTTTTACAACAGCAACATGTACTATAACTTCTGCCGCGCGTAATAATTACACACAATTTTTTTTAAAAAAAATTGATGGTCTGATTAGTGTCATTTTAAAGCAGTATTTATCTGCAAGCAGTTGCTCGTAAAACATTTATTTATAAAAATTGGAAATAAAAACATTAATTGTACTTCCAGTTAAGAAGCACTTTTTTCAAAGAACTAACAAAAAGAGAAATAAAACTAAAATTATACTAAATGTGATTCCTAGAGTGCAATCTGTTGTGATTAATACAATTAAAATATCAGCACTCTCACTATAACTGTAATAGAATAAGTGATGGAAAGAATAATGGAAAATGTGACGGAGAAATATTGAAACACTTAGATGAGAAATTAAAAAAAATAATATTGGACCATATATAATATAAATGATATTAAGACATGTCTAGATGGAAAACGGGGGAAAAAAAAACATGTTTAGCAATGAACTTTCTAGCAATAATTAAGTGTGTTATCGGAAGAAATAAATCATGGCAAAAGTTTTATGGGGTCAGCGTATTAAATGTATGAATAATATCTGAATATAATATACATATAGTGAAGGAAATAAAATTTATGTTTTGTCCTCACGTTCAAGACTGCAATATAGGAAATGTTTAAATTTTTCAATAATTAATCATAATACTGCACATACTCGTTAAGTAGTTTTAGGTTTGAAATTATTATTTTAAAGTATTATTATACCTATTACTAACGAAAGTAGTTGAAACATGAGGCTATAATTATATTTTAATATATTGTGAAAAGAAAAAGGTAAATTGAGCCATATTACCATTCTCTCCCGCTATCGGAAGAGCGTGGGATAAGCGCCCAATGCCCGACCTACCTGATGCAGGTTTTTCTAGGGTTTTCCCTGCATTTATTTAGGCGAATGCCGGTAGGATCCTTAAAATATAGCCCGGGAGCCCTAGTTAATCCTAGGCTACCTTCCTCTACCCTCCCGCATCCCCCCTTTCATATCCCTTCCTATGCTATTAAAGGGGAGTTGCCCAACGTGGATTACCCTCATGTGGCCTGTTGCCCCCCCCCCCTCAAAAAAAATAATTATACACCTATCTTTTTCAAAATTAGCCTCTAATTCGTAAAATGTTATATACATGTATTTTTAATTGAAATAATTTCCCTAAACTTATATTTTATAATAACGATGATGTTAATTTACTCTATTTTTCCTTATTTAATATTTAATTAAGTTGTAATTTCATGCATCTAACACCGTGCCCATTTTTAGATTAAATAAATACACACATACAACATAAAAGGTTGGGGAATCGAAGCCGAAACTAATACTCGCCAAACACAGTAGAATTATTTAACGAAATAGTTTAGTTGTGCTACGATAAAAAAAAAGGAAATCGTCAATTCAATCCTTTTTAATCGCCAGCGGAATGGACCTCTACACTCGTTCAACGTATTTATTGTAGAAACTCACGTGCATTAATGAGCATAAATACTTACACTTTGTGAAGACTTTGCAAATATTTCCTTTGTTGCAGATGATCTGCGCTCATGTTGACCAGAGCTGTCAAGCTGTTAAATTGGATAAGCCGGCGCCAAATCAATGAATGCAAATCCGATAGAAGGGGATTGGCAGCTAGGTCGCTTTCAATTTGCGCTGTTACACGCGCGAGTTCTCAAGCGAACATCCATGGCTCCTAAATTCCAGAAAAAAAGGAAAAAAAAAAATTTCCCCCTAAAACTCCATTGTCACTGTCCCACTTGTGAAATAATTTTCACAGTAGTCTGCATACTTCAGTGAGAGCAAATTAAACTATAAATTAGAATACAAAACATGCGTTTCCTTAAAAATTAATTTACTTAATATAAAGCTCACACATCACTTTGCGTGTCATATTGCAGAGATAATGCCATTAATTTGACACATTCTTCACATCAGTACAATTACTGTTAAATTTGGGTCAGAAAAGGTTTCCGTTTTTGTCTTCCATTCTCGTTCCTAATTTCGCATTTAGTCGCTAATAATATCGTAATGATTTTAATCAATCTCTCAATTCTCATCACCATTGATCCAGCCTTATCACATTTCTACCAACCTCTTACGAAATTTAGCTAATGAAGAAGTGAGATCGACGGAGTAGTAATGGAAATGCAACGAAGTTGATTACAGAGAGGTCGATAACGGTTATTGTGTGCTATTAAATGTGATGCGAGTTTTGAAGCACTGTTTCACACTGTAATTGCGGATTTATACAGATCTGTATTCTCTCCCCCCCCCCCACTTCCAAATTATAACTCGTGGTAGTTCCTTGCAGGAACTTGAGCAATAAAATATCGTCACTGATAATCATCAAGTAATATTTCCGTTTGTATTAGAAAATGATGATGTTTACCATAAATATTCTCCTATAATTTAATAATATTTGTCAAATTTCAAGTTCAGATAGCTGTATCGATTAATATGAAAATCATAACTGGGTCTATTTCTAATAATTTTTGTTGTTGATATTTTCGGATCTGCTAAGCAAAAAAATATTGTAGTAATTGGTAATTAAGGCATTGTTCTAATTGAAAAGTTGAATTGTAGAGGACTCATTATTAGTGGATATAGAGCGGACGCCGCAACAAACCGGCAAGGCAAAGAAAGCATTGTTGATCGGTCGAGAGGGTTTTTACGCGCTCAAAATTTACGAGACGAAGAATTCAGTCAGGCAGCGGACAGCAAGCAGTTTGAAAGCTTTACAGTCGGGCAGCAGACAGCGAATAGATCAGACGAAAAGTTTTACAGTCGGCAGTCAGAACGAAAGAATGTGGTCCAGTCACAAACATGCTTTCAAATATTAAAAAGTAAAGCAATATTCAGTCGGGAAGGAGACAGAGCAACTTGTGTGTATTCGGTGGTCGAGCGTAGATTCATCATGCTGGCCATAGACAAACCAATGAAGTCCATTTTCAACTAAAGTCACGAGATCTACAAATCCAGGTTGCAGAAAAGCATCGAGAACCAACCAATTTGTGTTAAACCAACTAACAAACAACGCCAATTAGAGCCTGTGAACATTTAGAGTCTGTGAGAACTTAGAATCAGTGATGTCCCCAAAATTGTGCACGAAAAGCTAAAAAGAGACCTGGGCGGCCGTAAGTAGAGAAAAACTTTAAAATCATTTGTAAACCGTGTTTAAAAGATAAAAGTTAGATCGTCTTTTAATTATTTAATTATCGATAAAATGAGATCCTTAATTATTGATAAAATTAAAATTGTTTAAATTCTATCTTTAGTATTATTTCTTCCGCAACAAATTTCGTCTATGTTCAGACGCATTGATTTCCATAAAAAGTAAATGTAATTTTGATTATATAAATTCTGTCATTTATCAAACCCAGTTCAAGACCCTGAGATCCCAAATATTTTGTGTATTTTATACTTGTTTTAAAATTGTTAATAAATCTTGTTTAATAGTTTTCACTTAAGTTCTTTCATTTAGAAACGCCACATTCATATCATTATATTTAATTATTACAATATATTGCCCGTTAATGGAGATTTTAGGTGGCTGTATAAATTTAATTACGTTCCAAAGTAAAGATGTGTTTCATCCACAATTTGATAACTTTAAAATTTTCCAAAAATAAATCACAACCGCTAAATAGTACGGTTTATTGTTAACAAATATTTATATTAATTACTAATATCACTAATGAGGCATTTTAAAATTTTGCAACCTACTTCACTTATTTATTGGAATTAAATTAATAGTATGAACATCGCGTCTCGGGAAACCTTTATTTATTTTCGACATGTTTCGTACTCTGAGAACAAATATCTGCAACAATTGAAGGTAACGGTGTAAACATTCAGGAAAATATTATATAAATATTCCACGGTATGTTAATTATTTATTGTTATTTTTAATATCACCTGTTTCCAATATGTATATTTATTGCTTTCACTTCTTCACATAATGAGCTTTTATTGCGTTATACTTAGAAAAATTATTTCAATGTTTTTTCTCATAGTAATTATATTGGAAGAACATTCCAAAACAAAATATTCAGGAAAATATTATATAAATATCCCATGGTATGTTAATTATTTATTGTTATTTTTAATGTCACCTGTTTCCAATATGTATTTTTATTGCTTTCACTTCTTCGCATAATGAGCTTTTATTGCGTTATACTTAGAAAAATTATTTCAATGTTTTTTTTCATAGTAATTATATTGGAAGAACATTCCAAAACAAAATTTGTGCATGTGTGCATTTGAGTTGGTTGTCGGGTAAGCTCGGGCGTGTACAGAAATCGTGTGAAATTCTTGAAGGTTATTCTGTAATGAATTGTTTATTTTTCAGACCCAATTACAGTCCTGTGAAATGGGAATAAGCTGTTGTAAAATAAATTTTATGTGAAAATTAATATAAGTGTGATACTTTTTTTCCATTTCATAATTTTAATTACTGTAAATTATAAGGATGGCAACTGTCTGTTGCAGATTTAATGTAATTAAAAAGGATTATGGAAACCTACTGTAAAAATAAAATCATAAATTTCCCTCGTCAGTCAATTACAAGGCCGCTGTTTTCCCCTTAAAATTTTCTTGCTGCAGAAGCTGGCGCATTAATAAAATATTATTTAAATAGGCAGGTTTTATTGCGCGTGCTCTGAATTACGCACAAAGACTAGCCTGATATACGTGCTGCTGGGTAATGTTTATGTTTCCGCATTTCTGTGCAGTACCGGGGTCCGAGCATGTAAGTCCTTAGAGGAATTAATTATTTATGTGGCTGCTTTAACCTTTACAAATTTTTCATGGTTAATCAGGTGAAGACCACTGGATACCGGTAAACCTGTTGTTGAAATATTTTGCGCTCAAGTTCGGCTGAATGAGGCCAATAAAATTGTAGGCATGGTGCTGATGTTGATGCCAGTATGTGTAACGTTGCCAAAACTTTTCTACGCGTAACGAAAAGGGCACGTGGCGTGGAGCAAGCGCCGCCTTCTAAATGAGTCGTGAATCACTGCAGAAACCCAAGCAACGCCGCACAATGAACGGTGGGGGCTACACGTGTGTCCTTTATATCTGTTTGTTCCTCCCCCCGCGTACTTTATTAGGGCGAGGGGCGCTGCGTAAGGGCGCGCAATTTACACACAAAAGTGGAAGAGGGGGCCGGGTGAAACTCAGCCAAGGGAAAGGGCGAAAATGCGTCTACAGCTCGCTTCGGAACGGCGTCGCTCAATGACTCTAATTAATCTCGTATCGTCAGCCGCAGGCCCTCTCAAATAAGCACGCTTCGTGGCACGGTTACAAAGTATTAATGCGTTTGTCAAAATAAAAACTTGATTATATCGTCCCGGTCTCTTTAAACGGAGGGGAGAAAGTATTTGCAAGGCTGACCGACTGCCTACGGTAGAAAGAAAGTTCAGTCAAGATTCTGCAGTTGAAACGCGACGAACAATTAATTGGAAAAATCGTCATGAAAATATTTTGTCTGCAGCTCAATTCTGAATTTACCGCTCATTTTATTCCTGAATTTTAAGAATTAATTCCTCACGGAAATGAGAAACTAACGACCGCATTAGTCATTTCTCAAATTCTCAATATTTCTCTCAATTCTCAGCGCTAACGGCCTGTCTAATTTGTATGCTATTCGTATAAACCATCAAAGTTTTTTTTATTAAACAGGATTGTTTGTAATATTTTTTAAGATGTAGACAGGCTAAGTATAGGGTAGTCCACGTAGTGGCAACTCCCCTTTTATAGAATACTAGTTGGGTGCCCGGCGTTGCCCGAGATGTCATTTATCCATAACCCCCGATTTGACTCCAATCTAGATATATTTTAGGTTATTTTTATGTAACGCAACTCAATCCCTATGCCTAAATATGTTGTCGGCCGGTTACATTGTTTGAATATTTCCACCCCGACCCCTATGAGTGCTTAGCTCTCATGCCGAAAGGGGTTGAAATTTTACAAAAACCATCGGTAAACGTCATTGACCTCAACAATTATTTATTCTACGCAAATATCGACCATTTAATATGTTAGAAAAATTCTACCCCCGTGTAGCCCCGGCCCTGGTAGTTAAAAGGCCAATTGAATGTCATTATTAAACTCTGCTACATCCTAAAACTGGATTTGACTCCAATCTCGATTGTATTAGCGTTATTTTCTTGTAACGCGCGTCCACCCTCAACCCTAAGGGTGCTCCGTTCTCATTATGTAAGGGGGTTGAGATTATAGTCAGATAACATCGGTAGAAACACTATCAATCTCTTTGAACCCCTATAAATATTTATCAAACTCAAATGCTTGTTTAACATGTTTAAATATTTCCACCTCCGCTTCTCGGGTTTGTAGACGCGTCTCACCCCGACAGTGTTTGTTTCCTGGTCGCGAAGAACACGTGTACGAAATTTGGTGAAATTTGCTGCACCGGTGAAGATTTGTATAAGGTAAATACAAATATACATACATACATATATACTAACAAACACTCTGCTTTATTTATTAGATGAACAGGAGCGAAAGAAGGGATACGGAAAGGTAGAGGAAAATAGCCAAGATTTAACTAGGGCCTCCGGGCTATGGTTTAAGGATCCTACCCGGTAATTCGCCTAAAAGTGATGTAGGGAAAACTCTAGAAAATCCCGCATCAGGTAGGTCGGGCATTTGGTACTTGTCCCACGCCCTTCCGATGGCGTGAGAGGGGTTTTCTGTGGGGTCGCAGCTTTCCCCTAGCCGTACCTTGAGCTGTTTAGGAGGCAGCTGGCCGACTATTCCAATTGGAATAGCGGACAAATCTCACTGTTTGCCCAAAGTCTGCGACCCCGGAACATACACCTCTCAAAAAAGGCCGAGGTGCCTCGGAATGTGGGAACCTTAGTTCAAAAAACCAGGGAGAGGTGAAGGCATCCCCAAAGGTAGCCTCCTCCAGAGCTCTCTGAGAAGTTTCATTTATTTTGTCTATTATTTCCTTAAATTTACTTTATCTAACGACGAGAAATTCAGATGAATAAGAATGCAGTGAAGAAAATTGCTGTTTGATCATCACTTTTGCAGAAATGGGTGACACTTAAAATACACGTTTTAGTTAATCGTTTTGTGTACCTTACCGAATGTATGAGAATATACATTTAAACATTATGCAATATAAATTAATCACATTCACGAGAAAATGAATCAAAGTTTGTTCAGCCAATTTTCTTCCACGTTGAGACTGCAGTAAAATATGTTAACCGAACTAGCCTGAGAAATAATGTTAAAACATATATAAAAAATTGTGATTTAATTTATGTTATTATAATATTTGGATTATTTTGGAGTGGTCGATAGCCGGACTTGGGAATATCAAGAAAACAGTTGAATGTTTAAATTCTCATAACATAGTTATTTTCCATTCATCATCACACTAGTGACAGTTTAACAGAGTTTTTCCTCGTGTCCATATCATTTACATTTATCAAATACACTTTACCAGATGGAGCGGTCCTTCCCACGTACAGTATTTCCTTCTTATTTAAACCTTGTTTTCTTCTTTACTAATTAAATTTTTCACGTGAAAGGAGGTGCAGGTAAAAAAAGAAATGTTTCAAATTAGTTTAGAGTGGGAATATCGGTATGGTTGTATTCTTGTACCTGACGACGGGATGCTTTCCAAGGACTGTGGGCAGCCAGACAGACGGTCGTCGGCCTTCGGGTAACCAGTCTTATGCCAGGCATTCGCCTCGTCTGGAAATATTTCCCATTTACGCGTTAAAGTTCAAGGAATTTATATGTTTACAACAACTCAATTGTATCGTAATTCGTACATTTTACTCGTTGCCGGTGATATTTATGATGAACTTTATTGTACGGATCACTTCAAAACAGATTGGATCCCACAAACATTATTCAAAATTTTAAAATGGTCAGCGTATTGTGATACATGAGAATATTGATAATTTTAGAAATCTAGATCACTGCCAACGGTATACAAATAATCTTACAATTAGTGAAAGGAATACTCGCACTGTGAATTAGGCAACTGTTGATACACCCCTGTAAATGATATTAAATCTTTACAGTATTCATAACTGATTACATTATTCAAATAATTTTTTAAATTTAAATATATATTATAATTAAAATGAAATGTTATATGGTGACTCGTTTTAATTGCTGTATATATTTACTTATTTGCTATATATATTTAATAAATCAAATTGCCTGTATGTGTTAAAAAGGTTGTATGTACGTACGTATGTATGTAAGTATGTATGTTCCGCATACAAATCTACGTACTTGGAGCAAATTTGACTAAATTACGTTCAAGTAATCCTTGTGATCAGGAAACAAAACACTGTAGGCGTAAAACACCCTGAGGGACGGGTGTGGAAATTTTCAAACATGCTCAAACGAGAGATATTTGCGTCGGATAAATATTTTTCGGTCATAGAGATTGATAGTGTTTCTACTGATGTTTTCTGTGTATAATTTCAACTCCCTAAGCCGTGGAAAGGGAGAACACTTAGAGGCGGGGGTGCAGGGCCGTTACAACAAAATAACGGGAGTTAAATCAGAGCTTATGGATGTTGCTTTAATTATGGTATTCAACTTGCCGTTTAACCCCCAGAGGTGGGTGTGGAACTGATTTTAAAAAGGATAAGAAAGGAAAATTCAAGGAAGTTGTTTATAAAAATAATATATTCCCCCTGCACCAGTCAAGCTTAAAATTTACAGACAGATTCAATATTTTTATTGTAAAAGGATTTAACGCATATTAAAAGGCAGCGTGTCAATACCATTGACTGTGCAAATTATTGAAGTAGTTGAAACTGAATCAAACTACAATATAATTTTTATTCAGATTTATCTTATAATGTAGCAGCATCACATGGCATGATCTTATTAATGATTGAACATTTGTCAAACTAGGTTTGTTAAAATGGTATCTCAAGAGGTTTTAATAAATAAAACATTTAAATTTATATTCTATTTTTAAGTCAGTCATTCTTCGACTTCATCATATATTACGATGTTGGAACGAAAAAAAATTATTAGTTAGATGCTTTTTCTTGCTTTAATATAAAATAAAATATTTTATAGTAAGCCTTAAATATTTTATTGGTACCATAAGGAAGCCGAAAAATATTCCCGGTTCAAGAAGAGAGTAAAAAACACGCCTGGTATTTTACATAGTTCCCATTTCTTGAGGGAATCAAGGAGACTCCAGTAACTTTAAGGATTACTCCCACTACCTTTAAGGAATCGCGACTACCACTTATTCCTTAACGTACTAAAAATATTCCCGGTATGTTAAAGAAGTCAATAATTATCCCAATAACTTAATTAATAGAGTCTAAAATACTCTCAGCACTAAAAGGGTACCTTAAAGTAGTTACAATGCCTTGAGACATTGACTCATACTGGTAGGGGCTGAACTTAAACTTAACCGGCATGGTTAATGTACCATATACACTGACAACAATGGGATTGTCACTACCAACACTGCTGATGCCAAAAACTATTTATTCGACGCTAATATCATCCGTTTTGAGCCACACTCGTCCAACACCACACCTAAAGAGATGCTAAATGTGTTCGACCCCACAGAGTTTATTCTCTGGTCGTAAGGAACAGGTGTACGTGGAAATTTCTCCAAACGTTTAAATTTGTTATCAGAACATGCACCATTCAAGCTTAAAATTTACAGACAGATTCAATATTTCTATTGTAAAATAAATATTTTTCAGGGTCATAGAGATTGATAGTGTTTCTACTGATGTTTTCTGTATATAACTCATATCAACTCATATATCAACCCCCGTGGCCATCGGAAGGGAGAACCCTTAGAGGTGGGGGTGCAGGTCCGTTACAACAAAATAACGGGAGTTAAATCTGAGCTTATGGATGTCGCTTTAATTATGATATTCAACTTGCCGTTTAACCCCCAGAGACCTTCGTATCCCTTCTTATTTAATAGAAGCAAACAAATTCATATTATTTGAAATCCTCATAAAAAACTGTATCTCCTGCAACCTAGAAATATTGGAGGAGTAGCAGGATTTGGAAGAAAAAAATCGTCCACCACGGAGAAAAAATGTATAGAATACACAACTTGTTTATCATTTTTCTAACAACCGAATTTATCAAATAATTCTTCTGGTGAGCCTGAAAGGTTTGTTTCTGATTTATATAATACGTTTAATCTAACGAAAGAGTAACTTATTTACGTACCTAAAATAAATTATAATTTACAAGACACGGAGACCGAAAAATACGACCCGCGTATGAATTTTAGATGATTTGCATTTCCCGGTAGTTAAATTTGCTTTCCTTGTGGCGATTTGTGTTACACAGATTTAAGCGCTTCTAAAATTAATTCGTAGAAGTTACGAACGATCCGCAGCGGTCGTTAGGAGAACAACATGGCAACATATATTACCAACACGCAACACAGATTATTCCTATCTTGGGCACACGATGTTATTACTACTCCCGGATCACGCGCGAGTGTTTATTAGTAACCGTTTATCGAATGAAAACTTCACGGCGGAGGACATGAAAATTGAATCATGTACAGATAATAGTAATGATTGGATGACATAAATCCTAATGTTGTTAAAAGTAGACGATGAAGTGGCAAGCAGTCGCTTGCATATTACACGTCAGAGTTTGCTCCGATGTAACAACGATTATCTTTGTAATCCCGTATAACAGTATACAAGAAACTATAGGTCATAAATCATTGTCACACTACACCGTTCAGCATTTTTATAATAATCTATTATTATTAAAATATACTGAGGTAAAATCATATGAATCACTTACATCTCACGCAGTAAAAAAAAATCGATAAAACAAGAAAATGTAAATTATATTTACGAATCAGTCAATACACAAAATTCAAATCTAATAGCGTTTTTACATTAAAATTGAGCTGTATAGAACGCTGAAAAAATATAAAACGTGACGGTAACGTCAATGAGAAAATGTCACAAATAATATCAAAGGTAAGTAGAGAAACACTGTTCTCTCATTTTTATTTAAAGCGATTATATCAATTTTTGAAAGCTCCCTAGTGTGTCTAAGGATGGCGGATGAAAGTATGATATCGCTGAGAACCATCTTACAGCCCTGTATAACAACAAAAAACGCTTAACAGTCTAGCCATTTTGTTGCGAAAAGTAATTTAGTTTTCAACTGTTACGTAGCCACAATTCATGAAACGTAAATAAAAATTATAATCCTTATATAAACAATTATATTGCTTTATTCATTGATTATTTATCAATTTTATTTTAAATACTAGCCGGGTGCCCGGCGTTTCCCCAGTTGTTATATATACATAACCCCCGATTTTACTACAACCTCGGTAACTCTTGCGTTATCATTATGTGACACACCGCGACCCCTACCCCTAAATGTGCTCCCCTCCAATGCCAAAAGAGGCTGAAATCATTGACCCCGAAAAAAGTATCTTTCGACTAATATATCGGCCGTTTTAAAATGTTCGATAATATACTGTGGGTTAAACAAATAGTTGAATGTCATAATTAAACGCAGCGACCAACATAATCCAGGATTTGACGTTAATATCGCTTGTTTTTGCCTTATTTTCATGTAATGCCACTCCACCCCCACCCTTAAGGGTGTTCTCCTCCCATTAATCTGCACCCGATATGAATTAGTTTGAGATATAACGCGCTGGTTTAAATTTTTTCGTAATTACAGAACACTTAAGAAGTAATAGGGGTACACTACAACTCTTTTTACGAGATTAAAATTGAGTCTAATTCATGTTTTACTTTAAAATTATTCTAAACATGCAAGACAAAGAGGATAAATGTAAAACTTACGTCTGATTGAAAATAAAAAGTTTTTTGAGTTTTGTCAACTGATAAGTGCAGTTGTGTCGCTCTAGGCTCTTCTTCGAACCCGAGAAAAGGGACAAGGATCCCAGAAACGTTGTGTGGTATTTATATTATCACTTTTTTTTGTCTGAATTGAGTATCTTTCTTATTCATTATTTTCAATCAATGTAAATTTTTTCATTTTGTATAATGTTTTGTTTAACTATGGTATTAATAAAATGTTTGTCGTACTGAAATTTCTTCAACACAAATCCTCCGCTACAGAAAAAAAAATTCTCTCGAACAGAATTCAAGTAACGTGTAGGGGAATTTAATTTATCCACTCAAAGTATTTACTATTCCCTATGCATTGAAGTTTCAACAGTTTCAAAGATAATTTCCGTACGTGGTGGCCCATACGGAGTCGTCACATTGTTCGGTCCAGATGTGTTGTGGCTGCTGGTATTTGCATTTTCACAGCACGGCTGTCTGCGTCAGAATTGTAATTTATGGCGCATCAGCTTTCTATTAAGCCGTCCACATCTGCTGCGTCGTATTTTGCAAATCATCGGCTGGCACCATTCATCACATCGCAATTACTTTGCACCATCTATCGGTCTGATTAGAGTCGAAGTTACCCGTGTAAAGGAGTCGACATCTCTTCATTTGGGGGACAGACGTCTTAATTTCGCTCCTTAGAAATACAATACGCTTTTATTATTATTATTTATTGAGTTTTATGATGGTCGCGTCGACATCGTGGTCATTGGCGTCCGGTATGTTATTTAAAATAGATTACATAGCGTTACTATTTACATACATTATTAGCGATTTGGTTTTTATATTTGTTTACTAAGGTTTGCTTCCTCGATAAATTTTATCTTCTTCTTCTTCCATGGCGCTACAGTCCATAGTGAACCTTGGCCTTTCCAACGAGCTTCTTCCATCTTTCACGGTCATACCACTGTGAATAAAAAGTAAGGTTAATTTGTTTATAAAATATAAATTCTTTATTTATTCTTACAAATCAATTTCATTCCCTTCAAAGTAATCCCCGTCCGATAAAACGCACTTTTTCGAAAGCTTTTTCCAGTTATCGAAACAGTCGGAATAGTCTTTTTCCTGTATAGCCTTTAAAACCTTCTTCGATTCGGTTTTTATCTTCTCAATCGTGTCAAAACGGCGTCCCCGCATTGGCCTTTTGAGTTTGCTGAATAGCCAGAAGTCGCACGGAGACAAATCAGGCGAATACGGTGGTTGCGGAACGATATGAGTCGAAGAACCAATGTAGTACGACATGGTGCATTATCGTGATGAAGGAACCAAGAGTTGTTCGCCCATAATTCCGGCCGTTTCAGACGAATAGCTTCACGCAAACGACGCATAACGCTCAAATAATATTCTTTGTTGACAGTTTGGCTCCGCGGAAGGAATTCATAGTGCACCACACCACGATAATCAAAGAAAACTGTCAACATGACCTTGATTTTTGGTCTTGCTTCACCTTTAGCACGATATTCGCTGGATTGGTCGGTGGTTTCAGGGTCGTATGCGTACATCCAAGTCTCGTCTCCAGTCATGATGCATTTCAAGTGGTCCTGATAGTCAGACAGCAAAGTTTCACACACATCAACTGTTTTTCTAAGAAATTGAGCGATTTTGGCACCAATCGAGACTTGACGCGTTTGAGACACAAAACATTCTTCAAAATGGTTTGGACTGAGCCAAGTGATATCAGCGAGATCTCTAATTGTTCATCGACGATTTTCATGCAGCAAATCTTTGATTATTTGGACGTGGCCCTCGTCGTTAGACGTTGATGGTCGTCCAGAGATGGTCGTCCAGAGCGCGGTTCATCTTCAACGCGTTCTCGGCCCTCTTTGAACTCGTTGTACCACTTATAAACGTTTTTTTGTGCCATAGTTTGATCATAGTTCCGCAACATTTCCAACGTGTCCGCACAAGAATATTCGTTCCGCAAACAAAATTTGATGCAAGTTCTTTGCTGAACAAAATCACCCATTGCAAAAATCGAAAAATTCGCGTTTGGTTGTTTACAAAAACACGTGTAACTCGGAGAAAATTAAACCTTTTAACAAACAGACGCTTGGAAAATATTATAGACAGTCCTATCAAACTGGGGAAAAAAAATTATCTGCCTTCCTAATACCCGGGAGTTTTAAATGACAATTTCATCTTACTTTTTGATCACAGTGGTATGCTTTCTTCTTCCAATTTCTACTTCCCAGATTCCGTAGATCCTCCTCCACTCCGTCCAACCATCTTCTTCGGCGTCTACCTCGTTTGGAAATTAGTTTTCGTCTTTTTGTTTTCTATTCGTTGTTCTGGGTGCATGCTGTGTCGTTGTCTATTCATCCGTCCGGCTTCAACTCTTTGGATTTTCGCAACTTTGGTCTTTTTACGGAAGGAGGGTGTTAACCTCAAGCCCAACCCTCAACCTGGAGGGCCAGGGTATCGCCTTTAGTCTGGTCATCACCTTTGACCTGTCCAGCAAGGGAGGCCCTGCCAGTAGCTACGCCATCGCTGGCACAGCTCTCAGGATCACTTGACCACTCAAGCCCCACCACCACTTCAAGGTGGGGATATCATTGGTGGAGCTGTAAATTTTGTGAGGTTCAAAAATATATTTGTGGGGTTCTTGCTCCCGTTGGTATTTATCAAAAGGCTCTTTAATTGCTGGTAATTTAATGGAAATTGGCTTTTTTCTTTCGATGACGTTCTTTTCTGGTTCCATCTATTAGGTTATGGGATTGCAATGCTGGTGTAGTTTCTGTTTTTTCCCCCTTGGTTTCACTGGTTTCTTCATTTGATAGAGTGGAGAGTGTTTCGGAATGTTTGATGATAGTCGTTTCTTTGAAAATGTAGTTGGTTGTGATTGATCGATCATATCTGCCTCCAAGATGTCTTCATGTCTGGAGCTTGAGTCATTTCCGGGTGATGTTTTGAAGGTGATTTTATAATTTTACTAGTAATCACTGTAGTTTGGCAGGATGTGTCTTCAAGATTTTCATCTTTGGTTCGAATTTCAGACGATTCCGGGTCATTTGGTAAATTGGATGGTAGCCTCTTCGTGGTAACTATTTCTGATTTGGGTGAGGCTGTCTTGTCGACGTCCGTAATGTGAGCGTTGTTGTTGGATACGGGTTCCTGTATTTTGTTTATGACTGTAGATGATTGAATTTTTACGGTTGTTTTGCCACTACTATTTGGGCAATTGTTTGCCAGGTTTTCTTCAATTTTTCAGTTGTAGCATGCTGTGTTCTCCGGGGACAGGAATATGGGGAACATCATAATCTATTAGTATTAAATCAGGTAGGTTGCTAAATTCAGTTGGATCCATGTAAAACTACCTACGGAAGCTCATAATGTGACTGAGTCATGGATCTTGTAGACAGACCTGCATTAATAATATTTTAGAGGTTAGAGTAATGCTGTGTTAAGCTAATTCGTTTTCTATTGCATTGTGGGAGATTATCGGACATACGTTGGAAATAATCACTCGGCTAAAGTAGCCTTTGAAGGCGCCCCATGGTATTTCTCTCTCTCTCTCTCTACTACTCCGTGACGTCACAGATCCGTGTTGCAGGGAAGGGAGAAATGAATTTTCGGCTTCCCCGAAATATAAGTGTGAAGGACAATGAAGAGACTTAAGACTTATCGGATGAGGGCCGGTGTGAAATTTCCGGAGTCCCGGGTTTGGTTCTGAGTCCAGGCAAATGTTTTTACTCTTTATAATTACCAATATATTTTTTTTCATACTTATTTTGAAAATAATGTTCTTGCAAAAGAAATTTTAAATTTTTTCGTTACATTTGATGCCAAATTTTAAACCGTTTCGTTTTTTAGAGGTAAAAGAGTTAGTAATGTTTGAGATATATTATTAACGAACAAGCAGAAGGGATACCAACCATTCAACATTGTTCAAGTAACAGAATTAAATTACTATAGTTGTTTAAATAAAATAATAAATTATTTCTATCGTTTCTGACTCATAAATGACGTTTGTTGCTTGCGAATAGCGACAGACACCCTCAATTTTCGGCTAAAAATTAATTATTTCTCGTTTGAGAAGAAGTTGGCAGCCGTAACTGCATCGAGTTCAGTTCAAATTGCCTGCATGTCAACACGTCCGGATTGTGTAATAGGCTTCAACGACCAAGAAAGTGCTTAACGTGTGAAATAGCGTGGATGAAGCAAATTTATTAGGAAACGTGTGACGCATCAAGGTAATAATGATTGACCGTTTCATTTTTATATGGGCCTTTTGACAAATACATTTAAATGTGTCATGGACTCACGTGTTGGTGTTTTGCAGATTAGAGTTTGGTATTAATGTAAATTTATTGAACACGCAGGTCCTGGATCACATTGAACATTTCCCGAAATGCTCCCGAGTTTGTTCGACAGCCTTGTGACGTCATCGTCGCTGCTGCGACAGTCCGGTTTTTCAGGGAGGTAATATTTCTTCGGACGTGTAAGTACATTTAAACGGCTAATATTAATCGTCCAATTTGTTGGCTTAAAGATCACCAAGCACGAAGTGATGACGTCACATTCATACACAGAACGTGTATGAGGAGGACATTTCCTTCATTTAGCATTTGAACCTTTTGACCATCAACAAAATATTATTGCGGTTGAGTCGGCGTTTTTATGTATTAAATGGAAGAAAAAAAACATCTTTCGCTATCGGAAGGGCGTGGGACAAGTACCCAATGCCCGACCTACGTGATGGAAGTTTTTCTAGGGTTTTCCCTGCATCACTTTAGGCGAATTCTCGGGTAGGATGGACTATTCTCCTTTTCAACGTTCCGTAGCTCCTTTATAACCATAGCGGCGTGTTTGTCTTCCACTTGTCTGCTGACTCCAGCATCACAGAAAGCAGAGTGAAGTCCTCAGCCTGTTTGGAGAGGTTACGGGGTCGAAGACATTGGGCATACGGTACGGGTTTTCCGGTATTGCCATTGGAACAGTCGGTCTGCTGCCTCCTAAACTGGTCGAGGTGCGGAGAAGGAAATTCTGCGTCATCAGATCAGAGCAAACCCCTATTGGGACAAGTATCCAATCTAGAGTTTGTCCTCTATCAGTTTTAGGCGATGCCGGGTAGTATCCTTAAACCAAATCCCGGGGGCACTAATAAACCCTTGGCTACCTTGATCTACCATTCCGCATCCCACCTTTCACTCCTTTTCCTTTTCTACAAGAGGGGAGTTGCCACTATATGGATTACCCTGTCTACACCTGTTTAAACCTTTAAAAAAATCCTCCGGAATGTTGCTTGTTCTGTGTATGAATGAGACGTTCACCAAGTTTCGTTACAATTTGTCCACGCGTTTAAATTTGTATCGAGATTAACGTAAATACATACATGCATACAAATATACATTGTATAGATTTTCAATCAGACGTAATTTTTTTCATTTTCATCATTATATCACCTTGACCTTAGCTTTGTAAACATTTTTATTTTATTCACAGACAAATGTATAGTTCCCATATGCCGTAATTTTTTTGGCTGATTGATTATGACAATTGTTGAAATATATCATTATAAGAGAGAGATTCGTTGAACGCTTGTTCTTTCTGAATAAATGTTTAGAAGCTGGTATTTTCATTATCATTAATCTATATAATAAAAAAGAATGTATGTTTGTATGTATGTATGTATGTATTTACGTTAATTTCTATACAAATTTAAAAGTGTGGATAGATTGCAACAAAAATTGGTACACAAATTCTTCAAAACACGAGAAACGGTACTGTGAGGGTGAGAAACGCCTAGCATACATGTGGAAAGAATTATAATTAAAAACCGTGATCATTAAATATTAAATTACTGCGCGCCAATAGACAATGACGTCACGCGAGAGAAAGACGTTACTACGCAACGAACAAAGGAAATATCTCCTTTATTAGGAATGAAATAAAGCAGAAATATATTCTTTAAATAAAAAGTATAATTTTATACAGCAATACTCCATCGAATGGTAATAAAGAAGAATACGAATTACTTTACCATCCTTGGGGAAAATGTAAGTTAATTTTCGCGCTGTATTAGTTGTGAGTCTAGCTAACAATTTCATCAATGTAATATTTCGTAATGTATGAAGACTGAGTGACGATTATATCCTGAAATACTCAAGGAATATATTTAAGTATTCAATTAAATACTTTTTCGAGTTTATATAAATAAGTACACGAGCAACGCCGGGCACCCAGCTAGTTTAAATTAAACCTTTTCTACATATACGGAAATAAAGAACTCTTGTACTTAATATTTAATTTGAATAGTTAGTAACTGTATTAAACAGAAATTCATAAATTTTATCCCGGTTGTTTGCTTTGCAAATTAATATTATTCTACATTGAAGAGATAAAAGTAAACATTGGAGTATTTTGTCGAAATACGTGTCAGCTAAATCGTATTATTACAAAAAGAATCTCGTAAATAGATAGTAAATAAATGAATATAGTTATTGCTTAGAACAATAACCGAAGTTTAATAATGTGTGCAGACGATTCTACATTTATTAATATATTTGTTGCAGTGGTTTAAGTTAATGATTTTACATTATAAATTTTTATAAAAAATAATAGGCGTGTTCATGGCAGAAAAACAAGCCGAAGCACAAATTGGGGCTCACCTTTTCTTTCCATTGCTGGGAAATATCTGACATAGGTTTACAGAACGTATTGCAAATTTGTCCCGCGGACACCTGTTTGCTGAGGGGCCGTGCTTGCTTTGGTATTCCAATATTTGGCGTAACCACACTTGCTTCAGGCCCAGGACTGACTGCAATGTACGTGCTTGAATTGCCAACACGTTAGAAATACTTGGCGTTGCCCAATTTCTCCTTGCCATCGCGGAGCACGTCCGGCGCAAGTCCGACAAGATTATTGCATTAAATTACGAGAATAAATGTAAACGTATCCATAAACGAGAAACAATGAATATAAAACGTCCTGTGGTGTAGGGGTCAGAGTGACTGCCCAACAGAGGTCCAGGGTTCCAATCCCGGTGAGGGATGTTTGTGTGTGTGTGAGTGAAACTCTCGTCAAATCTGGTCACCGAAAAAGCAAAAATCAATTCCCTTAATTAGTCTCTAATAACCTGAGCTGTAAAAATTCAATAAAAATAAACCTTTTTTAAAAAAATAAGAAAAGGGGTAACAACAGAATCTGCAAACAGCTGAATTTTGGCGTCCAAAATAACACAAAAACTGAAAATCATTCCGTTTAATATCAACTAATTAAGCCATAATTTTTATTGGACTAACGTAAAAATACTTGACGTTGAACCCAATTTTCAAACTATGATTAACTCGAAAATTATCAACAATAGAATTAATAAATATACTGTAGAGATTGCAAATGTGTAATGAAATGTTTTATATAAATTATTTTTTTAATTATCGGCAGAGCATTGTAAAGAACAGCATTGTTTGGCGCGTGAATTCAGAGACTAGAATGGTTTAGCGTCGACAGTCACTCAGATAGTCAGAGAGAAGAGAGTGTGTTTGGGAGGCAGAGCTAGTATGTAGTTAGAAACAGTCAGTCACGAGTGTTCTGGGAACATGGGGACAGCCTGGGATGTTAGAATTCAGCAAAGTATGGGCTGAAGATCATCACCTTTTCTCTTAAAGATTTTCTACAGAAAAACTGAATGTGATAATATATACGACAGTTAAGCGGAAATTCGCTGAAAGTGTTGGAAAGTAAGACGATAATACAATCAGTGCTATGGGCTGAAAATGAAAATAGTGTTATATTAAAATTAAAATAATCACGTGTCCCCATCCAGAGCAGCTCTAAATAAATGGTTTGTAAATAAAAAACTTAATTCTGTGAACATTTACGTAATTTTCGTTTACCGCCAGATTTCTATAGTTTTTGTTGTTGGTATAAATTTTAGATGTTGTTGTTTAAATTCATTTTTTGCTTTTCTACCTTGGTAAAATTTGCAAATGACTGCCTTTTTTATATGCCCTATAAGCGGTCCTGAAATTTAGATTCTCATAAAAGCTGAGGCATTTACTTAAAGATATAAAATGTAAACTCAAGAAAAATCAATTTTGTCAAATAAATAATCTTTGATTCATTTTTAAATATTATTGAATATCACATAGTTTGACACTCCAACAATTAATATTGTGCTTACCAGAATAATTTTAATTTTAAAAGTGTCACCAACATATTAAGTAGATTCTATTACCCCCCCCCCCTACTGAAGTAGTTAAGGTCTTTGGCTACATTATTTATATATTCGTCCCGCTAGTCAGTGCCGTGCTGTAGAAGTTCTTACTTGAGGTCTGCCAATAATCTTGATGAACTTTCCCAGAGAGCTTTGTTGATGACTTCTCTCTGGTTTTTTGAACTCCTTTTTTTTAACGAGGATAAGTAAAAAAATCTTCAAAAACACACCGGTAGCAGTTCGCACTACACGGTCGTGTGGGATTCTAACCCACAAAAAATCACCTCCATTTCCATCGGTCTTAGCTGCGGGTCTTCCTCCTATTATGGACTATTATTCTTTTCGACGTTCCGTATCTCCTTTATAACCATAGTGGCGTGTTTGTCTTCCACTTGCCTGCTGACTCCAGCATCACAGAAACCAGAGTGAAGTCCTCAGCCTGTTTAGAGAGGTTCCGGGGTCGTGGACCTTGGGCATACGGTACGGGTTTCCGGTATTGCCATTGGAACAGTCGGCCCGCTGCCTCCTAAACTGGTCGAGGTGCGGAGAAGGAAATTCTGCGTCATCAGAGCAAACCCCTCTTGTACCATCGGAAGGGCGTGGGACAAGTACCCAATGCCGGACCTACCCGATGCACGTTTTTAAAGGGTTTTCCCTGCATCACTTTAAGGCGAATTGCCTGGTAGGATCCTTAAACCATAGTCCGGGGGGCGTAGTTAACCCATCGCTAGCTTCCTCAACCCTTCCACATCCCCCTTTTCAAATCCCTTCCTGTGCAAAGGGGAGTTGCCACCATGTGGATTACCCTCAAATTGACTTGGGCATATGGTAAGAGTTGTCCGCTATAGCCATTGGAATAGTCGGCCAGCTGCCTCCTAAACTGGTAGAGGTGCGGGGAAGGAAATTCTGCGTCATCACAGCAAACCCCTCTTCCGCAATCGGAAGGGCGTGGGACAAGTATCCAGTGCTGGACCTACCAGATGAAGGTTTTCTAGAGTTTGTCCCATATCACTTTTAGGCGATGCCGGGTAGTATCCTTAAACCAAAGCCCGGGAACCATAATTAACCCTTGACTACCATCCTCTACCCTTCCGCATCCCCCCTTTCAAATCCCTTCCTGTGCTAAAGGGGAGTTGGATTACCCTCAAGTAGCCTTGGGCATATGGTAAGAGTTGTCCGCTATTGCCATTGGAATAGTCGGCCAGCTGCCTCCTAAACTGGTCGATGTGCGGAGAAGGAAATTCTGCGTCTCCACAGTAAACCTATCTCCTGCAATCGGAAGGGTGTGGGATAAGTACCCAATGCCGGACCTACCTGATGCACGTTTTTAAAGGGTTTTCCCTGCATCACTTTTAGGCGAATTGCCTGGTAGGATCCTTAAACCATAGTATGGGGGACGTAGTTAACCCTTCGCTACCTTGCTCTACCTTTCCACATCACCCCTTTCATATCCGTTCCTATGCTATTAAAGGGGAGTTGCCACCACGAGGATTACACTCGTGTAGCCTGTTGCCCTAAATATATATATTTAAAAAATGGCAGAAGAAATATTGTATGGTTTTTTGAGACGATTTTTTTTCTGTAATTGGCCAGATTATAGATATTAATCTTCATCATTCCGTTTACGGAGTATAGCTCTATATAATCGCGATCGCAACGTCTGAGTTTCGAGTAATAAAAACAGGATGCGACAGGGGTCGGTGGTGGTGAGAAGGGAGAGAAGTGCTGGGCGTGGAGAAACCACAGGCTATTCGTGTTTGGACACCGTATGATATCGACAAAGCAACGGGCACCGATAAGCGCCTTAGGGCAGCCACTGGACCATTAATCATCCCGAAGAGTCGGGCGCTTACCTGCTGCCTCGCCATCCCCGTGCAAAATCTACACTGATTCTTTTGCGAGCTATCAAAAAGCAATCACCCCTTCCCCTTCCGACGAGGAGCAGGAAACTTTCAGCCTCACTCCTCCCTTCACTCTGCAGTTATTTTATATTTTTTTTGAAACGGGGAACAGAGGTAAAAGTTCTGACTTTGGTACGTGTAGTGTAACTTGGCAGCGATTCGGCTCTAATTCATTTATAGTGTTTGTCTGGCGGAAGCTGATATTTTGCTACTTCACAAAAACCGCTTATTTATCCCCGAAAGCTGCGCCTGTCTTCTTAACGCCACGAGTTTCTGCTTCGCATAAATTCGCTCGCAAATTGTGAAAGGACTTTGTGCACCCGAGTATGTATGTATATGTGTGTGTGTGTGTGTTATTCATGATTCAGAGAAAGCGCCTTTCTCATTTTTATTACCCTCCTTTTTTTTTCCCCCGCCCAGTAGTCAAACGTCGTTGTCCTGTTTCAAAGTCAGTTGAATTTCAGAGAGCTGTGAGGCAATTTTGTCTCGCTCAAACACTGCGTAAATACGGCACTTAAAGGCGCCATAATAGCTGATAATGTGTGTGGGTGTACGAGAGATACAGAATAGAATTTTGTTTGAGAAGAGCAACATTACGTCTCCGTTTCTAAAGTACGTTTCAAGCTTTGGGTTTGTCAGGAAAATTTTAGTTTTAAAACAAAGGAGAAACATGAATTATATTTTCTCCTGCTGACGTGCAGCAGCAGGCAACTTAACCAGAAAATAATCCCTTACCTTTGTTTATAAATCGCCACTTCTACACATCTTTACAACTTCTCTTTCTCACTTTTACAAAACGCATTTCAGTCTTTCAGTTGGAATAATAAAACACTTCTTTAACCCTTTAATTTAAGATTCTCATCCTTGATGTTTAGACGCAGTTTTGCTTTTATTAGATTTTCTAGAGAAGAGCCACAATAAATTGCTACGTACAACTCTGATAAAATAGTCTCTTACGTAACACAGTGGAACCTTCATTATTTTACTTATGGCTGATAGTTTTGAATGAAGTGTAATCGATATTATTACACAAATAATCGATCCCGTTGAGCTTCATTTTATTACTTTGACTAGCTGGGTGCCCGGTGTTGCTCGTGTACTTATTTATATAAACTCGAAAAGTATTTAATTGAATACTTAAATATATTCCTTGAGTATTTCAGGATATAATTATCAATTGCCACTCAGTCTTCATACATTACGAAATATTACATTGATGAAATTGTTAGCTAGACTCACAACTAATATAGCGCGAAAATTTTCCGCAAGGATGGTAAAGTAATTCGTATTCTTCTTTATTACCATTCGATGGAGTATTGCTGTATAAAATTATACTTTTTATTTAAAGAACATATTTCTGCTTTATTTCATTCCTAATAAAGGAAATATTTCCTTTGTTCGTTGCGTAGTAACGTCTCTCTCTCGCGTGACGTCATTGTCTCTTGGCGCGCAGTAATTTAATATTTAATGATCACGGTTTTTAATTATAATTCTTTCCACATGTATGCTAGGCGTTTCTCACCCTCACAGTACCGTTTCTCGTATTTTGAAGAATATGTGTACCAATTTTTGTTGCATTCTGTCCACGCGATAAAATTTTTATAAAGAACAACGTAAATACATACATACAAATATACATCCTTTATTATTATATAGATTATTAATCTATACTCTTGTTAGACACTGTTTCATTTGATGATAATTCAAAGGTTTGCAATTATTCTGCAAATATTTTTATCTCATTACACTTTTGGTACACACACACAAAAAAGGAAGCAACTCGTGAGCCGTTATTTGTGTTTATTTAACGAAGTGTGGCGCGTGGGAGCCCCAATTGTTGTCTACCTGAAGGTGGTCGGTCCCTGAGGGGTCGTGATGTTTCCCTTCTCTGAGGCAGGAGGGTTTCCTTTTGGGGGAGGGCGGCTTCCCTTGTTTCGTAAAGAACAGACGTTTTCTTTAGAGTCCTGGCTAACTGTGAACGTAACGTAAGAACCAAGGGCAATAGGATTAGGTTTCGGTCGAAGGTTTGTCTACGGAGGAAACTATACATAGGGATCATTAAGCTTATTCTTACAGAATCAAATTTATTAAATTTAATACTGTTACTTCTTGGCGCTATCTGATACATTTATCTTGAAGTCTAAACTTGCAAAAAAAATCATTCTTTACCTACTATTAAAATGCCCAGTAAAAATAAAAGCCGTATTAGGCAGAACAATTAAAATATAGCCTCTGTGTTATTTATCTCCTTCGGAGAATCAGTTCTTTCATTTTTATGTAAAGCGAATAAAGCGATTATATCAATTTTTGAAAGCTCCCTATTGCGTCTAAAGATGGCGGATTGAAGTCTGATATAGCCGAGAACCATCTTACAGCCTTGCATAACAACAATAACACGCTTAACGAAAATCAGTCTAGCCATTTTGTTGAGAAAAGTAATTCAATTTCCAACTGTTAAGAAGCCCCCAGTGCATGAAACCGAAATATAAACCCTGTACAATTATATTGCTTTATTAATAGATTATTTATCAATTTTATATTTAATACTAGCTGGGTGCCCGGCGTTTCCCGGGTTGTTATATATCCATAACTCCAGATTTGACTACAATTTTGGTTACTCTTGCGTTATTTTTGTTTAACGCACCTCAACCCCTATCCTTAAATGTGCTCCCCTCCATTGCGAAAATGGGTTGAACTCATTGACCCCGAAAAAAGTATCTTTCGACAAATATATATATACTGTGGGTTAAACAAATTGTTGAGTGTCATAATTAATCTCAGTGATATACATAATCCCGGATTTGACTATAATCTCGCTGGTTTTTGAGTTATTTTCATGTAATTCCACTCCACCTCCTCCCTTAAGGGTGTTCTCCTA
The DNA here is from genome assembly GCA_037074705.1 of Zhengitettix transpicula. NCBI lineage: Eukaryota > Metazoa > Arthropoda > Insecta > Orthoptera > Tetrigidae > Zhengitettix > Zhengitettix transpicula. The sequence goes on from CM073596.1 coordinate 28,367,681, forward strand.
CCAAGCCCGAAACGGGTTGAAATTATGCAGAGAGAACATCTACAGAAATAACATGAATCTCATTGACACCGACCCAAATATTGGCCGAAAATGTCTACCTCTAACCTCCCATCCGCGTTGCCCAGATTGACATATCTAAACTTAGTGATGTCCGTAACCCTAATAGACTCCAATCTTGGTTTTCTTCGCGTTATTTTCTTGTAACGCTTGTCCACCCCTACCTCTAATGGTGATCCTTTCCCATGGTTTAAGAAGTTTAAACTATACTCGGATAACATTGGAAGAAACTATATCAATCTCTTCTTTTCTTTTATTGGCTGGACAGCCCCGAAGGGCCTTGGCCTACCGAGACGGCTGCCAGACTGTCATATATCAACTCTTGGACCCCTAAAAATATTTATCCGACTTAAATATCGGATGTTTCAGTATGTTTGAATATTTCCAGTCCCGCTCCTGAGGGTGATAGACGCGTCTCATCTCGACAATGTTTGTTTCCTAGTCGCAAAGAACACGTGTAAGAAATTTGGTGAAATTTACTCCACCGGTGTAGATTTGTATAAGGAACATACAAACATACGAACAAATACTCTCCTTTATTTATTCGATTTAAATCATTTTTGGGGAATAAATTATTGAAATAAATATTGGAATTTTCTCATCAGTCTACTTTCAGAATTATATATTCGAATTTTTCAAAACATTTCTACTACTTGTCGTGAGTTTCATTGCTGTTCGGTAATATCGTCATCGTAAAATTTCAAACACCGTGTAAGAGTTTCAAAGTTATAAGAATGTGTGTCTCTTCGTGGTTTGAAACCAGCTGTGCAACAAGATTTTGTCCTCAGCCAATTTTAATCCTGTCTGAAGTGGAATGTGCCTGCTGGTCGACATGGATTCACTTCTCATAAATTCGCGCCACGTTTCTGAGAAGTCGTCTGCCTGAAGCTGCTTGCTGTCAGACCGAGATAAAACAAGTACGCTTGCTTGTATGCGCCACTCCTTCCCAAGCTGGAAATAGAATGATCCAGAGTCCACGGCGCCTAATAAACATGCTTTTAATTTACTACCTGGGCTGCTGACTCGACCTCTGAAACAACAGTCATGAATAAGTAAATGTTTCTGTAAAAACCTTCATTACAGTCCCTCCCGCTGCTTCCACGAAAATCTCTTCCCAAGAAGAAGCATTTGCTGCCAGCCAAATGAAGGTACAATTTAATACACGCACTCACCAGTTGGTCTGACATATTGAGAAATTGCTGCTTTCCAGCTAACCACGGTAATCAGAACGAAATAATTATTGTACGATAACTACAGATTTCATGTACTCTACCTCTAATGCAACAAATTCAGATAATTAGAGGCTTCTACAGGTGTAAGTTATTCCAGTACTCGAGCTACAAGTTTATTTACCTTTCTTAATTTTTAAGACTATTCTATTCTACGAAGAAGATGGATGATCTAACATGGCTTTATTAATACTAAGACAAAATTTAATGGCAATGTTTTGAGTTCGTCTAAAAATTTCTTGATACGAGGAATATAATACATTTATTATAAGGTTTCAAAAATAATTTAGCAATCTCGTGAAATGTTTTTAAACTTCCCGTCAGTACTCTTTTGCCTGTGCATACACCGTACCGGCTTTGCAAGCATTCTATATCTATATTGTAATAATTATCTATTTAAACAATTAAAATTATAGTTAGCCACACGTTGGTGACGCCAAATGGTAATATACACAATTAAAATTAAACAATTAAATACAACAGTTAGCCCGCGTTGAATGAATTAATTTAACTACTTTAACTTTAAATGAAAGGATGTTAATAAATAAAATTTTAGTTAATTAAACAAACGTTAATTTATTATATGCAAAAAAATTCAAGTTACAAAATCGATATTTATTGAATTTAACAACATTTATTACGTACAATCCAAAACTTTTTACTCTTTCTCTCAGGGTCTTTATCTGGGCCTTTAAATAAAGAAAGTTGTTACTATTTTTAAACAATCAAATCACAGTAAAGTTATGACAATGACCAATATTTACAATATAAAAAAAATCAAAATCTGACGATTAAATCTTTAACTAAGGGTTTACAATTAATAATTTAATGGATTCATGACTTAGTCTCTCTTTCTTTTTCTCTCTTTCTCTTTCTCTTTCTCTCTCTCTTTCTGTTTCTCTGTTTCTCTCTCTCCCTCTCTCTCCCTTTCTCTCTCCCTTTCTCTTTCTCTCTTTCTGTTTTTCTCTCTTTCTCTCTCTCCCTTTCTCTTTCTCTCTCTTTCTCTCTCTTTTTCTCTCTTTACTTCTCTTTCCCTCTCTTTCACTCTATTTCCCTCTATTTCCCTCTCTCTATCTCTCACTCTCTCTTTCTCTTTCTCTCTCTTTCTCTTTCTCTCTCTTTCCCTCTCTTTCCCCCCCTCTCTCTCTCTCTCGTAATTTTACCTCGTTCAGAAACTTTCACACACTTTACTTGAATATCAGGTTTTTTTACGATGCAATACTTCCGTGAATGTTTTACTTTGTATTAATTCACAACTTTAACCAGTAATACATTAACGACGTCTAGTCTCTGCTCAACTTTTATTTGTTCAGTCTCTTGCAATGTTTCGCCGCCAACTGCTCCATACATTATTATTGTCCATTCTTGTGTGTGATTTGTGTCTGTTTGCCGAAAACAATTCAAGTTCACAATGTTTTTAATTATTAATTGCCTTTTAATTACTACAATATATATTATTTAGTTATATAAGTTATATATCGTTCTTCTTTTGCTACACTTTTCCCTTACAGAATTGTAATTTAACACCGTGACATGGCAGGATAAAAATTCCCTTTTACTGCTGGTTACCCCTGGGAGGTTATAGCGATCACTCTTCTTTTCACTACCCTCCTCGGCTTAAGTTGCCGTCAGCTCAGGACACCCAGTACCCTGGAGTAGAACTCCAAGGCCTTTGTGTTAGTGTGGGACTTTCACCTCACAAAAAAAACCTGCATGAGGCATTAAGCCTCCTTTTCCTGAAGTCTCTATTCTTCTTTCCTTAGCTACTCAAATCTTGTAACCAGAATTTCTCCGGATCTACAAGATACATGTCACTGTTATTTTTTACGTTCAGGTCTTCAAACGCTTGGTGACAGCTGAAGACCTGTGTGGATGTTTCAATATTGGTGCACTTTGAACATCCTGGGGAAGTAATCTTGCCAAACCTATGTAGATAATGGTTGAAAGGACCATGTCCCGTTAGCAATCTACTTAATTCTTTCCCATGTTCCCCTTTCCATCTTCCCTTCTCTTCCACTATAGGTGTTATGTCGTGTAGACATCTGCCCTTTACACACTCTGCCCATCCTTTCTTAACCTAGTATTCTATTCCTTCTTTGGTTAATTATTTATTTATGGCCTTCCCGTGTATCCCTAGTATCTGAATGGCTCTCGCCATGCTCCACCCTAAACATCTTCTTGCTGCTTCTCGTCTGATGACAAGATCAAGTGGAGGCTTCAGACAGATTTTCTGCAATGATTCTTTATCCGTTGTTCTGTATGACCTCATGCCCTCCCTTTGAAGTTTATTGCAGATTCTTTGGAATGCCACTGTTCCAAGTCTTTCAGCACATGCCTCTGAGCCATAGGAGTAAATATTTAGGTGTAGTATATCCATTTTGATTTTAGAGGTTTTTCATGTTTGTCTGCTAGTGTTGGGGCCTTTTGGATTGCTCTGCGAGTTTGTGGCAGGAATCTTAGCTTATCATCCATTAATACTCCTAGATCTGCTTCTTTTACAGCTGATAGTTATCAGTTATAGTATTAAAACCTCGCCCACGGTCATCCACGCATCCGTTTCCATACGGATACGACTCATTCTAAACACATTTACGAATGGTATTTGCAAAAATTCGTAATATCTCTAAAACCATTAAAGATATCGAACTGTAACCTCGTCCAGTGTGATCCACGCACTCGTCATTAGGACACGACTCATTTTAGCGTATTTTTTCGTGCAAAAATTCACAAAATCTCGAAAACTGATAGAGATATTGAATTTTAATCTTGACCATCTCGTTCCACATCCACGTTTTATGTCGATATGACTGTTTTTAACAACTCCGCTGAATGTTTTTTTTGCAAAAATTCGGAAACCGTTAGACGTATCGTCTACTGTCCTCCACGCCCTCGTTTCCATACGAATGTGATTCATTTCAATCACCTTTACGAATGGCTTTCCAAAAATTCTCAATATTTCGAAAACCTATTAAATTTATTCCTCGTCACAATTTTTTCCCAAAAAACAATTATTCTACTTTTGCTTGCAGAAATTTTAAGTTGTTGTATCCAGGGGTGACCATGTTCTTCATAACGCTATTTCCCTTATGTTCTATTTCCGCACGACTCATTTCACTTATTAATAACAAAAAGTCATCTGCATTTGCAACACCATCTTCGTTTTCTTCCAACTCATTAATTTTTTCCCTGTGACATCGTCCATATAAATAAATATTCCACGACAACGGGCCTAAGACCGAGCCTTGAGGGACTCTCGTCTTCGATGTTTTGGACGCCGTTTGTTGAAATCCGAACCGTTCTATTTTGAGCATAACTCATTGTTAAATCCATTAAGTATTCTGGCATTTCGATCTTTTCTAATATTGATAAAAGTTTCTGACATAAATTAGACAGTTGAAAGAGTTACAGAAGTCTATCAGAATTGCCATTTGATATTTACGTTTGTCGTTCTCTACTGATCGCCATTTTTACGGGGAAACCATACTGGTTATCGGAAGGGAAGGCTTTTTCTAAGATGTGACTGAAAATACTAGAGTACATGACCTTTTCTAGTATTTCGGCTTGCGTATTAATCAAGCGCACAGGTCTGTATGAGCCAGGTTGCATCGGGTCTTTTCCTTTTCATTTATAGAGCATACAAACAGTTGCTGTTTTCTATATCTCTGGGAATGAGCGTCTGTCGATGCACTCATTACAAAACTCCGCCAACAGTACGGGTTTCAGCCCTTTTAAGACTTCTGTCGGAATCCCATCCGGCCCAGGTGCCTTGTTTGCTTTCACGTCGAGAATTACCTGTGATATTTCATTTCGGCTCACTTTCATATTTACTTGGATACATGAACATGTTGTAACTATTGTTAAGACATGGGTTATATTCTTGTTACAAGCTGAAGAGTAGGGAGAATAAATAATCGAGCGATTGTACAGATTTTTGTGTCCGAGGTAAATGAGCGCATTCGGGACTCCTGTCGTCTCCATGACTACAAATCAGAATGATATTCAATGGTAATCTGTTTATTGCATTGCCAGGGTTCCAAGGGGAAGATATAAGAAGTGTGTGATGTCTTAAAGAGTTGCTAATGACCCGGCGACAGTCATCTTTAAACGAGACAAAAGCTGTAATTGGAGTTAACTTTATGGGCCGGGTTCTAGTTTACGAGCGGAGTTGTTTGACCAGATGGAGATATGGGCAGGACCCTTATTGTGACTTCTGCACAGCAAGGGTCGAGAGAGCCGGGGCAATTAGTTTATTGCTTTCATTCGCCGCTTCCTGCCACCCACGCAAGCGTGACACGGGCCGCACCGCTACGCCTGCCTTCTCACGCCCTAAAGGCCTCACAGTAAAATATGCTCAAGTTATCACGGCCGTAAAATACGGCGAACGGTCAAAATAAAAATAAATAAGCAAAGCATTTAAGTCTTCACAACGTAACATTGCTATAAAAGACTAGAAAATATCTTCGTATAATCGCACCCAAATTTTTTAACCGTAGAATGGCTACATAAAATAAACTAAAGTGTTGTAAATACTAACCATGAGTCAGCTAGAGGATAATAGAAGAGACAATCTTAATAATTAGGTGAATGGTTTCTTCAAATTATATGCCGCATTCCGAGATATTTTCATATTTTTAAGAACTGGGCCCTTTACAAAAAATATACAAATATTTATACGTATCATTAAGTGAAAAAAATTAATTTACGCCACAAATATATTGTTATAAAAATAGCACACATTCTATTCTAAATGTACAATAAAACGCGTAACGGATGTGTTCGGCTAACTAAAATTTAATTACTTCATACGTTTTCGTAAATATGTGTAATTTTTTCAGGTTTTTCCACGACGCGTCCACTTCAGACAATATACTTAAATCAATTTAAGATATTAAGATGCCAAGTAGGGAAAACTACCCAATTTTACGTGTTTCCTTTGTTAATTTTCTGGAAAGTCAGAATATAATATACCTGTTATTTTTAACTCGTAAGAAACCGTAATAACCTAGCCTGTTACCGGCGTAGCGCATAAAAATAATCCTGAAAACCTATGAAAAAAATATTTGCTAACAAATAATCGTTTCTTTACATAAATAAATAACAGACAAAACTAAGTGCTAAATTAAATTCAGCACAACTTCCCTGCAAACCACTTACAACCGTCTTAAAAATGAAGCAGTGTATGTATGCATGAATGTATATATTTGTATGTATATTTGTATGTTTCTTATACAGATCTACAGAGGTGGAGAAAATTTCACCAAATTTCGTACACGTGTTCTTCGCGACCAAGAAACAAACACTGTCGGGGTGAGACGCGTATTCCACCATCAAAAGCGGGGGTGGAAATATTTAAACATGCTAAAAGAGCCGATATTTGAGTCGAAAAAATATTTTTAGGGGTCAAAGATATTGATAGTGCTTCTACCGATGTTATATGAATATAATTTTCATCCCCTACTCCCTGGGAAGAAGGACACCCTAAGGAATCAAATCCGGGGGTATCCATATCTCTGAATTTAAGTATGACATCCAACTTTTTGTTTAACCCAAAGTAGAGTGTGGAAATGTAGTAAAATGTTAAAACGGACGATATGATGTTCAACCCCTTTCGGCATGGAAGGTGAGCACATGTAGGGATAGGGGGCTATGTGCATTACATGAAAATAACGCAAAAGCAACCGAAATTGGAGTCAAATTGGAGGTTATGGATATACGCCATTCCGGGCAACGCCAGACACCCAGCTAGTACTTAATTTATCTCCAACCCGGCTTTCAGATATTTTATATTAACTTCGAATCTCCGCACGAAATAGGTAGACGTTAATCATTTAATTTATAGTTCTTTTAACAAAGATTATTTATTTATTTTTTACTTATTAATAAAACTTATTTTTTAATTTTCTTCAATTAAACCCGTTTCCATTTAATTGCGTATTAAATTATTCGTTAATTAATGAAACATTTGGTATATCCGCATTGTCTTACAACTTAGTCCTGTAACAATGTAAATCTAAATTGTAATTAAAACAATTTTGTTTCATTTCAAGGTAAAATACTGTTAACTTTCTTTCTTTTAAAAGTTTGAATACCACATAATTTGCCGCAACATGTGGGCAATTTGTTAACTTCCCTAATAATTTCCGTCGTATTTTCTTTTAAATTCTCACAATTTTGTTTCTAAGTTCGTTGGTATACTGTAAGAAAAACAATCATAATTTTAGTTAGAGTTCCTCCGTATTTTGTATAAAAATTTCTCAGCAGTGTAAAATTAACCTTAAATTTTTTCTGTCATATTTAATGCCAAATAAAAGTTAAAGTACAGACTACGCCGGACAGAGAATAAAATAGAATATGAAAACTGGGCGATGACCACAAGATCATCGTTTTAAATAAAGAACAACTGCAATTTCTTGCAGTGGAAACATAATTAGGCTTTATGCTCGTAATATAGGGCGTGAGACGTTGTCTTTAAGCTTGTACTTCAGAGTAAGGGAGATATAATGGAATTGAGAGAGTACAACTGAGTTAACTTCTAACTGTGCCATTATTCTATGGTAACTTCGGAAAGTGGTTGCACTAGATTATAAAAGCCCTCAGCCATTAAGGAGTAATGAATGCGTAATTACGTGAACAGTTCATTTTCACTGTGGTTGAACGTGTTCCGTAATTGAATTTTTACTCGGCGAATTGCATTGAATATTTAAATTACTGGAACAAATAAGGATACAATTAACACCGGCCGCTAAAGTGTAGACCACTTACGGTGTCTCTGTAGGTTAAATATTCACGAAATAAGCTAGTTATGACGTCAACCTGTAACTGCAGGATAAAATTTATACGAAAATTGCCGCAAGAAACGGTACAAGCAACTACACGATTTATTCTGTATAATAAAAACTTGTTGCAGGCAGCCTACATTCGTGGCAACGATAATCATTGCTCTCCTATATTCTTATTTAACTCTAGGAAGAAAAAATTATTTGATTATTAATTACACGGTATCAATTTTTCGTGTAAATCTTCGTAATCACTTTGGATTTTTTTTTACCCACACACAATTTATTATTTCTTGAAAATTATATTGAGTATGAGCTATTTGTATTTCATTTAAAATAATTTTATTGTGTTATAGTATTTTTCATACAGGAGATTGTAGATTTTATACTTATTTTTTGATCCCATAATCCCCTACATTGAGGGGTTGGGTGAAGTCACAAATTAAATTAATTGCACAGAACAGTTGAAACGTTCTACAAACACAATTACTGGAGTAATAATAGTAATATACATGTATACATAAAAGTATATATATATTGTAATAATCAAATTAAAAAACATTTAATTTAATTTAATGAATTTGAATTTATTCGTGCCACACATTGTGGAAGCCATTTTGTAATAATTAATGAAGATGGATTTTTAAATGAAAAATTATTCAAATTTTAACAAATAAAAATAATTTATTTTCAATGTTCGAAACAATTACACTAATAATTACAAATAGAATTTATCTCAGGGTCATTACTGGGTTTGATAATGGCTAATCATTTATTTATAAATCTTATCAACACAAAATTCAATAAAAAGAGTTACTCGTTAATTAACAAAGGCGAAAATTTACTTGTCGACGAAATTTTACTAAAAGATGGATTCTACTTAACAAATTTTATCAAAGGAAGAGAACGATATCTGACATGTATCTTTTAATCCGGTTTACATAAATAATTGTTTTATATTGGTACTTACGGCAGAATTCCAGGATACTTTTGACTTACGACGCTTTATGGCGGGTTTTTGCACAGCTTCTACTTAAACTCACCGGCTCTAGATTTAATATTTTTGAAACAAAATCAGGAACCAGGAACTTCCTTTGTGTCTCCTCCTCGGTTGACCTCTGCCGATCTTCACTGCCGGCTACGTCCACAAATCTGTTGGTGTTTAGCAGGTTTCGTAGTTCTGCCTTCGATTCTCGCTCTCGCCTTTCGCTTTAGTCCTCGTCTCTCGGTACGTGTTTAGTCTCCAATTTCCAAAAGTTCTTTTACGACCACCCGATCGCTAAGGATTCGAAATACGGACTGAACTCTACCGTATCTTAATGTGAACTCTCTCCTCAATATTTTAAATGCGACCTGTACTTGACCAAACCTTCCAGCCAACTCAACACTTCTCAATATTTTAATGCGATCTGCATCTAGCCAAACCTTCTAGCAAACTCAACACAGGGCCAATGATTAGGGATTGTTTCACGCTGATTTATTCGTAATAATTGTTCGATGCCCGATGGGAGTTTCCTGAAGATGCACATCATTCTATTAACAGCGTATATGAAGCCTCTCAATATTTCATGACAAATTTCGGATAAATGCTTCGATTTTTTAGGGCAATCGCCTTACTCCCCTCTTTATTATAATCCTCCTCCAAACGTGTAAGATATTATAGTTATATCTATAGCCTAGTGCACTCAGGAAGCTTCTGACGAAATATTTCTAAGAAATTAAAAGAATCGTTTCAGAAAATCCTTATTTGAGGTTTTCCAACTTTATTGATAATATATTTCCACCAAAAACTGAGCAATAATTGATCGTGGATGACAATGAGAAAGATATTTATTTATTATATATTTTGTAATAAACAGAAATTGTATCCAAAAATATTTTGCTTACTTCACTCTACCTATATATACAGTTCAAGGAATTCGACGTTGAGAAGGTTGGCCTATCTCGTAGATCTTGAAATTCAAACACGACTGAGGTGAATTAATGGTTTGTGGCACTTAATTAGATTATGTCGTGTAGATGTTATCAGCGGGTAAGCAGTCCATGTTATGATATATAACTGGCGACATGGCGCAGAGTCGTTCATCAGCTGGCCCCTGTACTTAACGAGGCCCGCATCTCATTATCCGGAACCACAATCGCGAATAATGTGTCAGCAACCGAGCAATTCGAGACCCTTGCGAAAAATTACAAAGAATACTCGCTCCTAGACAATATCTACACAACAAACAAGTTGCTTGAATTAGTAACTAATTTCAAATGGAAAAGTATGATTTTAAATTCCGAACACAATGTTTCAGCATTTGTACATTTTATTATTTAACAAATGCCTCATCTTTAATAAGAATGAAAACTTCGGGACCGCTTTCAGATGGTGATTTGCAATTGTCACCAAAGTTACGAAAGAAAATACATATTTAATTTATACTAACAAAATTGTATAAAAGAATCTAACAACACCAACAAAACTAGAGAAATCTGGCGGTAAAATATATTTGCATAAAATTTGACAGAATAACGTTTCTACATACCATTTTTAATTTGAGCTGCTCTGGTACCGGTTTGTGCCCTCCACAGGTATTTTAATTGTAAAGAAAAATATTTAATTAACAGGCCATAACACTGATTGCTATTACCGTTTCACTTCACAAAAATTCCGGGGCCTCTCTAACAACTGTTCACGAGCTTTACGTTGTCGTACTTATTGTCATTCAGTTTTGCTGTAGAAGTACGTTAATGCCAAATGTGATATTTTCAGCCTTTGTTCAGCTTAGACTTTGCTGAATTCCTAATTGTTTACGAGAATCCTATGCTGGTCTCCACTCTGGTCGCGAACAGACCGTCAGACCCTCAAAATACTCTGCCGTGACCACTGCGGTCAGGCTCCAAAAACACTCTGCACAGACTCCCAAAAATACGCTGCTCTCTCCGCCGTAGTCCTGAGCGTCTTACATACGCTTTTCCGACAACCATCGCGTAGCAACCTTTACAGTCGCTACATTATTGCGCCACACTGACTGTTCTTTACCGTGCTCTCTCCTCAAAGTTACGCCGAGAAGCATATTAAAGGAAAAAAATGATTAAATAAACTTACATTACACATTGGTAATCTCTACAATAGATTTAATTATTATCTGGATGGTACCATAAAATTTATTAACAGTGGGTTAAGTCCTCAGTTGTCAGCGCAAATCTCTGAACCTACACCTCAACACTTGGAAATGTTGGCATATATTTTTTAATACTAGGAAACAAATATTTTTATCGTCAAATTATCTATAATAATATCGAAGGTGTACTCAAATTTTTCTTTATTTTGGCGTGAAGAAATATTGTCACATGTTTTCAGTTTGTCTGAGCTTGTTTCCTTGGATCATGTTGCTTTTCCGTCTGGTAATCGCAGGGCTAGGGGAAAATGCTTGTTGGTCCGCTGAGGCAGACACGGCGTTTGGCGTCTCTGATAACAGGACGAATCCAACGACGTGCGACAATCAGCGTCTCCAGATAAGAGACGCTTCCCGTGTAGAATTAGAGGTACCTTACGGAAGACCAGCTTCCGCCCCCGCCCCTCCCCCAAGGCGAACTCATCTTGTTGCAAAGAAACTTTCCCGTCTGTTGATTAATGATATCATAATCTATTCTTGCAGTAGGTAGAATTTTTCGCTGTTTTCAACAGTTTATTATGAACTGTTTAAATTAAATATGGAATACTTGTAAATTTATGAACAAAACTGTATAATGCATAGATAAAAGTTTTTAAGAATAATTTTTTTTAAAAAAAAACCTATATAAAGGACAGTGACTTCCTCAAGATCCAACAACGTGTTCCAGAGGCTACCTTGAAATGTTACACAAAAACGCTCTGAGTAGATAATATACATCACTAGTATTACCCACGGCATAAATCGCGTGAATTTAGATTTTTTGCTGACAAAAAAAAACATGTATTATCTTAAGTTCAATTAATAAGCATTCTTCTTCAATGAATGGTTTATTAAGTTCACTTTTACGATAAAAGTTTCAGAATAAAATTAAAAAAACTTTTCCAGCCTTCTAAGTAAATCTATACTCCACAAAATATGTTCTGTTTACATCAAAACTTATATAATGAGTGACGTCATCACGTCATCTTACACTATACTCACACTGGTCGTTAACAGGTCGGTCAGACCCTCAAAACACTTTGCCGTGACCACTCCGGTCAGGCTCCCAAAATACGCTGCTCTCCCCGCCGTAGTCCTGAGCGTCTTACATACGCTTTTCCGACAACCATCGCGTAGCAACCTTTACAGTCTCTGCATTATTGCGCCACACTGACTATTCTGACCGAGTGTCTCACACAAACTGATTATTGATTTAATATTATTCAACCGCAGTAGGAAATATTTTCTTTTCTGTAATCGTGTAGCAAAGTCTAAAAGATATGTTATGGCTTTCAGAAATTGATACAATTTAAATAGTAATTATCGATTAAAAGCTAAAATTAGGTAACAGATTCTTTTTTAACAAACAAATAATTTAAGTACATTTAGACGGGTTCGTAAATCATTAGACCTGATCATTAAGGCTGACCTATAAAGTTTATAAAAAGCATAAAATAGTCCTCGGTATTCACACGGGTTTTGCACATCTATATTTAAACGCAACGATTAGACGACTAATAGCTCTGTCTTCGCCTAAACGTTGCGTTTAAATATAAATATGCAAAACCCGTGTTAATACTATTTATTGAACAACTATACAGTGAAAGACTTCAATCTTTGATCATAAAATTACACTTCGACAATGTACTTTATTAATCATCAGCATTAGTTTTATATAATATTTCGAATCAACGTATATGATACTTAATAAAGACTAATTAAATTAATTTGTATGCACTTAATAACATGATTTTTGATTGATACTGATTATTAGAAATTATGTATTCAAGTACTAGACATGCATACAGTTTGGATTATTTGTCTGTAGGATTTAAAGTGGATTATAAAGTTAATTACATTTCAAATTTACTGTTTTTAGGATATTAATAAGTAATTAAAGTTTCATCCGGAGTTGCTGATAGAGATTGAGGATATTAGGCGGCCTTTATTACAAACAACCGAGTTAAGTAGAATAGCTTTATTTTTCAATTCCAATAATTCGCTCTAAGGTAATGTAATAGGAAACTACGTCTTTAATTAGTTAAATCGTTCCATTAATTATTTTTATTATTTACTTCACAGACGCTACTTTAACAAGCAGACAGAATGAAACAAAATAATGATCTCCTCTATTCTAGAGATCTGTTACTACTGTATCGTGAATGTAAATATTTGAAATATAAATAAATCAACTGTAGAACGCCAAATTGTGTAATAATTTGCGACATAAATATTTCTCTTTTATATTTTACAATAATTTCGGAATAAATACCAATAACCTTTGCCTGTAAAATTTTATAACTTAATATCAAAGCAATGCGATCTCAGTCCCAGTTTGATCATCTATGTGCTTCTTCGAGAAATGCCAAAAATTACATAAATATCGACGCCGTATCCAACTATTCTGCAAAATAAAGTTCGACATTTTAAAATGACAACCGTATCCCGTGGTTAATTTTTAGGTGTCTTCGAAGTTCATATTGTGGGGTTTCTTACTTCTGGAGGTAAAATACACGTAACGGGTAGTTTTGGGTTCCTGCGGCAACTTCAAGTCTTTTCGTCAGTTTTCCATCATTAATCGGCCTCCATCACTTCTATCTTAAGTACCGTTAACTGTGTACATCAATTTTGATGGATCAGATTCAACTTCTTTCGCACTTTATCTCTCCAAATCTTTTCTCTTCCTCACATTCAAATGCTTCTCTCACTGGATCAAATAGTTTCAGACTATTCCTCACATCGGTCTTCTAAGTCACCATCTTATTTGTTATAATCACCCGTCTGACACCAGTAAAGGTAAATTCAGAAACAAACTAGACAATAATCTGCACCCGATATGAATTATTTCTATGTATAATGCCCCTTTTTAAACTGTTTCGTCATTACCGAACGCTTAAGAAGTAATAGGGGTTCACTACAAATCTTTTTACGAAATTAAAATTGAGTCTAATTAATGTTTTATTTGAAAATGATTCTAAACATGCTATATCATTTATTAATTTTATGTTAAATACTAGCTGGGTGCCCGGCGTTTCCCGGGATACGGGATATCCATATCCCCCGATTTGACTACAATCTCGGTTATTCTTGCGTTATCTTTATGTAACGCACATCGACCCCTATCCTTAAATATGCTCTCCTCCCATGCCAAAAGGGGCTTAACTCATTGACCCCAAAAAAAGTATCTTTCTAGGAATATATTGGCCGTTTTAACATGTTCGATAATGCACTGATGGGTTAAAAAAAATAGTTGAATGTCGTAATTAAACTCAGCGACAAACATAATCCCGGATTTGATTCTGATCTTGCTTGTTCTTGCGTTACTTTCATGTCATATCACTGCACCCCCCCCCCCCTTAAGGGTGTTCTCTTAATAATCTGCACCCGATATGAATTAGTTTTAGATATAACGCGCCGGTTTAAATTGTTTCGTTATTACAGTACGCTTAAGAAGTAATGGGGTTACACTACAAATCTTTTTACGAGAATAAAATTGAGTATAATTCATGTTTTACTTGCAATTTATTCTAAAGAAAGAGGATAAAATGAAAAAAAAATACGTCTGATTGAAAATCAAAAGCTTTAGAGTTTTGTCAACTGACAAGTGCAGTTGTGTCAATCTAGGCTCTTCTTCGCAGCCGAGGAAAGGGACAAGGATCCCAGAAACGTTGTGTGGTATTTTTGTCTGAATTGGATATCTTTCTTATTTATTATACAAAGAGGATAAGTGGGGGTTACATATTGAGTTAAATTTCACTTAGTTTTAATGTATTACAGGTTCTCAAAATCTCTTCACCTAAAGGCCTAATACTCAGGTATTCAGATCAGTTACAATTACTTTTTTGAAATTGATCCTAGATAGACGATTGGAATTGGAACCGTAATACGATTTAATATGTAACGTTGAGCATACTCCATAGCTCTAGTGGAGCATTAAGTGTTTCTATATTTTCAGTATTTATTTATAACGAGGATTGGCTCGGTGGACAAGCCGTCTCCATAAAGGCCGTTTCTTGCGGAAGCATTACCCTTGTCCCGTCTCTTAATGTATCGCGCACTCAAAATGGGATAATGGCTGGCTCGTTGGCTTTGCCGACGGGGCGCCAACGATATATCTGTGTGATTCACTTCTAAACGCCGGGCCTGAATCACAATGAAGCTGCCACTGTTATTATGCCGCCATATTTTACGTGTTCACTTATCCCGAGCCCAGTGTGCTCTTCCCCTCTATAAACTGCAGACTTAAATTTCCTGAAACATCCTAGGGTCAACACTGCTTCCTATTTCCTTCAATTATACCCTATTACGACCTATTATTACTGTCTACTGCAAGGAAATACGTGTCACATGTGACATATGGGCTATATAGATAGAGACATACGTCAGTGCAGCAGATGTTGAGATATTTGAATAAGTGTCTGAAAAACAGGATACTTTCTCAAAAATGTGTTGCACAGTGTTTACTTTATTGCTCACACTTTTCTCACGCAGAAATAAACTACAAAAATCATTAAAACTTTCCAGAGATCTATGGAGGAGGCTAGCTTTGGGGATGCATTCACATCTCTCTGGTTTTTGAACTAAGGTTCCCACATGCCTGTTTTGAGAGGTTTATGTTCCGGGGTCACAGACTTCGGGCATCCGGTATGAGTTGTGCGATATTCATATTGGAATAGTCGACCAGCTGCCTCCTAAACTGGTCAAGGCACGGCGAGGGGAAATCTGCGCCCCCACAACAAACTTCGCTCCTGCCATGGGAAGGGCGTGGGAAAAGTTCCAATTGCCCCACCAATCTGATGCAGGTTTTTCTAGGGTTTCCCCTGCATCACTTTTAGGCGAATTGCCGGATAGAATCCTTAAACCCCCTTTAAAATCCCTTCCGATGCTATTAAAGGGGAGTTGTCACCGTGTGGATTACCCTCATGTAGCCTGTTACCCTAAAAAAAGTTAACCGTTGGCTACCTTGCTCTACCTTTCCGCATCCCCCACTTTTACTCCCTTTTCTATGCTATAAGAGGGGAGTTGCCACTATATGGATTACCCTATGCAAAGCCTGTCTACACCTACAAAAAAAAGTATAATACAAGGAAGCCTGTTCGAGCATTCTCTCGCATGTGCACCTTCCCAGATAGCTCTGGAGGAGGCTACCAATGGGAATGCCTTCACATCTCTCTGGTTTTTGAACCAAGGTTCCCACATGTCGAGGCACATTGGTCTGTTTTGATAGGTTTATGTTCCGGGGTCTCAGATCTTGGGCATACGGTAAGAGTTATCCACTATTTCTATTGGAATAGTCGGCCAGCTGCCTCCTAAACTGGTCAAGGACGGCACGGGGAAAGCTGCCATCGGAAGGGCATGGGACAAGTACCAAATGCTCGACCTACCTGATGCAGGTTTTTCTACGGTTTTCACTGCATCACTTTTTGTCGAATTTCGGGGTAGGATCATTAAACCATAGCGTGGGTCCCTAGTTAACCCTTGGCTACCTCCCTCCACCCTTCCGCATACCCCCTTTCAAATCCCTTTCCTATGCTATAAGAGGGGAGTTGCCACTATGTGGATTACCCTATACATATCCTGTCTACACCTTGTTATAAAAAAAGAAGTAATATACAGTGCAATAATTGAAACACGAGCTCGTTGATTAAATGATTCCTTTTACGATCATATAATTTTTTTTAAAGTGGATAACAGTCGGAAAGGTTTACAATTTAGAATTCAGAGTCCGCATATAAAAGCTTTTGAGTGATGGACAGACCTCAAGAATAATTGTAAGCGATCTATAAAATGCATCAAGTCGTTTCGCTAAGTATTTATCCAAGATGGCGGATGTATACGTGGTTATAATTACAAATGCGTTTTACGGAAACGTGCGATGTCTCGCTCCATACAGCATATACAGGGAGAGTTTCAAGCTCCGTTCCTATATTGATAAAGTTATTCATCTTGTCTGTAGTCAAAGCAAACAATGGTGTTCTCATTTTTTTTCTTCTTTTACAATTGGACACTTCCGTAGTTGATACACAATAGAAGAACGTCATCATTCCAACTACGAGACCGCTAATGGGCGTAAAAGAAGAGTAAAGATATTTGTGAGATGAGAAGTTCTGTGAGAGGCACAATAGGGGGAAAGGGAAAAAAAAACAAAGACCGTTTGTTTGATGGAGACAATGTGATCACAGTTTCGGCGCCCATGGATTTGTTAGAAGTGATTGAAGGACAATAAAACGCTCGTAAACCTTGGTATGCTGTTATTCTTCTTAATTACCCTCATGGCTGATACTAAAAAATTATTGATTTTCGTATAGAATCAGAGTTTCATTTATTTTACCATAGCAACGGGTAATTCTTGAACACGTTTGTTTCGTGACGGAACTCTAATAGTGACAATTCTTGTATTACAACCTTATTTTTAGTACCGAATTAAAACTTTGAATTGTTTCCGTTCCATGGTGGGAAATATTACGAAAATTCCACAATTTCGTTTTTAAAACGAAAAGTAATAGGACTAACCTTTCATCACAAACCAGATGGGACAAAAAAATCCCATTATAGTTTTAAATATTGTATACTTGCCGCATATTATTTAATTGACTATTTAAAAACTACATGTGTTTCTTTGTTATTTAAATTTACGGTTATTTCGGTTTGTTTGCCTCAAAATAAATTTTTAACAAACTGGAAAAAAATTCCATCGCACGGTGACCTGTGCCCTTCAAGGATGATTTCACACGCTTCTCGTGATCTGCCCCCCCCCCTCCCGCTATGAAGTATATTATTTATAAGCCGTTACTCTTCACCTTCTTTTAATAATGAAAATGCGTCCAGCTGTTTGCTTTAACAGTATAGCATAATATATGTCAAGCGAGTATAACAGATGTTGGAAGATAATTTCCATATGGAGAGACAAGCAACTAGCTTATGTTAATTACGCGATGCAAATTCGCTACTTACTGACAGCCATTGCAACTTAAAGTAAAATTCAGCGTTGTAATAATTATACAAATATTTATCTTGTATTCAGTGTGTTGCTTAATACTACAGTGTCATTTTCTTACTCTAATTACTATTGGTTGACTAATACTTAATTTACCTGATGTACAATTACGTTTGTAATTATTTAATGAACTCTCCATTATTCAACTGGAATGTCTCTCGTAACCGGAATGGATATTATGAATTAAAAAGCTTTTCCTGTAAGAACTTAAATGATAAACTACTCTTCATTACATAGTTGTAATGTGTAATATTTTATTATTATTTACTGGCTGGGTACTCAGCGTTGCACGGATACTCATTCTCTACACATTTACAATAAAAAATGTGAAATTATAACGACATACAAATTTATCCATATTTTTATTAGAACTCACTTGAAATAATTCGTCAGCTGTAGCACATTAAAAATGTATTAAATTATAATGGTCAACAAATATTAGGAATTTATTTTACCATCATTCGACGTTTCCTCCAGCACATTTAAAATTGTGCAAAATCATGATACGTGCCATATTTATGCCATGCCAGTCATTTAAAAGCCAAGTTATTTAAAAGAAAATTAGTTCCACTGATCGTATAATCTTTCGTATTGTTTTTTTTATCATCATTCCACGGAGTATTTCTGGATAAAATTATAATTCTTGTTCAATCGAAATATTTCTGCTTCATTTCATGACGAAAAAAGGAGCTATTTACTTTTTTGTGCAGTATCGTCGCGCAGTAACGTCTCTCTTAACGTCATGATTTCTTAATGGGCAGTCATTTAACAGAAAAGAATCACACTTTTTAGTTATAATTCTTTTCACCTTTATGCTACAGGCTTCTCTCTCCCCCCCCCCCCCCAACAGCACCGTTTCTCGTCGTTTGAAGAATATGTGAGCCATGTATTGTTGCAATTTGTCCACGCGTTTAAATTTGTATACAAATTAACGTAAATTCGTAATAATATACATCCTTTTTTATTATATAGAAGATTCTTATTTGTTTACGAGATTTTTCTTAAACGTAGCATTATTTTTTTTATATGAGGCCTAATCCAGGTGGTGGCAAATCCGATTTAATAGTACAGGAAAGGATTTGAAAGGCGGGAAGCGGAAGGGTAAAGGAAGGTAGCCTAATATTGACTCTTAATAACGAGAAAATTTTGATATTTCCTTATTATATATAATATATTAACTTTGCTAATGCGCCAAGACGACTCAGAATTATTTTATATAAATTTTTATCATATTGATAAAGACACCTTTAAAAATAATGTTTCTTCTTCGACCTAATGGTGAAGTGTCTGAATAAAAATGAAACAAATTTACTCTACGGAATGAGTACACAATAGCTGCTTTTTATTGGTCGGTCTGAGCCCTTTGTGAAATATGTTCCAAACCAATGCGTTATTGAGAAAAATTAATTATTTGATTTGTTTTATACGGTATCTTTATTTCTTCTTGATCTGAAATTACTATCTGGTTGTCTTTCGTTTCAGAATATCGTAGCATGTCCCTATCACCCTTTCAATTATTTATTTCTTACCTGAGGACCGATATACAATTAGACTTTCTTCCCAATGCGATAGAGATGGCAACAAATTCCAATTTAAAAGAGAAAAGATTTACTCATCAATTAATTAGGACGAAAATTTACTTGTCAGCGAAGTTAAACTAAAAATATGGATTCTAATTAACAAATTTTAGTCAAAAGAAGAAAACGAAATCTGGTTTACATAATTATTAGTTTTTATATTGTTACTTACGGCTGCCCAGCATTCCAGGGTACCTTTAATTGTTGAAGCACTAAGACGGGTTTTTGCACTTCCTCTAAAACGCACAGATTCTAAATTAATATTTTTAGATCAAAACTCAGGAACCAGGATGAACCTCCTTTCGTCTCTCCCTCGGTTGACTTGTGCTAATTCTGCGCGGCCATGTTCACAAGACTGTTTGTGCTTAGCAGGTTTCGTAGTTCTGCTCGAGTGAATATTTCGTTTTGAGCAAAATGTTCAGGGACCATTCAACTCTGTCGATTGGTAATTTTCGATATTTCTCTGCAACTTTACTTTAAATATTTGAAATTGTCTTGTCTATTTAAACACGACCAATTTCTGTCGTGTCTGACTGCCAACTCAAACTTCTCAATATCTTCCTGCGACCTGCATATGACCAAGCCTTCCTGCTAACTAACTCCCGTCTCGCAATTTTGAGGGCGCTTTACTTCTTCCGACAAAAAAGCAATGCTCTTCTTGTCTATTGTTGTTCTGTTCTGTACCGCCGTCAAGAATATATTTCTCAAACAATTTATATTTTCAAATTCACAATTAATGTCTTAATTAATTGGCATTACGATATATATGTTAATTCCCAAAAAAGTATTTTTATAAAACATAAATTTTTAATGTCTTTTACTGTCAAAGAACCTTGTATTATATTTTTTGAATATGACCAGTTTCCTTTATTTTTTATTTTTATTTTATTTTAATATACAGAAAATTTTTTAATCCGAAGACCCGTTTCCTGAGTATTTAAATTTGAAGTTTATGGCCTCCAACCTCTAAACTGCAAGTATGAAATTAGAGCTACTAGTATGTTTGCAAATTCTGGCGCATCTGCGTGCGTGCGTACATTATCGCCGCAGTAATACCAGGCTTGAGTCAGCATCTCCCTTTTAATGTTACGTTCGCTCGGAGTTAATATTTGCGGCAACGGCCCCCTGTAATTTTGTGAGTGGGCAAGGGGGGGGGGAGCAAAGGCCCCCCCTCCCTCCATTCCCCCGAAGGAAGTTGTTGATTGTGATGCACCCCTACGTTCCTCCGGATTCCGGAACGGAATGGGACGACGATCGTTAAACTGTTCCCTCGATTGCTGGAAAGGTTGAGCCTCTGTGCTTGCAGGTTTATTGACTTGTTCAACAGTGCGCCATTACCCGCGATCTAACGACCGCAATAGCGAGCGGACGGGAATTATGAGATTTGAATAATATATATTCGCACTCGATAAATGAGACCCTTTCGTGGTAATGCAGCTGCAGTCGCTCTCACATACATGAAGCTCAATTGCTATTTTCCTGCTGATGGAATACACGGAATCACCACTGCCGGCAATTACCTGGATAGATGCAGTTGTTAAAATGATTTTTGTGCTCCGCAGGTCCATGATTGGTGGGGGTGAGTCAATTAAATTTTTCTTTCCAGGAACTTTTAAATACGTATATTAAGCAAGCTTATTCTCCATGCTGATAATCACAAAAAGAAATATTTGAATCCTTCATTAAAACAACGTGAATACATCTGAAAATATTGTTCAGCAGATTTTTGAACAGATCGTCAACTACAATACTGTAATCCGCGCAACCGTTTTTTTGTTTCAAATTTTCTTCACAGCCTTGCTTCCGATGGCACTACAAATTGCAAGATGAAAACAATCATCAGAATTAAATAATATAATTTTATATATAAGAAAATTGGTTCGCGTTTTGGCAATGACGGAAGTGATACAGTAATCAAACAATAATTATACTATATGAAACGGTTAATTAAAACATAAAAATTTAATGGCTGTTACATTAAACTCGTATGTTTACGTCCATGGTCAAGACTTAGAAATGTATTTGTGGACACGATGAGATGATCCGAAGACGTCAATAACAAAGCAGAGCTGGCCAATGTTGTTGTCTAACATCGATGTCTTCAAATATTTAGTCAACGACATAATAGGTCACATCATCGAGATAATATGACCACACTTCAGAATGTTGTAAATGTATATAGAGCGTCATATAATTTTCAAAATTTTCCGACTTATTAATTTGTCATTTCTGCCGGAGAAATTATTTTTAATAGACTTATACTAGCGTGGAATATTGGTGATGTAATTGTAGTTGATAATATCCAGGACGAATCGAGGGTATGTAAAAAAATTTACAGCCAAAAATGGCCGTAAATTTTTGCAGTGTCAAACAGAAATCGAGACATCGGCCCTCAATTTCAGGGAAGACTAATTATTTATCGCTAACTCAACCTATATCAATAACTCTGATCATCATTGGATAGCCCCCTCCCCCCCCCCCAAATGGCTCAGTGACGTTGGAAAGCACTCATTGCTATCTCGAGCCTATTGGTGACGTCACAGCACCTAATTTTAATTAAATCTATCTTCGTAAGTATATGTTTCCGCAAAATTGTAAATTGTAGGAAATTTGTTAAGGGTGGATGATATTTTAATCGTTAGCATTGCCATTTCTTCGATATTAGCCATAATATTCCAGCCTGACAATGAAATAAAACTGTAAAAATATGAATATATAATAGGTGTATATATTTGTATAGATGTCTTCCCGGTAAGATATTTAAGATGTCGCTTATAATTGTTTTTCTTTACGTTAACTCAAGACCTGCCAGTTTCTCAGGTTAGTAAGTTTCCTTTGGAAAAATTAATGTTATAAGATTGATTTTATTATATTTTAGACACTCAATGTCATCGTATCGGTCATAAATATTCATCAAATTTATAATATTGGCCTTAAAAAAATATTAATTGAATTTCAGACACGCTCAAGTATATTTTTATATTTGTCAGCCTAAGGAGACATTTAAGACGCTCATTGATAGAAAACCATGTCAGAAAGAAAGTTGCAAGGTTGCTAAAATTTTATGTCCTTTATTTCTTAAGAACCTTTGTTTTCATGTACATAAAAAATACAAATCATGAGCCACGGTCAAAGGCTCATTGACGTCATATTTTTGACTTGAGGCTCCAAGTAAAATTTTTGTCACTGCCCAATGGGGAAGAAACCTTCCTTAATAGATTTGCGATTAGAGCCAGGCAGATTAAGAAGCTCACAATATTCTCAGTTTGACAATTTTCCGAATTTGATTCCTTTGGCGGCTGGTCCGCGCCTTTAAATGTAATGCGACGTCATTTGTCAAAAGCGAGCTTGAGGTAATTTGCTCGACAATGGAGTCATTATTTAACTTGTCACTCGGCGTAATAAGAGTGTTCGGTAAATCTGTCGAGTCACTGAGACCGGGCAGAGGACTAACGTATTCCGCGTGAAAAGGGTACTTAATACAATAGAAAGGTGGGGAAATTTTCACGTAGCGTTCACATGGTTGCTCGTGAAAGAGTCAATTGATGTAATTTGAGGCGTTAGTAACTATTCAAAGTACTGAAGATGAATATTAAATTAAATTACGTATAAATAGGGCTGATAAATACCAACTCACTTCATTCTATTGTATTCAGCTCAATATATATTTGTCATTGCAGTTAAAAGAGAATTTCATACGGTATTTTAATATATTTATTAAATATATATATAATTTACTATATTTAATTTTTTATTTTGTTACTGCAACTGATATATAAATATGGTACTTAAAATAATGACCTGCTGAATCAAGTTAACACTATAAAATATTCAAATTGTTTAAGTGAACATAATGAGGGAATTTCATAGTTAAAATAATAACTAAATAAAAATTTTACTCTAATCTTAAGAGAGTATAGTTTTTTTTATCGGTAACGAAAATAATTTATCGATTAATTTTTTAAAAATATATTAATATAAATTATCAAGGAACTGTATTACTATAAATCCAGTTTACACCACGTTTCTGAATTCCAATTATTTTTGCGTCAAGTTTTAAAAATATATTACACTAGATAACATGGCGCTTTAAAAGTAGTAATTTTTAATTTGGAAACACAAATTATCTTTAATGCAGGATTTAATGTCAACATCGCGACCTGAGACCGAAAAGAACGCAAATTTTCTTACGTTATTTTCGTCTGCTTCTCGCAGTCTTTATAAATTATACATTTATTCGAATCAAGTCGCAAACTTCCGGTTGTACACTATTACACGTATAAGAGAAAAAAAATATTTGCCTCCGGTGTAATAAGGAAAGATGTGCGCTGTTTTAAATATTCATAACTGTTTATAAACATCGTTACTGTGTTATAAATTAAAGTATCAAAATTTCTTCCTTTAGCATAAAATACCGGCAATAATACAATAACTATTGTTTCATGGATTAAAATGGACTTATTTTTGTAATAAAAATTATTTTCATTTAGAACTATTTATTTTCACCATAAATGGACCAATTGTTTTGTTTTAATTTATTTTCTTCCGTTAGTCCTACATGGTAAAGTAGGATAAGTCGTTACATAAATACAATATAATTATTAATTTAATACTGTAATTAATCAAGGAACGTTGCAAGAATTTTTATGTATTTAATTTCTTTATTAAATATTTGATATTAATATGCAATAAATTTTTATTTTCGCTTTTCTACAGCTCAGAACCTCAATGAAAAATTTAGATGCGTTTGGAGAGGAGAGACGGAAAACCTCACCGGATATATTGTATGACTATTGGAAGAAGAAAAAGGTGTAGACAACCTATATATAGACTATAGATAGTTGTCAATCCGCTCTTATAGCATAGGAAAGGGACTGAAAGGGAAAGGTAGAGAAAAGTAGCCAAGGGATAATTAGCGCCCTAGGGCTGTAGTTTTAAGGATCCTACCTGGAAATTCGCCAAAAAGTGATACAGGGAAAATTAGAAAAATCCGTATCAGGTAGGTCCGCCATTTTCTTTGTCCTGCGACCTTCCTATAGCGGGAGAGGGGTTTGCTGTGGGGACGCAGATTTCCACTTTCCGTGTCTCGACCAGTTTAGGAGGCAGCTGGCCGACTATTCCAATAGCAGACAACTCTTACCGTATGATAACGTACACCTGTAAAAACTGACCGAGAAAAAGAGGACATTTACTGTTTTTCAGCGTCTGAGAGTAAGCGTAGGTTTCTGTTAGTTTAGAAAAGAGTGGAGATGGAAAGTAATTTTTTAGAGTCCCGGAGAAAGCTGTTGAGTGTTGACAGTGGATTATGGAATATTTTATTTCCCAAGCAAATACTAGGTTTGTAAATAGCTTTGTAAATTTCACTTCAGGCTCACGTGTTGCGGAAATATGTGGAGTTAATTTCATGCCATCTATCGTAGGTCAACTTTGATTTAGCAGTCTTTTCATAATTATAGATCGTGACTTTTTCTTTCCATTTTTCATGTAAACTACAGTGTTTTCAGTGGTATTATTTATAGATGTTTGGGTTTAATCATCTTCTTACTTCTAAGATTGAGATGATTTCTTAAAATTAAAATATTTGGTGAATAAAAATAATTAGTATATCGCGGTGACTAAAATGAAGAGATTAAAAAGGTTTGCTGTTGAGCAACGGTTTCGTATAAGCCCATAGACAGTAAATGTAGCGTTAATAAAGGTTTAACTGGGGGCATAACTAGCGAATAATGTCACAAGGATCATTCACCTTCAACAGAAAAATTACCAGTTAATTGTGTGATGTTTGTGTTCAAGAATAAAAAAAAATGGTCATGATAGCTTTTGGCCGATCACATTTTGAAAAATAAAGAGAAATTAATGTATTTTTGATTTATAGAACCTGGGTGGCTTGCAGACACGTTTATATTGCCGAAGATTTTTCCCCCGATTGTTGATATATTTGGTGAGATTTGGGACGGGTTCGTTTAGCATCCATCATCACCGGAGGACCTCCTCCTAGCGAGAGCAATGATAACTCATTTTTCTTTGGAGCACCACGCAGACCTTGATTCGCATTTGATAGCAGCTGTGACTAGCGTGATTTATGATGGCTCTCGCTTTAACGAAAATACGTTCCCAAGAGGTCTGCAAGCCTCGTCAGGTGCGTAAACAGCTCACTGCTTGCGTACAACGTAGCGATTCGCTTTACGACATCTTACCTGACTAAGTGCTAATTTTGCTTGTCGTCGTTATTTATGACAAGGAAAAACCTTCAATAGGCTTGCGTGGCGAAACCATCGATAGCTACAGATTTGATTAAAATATCATTACAGTCTATACTTCCTCTTTCCTGTTACATAATCCTTCCCTCATTTAACTTTCCAACTTTGTGGTCGTTACTCCGCTATTTTCATAACAGATAATTCTCATTCATTCGCTCTAATCGGTGGTTCATAGTTCAAATACTTTTAAATATTTTTTAAAAAATCACTTATGAAAGATATTTTAATATCTAACCCAATAGTCTATTTTATTATCTTGCACTTTTATTCCAAAAATGACTGATAAATAATCAAAGATTTGCAAGTACTTCTAAATTAATTCAAATAAGGATTATAAACTGCCGAAGTTATTACAACTCTGGAACAGATTCACATAATGGTAGAATCATTTTAAACGTGATGGAATAGAATAACTACATATTAATTAAAATATTTTTCGCGTAGTAGTTTATACAGCACAATTTTCGTTCCTTATTCAGAGTTAGGCCACCAGTTTACCCAATCTTGTAATCAGTAGTGGATGTGGCTAGATGCCCAGACTCAAGCTTATTGGGCCGCTGTATTGAATTCAGCTTTTTGTTACACATTTTAACCAAAACAAAAGTTTACAGAATCCTGTTCTTTATAGAGACGCGGCAACTGTAAAAACCCGAACTGAAGTGATAACGCCGTAACCTGTCACGAGCGATGAAAATATTACCGTCAATCGACTGCCGAATAGAAAAATAATTTATATTTTTACGTGTTCTCATATTACAGCCCTGATTCAAAGTTTGGGGGTAACAGGTTACATGAGGGTAATCCTCATGGTGGCAACTCCCCTTTAATAGCATAGGAAGGGATTTGAAAGGGGGGATTCACATTTATCTGGTTTTTGAACTAAGGTTCCCACATACCGAGGCATCTCGGGGTCACAGATCTAAGGCATACGGTAAGAGTTGTTCCTTTTTCCCCATTGGAACAGTCGGCCAGCTGCCTCCTAAACTGGTCGAGGGACGGAGAAGGGAATGCTGCGTCCTTACATCCCTCTCCGGCTATCGGAAGGGCGTGGGACAAGTTCCCAATGCCCGACCTACCTGATGCAGTGTTTTCCCTGCATCACTTTCAGGTGAATTGCCGGGTAGGATCCTTAAACCATAGGCCAGGGGCCCTATTTAACCCTTGGCTACCTTCCTCTTCCTTTCCGCATCCCCCCTTTCACTCCTTTTCCTATGCTATAAGAGGGGAGTGGCCACTATGTGGATTACCCTATACACAGCCTGTCTACACCTTCAAAAAAATTATGTTCACCAAAACAACGAGATTCAGGAAATAGTCTTCATTCGTCTACTAAAAATTTAACAATGATGAATTTATAAAACCAGAAATATTCGATGTATATGTTACAGACAAAGTTAAAAATCCGGCATTTTATAGAAAGCCTAGGCTTTGTAAATAATTTCGAAAACTAGTGCGAAACGAGTCATATTTCACGTGTTTCCTTGGCATTCTATAGAATTTAAAATGAGAAACCGGCAAAGTATGAAATACATCTCCGATTTGTGGCAAGACTTTTAATGTGCGCCTCAAGCTTAGAATTTTTCAGATGCACTTTTGATTTTTTCTGGACTGTCAAAATACGCAATTATTTACTTAATTTATTTTCAACAAAAAATTAGTTTTTTTACTGTGTTCCACGAAAATGGAGGAGCGAGCTGTAGTATTGGAGAAGGAGTCATGGGTTACAGACATGAAACAACCAGTCGACGACGAACTGCCCAAAATTCGAAAATAGTATTTTATTAAACGAAACTCCTTACCAGAAGTTAATAAATAATGTAGAAAAAAAGCCAAGACCTAACGCAGGGACTATTGCCTGCTGAATCGCTATGATGTGATTATTGTAGAAAACAAAAATGAACTTAATTATCCCGTTAAAGAAGGCGTCAGTACAATACAGTATGACGTCACGGGCTCGGGAGCCATTTCACGTACTTCACGAAGCTCATTTGGCTATTGGACATGGAGGACGTGATAGAATGTTCAAAGAACTTTCGACCGAACACAAAAACGTTACACGTCATGTTGTTGAACTCTAAATCCACCTCTGTGAAAGTTACCAGAAAAAACAGAAAGGTTTTAAAAAGGGCATTGTTTTTTTATGACTTTAAATCCCGATGTCAGGTAGATCTCGTTGAGTATATTAATTAAAAAAATTTATATGAAAATTTTTTTACCCTTAATAAATTTTTTGTGTACAACTTTAATTTTTCTTTACGTATTTTGAATATTTTTTTATTAATGCCACTCTAATTACTTTTTCAGGATAACATTTATATTTTTGAGGTATACAAGTCATTTATATAATAGCCTTAACAGCCTTTGTCATTCTATATAATTCCTAGGTAAAGTATGTAGTAATTCTCATTTTTCATACATTGCCTAAAAACTCCGGGCCACCTTTTAATAATATATAAATAATTATTGTATTTTTACGTCTGTTTATATGAAATAAATAATGTAGCTGTTTGACCAATACTTATTTATTTATTTACGACAGCGTTTCAGCTGCCAATTGGAATTACTGCTGCAATGTCGGCGACATGATGTGCTACCCATTCCCATGAAAGACCTGATGAAGGTACAAACATGTACCGAAACGTTGTCGTAAATAAATAAAAATATTGTCTGGTATTGGTGAAAAAACTGCATTATATATAAATAATCTTGTTCATTTTGGAGGAAAATTTTTTAAGGCCCTTTTTGTCCCAGATCTAAACATTTAGTTGGCAGTTGATTTATAAGAACTGCGGAGAGACAAACGGACAAATAGATGAGTGAGCGGACAAAAGCGTTGTAGTTCAAAGTAAAATGTTATACAGAAAATTATAGACACAAAGATTTATAGTCAGTTGTATAGAGGAAGAATGTTATAAAGACATATTTATACAGAAAGTTATCCGACTAAAAGTTATTTTTTTAGAGTAACAGGCTGCATGAGAGTAATCCCCTTTAATAGCATAGGAAGGGATTGTAAAGGAGGGACGCGGAAATATTAGTTATTCAACGAATGCGCTCTTCGGAAAAATAAATTTCAGTCAACTAAGCATGCCTTGGACCATTAAAGGAGCAGCCGAGTACAAAGATGAAAAGATACAATGGCAGAGTCATAACAACATTTTAATCAAAGCGGTAGTCGGTATAAAAGGGATTCGCGACAAGTGTATCAGGGGGAGGGGGACTGGAATATTACCTTCATCACTACACAATAGACATTTTCTTTGCATGTGTGTACAGCCAGCATCCCCGCGCACCTTTCAGATATTAAATGTTTCTGCCCCACAAAGCACGCCCGCTGCAATCACCTAATTGCTTGGCGGCTTACAATTGAAAACCTCACAAAATCCGGACAGTTCTGGCCATATCTCCTGCAACAACAGCCTCCTATATTAACTGAAAAAAAAAATACCTACCCTCCTGAAGAATAATTAAACCGGAAAACTGACTTTTGTGACCGAACAAAGCAAATATTAAAATTAAAAATTTACGTCTGATTGAAAAAATTAATAATAAAAAGATAGCCAAAAAGAGACAAAATGAGTGATAATATAAATTCCACACAACGTTTCTGGGATCCTTCTCCCTTTCTTAAGGTGCTAAGAAGAGCCTAGCGCGACACAACCGCAGGAGTCACTTGACAAAACTCTAAAGCTTTTGAGTTGTGTCACTCTAAGATTTTCTTAGTGCCTGAATAAAGGGACGACGATCCCAGAAAGGTTGTCAGGAATTTATATTATCACTCTTCTGTCTGATTTACGTAATCCGTTAATTATTAAAGCAAATATTATTTTTAAAAATTCTATGCAGTGATTAAAATGTAAATTATTTAATTATGAATAAAGGATGATTATGAAAGTGGTAAATCTCTCGGAGAATTATTTTTTTAACAAAATATTAAGTAGCATTTTCGGTAACGGTATTATCAATCACTTACAATTATTATTTCTCTGCTACACTCACGCACACACACACATGTATACAAACGATGAATGAAAATTCCACATAATTCGCGTTTTCAACTAGAATCTCACAGGAATAATAGTATGAATATTCTGTCCAATTAGAAAGAATTCTATAGATTTTTTAATATTATAATAATTTTATTATATTATTATTATAATAAATAGAAATAAATTCAATTGACTAATAATAAAAAATTAAAGAATAAAATAGACATATGTATATATATGTATATGTACACATATATATATGTATATGTATATATATATATATATATATATATATATAATTTATCAGCAGTCATAATTTTCAACAAAAGTGTCGTAAAAAATATTTCTGGAACAGTTCCCAATTAATTCTATCGATGCCGAAATCTGTACGTCAGTTACAAACGTTTTAAATGTGAATAATTAGTAAATTTTGTAAATCTATCAAACATCAGACATTTCAGAAGTGTATTAATATTATAATAATTTTAATAATATAATACAAGTTCTAATAATGAATTGACGTAACAAAAGATTTGATATATAAAAATAAAATGTATAGGTGTATATAAAATATTTTTATAAAATATATATGCCTTTGTAATTTTTAGCATGAAACCATGGTTTTAAGATTCCCCCCCCCCCATCCCTTCGGCTTTTTATTCTCCTTAAAATTTTACGCAGCGCTGCACTCCTGACCGCATCCATCTTGTTTGTACCTCTGCCCGAATCTGACTTTCAAGAGAAGCTCGGACAAGAGAGAGCCTTTCAAAGATTCACGGCTACTTGGCTTGCCTTTTATAGCATAGAAACTTAAAGTAGACGTACATTTCCGTGTATCAGTTTCATACAGTTGTGAAAACAGCTATAGGAAGCTTGAGATAATTAATGACAACTTCAGTGTACCCATGTCTTAAAAAACCTGTAGTATTTATCAAATAACAGAAGAAATATTGATTAAAGTGTTTCACAGAATAACAAGTCGCTATTATTAACTGAAATATTCATTGCAACAGCAAGGTCGTAATAACCACATCAGTAGAGAGAATTTCGTGACGGTTAGTTTAAATCGCAATAAATCGTCCCATTATGTTTTATGCTGTAGCATTGTGGGAACGCGTGAAATAAAACTTTAGTTGATTTTAGACGAATTTGAACCGATTTCTCTGTAATTCAAAGGAATTAAAGGGGGGGGGGGGAATCCGGCCCAGGACAGAACAACGGCCAGATAAAGTCACCAAACACAGGCAGTCAGTTCCAGTGCATTTCGCTTCGCAGAACATTAAAGAGAATCTCTGGCGAGTCGCGTGTTGCATCCAATCAATAAGCCCGCCTCCAACCCTACCCCGCGACTCCATTATTTATTCAGGAGAAATGAATTGTTTGAAGAGAAAGAGCTGTAATTTCAGATTGCACCATAAAGCCTCTGTATTTCATCACGAGGACAAATGACCGGAATACCAGAGACGGAGCAATTTCCAATGATTTCGCTGCGAACACACACATTTGTTAACTATTCGCCAAATAAAAACGCACGACAGTGGCTTTTTCTCAAAGGGATGAGTGATATATTAAATTAAATTATATTTCAGAGATACAACTCTATTACTTTTGCATCACGTACTTAAATCGGATATTTATTGGAGTAATTGAAATATAAATTCACAGGAATACTTTTTTTTAAAAAAAAATTGAGTAAAAGGCTACATGTCGGTAATCCGCATTGACGGGCTCCCTTTAATAGGATGGGGTATGCGGAAGGTAGTTCGCTAACTGCAACCAACGGAGGATAGAAATTTAATGTGCTTGATTAGAGTGTATTTAATGGTCAACTGTGATAAATTAATCATTAATATAATTATTACAATTATATTTTGTAGAAGTGGAATGCAAATACTTGGAAATTACGACTGCACGAATTATGTGGTAAGCACAAATAATCTAATAAATAAAGCAGAGCGTTTATTTGTTTGTATGTTCCTTATACAAATCTACACCGGTGGAGCTAATTTCACAAAATTTCGTACACGAGTTATTTCCAGGAGCGGGGGTGAAAATATTCATAAATGCTAAAACAGCCGATATTTGAGTCGGATAAATATTTTTAGGTGTCAAAGAGCTTGATAGTGTTTCTACCGATGTTATCGGAGTATAATTTCAACCCCCTTACAACATGAGAAAGAAGCAACGTTAGGTGTGGTTGTGGACGAGCGTTACAAGAAAATAACGCGAATAAAACCGAGAATGGAGTCAAATCCAGGGAAATGGACAACGGTGAGTTTAATTATGGCACTAAATTGGCAATTTAACCCCCAGGGGCGGGGTTGGACGCGGGTGGAAATTTTCAAACATGTTGATCGGTCGACATTAGTCGAGAATCTTCTAAATACATTTTCAGCGCAATTGAAGGGTGGATTAAAGTTTATTAATACACATTCCCAGTTTCATTCCCGGCTTATCCAATTCTATATAATTAAATAATATTTTTTAAAATATATGAATAATATCGTAAAATAAAGAATTGAGTTTTTTTCCTCGTTGGCTGAATCAAAATGAAACAGGAGTATTTACAGGTTGAATCTCACTTGTAACTGAAAAGAGAATCATCTATATGCGAATTTATTAAAATATTTTTATTTGATATCGTTTACTCTAGGCTGTTATATTAATTTATTGACTTATAACTATTATTTTTTCGAATATAATTTCTGTAGAAAATATTGTACACGATAATGGGAAACAGGCGAAAATGCTCTTATATTCTTCTGATAAATAAAATGGTGTGTTTGTGTGTGTGTACGTTCCGCATACAAATCTACACCCGTCGAGCAAATTTCGTACACGTTTTCCATGTGATTAGAAAACAAACGGTGTCGGGGTGAGACACGACTACCACCCCATGAGCGTCATTAAAAATAATAATAATTTAAATCACTAAAATTATTTATATTTTAGTCCTACGAATATTTATTGCCATTTAGAAAAAAATACCAGACGGTTTCAAATAGAATTTTTAAACATATATAAATTTAATACATTCTCCTTATTTTCACATTGTAGGATGAAGGCAAAGGTCAGGCGGTTGAATAATAAACAGCACTTCTTTTTAGAATTTTTAAATAATTTTAGTTTCCTGTACGATAATTCTTGAAAATGAACGTCATTGTAAGCCGAAATTTTACTTATTTAATGATATATGACGGCGATCGCGTAACGATGGAAAAATAGGGTCCTAATCGTCGCACTGACATTTATAACGGTACCTTTGAGATTCTGAGACATCGATAGTGATCAGTGGCCACAAAAACCGAAGTACTATTTCGATTTATCGATCAGAAATTAAATTCTGAGTAGCACAACATTTACTATCGTCCGCTTCAAACAGCTTTTTAATCACGGTTGACGATGTTTTTAAAAAATCTTTTTGTTCATATTACTGCTATTCGTTCTAATCTGAAGTCATCCCGTATCAAAATTAATCTCTCTCCGTGTAAAGTTAAAATTAAAACAGTCTCCGATAAGATTAATAATTGAAGCTAGAGAAATATTTTGTAAATTAAAAAAAATAGTTTACTAACGGTGTGGCGGTTAAAAAAAATGTTCTTACAGAAATTAATGTCTTACCTTCAATGTATATATATTTTTAGATTTTTTGTGTTACAGTCTTGCCCTGTATTTTTGATTTAATTTAGATGTTTCCCGTGTGATATTTATTCTAATTGGTTTTAATTTATTTTATTGCCTCAAATTATTTCTCTAAGATGAATAATTAAAGATAAAATTTTTTTAATATACTAACTGCTGTATGTAAATAACGGTAATTGGTGCTTGTAGTCTTTGGAACAATAAATACATATTAAATTTAAATTAGCTCAATTATGTAGTCAGACTAATTAATTAGAAAGATTAAAAGTTACATACAATATATGAGTAAAAATTCCTTGTAGTATTTCTTCCCTTTGATTAGGGACCTCTACCGGCATTTTATTATTATTAAGGAAACAATTTATGTATGTTCTAAATGTTTAAATTTGATTAAACTATTTTGAGGTGAAATTCTTGTATCGACTTTCATGGACGAGTTGGTAAAGTTAATTAAGGCTTTATATTGAGATGTAATCCTGTATAACCTTATGAAGAGGATAATAAACGTAAATCTCTCCATGCATTCCTTCAGACGCTTTGTAGTATTTATTCTGTTATTCGGAGGCAATGCGAGAGCTGAAGATCCGAAGGAGCGCGTTAAGTGAGGCGGCAGAAAGCAATATTTGGTAGAGGGAGAGGAAGAAGATCTCGCCATAGAGGCTGAGCCGTGCCAGGGATTTTCTTTGCTCCTTGTTGAGCCATCTCACGTACCGCAGTTCGAGGCCCGCCCATAAAAGCGCAAATTCGAGCACTCTCGGAGCCTGCAGGGCCATGTCAATAGCTTTGGAAGGCAGCTCTCACTCTCCATCCCAAAAAATCATGCCGTTACTTCCATCTCCAACTTGTTACGGCTGCTCCTGACAAATCTAACACTGTTACGTTTCTTACACAAAAATAAACACGGCGGTACTAGAAACTTTCGAGGCTTTTAGCTTGAGTAATGCATCCCCTTTCTTACCAAAATATTTTAGTACTTGTTATAAAATTACGCTAAGAGAAATAGTTCTACCCAATGCTCCAGCAAGATGCATTTATAAAATATGAGATACTATATTTACCTGATCAATCTTTAATTAGTCCTAAAACCTACTTGGTGCGATTTTTTTTCGGGCGTACAAACGAAGTCGTTTCTTATACTTAATTTAAAATCCCACAAAGGTGTTATTAGATATTTTATTCATTCAATACGAAATATTTAAATATTTAAACTGCGGTAAGAATTAAACTTTTAAATTTTCATTACTATATTGTAATGCCAATTAATTAAGACATTAATTGTGAATTTGAAAATCTAAATTGTTTGAGAAATCTATTCTTGACGGCGGTACAGAACAGAACGACAATAGACAAGAAGAGCATTGTTTCTTTGTCGGAAGAAGTAATGCGCGCTCAAAATTACGATAGAGAGTCCAGTTCACATTATGATATGGTAATGTTCAGGTCGCATTAACAGGAAGGCTTGGTCGCAGGAAGATATTGAGAAGTTAGAGTTGGCAAGCAGAAACGACAGGAAATGGTCGTATTAAAATAGACGAGATATTCTTTTAAAAAGTAAAGTAAAGTCAGACACAACAGAAATTGGTCGTGTTGGAAATACACAAGACAATTTCAGATATTTAAAGTAAATTTGCAGAGAAACATCGAGAATTACCAATGAACAGAGTTGATTGGTCCCTGAACATTTTGCTGAAGACGAAATATTCACTCGAGCAGAACTACGAAACCTGCTAAGCGCAAACAGTCTTGTGAACATAGCCGGGCAGAATTAGCAGAAGTCAACCGAGAGAGAGAGACAAAAGGAGGATCTTACTGGTTCCTGAGTTTTGATCTAAAAATAGAAATTTTAGAATCTGTGAGTTTTAGAAGCTGTGCAAAACCCCGCCATGGTGTTTCGACAATTAAAGGTATCCTGGAATGCTGGGCAGCCGTGAGTAACAATATAAAAACAACTAATTATGTAAACCTGATTAAAAGGTAGCCGTCAGATTTTGTTTTCTTCTTTTGATTAAAATTTGTTGATTAGAATCCATCTGTTTAGTTTAACTTCGCTAACAAGTAAATTTCGTCCTAGATAGTTGACGAGTAAATCGTTTCTCTTTTAAATTGGAATTTGTGTTTAAGATTATAAATAAAATGATTCGCCATTATCAAACCCAGCAGAGACCCTGAGATATTTTTAAATTG
The DNA here is from genome assembly GCA_037074705.1 of Zhengitettix transpicula. NCBI lineage: Eukaryota > Metazoa > Arthropoda > Insecta > Orthoptera > Tetrigidae > Zhengitettix > Zhengitettix transpicula. Next base: position 28,403,535 of record CM073596.1, read on the forward strand.
TGTAATTGTTTTTAAACATTGATAATAAATTTGTTTGATTGTAAAGTTGAATAAATTTTCATTTAATTAACGCCCTGCTTTATAATTATTACATATACGGAATATTTAAATATATAAACTGTGGTAAGAATTTAACTTTTAAATATAAACGAAATTTTCATTACTTTATATAGCATAACGTCTGAACCGTACGTAGATAAGATCTTACTATTGTGAACAAATACAACGGCACCCTTCAATTTCTAGAAAATAATAACAGGAATACGTACCACGATGATTTTGCAAACCATATAAGAGATGAATGCAAAATGAATGAATGCAAAGGCTTTTTCAGTTTCACTTCAATTGCAGTACCAAATACATATTAGATCCTTGCCTCCTTACTATAAATATAGCTGCTTCACATATTTTTATTTTCTGCTAAAGTTTTGTGCAACTAAATGGCCGTATCCAACACCGTGAGTCCTTTTCCAAAAGCGTACCAATTTTCTTACGTCATAGATTTTTTTTTCTGTTTTCATACAGAGTTTGAAAAAAAATATTTTGAGACGTTACGTCTCAAATAAAAATTTATATGAATTTTATTTCAATGATCCAGCTATTTTAAAATACTATAAAACTTTAGAGAATGGAATATTTCCCAGTGTAAGTGATGCGTACACAGTTCTCGGGTTCGCCCCCGGGGTCAATAATGAATTAAAACACAACGTTTCTATGGCTTGCGTTGCCTTCGTCATAATGCAGCTGCGAAGATTGCAGCTCAAGCCATAGAAACGTTGTGTTTTAATTATTTATTGTCCCGGCTGCAAACCCGAGAACTTATGTTTATACACCTTGAAAGATTTCAGCGGTCTAAGTTTATAGAAACATCCGTTTTTGAAGAGAAGAAAATTATCGTTCCAAGGGCAACAGACAAATTTGAATACAAAGATATTATTATTCACTAACACACCAAATATTCTTACAAATGTCAAAACAAAAATACAGCTAATTTATAACATAGTGAACCTTTTTCTAATTTGGCGAAAATTGTTTAGTGTAATTTTGTAATTCATTTTTTTAGGGCAACAGGCTACTTGAGGTTAATCCACGTTGGACAACTCCCCTTTAATAGCATAGGAAGGGATTTGAAAGGGGGGTGGGGAAGGTTAGAGGAAGGTAGCCAAGGGTCAACCTGAGCCCCCGGGCTATATTTTGAGGATCCTACCCGGTATTCGCCTAAAGAAATGCAGGGAAAACCCTAGAAAAACCTGCATCAGGTAGGTCGGGCATTGGGTACTTGTCCCACGCCCTTCCGATAGCGGGAGAATGTTCCGGGGTCACAGACCTTGGGCATAAGGTAAGAGTTGTCTGCTGTTCCCATTCGAACAGTCGGCCAGCTGCCTCCTAAACTGGTTTAGGTACCATCTAGTAATGAACTATAATTTAACGTTCCAAAAAATCGAATATTACATAATTCTGATGTTTTTTTTTATTTTTTAACTTGAGTGTAAATCCACGTGGTGGCAGCTCCCCTTTCTTAACATGAGAAAGGATTTTAAAGGGGGCATGCGTAAGGGTAAATGAAGGTAGCCAAGGGTTAACTAGCGTCGCGGGGCTATGGTTTAAGGATCTTATCCGGCATTTCGTCGAAATTGGTGCAAAGAAAACCCTAGAAAAACCTGCATCAGGTAGGTCGGGCATTTGCAACTTGTCCCACGCCCTTCCAATGGCGGGAGAAGAGTTTGTTGTGCGGTCGCAGCTTTCCCCTCGCCCTGCCTTGACCAGTTAAGGAGGCAGCTGGCCGACTATTCCAATAGGAATAGCGGACAACTCTTACTGTATGCCAAAGGTCTTTGACCCCGAAATATACACCTCTCCAAACAGGCCGACGTGGCTCGGTTTGTAGGATTCTCTAGCAGGTAACCTGCGAGGGATACGAAGGGGCTACCTTTGGGTATGCCTTTTCCTCTCCGTTTTTGAACTAAGGTTCCCACAAGCCGAGGCACCTCGGCCTGTTTTGAGAGGTGTATGTTCCGGGGTCGCAGACCTTGGGCATACGGTATGAGTTGTTTCCTATTCCCATTGGAATAGTCGGCCAGCTGCCTCCTAAACTGGTCGATTCACGGAGAAGGGAATGCTGCGTCCCCACAGTAAACTCCTCTCCCGCTATCGGAAGGGCGTCAGACAAGTACCCAATGCCCGGCCTACCCGATGCAGGTTTTTCTAAGGTTTTCCCTGCATTTCTTTAGGCGAATGCCGCGTAGGATCCTTAAAATATAGCCCGGGGACCGTAGTTAACCCTTGGCTACCTTCCTCTACCCTTCCACATCCCCCCTTTCAAATCCCTTCCTATGCTATTAAAGGGGAGTTGCCCAAAGTGGATCACCCTCATGTAGCCTGTTGCCCTAAAAAATAAAAGATTTTCGTAAAATATCCGTGAGATAAATTTATTTAAAGATCAAGTGTTACATTATTTAACGTATAAAATCATATCTAAATTAGTTCCATCATAGACATGGAAATCTCATTTTTTCTGAAATTCAGAAACAGTTTAATAAATTTGAGAAAAACGTAGAAATATATATTCGTCTTTTAATTGACAATACTTAACTTTGAAGGAGTGAAAACGACTATAAAGTTTAAGGGTATTATAAACATGTAGAGTCGTGCAAAGACTGTTCTTTTAAATAATGGAAGTTCTTTAGTTACACCTTAACCAGAATATTTCTCGCTTCTTTCTTATACTGTAAACGTAATCAATATTTTGCATATGCAAGCATAATTTTCTTTTTTGGCCTTGGCTGAAGACAGTGAACAGTTCTTCGCCTTCCGTTGTAATTGCGTGCAATTCTGCGGATAAATCCGCGGTCGTTTATTACCGCTTTCCTCTCCTCTAATGTATTCCTCTTTCGACTGCCTTGTTTTTGCGTGCAATCAGAATATGCTACGGGGATTAAGGAAGGTATAATAAAGCGCGGAAATGGTATATCTGCATTCCCAGAGATCAAATTTGCAACACGTGATGCCCTTGAGAGGATTTGCTTGTTCATTAGTCATGAACGCAGTTCACCTCAATAGTATTAATCGCAGAGATTTTAACGTGGCATATTTCTCAGTAAACGACGTTGATACAGCAATAAAAATTCTTGAATTATAGAATTTCACATATTTACAGCATAATTGATTGCCAATGTTATAGTTCGAAACGAAAAATATAACATCGATGATTTTTACACTATTGTAAAGAAACTCCAAAGATAATCGTCTCATGATCATATCTAATACATTCAGCACACACAACGCAGGTATAAAAATCACGTATAATAATTTTGAATTGTTCAATTTTCTGTTTAGAAATGCTGCAGGTTATTTATGAATAATATAGACAAGCATTACGACTATGTTGTAAAACTTACTCGGTAGTTCTATTTTCACTGCAGTACTAAATATAACACGCATGTTAAATTATATATTATATATATATATATATATATTGTAATAAACGAATTAATGATATAAAATATAAGCTCACGTTGCGTCAAATTAATGTAAAAAATAATTTAAAGAAATGAAGCCAAAAACAGTAATGGTAGACTATCAATACCACCGAGTTGTGGATAATTAATGGAATTTATAAATCAATTTTAACAAGTACCTTACAAAGATAAAACATTTAATACAAATTTATTTAGAGTGGGGATTCTGTACATAAACTTTTAAATAATTGACACAGGTTTTACTGAAGTTCATAATTCTTCAGGGCCGCTTATTGGGCCTCTAATAGTTAGAGTAATTTGCAATTATTACCAAATGAAATGGAAACAAGAACGTTACAAAAATAATAATAAAATTTACAAGAAAATGTTAACATAAAAATCAAAACAAATCTGAAATCCACAGAAATCTAAAAAATCTGAAAACTATGGAAATCTAATGAAATCTGACGGTACGCAATTTTTATATACGGTTTTCAATGGAAATTTTTTTATGAACCAGATTATTAGCGCTTCTCTTATAGCACACTTCACTGGATATTTAAAAGAATTTTATTTAACAGGCCATGTTATTTTCTTTTCACTGGCCACATCTACCAACTGAATTTACTTTACTGTCCTGGATACGAACGAAAACGGACTATTGTATTTTACTGTTCTGAATATTCCACTTAATTGTTTCACTTAATATCCTAGGTTGAATGCGACCACCTTCGGCCGTCTATCGTTACGAACTTGACAAGACCACCATCGGCCGGGCTCCCAAAACAGGCCGACAATAATACGTCTCCAACACTCCATATTCTTAAGCCACGATGACTGTTGTTTAAAATACTTAAGACATAATTATTACGCCGACAATACAAATATTAAAGAAATTATAAAAAATTGTTTCGTAACACATTGGCGGCCCTTTACAATATTATAATCACTGTCTTTTACTCTGAACCTTTCTGGGCATTGCTGAATGTCTGGGTAACTTTTCCAGTAGCCTGTCACTCCATCATCAAGATCATACTTTAAATAATGACAGATAACCAATAGTGAAAAACCGTCTGCCGACAACCACTCCTCCTTTTTGGACTGAAGGACAATGACTCTTTGGGAAATTTTGAATAATATCCACAAATTTGTAGCATTGTTATTTAATTTGCGCAAATTTGCAAGAATTCAAAAGTTTATGTACCTAAAGAATTTATAAATTTTGCATACTAATTTTTTAGCTAAAAATCACAACTTTTGGTAAATTATATTATCCATCGTCTTATTTTCTAGAAAATTAAATTTGTAATAATGTAAGATATTTTCACGTTTCTTCCTTTCGTAGCTGCTAGCGATGTTGCCTCATTATTGACTAATAAAATTTATTTGGAAATATTAATATTCGATTATTATTAATGTTTTAATGCAAAGTCTTATTTACGAGGAATTATTTCAATTTTTTGCAGGGCGAAATACGAGTGACATTATGATTAAATGTATACAGAATTTTCAAATATAAATTGTTTATATATTTCTCGCCTTTCCTGGTAGTGATCGCCTATGATGGAGGCAATGTTAAATTCAGCGTCTTTGAGCACGAAACCGGAACATCAGCTGATTGCACATATAATTTACCGGCACGGAATAACATGTTAGCTTTGCAACTACCTTACGAACAAACTTACACTACGACGTGCCCGAAGGTCTTGACGCCTCGTCGTTATAAGGTGTTATCGGCAAGTGATACTTGGCGAAGGGACCAATACTGTTTTATGGCAGGGGCGGAAGATAAGGTTCTGGGGCAAATGCGAACTCTTCACCCTCCATAAAAACACCATAGCGCAGGGTGTCGAGCAGTCGTCAAGATTTTTATCGCGGTCTTTCGTCTCTTTCTGAGCCCTTCTAAATCCTTGTAACCTAGATCACCTCGTGTATCAGCACGTGGCGACAACCAACTCTGGAACAGTGTTGTTTTCTAGGAATAACATGAACTTAACTCTAAAAATAAAACTACACTGTAGACGCCTTAAAACGGAATACTTATGAGAAAATCTAAACATTAGGAAAGTAATAAATTAATATTGCGTTACTGTAAAATCTAATAAATAAAACAGAGTATATATATATATATATATATATATATTAAAACAGCTGATATTTGAGACTGATAAATATTTTTAGGGTTAAAAGTGATTGATAGTGTTTCTATCGATGTTATCTGAGTATAATTTCAACGCTTTACAGCATGGGAAACGAGCACCCTTAGGGAGTGTACGGGCGTTACAAATTAATAACGCGAATAAAACCGAGATTACAGTCAAATCCAGGGTTTTGGATGTTGCCGAGTTTAATTATGACATTCAATTGGCCATTTAACTCCGAGTGGTAGGGGTGGACGGTGGTGGAATTTTTCAAACATGTTAAACGGTCGATATAAGCGCGGAATAAATAAATTGAAAAATTTCAACCTCTTTCCCCATGAGAGGGTAGCGCACTTAAGATTGGGAGTGGAAACATTAAAACATTTTAAAACAGGCGGCAAAATATTTTAGGGACAAAGAGATAGATAGTGTTTCTACCTATATTATCTGAGCATAATTTGAATTCCCTACAGAACGGGAAAGCAGTACCCTTAGGGGTGGGGGAGGAGGGGTGTTACTAAAACAACCGAGATTCGAGTCAAATCGAAGGTAATGGATGTCGCTGAGTTGACAATCTTGGCAATGCGCCAGGATCTGTGGGGGTGAAACGTGTTGGGCGGGGGTAGAAATTGTATATTATAAAATTTTATTGTATTTAATTAAATGCAACTTAATTTTTTATTAATAATTTTTACAATTACTATTAAGGTATGATTGTTACATATATTAAAGGTTCAACTGAGATTATTTCACATTTTGTGAGAATTTTGCTTTTTATAATAAAAAATAAATTTTGTTATCCGATTTTATTGCTTCAATTTATGAACATTTTTCTAATTATTATCTAGCAAACTAATTTCTATCTAAATCCGAATGCGATGTAAATATATTATCTGTTGATTAATTTTCTGAGAATGTGTCTGTGATAAGGTATTAGAAATAGCAATAAAAATAGCAAAAAAACTAAAGGATTTTGCCATTTTTAATGACTTTGATATAAATAAAAATATAAATAAACGTAATTCCAGTTATTTATTAGATTTTTTATTTTTTTTAAATAAATGTTATTATATTTCTGAGTGTTATCTCACGGAGGAATACGCAAAAACTGTTAACGATTGATGACAAAAATGACTGTGAATAAACAGAAATTCACGTCTTTTAGAATATTTTACAGCCAGTAAGATATTATTCGTGGCAAGAAAGTAAATTAATGGAGCTTTTTGACATGCACAGATAAAGTATTCGTTAATTTGCTAATTGATTACGGTGAAACACTCCAGGAGCTTTGACGAAATACTTACAGAATATTTAGAAGAAAAATGATACATCAGTTTGGAAACTTTCAACGACTTAATAGGGAACGTTGAGCTTGAATTACTCTGGAAATCAAGACCACTTAAACAGCCCAATTAATAAGTACAGGGATGACTATTTAAACACTTTATTTACGGCTTAATAAAACAGTCCACAATTTTACTCTACAATTATGTTTTTATTTATCGCCATGATATAATTTAAACGACAACCGGGAATATATTACTCGCTGACGCCGGTTAATAAAACAAGGCGGCTGGTGATGAGAATGAGTATCAAACGTTTAACTACACAAAAAACAAAAGTATTCAGTTTTGTTAAAAATTCCTTTCATATCTACTAATAGCATATAATCAGATTTACGTAAGACGAAATGAGGAAATCAAACTCAAGTTTATTGTAATTTAATGACTGTAAATATAGACTTGGTAACTTCAAAGTACTACTGCCGATACTAGACCCAGACTACTACGACACTTGATCGAAACGTTGCTACATTATAAAATAAAAATTTGTTCCAAAGTAATTTCTATTATTGTGTGTTATACTGGTCGTTAATTACTTGCGATAATAATTTTATTCCTAAATTTACAAACAAGTCAAAAAATGAATGAATTCCATTAGTTTTTTATATTTTTTTTAGTAAAAATAATGTTACATTGTGATTTATTTAGTTATTTTTTCTTGAGGTGTAGACAAGCTACATAAGGGTAATCCACATGGTGGTAACTCCCCTTTAATATAGCATAGGAAGGGATCTGAAAGGGGGGATGCGGATGGGTAGAGAAATGTACCCAAGGGTTAACTAGGACCCCCGGGCGACGGTTTAAGGATCCTACCCGGCATTCACCTAAAAGTAATGTAGGGAAAACCCTATAAAAACCTGCATCAGGTAGGTCGGGCATTGGGTACTTGTCCCACGCTTTTCCGATAGCGGGAGAAGAGTTTCCTGTGGGGATGCAGCATTCCCTTCTCCGTACCTTGACCAGTTTAGGAGGCAGCTGGCCGACTGTTCCAATGGGAACAGTGACAAACTATTACCGTATGCTCAAGGTCTGTGACCCCGGAAAATACACCTCTCAAAACAAGCCGAGGTGCCTCGGCTTGTGGAAACCTTAGTTCAAAAATGGAGAGGAAAAGGCATCCCTAAAGATAGCTTCTTCGTGTCTCTCCTACAAGGTTCTGCCTACGAGAGAATATCCCTCAGTTGGGGGGGGGGGGGTGTAGACAAGCTATGTGTGTATATTTACCTAAAAGTAAAACAGGGAAAACCCTAGAAAAACCTGCATCAGGTAGGTCGGGCATTTGTACTTGTCCCACGCCCTTCCGATGGCGGGAGAGGGGTTTTCTGTGGGGTCGCAGATTACCCCTCGCCATATTTTTAGTAATAATAATGTTACATTGTGATTTATTTGGCCAGTTTAGGAGGCAGCTGGCCGACTATTCCAATATGAAAACAGAGAACTCTTACCGTATGCCCAAGCGGTTTTTTTAGGGCAACAGGCTACATGAGGGTAATCCACATTGGGCAACTCCCCTTTTAGGAAGGGATTTGAAAGGGGGCATGCGGAAGGGTAAGGAAAGTAGCCAAGGGTTAACTAGGGACCCCGGGCTATATGTTAAGGATCCTACCCGGCATTCGCCTAAAAGTAATGCAGGGAAAACCTGCATCAGGTAGGTCGGGCATTGGGTACTTGTCCCACGCCCTTCAGTTTTTACAAACCAATCGCAGGTGCATGTGACACATCTAAATCAGCGTTGAGCAATGAGAATGATAATTGTGTTAGAGATAGAAAATACTAAGCTCCGTACAGATTTATTTGAATAAAGATAATTATGGAAATTATTTATCTCGTTTTGGTGGTCCAAAGACCTGCATTTATAGAATTTTTAAAATTTTTTATAGGAATGTTATGGTTGAAATTATAGTCTCATATAAAGGAATCAGTAATATTGTGTTTAAATTATTTTATGTACTCATAATAAGCCGCGCTATTATGTAGGAAAAATTAATTATGGTAATTTAGTAAACATTTCTGAAAGGCAACTGTTCAAAATGCGATCACGAATTCAAACAAAAATTGATTACCATTGATTAGCTGATATTCAGCTGGAACCAGAAAAATAGAGACAGAGAACATTTAATAACGTGTGTAAATCATTATATGTGAAACTATGCACGATCCAGTGCCAGTAAATGAGACTGACTCTATTTCTCATCTCGTAATTAATTCAAAACAAACACTGATATTCTGTTTATGCAGTTCACACAACACAGCGTTCTTCAAAAGCGCTCTTTAATCATAACTCAGGGCAAAAATAATCATAAATCGGGCGTATTAAACGATAACTGTACCTCATTTGGAATATATTGAGCTAGATTTACACAATTTAGTGTTGAAATGTTTAAAGCGCTGGTAAAAATATTAGCAACACATGCACAGCTTTAAAACGCTACCAGATATAAAGACTCTGTATTGTTTTATTTTCCATAACCATTACGTGGTACACTAGTGTTGAATAATCTAAGATTATAGTGTCTAATAAACGTTAAAGATATTTAAGTAATCTGTGCATGGATTTGAAGGATAACACCAATGGTAAATTTTTAAATAGTTATAATTTTTCCTATAGTACTATTGATTTGATTTTCTTACCTTTACATTTTCTTTGACCCTCGTCTGATTTCTGTCATCCTCTGTTATTTTATTTTCTAACTTTGGAGAATGTATATAAATAATTGTTTCTATAAGATACATGCACACTGATGGAAAACTGCAGAAGTATTCAACATATGTTAATCTATCTTCTATATAATAAAAAAGGATGTATATTTGTATGTATGTATGTATTTACGTTAATATGCATACATTTTTTAACACGTGGACATTTTGCCACAAAAATTGGTACACATATTCTTTTAACGACGAGAAACGGTACTGTGGGGGTGAGAAACGTGTAACACAAAGGTGGAAAGAATTATAATTTAAAAATGTGATCATTTTGTGTTAAATTACTGTCACAGCACTCACGTTACTACGCGACGATACTGCACAACAAAGTAAATAGCTCCTTTTTCCGTAATGAAATGAAGCAGAAATATATTAATTCAATAAATTAATATGCTTCGAATGACAATAATAATAATACTAACGAATTAAATCTGTAACTTTTTAAATCAATTTTTTAAGTTACAGACAACAGTTACTGTGCCCTCATCCCTCATCTTCAACTCTAAAAGTCAGTACTTGTTTTCCTATTTATATTTCCGTCCACCACCCTTTCCCGCAAATTAAGTGTCATAGACATTTATAACCTATTAATATTTACATTACGTGGTCTGAAATCTTTAAATTTAAGGAAATAACCCGAAATATTTTGTGTCTATGTTATTATATATAGCTGGGTGCCCAGCGTTGCACGGGTACTCATTATTTACACATTTACAATCAAATATGTCAAATTATAATGATATACACACACAACCAAAACTTTTTCAAGAATCTCACTTGAATTCGTAAGTAAAATTATAATGATTAACTAATATTTGGTATTGACTTTACCATCATTCTATGTCTCCACCAGTACATACAAAATTGGGTAAAGTCATAGTACGTGCCATATTCATGCCATGTCAGTCATTTATAAGTCAAGTTATTTAAAAAAAATAGTTCCACCGATCGTATAATCTTGAGTATTGTTTTTTGTCATTCGAAGGATATTGATGTATCCAATTAAAATATTTCTGCTTCATTTAATTACCAAAAAAGGAGCTATTTCCTTTGTTGTGCAGTATCGTCGCGTAGTAACGTCGCTCGCGCGTTTGCTGTGACGTCATGATTTCTTGACGAACTGTAATTTAACACAAAATGATCACACTTTTTAATTATAATTCTTTCCACCTTTATGCTACAAGTTTCTCCACCACCCCCAACAGTACCACTTCTCGTCGTTTGAAGAATATATGTACAAATTTTTTGTTGCACTCTGTCCACGCGTTTATATATTTATAGAGATTAGCGTAAATACATACATACATACATAGATACATACATACATACAAATATTAAATATGAAAATACCTGGGTGCCCAACGTTGCACGGGTACACATTACTTACATATTTACAGTAAAATATGATGACATTTTAATGATGTGAACATATAACAAATTTTTATCAAGAATCTCACTTGAAATAATTCGTCAGTTGAGCACATTAAAAATCTATTAAATTTTAACGATTTACAAATATTAGGTATTGATTTTACCATCATTCTATGTCGTCTCCAGTACGTACAAAATTGGGTAAAGTCATAGTACGTGCCATATTCATGCCATGTCAGTCATTTACAAGTCAAGTTATTTAAAAAAAATTAGTTCCACCGATCGTATAATTTTTAGTATTTTTTTTATTGTCTTTCGAAGGATATTGATTTATTCAATCAATATATTTCTGCTTCATTTCATTACGGAAAAAGGAGCTATTTACTTTGTTGTGCAGTATCGTCGCGTAGTAACGTCTCTCTCGTGAGTGCTGTGACTGTAATTTAACACAAAATGATCACATTTTTATATTATAATTCTTTCCACCTTTGTGTTACACGTTTCTCACCCCCACAGTACCGTTTCTCGTCGTTTAAAGAATATGTGTACCAATTTTTGTGGCATTATGTCCACGTGTTAAAAAAGGTATGCATATTAACGTAAATACATACATACAATTATACATCCTTTTTATTATATAGAAGATAGATTAACATATGTTGAATACTTCTGCAGTTTTCCATCAGTGTGCATGTATCTTATAGAAACAATTACTTATATACATTCTCCAAAGTTAGAAAATAAAATAACTTTGTTTGGGGAATATTTCTAAGCAACATGGTAAAGAATAAAAAAAGCTCAATGAAACCTATACGTTTGAATTTATGAATTGAGTGACATTTTCATTGCACTGCAGACTTTTTAGCGGCCGAAAAGTGTTGAAATGCTTCAGTTGAAACATTTTTACATGTTACTCAGATATACACAGATGATCCCTGAAAGGTGGAGATTTCATGTTGTTGTATTTGAGCTATTCTACTTGTGACTTTGGCAACGTGATCGTTGAATGAGGTGAAGCACAAAAAAAGAGGTCGAGGGCAGGCATGCGTATATATTGAAGCTCTATCGTGCCTTTATGCTATTTTTTTATCGCCGCTCGGTAACAGTTTATCACTACGACTCAATTCTCGTTGGCAATTTCATCAATCAGCCGGCAACGTCTGTACTTAGTCTCTCGATACCAGTCTTCCAATGCTTTCACGGCTCGTTTACTCCGCGGAAAGCGAAGAGAGGCACAGAGAAAGACAGGGAGAGAGAGAAATTATAATCTCGTGATGGAGCGAGGCATTACGGAAGAGTAATCATTTGAGGTATTTGAACAGAGCGTGTAAGCATATCTTTGTGTGTTTCATCGAGTCCCGGAAATTAAAAACGTAACGTCCGCGCATGTTCGTTCGCTCATTAGTCGGAGTCGTAATTGAAAATCCAGACCGCCGTTGGAGAGGCCGTATTTGCATAAGAGCAATGCGCTTACCCGTCACAGAATGCTACTCTCTGATATTAGGACTCTCTCTCACTCTCTCTCTCTCTCTCTCTTTAAAGCCATTGTGCCCTTTGTCACGAAAAAAAAAACACTGAGGTGTATTAACTAACACAATTGATATTTTTTTTTGGCGCATTATCGTTCAGGAGTTAGAGAAGTCTCAAAAATAAAATAATAACGCGTATGAAATTAATAATAAATACTTGTACTTAATCCTGACATTTCTATAAGATCCTTAATGACAATAAATTTAAACGAACACTGGAACCAACGAATGAAATGTTAAAAATCAATTTTCTTCATTAGCTCAAAAGTTAATATTTACAACTGTGAACACAGTCATGTTTCATCACGAGTACCTGGAGCGACACAACCGCAGTTAATAGCTGACAAACTTAAAAGATGTGTGGTATTAATACAATCACGTGTCTGTATTTGGCTACTTCATCTATTTTTTAAATTTTACAGAGACGTATTATATTATCATGGATATGTTTAATTGGAAAGTAAATTATTACAGACTAGCTGGATATCCGGCGTTGTCCGGGTATTTATTTATATAATCCCGAAAAAATATTTAATTCTAATTCAATCTATCTTAAGAAGTGATTTATTCTGCCCATGCAGAGGGAATGTTATTTTCATCAGAGCCCCCCCCCCCTCCTACCCCCATCCTTCTTTTAGAGGATACCAAATATAAAAAAAAATACTCTTTGCACTATGAGAGCGTACAAATACTTCTGGAGCGTTGAGAGAATCAAAAATATTTTTGGTACCCTAAGAGACTTTTAAATATACTCGGTTCCCAAATTTCGGAAGAAATACACGCACTACCTTAAGAGAGTTAATTATACTCCTTCTGCCGTAAGAGAGTCAGAATTTCTTCATGTGTCTTAAGAGTGTCAGAAATACTCCAGGTACCTTTGACAGTAGACAATACTACCGGTATCTTAAGGGAAACAAAATTATTTCCTATAGCTTAAGAGAACTTGGTCAAAGTTTCTTCGTGTACCTTGAGAATGTAAAATATACTCCCGGTATCATTAAGAGTACAAAGATACTCCTGGTACCATAAAACAATAAAAAGTATTTGCCATACGTTAAGGGAGTCAAAACTACAATACCGACATCATAAAAGAGTGAAAATAACTTTCGGTTTCTTAAGAGAATGAGAAACACTCCCTGTAGGTTAACAGAATAAAAATTACGACAATTCAAGAAGGACAAAAATCCTAAAGGGATGAAGTATAACTTAATCGGCAAGTTAATCTCATATTTAAAATCAGGAGCATTCATAACACCGGACGCTACTCCAATCTCGTTTGTTTTCGCGTTATTTTCATGTAACGCCCTTCCACACCCACGCCTAAGGGTGCTCAGCCCCTCTTCTAGGGGTTAAAATACAACTTGACCGACAATTTTAATGTCGTTATTAAACTGAGCGATATCCAAAAACACGGATTCGACACCAAACTCGGTTGTTTTATCATTAATTTATGTAAGGCCCCTAAATCCCCCACCCCTAACTGTTCGCCCCTCCAATTCCGAAAGGGGTTACAATTATACCCAAACAACGTTGAGAAAAAAATATTAATTTCATTGACACTGAAAATATTTATTCCACGAAAATATCTACCGTTTTAGTATATTTAAAAATTTCCACCCCCGTCCCTAGGGATGGTGGTCACGTCTTACCCCCATCGGTTTTTATTTCCGGTTTAAAAAGAACTTTGTACAACATTTGGTCAAAATAGCTTTCCACTTTCTTTTGTATTTGGGTGGAAAAGCATAAAGTAAATTATTTTCCCCTTCCACCCCCTCACATAAGGGATTTTTTACAACAACCGGAAACTTGAATGTCATAATTGAACTCAGCGACATCCATTACCCTGGATTCGACTCCAAACTCGGTTAATTTCACGTTTATTTTATGTAACGCACCACCCACCCCCATCTACCACCCTTAACTGTCCTCCTTCCCCGTGCCGAAAAGGGTTGAAATTTTACACTAACAATACCAGGAGCATTACCAATATCGGTGACCCACATAAACATTTATTCGATGCATTTATCAGTCGTTTTAACTTGTATGAAAATTTCCACCCCCGCCCCAAGGGTGGTAGACGTGTCCTACCCTCACAGTGTTTGTCATCGTGTCAATAGAAACACGCATACAAAATTTGGTCGCATTAACTCCACAGATGAAGATTTTCTCCACGTATGTAGATTTGTATGCGGAGGCACCTATCGTCCCACACACACGCAAAAACAATTACAGGTAAGTTTATTTATTAGATAGATTAGATATTTTCCTTATAAAAACATTGTTATAATCCAAAAACGCCGCTGGCACTATTTTTTTATTCTCATTAACAATTTCTTGCAGCAGATTAAGTCATATTTGTCATGACCGCCGGAGATATTCAATGCAATGCACCTGCCGTGTAACTGTTGCTTTGGTCAAAGATACCGCCTCTGCGTGTTCGCATCTGCGGCCGACTCTCTGGAGCACCGCGTGACGTCACGATGCATTCGCAACATGGCGCGCGTTTGAATCTCACGTACGCCAGTTCACTCGTAACAAAAAGCGCGCCGCGGTCGTTCCAACGTTTATTCGAGTGCAGTGAAGTGTAGCATCCGATGCAGAAATATATGGCGAGTCTTCCAGTACACACGTGGGCGGTTGAAGGTATGTGGATATTTATTTATGAACGTAATATGCAGGCCGTAAATGTTGTACTTGATCGTGCCGTATGTAATGCAGCCATTATGGAATAACAAACTACTGATAGTTTTGATATGAAAATACAATATAAATTTGTTTCTTCAAAATAATTCATTTCAATATAACTTATAACTGACTGCATTTGTTTTCATTCATTTATTTAAATTATTTATGAACTAAATATGTATCCCATAAATGTTGCATTTTATCATGCCATATTTAATGTATCCATTCTGCGTATCACGGCTGTCACGTAGCACGCATCAAGCCATTGGCCACAACTATTGTCATTCAAAATTAATCAATCATCCCCCCCCTTCTCTTTTCTCTCTCTCTCTCTCTCTCTCTCTCTCTCTCTCTCTATATATATATATATATATATATATATATATATATATATATATATCTACTTGCGAATATATATAGTGAATTGGATTTAATAAATAATATATTACAGTTAAGTCACGCAGGAATCATATGCTGATTTGCAAGAGATAATTTTTTGTTGATTAGTATTTGATGCTGCATTGTATGTAGAATAATAAACACACATAGGTAAATCGTATTATACGTGAGATATATAAAATTAATTTTAAAAAGGTTTTTGGATTTAATGTAATGTTATGTATTATAAAGCTTTATGTTGTTTTTAGATAATAATGGCCCCGGAGACAGAAAACTGAAAAATTTAAAATATAAATTGTTTTTTTAAAGAAATATTGCTTTTTGTCCACGCATAAAGTTTTGTTATTGAATTTTTGATTTGATTAAAACTTCAGTTTATATTATTATGTCGTATTTGGCTATTAATTAATATTTTATACTAGCTAGGTTCCCGGCGTTGCTCGTGTACTTATTTATATAAACTCTAAAAAGTATTTAATTCAATACTTAAATATATTCCTCGAGTATTTCAGGATATAATCGTCACTCAGTCTTCATACATTACGAAATATTATATTGATGAAATTGTTAGCTAGACTCACAACTAATACAGCGCGAAAATTAACTTACATTTTCCCCAATGATGGTAAAGTAATTCGTATTCTTCTTTATTATCATTCGATGGAATATTGCTGTATAAAATTATAACTTTTATTAAAAAAAATATTTCTGCTTTATTTCAATCCTAATAAAGAAGTTATTTCCTTTGTTCGTTGCGTAGTAACGTCTTTCTCTCGCGTGACGTCATTGTCTCTTGGCGCGCAGTAATTTAATATTTAATGATCACGGTTTTTAATTATAATTCTTTCCACATGTATGCTAGGTGTTTCTCACCCTCACAGTACCGTTTCTCGTGTTTTGAAGAATTTGTGTACCAATTTTTGTTCCAATCTCTCCACGCTTTTAAATTTGTATAGAAATTAACGTAAATACATACATACATGCATACATACATACATACATACAAATATACATCCTTTTTTATTATATAGATGGTGGCGTTGAGTTACGATAGTTGATTGACGTCCTGTTTTTCTGGGGGGGGGGGAGGTGTAGACAGGCGATGTAATCCACATAGTGGTAACTCCCCTCTTATAGCATAGGATAGGGATTTGAAAGGGGGGGGGGACGTGGAAGGGTAGAGGAAGGTAGCCAAGAGTTAACTAGGGCCCCTGGGCTATATTATAAGGATCCTACCCAGCATTCGCCTAAAGAAATGCAGGGAAAATTCTAGAAAAACCTGCATCGGGTAGGTCGGGCATTGGGTACTTGTCCCACGCCCTTCCGATAGCGGGAGAGAAGTTTGCTGTGGGGACGCAGCATTCCCTTCTCCGTGCCTCGACCAGTTTAGGAGGCAGCTGGCCGACTATTCCAATGGGAATAGGTGCCTCGGCTTGTGGGAACCTTAGTTCGAAAATGGAGAGGAAAAGGCATCCCCAAAGGTAGCCCCTTCGTGCCTCTCCTACAAGGTTCTGCGTGCGAGAGAATATCCCTCGCAGGTATTGCTTGCGAGAGAATAGCCCTCGCAGGTACTGTTGACGTCTTGTCATTTTAATATTTCATTTAAAGTGAATACTTCATAACGTGGCTGCAATGTGATTTATTATTATAAAATAATTTGGCGCCCAACGTGGAGCTTGTAATTTTAATAACTTATGTATATTACATAATTTGGCACCAAACGTGGGGCATTTTAAATTTCATTTAAAGAGAATATAATTTGATTCTGCTGTGGTGGCTTTATTTTCCTTTGTTTTTTTAAATATTACATAATTTGGCTCTCCAACGTGCAGCTTCTATTTTTAATAAATTATGTATATTAGAATACATATCGAGTATATACCAAGCACCTCACGGATTCATCTCATTCCACAGTTAAGTCGCAATGTCACATTACAGTCGAGAGGATTAGTAGTCGTATTTTTCTGTATGATTGCTCGAGCACAGCGCAATTAGAGCAAGAAGGCGTTTCTGCCGCAGAGTGTAAAATTCCTCCGCCCTTGCTCCTCCACAACTCGGCGGAGAACTTTATTCATTATTTGCTGCGGGCAGAGCTGTCCCTGCTCCGCAAATGGTGGATTTGGAAGAGATCCTAGAGCGCATTTCCAACCGCCGCGGTTCCACAGGGACGTGTAATGAGGCGCCATGAAAAAATATTTCCACCCGCCTCCCCGCCGGGACCCAGTGACTATTGTTCCACGATGCCGGCGTAAAATTGTTCGCGCTGTTATACTTTTTTTTATTATACGTAGGATATCAAAAAGCTTCTGATGCGAATTTAGCCGCACGCGATAAATTCATCGCTAACCACTTTTTTTTATTAATACTATTACAGAAATGTAACTGGTTGCTCGCTGTTATTAAATAATAATAACAATAATGCTTTTAATCAGCATTACGAAAAAACCTCCGTAATTTAGTGTGGTACAATTTTATTACACAATTTGTATATTTTCTTTGTGAATGTAATTGGTTAATTATATATTGAAAAAGCGGAAATAAATATTTAATACAGGCAGTGTTTAACTTATAGTTTCAAATCTGCAGACAAAATATTAAATCGTCTCGGTAAAAGTGATGATTAAAACGTGGATTACCCTCATGTAGCCTGTTGCCCTAAAAAAAAAAAAAAAAAAATTATTAGCGTAGTGAAGAAAAAACTGGAAGTGAAACTATTTCGCTTTCTTAATCCTTAAAGTAGAACTACGAAATGAAGTTTGGTGATATTTAATTATATTGCGTGTGAATAATACCACGTGATCGTAAATATTTCATATTTCAAATCTGCGGAAAACGGTGAGCGCTAATTGGACAGGCTTCATCAGCAAACAGATAGTCCTATATGTAATATCCATTTAATTAAAGTGAAGTAATTATTCTCTCATATTATATAATAATAGCAAACGTTTAAACTGAACCATGAAACCTCAACGAGGTAGACTGTAATACTAATATTTATTCAATAATTGTGATACATTAGAGATTTTATAATTATATGATCGTTGATACGGTATTAATAAATATTAACAAATTTTATCATTGTGCATGTATCAGCTAATAAACTGACTTTTTCTGTGTTGTGGGATGTTGTCGCTCAATATCCCGTGTCGCAACTTTCGGATCTATTCAACGACAGCACCCCACAGTCCAAAACGAATCCTGTCTCCCTTTGTTGATTTATCGATGACTGTATTTGTCACTTGGTCGAGACAGAACCGTTCGCGTATTCCCCAAGATTAAAACAGTAACTGGGTCTACATGCTTAGGATACAAAATATTATTACATGTTTCTGCTTCACTCCGCTCAATGCAGAGCAATTTTCCTAAGCTAAGTAGGCAAACTCAACATTCTTAATGTGACCTAATATTCGACGCTATCAATCAAGAAATTTATTTTTTCCAGGGACGGTAATTATTTAATTAGTTCATATGCTTTTTCTAAACCATGGAAATAAATTCATATATAGCTCGTTTTTAAAGCAATAAAAAATTTTATTTATAAACTATTGACTAATTAATCCGTAGGTTCGCAGAAACCTGAAATGAAATGATTTGAAATAATGGGTACAATCGAGTCCGTGAATTTTACCGATACCACTTTTTATTGATACTATTTAATGCTGCAACTTAATTACCTACTTGTTCACATTTAAATAAAAATAATGAACGCGTTTGATTAACATAAGGTAACTTTCAAGACAAGCCATTTATTTTATGGCATCTTTAATTTATTAACCAAAATGGATTGTTTCATTTATTAATAGAATGCATTTCCATAATGCTTGGTATTGTACACATTTGAACTGTTCAAAATTAATTAAACGCGGTAATAGTTTTTAAGAAGGATAGTAAAGGAAATAAACGACATTTTTACATTTTATGGTAATTAAAATGTTTCTCTTTTACCAATAATAATTAATTGCTTTTAAATAAAATGTATAAAGAAAGTTTGTAGCAGTGCAATTTTTTTTATCATTTATGACTCTGATTTAAGCTGATTAATTAATTAATTAAATGCGTGCAGCATATATAAAAATTGTTCTTTATTATTTTAAAAACATTGCGTTATGTAGAGTACTTATAAAAAAGTAGCTTAAGTCTAGTATTATATAATGACGGAGAAAATTAAATTCGAGGGCAAAATACCAAGAATTTTTAACTGAATAGGTAGAATAGCCCGAGCGCGATAAATTCACTGCAAACGACCTTTCCTGTTAATTTTTACTGCGAAGTGAATAATTCACGTACAAATAATTATCACAAAAATGTATTTTCTGTGAATCACAAAAAAGGTTTACGTAATTCTCGGAGGGACGTTTTCATCGCTCGATTTGTTTGCTGTCCTCTGCTCTAATTGTAATTGCTCAATTAATTTTGGACGGAAATGTAGAGTGAGTGGCTTATGTATTTTTGTGTCTCTGTTAATCGGAGGAATATATATATATATATTTTACGTACGACCAATATTCACATTTTATATATTTACATTTTAATCTGTTGATGTAACAGTTTTTTTAGAGAGAAATACGGAATAAAGTATTGTTAGGATTTTAGACACTGTATATTTTCATTACAAAATAAATGAATGTAGACTATTAGAATAAAAAAAATTGAATGTAACGGAGTACTAAAAAATAATTCTGTATTTAATTGAACGGACAAAATCGGAACTTCGTAATTTTATATGAAATAATCAAATAGAGAAATAAATAAAGTAGCGCGCTTTATTAACTGTAGATATTTCTCCAATTTATTTGATTAGAGCTACTGTATTTAATTTGAAGGAGGAAAACTGCTGTACAGTATTCAATGTTTACGTTTGCAGGAATTACGTATCTACGACTGAAGTTACTTAATTAATTCATATGCGTGTTAGAGAACTGTTTGGAGTGTTTTTACGTGATTTAATTTTCTGTGGTTTATTTATTAATGAATAAGATTTATTGGTTACATTTTAATTTCTAGTTGATACATTATTTCATTTTTTTTATATTTATTTTCCTAACATGACAGTTCCATTTTGGAAAGTGGGCTGGAAAGAGGTAAGCGAGGCTGTTTTAGATTAATGTGTTTTACACATTGCGAGCCTCGCGGCAAATAGCTCCTAACGTTTACTGGGGTGGCGCACTAAACGAAGTAATCTGCTAATAGTTCGGGACGAACTAATATAACTGCAGGCAGCCGTCATAAGGGCGGCAGTTAAATGGCGAGTAATAATCTGGCTGCACTCAAGATGCTAATGGGCGTCGCTTTGCCCGGAGACGACGTCGTCGGCCGCCATCTTGATTAAAACAGAGCGGCACGGCAATTCCGGAAGTAAGGCCCAGGTGTTCCGGGACTTCCCTCCAGATTAGCGGCTCAACTTAGCTCTGCCATTAAGACTTATTACGCCTCGTGAATCTGTATTCAATTCGATCTTAAACACTAACGTTTCTGTTTAATGATCACAGTTAAAATTAATACTTTCCCTTTTTGTGACTCGTAAAGTTCCCTAGCGTCAAATTCGAAACTGTCAAGCAAATGATATATCATTCAAAAAGACTCATTTTATGAATAAATAATTTTATGACAATTACTGAACGACATAATATTTACAAAGAATGTCTCTTTTAATCTAATTCAAAATATAAAATTTTAGTGTTACCTTCAAATAGAAAAAATAATTTTAAGGAACTAGTTAATAAGAGTCTGAATATTAACCTTAAGAACCATAGTGAAATATATTGTAATGCCTATTAATTAAGGTATTAATTGTGATTGATAATCTAAATTGTTAGAGAAACATTATTGACGGCGGTACCGAACACTACAAGCGACAATGAAGGAGAGTATTGTTGTCTTGGTTGGAAGAAGGAATAGCGCGCATAGAGACGGAGGGAGAGTTCAGTTGGTGACGGATTTCAGTCGAGGACGGAACTAAAAATTAATTCAGTTGGAAATCAGAGTTCGTTCGCATTAAGTCGTCGAAGGAGGTATAGCTGTGAACAGACCAGAAGTAAAATATCCAAAAAGTATTTGGATACTTGTAGTATAACAGTTAGAACTATTTTTTCTACAAGTTGCAGTCTACGACATAAAGACATAAATATTCAACGCTAAACATTTAGAGCGCAGAGTCTAAACTATTACATTCGTGATTTAGACCATTGTCTTCGATTGTGGCAGCCAGGCAACTGAATCCAGCAGCTAATAAAATTTGGAACGAGAGAATAACATTTCCTAAACGAACAGTGAACCATTTCGTCAAATTAAAAGTGTTATTAGAATCAATGTTAAAAATGGCCTGTATATAAAGTGTGTGTGTACGAACGAGCCAAATTTGCCTGAGTACCGTAAGTTAAAATTTCACTGAATTCATATATGTAAACCGAATTAAAAGATAGATGTCAGATATCGTTCCTTTCTTATTGATAAAAAAATTGTAAATTAGAAGCAATCTTTGTAGGTTAATTTCGTCGATAATTAAATTTAGTTTTGTTAATTAAGGAGTAAAATCTGTTCCTTTTAAATTTAATTTTGTGTTCTTTAATCATTTTGAATTATTGCCGTTATCAAACCCAGTTGAGACCCTGAGAGAATGAGTTATGTTTAATTTGTTAACTTATTTAATTTTTGATAGTAAAAATCTTTCTTTGTTTGTAAAATTAATTTTTTCATTTGTTAAGCCACCTTTTTAATTATAACAATATGTTTCCAAAACGTGGGGCACGAATGAATTTATTAAATTGAATAAGTGTATTTATTTGATTATTACAATATATTTTTTTATACATTAAAATTTTCTTCAGAAAATACCATTATACTCAAGAACCTTACGTGCTAAAGAAATGAGAAAATTATTTGCTACATATGAACAACTGGTCTCGAACAACCTGACGCCCGTTTAGCTAAACAGACTGCGTAGTCTGCTTTGTGCCAAACGATAATATCCTATGAGGCAGATTTGCCTGACGGTAATTACTAGCCATCATCCGAACTCAATCATATCAGCCTTTCACCCATGAATTTGCAGTTGAACTTACTGTTGTAGGTCACATCTTTCTCATGATACGATACAGTAAACTGTACGATGATCAACGTGAGATTCCATTGTCTCTTTATTGTTCCGAAGACTACAAACACCGCTTTCCGTAATTTTCATACATCGGTTAGTATACTACATTTAATTTATTTACAAAACATTTTTTTATATTTAATTAGTCATCTTAAAAAATAATTTGTGGCAAAAACTCAATTCAAATTAATTAGAATAAATATCACGAGGGAAACATCTGAATTAATTAGAAAATATAGATTAAATCTACAGGGTAAAACTGTATTACAATAAATCTAAAAATTTATATTTATGGAAGGTCAGATATTAATTAATTAACTAACTTCAGTCGTTGATACGTAATTCCAGGAAAAGTAAACATTGAATACTGTACAGCAGTTTTCCTGCTTCAAATTAAATACAGTAGCTGTAATCAAATAAATTGGAGGAATATCTACAGTTAATAAAGCGCGCTACTTTATTTATTGTTTCGGACATTCATCATTTCTCCCTTTGCTTATTCCATATAAAATTACGAAGTTCCGATTTTGTCCGTTCAATTAAATACAGAATTATTTTTTAGTACTTCGTTACATTCAATTTTTTTTATTCTAATAGTCTACATTCAGTTTTATTATTCATTTATTTTGTAATGACAATACACAGTGTTTAAAATCCTAACAATACTTTATTCCGTATTTCTCTCGAAAAACCTGTCACATCAACAGATTAAAATGTAAATATATAATATGTGAATATTGGTCGAACGTAAAAAATACATATATTCCTACGATTAACAGAGACACAAAAATACATAATTTCTGTATGTACAAATTTTTTAAACCCCCACACTGTTATTATACTACATTTAATTTATTTACAAAACATTTTTTTATATTTAATTATTCATCTTAGACAAATAATTTGTGGCAATAAAATCAATTGACATTAATTAAAATTAATGTCCCCAGGGAAACATAAAATTAATTAGAAAATATAGATTAAACCTACAGGGAAAAAACTGTACTACGATAAATCTAAAAAATTAAATGTATGAAAGGTCAGATATTAATTTCTGTATGTACAGTTATTTAGCCCCCTTACACTGTTAGTAAACTACATATTTATTTACGAAACTTTTTTTTATCTTTAATTATTCACATTAGAAAAGTTTATATTTTCACCTTCAGGGAATTAAGTTCTCGGACGTATCTTTGATTCTTTACTTAAAATCAGTTACATGATAATATTTCGATGTAGCTCGGAAATAAAAAAAAAAATAAATCAATCGGATACGAATTCTTAAAGAAGAAAAATATCCTATGAAGTCCGTGACCTTAATTAAATTATTTAATACCACACAGAGGATCTGTTAAATTTCATTTAAATCGTCCCCAATTTGAGTAAATGACCAGAGAATTGCGGAGAAGATTTTTAATTCTATTAATTTCTTATTAATACGGTGCATTATTAAATAATTAAATAGCAGAATGTTCACTTGAGTCTCTCACCGGATTACGGAGATCAGAATTATATTATGTCCTCTTACACCAATGATTGGAAGTAAATATTATTACTTAATATCTATTCATAAAATAAAAACAATTTATGACCTTATACTTTTCAGTTTTTATATTATGACGACGTGTCTTCTTCAGGTATTGACGCAATAAAATTAACATATTAAAAGGAAACATGCTTTTAAATTTACACAGATTTGAAAGGGGATCCGAGGCAGACTGACGCTAACAAGATTGAAGCAATACCTGAAAAGATATAAAAAGATATCCAAACGTCGTCATAATATAAAAAATTAAGTGTCTGTATAAGGTCATAAATTGTTTTTTTATTAATTGAAAACAGACGTTAAATAATACTTTAAATATCTATTCACTTAACAGAAATATGAGAATGTTTAAAAAAATATAATTCGAATTAAAAAGAGTAAAATACGGCCTTGTGACAGTAAAAAAAATTTAAAGTCACTGCTAATGTTCTCCAAACATATTACAGTAATTAATCAGACAAGTATATTTAATATTAAAAAAATACATTTACGCAGATAAATGAAAAGTAGTAGACAATGGTGCACTGTGTATCTCACAGAAATAATTGCTAATAAGAATTACTGGGTGCAAAAAAATTAATAGTATTACTATCAAGTTTCACTGATTAGATCAGAATTAAAAAATGTTTTGTACAATGTTTCAAACTGATTGTCGTATGTTTCGAATGAGAAATATGTTGAGTCCTTAATTATAATAGAATTGCACATAATTTGTCTATACAGCGTTAATTATTATATGAAGTCTTGGAATTGATCCGTCATGGCTGCACGCATCCGAACGTGAGCCGGATCTGCGTCCAGGTAGATAGATGTCCGGATTCTCCGATAGGAAATGCCAGGAATTCTCGGAGCCAGCGAGCGAATAATAGTCACTGACCTGTGAGCCACAGGGTGGGCAACCTCACGGTGAGAAATGTGGCGGTGAGAAGCGCCACTTGCCTTACAAGGAGCGAATCCTTTATTCGCGTCCTTGTCCTGTGTAATATTTGTAAGGTAACATAACACATCGCGAAATAGAGATGAACAGTTTTGTTTCAAAGCCTTCTGCGTCACACTTACAGGAGTAAGGAAGTGTAAAAGATCGAGAAATTGGCCAACAATTGGAGAAAGACCAATTCAGCACTATAAATAGTGTAAAAAATTGAGCATATACGAATGGAATTAAATAAGTATCAATAGAAGAAATTTTCTGAAGATTATAATAAACGTGCACAGAAATATATAACTAGAATAAGTCATAAAAATCTTACAATAAGTACAACAGTTTTCGTGACTTATTCCCGATCCATTACATTAAAAGTATATTATATTATGCATGAATTATCAATTCTAAGCAAGAGAAAGATGAGTGAATAAATAATGATTCTGAAGACAGTTTTTTTTAATGCTGTATGACATAAACTTTAGTAGTTGTTTAATATTCGAAACGTTGCTTTTCTTTATCCATATATCATATAATATTTATTCTATCCTTTGCTGTAGTTAGGAATTAAAAATTATAATATTTGATTGATTTTGTATAATTAAATTAAACGTTAATGCAGTATGAAAAATTATCTCCAGCGGAATAGAAATTAATAAATCAGTACTGTTACTATTTTCTTGATATCCAAATAAACGAGCAACGCTCCGATTGAAGTGTAAGTAAAATATTCTCTGGACATGTAGCACGCTGAGTAAATATTGGAGACGTAGCAAAGAGACAAGTTGTGGAGTGCTTCGTGCTATGGGATGCAGTTGATCTTCAGGGCTGTTAAGTCATATCGGTCTCGAGCGAGTGATTCATTGGTAGCAGCTCGGCTTAATGTAAATCTCTTGTAGCTATTAGTCCCGCCCTAGTCTCTCCAGGGCAAGGTCGAGCCTAGCTGTCACCCGTCTACCAATTAACCTGCGACGGCTGGGAAGGACGAAACACTTGCAACACCGTAAACACTATGGGATTTTAAGCCCCTACTTACACTTCTACTACTTAAGACAACTCCATCTTTATCGGAGTATTGAATCCTACTGAAATATGGTTCCTCATTGCTACATAGACTAACATAGAACTGTTTCTTTTAGGAACGATCAAACACGTCGTGTTAATTTTACTTTAATAGCTTAGTAAGGGATAGAAAGAAATTACACTAACACACATTCTCCTGCCTGCGAAGAGTGTAACGAATCTTATAGTTTATATATATATATATATATATATATATATATATATATATAACTGATATTTTTTTAAAAAAAACACGAGGTAATTCAGCGAGGAATATAATTTTTTGTGTAACTGAAGTGACGTCATGCCATAATTTTCAGAAGTTCAACGTATAGTTTTCTGTATATTATATTATTGTGACTTATTCCAGCTCCTTAAATTAAAGGTATATTATATTATTATGAATTAACCATTCTAATAACAATTCTAAGAAATATATATATATATATTGTAGTATACAATTAAAGACAACTGACATGAACAAGCCTCACGTTGGGCGCCAAATTAAGCAGAATTCAATCAAATATAATATAACAAGCTCCACTTTTGACTGCCAAATTATGTGCTATACAAATTAAACAAAGGAAAATAAACCCAATAAGTTGTGGCCAATTTATTTGGTATTAGAAATTTTAAAAGGAAGAAAGTTAACAGGATTTTATCTTGATTTTTTAAAAAAACTATTTTACAGAGATAACAAATGATTATTTATTACAATTTCTATTTACATTTTTATGTTTTTAACAAATTTGCCACAGCTTTAATAATACTCATCTCAGAGCCGCTTACTGGACCTCTAATAATCATAGTGATTTGCAATTGTCACCAACAGATACAAAAGAAAAAACAAATTTAATTTACAATAACAAAATTTAATATAAGAATCTAACAACAACAAAAATTGAGAAATCTGACAAATCGAGAGAAATTTTACAAAATAATGATTCTAAATAACATTTTATTTAGCGCTGCTCTGGTACCGTAATGAGCACTCAACAATTAATTTATTTATTTGATTACCAGGCCATAACACTGATTCACAAAATTCTGGCGCCTTTCCAAGAACTGATTACAAACTTTACGTCTTCCTATTTATTTGTAGTGGTTAAAGTCTCAAGTCTAGTTTCGAAGCATTATCGTTTCAATTCCCAAGCAGACTCGTTTTACATCGCCAGGATCACCCCCGGTCAGGCTTCAAAAACACATTCCCGTGACCACTCCGGTCAGGCTCCAAAGCCACTCTGAAAGTTTCCGCCAAAGTTCTGAGCGTCTTACACACGCTTTTCCGACAATAATCGCGTAGCAGGCTTTACTGTCTCTGCGGTATTGGGCCAAACAATGCTCTGGCCTCAATAATTACGCCGAAAATAATATTAAAGAAAAATTATTAAATTAAACATTATAAAAGGTGTATCTTTATATATATATATATATATATATATATATATATAACTGCGGCCAGTAATTAAAATTCTAATTAATGCACTAATTCAGCAATATGACGTCACTTCAGTTACACAAAAGGGTTGTAGTCATCGCTGAATTACCACATATTTATTAAAAATTAAATCATTAATCAAAAACCTTTAAGATAATGTAAAACAAGTCTATTGTGTTACAGTAGGTACTGGGAACGAAGACTGGATGTGTGGGTGTTAAAGTTACGCTCAGTCTTGCGGAACATGCCCGTCACACGTCCATTATTCATCTGCGTAACATGTCATTAGATAGTATTAAAAGCCGCAGCCTCGCCGCACAGATTCGTCACGTCCACACACAGACACGTCCGGGACTCTCGGAAGTTTTATAGAAATTTCAAGACATACGAGCTGTGAAAAACATTAAAATATTTCAGCTATTATCTGTTCGAATTCTTCAGAAGTGAATTGGTGGAATAATTATTTTTTTAATTTCGATATTTCGTCATTACGTAATTTAATAATTCTATAATCTGTATTATTGTTTTTAATAATATTGAGCTGTTAGTGTAGGTATATTTCATGCTGATAGAATTGAATCCGGAGATATAGTTGATAAAATACTCCCGTAGAATCCGGGTATCGTCAGTTACTAACTGTTTTGGTAGTCCGACTTCGTGTAACTATTACCCTAAGTTTCAGCTCTACACTCGTATCACGCATGGGCCAAGAATAAAAAGGGAAAAACCACTGTCCGTGAGTTGGTTTTCCACTCCCAAGCTGTGGCGATGAGCTCTTGCAAAACAGCTCAGAGATAAAACTACACATCTCAACCGGAGACAGTGGCTTTGACGCTATCCAGTTACAGAAAAGCACATTCTACGACCACGAAGTTACTGCTTATTAAACCCTGTCGCGTTGGGGGGGGGGGGACAATCGTAAGCGAATAAAATATTGTAACAGTTGCATTGTTTAATGAATTTCTCCAAATTTATGATAACCAATAATTATTGGCAAAAAAGGGGTATATCGCACAACGTTTCTTGGATCATGGCCCTTTCGTCAGGTGCTTAGAAGAGCCAGGAGAAACACAACTGCACTCGTCAGTTGACAACACTCAAATGATGTCACAGTATCACAATACTTTCATTCTCACCAATTGGTTCAGAAAACCTACGTACTCTGGACGTGATCTCAATTATCTTTCTGATCATCCTCCAAACCAAAAGAGGGATATGGTATACAATCTTGACAGACCTATATTACTTCCTAACTCCAAGTTCCATCAACACAAATTAACTATTGTTCGAAACCCTTTAAATTTTATTATTAAACACACAAACAGCAGTTTGAATAATATTCAACATCCCACTGTCACTCGACCCCAAACACCTCAAGCCAAATTTTTTCTCATACTACCTTATTACAAATTTCTACATCACAAATTTGTCCAAATATTCAAAGAATATCAAATATCCATCAATTAGAGATCCACTATTACCCTTTCATACTTGATTAAAATCCACAATGACCCACTTGAGACCTACAGCAAACATTTTGTTGTTTACAAAATCTCTTGCTCTAATTGTAATTCCTGCTACATAGGACAAACAAAACTTTCCCTCAATACTCGTATCGAAGAACGTTATATCTAATATAAAACTTACTATTGATAAACAATCTGTAGTATTGTGTGGTATTTGCATTATCACTTTGTTTTTTCTGAATTCATTTCTTATTCATTTTTTTCAATCAGACGTATAATGTTATAATATATTGGAGAGTGATATAGAGTATATAACATACAATATTACTCAAAATATTATGAGTTTTAATTGGAATTTACCTTTCGAGTATTTTACCATTTTTTATGTTAGTTTGTAAATTGCAGACAGTTGCACGATATAGATTTATTCATTGGTTCTGTAGTGCGGAAATCGGGTTATAGTTGCGCTTCCTAAAACGCAATAATATCTTGTTCAACAATTTGACTTCTGATTCTGTATTATTTACCAGGGTTTCACCCTGGACATTCAGCTGAATGCAATTATTTTCGGCGTTGGTCATTCTACAGAACTAATGAAGAAATCTATATCATGAAACTGTCTGCAAATACTCGAAAGGTAAATTCCAATTAAAATTAAACTGTAATAATTTATTTAGATATTACAATTTTTATATAGGATTTTTTTATTTAACTTTCTACAATTAGCCATTTTTGAAATAAAATTATAGGAACATCTACAATAGGATAATTTGAATTGCAAATTAAATGTTTGATAACGTAGAATTAATAAATTGAAAAAATATCCATCATTTACAGATAAACTAATACTCTTTCATACTTGATAAAATAAATCACAAGGAGTCACTTGACACCTACAGCAAACATTGTGTTGTTTACAAAATCTCTTGCTATAATTGTAATTCCTGCTACATAGGTAAAAAAAAACGTTCACTCAATACTCGTATCGAAGAACATATATCTAATGTCAAACTTCCTATTGATAAACAATCTGTAGTATCCAAACATATCATCAATTCTAAACATATATTTGATTAGCTAAGATTTTAGACATTGACACCAGGTACAATTCCAGACTCATTTCAGGGATTGTCAGAGTGTGTTGTCAACTAGCCAGTGCAGTTGTGTTTCTCTAGGCTCTTCTTAGCACCTGACAAAAGGGACAAGGATCCCAGAAACGTTTTGTGGTATTTATATTACTCCTTTTTTGTCTGAATTGACTATCTTTTTTATTTATTATTTTCAATTTTTCATTTTAATTATTGGCAGAATTGTATAAATTGAATTTGTTGTAATGTATTTGATTAATTGTTGTCTATGGTAAATTGGGATAAACTCCAGGCGTTTTAAAAATTAAATAATGGACGACTGGCCCAGCCATTGTGGTATACATTTTTATATTTTCACATTGCCTTAGCATCGAAATTTCATAGAATACGGTCTTCTTCTTTTTTATCAGTCACACCGGCCCACATTTGCTTAATCGCGGCATCCAATTCTCAGCAAAGGGCCTTCAGTATGCTCTTTGTCAAGTATCTTTACTGAGTGATATCCTCGAAAACGTGGTTAATTTCCTCGTCTGGGTTTTTAAACAAACTAGAATGTTGTAAAATAAGCTGCATAAATTTTTCTGCCTTATTGTTCCTTTCCTTAGAAAGATAACTCGAAACTTAATAAAATATATAGTGAGATGAGTTAATAATAAATATGATTTTTGATAGCTGCAGAGTAACTCTTAGGACTTCGTTGACATTCAAAATTGTTTACATTTCACATTTAGCTACTTATCTGTTATATGAGAATAGCGAGGAGCAGTAAACTGTTGAAGATATTTCCAAGCTATCTTAAGATGTGGTTCCTCTTTGAGGACGGGGTAATTTGCCGCTTGGTGAATTTTTGTGGAGCTGCATGTGTGTGTTTGCTGTCGGCAAGGTGTGATGTATCTGCCATGTAGTCTTTGGCGCGACGCCAGCCGCCGAAAATATGACTTTGAGCGTCTTGGCTCGCCACATTCTCACCATTCCTGCCCCTCTTTTCTTAGTCGTATCACTGAGCACATAGGCACACTCAAGTTACACTCACTCTGCTTCAAGAGGTTGTTCTCAAAGAGCTGGGAGGTAATCGATAGAGAAACACAACCTCGACATCAGACAAGATTTCAGTGAACAGTGAGAATCGAACAATCTGCTTGGAAAATGCGTTTGGGTTAATTCCATTGACACGTCAATTTTACAAAGAAGTAATCTAGAATTTTAGTCTCAATAAATAGGTTTTTAGATTAATTCGAAACAATTATTCACTAGCTTTCTCGTTGCCCGTGTATTTATTTAGATAAACCTGAAAAATATTTAATTCTATATCAATCTTAAGACACGAAAAGATTTAACCTAAATCTAACTGTTCCTAGTTCCGTACAAACTGTCCACCGATAGTGCATTAATTTAAAGGCTATAATATACATTGAATTTTATTGCATCAAAACCAACGAACATATATTATTAGTTAAATATACTCCTTCAGTATTGCAGGATATAATTGCCCCTCAGTTTCAACCAGTAAGAAAGATTAAATTGATGAAATTGTTAGCTAGATTCACAATGCAAACAAATGGTCGCCATATTGGAGTCATTGATATGGCACATTTTCCGCAAGGATCGTAAAGTATTTCGAATAGTTTTTTTATTATCGTTCGAAGGAGGATAAAATTATAATTTTTATTTAATAAAAATATTTCTGCTTCATTTCATTACGGAAATAGGAACTATTTACTCCGTTCGTCGTATAGTAACGTTTCTCTGTCATGTGACGTCACGGTCTCTTGGCGCGCAGGCACAAAATGATAATGTTTTTTAATTATAATTCTTTCCACATTTATGCTAGAGATTACTCACCCCCACCGTTTCTCGTGATTTGAAGAATATGTGTACCAATTTTAGTTGCCATCTGCCTAGACTTTTAAATTTATATAAAGATTAACGTAAATAAATAAATAAATACATACATACAAATATACATCCTTTTTTATTATGTAGACAAGCTTTCGGTACCCATTTATATTTTAAATAAAACTCTAAGGACAAGGTTTTGTGTTTTTACAATTTCAAACGGTACCACTGAAACAAATTAAGATTTTTTGTTCTAAATTTTTTACTACAGTCGAATATTTTGTAATGTCTAAACTACAGTTGAAAGAGTGTAATCGAAACTTATTTAAATATCCTTTCATTTTTTGTCAGAATGGATAATATCAAGTATGAATGACTAGGGAAAATCATGTCTGTACAGAATTATGAAGGCATAGTCTCATCTTTGGAGTGGTTTATTTCATGATTATTATCATTAGAGTTTTACGAAAAAATAAGAACAATATATTTGTTTCTTTAAAAAACAATTATGAATTCATGGATAGTTGGTGACTGGTGAGAGGAGAACTGCTTTGAACGGTTTTGCCCGCGTAAAAGCGACGTACAAATTCTGTGAGGACGAATCTCGTACTTCCTATTGGTATTAATTAAGGCCCATATAGGACGAAACGTTGTGAATTATTAGTTTGTTGTTAATAAATTAATCTGAAAAATGTGTTATGTATATCTCGTGAACGACAGAGCACCAATCGTAAACTTCCGCGTCAACCTTGGGCATACGGTAAGAGCATTGGAACAGTCGGCCAGCTGCCTCCTAAACTGGTCAAGGCCCGGAGAAAGAAATGTTGACACCTCACCGCAAACCCCCTCTCTCGGTCATCGGAAGGGTGTCCGACAAGACCTACATACCCGAACTACCTGATGCAGGTTTTATAGAGTTTTTCCTGCATCACTTTTAGGAAAATGCCGGGTAGGATCCTTGAACTATAGCCCGGGGGCAATGGTTAACCCTTGGCTACCTTCCTCTACCCTTCCGCATCCCCCTCTCCAAAGTTATTAAAGGGAAGTTGCAACTACGTGTATTACCTTTATGCAGCCTTTTGCTCTAAAAAAATATAATGATTAATTCCTTCACTGAGTTTGAACTCTTAATTGTAACCATCATTGTCTCCTCATATTTTCACCAATAAAATGTAATAAGCATAGTGTAAACCATCAAATACTAATGAACTAATTATATGTGTGTATTTAATAATCCTTGTTTATGAATACCCGAAATTTTCCATTTTACAACACAGAACATAATTTATTTTTCAATGAATACATTAAGCTTATCTTCTACCGCTTGTAATTCGTATTTCTACAATTTTTTAACTGATTGTCTTAAGTGATGCGTCCATTATCTATAATATCGGATCGTTTACTCCTAAATCTTGACAAACTGCGTTGCACCAAAAAATATCTATCTTCTTCCAAATCAGTAAAAGCTGTATTTTGAGAGACAGCCGTCCAATTTTTTCGTGCGTGTATGTGTATTCTAAGAGCAGTAATGAACAGGAACTTAATGTCTTAAAATAATGAAACTAACTTTCTAAAGTTCTAAAGTTGAAAGAAGAAAATGCAATGACTTCAGAATTACTGAAATAAATAGCTTCCTGTATTTGGTCATATTTGTCCTGTTTGGTTTTGATGTAATAACGGTTTGAAATTTTTAAAACCCTATACTCTCCGGTGTATTATTTTTCAAATCGTATTAATACTCATAAGGGCGTTTATTCAGTTCTTCTTTCCATTGAATTAATTTTCACCCAATAATATAAAGTCGAGAAACTGGATGCATAATATGCAAACTCGTTATTGAAAACTAAGTATTGGATATTGAATGTTCTCATTCGCAAACTGGTTTCC
Source organism: Zhengitettix transpicula (assembly GCA_037074705.1). Classification (NCBI taxonomy): domain Eukaryota; kingdom Metazoa; phylum Arthropoda; class Insecta; order Orthoptera; family Tetrigidae; genus Zhengitettix; species Zhengitettix transpicula. The sequence continues at coordinate 28,437,505 of CM073596.1, forward strand.
CGTTTCACGTATTTTTAATAACACATTCATCTCTGAGAAACGTTATTGTTGTGGTGCAGATGCAGGAAGTTTTATTGCGCTCGTTGCTTTTACTCATATTAAGTGAGGATAGTTATGCGAATGACTTGGTAATTCAACCAGAATGAAACTGTCGTATAAACTGCGAGACGTTGTCGTCGTTAAATTCTTGTAAATGTTGGTGACCTGTGAAACGCCGCACAATGGTTTTACGAGCGTAGTTTCACTAGCTCACAATACACGGAAGGTTCACAGTGCTTGTCAATTACATTTCCTCTCAACTCCACGAATTCGCATAAAGTGAGTAACACAGAAAGTCATTAAGTTGTGTGGCGAAAACCGTTGAAAGTATATATTGTTGTGACATGAAACGCGGTAATTATTTTATTTTTGTCCTGATGCTCCGTTATTACAATATATTTGGTTAGCGTAGGTGGGGGTGGACCGTTGCCTCGATTGAAAAGGGAAAGTATACAGAGAAAAACAATTGAATCGAGGAGAAAGATGATATATTGGAGAAAGGAGCGTAATAAACGGACATTTCGAACAATAAAATTCTGTCTTCAGGGAATACGGATTATCAGTTCAGAGCACAGGCAAGTGAGTCATTCCAAGCAGTCGACAGCCTTTTTCCTGCACTGAACCGACTATATCCGTGTCTCGTACGAACACGCATGAGAAGAAGAAGAAGGTGTGGAGAGGCTGGATATTGGGTAATGCACTTCAGGACATTCACTGTCTTTTACAATTTTTTCGAGATTTCAGGATTTTTCAGGGAAATCATTTTCAATTAAATCGTTAGGACATAAATAACAAGGTAGTGTGAAATTGAGATGTGTTCCAGGGTAGAAATTTAAGAAACGAGGAACGGACCAAATAGGAACAAATATTGTTTTGAATGTAGGCATCTAATAACGTCTGATGAAAAAAAAACAATTTCGAGAATGTCTTACAGTTCAGGTGTTAGGAAAAAATACATGAAAAACGTACACGCCTTACCAGAAATATTGAGTGCCCTTCTGAATTTTTTTTTAAAGTAACAAGCTAATGATAATCCATAGAATGGGAGAGGGATTGAAAGGGGGGATGCGGAAAGGTAGAGCAAGGTAGCCAAGGGTTAACTAGGACCCCCGGGCTATAGTCTAAGGATCCTACCCGGAAATTAGCCTAAAAGTGATGCAGGGAAAACCCTAGAAAAACCTGCATCAGGTAGGTCGGGCATTGGGTACTTGTCCCACGCCCTTCCGATGGTGGGAGAAGTGTTTGTTCCGGTCAGTTTTGAGAGATGTAAGTTCCGGGATCGCGGATATTGGGCATACGGTAAGAGTTAGCCGCTTTTACTATTGGAATAGTCGGCCAGCTGCCTCCGAAACTGGTCAAGGCACGGAGAAGGGAATCGGTGCATTTCCGATGCTATGAGAGGGAAGTGGCCACCTTGTGGATTACATTATATATAAACTGTCTACATCTTCTTTACGTAGGCAAATCATGAATACATTCTTTATCAATTATTACATTATGAAGGCAACATATAAATTTCATTATGATACGGGCACAGTCCGGATTTAATTCAATTTGTTTTAATAACAATCACCATTTGTTACTCAGAAGAAGTGATTTAACCTAAATCTAATTGTTCCTAGTTCCGCAAATACTTTCCACTAATAGTTCATTAACTTAAAGACTATAATATACATTGAATTTTATTGCATCAATCCCAACAAACATACTTAAGAATTTATTTATGAATTATTTACTTAATTGTACTCCTTCAGTGCTGCAGGATATAATTGCCCTTTCAGCCATTACGAAAGATTAAATTAATGAAATTGTTAGCTAGATTCACAATGTAAACAAATAAACGCCATATTGGAGTCGTTAATTTTGCACGAAAATTAACTTACATTTTACGCAAGGATCGTAAAGTATTTCGTATTGGTTTTTTTATTTTTCGAAGGAGTACTACTGGATAAAATTATACTTTATATTTAATTAAAATATTTCTGCTTCATTTCATTACGTAAATAGGAATTATTTACACTGATCGTCACATAGTAACGTTTCTCTGTCCCGTAACGTGACGTTACGTCACGTAACACAAAATGATCACGTTTTTTGATTATTATTCTTTCCACTTTTATGCTACTGGTTTCTCACCCCCACAGTTCCGTTTCTCGTGTTTTCACAAATATGTGTACCAATTTTTTTTGCAATCTGTCCAGGTTTTTATATTTGTATAAAGATTAACGTAAATACATACATACAAATATACATCCTTTTTTATTATATAGATTACAGGCAATAGTTATACATTTCAAAGTCTGTTACCCATTTTTCTGGTGTAATTAGACAGAACATGAAGGTTTTTTTCTTTCTGATGATCTGTGCTATTTTTCGCATCTAGTTTTAATAGCTTAACTAACCTGTTTGGTTACGATTACAGAGTTGCCTCAGTGTCGGGAAGGTGCAAGGTTATTGTGTTGATAGTCACGGTGCGGGTGGATTCCCTGAGGTCAATATTGTGGTCTCCATTGCGGATCGCTTTACAGCATGTTTCCCGAGGGATCATCGACCGCGTCACCGTACATCGTCGAAATTGCGCTCCCGTGTGGTTGGGCGTGTCTTGGAGTGTGTGGACCTTCAAACCAAATACGCTGTGTCCCTTTACTACATTCAAGTCACTATCGACAATAAGATTGCAACTTTAAACATCGGAGCTAACTAACTGCAGATACGAACATTTGCTTTTAATCGTCTTTCTCTTTGTTTCCCTACCGACAATGCAAAGTTAGGTGAATAAGTCCATGGTAAGAATCAGTCCTGTCGTGTAATTATTACGTTAGTGATTATTATATGAATTTATTCTTCTACGAGGAAGTTTGTGAGAATTCAAAAATAAATGTGACACTCTTGATTAATCTTTCTCCGAAATGTAGACTACCGGCTATTCTCCTGCGTTTACACTTCTGTATTTTTGCTAATAACTGTACCCATTTCCGTTCAGTTAACTATTACTGCCAATAAGTAGACGCCGTCAACTAGTTTCTTCGAGAAAGTTAGTTTAATTATTTTTAAGACATTATGTTCCTTTTCATTGCTCTTAAAATACATATATAAATATATACAAACGCATATAAAATATATAAAAATTGTGGAAACGAAACAATAATGCACCGATACGAGAAAAACACAATTATATTAATGTAAGTTTTTAAATGGAGACGAAACGTTTCTGATTATGTTTCAGTTTCCATCGTTCCTTCAATCGTGATTTATATTTTAATTAATCTATTGGCCACTATGTTAATCCTTTCATGAAAAATGCAATTCTCTCTCTCTCTCTCTCTCTCTCTCTCTATCTGTCTATCTATCTATCTATCTATCTATATATATATATATATTAAAAAATAACAGTCTAATATGCATTAAAAATGATGGGGTACTAGCCTATGGCAGAGTACTGGAGGGAAAATGGTAGAAGTGTAGAAGAGGAAGGAAAGAAGGAATTTTTCATAAGGGTGTCGACAATTTCAAACAAATACCCTACGCTGACAATCTGTCACGGAGACTGCAGGTGGTTGTTGCTAGGTTAACAAATGTCCATTCTAACCTCACGCACTCCTGTGTAGATCAACATAACATACATGTGACGTATGCAAGGCTGCCCTGATGATCCAGGTCATGTCCTCTACGACTGGCCAAAGCACGACAGAACTAGAAGAGCCACAATTCAGAAATACACGCGAAGGGAGATGTGTACCTCAGCAGCGGCAACAAAAAGCCTGCTAAAGTTTAATAAGGAAAGGCCATGCAAGATCTAATCTAAATAGACAATGAATGTGAGACTACGAATAAAAATGTAGTTAATATGAATTAATTGTAATAATTTCATGTAGTAGGTATGGCATGTCGCCAATGACTTTTATGTTGCCGCGACTATAAACAATAAATTTAAAAAACTTATTATCTAAATGTTTTGAATTAAATAATTTTATATTTGGAAAAATTTAAACTTGATTCCGGAAGAGAATTTACTTTATAAGGAGAAAAAATTACACAAATATGTGTTAAAGGTGCATTTATAATTAACAATATCATAGCTGCTTGTGTTGCAGTTTGCCAAACTTTGTTCGGATAATGCAAATTTGGAAGCCCTTGTCAATCCTGTTAAGTAAAATAAGGTGCCGCGGGGTTGCGTTTACATTTGACCACACCTCCGCGATAGCTGGCCAGAATATAAAGCACGCCGTTACCCTGTTACATATTCCAGCAGGCTCGCACATTTTACAACCCTGTGACCCACATGCCGTCCATTTATCTTACCCTCGCAGAAAACACACTCTCTGTGAGAGGAGGGGAGTTATTCAATCAGCAACTGCTGCCTCTGCTCTCATAAACACGCAAGCACAAAAGAAGCCCTCTGGTTTTTTGTCTGAAGGGTGAGATAGCGGCCGCTAGGGCCAGTTATTGAAACAACGGTGACTGCTGTGATCAAAGCTCACTTTATTTCCATTAACCATATAAACGTCCCTCTGAAAAATATAACAACTTCCATACGCTGGGGGATTAAAGTAACTGGGACAAAAACGAAAATGCGTTCTCTGGCAGTATAAAATAGGAATTGTGTAATGATCAAACAAACAGAGAAAACGGAACAATTACTCTAATCTTTAATTTCATTATACCATGTTAATTTATCATTGGACACATTTTTAATGGTTTATTTTCTATTATAACGCTTTAATATTGTATAATTAAAATTGGTTTCTCCGTTTATTTGCCAAGTGAATGGAAAATAACAGATATAAATTAAAAGCACAACTATTTCACCGACATTTCAAAACTTTTCAGGTCGACTAAATCAGTAAGACTGAAAAGTTGAAATATTATTAAAGAAGTGAGGAAGATAAAAACTATCAATGAGTCTGTATCATTTTGAATATTGATGAAGTTGTTGTTTAATTTTACATGTATAATTTCAGAAAATTATCCTATAATAATGTGTTCAATATCAATAATTTTTCGTAACAATCCCTATCAAATCTGTGTTCATTAGTAAGAATACCTTTGTAATTAGTGAGAACCGACTCCTCAGAAAGTCTGGTGTTGGCTCCATGTTGTTTTAATAACGCGACTAAAATAACAGCTCGTTTTGTTTGACCTTTATAAATGGCGTCACAATTGACAAATAAAAATAATATAATAATACCGGGTTGATTTAAACTTATTCAAGGCAACAATTATTTAGACCTTTGAGTGTTATATATATATATATATATATATATATATATATATATTGTGGAATTTAAAAGATACTATAAAGAAAAATATGCCAGCACGTTGTAGCAAAATTATGAAGTATTCACTAAGATATTATATCTATATATTTGTTGGGATTCCTCCATCTTTGAACTTTTGTCCGCCCTTTCAATTTCTTCTATTCCTGTGTGTGCCGGTATCCATCCTATCATTACCTTATTATTACTATTTAGGATAGCCATAAGGTTTTCTCTGATTTTATTGACGGTACCATTCCATATATTATGGTTGGTTATTGCATTTATTGCTGCAAAAGAGTCTGTTAGCATCAAATTATTTTTGTTTTGTTCTTCCATGCATTGAATTGTTGCTAAATTTATGGCATATATTTTCTCCGAAGTTACAGATGCGTAGAGAAGAATTACTTTTATAATAATTGGGGATTTTCACATTAAACTTCTTAGGATACTTTGTGTTTATCCTTGTCATGTATCAAATCACAGCTATCTTCATATCTTTATTTTCTTAGATATTTAAAACACAGGAGCTTTCGGTGTATGCCATAATCATGTTTTTTTTAAAAAAGAAAATCAATCATACATACATAATTTTACATAAACACGAAATTATTGTTTTTTTTACCTTACATCACAATATATTTTTCTTGGTATTTTCATACTTGTCATCTACCGTCTTCAATAACATTTTATCAAGTGCATTTTCCTGGTTCATGACATAGAATATGTTTACGTCTATCACTGTATATGGTTAGTCAATTTCTCATACTTGAAACTTATCACTCTCTTTCATTTACGAGAATTTTTTCTAATACATACATTTTTTAATACATTATTTTACAAATTTAATTAATTTTTATTTCCTAAAAGTTCACTTAAAGCCTACTTATTTAAACATGTATTGCAAATACCACTTTTTTCGCCACTAATTTAAATTTTCACAAGTGTACTGTCACCCTTTTCCCATTTTATTATTTTTTCGATTATACTGGCATAGAAATATGTTACGAACGAGGAAAAATTGACGTAATGCACTTGTTAACATTTATTAAAGACATTTTACGGTAAATACCAGGTATAAAAATGCTAATAAAATATATTGTGATGAAATGTAAAAAATAATAATTATATGTTGTATGTAAAATTATGTAAGCATGATTGATGTTTTTTTTTAAACCTTATAACTGTCCTTACGCCGATAGGGGAATGAAATTCGACACTAAAAGCATCGAGAGTGACCCCTACACTATCTATTCGGTGCCAATATAGGCCGATATCGCATATTTTGTATTTTGATAATTACAGCCTCTTCCACCTCTTCCAGGGGTGCTAGAGTTATTTTAAATCCACGGGGTTGGTTCTTGGGTCTTAAATGATACGTGTTCCAATTTTTTTAAAAGTTGTCCATGTATTAATGAACAACGTAATTTACAATGATAATCATGTAGAGTAAGTTTGGTAACATATTAGGTGTTGTAAAATATAATTATTATGCTTTATTCCGTAAAAACTCGCCTTTCGGGAAAATGACCCATCAGAAAAATGACCTGTCGGGAAAAGATAAATTTTTATGTAATATTGTTGTCGGGAAAACGTGCATGGGGCAAATGTATGTCGGGATTTTGAACTAGACCCGTAGTTATTAAGCGTATTATGGCGGACGTAATTCACTGACGTTATAACATTACAGAACAGGTATTCAGTAAGTATATGTATTAATTTTCAAAGTATATGTGTCACAGAGAATAATTTAATTATAAAATCACAAAGTTTCAGGGTAAAACCTGTTTTAGCGCGAACAAGCACTATTTTACAAGACATAAGTCCAGAAATAAAAACATTTTACAGTGCGCTGAAGGCTTTCTGGAATACCACCAGTACATTTAACATTTTTTTTAAAAAAAAATGTCTAAATCAGACAAAATTAAAAACAAACTCGCACAACGTTTCTTCTACTTATACGAAGAGCTTTTCATGTGCAACATTTCCATGAATTTAAACACAGTGCATTTAATGTACATACATCAGAAAATTTAAGTAGATTAAATACAGTCGGTATTTAGAGAGTTTTTATCACCTTGGATATTAATTGTATTATTACTTAATTTAATATGAATCATTTTCGAAATCAATGCAGTATGAAATTTGTGTTCCGTGTCCAAAATTTTGTTATCTAAAGGTCATTGCACGGATAATGCACCGACTATACTCAATACTGAAAGTTTCAAATGGGAAAGGTGTCCTTTAATTCTCATTTTTAGTGCATTTTTTTGTTGTCCGGTATAAACTGCATCGCAGTTGAAACATATTGGGTATTCCCGTTATCTAGAGGGTCGTTGCAATTTTTTTATATACGGGATAAGGCGCCGCATGATTATTTATAATACATTCAAATGTTTTAACATATTTCAATTACGTTTGAAATAGAACATATTAAACAGTATATTTAAATAATTAACGACTGAACGAACTATTACCTCTGACCACTGAAAAAAAACCCTTAAGAACCAACAATAAATCATTAAATTAATACTGACTTTGAATACAATTACCAAGTTGTCTGTTTTAAATTCATTGTAGAATAAGCAAAGCTATTACACGGCTGAGAGAAATTATGTACACATGTCTACAAACTTAATGAAGGATGATTGGTGTATAAATGTAGTAACATATAAACGAAATTTAAATTAAATAAAAACCATTTGAAACAATTTAACTACTTTTAGAAAAATGTAATTTGTATATCACAACTGTTAATATTATAGAGAAAATTTATAATTGAATGTACGGGTACGCAAAAATAATAAAATCACTGACAAACGAAATTGCATAAACGTAGTTAAAATAATTATCAATCATGCACTTTAAAAACCGTGAGCTTCTATTATCAAAAAATAATGAAAGGTGACAATAATATATTATGAAATAATTGGTGCAATTTTTTTTTAAAAAAAATGGTTGAATTAACACAATTTTAGATTATATAATTATTAAATAAATAAAGGAGTTTGAAATTAGTTATCATTATTTGTTCAAAGTAAACAGTGTAATGTTATCACTTTCCGAACACTATTAAAACGAACGTTAATAAACACAAGTACTTGAACTTTTTAAAAAAAAATTTTAACTCCTTTATGTTAACAATAATCTCATATTTATAATCTCATTTTATCCTTTACAAAAATTAATTAATTAATTGATGTAATTTTCTGTCAGCTTTTGGTTAGTTATATGTAATTATTAATTATGTTTAATACTTCGTACTTCTTTATTTTCCTCGGCTTGAATAAGCTGTTAAGAATTCCCTAAGAAATATATTATTTTTACATACTGTTATCAAAAGTAATATGAATTCTGGTTACAGAAAGACCTTTATGTTAAACATACATTTAACATTTATCTAAAAGTTCATAATAAATACTCCTGTGTATATATATATATATATATATATATAAATAATTTGAACTATAAAAATGCGTTCATAATAACGGGGAAAATGTAAATAAATTTCATAATTATTTAAGCATAAATTTTTCATCTCTTAATTTATAGATATATGCTAAGTTTGTAACTAGCTACATTATTTAGAAATTACAAAATATGGTAATTCGTAAATTTGGAGATTTCTAATAACAAATATAAATTACTGTGTCGTATGAAAGATACTTAATTGAATGAATGTTGCAAAAAGATAAAGTCTATACAAAATAATTTAGCCCTTCTTTCACGATAGTGGTTACAAAGTATGTACAAGATGTTTAAATTTCCATAAACTGAGTCAAACTATAACGTATGTAATATGGAAAACAATTTATTACTATTTTTATGACTCAATATTCGTTTCTTCTACTTTATAATTTCATCAACAGGTTGTTTATTTTTGCAACCCCTCACAAGTCAGAAAAGCAAAAAACGAAAATAAAGTCCCGGCTCGGGTACGATTTTCGCAATTATGTTTGTATGATTTTTTTATTATAAAGTAATACTTAAGTATGACTCTTTTTTTTTACTTCGGGAACCTGAATATCGATTTTGTGAGATGTTCCCAAACATATTATCATCCCTCAGAAACGGATCAGGCTTCAGAAATATTTCCTGATCACGTCTATTGATATTTAGTATAAATATCGTTTCCCATATTTTCGACGCTGCTATTACCGGAAAGTTCTTGAACGTGACAAAAGTGCAAAGCCTCCATTTTCCATATCTCAGACCGATTTAATAAACGTAAGTGCTTCTCCATCCCAGCACTTGGGGGAGGAGCGGACAGACCTAACTAATACCACGGTCAGAAACAATTTATATGCAAATGAGCCTGGTGAAGCATGATTCAGGTATGATTATACCGCGCACAGGTCATTTACAAGTTGTAATATTAAGCCGGGCCATCCTGTCGGAGCTGGTATATTGTGTATGATAGTGATACCATTACCCTGATGAAGCTGTAATTACACCTTCGAAAGTAATTGTATGTGGTCGAGGAAGGGGACGTTGAGTTATCTGCAAAATCCAGAATTATCTACTCGTCTACATCAACTTGTAGGAGACTGACGCTCAAAAGGTGAAGGTAAACATCGTCAATACACGCTGGCTACTGATCTTCACGCTTATTATCGGGTCGTTGACACACCTTTATTCTTCCTTTATTCGCTCGGGAGAAACGCCAATGTACTTACCAATTCATTTTTAGAAATATCTATGAGTAAATTTTCATTACGTCCATATAAATTTTATATACAGCATAGTGATGATTCCTTTATCACTGATCATCAAGTGTTTTTGAAATGAATAAAATTTACGTCTGATTGAAAATAATGAATAAGAAAGTTAGCGAGTTCAGACAAAAAAAAGTGATCTGGGATCCTTGATCCTTTCGTCAGGTGCGATGAAGAGCCTCGAGCGACACAAAAATTCTGGAACACAAATTTCCCTGTCCAACATAAGTGAAATAATATGAATAATAATACTTAAACTATACTAATGGTATAATATAATGTTTACAGTTCCAATAAAAAATATTCAATATGTACTAGAAAATAATTAACGACGTCACGAAACAGAGGGAAGAGGAATCTGCAAAGTCTAGGCCCTCGTACCTGCATAAACAAACAAAAAAGCAGAAAAGACCAAACCAGAATTAGCAAGTTGTGAAATAAGTGGTTTTATTACCAACACTTTAGCAGTTTATTTTTAAAAAAATAATTATTAGAAAATAATAATCTATAAACTCCTGTACTGAGTAAAACGCGCCTATTTTTAATGAATACGAAATATAGTCAATTCAGACAAAAATGTAATATAAATACCACACAACGTTTCTGGAATTCTTGTTCCTTTCGTCAGGTACTTAGAAGAGCATAGAGAAACACAACTTCACTGGTCAGTTGACAAAACTCGAAAGAGACGAAAACGCAACGAAAATGGGAGAGCCGAAGGGTTAGCTTAACAATAAGGAAGCAACGACAATGGGAAAACACAAGGTTTAGCGTAATAAAAAGGAATCATAGTGTCTGTTTGTATATTAATAGCTGTGATGTTGGATTTAATGTGAAGCATCTGTGAAATGAGTCTGGCGTCAATGCCTAAAATCTTAGAATTTTGCCAATCAAATGTATGTTTAGAAATGATTATAAGTTTTGATACTACAGATTGTTTATCAATGGAATTAAATTTATTCATTTATATTACATAACGTTTCCAATTTTTTTAGCCTTCCGTGACGTAAAGAATTTCACTTCATAAACGTGAAATTACTTGGTTAGAAGCCTGAGATGACTTTATTCATTCTCTACATTCTTTATGTAAAGTCCCTTTACTTTAACTTCCATTTCTGGCAACCGATCCGTTTTAATTATCTTGAAATAATCTTTAATTTTACGAACAAAAAATATACGATTCTTCAGACTGTCAAATTACAGACGAATAATTTGATTACTTTTGTATCTTGTTTTAAATATTACGCTGAATCTTTCCTTTTGATATTTAATTTTCAATATTGAATTATTATTGAATCAAATATTATCTATGAGTCAAAGTTTCCTCATAGGAATCGCCCGTTAATTAAGATAAAACGCAGACATTTATAACTTCATTAAAATATTTTAAGAGTATAATTATGAGAACCGTATCGCAGTAATCAAATAAGTAGCTAAAGTTCAAAAATAATCCCCCCCCCCCTTCTCTCTCTCTTGAAACTCTATTGAACATCTTAGTAGACAAGTTGAAATTTCTAGCTAAAAGACAAAGAAGCCCTGCTGCGAAACTTAAGCGGATTATTCTCTGGGGAGGGAAAACGAATCTAAATGAATTCGGAGAAGAAAACAAAGAAATCCTCAATTCAGGATGGAAACTTAAAATATTGTAGAAACAGCAAACTGCTGCCGAGATAGGATGTCACTAATCTCCTTGTCATCGTCCGTGCTTCTTCACCCTGAAATAATCATTCCTGAAAAGAGGGCGCGACGGGACCTCTCGCAGAAATTAAGTTACTTCTAATGCGATGCTGTCGAAGCTGTGATGAAGGCAGAGAGAGAGAGAGAAAGGCGGTAATTATCAAACTAGAGACACCAACACGACTGGAAAGCTGATGCGAAGTTCCAAGAATTGTGGAAAAATGATTTTTTACAGCTGAAGATAATATTTTACAATTTGTAATTGAAACTCTATATCGAGACAGATTAATTATGTACATGCAGTGTGATTTTTGGTTGATATATTTTGTAAAAAATATTATCAGGTGTTCCATTGTCTGCAATAAAAGAATCTATTTTTATTTCGTACTAGCTTGGTGCCTGGCGTTGCCCGTGTGTTTTTATATAAAACGAAAAAGTATTAAATTTCATATTAATCCTTAGTCAAGAATAGATTTAACCTAATTTTAACTGTTCCTAGTTACGTACAGACTTTCGACCGATAGCGAATTAATTGTACAGTTATAAAATACTTTGAATTTTATTGCATCATTCCCAACTTGAGTATTGCAGGATATAATTGTCCCGTCTTCAGACAATACGAAAAATTAAATTGATGATTTAGCTAGATTCACAATATAAACAAATGCTCGCCTTATTGAAGTCATTAATATGGTACGAAAATTAAATTAAATTAAATTGTCCGCAAGGAATTTCCTATTGTTTTTTATTACCATTCTATGGACTAGTTGTGGAAAAAAAATTACTTTCCATTGAATGAAAATATTTCTGTTTTATTTAATTACGGAAAAAGGAACTATTTCCTTTGTTTGTCGCTTAGTAACGTCTCTCACTCGCGTGGCTTCATGGTATCGTGACGCGCACTAATTTAACACTAAATGATCACATTTTTAATTATATTTCTTTCCAGGGGTTTTATTCGTATTTTAAACTGCAAACGGAAAAAATTAGATAGCAGAAGCTTTCGCTACTTTCTGACATAATTATCTGCGAAATAAAAAACAATAGTCAAATAATACTGTTGATATAATTATTGAATATATAATAACCGCATGCAATTTAAACGTATATTGCTGATTGAAGATTTCTGTTTGCGTAGTGTAAACCTCAAGGGCAGGGCTATCTATTTTTTATTGTACGCTTATAATAATTTATTATACTATCCTAAGAATAATTAGCACCGGGACTTATCCCATTTTTAATTAAAATATGCCAGTAGTAGAGTTTTTCAACGATTCGAAATGTGGGGTCATTTGTTAAATGTGATATAAACACTGAGGTAAAGCATGGGAGACACAGGAATAAGTGAACTAGAAATATGATGTGCGTAGGAAATGAAAAATATACAAGCTTATGTATAAAAATAGCACAGAAAGTTTTCTCCTAGGATATACCATGTAGCGTGTACGGTTCTCGTTGGAAACTCTGTACTAATATTTTTTTTCCCTTGCCGCGAACAGTTGGATAAAAAGAGGCAAAAGGGGAAGCAAACGGTAGAAACTTCGGCATGATATAGCTTACGTCTTAAGCTGGCCATATCGTGGTGTATATGGACCTCGAAAGGGCGGAAGTATGTCTTTCTTATGGCCGTAGCCAACCAGCAGGAAAGAACCGGAGGTAATTGAGCCCGGCAGCGAGGCATCGCTCAGGAGAAATGGTCCATGGAATTTACTGACGAGCGCTCGTACCGAACACAATGCTGCCACAGGTGGGGCGGACTCGCTATTTATCACGGTTACTGGACACAACTGTCAACTAATCGTTTATCGATGGACGTTTGTTGTCTCGTGCTTCTTTTCTAAGCAAAATTGAATTAATATCGATTATACTTCGCGTCGAGTTCAAATCAGATTCATATCTTCTCATTCCTCGTTTTTTTTTGCAAATAATTTTTTCCACAATAATAACGTACTCTAGTCACTTTCTTTTGACACTTGACAGATATCCTCTCAAAATATAATATGCAAGTTTAAAACCTACGATGCAGTGGTTAACGTAAGACAGCGTCTCAAATTATGAATTTTATCATTACTGTATACAAAAACTGAAAATAATATATTTTTGAAAGGGTGTAGCCTGTATCGTTGCACAGCTTAACATTTTATTAATTAATTTAAGCTTTTCCGGTGTAAATTATTAATAAATTTTCCTCGGTTGAGCACCAGGTTCAGATATCTCGAGAAATCTGATTCCCAACGGAGAAATATTTATTAATATTAATATTTTATAGTTCAACATTGACAAGGAGTTGTTCAAGTTTATCAAAAAAGTCCTTTGGTTTTTGCTTACATCTCAACATTTACGTCACTCGTGCCCCAGTTCTCTGTTGCCATATCACCGTATTTTCTCATTTTTCTGTAAGCTTGTGTTTAGAGAAAACGTAGAGAAACCGAACATGTTCGTTAGTTATTTTTAAAGGATATCGAATTGAGAGTTCGGTGTTGAGAGAGTTTGTGTAATTTCAAACATAAGTCTCCAAGTGTGATATCAACGATATAAATTTTTCCTCGTTTTATTGTTTAGAAGCTTTAGATCCATATTTAATATTATTATAATAATAATTAAGTATAATTTTCCAAAATTTTCAACAATAGAAAATGGGGAATTGTCAATTATATAATTTAAATATAACATAATTAAATTAAATAGAACTTATATTTTATATTTAACATTATGTTTAAAGATATTATAAATATACAATTACAGCTGAAACTTAACTGTCTCAATTTTTTTTTAGGGCAACAGGCTACATGAGGGAGACCCACATTGGGCAACTCCCCTTTAATAGCATAGGAAGGGATTTGAAAGGGGGGATGCGGAAGGGTAGAGGAAGGTAGCCAAGGATTACTAGGGCCCCCGTGCTATATTATAAGGATCCTACCCGGCATTCGCCTAAAGAAATGCAGGGAAAACTTTAGAAAAACCTGCGTCGGGTAGGTCGGACATTGGGTACTTGTCCCACGCCCTTCCGATAGCGGGAGAGGAGTTTGCTGTGGGGACGCAGCAGTCCCTTCTCCGTGCCTCGACCAGTTTAGGAGGCAGCTGGCCGACTATTCCAATGGGAATAGCGAACAACTCTTACCGTATGCCCAAGGTCTGCGACCCCGGAACATACACCTCTCAGAACAGGCCGAGGTGCCTTGGCTTGTGGGAACCTTAGTTAAAAAACGGAGAGGAAAAGGCATACCCAAAGGTAGCCCCTATGTATCTCTCCTAAAAGGTTCTGCCTGCGAGAGAACATCCCTCGCAGGTTACCTGCGAGAGAATTCTCTCGCAGGCTCCAGGTTCATACTGTCTCAATTTTTTTTTTGGGGTGTAGACAGGCTGTATATAGGGTAATCCACATAGTGGCAACTCCCCTCTTATAGCATAGGAAAGGGATTTGAAAGGGGGGATGCGGAAGGGTGGAGGAAGGTAGCCAAGGGTTAACTAGGGCCCCCGGGCTTATTTCTATCTGTATTTATTGTCTCACACTTATATTTCTGATACGAGTTGTACCTGTGGATGTAGGATTCGTGAATAATTTTGCTGAAAATACTGCTAGTATATTTAAAACTGAAGAACTGGTTACTTAGAATCACCAAAAGGTTAAATTATTAGTGTAACTAGACTTAATTATAAAATTATCAGTTGAAATTTTTTATAAATAATCTTCTTCAGATTATTAAAATAGCTTAACAGAATATATAAATATGTTTACCACACGTCAAAAGCCAATATAAATTTTAACTTTCTTTTGCAATACTTATTATCACTTCACTGTTCTCCTTTACAAAATTATAGTGAAGTACTTCATCTTATAAGAATTTCTCGTAAAAATATAATGCTTTCTTAAATTGAAAATGTTTTTTAAATTTAATTTATTTAGGACACTTATTAATTTTCAATTTTTATATTCGAATTATTTGAATGTAAAGTAACTACTATGGTGTTGCAGGGGCATACAAATATTCTAAGAAAATTATTATAAGATAAGAGACAATTATTCCTTAATCTGTATTTTTCATTTTATATTATTACAAAGTAGCAATTTTTTTTTGATTGATACGCATCAAACGTTTCCATTTCCAATTTGCTGCTGCTGTATATATTGTGTAAGACGTTGTATATAATGACTGTAACAGTGCATGTAACAGAAAACTAGTATGCCAACTGCCTTAATTCCGAAGGATATAAAATATGTCTCGAACCATATTAACTTCTTTCTCTTTTAGAGTCTTCATTTATTCAATTACTGTATCTTTATAGTTAGAATATGTATTTCATCGATCCAAGACAAGTAATAGGACGACTATGTCTCTGAAACAAACCAATACATTTTTATTTGCTCTCGGAACCTGTTTTTCGCAATGACTGTGGCTGAGAAAGTCGTTTCTCATTTTTAATGGGGTTTGTTGGCGCTCATATTCGCAAGACTTTATTTTCGACCACACATTCACAACCTAGTTAGACACTAATTATGAAATGGATAAGTGTTCAAACTTTTATCGAGCGCTATATTTCTTATGTAATTTTTCCTTGAGTAATCAATTTAAAGAACAAAAGGTTATTAACAATAAAATATTTACAAAAAGTTAAATTATCATTTATCATACAAACAATAGTATTAGTCCTTTTCCCCCCCCCATTTTGAATTATTGAAGAAAAAAATATTTTTAATTTGGCTTTAATCATTGGCCACTTCACATGGAATGTGGAACATCGAGTCATAAAGTAATATTAAAAACAAGATACAGAATTATATGTGACACACTACTTTTTAAAATATGTAGACTATGTTACAGTCACTGGCGCAGTGAGAATAAAATTTTAAAATGATTTCCACGTGGTTTCATTAGAGGTAAATCCACCAGCACAGCTTCATACGACTTTTTTCAAAGTATCTATGACTAAAGACTTAAAGTGGCTGGGATTTTTTCTGACTTTTCCAAAGCATTTAATTTAATATGTCACTACATTATGCTCCGAAAATTAGATTTCTATGGAATCGGAGCAGTTTCCCTTTCTTTATTGCGATATTACTTGCAAAATAGGCGCCAAAAAGTTGCGATTGTTAACTCGGACTGGGAATATCCACCGAATAGATCGGTAAAGATTCAAACTGCCTAAAACCCCTAAAAAAAGCTGAAACTATTATTACCTTAGATTGACAAAAGCCACTGACTCAAACGTTTATATTAAGATCTTCTAGGATCAGTGGTCCCGTCTCTATGACTGACTATGTATATTTAACTCTAGTAATAATAACTGTAAAATTTTGAAAACTCCTTACTTCGAATTGATAGATCGTATTTTAAGAGAATTTGGAAAAAATACCTATTCGGTCTCTAAACTACCTTACGGAGCATTAGTTATAATGCAAAATATTTAATTTTACGTCGACTCATTACCATTAAATAATTATACTTTCTAGGAAGAAAATATAGTTCTACAGGCTAAAGGAAAATTTTGTAAAATTAAACCTGTCACTGTTTGGTTTTATGGTTTAACGTCTGCTTTGAATTAATTAAACAATTGATGATCTTATACAGACAGGTATCGAATCGTCGTCATAATAAAAATAAAAAGTGTCCGTATAACGTCATCATTGTTTATTTTTCTTTGCATGTTACATGACGACTGTTTCAAATAACTAACAAATTCCTCCTCAACTTTAAGATGATTACAGTTTTGTAATTGATTGCTCAAGCAGACTCTCATTCTGTCGTACAGAAACTACAGCAGTTTAAAATTGACGCGACTCTGGTGGACGAGTCGCCTTTAAAACACAGATATCTATTCCTCCAAATTGTACAATCATTGAAAACATTAGATGGTATTAATCTAGTATTGGATGAATTTGGTTTGTGCTACTGCCGCAATTATAAACAACGAAACTGCAAAAAATAGTGTCTACGTCCCGTGACGTGCAACGAACGAGAGTTTAATTTGGAAAAGAGGTTTTTGGCGCCCGGTCCGGCCATCCATTGTCCACAGACTGCAGTAATAATAATCAGTATCAGGCAGACGCAGTTTCTCTCGACGTCGCGTCGGTGGTTAACTCTCTCATCGACGCGTATATAAGCCCGGCGCTTTCAAATAAACCCAGCCCACCCTCCCTCCATTTTTGGCGTAATATGGTTGATACAAAACGGTCGGACAAAGGGGGTTTATTTGGCGGAGGGGGAGGGACGGACTGTACCAAACACGCCATTGTTAACCACTGACCCAATTTACGATACGCTGTCAAAGCCAGTTGCCACGGGTAAATCCGATCTCCATTGTTTCTGAAGTTCAAGTGCTACAGAAAGTAATTTCCCACAAGTAACAACGTCCCTGGGGAAGGGGGGGGGGGACGAGATTTTCATCAAATTTTTAAAAGCTGTGACGCATTGGTTGTATTTTATTCATCGCAGTTATATCCGATAATAAGCCACAGCAATCATAAGGTGTAAAATATTTTTGAATCATTAATAAATTTTTCACGGCAGCTGCGGTCATTCTCTGTGTACCGCGTGTTGTCTGCGTCGTATTTATCGGGTCGGACTCCAGTACTCCGTGCTGCGATCTGATTGGCCGTTTGGTTATGCAGACGAGGACACGTCAATAATCAACGGAAATGTTCAGTAAGTCGTGGAGTACATTGATTTATTGATGATCTTACAAATATATCCTGATAATATTCCAAAAATAAATTCTGACGTCACGCTACAAAAAAACTGACTCGTTGAAGGAATGTTAAGACATCACTCCAGCTAATTTACAATACGATTAGACATTTTCCGTCTGAGGACCAGAAAGTCTAAATAATCTTTTACCGGTACATTATTAAAATATCACAAAAATAAATACTGAAGAAGGAGACCGCAGTAATAAGAATTCAAAAGGCGACACAAGACTGATTTGGTCTTAGTTGTGCATGAAACAAAATTATAGCATCTATGTGTACATAATTCGTCAGGGTCATAAAGCTGGGGTTAAGTCTCAAGAAGAACCAACTTACTGATTAAAAGTCACATCCGGTAGGTAAGGCTGTAAGGCTATATAAATGGGCTGCAGCGTGCAGGAGACTGAATGAAAAAAATCGGAATAAATATTGTTCTGTGAGATTTAATAATTTTAACTATATATTGCGGAATTTTAAATATGTATATTTTCATTTTTACCAAGAATTTGATTATTTCCGAAATCTGCATTACTTAATTTCCAATAAATATTTATTGAAAATTTTTTAAAAATCGACTGATAAAATCGGGGTGAAAATATAAATAATTCTTATATGATACATGTTATTTAACGGTATCAAATTACCGCGAAAAAAAACCGCAGTAGATATTAAAGAAAGTCTATATTTAAAAATAATTGAGACTTTGTCACGTGAGATCCAATTATGAATATGTTTAAGGCTTCATTAATTCCTACAAAGGCGAGTGTTATAATTTATTTTACGGATCGAATTTTTATTTAGATAATACTGAGTTTACATCTGTGCCAGCAGAAAAGTAACCAAAAATGTATCTCAGTCATCGTGTTTCGGAGAAGAACCCGCATTTGTTCACAGATGTCACGTCAATGACGCACGGTTTCGTATAACCTGCCGTTTTTCGAGTAATTCATCACAGGCCGCAAAAAGCTTCATATTTAAAAATGTACTGTTGCCACACAAAGTTAGAAATACGTGTTAATAAATAATCAGCAAAACGGCCAATTTGTATTATTGAACTAAATTTTTTAAAAAAATAATTATATTATTACGATGTTTAGTTCATTTTGAGCCTTCGTCAAGTATCAGAAAGTTTAGAATGACGATTTTATCGTTTTTTTTAAAAAAAAAATACTTGTGCTCTACGGAAATCTGTAAGGACCGACTTGGAGGATGTATTGAGTTCTGAAGAATTTATTCGAAAAGTTCAAGACACTTCAGAAATGTTAAGGGAAAAAAATTGTAATTGTTCATTGGAAAACAATTTATACTTGACGTATTTTTTCTTAGTGTGCCAGGTAAATTTTTTACTTCCTTAAGGTACCAAGAGTATTTTTAAACTTTATTACGTTAGAGAGTATTCTTCATACTTGAAGTGAAATTATTTGATACTTTTATTTTATGTAGTAGGAGAATTCCCGAGTTGTTAAAATACCGTGAGGTATCATTCTGGATTATTTGAAGTTAGCTGCCAAGGGGTTAGGTCGGGAAGGGGTAAATGTTCCAAACCGTGACGCTCTTGATGCTGGTTAAATTAACTGTTTACGAATAGATTTCTGTCGAATTAATTCCTTCTCCAGGCTAATTTAAATAAAATACCATCAGTCATCATTGTAGCTTATTTGAAGTTAGCTGCCAAGGGGTTAGGTCGGGAAGGGGTAAATGTTCCAAACCGTTACGTTCTTGATGCTGGTTAAATTAACTGTTTACGAATAGATTTCTGTCGAATTAATTCCTTCTCAAGGTTAATTTAAATAAAATACTATCAGTCATCATTCTGGCTTATTTGAAGATAGCTGCCGAGTGTTTAGGTTGGGAAGGGGTAAATGTTCCAAACCGTGACGCTCTTGATGCTGGTTAAATTAACTGTTTACTAATAGATTTCTGTCGAATAAATTCCTTCTCAAGGTTAATTTAAATAAAATACTATCAGTCATCATTCTGGCTTATTTGAAGATAGCTGCCGAGTGGTTAGGTCGGGAAGGGGTAAATGTTCCAAACCGTGACGCTCCTGATGCTGGTTAAATTAACTGTTTACGAATAGATTACTGTCGAATTAATTCCTTCTTCAGGATAATTTAAATAAATACCCGGGCAACGCCGCGAACAAAACTAATCCTGTACATAAATAAGTCTAACTGAACGTTGTACATTTATTTATTATAAATATATTCACGCATTCTAGAAAGTAACAGTATCCAGGCTTTTGATATCGCTTTTGATTACCGATTCCAGGAGTGTGATTTCTGTAACTCGTATGACTGAAGTACGTTCTCTATTTCATTTTAGAAGTTTATTTGGAATTCTCGACATTAACCGACTCCTGACTTCCGTTGTTATTAGAACTGTAACCGAGATTTAAATTATTCGTTTGATTGGGAGTGTTTGTTTGTGTCGTTCTGATGATCTGGAGAGCTACAGAGCTTTGCACCCTCTGAGTCTAATTAGACCGCACACGTCGGGCTGGAGGGGCGGTTTGCGAGAGGCGAAGCGGAAGACCGCAGTTTGTGTGTAATGTGATTGTTTACACTGTAGTGGTTTTGCGACACACACAGACACACACCTATTGATTGCAGCTGGCAGGCTACGGATGAATTCCGCATTCAACGACCGACACAGGTGATGGCCATAAAATATATATTTCGCTGTTGCCAATAATTGAAACATTTCTTCTTGGAGTTCCTTTTAAATATTTTTCTCTGTTTATCATAAATTGCGACTGTCATCAAATGCAACTTTTACTTCTTTAGTTTACCCACCGTGTGTTCAAGCAGTAGTGAAATATTCGCAGATGAACGCTTTCTCAGGAAGACAATTTGTGTAAACAAAACTTGTAAATTACCGGGCTGTATTTTTCAGTGCTCAAACTACAAATTTTAAATACACATAAACTAATTTATATACACAGGCATTCACATTAAAATGAATTACAGATTTTGTTTTTCATCAGTCGCCAAATTTGAATAATTCAGAAATTATTTAATTTTGAAACTTTCAGCTTTCAACTATATTGCCATAGTCATCTGTATAGAGAAAAAACCATAGCTTTAAAGAAAACATTTGAAATTCTACAGGAATCCCATACATAAAAATTATTGGTTGAAAACATTAATTTTTAATTGTCAAAATGTCCCATATATTTCATTCATAACACAAAACCTTCGATTTTTCCAACAAAAATATTTGTTTTCCCATAGAATCTTGTATATATATATATATATATATATATATATATATATATATATATATATATATATATTTATATACCCGGGCAAAGCCGCACGCTCTGCTAGTATTGTACATAAATCAGTTTTACTGAACGTTGTACATTTATTTATTATAAATATATTCACGCATATATAAATTATTAAATAATTTATTTTATATTAAATATAATAACCTTAAATTATGAAATATTTTTTTTCGGAAATTGATAGTTTCCAAGATAGATAAAAACTCGTACGTAATTATATATGTAAATGGCTGTGATTCAAATTTCGACCATCGTTAAGCAATTTTTATGTAGAATTATTAAATATTTTTCTGTGGAAACGTATCGTTTCTGAGAAATACTATTTATCTATATATATATATATATATATATATATATATATATATATATAATATATATATATATAATTTATAAATGTATCGGATTCCGGATACAACAACAATCCTATCTGACTCCTTGATGGAAACTGATCCATTTATTGCAATGAATTCAGAAATGTCGGACTGCATTATTCGAAAATGTCATAAATTTTCCAGGCTAATATCGAAGTCCGAAAACGCGAGACCGGCCCTCAATTTCAGGTAAGACTAATTATTTCTCATTAAATCAGTCCGTATCAACAATTCTGCCAATTAATATACACTTATATGAATCATTAATTGTAATCAGTGTCGTGGCTCAGCGTCCGAAGTTCGATTCCGAGTTGCGCTAAATATTTTGCACCTTCCTCATCAGCACTAATTTATTTTTCAATCTTCTTATTCTTCAGTAATTAACTTGAAAATCAATTTTTTTTATTTCTAGGAGCATTTTATATACAATTAAAACGCACCATTAATTTTGGTTAATTTATAATTATCAATGTTCTATAGATGTATATTGCCGTTCGTAACTATGTGGGCTTATAAAGTGGGATAAAAACGATGGGAAGATAAATGGTTATAATCAATTCTGCAGTTAAATATCACATATAATTCTAGACATGTAGATTACTTGTAACTTTTTCTTAAAAATCCATGGCAATTATTTGTAATGAAATGACTTGCATCGTTAAGCAATCTTTGATCACAGGAATCCCATACGTAAAATTAATTGATGAAAACCTTAATTTTCAATTATATATTGTAATAATTAATAAAAGCCGTTTTTTAAAATGAAATACACTAATAACGTGAAAACTATTAAACAATATTTATTATCAATTTTATAACAAGTATAAAACACACAAAAATATTTGTGATCTCAGGGTCTTGATCTTGGTTTGATAAATGGCAGAATTTATATAATCAAAATTACATTTACTTTTTTTGGAAATCAATGCGTCTGAACATAGACAAAATTTGTTGCGGAAGAAATAATACTAAAGATTGAATTTAAGAATTTCAATTTTATCAAGAATTAACGATCTCATTTTATCGATAATTAAATAATCAAAGAACGATCTGACTTTTATCTTTTAAACACGGTTTACAAATGATTTTAAAGTTTTTCTCTACTTACGGCCGCCCAGGTCTCATTTTTAGTTTTTCGTGCACAATTTTGGGGACATCACTGATTCTAAGTTCTCACAGACTCTAAATGTTCACAGGATCTAATTGGCGTTGTTTGTTAGTTGGTTTAACACAAATTGGTTGGTTCTCGATGCTTTACTGCCACTAGTTGCTCTGTCTCCTTCCCGACTGAATATTGCTTTACTTTTTAATATTTGAAAGCATGTTTGTGACTGGACCACATTCTTTCGTTCTGACTGCCGATTGTAAAACTTTTCGTCTGGTCTATTCGCTGTCTGCTGCCCAACTGTACTGTTCAAATTTTCATGACTTGGAATTTTAGTCTTTTCTCCTCGCTGCCTACGGCCCGACTGTACTCTTCGTCTCGTAGATTTTGAGCGCGTAAACTCTCTCAACTGATCAACAATGTTTTCTTTGCGTCGCCGGATTAATGCGGCGTCCGCTCTATATCCACTAATAATGAGTCGTTTACAATCCAACTTTCCAATTCGAACAATGTCTTAATTACCAATTACTACAATATATATATAAATACCAGGGCAAAGCCGCACACTCATCTAGTACTGTACATAAATCAGTCTTACCGAACGTTGTACATTTATTTATTATATATATATATATATATATATATATATATATATATTCACGCATATATAAATTATTAAATAATTTATTTTAAATTAAATATAATATAATAATATAAAATTATTAAATAATTTTTTCTGGTAATTTATAGTTTCCGAGGAAGACCAAAAATCGTACGAAATTATGAATTTAAATGGCGGTGACTCAATTTTAAAAATCGTTAAGCAATTTATATGTGGAATTATTAAAAAAAACTGTGGAATCATGTAGTTTTTTCGTATGTAAAACTGAATTTAAATTGCTGCCATTCAAATGCTAAGCAATCTTTGACCATTTACAAGTAGAATTGCTCCATAACTTTTTTTCCGCAAATGTATACTTTGGGAGATACAGCTAATTAAGAATTATCAGGTGTGACGTCACTGTAATACGTCACAGGGCTAGAGATTGCAGCTCACTTAGGCGCAAGTAGAAATGATATCTGTTGTTAATATCTTGGACTATAGGGGTAATGTTTAATTATTTGTGTAAATATACAAAATCTGGGTTTTTATAAACAATACATAACTCAATATATATTATTTTATTTAAAAAACGTTTATGAGACAACTTATGACAATTTATACTCAAATGATTTTTAGATAAGCATGTATTCGTTTTCAAACTGCATAAGGGTGGGGGAAGGAAAAATTGGGCCTCTATCCGTTCAGTCTTCACGCGGGCCTCGAGGAAAGATAATGCTGAAATTTTAGCGTTTCGTGTTTTACAAGTTTTTTTACTCTTTAGTGAGTGAACTTGTACAATTAGTGAGAGATAAAAGTCAGCTAGTTGATAAATTGTAGTCGTGGAAATTGATTCCAGGAGAATGAAATTGTAAGTGCTCGAAATGTGTTCGGAAGTTTCAAACTTGGGAAGAATGAGAAATATATTGATCGAGGGATGTGGTTTTGCGGAAATGTAGTGTCGCGGCATAAACAAAAGGGAAAACCGTGTGGAAAAAAAGTGGCTCTTAGAACAGGGACATTTTTCATGTTTCAGCATAATACTGACAATACTGCGCTTCGTAAGGTAAGTGACGTCATCAGTTCTACTATTTCCAGGATTACTGTCTCTAAAGGGGGATTGTGCTGAAGTTGTTGGCCCACCGTTGGGGAGGGAACGGATCGAGGTTGCCACCAGTGTGTGACGTCACACCCGCTCTCTCGTTGATGAGTTTTAGGATTTTTTAAAATTCATATATCTTAAAAATTACTCGCTTTCATACAATTTTTTATTTTCCGTTCTTAAAACGGCCATTTTAGTCACCAAAAAAATACCTCCCTTCCCCCCCCATTTAATACCCTCCACTGCTCCCAAATATCCTTGTGTTGCAATAATTATTTCCCAGCATATTTAAGTCTTCTCTAATTTATTTAAAATTTCCACAACTACCTGGGACTTAATTTTTTTTTTTTACTTATGATGTGTTGAAGACAAACATTTGAACAAAATCGAAGTTTTCGCAAAACTTTTCAGTCGAATATTAAGTATTTTTGTTTGGCAGATATGAAACAATAAATAAAATTTTTAAATAATCGTTCAGTAAATTTAGTGAGTTTTATTTTTACACTAATTTATAAACAGTATAATGTTACTACCGATTGAACTTGTATTAATATCAGTTGTCCATATTTTGAGATTTTAGTCTAAGGAGACACGGATTTGGAATTTTATTTTCTTATGTTTTATTTATCAGCAATCAGATTACTTTTTATTTTTTATTTTATTTTTTAGGGCAACAGGCTACATGAGGGTGATCCACATTGGGCAACTCCCCTTTAATAGCATAGGAAGGGATTTGAAAGGGGGGATGCGGAAGGGTAGGGGAAGGTAGCCAAGGGTTAACTAGGGCCCCCGGGCTATTGTTTAAGGATCCTAACCGGCATTCGCCTATAGAAATGCAGGGAAAACCCTAGATAAACCTGGATCAGGTAGGTCGGGCATTGGGTACTTGTCCCACGCCCTTCCGATAGCGGGAGAGGAGTTTGCTGTGGGGACGCAGCATTCCCTTCTCCGTGCCTCGACACTTTAACATCTTATTTTCATATTTTACATGAGATCATGACTAGATCCCTTCCAGCGAAGAAAAGTCCTAAATCTTGTTTACAGATGTTCTGACAGTTTTCTTTTCAGTCTTCGTGTGACATTATTTTTTTATAATAGTGGCTTTAATGATGGATTTTAATGTGATTTGAGCTCTTTGTGATGACTGACACTCTTTTTGATGGGCAGTTTCCGTAACTGTGTGAATTTTAAGTTTTGTGTATTTGTTCACTATGTCTCTTAATATTTCAGACTGGCATCTTTGGATTGTTGCACTATTTCAAATCCCGATAATTATATCCCTCCATATTTGTATAGTTATAGCTTTTTACAGTAGAAGTTTATTTTCTATGGAGAGATGTGACTTGCGTCCTAGTAACCAGCACAATTTCTTTTTTGTTTAACATCCATTTTGTTTTCTTTTCTTGGTTATGTGGATTTTCCAATTCAGCTTGCTATCGAGATGTAGACCAAAATATTTGACACAGAGTGGTTTAGGAATCTCTGTGTTGTTTATACAGATCGGTGGTTTACATGGCTTCCGGTTTTCTTACCGGAAACTCCACTAGAAATACCGATTAATCGTTGTTTTTTACGTGTTTCTTTCTTGTTAAACACCTTATGTATGGATTAAACGCGAAGGTGTCTGTCTGCTGGCCCGTTCCACGGATAAACTCAAAAGCAACTGAATAAACTGTTGCTCGTGTTTGTATTTCGATCACGATAGGACTAATTGTCCAGTGACATTTTTCTTTCCGAATAAACTCACGGCTTAAGGCCCGCGTTCATAGAACTCAAAAGAAAACACTGAAAGACAAAATCAAGTGATATAATAAATATTAAACAACGTTTCAGTTATTCTCGTTGCTTTCGTAGGGTGGGCAATTCGTCACGTGGTTTGTGCGGCGAGTCTTCCTTACAGCTATCACGAATTCACCAAACACGGATTGCAAAAACGTTGCGATATTTATACGATCAACTTAATTTTGTCTGCTTGTTGGTTACTGCATTGTCTTTCATCTCTTACAGTCGTTTTTAATTTTGGAACGCCACTATAGTTGATAAGGAATCTTTTCCTCTCGGAAGTAAGCCTGCGAGAGGATTTCTCGCAGGTGAACCTTCCCAGAGAGCTCTGGCGGGGGCTACCTTTGGGGATGCTCTCACATCTCTCTGGTTTTTTTGAACTAAGGTTCCCACATGCCGAGGCACCTTGGTCTGTTTTGAGAGGTGTATGTTCCGGGGTCGCAGACCTTGGGCATACGGCAAGAGTTGTCCGCTATTCCTATTGGAATAGTCGGCCAGCTGCCTCCTAAACAGGCCAAGGCATGGCGAGGGGTAAGCTGCGTCCCCACAGCAAACACCTCTCCCGCTATCGGAAGGGCGTGGGACAAGTACCCAATGCCCGACCTACCCGATGCAGGTTTTTCTAAGGTTTTCCCTGCATTCCTTTAGGCGAATGCCGGGTAGGATCCTTAAAATATAGCCCGGGGGCCCTAGTTAACCCTTGGCTACCTTCCTCTACCCTTCCGCATCCCCCCTTTCAAATCCCTTCCTATGCTATTAAAGGGGAGTTGCCCTAAGTGGATTACCCTCATGTAGCCTATTGCCCTAAAAAAAAAAAAAAAACTTTTCCTCTCTACGTTCTGAACTAATGTTCCCACAAGCCGAGGTACCTCGGCCTGTTTTGAGAGGTGAATGTTCCGGGGTCGCAGACCTTGGGCATACGATAAGAGGTTTTCTCTGTTTTCATTGGAACAGTCGGCCAGCTGCCTCCTAAACTGGTCAAGGTACGGAGAAGGGAATGCTGCGTCTACACAGCAAACTCTTCTCCCGCTATCGGAAGGGCGTGGGACAAGTACCCAATGCCCCACCTACCTGATGCAGGTTTTCTAGGATTTTCCCTGCATCGGTTATAGGCGGATTACCGGGTAGGATCCTTAAACTAAAACCCGGCGGCCCTAGTTAACCCTTGGCTACCTTCCTCTACACTTCCTCATCCCACCTTCCAAATCCCTTCCTATGCGATTAAAGGGGAGTTGCCACCACGTGGACTACTCTTATGTAGCCTGTTACCCCCAAACTTTGAACCAGGACTGTAATATGAGAGAGAGTACGTAAAAATATAAATTTATTATTTTTCTATTCGGCAGTCGATTGACGGTAATATTTTCATCGCTCGTGACAGGTTACGGCGTTATCACTTCAGTTCGGGTTTTTACTGTTTGCCGCGTCTCTATCAAGAACACAGGATTCCGTAAACTATTTTGTTTGGGTTACAATGCGTAACAAAAGCTGAATTCCATACAGCGGCCTAATAAGCTTGAGTCGCGAGCAAAGACCTGGGCATCTAGCCACATCCACTACTGATTACAAGATTAGGTAAACTGGTGTCCTAACTCTGAATAAGGAACGCGTGATTATAGATGTAAAGATTAACCAAAAAATACATTATTCATGGTTTTTTATGTAAAATTATCCAGAAGGGGCTGATTAACAGGTGAAGTAAGCGTTGAAACCATAGCTTCAGCGGAAACATTTTTTCCAGGGTTATCTGAAAGCTTGCGGAACTAAGGACCATGGTTATCTTTTTTTTTTAGAGGAGTAGACAGGCTATCTATAGGGTAATCCACATAGTCCCTTATAGAATAGGAAATGGATTTGAAATGGGGTATGTGGAAGGGTTGAGCAAGGTAGCCAAGGGTTAACTAGGGCCCCCGGGATATGGTTTAAGGATCCTACCCAGCATTTTGCC
Organism: Zhengitettix transpicula; assembly: GCA_037074705.1. Lineage (NCBI taxonomy): Eukaryota > Metazoa > Arthropoda > Insecta > Orthoptera > Tetrigidae > Zhengitettix > Zhengitettix transpicula. The sequence goes on from CM073596.1 coordinate 28,466,074, forward strand.
TAAAGGTGATGCAGGGAAAATACTACCTGCATCAGGTAGGTCGAACATTTGGTACTTGTACCACGCCCTTACGATGGCGGGAGAGGGGCTTGCTGTGGGGTCGCAGCTTTCCCCTCGCCGCGCCTTGACCGGTTTAGGAGGCAGCTGGCCGACTATTCCAATAGGAATAGCGGACATCTCACCGTATGTCCTAGGTCTACGACCCCGGAACATACACACCTCAAAACAGGCCGAGTTAGTTCTAAAGCAGAGAGATGTAAAGGCATCCCCAAACGTAACCTCCTCCAGAGCTCTCTGGGAAGCTTCACCTGCAAGAGAATTCTATCGCAGGCTTCCTTGAGGCCAAGGATGATTATGTGTTTTAACGGTTTACATTGTTGCTACGAGATATTTAAAACGTGAGTGATTTGCTTCGTTATTTACCCTCGTACAACATCAAAGTAGCTTTGAGATTTCCAGTCTGCTAGTTCTTGAAACGTCGCTGAAGAGTGCGAAACAATAGTAATTTCTCTACTAAGGCTTGGCTGTTGAGGGTTAAATATCCCGTGCTGACGTCGCTCTTCGATATCGCTTACGGCTGATTAATTTGGGGCTCCGTCTGTGTGAGTAACGCTCTCAGCGCTCCTTCAACGACTTACTTGATTGAAGTGCCCTTCTCTCGCCGCCATTGTTATTGCGGGGCAGGCCGTGTTTCCCACTGGGCAAGTTCGCCGAGGAAATTGCCTTTATTGTGAGAGTGGGGGGGGGGGGGCGCAAAAGGAAATGGCTTATGAAACCTGCAAAGAAGAGAGCGCACGGTCACCGACGCTCGATAAAATCTTGTTAAAGATGGTGACCAACAAACTAGAATAATTTTCACCGCATTCGTAGAACCCCCTCTCGTGAAAACCACATTAAAATGACACCTAAAATACTATTCAGTCGCGAGTGTAAATTGGAAGAAATATCTAATATTTTAAGAATGATTACATCAAATTCCAAATTGAAAATTTTCAATTATTTGCTTAGTAATTAGATATAGTTAGTTAATGAAAGAAACCCACAAAATCAGCCAAACGTTTGCTAAAACTTATATTAAAAAATTAGATGCCTTTATCCGTTACTTGTGTCATAAACAACAGTTTTAAACTGTTAAGAAACTAATAATAATGCTATATCATAATTTTAATTGAATTTTATAATTGATAAGTTTTGATAGTGAATTGAGTAGAGGGCATTTAAATATCAATTAGTAGTTAAATAATGTTTTTATTATCGAGGGAAACTCGTAAAAATAATGTCCATTGAAGTATAAATGTTTAATATCCGAAAATGAAATCCAAAATATATTTTATCTGCAAGTTTTGAACGAAATTACTTTTATAAGGATGGGGTAATTTTTTTAAAGTTTCCCGTGGCTAATTTTGTATTTTATATTTCTTTTAATATGAATACTCACGTATATCTCGTTTTCGAGAGGCACCTCAGCCTGTTTTGAGAAGTGAATGTTCCGGGGTCACAGACCATTGGAACAGTCGGCCAGCTGCCTCCTACACTGGTCGAGGCCAGGGGGAGGGAATGCTGCGTCCCCATAGCGAGAACGTCTCCCTCGGAAGGGCGTGGGACAACTGCCCAATGCCCGACCTACCTGATGCAGGTTTTTCTAGGGTTTGTCCTGTATCACTTTTAGGTGAATGCTGGGAAGGATCCTTAAAATATGGCCCGGGGGCTCTAGTTAACCCTTGGCTACCGTCCTCTATCCTTCCGCGAACTCCTTTCATATCCTTTCCTATGCTATTAAAGGGGAGTTGCCACCACGTGGATTACCCTCATGTAGCCTGTAACTCTAAATAAAAATTAAATAAAATATATATCACATTTTATGCGATTTTACGCGGAAATAATAATTTTTTTACCGTCAAATATAATATATTAATTAATATTCGCTAAGAAGTGAAAATATGACTTTTTTTATGTATGTTTCTCACGATCACTTTCACTAAACGATTCCGTGAATTTAACTAGGAATAAATCTTAACAACGGGTTCCCTTTTAAGTTTCTTGGCAGGCGTTCCTTGTTCTCCCATGAATAATACATGCTGGCTAATCCTTCGAAGAAGACAATTTCTTCAGACCCCAGTAATGAAATTGTTCCTCTGAGTTCATTGAAAATTACGTAAACTAATTCATTGTGACATTTATCTAAAAGCTGAACTCGAATTTAATAACAAATTTGTCTCTCCCCAGGGAGTCAATGCACTGAAAAATCTCCAAAAGATGTTGTACATAACCGAAGCGACTAATATTATAAACCTTTCATAACAGTGGTAGATTATTTAGGATGTACTAAAAGCTGTTGATGTTCAAAATTCGTTTGTTACAATTCTGAAACTCATTACACGGTCAACTAATTTCTACTTTACTACGTACATGTCAGATCAATAACGCTTTAATTTCATTTCCCTTCAATATTATCACTTTTAACAGTATCTTTGTATTACTATTCTTACTGATTCGATTAACTCCATGATATACTATTTAAGGTTAATTTATAGGGGTTTGAACGTCTCCAAAAAGGTTTCCTTAATTCACATTTCATTTATTATCTCGTCAACATAAAGTTATTAAAATGTTATTTTCATTAATGCACTTTTCTGTTTTACAATTTTTTTAATATTTTTCGATTTTTCAAGAAAATCATTTTGAATTAAATCGTTAGGAAATGAGGAACGGACTAAATAGAAACGAATATTTTTTTAATGTAGGCGTCTGATAAGGTCTGATAAAAAAGAAAAATTCGAGAATGTATTACGGTTGAATTGTTAGGAAAATATACAAGAAGAACGTACACGCCTTATCAGAAATATTGAGTGTCCTTTGGATTTTTTTAGAGTAACGAGCTACGTGGGAACAATCCACATGGTGTCAATATTTTTTAATGCCTCCCACATATAATTATTATTTTTTATACTCCGTTTAATATGTATTCTCACGTATATCACGTTTTCGAGAGGCACGTCGGCCTGTTTTTAAAGGTGTATGTTCCGGGGTCACAGACATTGGGCATAAGGTAAGAGTCGTTTCCTGTTCCCATTGGAACAGTCGGCCAACTGCCTCCTAAACTGGTAGAGTCACGGGGAAAGGAATAAAGAAATAGCATACGAAGGGATTTGCAAAGGGGTGATGCGGAATGGTAGAGGAAGGTAGCCAAGGGTTAATTAGGACCCCGGGGATGTTATTTAAGGGTTCTACCCGGCATTCGCCTAAAAGTGATGCAGGAAAAACCCTAGAAAACCTGCATCTGGTCGGGGTAGCAGCATTCCCTTCTCCGTGCCTGTTTAGGAGGCAGCTGGCCGACTATTACAATAGGAATAGTGGACATTTCTTTCCGTATGCAAAAGGGTTTGCGACCCCTGGAAAAACCCCTCTTAAAACAGGTTTGTTCAAAAACGGAGAGAGGAAAAGGCATCCCCAAAGTCTCTCTAGAAAGATTGGCGTACGAGAGAACCTCCCAGGCTTGAATCCAGGAAGTGATTTTTTTAGGTGTAGACAGGCTCTGTATAGGGTAATCCACATAGTGGCAACTCCCCTCTTGTAGAATATGAAAGGGATTTGAAAGGGGGGATGCCGAAGGGTAGAGGAAGGTAGCCAAGGGTTACTAAGACCCCCGGGCTATATTTTAAGGATCCTACCCGGCATTCGACTAAAGAAATGCAGGGAAAATCCTAGAAAAACCTGCATCGGGTAGGTCGGGCATTGGGTGCTTGTCCCATGCCCTTCCGATAGCGGGAGAGGTTTTTTTTTTTTTTTTAGGGTAACAGGCTACATGAGGGTAATCCACTTAGGGCAACTCCCCTTTAATAGCATAGGAAGGGATTTGAAAGGGGGGATGCGGAAGGGTAGAGGAAGGTAGCCAAGGGTTAACTAGGGGCCCCCAGGCTATATTTCAAGGGCCACCGGGCTATGGTTTAAGGATCCTGCGCGGTAATTCGCCTGAAAGTGATGCAGGGAAAACCCTAGAAATACCTGCATCAGGTAGGTCAGGCACTTGGTACTTGTCCCACGCCTTTCCGATGGCGGGAGAGGCGTTTGCTGTGGGGTCGCAGCTTTACCCTCGCCGTGCCTTGACTGTTTTAGGAGGCAGCTGGCCGACTATTGCATTAGGTCTGCGATTTCGGAACATACGCACCTTAAAACAGGCCGAAGTGCCTCGACATGTGGGAACCTTAGTTCAAAAAGCGGAGAGAAGTGAAGGCATTCCGAAATGTAGCCTCCTCCAGAGCTCTCTGAAGGTGCGATAGCCTGGATTAAAAATTATAAAACCGTACATATACAAATAAACTACAAGTTACAAAATTACAGAATATGTTTACTGTTTGAATTCAAAAGAGAAATGCCACCAAAGAAAGTAAAAATCCAAAAATTAATTTTGAAAAATGTCTGAAATTAATTGTTTTATTATCTTAGGGCACCATTTGTTATCTCTATTACCCTGACTCTGTATTGTTAAATGTAATTATACTATCAACATTTCTAGGTAAATATCTTGACAGTGCGATGAAGACTTTTAAAATCCTTTCTATGAACGAGTAAATATAAATTCGTTTTCAATCACTAATTGATCACAACTTGGATTATGTTAAGTACTCTACATGCGTTGTTCATTTTTGATTAAATAATCATATCATTATTTACTATTTTAAGTTAAATCCACGTATTACAGCCGATATTTTTTACATTAGGTCTGATTGACATGAAATCATCCTATTTGATTTATTTTCTCTTAATAACGGGTGGTGTCATACAACGACCTTATTTGTTTGGTTTATTCCAAATATCGATGACGTAAATATAAAAGCTGAGTTCTTTTTTTTTTGCGTGTGTTTCAACAGAACCGCCCAAGTTGGTGTAAACAATGTCGCCAAGTCCGCGGGGGTGTCCTGAGTGACGGACGTGTCATGGCAGTAATGAATGCAGACATTCGGAACGAGTCAATTAGCGATGCGGACCAGGATAATGGACTCGCTGAGCGGGCGATTCGTGCCGCTCGGCTGCCCCGTAATTGCAGTGGAGTAGCTCGAAGAATCGTGATATCATAACGGGCTGCCGCTGCTTCGATAAATCGCTCCCGAAACAAGTCATAAAGGCGGCCTTGTCGTCGTAAAATAACATTCAATCAGCATAAATTGCATTAGTTCGATTGGCGTGCGGACCAAAGGTCGTTGGCCCGCTTTGTTGTGGAAGGTGGTGGTGATGGTATTGGGCCACCATCAGCATAATTCACGGGGAATGTAGGAATAGTCGAGGCGGCTACCGACGCGAAACCGGGATCGTCGACCTTTTACGTAGCAAATCACGCGTTCCAAACTAATCTCCATCAATATTAAGACTTGTAGGGTATAAAACCATCGAGCGAAGCTGCATATTATTTTGGAACCAAAATACCTTCTAAATTATTTCTCACTTATTAATAAATTTTAACTTTTACGACATGGATTTTAATTGCTCTCCAAAGCACAAATACTCACTGATTCAAGATAATCTAAATATTAACATTTCTGTTAATTTTAAAAGTATTACGACTTCACTTTCCTGTCAGTGAAGTTACCGCTAACTTCTAAAAAAACCAGCACCAGATGACTTCTTTTTAATTAATTAGAAATTGTTTAATGTGAAATTGCTTTGAGTGTTGCTCAGAAGACTAAGAGATTTTAAAGTGTAAGCGAAAGCAACGTAACAAAATTCCTGTAAGTATTGAAATTTTGTACGACAATCAAATAACGTCTTTCTATGTTCATTCTTCTTCTTTTGAATTCTGCTTCATCTGCAAATAATCTCTTGCTTTCCGGAGGCCATCTGCTTGATACCTTCTTTGGTAATAGACTGAAGATTGAGTTGAACTAAAAATTTCATTCTTTAATAATTCATGGTATACCTTGACAGTTGTTATATTGTTAGCTTTCTTCCTCTTCTACGGTTCCACAGCCCGATATCGGGCCTCGACCTCCAGTAGTAGCTTCCTCCAAACATCTCTGTCTAAAGCTATTCTCCTCCAGTTCAAGTCCATCATCCTATTTATTTCCTTCTCTACTTCGTCTATCCATCTGTTCCCTGACTTTCCTGCCTTTCTTTTACCTCCCATATCATTGTATAAGGCATCCTTTTCCTTTCCCATGCGTTGCACGTGTTCTGTCCATTCCATTCTTTTTAATCTAATAGCTGTTTCGATGCTTGCTTCTTTATATAGGTCATATATTTCCTTATTATATATGTGTCTCCATACGCCATTTTCATTTTTTGGACCCCAAATTCTTCTTAGGATCTTTCTTTCAAATATGTTAATCGCTATCTCCTCTTTCTTGTTTAGTGTCCAGCCCTCACTTCCATAATATAGTATTGGCCTGATCATCCTCATTTTTCATGATTCTATGTGTTGTTCTTAGTTTAAAAGCTGGTAGTAGAAATACGATTTATTTGCTAAGTTCATTCTTCTCCTGATTTAATGACGTTCATCTTTGTGGAAGTTGGATCCCAGATATATAAAGTCATCGCTTATTTCTATCACATCTCCATCCATCCTTTTTTTCCCAAATTGTCTGGGCCACTGAATCATCCTTTTTTTTTTAAAGTTTATTTCTAGACCAACCGTTTTGGCATGTTTCTTTATTTCTCGATATGCCTCCGCTGCTGCTTTAGTTGTTCTTGATATTATTACCACGTCATCAGCATATGCAATTATTTGTGATGACTTGTATGTTATAGTTTTTCTAGAGTTTGTCCTGCATTACTTTTAGGCGAATGCCGGGTAGGATCCTTAAAATATAGCCCGTGGGCCCTAGTTAACCCTTGGCCACCTTCCTCTGCCCTTCCGCATCCCCCCTTTCAAATACCTTCCTATGCTATTAAAGGGGAGTTGCCACCATGTGGATTAGTCTTCCGGCATTCTCCCTTCCCTCCATATCTCCTTTATCAGCACTTGCAGTGCTCTTTAGTTGCTTAAATTACGAGAGTTGTAGAGTGTCAAGGTATTGAAGAGCTAACTTTTGATAATAGTAACAATCGAGAACAAATTCATAATGACGAGAAAGGCTTAGCATCAAGTCATACAGCATGCTCAGGATATTATAGCTCATATAGCAAATAAAATCATGCATATTTTGGGGTTACTTAAAGATGAGCTGACTAAAATTTAATTGATTAATTTTTGTAATTAAAATTGTAATTAGATATTCGTATCGAGGCATGACATAATACTCGTAACAGGTAAAAACACCTAATTAGGGGGTACTCATAGTGCTTTTTTAGAGTAATTCACATGAGGATAATCCACATGGTGGCTACTCCCCTTTAATAGCATAGGAAGGGTAGAGGTAGGTAGCCAAGGGCCCCCGAGGTGTAGTTTAAGGATCCTACCCGGATTTCGCCTAAAAGTGATGCAGGAAAAACCCTAGAATTCCTGCATCGTGTAGGTCGAGCATTACAGTGTTTGAGAAATACTTAAAAAAAATGTTACATTCTTTATTTTGTTTTATAATCAAAGACATTACAGCCGAAGCAATTACTTATATCACACAATTTTATTAACGACATATTTTACTTATTAGTGTAAATCTCTGTTTGACTGAATATCACATGTATGTTTTTTATTTTCTTAAAGAGAATTAATTAAACATTTCCCTTCAGTTTTAGTTAGAATAAGAACTTGTGTGCTTTTACTTGAAGAAATATCATCCAATATTTTACCCTATAGTATTTCATGTTAATGATACAGGAACATTTCCTTTTAAAAAAGCAACAATTATTTTGCTTCAGTGTTTTTTTTATAACAATTAAAATATTGCCGCGAAGAAAAATTAAACCTCCATACATTAGCTCACTTCAAACTGCCTTAAACAATTCAGCTGTTGAAACAATTCGTTGACTGAGAGTTAAATTGTTAGATATTAATAAAATCCCACTTCGTCGGTTACCCTCATGTAGCGTGTTACTCTAAAAAAAAGGATTACATCCCTCAGACGTATCTCGTTGTGATATGTGAGAAATCATGTAGGTTATCCTAAGGTTCCCTAGGAGAGGCCTGCGAGGGCTATTCTCTCGCAGGCAATACCTGCGAGGGATGTTCTCTCGCAGGCACTTTTAGGAGAGATACGAAGGGGCTACCTTTGGGTATGCCTTTTCCTCTCCGTTTTTGAACTAAGGTTCCCACAAGCCGAGGCACCTCGGCCCGTTCTGAGAGGTGTATGTTCCGGGGTCACAGACCTTGGGCATACGGTAAGAGTTGTTTGCTATTCCCATTGGAATAGTTGGCCAGCTGCCACCTAAACTGGTCGAGGCACGGAGAAGGTAATGCTGCGTCCTCACAGCAAACTTCTCTCCCGCTATCGGAAGGGCGTGGGACAAGTACCCAATGCCCGACCTACCTGATGCAGGTTTTTCTAGGGTTTTCCCTGCATTTCTTTAGACGAATGCCGGGTATGATCCTTAAAATATAGCCCGGGGGCCCTAGTAACCCTTCCTCTACACTTCCCCAATACCCCTTTCAATTCACTTCCAATGCTATTAAAGAGGAGTTGCCACCATGTGGATTACCATCATGTACCCTATTACCTAAAAAAAAGTGGATTACCCTACACATATCCTGTCTACACCTCAAAAAAAATTGATAGTTACTACTCAAGGAAAATGTGCCTATTGAGTGTGAAGTAATACTACGGTCGTCTTGACTGCTGTGATCCTCAATGGTTTATTTAATTCGTGATCAGAAATGTACATACATTAATTTTCTATAACTTCGGTCTGCGCTATTTTCAGTATCTGAGACTTCCATTTCCTTGTTCTGAGGCGACGTATTCTTCATCATTGTGCTATCTTGAGTATCCAAACAACAACTTTATTATTTACGTTATAAATATAATATGAAAATTAATCTGTCTAAATATACATATAATTAATGTAACATGGCCATAATTATTATTAATGTTATGAAGGAGCTCATTTGCTGCTCGTGTCGTCTGTTTCTAGCTACGGAATACAGGGAATGTTATTAAGGCAAGCAAGGCCACGTGCTTCTTCGGTCGGGAAGAGCGGAAGTACTTGTTATTTGTGCCTGCGCAGCGCATCTCCCCGGTCGATAGTGTCTTGGGACGGGGAGGGATCAGGAGGAAGCTATTGAAAGATGTCTGTCTGCCTTGAGTAAATCCCGACTAATACGGGTCCCCGCAGGGATAAGCCAGCCAGCTCCGACATTTCGCTTTTACCTGCCCGTAAGGCGTGATCTTCGATTCAGCTTCGCAGCTGATAGCTACACATCAGAATGTACAGCTAAAGGATGCCGACTGACATATTTGCTGCTCACAGCATACGGAAAAGGCATGGATAAAAAAAAGACAGCGTCGGGAAACAAAATAAAATTTCTCTTCTTCACATTAAACTATCACTGTCGCGCTATTTATTCAAATGCTCAACCTCATTTATGTTCAGTAACAAAGCTTTCCAGACTTTTCATTACGATTATATTCATAGACATTAATAAACAATTACAGAAGACTATGGAGAGAATTTTAAATGAGAGACATCGCAAATCCACGATTATATATATAATAAAAAAAGGATGTATATTTACCTGTATGTAATTACGTTAATTTGTATACATATTTTAACGCGTGGAAAGATTACAATAAAAATTGGTACACACGTTCTTCAAATGACGAGAAACGGAACTGTGGGGGTGAGAAATCCCTAGCATAAAGGTAGAAAGAATTATAATTTTAAAATGTGATCATTTTGTGTTAAATTAATGCCCGTCAATAAATTATGACGTCACAACACACGCGAGAGAGAAGTTACTACGCGACGATATTGTACAAAAAAGTAAATAGTTCCTTTTTCGTAATTAAAAAAATACAAGAAATATATTGATTGAATAAAAATTATAATTTTATCCAGCAAAACTCCATAGAATTATTATAAACTAATTTTATTTTAAATAACTTCACTTTTAAAAATGACTGGCATGGCATAAATATGGCAAGTACTATGGTTTTTCCCAATTTTTTATGTACTAGCGGAGACATTGAATGATGGTAAAATTGATACCTAATGTTTGTTATTCATTATAATTTAAAAGATTTTTAATGTGCTGAAACTGACTAATTATTTCAAGTGAGATTCCTAGAAAAGTTTTGTTCGTTACCGAATAGTGAAAACTATTGTTTATTTATTAAAAAATAGCCCAATGGGTAGTATAAAACTATAAAATAGAATTTTCAGTATTATTATTTGAGTTAATTAATTTTTTAAAAATTGCTTAACTTATTTAATTAATTTTCGAGTTTTATGATATATAATAGGGAACACGTAAAAATAAATTATTAATGACGTTATCTCTCATTTATTTTGATAGATCTAGTTGGGGGAAGAATATAATGAGGCTGGCTGGATGGCGTTTCAGAGAAAAACCATAATGATTTATGATTACTTTAATATTTTCCAAGTATTAATAATAGGTTGTTAACTTTATGTAGAGTCGCATACCAGGTCACAGATTATTAAGCCATTTTTCCTTGAAGTCTAGCAATATTGTTTCACTTCTCTGAACTCCTGATTATTATTTTTTTCATTATTTCTAAAGGTCGCATCCAGTACACGGTAATTAGCGACCACTGATATTTATATCATAGTTTCTTTGTTATTTCTGTCTTTAACGATCTACTGTATTACAGAAAATATAATACCAGAGAACATCGTAATATTCTAATATTAAAATGCGTTTATAAGTAAAACACAGCCTTTGAGTGTCCGAAAAAAGATTTATAATTGAAAAAACACAACGTTTCGTCTATATTTACGTCGTCTTAAGGTATATGAAGATTTAAGAATTTTTAATAAAGTTCCACTTCTGCGGCCGACATTTCGGCAGGGATTAAGTCCGTGACTATAAAAATTTTGAAAAACTTCATATACCTGAAGAAGTCGCAAAAAGCGACAAAACGTTGTATTTTTTTCAATTATAATTCTTTTTGTGATTTTAAAATGCTGTTTTTATTTATCATATACTTTTAAGCAATCTGGTATATATCAATATTAAAATGCGTTTATTATTAGTCATGAAAAGTGTTTTAAATTGTTACGTTCGTTATTGTGAATTTATATATTGTAACATTAAATTTAATCGATCAATGAAAATTGCAGCCAATACGTTGTGACGCCAAATTAGTTAATTAATAATAATTAATTAGTAACATTAAAAAACGTATAATAATAAAGTTGCCATCACTTTGCATCCAAATTATGTGGTAATAAAGGAAAAGACCATTTATAGGATTTTTCCTTGATTTTAAACAAAATTGTTTAAATATAAAAAATTATTTATTAGAATACCGATTTATTCTATTTTTCTACATTTTTTTTAACAAATTGCCACGGCTTTAAAGACACTTTGCCTCTTACTGGGCCTCTAATAATTATACAGATTTGAAAGAAGCATCGACAGAGTTACTAAAGATATAAAAATTAAGGTTTACAATAAAAAATGTATAAAAGAATCTAACAACAAAACTAGAGAAATCTAACGGGAAACTATATTTGCATAAAAATTTACAAAACAAGTTTCTACATATTATTTAGAGCTTCTCTGGAACCGTGTGCACTCCACAGTTATTTTATTTTAAAGAAAATACTTAATTAATAGTCTATAACACTGACTACTATATCTTTTCAACATTCCGGCTTCTCTCTAACAACTGTTCACAAACTTTACGTCGTCCTATTTTTTTTTTGGGGTGGTTAAAGTTTCAAAGAGAAGATTCTCTCGAAACATTATCGTTCGTACTCTAAACCCGACTCGTACTTCATGACCAATACTCCCTTTCGCCTTGACCACACTGCTCAGCCTCTCAAAAAAAAACTCATTCATCCACTTTATTATTTCTTCTCCCAAAACACTCTGGTCAAACTCTCAAACCATTTAAACTCGCCATGACCACACTGGTCAGGCTCCGAAAACACACTGCCTGTTTTTGCCAAAGTTCTGTACGTATTACATACGCTTTGCCGTCAGTAATCGCGTAGCAACCTTTACAGTCTCTGCATTCTTTCGCAAACAATTCTCTGGCCAACAATAATATTAAAGAATTTTTTTTAAATAAAACTTACATTACATTATATTGTGGAGATTACCAACGTGTAATGTAAGTTTTATTTAATATATATATTATTTAATAAAACTTACATTACATTATATATACATATATATATATATATATTGTGGAGATTACCTACGTGTAATGTAAGTTTTATTTAATAATTAATAATATTAAAGAAAAATTATTAAATAAAATAAATATATATTAAATATATGTATATATAATTGTATGTTATATATATTATATAATTGTATATTGTATATTATATATATTATATAATTGTATATTGTATATTATATATATTATATATAATTGTATATTGTGTATTATATATATATAATTGTGTATTATATATATATAATTGTATAATATATATATATATATTATTGTATATTATATATATATAATCTTAAGAAAAATGCAAACCAAGAACCGAATGGGTCACTATGCTTCAAAAAGTATTAAATAAAGGAATGTTGTTGGTAAGAGAGAAGGATGAGGAGATATAAAATTCATATGTTACTTTTGCAAGTGCTGTGATAGTGAGTTCCCCCCAGTGTGGTATTTATATCCGACGTAATCTGGCTGTTAACGAGGACAATTCCTTTACGTGAGTTTCGGCAGAACAGGTAGCGCACGACGCATATTGCTTATTATCGCCAGCAGCGCTGCCGCTACGCTATTACGGTGATTATCCGGATGCTCATTAGCTCGGAGTCGCATCACACGGCGACTGCCCCGCTCTGACGAGGTTTGCCCCGCTCACTCCGATGAATCCCCCCGCGTCTTAAAAGGAAGAGCTCATTTTACAGCAAATAAACGACGCTCTCAACCAAACGGGAGAGAGAAAAAAAAGTGCTTCAAATGTCTGAGTCTTCCATGCGAGCTGGTTCTTCAATTTTAATTGCATTTCCCCGAAATCCACAAATAAATCTTTGGGTACCCTTATATAATAAAATAAAATAAGACGAGATTCTTCCTAAAAAAAACTAAATTTTATTTTCAGTATTACTCTTACGTGAAGGTACGGTAACTTTGTTTTGATTAACACAAGACGCATGTAAACAAATGCCAAATGTTTAACTAAGAAGATAATTTGAGACTTGCTGTTATTTTTAAACACCCTTTTGGCTATATTTTGTAATGAGGAAAAATTTTGATTGTCTCAAACATGAAATAAAAAATTAAATTAAATTGTTAAGGACTTGGAGCGTCTTGGAAAACACGAAATATGAGGGTTTTCAGGGGCCGGCCGGCCTTTCGTTGAGAAGGTTCGGGTCTGTAAATTTATGACCATCACTTTCACACGTTTCTTTTGGCAGACCAGAGGAGAGGACAGTAGCTGGCGAGTGCCCGTCACGAACGGTCAAAATTTTTCCATATATATTGTAAAATTTTCAAAAAAGCTCCTTCGAGAGCAACAACAGTACCTGGTGATTGTCCGATGTGAAATGCCGAAAAAAATAAGTTTTAGTACAATTTTGAAAGTCATAGAATTTTTTGTGGATGCAGCTAATACGGCATAATAAAAGCATAGTTTTGTGGTTTTTTTTAATAAAGAAAGATTGAAGTTATTTGGAGAAATTAAGGTGAAAAGTGTAGGTTAAACAATCAGCGAAAACCAGCCCTGTGAAAAAGGTCCATGATATGTTTTAAATTGTACAATTATTTTCAAATGTATGGTGTTAAAAGTACATGTAAATTCATTTAGTACAACTTTATTTATTTAAAATAAATAAAGCCTTAAAAAAATCGTTCATTACAATATATTCGTGAATTTAAAATACAGTTACTACAGTTACTATAAATCACTATTACGTCACAGTTGCTTTCGGGTTGTCCACGCATTGATTTTTATTATTATTCAGGAACCGTGAAAGTATATATTATTAATTCTGTTATTTGTTTGCTGGGATGGAACACAGAAAATTTTATGTTTTAAAAAAAACTATGGAATGCAAAAAGACTAAATAAAAATTTATATATCATCCTCTATCTGACAAAAATCCGTTATGGGTTCCGAATGTTCGTGTCGCTTTTTAGGAATTTCGCTATAAATTTTCGGACAAAGCTTTCCCAGGGTACTATACGTTCAAGTCATATTTAATTTTAGGACACTCGTACGCACTAACATGTAAAATAAAATACGTAAAATTTTTTTCACGATTTAATACAAAAAGTACGACTTTCAAATTACCTAAATATATCCCATAGGCTACAATTTAATAATCTTTATATCGTTTTAACACTAGTTGATTGCAAAAAATATTTATAAAATTGAAGTAAATGATAACGTTCTGCAATTATTGATTGAGCGAGAGATCCCCAGCGCTTAGTAGTTAATTATGAGTTATTTATAATTATCTGTAATTATTAATAAGGGTATTTAAAATTCACGAATGTATTGTAATGAACGATTTGTTTTATTAAGGTTTTATTTATTTTAAATAATTAAAGGTTTACTAAATTAAATATATATATGTACTTTTAACATGAGACATTTGAAATAAAAAAAAAATAGTTGCTTGCACAATTTAAAACATAGCTTGGATATTTTTAATTAATAATTAATTACCAAATAACAGAAATTCAAAACGAGATTTCTACTGAAACTGCATAGGAACGGGTTCTTATAAATTAATTTAGAAATTAATATTGCAACTTTGAATTTAGAAATTTTGTAAATTTATATCTACTCAGAAATTAATGTTCGTTCTTATTACGTAACTTATATCAAAATTTAAATAATCGATAGCATGATCGAATGTTTGCTTTCAAACATTCTGACCTAGACAATGCCTTTCGTGTTTTTTTTCTCACTTTCCAGCCCTCGGTCGGACTTCGGGAATGTTTAAAGTTAACAGCTACTTGTCTCCGTCGAGCTTTTTCCCGCCAACACCGAAGGCCATATGTCTGATTAGGAGGGATACACAGTGTGACAGAACCGTTGTCGTACTTAATTTGACATGGCCTAATGCAATCACGGGCACGACCCCATCAGTCCTTGCTATTAAGGATGTAAATGGATTTGTGTGACGGGGGGGTTGTAGCCAGGGGAAAGAGGCTTCTCTCGCTCCCTCGTAAAAGAACAGAGCAGAAGTGCCAACGGTACCTCAGTGCAGAGCCTAAATTACCGTCACATAAATACAAGGGTAAAAATTACAAAGAGATTTTATACGTGTTTGAGACATCAAAAGGGAGTGAAACAAAAGATTTTCCGAGTCCTCTCTTGTATTTGTCTCTAATTTGGAGGAGCTTCTTTGTAACATATAAAACACAATTTAAACCATTCATATATATGAAATTATATTAATTTTTTCCATAGAAAAATTTAAGTAGCGACGCTGAAAACTATTCACATTACTCAAAAGAATTCCAGAATTTGAAATATTAGCATTAGACTACCCAATAATGTACACACAAACTTTCTGTTTGAAATTGGTGACTTTAAATAAAATGTGAGTGTATATTAGGGATAGAATAATTTCGGGAGGCGTAGATTAGCTTAAAAATTTAATTTTAAGAACGACTGCCAAATAAAAATGCTGTGTTTTATTGCAGGAAATAAATATTTTTAGAAGGCGGTAATCATATGGATATGTTTCTTAAAATATTTCTATTTAGTTTACAGAATCTTCACCACCTCTCAAATATTATACTGTAATAAGTATAATAGCACATGAAATATTCCAGAATTTTTACCAAAAAGAAATAATCCTACTGTCAATTTGAAAATAAAAACCGCGAACAAATTTTAAAAAATTTTTTAGTAAGGAAACCTGTGAGAGCATTCTCTCGCAGGTAAAACTTCCCAGAGAGCTCTGGAGGAGGTTACCTTTGGGGATGCCATCTTCTCTCTCTGGTTTTTTGAACTAAGGTTCCCACAAACCAAGGCACCTCGGCCTGATTTCAGGCGTGTATGTTACGGGGTCGCTGACCTTGGGCATACGGTAAGAGTTGTCCGCTATTCCTGTTGGAATAGTCGGCCAGCTGCCTCCTAAGCTGGTCAAGTCGCGGAAAGGAGAATGCTGCGCCCCCTATGTTATCAGAGGGGAGTGGCCACTATGTGGATTACTCTATATATAGCGTATTCTTCTTTTTCTCTTTCTAAAGAATTTTTAACTGCACTTATCATTTAGTTTTAACTTTAGAGTTATTTGTTTCTTCGCATTAGTTCACGTAAGAGTAAACATAGACACAGTACTCAATTGAGATTATAATTCTGTGTCTTAATGAATTTATAATACTGGCAACTTACTGTAAGGTAACACGCTACTGCAGTTATGCAGTTATGTAACACAAGAAAAAAATGCTTCTGGTTTTTATTTTCTGTTAGACCTTCTTGTGACTTCCATGCAACAGCAATTATTGCGTCGATCACGTCATACATGAAAGGAGAAAACTGAACGGAATTATAATTCAGTAAAGGTACAATATTTAACATATTTACGTAACATTTAAATTTTTTTTATATTATCATTCGAAATATATTCAGCGTATCGCTGTATAATTATCAGTATTTTTACATTTATGATTTGTGTGGAATAGGCAATTAATTGTATGACTCTGAAGCCGTATTTTGAGTCTATCTCTGTTGCGAATAATGTCTGGTAGGTGACTCTTTAATTTTAATATGCAGGATTAGATTTTTATTCAATATTATAGTCACCAAAATAAGGGAAAAATATTAATAATCTGCTGAATGAACGTATTGCATATATGAAATAATTGTTTTCTTAAAAGAGACGCATTAAATTTAGTGTTTATTTCAAGACTTTTCTCAATATAACCTACTATTTAAATGGAAAACTCTACTAAATTTTATCATGAGTCAAAAATAAAATTTCTGTATATTCACTTAAATTTTGCGACTGTCGTGAGACGTGACTGAAAAAAAAATATGCGAGGAAAATGGAACTATTAAAATTGTAAGCAAATTAATAAGTTAATTTAATGAGAAATAAATTATTAATACCATCAATTATGGGGAGGAATATGAGGATATTAACTGATAAATATTTTTTAGTACTGAAAATATTGGCTGTTTATTTGAAGATAAATGTCACTTGGATATACAGTTTTAATTTGTCATTATTTCTTATATAACAAAGAACAATTATTTTAAGTACTCGATGGTAATTATTAGTTTATTTAGTTATCATATTATTAATTTATCACCAGTTTCATTTTATATGGGTATTTCATTTAATTATTTTACTTGAAGAAAAATAAAGATCTCGTTTCTGGAAAATACGGACCATCCTTTTCCATATAATACATTTTATCTTTGTATACTTTTGTTATTTTATTATGAAGAATTGTAAATAGTTTGGAATTAGTTACGACTTTCGTTATTAACGAGGGGAGCTTTCTTAGTCGACCAGAAACATTTCCCTGCATAAATCCCAGATCGTCGTCTTCTGTCTGGGGCGTGCTCGCGTTTCATTGATTTTTTACCCCCTAAATTCGTTGCTTCCTCTCAGACCTCTTCCCCAAGCTAGAAAGCGGATGAAGAATGTCAAAAGAATATTTTTACTCGCAGACTATCAACGTCGAAAAAATATCTCTCTTCCTATTTATGGAGCAAACAAAGGCTTAATATTCTCCATTGGTATTGAGGGTAAATGAGTCGTGGACAATAAAAGCCAACAAAACTTACTACTTGCGTCAACCATTATATTTGTATTTTTATATAGGACAGTAAATCGTCTTGGAAAAAAGAAATATGAATTGAATCAGATTTATATTGAGCAGATTTTGAAAATAATGTATAAAATATATTTCGTACAAATTGACACGTTACAGCTAAATTTTATTTTATTTAAAATGTGGACGTAATTTTTAATTATAAAATATTAATTTTAATTATAAAATTTAAAATATTATAAGTGACAAAGTATACATCAATTTAATAGGCCTTATAGTTGAATTCGGAGTAAAAGTTAAACAACGAAGAGGAGAACCGAGCATTCCGTGTATAAAGCACAGTGAAAATTTGATTAAAGGATAATTTAGCGTAAAAATTGTTTTAAATTCCAATAATGTTATAGATAATTGTGAAAAATTATTTATGCGATTTTTTTCCTATTTTTTTCCCACCAAAATTAGTGTTATTTCACACCAATGTGACTGAATGGTGGCAGTGCCCATTGACACTCGATATTTATGCATGGTCACGTGTGTATAGGAGTCGTAAAGCCTTTCACCTATTTCAAAAGTGCTTTCTTCCGTATATTGCACTCAGGTCACCCGGCTTTTTGTAGCCTTAAACTGCTTCAGAACCTCGGATGAAAGCTGTTATTGACAGCGCACATCTTTATGTCTACTTTAGCGCCATTTATTTATGACACGAGGCGTAAATACGAGAACAAAAAGAAAGCTTTTCCTCGTAGGAAACTATTACAACCTTCGAAGAACTACTAAATAAATTTTCAAATGCATGTAAATATTAAATGCCGGTAAAATAATGCACAGACAATAAATTTGGTGTTGACTCGTTTCGCGTTTATTTATTTATGTTGTACTATAAATTTTCGACTTGTTGAAAACATCAACGGTGGCCACTGCAATAAAATATCTAATCCCTACTATCTAATACCAACTATTTATTTTATTCATATACTTCAGAAACAAAAATTTAAAATATATAATACCTGGAGAGAACTTGATAAATACAAATGAAGCTTGTATTGTTAGTTGTTTAATTCAATGATCACACGTCTGTTTTATTGTTTCTTCATCTCATTCAACTGTCCTATTCTATTTAAATTTACTCTCCTTTCTATGTTTTTATTATATTACCTATAATTGATTTCATTACACTGTAGCATAATATTTTCTGCTCTATATAATCGCATCCTACACTCCAGTCGGTTGATTCCTATAAGAATTGAACACTGACTAAAGGCTGCTTTTCCCTCGACATTCGGAGAGGAGATGGAATTTTTCTGATCAGATTTCTGATATTTTTATATAAATTAATAGCATTTTTAAGATGTAATATTTAAGAGTAAAATTAAAGGTTTTTCTCTAGTGGGGATTGAAAATTAGGATTTTGTTTCCAACGTTTGGAGAGTGGATCGAATTTTTGTGATCAGTTTTCTGATATTTGTAATTTTGCAATTTCTCTGACCCTGAATTTTTATATAAATTAATAGCCTTTTTAAGATGTAATATTTAAGAGTAAAATTAAAGCTTTTTCGCATCTGAGGATATAAAATTAGGATTTTATTTCCAACATTCGGAGAGTGGATCGAATTTTTGTGATCAGTTTTCTGATATTTTGTAATTTTTCTGTTTCTCTGTTCCTCTATTTTTATTTAAATGAATAAAATTATTAAGATATAATATTTAAGAGTGAAATTAAAGCTTTTTCGCATCTGGGGATAGAAAATTAAGATTTTATTTCCAACGTTCGGAGAGTCGATCGAATTTTTGTGATCAGTTTTTTGAAATTTGTAATGTTGCAGTTTCCCAGATATTGTATTTTTATATAAATTAATAAAATTTTTAAGATATAATATTTAAGAGCGAAATTAAAGCTTTCATTCTTCTAGGCTTTGATAATTAGGATTTTATTTTCAAACTTCGGAGAGTGGATCAAATTTTTGGGAACAGTTTTTTGATATTTTGTAATTTTGCAGTTTCTCTGACCCTGTATTTATATATAAATTAATAGCATTTTAAGATATAATATTTAAGAGTAAAATAAAACGTTTTGTCGTCTGAGATTTGAAAATTAGGATTTTATTTCCAACAAAACTTTAACGATTATAATAATTTATTTATTACGAAATAGTGTGAATAGACAACACATTGTGGGTTACTTAATCGGAACTGTTTGTGACACTTAATTTAACATTATTAAAAATCACGAAAAATATTAAATTTTATACCTTTTGGTCCTCGAGCTATGTGCCAATCACTTTATCCTGATCTGTGTTCCTGGTGAGATGATTTCTGGGAGTGCGTCTTTGGCAGTTGACTACGATTGTTGCTCCTGTTGTTACCGTCACCTCTATACATGTAGAAATCTAGAATCTAAGTTTCTGGGCTGTACGATAACTGTTCTTAGTCTTTCGTCATTTTCTTTCTTATCAGTATGACGTTCTCTGTCCTCGGAATGCTCCACTCTCTAAATAACTTGTACTTGCCTTGTACTTACATTTTGTTTTAAAAATTTTGAGATCAACATTGAACATGTTCTCTTATTTATCTGATGATACTATGATAACCTCTAGTAATTCAATAGAAAATTATAGAAATGATGTGTTACAAGACGTTTTGTTGAAAATATATTGAATATATATTATCTACTGATAAGAACAAAGATTAGGGTCAACTTTAAATATTTCATTTAAAGTTGACTTGTTTTCTTTTATTTTAGTCGTTCTCCATTTTCTCGCGAAGTGAAAGAGCGTGAAAAAATTGGCGCTCTTATCTTTACCCTCTTTCCTGGTGCAGACAATAACATGCTCCGTAAGTCTGTTGTGAAGTGTCGCGCCCACCGACAAAGAGAATGAATAAAGATAGGGTGAAGGAGAGGTGAGCTGGAAACAAAAGACTGCTGACTCCGCCATCTCAAGAAGAGTAGTCAACCTTAAAGCGAGGGAGTGATAGACTGATATACACCAAAATATTATGTTAACATTTTTTAATTGCCATCAAAACTGAGCCTTAGTTTCAATTTCAACTGTTAATCCTACAACTTTTGACGCCCATTACTACCGTTTTCATATTACATGGCTGATTTGAAATTATGCAACGTCAGATATTTTTTTTGTCTTACCTACTGCCATTTCAGAAAATTTATATATTCACCTGCGCCGCTCATAATCGTGCCGCTTCTCGTTCACACGTTAATTCCATTCTGTGCGTATAAATTCTAAAATACCTTTTGCATATTTCAGAGTTGCAAAAAAACACGACTCATTAAAAATAAAATTCCACGTTCACGTCTAGTGTCAAAACAACGCACGCAGGAATAATATTATTCTGTCTATTCAGAGAATTAATCTTATAACTATATGAAGTAAAATTTTAACACCACCAAACGTCAGAAAAAATTTTTATTCGTTTTAAAAGTGAGTCAGTTGATCGTTGTTATAATTTCAGGTATAAAATCCTTAGCAAGTAGTCTACTTTCTTAAATTAATAGCGATTTTAATCGTCGTCACAACTTATGCGTAGTATTATTTGTGAAATTTATCATTTAATTTTAAATTACTTTAGATTTTTCGCCCTCCTTTTTTTAAAAACGATTTAATTGTCTGAAAAAATGGAAATATAATATTTGTGAACAGGTAAACGTATTCGTATATCTCCAGTAAGACGAAATTACAGACCTTTATATAAATAAAGTAAAATTATAGAAAGAGTAGCATTGAAGGAGTTAAAAAAATAAATTGAGGAACTGCGTTGATTAAAATTAAAGCGTATTTCACTGCTCAAGTACTAAACCTATTAATGTCATTTATGTACGTTACTTTTCCCTCGTCCTGAAGATGTCAAGATTCCTATGAAAAGTAGAGGCACTGATGCTTTAAATACATTTCACAAGTACATACAGTAATTTAAATGTTTGTACGGTTTGGGTTCACAGACCTTGTTCCCATTGGAAAAGTCGGCCAACTGCCTCCTAAACTGGTAGAGGCACGGACAGGGGAATGCTGCGTCCTCACAGAAAAACCCTCTACCGTCATTGAAAGGTCATGGGACAAGTACCCAATGCCCGACCTGCCTGATGCATGTTTTCTAGGCTTTATCCTGCATGACTTTTAGGCAAATGCCGGGTAGGATCCATAAAATATAGTCTGGGGGCCCTGCTTAATCCCTTCGTATGCTATTGAAGGGGAGTTGCCGCCACGTGGATTAATTCATTACTCTGATAAATAAATAAATAATTTTAATACCAATTTTGTTTCATCCGAAAGGAACACCAAAATTATCATATAATATTTAACTATCGAAATTTATTTCTAAGGTATAAGAATTTGTTAGCATCCTGTTTAAAATATATTTACAGTTACTTAACCAAATGTTCTTACAATTTAAAAAATTATAATTGCTTATAATAAATTATATTATATATAATGTAATATATATTATATTACATTTATATGATATATTATATTACATTTTTATTATATATATTATATAATATATGATTATATATAATATAATATTAATTACATTATATATAATATATATTATAATATTTTATATATAATATATATTATAATATTTTATATTATAATTTATATTATATATATATATATATATATTATATTATATTTTATATAATATAATATAATTATACTATATTAATATATATATAATAATATAATATATTATAATTTATTAAATAATATATTGTATTATAATAAATATTTTCACTGTCTCATTTTACTAACTAAATTTTCTTTCAAATGCAGTCAGAATACCAGTTAATTTACTATACATGAAAATTTAGTAGATGTATTTTATGACATGCCTAATGAAGTAAAATTTTCTGTAGGTACGTGAAGGTATTTAGACCTTAGTGCGTGGCAGGCAATTTTCCCTGGTTACCGACACCAGAGCGGCGTGTTTACAGGTTGGCTCGGATTCTCGAAGCAAAGCTTCCATTGTCCTGAGAGCAAACACCGACGCCCAGTGCTCGGGTGGTAATTGATACTGCAGCTGTTCGCTTGCCTCTCCATTCAGGATAATTCCTTAGGAGAGGGAGGAAAGTTACAGTGGAGTTTACCTTGAAAGCCTGCCTATCAACACAATCATTATCCTCTAGATAATTGAGAAGGTACAGCGTTACACTAGGCAATATCATCTTAATGGAAAACTTGTGTGGATTTGGGCTTCCCTATTGTTTTTCATAAATGAAAATTAACTGAAATTGAAAGTGAAAAAGTAATATATTCTATCATGCATGTACAGTGGGTCTAGGTCTGAAAATGTGAAATGACGTCACTCAATGCCAAAATTCTAAAAGAACTCTCCTAAATTGTCCCTTACTTCATAACCGCAGAACAGTATTAAGTTATATATAACTAGGGTTGTCGCAGGTGACACTCGGAATATCAGTTTCAAAGAGAACAGAATATATATTGTAGCTAAATGATAAATGAATGAAAGGAAACACGGGCTTCAAAGCAATGCCAGTGAATGAAGGGTGAAACCGCGTAATTTACCTTTTCCGGAAAGCAACATTTATTTCACAGTATGTAAAAAGTTTGGTTTTCAATTGTCTCAAAAATTTATTCTTGAATTAAAATTTACAAATAACGTGATAAATGAGCAAAATATAATATTCATGTTTATCCAGGTTATTAGCGACTCGGTATGGGAAATCATTTTTTTCTAGTCGTGGGACGGATTTTCCGTGTGTTTCTCTTGCTGCACACAAACATCCATTACCCTCGCCGGCATTCGAACCCGGGGTCTGTGTGATGCGATGCAGTCACGCTGACCCCTACACCACAGGAGGTCGGCATCTTATGTTTTATTGGCTGCAATAAGCCAAAATTGACACGGGAAAGCATAGTTATAATTGTTTTTTTGGGGGGGAGACTAAGTAACAGAAAAATACTCTGATTAAGAAGAATTGAGAATGACAGAATGTTAGAAAATAATTGTAAGTGTATCTAGAAAACTTGATTCAGAAATATTAAAATTTTAATTTGCCCATATAAATTCTAAATTAGTGTGTGTTCAGTATCCAAAACCCAAAGTGTTATTTATTGGTTGTAATTACTGAAAGTTTTACACATTAACAAAAAAAAAGTAATGAATAAAAAAGATAGAAAATACAGACAAAAAAGGTAATATAAATATTACAAAACGTTTCTTGCATTCCTTTCGCAGGTGCTAAGAAGGGCCTAAAAAACACAGCTGCACTGTTCAGCTGACAACACTCAAACGCATTTTTAGTATTTATTTATATTCTTATATTTTAAAAATATTTTTGTATATTTTTAAAATACTTTTGTATATTTTTAAAATATTTTATTATATTTTTAAAATATTTTAGTATATTTTTAAAATATTTTAGTATATTTTTAAAATATTTTAGTATATTTTTAAAATATTTTAGTATATTTTAAAAATATTTTTGTATATTTTTAATATATTTTTGTGTATTTTTAATATATTTTTGTATATTTTTAATATATTTTTGTATATTTTTTAATATATTTTTGTATATATTTAATATATTTTTGTATTTTTTAAAATATTTTTGTATTTTTTAAAATATTTTAATTTTTTAAAAATATTTTTATATTACCTTCTTTGACTGTATTGGCTATCTTTCTTATTCATTGTTTTCAATCTGACGTAAATTTTTTCGATTTAAAAAAATGTAGGTGAACGATAAATATGACCAACGGTTAAAGATATGCAAATTATGATATGCAATTAAGGGAATAAGAGACTGTGTTTCGGGTTTATTTTCCTTCCATATTAAACAAGGTGTTTTTAGAGCCTATGAGCTTCTCATCAGTGTAAGATTCTCCTAACCTCTGTACATTAAAATTTGGACGAGTAAAAGTTTTATTAAGTGTATAATTCGACAATTGCGCGCGAGGTCTGTGTGCTAGACAGAGTAAGAGAGAGAGAGAGAGCGAGAGAGGCTGAGAGAAAGAAGGATAGATGGAATAACGTTCTAGATGCACATCCAGTAATGGGCTATGCTTGGACGGTTACGCGAAAGCAATAGGCGTCCCTCGAGAGAAATATTCTCAGCGCGCTCCAGATTAAACTTGGGGCCTTCAGCTCCCCTCTATATCCACTTCCGGGGGAAATGTTGCGGCAGAGATGTTTATTGGATATTAAGACAGAAAGAGCGGCTGCGTAGGAGACGAAAAGAGGGGAAATGTTCTTCTTATTTGCTCGAGGAACATAGTGATAAGTATTTGCAGGTCGTTTTATTTCCATCGCTGTTAAACAATGCGATTTCGATTACGGGATTCAACTTCGATCCATCGGGAACGGAAACATTTTTTTCTCGTTTACTTCGGCCAACGCTCTGGAAAATACTATTCCAAAATTTTATAAGTACCTCCTATTCACATGATTTTTATTTAATAACAATCAGAATCACATTCTACGGGCTACTTTTGTTGGCTTAGAATTCATTTACATTACTGTCCTGATGGGGTCCTCTCCAATGATTTATCCCCGGTTACCACGTTTTCAGGTCAATTGGCAAACATTTTTTCATTCTTCTTTTGATTTTGTGTATAAGTGTATAAGTGGGTTCGTATTTTTTTCTAGTCTTTCATGGTCATTCTTCTCTCATGAATTATGTCTTTGATGTATGGCATTCGTAGATCATGGTGTAGAGTTACGTTACTAACATACCAAGGAGCATCATCAACCATGGCTCTGAGGATCCTCGACTGGAATATTTGTATCGTGACCGTATTGCATTTGATCGGGGATTTATATATAATTATTTTATTTTCCTGTGATACATTTGACCTTCAACCAATCTGCCAGGATAACTCTCGAAGGCCACTTGTTTCTTTTATTTTCTATACGTACCTTCGAACTAAGTTTCGAGTCGAGACGCATTCCAAGATATTTCACTTGTGCCGATATCGGGAGTTGTTGGTTGTTCATGGTCGCTGGAGGGCATAGTTGTTTCCGAAGAGTAAATGCTACCTGTGCTGAATTTTATTTTCCATTTATCTGTCCATTCCTGAAGTAGAAGCTGATTGCTTCTACCGGATCTTCATTTATGGCCATTTATCACTAGTTTTATTAACATTACGACTTAAAATTTACTAACTTACTTTAGACGTTCCATACACTTGATCACAGCAAAGGACGAATGAATAAACCCCACTTCAGTCATCCGAAGTGTGTGCGTGAGACAAGTACAGAGATTCCGACCCACCTGAGTTTCACTGGACCTCATTTGAACCCTTGGCTCTTCTGAAATTCCCCAAATATAATGATTAGTTACTTAATACTCTATTATTCAGACCAAGTATTTTATAGTAAAATTTAAAGAACAATTTAATTAAGTTTGTATCCTCATATTTTTCAGTACTTCTATACATTAAAAGGGAATTTAACAATCACATATCATAATATTAAATACTGTTGAATAAAATACTCTGCACAGAAAATTAATGTATTTTTCCGTGTCTACATGAAGTTTAATTTCTATCTCGCGTATATCAGCTTAGAATGATAAGAATATTTTTAGCCTAATAATTGTAAATAATTTATGAAGTAAGTTAGTCTCGTCCATATTAGAATTAATGTTTCCTAACAATTTAATGACTATTACAATCTGCTTTTATTTGTTTGAAGAATGGTTAATATTCGTTAGCCTTTATTGGATTCTGCGTTATTTATTTTTAAATGTTGTTATACAAGGATTCTCTCTTTAAAAATTTAGATTTATCTAGAGGAACATTTAAATTATAATGATTTATGGGATAGAATTGCTTACCAATTATGCGAAGTTTGTAAAAAAAATGTTTATAGTCGCGTCAACGTATCATTAGTGACTTACCATACATACTACATGAAATTATTATAATTAATTTATATTAACTATACATTGTATTCTTAGTCCCAGATTCATTGTCTATTTAGATTAGATCATGCCAGCCGATTTCCTTACAAAACTTTACCTGGTTATTATTGCCGCTACTTAGGTACATATCGCCTTTCTCGTGTATTTCTGAATTGTGGCGCTTCTAGTCCTGTCGTGATTTGGGCAGTCGTAGAGGACATGCTGGATCGTCAGGGCAGCCTTGCATACGTCGCATGTAGGTTGCGGTGATCTAGAGAATATATATGAGTGCGTGAGGTCGGAATGGAGAGTTCTTTACCTAGCAACAACCATCTGCTGTCTCCGTGACAGATTTCCAGCGTAGAATATTTCCTTGAAGTTTACGACTTCCTTGTGAAAAATTCCATCAATCCTTTCTCTTCTACACTTGTACTATTTTTTCCTCCAGTATTCTGGCATATGCTTGTCCCCCCCCCTCATTTTAGTGCATATTGGACTGTTGTTTTTATTATTCTGTTGAAATGCCTCCATCTTTGCACTGTTGTCCTCCCTTTCGATTCCCTCTATTCCTCCGTGTGCCGGTATCCATCCATTAATTCGTTGTTGAATATTCGCTGACAGTGTTCTCAGAAAATTAATGCCTCTGATCCTATTTACCAACGTCCTGTCAGAAAATTGGCAAAAGAAGTATGTTCATTTTAACCAAAATCAATCGATTCATATTTGGGGTTCCTGAATCTACAACTTCAACGTTTAGGAAATTTCCCTTTTTGTCCGTATCGTATGGTTTCGGAATGACTGTACCAATCTTGGATTCTATGGTTGGTAGCTGAATCCTACACAAATGTCACGTGCCAGCCAAATCCCGCTGCTTTCCTCCGACTCGTATTAAAAGTTCGTTTCGTGTTAACAAGATGTTCGCTGACAAGAGTACAATTTTTCAATTGTTGTCACAGTAAATTGCTCCTAAGTTGTTTCCAATTGAAACATACGGCGAGTACAATTTACATAATTGCGTAAAAAGAAAATGGCAAGAAAGACACGGAATTATATGCAAATTCCTCTCCTTGTATGATGAAGTGATTCGCGCACACAATAGCGCCTGGAAACATATGGAGGCGGCTTCTTTCAAACCAATCTCCCGGAGAAAATATGCTAATGAAATTATCACTAATTTGATCAGCTATATTTCCCGGCTGCCTTGTTGTGGGCGTGACAGCTACGCCACTCCTTTGGTAATTATAAACACAGATTCATCTTTCATCATCCATTCTGTGCCAAGCCCTCGAGCACGTTCCAAGACTAACCACACCGTCTTCGCTTCGTTATCCTAGCAGGCTAGTCATTTAGCGATCTCTCGTATTACACTCAATTCATAGATTACAGCTTACTTCCGACGCTGAAGTCAGCATTATAAGATATAAAGAACTACTGAGGGTCTTACTAATTTATCAAAATTAACGGAGAATTTTAATCCAAGAATATCAGGGAAGACCGTGATCAAAGTGCATAGATAAGATAATTAAGGATGTTGAATGCAAATTGCACGGTGATAGGAGAAGCTTGTGCAAGAGATAATAACAAGAAACCCATTACTACATTTATAGTACATGATAAATGACACATTAATAGCACAGTTATAGGATTTTTGGGGACTGAATTTCAAAATAAAATTATTTCTTAATAATATTCGGTAATAACGTCTCTTCCACATTCCCCACGTTATTTTTATAATTACACACTATTTACCTTCCTCACTTACGAAAAAACAACTACTCTCATCTACTAGAAGAAAATTTAAACTGACATTAATAATGAAAGCTATCCAGTACGAATATTCTGGGAATTATTTGACAGTGAAGATCGCATTAAAGTGACAGGGAAAAAAAGTTATACCTACGTAATCAATTAAATGTCTCACTTGAGTAACAGAAATGATAGAGATACAATCAAAAATGCCACCAGTGCAAATATTTATTTCTAATAAATAATTTAACTGACCAATAGGAAAAATTAAACAATTGTCAAACAAATAATGCAATAAAAAATAATACTGCGACGTTCCATCTCCAATTTAGGACTTTATCAAGAGTACGATAATTGTTGAGTGCCCTTATTATTAAATTAAGAACAAAAATTTCTTCTATGCAGCAGAATCTAAAATTTAAAGAAAATGTATACAAGCATATGTTCAGTAAAATTATTATTCAACTTACAATTTGTATACAGTGCCAAGATATTCCATTTATATATTAAAATAATTAATATTTAACAAATTAATTAATTAGAAAATTTTAAGTAAATATCAGTATATTTTAAATATATTTTCTTTAAATTTTAGATTAATAATTCTTCACTTCATTCAATATATTTTCTTCTTAAATTCATAATTAAGCTCCATATATCTGTTTTTTAAAACAATTAATGGAGTCCCAAATTAGGGAAGAATCGTAGTGATAATATTTTTCTACTGTTTTAATAATAAACCACAAAGAGGCTCCTTTAAGAATCTTCTAGTTATATATATATATATATATATATATATATATATATTATAATAATAATATTATAAATCGATTTTATTTATAATTTAATTTTGAATTTCTGCCAAACACTGTTGTAGCAAATTAAAGTGACAGGAAAAAAAGTTATACCTACGTAATCAATTAAATGTCTCACTTGAGTAACAGAAATGATAGAGATACAATCAAAAATGCCACCAGTGCAAATATTTATTTCTAATAAATAATTTAACTGAACTTTTTTTCCCGTCACTTTAATGTGTTACAACAGTGTGTTTTGCAGAAATTCAAAATTAAATAAAAAAGAAAATCGATTTATAATATTATTATTATTTATTTTGTTTTTTATTTAATTTTGAATTTCTGCTAAACACACTGTTGTAACACACAAATATCTAGAAATTTAAGTGATCGTTTTACCGAGTTCATAAATTACTACGGCTGTTGTACTACAATAAATTGTGTTGGAAATAAGGTTATGTACATTAAGTAAGGTATTAATTCTTAAAAACTTTCCACGCCTTTGGGATGTCACTTCTAAGGAATTAGGCTATTAATTTAAACCTCATGGTCAATAAAAATTTATATATTTCGTAAATCCTTTCAGAGTTATCAAGAAATAATTCAAATCTTGAAAGCTTTATAATTTTGATTTTATTTTAAAAATAATAGCATCTCTTAAATTTTAGTTATCTGTGGCTGCAATTATAAATATTATTTGTATTGCGAAACTTTAAAAAAATGTAAAATTCATTTATAATTTCTGTTCATTAAATATCTGACACTATTTGGGAGACATGAAAATTATTTTTAGTACTACTTGTTAGTGTTCATGCCATCTCAGTTGTTTATAAACACTCTAGGTGAAGCTCAAGTCTATCTAAAGACTAATTTGGCCGCAGAAGAATCCATCCCGAACGGAGTTAATGACGCCTGCAGAATTTTGAGCTGACCGTTTCAGTCACTCACTTCGCGACGAATGCATTACGTTTTATCTGCACACACCTTACGACTAAAGGCCAAATTAGCCCAGATTTATTTGAGCTACAATACTCGTTCCTCCGTCCCGATATTGAACGTTCTCACGCACGCGCAACCGTACCAGGCATTCATTGAATTGTTATCAAGTTATAACGGGATACGAGCCTGAGGCATGCAAGCGCTCTATTCGTCTCTCCGCTACAAGCCACCAGATGACAAATTCCAAATTTATGGAGCGAAAGGAAGAGTGGTGTTTGTTTTGGGGAACAGCTACTTTGACCTCGCCAAAGGAGACTCCCTTCTCACTAGCATTTCTTATAGCTGAACGTAAATCTTCTCGGAAAGCAGCGGATCTCAACACCAAAGAAAATGGAAGTTGTCACACTATTAAATATAGTTTCCGTATTTACTGTTATCTAAACGGTTTTATCGGAAGAACATTTATAGGATTTTTGAAACAATTTTATAAAAAATTATTTCTTAACGATATTCGATAATATTGTCTCCACATTCCCCACGTGATTTGTATAATTACACACTGCATGATTTACCATCCTCACTCTTTTATTTTTTAATGTACGAAGAAACAACTACAGTCATCTACTAGAAGAAAAATTAAACTATTATTAATAATGAAAGCTATCCAGTACGAATATTCTGGGAATTATTTGACAGTGAAGATCGCATTAAAGTGACGGGAAAAAACTATACCTACGTAATCAATTAAATGTTTCACTTGAGAAACAAAAATGATAGAGTTACAATCAAAAATGGCATTAGTGCAAATATTTATTTCTACTAATAATTAAACTGACCATTAGGAAAAATTAAACAATTGACAAAGAAATCAATGCAATAAAAAAAATACTGTGATGTTTCGTTTCCAATTTAGAACTTTATCAAGAGATTAATTATTGAGAAAAGTTCCCTTCGATATTAATTTAAGAACAAAAATTTCTGCTATGCAGTAGAGTATTATGAATATAAAATTTAAAGAAAATGTATATAATCTTATGTTAACAATGTTTGTTGAGTAAAATTTTTATTCAACTTAAAATTTTTATACAGTACCAAGATATTCCATATATATATATATATATATATATATATATATAATTAAAAAATTAATATTATATAAATGTGATATCGGCCGGTTACATTGTTTGAAAATTTCTACCCCCGCCCAATCCCGAGCAATACGCAGTTTGTCACAATGCAACTGAGCAACATCCATAACAACCCCATAATTGACTCGAATTTCGGTCTATTCGCGTTCTTTACAAGTAACGCTCCACTAAACCCCACCCCTAAGCGAGCTCCCCTCCCAAATTGAAAGGGATTGAAATTTTACAAACAACATCAGTATATATATATATATATCTTATCAACGTCATAAATCCTAACAATTATTTATTCCATTATTTATCGACCTTTTAACGTGTTTGAAAGTTTCCACCCCCGTCTACCCCTACCTCTGGGGATTAAATGGCCAATTAAATATAATAATTTAACTCGCCGACATCCATTATGTATTTGACTCCAATATCGGTTGTATTTGCGTTATTTTCTAGTTTTGTCCGTCCACCTCCAACAAACTAAGGGTGTTCCCATTATGTAAGTGGTTTAAGATTTTTCATATCACACGGGCAGAAACCCCGCTTCCGGGGTTGGTAGACGCGTCTCACGCCGACAGTGTACGAAATTTTTTACTCCGGTGTAGATTTGTATAAAGAACTTACAAATATACATACAAACAAACACACTGCTTTATTTATAAGAAAAATAAGATTACAAGAAAGGAACTGAAGAATGGTGGATTATTTTTTTACGTCCGGTTACAATACAACACCACATGAACGGAGAATGTGCGTCGTTGACGACTTAAGTAAGCTTACAGATAATACGTACAGTACTAATTAATAATAGTAAATATGTGAAGCACTTACAAAATTGGAATACCACATTATTCAACATCAAATAAGTGATTTTGGACTTCTCTGCGGTTAATACTGTTATTCTCGATGGGAAGGGGATACGTTTTATCTGTACGGAATTACTGTATATTATTTTAGTATTCTTAATGGTACCAAGCGTAATTTTTACTAATATTGGTAGTTATTGCAATTTTTCGTCACCCAACCTTGCCTTTAGGGGATGAAATTCCAACGTAAAAGCATCGAGACTGAAAATATGAATCTCAGTGACCCCGTAAACCATTTATTTGGCGCCAATATAGGCAGTTATCTTATATTTTGTATTTTGAACATGCCATCCCCTTCTACCCCAACCCATTAGGGGTGCTAGAGTTATCTTTATTCCGCGGGGTTGTTTCTGGATCTTAAGTGATACGTGTACCAAGTTTTTTTTTATATTGTTACACGCATTAATGAATAAGTTATTTGACAATGAATTTTCCAAATTAATATTATGGTTTATTTCGTAAAAACTCATCTTTCGGGATAATGACCTGTCGGGAAAACGTCAATCGGGATTTTATCTTGTCGAGAAAAAGTCAATTGGGATATTGTCGGGAAAACGTGTATCGGGGCAAGTGTGTCGGGATTTTGTACTCGACCCCGTCACGTGTACATTCTGAGACGAATATTGATTTGGTTCTTTAAAATTCGCAATTTTACATCTAAATGAATTTGATACATCGCCTTACAATGTTTAAGTGACCATCTTCAATTAACTTTAAAATATCGAATCTGTATGATAATATTACAAGTACAATCATCATTCAACGTATCTTTTATGTTGTGCGACTTACCCATTATATTTTTCAATAAAAGCCAACGACTCGAGTGTCTCTAGATGTGAAAATAATGATGCACTCCTTTATTTAGTTCAGTTGTGCAGAAATCGGTTTGAACCGTGCGAACAGAGCTGCTGCTAAACATTTATTGATAGATGGATGAATGGATGAAAATCCCGGCGCTTGAATTAACGCGGTGCTTTAATGCTGTGAAATACTGCGGAGCCAGCTCCATGTTTTAATTATATTTAGCTCTAATTTATTAACCGATAAAAATCTGTTTGCCATCCGTGCGTGCCCTAGTTGATAAGGTAAAAAAAACTACTCCACGAATATCTGTAAAAAAAATAATCTGTTCGTATAACGTTGATGAGAAGGTGGCAAAGACTGTGAAAATAACTGTTCAATGTCACGCCCTTTACAGCGAGGATAATAATCTAGACAAAGGATTTATATAAAAATATATTATCTCACGCGATCGTATGACTGACACATGGAACGGTTTATTAATTATATCTTTTTTTTTAACCTTTAGGTTAACTAAAATTTCACTACAGATAAACCTGTGACACAAATTGTCTCGCGTGGAATTTATGACTTTGGTGCCACTGTCACAAATGTCAATCGCATTTAATTGTGTTGGAAACTGAGAATATGCAAAATTAACAGGTAATCTACAATAATAGAGATATAATTCGGCAGTAAATTGGAACGATGTAGACAGTAAATTTATTAACGAAACCGTTGCAATTACGGGAATTGTGTAGTCTTTTGGTTAAAGAAGAACACTTCAAACAGAATTGACCTGGGACGATTTCTAATTATTTAAATAAGATACTTTTTAATAATACTGATATATATATATATATATATGTATGTATAGAATCATATTTAAAAATGTGATCTTTTGTGTTAAATTACTGCGTGTCAAGACATCATGACGTCACAGCACACGGAACAAATAGACGCTACTACTCGACGATACTGCACAACAAAGTAAATAGTTCCTTTCTTCGCAATGAAATAAAGCAGAAATATTTTGATTAAATAAAAAGAGTAACTTTATCCATAAATACTCAATGGAATGAGTAATGTATATATATATATATATATATACTATTAAATAATATAAATACCACACAACGTTTCTGGAATCCTTGTCAACATATTGATCAGTTAGAAAACAAAATTAATTATATGGTGCTTTGAATTTATCTGTTCCCGTTTAAGAAGGAATGAAAATAATAAACACCGTAATGTTATAGAATGCACAAATATTTCTGATAAATTCTATCCGAGTTCGTAAAAGTTAAAAAAGTATTACTATTTTATATTCATACTATTTATCCTTCATTTGCGAGAACAAGTAAAAAACTGGAATTTCTGACTCTTTGAAAATCATTTAAACCATTTTGTTGGGTTCAGGAATAAAGAAAGAATACGTTAATAAGAATTTATACATTACAATTTATTGGAATATTAAAAAAGGATTGGTTAACAAATATTAGGAACTGATTTTACAAACATTTTATGTCTCCTCCAGTACAAAAAAAATTGGGAAAAATCATGGTACCCCCCCCCCCCACATTTATGCGATGTCAGTCATTTAAATGTCAAATTATTTAAAAGAAAATTAGTACCACAGATCGTATAGTCTTTCGTATTGTTTATTATCATCATTCCATGGAGTATTTCTGGATAAAGTTTTAATTTTAATTCAATCAAAATAGTTCTTTTTTTATTAAGAAGAAAGGAACTATTTACTTTGTTGTGCAGTATCGTCGAGTAGTAGCGTCTCTTTGTTCCGTGTGCTGTGACGTCATCATTTCTTGACACGCAGTAATTTAACACAAAAGATCACACTTTTAAATATGATTCTATCCACCTTTGTGCTACGGGTTTCTCACCCCCACAGTACTGTTTCTTGTGTACGAATTTTTGTTGCACTCTGTCTAAATCTGTATATAAATTAACGTAAATACATAAAATATACGTTCTTTTTTATTATATAGATTTTTTTAGGGTAACAGGCTACATGAGGGTAATCTACATAGTGGCAACTCCTATTTAATAACATAGGAAGGGATTTGAAAGGGGGGATGTGGAAGGGTAGAAGAAAGTAGCCCCCGGGCTATATTTTAAGGATCCTACCCGGAATTCGACTAAAAGTGATGCAGGACAAACCCTAGAAAAACGTGCATCAGGTAGGTCGGGCATTGCATTATATGGTTAATTGCCTGTAAAAAAATTCTGATGACATTTTTCCCTTTTTCCAGTAACCTCGTCTGTAATTTGTGTATCATCTGCCAAAGAATGCGTATCAAGAAATTATTTTTTTCTGTTAATAAATTGAGCTCTGACTTAAATTTTAAGTTTAATTTCTATATAAATTTATTTTATTGTAATAGCTGGACGAGTTGTTTTACGGACGAGAATTCAAAGGAATTTAAGTCTTTACAAGCAAAGACCATATCCTTCGCTTTCGTATTGCGGTATCTCTGTTAATAGAATCTATTTGTGGCTGGACAAAGTGAGTTAAGCAAGTACGACGGGCAGTGAACATGAAGCAGATTTCGCACGCGATCATACACTGTCTTGGTACAAAAACAAACAGCGTCGAAGGAAACGCGAAATTCGCACACGCAAAGCGTAACTTATAGCTGCTGTTAACAGCTTTGCCCCACTTGCTACTTGCAAGGTCTCCAAAACAAATAAGAATAGTTCATTTAAGTTGTGGCACAATGTATATATACATTTCTGGCCTGCATAAACAATGGAATACATGTCAACTTGTGAGTAAAATTCAACATATATTTATTGTATGCCACTCTGGAATTATATAAATTGATCTGGAGGAGTAATATTTAAATAAAAATATATTACTTTACTGCGCATTCCAAGAAAGACCAACTATGCCTAATGTTTATGTTGCTATATACACTTATAATATAAATCATTATGGACACTGCCCACAGCGAGTTTGAATGTCGCCTGGTGACGTTCAGGGAAACGTGACGTGGCAAATAAAGTATACAAAGGAAGCAGAAATCATTCTGCCGACGACAAGTGCCGGAAATGTGGAAAAATACTGACAATAATGACTTTGAAGGAGACTGTGAACGAGTATCTCGGAAACGGCAAAGGTGGTCGGCTGATCGCGTGCTACTGTCGTGGACATCACTGGCAATGTTGAAGGACAATGATACCACTAGTAGACGATAGGCTGTTGGACGTTCACTCATCTAAGCTTAGCCGTTCTGTAATGCAAGATCGGCTGTATATATGACGATGGTGCAGGCAGAAGTGCTTCGGTGTACACCGTTCAGCGAACCTTATGGAACATGCTTGATGTCTTCCCCACCGCGGTGGAATCTTCCAATTGGATAACTGCCCGTGTCACAAATCCAATATCGTGTTACTGTTGTGTTAGAAGAACAGTAGAGAGCTAACGTTGATATATTGGCCTCAAAACTAGTTTGATCTCAGCCCGATGGAACACATCTGGGACGCAAGTGCCCCGCCAACAAACCATCGATCCGCAATTTAAGAGAATTTCGTGAAATTGGTGGTGAAAGCTTGTCGAATCCATGCCACGCCGAAACGATGGCTTTGGCTCATCGGTCTAAGTACGGGTTATACCGTCCAGTTTTAATTGATTTAAACGGGGAATTCTGGTACATGTAAATAATTGCCATAACAGTAATACGTAATATAATTCGTATAGATCATCAGAACGGAGGAATTTAATCACAGCAGCCTGAGTGCCACAATCACAGAAAATAATTTTATTTATTAATAAATTTATTTGCTAATATTTAAGTTAGCATCTGATTATAAATATAATTGTCAGATTTCTTGACTGTCTCAATTAGTGAATAACTTGTCGGGTGTAGAAGTTATTATGAGAGAATAGAAGAAGTGGAAATATCTACGTTTTATATATATATATATATTATTATAGATACTGGAACAGTTCAGTAAATATTTCGACACCATTGTCAACATACTTCAAAACCAGACTGTTTAAAACGACTACAGCAAAACTTTACAGTGTTACGCTTACTCCGTCTATGTACTTTTTTGTTTTTATAGACATATTTTTAAAAATGTTGTGGGATTATTTTAAGCGTGAACAGTATGGTGGTGACGCTGTATTATGTACCGCGGTGCCAGATAAAAATTAGAGGCCGGTAGTCAACACGAGCTATTGTCACAAAGGCTTCCTGCAAATGAGGCTAGTTTGAAGGGCGTGCGGGACAAGTATTGCCTTGAAAAGAGGCTGATTGTAGAGGCAATATTAGGTTAGCATTATATGCGGGGATTATGGCCCATATGGCGCGTCGGACGCCCGCCCATTAATCCCCTATTTGAAAAGCTCTTGGCTCGGCCACCGTGCTGCCAGAATTAATCAGAGCCGATACATGAATCACTCCTGCTTTCCTCTCCGTCCGCTCATTCATCTTCCTGTGGTTGGAGGGAGCTCCTGCTCTCTCGATACTTTATGCTCCACCACGTTCCGAACCTGTAATAAACTCAGAGTTGGGGATTGCGTCTAAACGAGGACTCATAGTCCTCACAGGCTCCATCCAAGGTTGCGATATCACTAGAACTCGAAACACACCTTGCATCCGTCCACAGACAAAACATATGCTGATTAAATTTTCTATGCATCAAATTAGGAAAAACAAAGTATACATAAATCATTTTTCGACGGAGATTCCTTCAAGTAACACAAAAATCAAAAATATTTTTAATACATTCATAGTTATGTTGTTACTAAATATATACGTCCGTTTAGTTTAAATTAATGATAATTTTTTAAACAGGCTACATGAGGGTAATCCACGTGGTAATATCGTAGGAGGGGATTTGAAAGGGGGGGGGGGTGCGGAAGGGTAGTGGAAGGTAGCTAAGGGTTAACTAGGACCCCCGTGCTATAGTTTACGGATCCTACCCGGCATTCGACTAAAAGTGATGCAGGGAAAACCCTAGAAAAAACTACAACAGGTAGGTCGGACATTGGGTCCTTGTCCCACGCGGAAGAGGAGTTTTCTGTGTGGACGCAGCATTCATTTCTCTGTTCCTCGACCTGTTTAGGAGGCAGTTAGCCGACTGTTCCAAAAGAAAAAGCGTATGCCTGAGGTCTGTCACCATGGAAAACATACACCTCTCAAAACATGCCTCGGTGCCTCGGCTTGTGGGAACCTTAGTTCAAAAACGGACAGAGGGAAAGGCATGCCATAAGGTAGCCCTCAGGTGAAAGGTTCACCTCCGAGCGAACCTCTCACGATTTCGTCTTACATGAATGATAATTTTTTTTTTAGGGCAACAGGCTACATGAGGATAAACCACGTTGGGCAACTCCCCTGTAATAGCATAGGAAGGGATTTGAAAGGGGGGGTGCGGAAGTGTAGAAGAAGGTAGATAAGGGTTACTAGGGCCCCCGGGTTATTTTTTAAGGATCCTACCCGTCATTCGCATAAAGAAATGCAGGGAAAACCTTATAAAAACCTGCATCATGTAAGTCGGGCATTGGGTACTTGTCCCACGCCCGTCCGATAGCGGGAGAGGAGTTTGCTGTGGGGACGCAGCATTCCCTTCTCCGTGCCTCGACCAGTTTAGGAGGTAGCTGGCCGACTATTCCAATGGGAATAGAGGACAACTCTTACCGTATGTTTAAGGTCTGAGACCCCGGAACATACACCTCTCAAAACAGGCCGAGGTGCCTCGGCTTGTGGGAACCTTAGTTCAAAAACGGAGAGGAAAAGGCAGCCCCAAAGGTAGCCCCTTCGGCCAATACATGCAATTAAATGATAAAATAACTAATTTAGCTGCATGTTTCGGTCTTTATATGAACCCTCATAAGGACAAACTTACAATTTTTAGATTTTGACATTTGTTTCATCTTCTGTGTATTTTTATAACAACTCCTGTAACATACTTAAAACGTTATTTTTGAAGAATAACATATTTTTTTAAAACAGTTTTGAATTGTCCTATACCCAAGAAACGTAGATATGTTTTCCTTATATTTTGTAATAAAAGTTTAAATTATACACGAATCGAATAAAACTACAAAATAAATTAAAATACGAAGGAATGGATTAAATTAAGATTTCTTTACGAGGGTGTTTTAATTAAAAAGTATTGATTAAATGGGATTTTATAAGTCTTTAGTTTTAAAATAATAAAATGTTAATTATGAATTTATTTTATAACGGAGACAATTTTAATTTTAGTCAGTAGTGAATAGTGTAAAAGTGGGCTCTTTTACTTCCATTGGGTAATTCTGGGCTCAATTTATCTTTGGTTCTGATTTATTACAATTTTAGTCAACTCCGCGTAGAGAAATTTGTCAGGTGGCGGAGGCAGGAACACGAACCGGTTGAAGTATATTTAATCAATATGTACGAATCGGTGAATATCTCGAAGCGCTCATTTCAAATCTATAAAATTTACTCTCGATTTATAATATTATTTTAATTAAACAGGTTTTCTTACTTTTTCTTCAAAATCTTTCTTCCTCTAAGTAGAAAGTTAACGATATCATTCCACAATTCGTTTCTTTGCTCTTCTGTGGTCTCATCACATCTCGATTTCCGCTTTACGACCGTTCGCTACGAAATTCCATTCCAACGAAAGTTCTCGCCGATAATGTACTAGAACCCTTAGTTTAATATAAGCTGAAACTCTCACATTATTCTGTTCCCATTCCGTGGTCTGCTTATCATAACATCTATGGGTATTTAACTGTAGTAATTTCTACAGAATTTCAAAATTGTTCGCTACGGTATAGACATATTTCGCCATACTGTGTTACATTACAGCTTATATATCGACGTGAATTCACAAGCGAATAAGTCTTTGAAGTTGGACAGGAGAGGTTATTTTACTGTGCGTTGGTTTTGACAATAGGTCGAAGAAGGTAAAATAAAATATTAACGACGTCAGAAATAAATTAAAGATATCTTCAGATTGTCTGTACGAGTGAATAACAGAAGAATAAATAGCACTGGTTAAATGTATAGCCTTTTTGAAATTCATTAGACAGGAAAATATTAACAATCACTTCAAGTAAATTAGATTATTGAAGATTTCAGTGCCTTAGGTGGTTTAGAGAACTTGTAAAATGAGAAAATAACACATTAAAAATTAGCAATACAATTTTGTAGCTTCATAAACCTGAGATTAATCTGAAATAATTATACGTGATTTAATATCAAGAAATTTTATTTTAATATAGTTGAGATACGTATTTTAATGATAACCTGTCGGTATATTATTTGCGTAAATCGGTGAAGTTTAATAAGAGGGTGAAACTGTCAAGCATTGTTTTAATTCGGCAATGATGGTGGCGCACAATGTTGCATGAATAAACCAGAGAACTGCAGCTACCAGGCCCTGAGGCCGCAACGTTGTAAATTGGCCGCCATTGTAGGGTCCCGAGCGATTATCGGCTGTCTGCAGCCAGCAACACACACATGCACAGACAAAGGCTTCTCTCAAACGTCATTGTACGGAGTAATTTCATATCGAGTAGGCGGGAGGTGGTGATTAAACGTAGTCGAGTATCGAGATGTCGAAGGCGGAGAGATTAATTACGCGGAGCTGCCGGCATAATCCTAGTCAGTCAGGTGTTCGCTGTCAGCCACTTTGTCCTTTATCTCTACATTACACTCTCTACTCACAGCGGCAATGTCATAGCTCTCTCTCTCCAGGGCAGAAAACATCTGATATCCGGAAAGGATACTGGTTGCAGGGTTCATGCACTGAGTTTGCAGTCACTCGATCATTATTAAAAACATTTAAGTAGTTTCACAACACGTACTATCAAATGTCTCAGATAAAGGATTTTTTTACCACAGATCAATTTAAATCTACGTAAATAAAGCTGTATTTTTTGTCTGCACTTTGATTGGATTTATTTTATTCCAGTAGTCCTCGTATGAGGAAATAGGACACGTCAATACATAAAATTACAATAGAAGAATTGAATGCTACAATTATAAATAATGATCAGATAACATAAAAATACTAAAATTCGAGAACACAAATTTCCCTGTCCAACATAAGTAAAATAATATGAATAACAACAAAAATAATAATTATTTAAATATACAAAGGCTATAAAATAATATTTACTGTTCAA
Source organism: Zhengitettix transpicula (assembly GCA_037074705.1). Taxonomy (NCBI): domain Eukaryota; kingdom Metazoa; phylum Arthropoda; class Insecta; order Orthoptera; family Tetrigidae; genus Zhengitettix; species Zhengitettix transpicula. The sequence goes on from CM073596.1 coordinate 28,507,127, forward strand.
ATAAAAAATATTCAAAATGTACTACTAAATAATTAACGATTCCAGAATGAACTACTAAATAATTAACGATTCCAGAATGAACTATCATAAAAGATAGAATTTACCACTTCACACAAAAATAAACACAAAACTTGCACACTCACACTAGGAGAGGAAACACAAACGAGGGACGAGTGACGTCACGAAACGGAGGGAAGAGGAATCCGCAAATTCTATGCCCTCGGACATGCAATAACCAATCAAAAGAGCAGAAAAGACACACAGAGAATAAGCATGTTATGAATTAAGTGCTTTTATTATCAACACTTTTGTAGTTTTTTTAAAAAAATAATTATTAGAGGAACGATCTAGATACTCCTGTACTGAGTAAAACGCGCGTTTCAGTAGAATATTTTTAATGAATACGAAAGATAGCTATTCAGACAAAAACGTAATATAAATACTACACAACGTTTCTGCGATCCTTGTGTCTTTCGTCAGGTGCCAAGAAGAGCCTAGAGAAACACAACTGCACTGGTCAGTTGACAACACTCACAAGCGACGACAATGGGAGATTCGAAGGGTTGTAACAATAAGAGAGCAACGACAATGGGAAAACGGAAGGTTTAGCGTAATAATAAGGCATCATAGCAATTATAGAGTTAAATAGTGTCTGTATATTAATAGCTGTTATGCTTGATTTAATGTGAAGCGTCTCTGAAATGAACCTCGCGTCAATGTCTAAAATATTAGAATTTTGACAAGTTTATAAGTTTTGATACTACAGATTGTTTATCAATGGAAGTAATTGTATCATTTTAATCCCATATATTACATAACGTTTCCAATTATTTTTTTACCCATCCGTGACGTAAAGAATTTCACTTCATAAACGTGAAATTACTTGGTTAGAAGCCTGAGAAGACTTTCTTCATTCTCTACACCGAAAAAGGCTACATTATTTACGTAAAGTCCATTTTTATTTTCCCTTAAATTACAATTATCTTGATACAATCTTTAATTTTACGAACAAAAAATATACGATTCTTCAGACTGTTAAATTACAGACAAGTAATTTGATTAGTTTCGTATCTTGTTTTAAATATTACGCTGAATCTTTCCTTTTGATATTTAATTTTCAATATTGAATGATTATTGAATCAAATATTATCTATGAGTCAAAGTTTCCTCATAGGAATCGCCTGTTCATTAAGATAAAACGCAGACATTTATAACTTCATTAAAATATTTTAAGAGTATGATTATGAGAAGCGTATCGCAGTAATCAAATAAGTAGTTTAAGTTCAAAATATCGCTGAATTAATTTCTTCTCTCTCTGGAAACTATATATATATTTAAGGAGTCAGCTGCTTGCGAGGGCTATTCTCTCGCAGGCAGAGCCTTGTAGGAGAGATACGAAAGCGCTACCAATGGGGATGCCTTTTCCTCTCCGTTTTTGATATAAGTTCCCACAAGCCGAGGCACCTCGGCCTGTTCTGGTGGTCACAGACCTTGGGCATACGGTAAGAGTTGTCCGCTATTCCCATTGGAATAGTCGGCCAGCTGCCTCCTAAACTGGTCGAGGCAAGGAGAAGGGAATGCTGCGTCCCCACAGAAAACTCCTCTACCGCTATCGGAAGGGCGTGGGACAAGTACCCAATGCCCGACCTACCTGATGCACGTTTTTCTGGTTTTTTTTCCTGCATTTTTTTAGGCGAATGCCGGCTAGGATCCTTAAAATATAGCCCCGGGGGCCCTAGTTCACCCTTGGCTACCTTCCTCTACCCTTCCACATCCCCCCTTTCAAATCCCTTCCTATGCTATTAAAGGGAAATTGCCCAACGAGGATTACCCTCATGTAGCCTGTTGCTCCCCCCCCCCAAAAAAAAAAATTGATGTCAAGATACGACAAGAAGATAATTAATAGACAAATCAGTTATAAATAGAACCATGACGTATCTTGTCAGAGACATACATTGCAGACAAACCTTTGTACCTAAAGAAAATAAGCGTGCACCATGCTTTATTATCCTTACGAAGGGCCGGAACTCATCTGGTATATAAAATGTAAGAATAATATTCAAATACGTGTAGACGACACTATATTAATTTTTTTAAGTGAATTGCTTACGTAACAGTGTTGAATTAATTACAATTTTTCGGTTTCAGAGATTAAAATTGTTTGTGACATGCAGCGTGATATCGCATCTAATGAGCCATGAACCGAACACTTTGATATATGAGACTTTTATTTTATTCCACTGTTATGACTAATGTATACGACTCCGTTCAGCCTATACACATTGACAAATTTCGTCGTCCCCGCGGAGCAAGTCTTCTATAGGACTCAGAATTCATCAGGAGCTAATCTTTGGCGCATCGCAATGTTATTATTTTTTTTTCTAAGTCTACGTTCCACTTTCTTTGAGATAGAATCACAGCCCGGCCTTCAAGTTACTGCTGATGCTGCATAAATTTCTCACCTCCTGTACCCCACTATTCGCTTCTCTCTCATTTTCCCATCTCTTCTCTTTCTCTACTTCTGATTCTTCCAGTCTTTTTTATGCAAATCCCGTGCCGAGGAAAAGACGGCCATTATAACTACTTCCACAGTCCCAGCCACTCTAAAATTCATATATTCAATCGTGTGCGGCAAGTTCACGCTAGTAAGGAAGGCAGGATCTGAAAGGGATGAAGTTGGAATACCCATTTTACACGGTATTTTCGACAATTTTCGTCTTGAACAACAAATACACAAAGACAACTTACCGAAATTTAGACACCTCATCACATGGTTCATTCTAGCGAAAGTTGGCCGGCTGAAGAAGAATTATCAATACGTATTTACCATTCTTGTTGTAAATGTTTCAACCGCATTTTCTTTGACCTGTGGAAGGATTGTGTATTTAATAAAATAAATCACAAAGTCAATGATAATCACCAGAAAAAGGACAAGAAATTTGACTACATTAAAATTTATTTCCTTATTGATACACTTTATTTTTATAATTACCTTCTAAATCACTAAATCTCTTGTATATGAAATAAATGTGCTTAGGTTGAAGCCTTGAGATATTATTTAATGATCCTTTATAATGAATTGGTCAAAAAACAAAAGCAGTAAGCAACACATTAATTTAAATTAAATAAATTTATGCAAAAACAAAACTGAAATCGTAGAAGTTACGAAACCTGATATATATTTATTAGATCGATTTGCGTAAAAAAAAATTTAAGTTGATGTTCATTTAACAAGAAATTTGAAGTTTAATTTTATCTAACCTTATAATTATTTGGTTAAAGCGTTAATTGGTTTTCGTATGTAACCTCTGAAATTTTTAATTGTTTCTCTCCTAAAATCAGTTGACAACAGACCGAATAATTATTTTCTGGAGAACTGATAGTGGAACAATGTAGAAATTAATTTTGTAATACATATAGATTTACCGTCTGATTAATTTAACAAAAAACGATCTTATTTTCCAGAAAAATTTAATATGAGAAAAATAATTAAACAAAGCGTTTGTACATGAAAACTTAAGTAGTATTATTATTTATAAATTAATTTTAAAAATTTACAGTAAACAGTAAGCGAACCTGGTTTCTCTGCGATTAAAAACAACCTTTAAAATGGTCCTGACTGAGGAAAGATATATCTAAAATTGCACAGAAGGGAAGGAAAGTATTATTAAATATATTTTTAAAGAAATTTGTTTTTGTATTTTAATGTATTTGGTTAAATAATACTTTATTAATATTTCACAAGCTGCACTTGTGGGGTTGTAAATATAGTGAAATAACTGCTAATTTACAGACTGGATTTCGACCTATCGTAATTAATTCCATGAAGTACAATTTTGTTTGTATTATGATGAATATTATTTTTATGAATGTGGCGTAGATCCAGGAAAACTTATAAATCTAATTATTTTTATGCAATCGTATTAAATAATCCATATTTCATTTTGATGTCACAAAAACGATCCTCTGTTTAACATGTTATACCTAAGCGATTCTGTTAATGTGGTTAATAATATTGGAAAAATTCGGAAAATTACTTTCTACGTCAATCGAAACATGTGGATTTTTTCAATAGCCTGTATTCCTTGAGGAAAAGCAAAATAAATTGGGGAGCTGGGTTCTTGGACATTTATCAAGACCCCAGCAGTTGTTAGATGAAACTAGTCTGAAATCCGGTGTTGGGACTGTAGATTTGCTTGCGTGGAATATTTGTATGTGTGTTCACAGTTAGCCTAGACGTTTTTAGATTGGCAGAGATGGAGACGAACGACATGTTGAGATTGTACGTCGTGCGTGACGTCACGCGACATGGCGTGTTGTATCTTCGTCGAAGTGATTCCGATCTGAACTACCTACACTCGGAAGCGCTAACACATACGTAACTTCGACAATTATTTATTATACTTGACGGACGGGTTCGTTTAAATACATTAATTTCATTCAAGAAAATATAAAAGTATTTTTTACATTTATTACACACTTGCTAAGTCATCAGGGGTTTTTTGTACTCATTACACGGAGAATCGTATAAAAAAAATAACCTGAACTGTTAGAAATCATCTGACACTTTGTCCAATGCATCCAGTTGATTGGTCTCTCTGGTTTCATCTGTTTATCTGCCTACGCGTCTCTGATAGATTTTCTTAAGTTCTTATGATGATCGGATACTTCTCCAATCTGGTTTTCTGTGTCTCGTTTCAATCACAATTATATCCATAAAAACTCGAAAACTTCGATATACCAGTTTCGTATAAAATTCGTGAGAAAAATTATTAATTATATAAATAAATAAATAACGGACAAAAATAAGTGCCAAATTACCTCAACGTTTCTGCAATCCACGTGACTGTCTATTGAGTTCTTCTTAAATAACTATTCTCATATCTTAATGTAATTTTCTGAGGTATCCCTCTTTCCCCTTTTGTGAAACTGTTTATATATTGTTCCTCAGTCAAAAACTGGTTGCTTTTAATCGGAGAGGAACCAGGGCATCTAGTTTTACAGTTCGCTTATTGTTTAGTGTAAATCCTTAAAATTAATTTCTAAATAATAATACGACTTAAGTTTTCATGTACGTCTGTGAATCAGAAAGATCGTCTCAATTATTTATAAGAAATTATTTTATTGCATATTCAGACTTTATCTTTATTAATCCAATCAACAAGGATTACGGAAGCTTTATGTGGTATTTAATTTAGCATTTATTTTTGTCTCTTTTATATTTCTTTATCTAATTAGTATCAGAAAAATTAATAATCACCACAGGATATTATAAATAATCCTCAATAATAAGTTTATGTTCTACGAGTATACAGTAGTTGCTTCATTTATTTAGTTTGATTAGGTGAAAAATTCTCTTTTAAGCTAAGACAGCTGCTGTTTTGTTTTAATCTATCTTCTATATAATAAAAAGGATGTATGTTTGAATGTATGTATGTATTTACGTTAATCTCTATACAGATTTAAGCGCGTGGGCATATTGGAACAAAAATTAGTACAGATGATCATAAAAACACGAGAAACTGTACTGTGAGAGGTTAAAATCCCCTAGCATAAAATTGAAAAGGATTATAAACAAAACATGTGATAATTTTGTGTTTAATTACTGCGCGCCAATAGACAATGACGTCACGCGAGAGAGAGAGACGTAACTACGCGACAACAAAGGAAATAGTTCCTATTTCCGTAATTAAATAAAGAAGATATATTTTGTTTGAATAAAAGCGTAATTTTAACCATAAATATTCCATAGAATGATAATAAAAAACAATACGAAATAGTTTACGATCCTTGCGGAAAATGTAAGCTAATTTTCGTGTCATATTAGTGACTGCAATATGGCGGCCATTTGTGTACATTGTGAATGTAGCTAAGAATTTCATCACATTAATCTTTCGTAATGTCTGAAGACTGAGGGACAATTATACTCAGCGATACTCAAGTAGTTTATTTAAGAAGAAATTCGAAGTTATGTTTGTTGGCATGGATGCAATAAAATTCTATGTATTTTAATTTTTTTTTACAATTAAATACTTTTTCGAGTTTATATAAATAAGTCTACGGGAAACGCCGGGCACCCAACTAGTTATTGTATAAAAGTAAGCATTATCGTTGAATACATCCCAAGAGCTCATTATTTATTCAGTCTTTTCCCATTGGTCAAGTATATCAGGTTTCTGCAGCAAAATTTGGTTTTAGTTTTTTTTATCACCTTTAAGTCCAAAATACGTTCTTCAGAAATTTATTTATTTTGAGACCGTCTTAGTTTTATGAGTGATCTTCAATAACTATTTTCATATCTTAATGTTAATTTTCTGAGGTATCCCTCTATGCTTATAAAACGTCTAGGAATCAGAAAGATCGTCTCAATTGTTTATAAAAAATTATTCTATTTTATTGATGCAATCACTTAGGAAAATTAAACTTTGAATATCTGGAAAATATTTCCAGCTGTTAAACATTTATATGAGAAATGAACTATTTCGGTATTTTATAAGGAGACTCATTTCACAGGAATTTCTGTATATCATTTTTCAATTTATATATTTGTAAATAATCTGAACCACATTATTATGTGTAAAGTAGCAACAAGTTTGACATTTATATGGCTTCAATAATTAATGCAATAGTGAACTCGAAAGCTGCTTTCAGTTGAAAATTTAAATCCTGTTCCAAGAGCGGTTGGGAAGGAAGGGAGAACTGTAATTGCGAAAGCAGCTGTGGCTTCCATGGCAGCGTTCCTCCGGGTGACGAGAAATTTAAATCAATATAAAAGAAGTCGCAAACAAAGAATGAAGCGCGCCGCCGTCTGTAAGGCTTGAAAATAAAATGGAAAGAAAAAAAAAGACTCCTTGACGTGTTATCGATACTTACTTCTCAATTCTGCCAGACACTGGAAGATATTTCATTACATCAGTGGTTCCAGGCGACAGTGTGTGTCTCTGCAGTTTAAATACAATCACATTTTCCTAGACAAATAACGAAAGCCAAAGACTCTCGTTTCCACATGGTCAGATCCTTTACGAAAGGCTGTTCTTTGTCCGTTGTTTACTAATTTACTTTATAATTATGAATACAAATTTCATCAGTATAACTCCAAAAACAAAAGCATGACGTGAGTATGAAATTTATTTTTATTTTGTAACGTTGTTGATTTCAAATCATGATTCCACACGCCAACATACAGCAAAAATACGTTTAAGCAAATAACCGTCCGCTTTAATACTTGAGTTTATAAAGAGTAGGTTACTTTTATCGAAAGCGTGGTTTGTATGAGGCTTTGTAAGCCTTTGTGATGGCGGTCGTTTTCTGTGGCCTAAATTGGTATTCGATAGCTCGCCGGGGAAATGCTGACTCTCTGGCTTGCCGCCCTGATGGTATTTCTTGTGGCTTTGCTTGCAGCGTTTCTTTGTACTCTCAGGACAGAACAATTAACGTCACAGCCGCTACACACAAGACAAGTTTCTGGAGGAAGCCAATGGAAAAGCCTGTGTGCAGATGTTGCACGCCTTAACACGTCCAGAAAATTCAGGAGCTGGTAATAAACCATGGTGGGTTAACAAGAATCTCCACGGCCTCGTTATTAAGATACTCGTGCATTAGTTTAAGTCACATAACGTACGATTACCATAATTTACTCCTCTAATTACTGTGTTGAAAAAATAAATAATATTTGTGCTATTTAATAATTGTGACCGCGGAGAGTTTAAACCCATTTGAAATCATCGTACTAATATTAATAAAATTAGAATAAAATTATTAGTTTCATAGTGTTCGTATTACGACATACTTCTAACTAGAATCTGAACCTCAATGATGTGGAATTCGTCACGAATCGTACAGAAATTAGTATATACTCTAATTAGTATTTAGAGAACCATAAAAAATTAAAGAACATTTTTTTCCCTAATCCACAGAATTAATTACAGAAGGTTTTATCTTATAAATATAAATGAGTGTATGTATGTATGTAGTTGGTATATATATTTGTATGTTCCTTATAAAAATCTACACCGGTGGGGCAAATTTCGTACACGTGTTCTTTCCGACCAGGAAACAAACACTGTCGGGGTGAGACATGTCTACCACCCCCAGAAGCGGGGTGGACGGGGGTTGAAATATTTAAACAAGCTAAAACAGTCGATATTTCAGTCAGATAAATATTTTTAGGGGTCAGAGATATTGATAGTGTTTCTACCGATGTTATCTGAATATAATTTTCATCCCCTACACCCTGGGGAAAGGGCACCCTTAGGGTTTGGGGTTGAGAATACATATCTACACCGGTGGAGCAAATTTCACTAAATTTCGTAAACGTGTTCTTTGACCAGGAAAAAAACACCATCGGTGTGAGACACGTCTACCACCTCCATAATTATGACATTTAACTAATTTATATAAAAAACAACGCAAACACAATCGAGATTGGACTCGAATCCAGGGTTTCTCTAGATGCTCTCGGTGTATAATTTTAATCACTGTCGGCATGGAGGGTAGCAAGCTTAGGGGTGGGGTTTGGTGGGGCGTTACATGCAAATAACGCTAATACGATTGGAATAAAATCCGGGGGTGTCTACATCTCTGACTATAATAATTACATTCAACTTTTTGTTGAACCCAAAGTACAGTGAGGACGTGGGTGGAAATTTTGTAAAATGTTGAAACGGACGTTATTATTTACGAAATAAACTTTGACGGGGTCAATGAGTTCAACCCCTTTCGGCATGGGAAGTGAGAACATGTAGGGATAGGGGGCGAAGTGCGTTACATAAAAATAACACAAAAGCAACCGAGATTTGAGTTAAATTGGGGGTTATGTATATACGAAATCCCGGGAAACGCCAGGCACCCAGATAGTTTTATTATAAATTTAAGCGCGTCAATTAATTAACCGACGGAAGAATTGTTTAAGAAAAAATTTGGTTAGATTTTTTAAAATTTGATTTTATTATTTTCTAAAAAATATCTTAACTATCTAGAAATTTGTTTAATAAAATTTCCGGATTCTAATGGAGTGTTACTGTAAAATTGTCAGTGTCCCTCCTTGTTTATCCAAGTTAATTTGGATTCTTGAATTAAAATCGTGCACAGTTTAATTGGCTGCGAATAGATGACCATTGCATATTAAAAATAATATCCATAGTATTGTGGTACAGATTTTTACCTTCTCAAATATTATTGTTTTTAGACCCTAAAGATATAGAAATAAATGTCACACTTCTCGTTTGAAATTTCACAAATTGTGATTTTACACACAACAAATTAGCTGAAAAACAGTGTAGAAAAAAATTAAATTATTTCTTTTAAGGACAATATTTTGTTGTTCATTAAAATTACTCTCACAGTGTTGCATTTTAATATGCATAGGAAGAGAAAGAAATGTATCGAGTAGAAAAATAATTTGCGGTGAGCAGATTTTTTTAAAAAAAAATGTTTATATTATTAATAGAGGTAATTACATAATTTTAGATTATTGTGGACATTATCTTTAATAGTTGCGAATTGAAATCTTATTTTCAACGAAATAGTGATGAAAGAAAACAATTCTAACTTAATGGGAAAAAAAATGGCTTTTGAGTTTTGTAAACTGACGAGTGCAGTTGTGTCACTCTAGGCTCTTTTGATGAAAGGAACAAGGATCCCAGAAACGTAGTGTGCTGTTTATATTTTTTTCTGTATTTTGTTATGTTTTATTATGATTATAATTCTACCTTAATGTTTACAAACAGTTCTGCGTTTATTCCTAATGTTATTTCTGGAAAATAAGATAATTTGAAATACAGTGAGGAATTTTAAGATCTAATTTATTTTATAATATTCTACTTCTGAATTTCAAAATTTACTTTCACGCTTAAAATGTTAGATAAAATGCGAAATTTATTTTTACCTTAATAAAATTTCGCTCTGCCTTCTTTTTATCGTTAATAAAAAATAACATTTTAAAGTTCCCAGAATCCTAAATCGATAATAAATTTTGCAGGGTACTAAATCGCTCTCCAAGTAGTTGTTTCTCTGAAGAAAGTTATGATTCACAGCGTAAATCTTCTGTGAATACGTCGCCCTCCAGGATGACATAGAATTTTTATAAGTCAAGAGGGAGAGGCGATGAGAAACTTCAAGAGGGGGAGCAAAGCGATCTCTCGTAGCGTAGCTCAATGAAAAGGGGGAGTTTCGAATTGATATATGGCTCGAGGAGTCTCTTAAAAAAATGAATTGTACATTATAATGTAAGTTGTAACGTTTCTTCCAGCGACTGGTTCAATCGTTAGTTATACGTCGGAACAACAAGTGCTTCGTTACTTCTTTTATATTCGTAAATTGTTACGTGCTCATTACATATTTTTTTTCAAAAAGGCCATTGCTTGTAACTATATATAGAAATATATATAATTACTTATAGATCGAAGCAACACAAACCCACCAACATAAATTGTTTTTAAACTTACATGCTTGATTTTTTGCCGTAAAATTTATTTTTCAGAAGTAACAAAAAATATTACAAAATTCTACGTTATTATTATTATTATTGACTTACATTATATCGTATAACTAAACTGAAATATAATTTTTTTATAGAAAAAGTACCTGAGAAATCCTTCTACTTGAACTTTAGAGATAAGACCGTCAATAGTCTTATAAAGGCTAGGCGAAATGACTCCGAAAAATGATTTTAGGTGTACAAAGAATATTATACGTTCATTTATACCCTAAAACGTACGGTCTGGAGTTCCCCGCATTCAACAAGTAACTGTACACGGGCTGATGTATTGCTCAAATTTCCGTCTAGCCGTAGCCGCTCTAAATAAGTTTCTGAAATTTAGACCGAGTTTTTTACCTCCGAGTCAATTTATAAGCAAAATAATTATTTCAACTGAAAAAATAAAAATTTATTCAATACCCGATTATAATAATTATAAAATAATTGGAATTTTGTAGCCATAATATTTTTTTCTTGCCCCAGAATGTGTTAATATTATAATTTTGGTTTTTAATATTTGCTATTAACTTAGTAAATCTATTTTGGACCAGTTAAATGGAATCAATCGTGGCATTAAGTCGGTAGAGTTATTGTACGAATTAACACGTAGAAACTGTATTCGTAGTTGAGAAGATAGGGGATGCGAGTGTAAGTACAGGAGGCTGAGAGTTGTCTAATTAGCATGCAGACCAGGCCGGGACAGCGGATGCTCTGTGCAACCACGCCCAACAAAATCACCCGTACAACTGCGGCTACGAGCGGCATACCAAGCACCTCATTTCCCCGGCTCTACTTCCCTCCCTTGGCTCAATGTCTTACGTGATACAGCGCCAGCCATATACCTTACAAATAATCTCTCTGTTCAGATTATAATCATCTAATCATTATACGCAAAAAAAACACTAATATTAATAAATATTGAAGGGGGTCAGTAAATAGTTGAATTCACTACTTCTTAAATATGTCTGAAGTGTTGCTGAAAGAAAGTTCAAGCAGCAGTAGAAGACTATCCAACTTTATTCGATTTCTTTCGTAAAAAACATAAATTATTTACATAAATGCCAACTATTCCAGAACCAAGAAGCACAAAAAGTCGTAAATTATTCCATCGAATATTGTAACCATATCATTTTCGCTTACTATCAAAACTAAATATTCTAATAAATATATCAGAGCGTTTGTTTGTATGTTTCGAATACAAATCTACACCCGAGGAGAAAATTTCACAAAATTTCGTACCAGTGTTACTTGCGATTAGGAAACAAACACTGTTGTGGGTGGAAATATTCAAACACGCTAAACCGGCCAACGTTTCAGCCGGATAATTATTTTTAGGGGTCACAGAGATTGATAGTGTTTCTAACAATAAAAACTGTGTATTATATTAACCTCTTACAGCGTGGGGAAAGTAGCACCCTTAGAGGTGGGGGTGGAGGAGCGTTACAAGAAAACAACGCGAATACAACCGTGATTGGAGTCAAAATCGGGGTTATGGATGTCGCTGAGTTTAAGTATGACATTCAATTTTCCATTTAACAACCGCCAGGGGCGAGGTTGGACGGGGATGGAAATTTTGAAACATGCAAACACGATCGATATTTGCTTTGAATAAATATTTTTCGGGGTTAATTAGATTGATAGTATTCCTTATTCTCCTGCCCTCTGACTGGCGCTGCTTTCCACGATAGACATTGGAACACTAGTTTCGATTAAGTCTAAGTTCTACTCCCATCTAAGGAGGTTCAGTTCAATTAGTTAAATTTTAGAAATGTGATTTTTATTAATTTACTTTCAGGTTGTTAGCTACATTTTAGTCTTTTGCCTATATCGATATAAACCGATTACTTTATATATATATATGCATTACCTTGTTTTTAAATACAATAACTAATATTTATTTCGGGTCCTCGTATTTCTGGTACAAAGAAAGCTCTGTATAAATTAATGTGACGCATTAAAAATTAAAATATTAATTAATATATAATTTTAACTTTTTTTCACTATTGAATGGAAAGCTACTTCAATATTTATGTTTCCGTTGCAACACTTGTTAACACAACCGTATTACTGACTGTGAGACGACTCAAATAAGTTTTAAGAGTAGTAATAGTGATTTTTATCATGTTTCTGAAGCCTTCAGACGGAAATTGTGACCGTGAAACGTACCGCAACATGAAAAGAACTCTACGGTTCAGAACATTTTCCAGAGAGAGAGAGAACATTTGTGATATGTGTCTGAGTCATGCGAACTCTCTATTTGTCCGTCTGTAAAAGCTGAGAACTGACAAACTCCAATTTAATGGAGCGAAAGGAAGAGTTCTGCTGTCCCGGAAAACAGCTTCTTCGACCCCCATCTAAAAAAAAAAGCTTTTATCGCTTACACTAGTGTTCTTGCTTTTTTCCTTTTTTTCTCTGCAGAAGAGGATATGGAATAGCATAGCATTTTTCAATGGTCGTGATAAAATGCGTCATATTTCACGCTTTTTGAATTATGCTTATGGAACGTGGTTGATAGCGGTAGAATACCTCAGCTAAGAGTAGCTTTAAAATTACCATTTGGTTTTCAGTGACAGATAATTGTAGTTGTAGCAATTAACAAATATGGGCCTAAAATATGAAATCAGAAATTCCAAATGAAAGGAACTTTCGTGAACATACCATTTACTCTGGAGATACTCTGGAGGTTTTTCTTCAAATTGTCTCAGGTTTCTTGTAATGTTATTGAAAGTTGAGAAAATAAAAACTATAACAACAGTCTTGGAGTATTAAAAATTTCTATTACAGTTGGTAAAGGATTCCCGTTTACGACGATTATGATAATGCTATGACGATCAACAAACCTTTATCCAGTGATTTGCTGCAGTATAAGTAATTCGCTATAATTTAGTCAGCTTCCTCAAGTGAAATGATAGATTCGGCAGCGTGACAACAGGATAACTGTCAAATTAAGAACGGGAAGCTGTATTTCATATTGAAAGACTGATTCAAGGAATGCGACAGCAATAAGATGTTCGTAACCCGGGGAAAAAACCTAAAAAAAAATTCATACAAATTAGTCTGCTTGAAATCAAGGTGCTTCATAATTGTCCTCGACCAGAAAATGTGAGATTGTCAACCTCAACGAGTAATGCTAGCCTGGTCTTCAGATAAAGGACGATGGAAGAAAAGGAGTAATCTGGCCTTACAGACGAATATCGATTTTGTCTCGGTCAAAATGACCGTCGTTATCGTGTCCGAAGACGTGTTGGGGGAGGGTGGGGGGGGGGAGACCGTGCGGATCAATTAATTGAGGAACCCAGGGCTGGCTCCAGGCATTACGGCTTGGGGACCAATTACGAACGCTGTTTTCACCGTCGCATAGTCTGCAGTACTTAAAGTCAAAAATAGAAAAATTAACGCAGGTATTTTCTTTTATATGGTAAATATGTTTACACTCTCACTGCACGTGTCTTACTGATCCTACAAGACAGTTCAGCCCCAATAATAAAAAAGGATGTATATTTGTGTGTATGTATTTATGTTATTCCCTATACTCGTTTAAACGCGTGGATAGATTTTTTTAAAAAAATTGGTAGACAATTTGTGCTTCAACACACGAGAAACGGTTCTGTGAGGGGTGAAAAAAAACCGTAGCATAAAGGTGGAAAGAATAATAATTAAAAACATGATCATTTTGTGTTAAATTTCTGCGTGCCAAGAGATCGTGAGGTCACAGCACACGCGATAGTGACACATTACTACGAGACGATCCTGCACTACGAAGTAAACAGTTCCGTTTTTCGTAATTAAGTAATATTTTGTTTGAAAAAAAGAACCGTAATTTTATACAGCGCTACTCCATGAAATGATAAAAAAAACAATATGAAATACTTTACGATTCCTGCGGAAAATGTGAGTTAATTTACGTGCCATATTAGTGACTTCAATATGGCGACTATTGATTACTATGTGAATCTACGTAACATATTCACAAATTTCATCTTTCGTAATGTCTGAACACTGAGGGACAATTACATTCTGCACTACTCAAGGACTATATTTAAGTATTCTATTCGTCAAGAAATTCAGAGTTAAAGTCAATGTATTTTGTAGCTGTTCAATTAATGCACTTTCGGTACGGAATTAGGAACAGTTAGATGTAGATTAAATCACTTCTTGATTAAACATTAATATAGAATTAAATACATTTAAGGGTTTATATAAATAAGTACACTGGCAAAGCCGGGGACCCAGCTAGTTTTCTAATAAAATGAACATGAATTAAATAAATAGTCTAAATTAGATTAATTAAAAAATAGCATTTTCCTCTCATTAAGTTTTGTAGATTCTTCTGAATCCCATAAATAATATAAAATAATTAATTATTGGAGTATAAAGTTCCTGGACTTTATTAAACTAATAACGTAATAACGCCACTGACCCTTTGGCAGTTACGGAGATGATCTGAATTTTTCAAACATAATCATTTTCTTTCTTACACAATAAAATGAAATTCAGGATATGTATTACACTGCGATTCTTTCGAAAAAAAAATATGTTACGAGTTTTCCTGGGGGATTTGAATACATCGTAAAATGTGGTCGTGATTCCGCCTTCATACGGTCCCGAGAACGCACGCAGGAGCAATCGAGTCATGATATATATTCCTCTGCACAGAATATCATACGCCTCTAAACCTACATGTTCTTCATTGCGAAGCAAATCCGACGCGAACAATATTTTCGTCGCTACGAAAGGAAAAAACTTTGTTTTCAGGAAACATACGGATCTAATTAAGTTGGTATTTAGTAAATGTTTGTTCCTTGTAGTGAAAAATTTACACTACCATGTTAAAATATTTTAATTGGCTTAATTGAATTTTAGTATTTCCATCACATGTTTTAGGAATTATGCGAATGCTTTTTGCCACTTTTTCTCGAGGTTTGTGCACTCTGGCCGAGGGATGATGGATTCCGAACACGGCGGCCATGACAGCGCCACGTGGATGGTATTCGCACCACGCCAAGCACGTCGTTAGGAGGGGAGAGAGAGAGAGAGGGCTTGCGGAACGATTTAATATGGAATCGCCGGCAATCGCATTTAGCTTGCTGGAAATGACAGTTGCGGCGGCGAGAGCTCGCGTGGGCTATTTACATTGAAACAGTTTTATGCGCGTATGGCGGGATCGTGAACATCAATTACGCAATTACAGCCGTGTGCGATTCTGCGCCCCGCAAAGTAAACATTGCGGTCGTCAAGGGGGATGGGGGGGTGCGAAACAAATGGCGTATCACTGCGGACATCATGCAAATATTATGCGTGCCTTGTTTCAACATTGATTTTTACTATGGGATTAAATTGTACATTGTTTCTGTTATGAAGAAAGAGATGGGAGGAGGTTATCCCATTACTTTGCATTGTTTAGCTTTATGTAAACATTTGGAGGGGTTTTATCTACCGTCATACGACAGACGCTTATTGTAGCGACCAATTTGTATGTCGTAATCCGCGATTGTGCCACTGTCACCCGTTAATGTATATGAATGGCGCGTTTCCGTTCTATATTCCGTATTTCCGCTAGCGGAGAAGATCTAATGCAGAATAATAACGAAGTTGCTCATTTATAAGCGTAAACAACATTTTATATTCATAACTGATCCTCTGTATCTCATTATTCATATATCCGACACGGCTGGCTAAAAAGCAATAGTTTCAACTTAAGTCCGGTACTTAGCAATTCTCTTATTGTGGCTGTAATTAAATTTATTCTGGTTACAAGGATTTTAATATTCTTCTAACCGTTTATGAGGGCTCGTATGACTGGTTCCCGGTTTTATTTCTAGAAACATGTTACTTTTATTTATGAAATTATAATACACATTATAAAATTTGTTTAAATACCTTTTGGTAATATAAGGAATAAATAAATAATGGAGTACCTATTTTTTTAAATACTACAAACGGGTCTGAATCATTACATCTGCAATGATGATTCTGCTAACATATAAAAAATTTAAAATGATTAACGTCTGATTGAAAATAATGAATAAGAAAGATAGCCAATACAGATAAAAAAAAGGTAATATAAATACCACACTATTTGTTTTGAAGAATATTTCATTTATTATGTGTGGTATTTATATTACCTTTTTTTGTCTGTATTGGCTATCTTTCTTTTTCATAAAAAAAAAATTATTTCACTACAATGCTAAATTTTTGTTTGCGTACATGAGAAACATGTCATTCGTTTATATAATTTTTTATAATGGTCTAGTATCCAGGAAATAATTATTAAATTCCTTTCCAGAAAGTTTTAGTGTCTAAATATCTATTTTTTAAATTGTTTGCTAAATAAAAATTAATACATAGAGTAATAATGAATCAGATGAACTCAAAATGTTATCTTCTATTAAATAAAATTGCCTTAGATGTGTACGTACGTATATATATACATATATATACGTTCCACCTACAAATGTACACTCCAAATTTCGTACACGTATTCTTTTGCGATCAGGAACAAACACGATTACCATCACCACCACCACGAGCGGGTGTGGCCGGGATTTTCAAATATGCTAAAATGCTCGAATAAATATTTTACAGGCTCAAAAGATTGATGGTGTTTCCATCGACGTTATCTGCGTATAATTTCAACCCCTTACGGGAAGGGAGCATTGTTAGGGGTAGGGGTGCGGGGGTCGTTACAAGAAAACGACGTGAAATCAACCGATATTGCAGTCAAATCCCGGATTGTGAATGTCGCTGCGTTTAATTATGCCATTCAACTTGCTATTTAACTCATTGTAGCGGGGATGTAAATTTTCAAACCTGTTTAAACGGACGATATAATCATCGAAAGAAAATTTTTCGTGGTTACCGAGTTCAAACCCTTTCGGCATGGAGGTGAGCACGTGTATGAAGGGGCGTTACATAAAAATAACCCAAAAGCCACCGAGATTGGAGTAAAATCGGGGGTTATGAATGTATGACAACCCGGGCAACGCCGACCACTCAGATAGTGTCATATACAATCAGAGATTGAGTCCGTGTTTCATTAATTCAAGCATGAATTATCTAGTTAATATTTTTAGCTTTAGTTACCCGTGTAAGGTTCTCGGTTAAATCCTCCACAAATTGACTCGAATGAGAAATTTTGACCATTTGAAACATTATAAACATTCTTAAAATCCAATGACGATGTTAACAATATTGTACCTTCTGAAATTCACAGCTTTTTACGCGATGAAGCACTTCACCGTAAGGTAGCAAACAGCCCATTGCCGGACACGAATCGCTTGTTGTGAAGGTAGTCATCACATTTATCGCTGTCTGGTATCTGGAATGAACTCGCCATCCGACAGAACATTCTCATTCAAATTAGGCACGACTGGGGACCGCCATTTACATACGGGCGAGGCTTCTATTATTATTTTTTTTTCTTCTCCTCATGTGGCCTCCCACGGTTTGTGCACCTGTTGCGATTCCTAGAAGCTAATTCAGAGACAGAAACACCGCATCCCACGTGTTATTAGCTGCCAAGTAACTCTTTACGATTGACTCAAAATTAGTAAGTAATTGGACTGGAATGACTATAATTTGCCCATGACGTCAAGTCAAGGATTTTTTTCCCCCTCTCATACTTATTTTCTTCATGAGTCCTAATTTACAGAATCACATAAGAAAATAATGGATAAATACATGTGTACATAAAATATAAATATTCCAACACAGAATCCCATTACGCAGAAAAATAATTACATTCATAATTTATTTTGTATAATTTCAGCTGTTTTATGATGCACGCTGAATTCCTTCCCGTTTATATGATTAAAAAAATATTTTTCACCTTGTTAGCTGTCGTCACTACCGTTACTCAAAAGTAAAGTGACACTCTAATTTTGGAAACATATCTATGATTATATTTTTGAGAAAAATGAATCAGATAAATCTCTCTTCAAGGTTCGGCAATAAAATCAACCCTTATAATATTGTACTGTTGAACTGAAAGGAATATTTTAACTAATATATCAGTTATTTGATTTCTTCCTTCTGGTTACAGCTAAAATCAGTTTTTGTATCACAATAATTTTTGAGGAAATATAATTGCAATAATATAACAAATCATTTATTCTTGAAAATATTCCCCAAGCATTGAAAATTTTTAGATGATTGTTAAGTGTTTGTCTCAACTGTTTACCAGAGAGAACCAGGATCAGTATTTTAGGTTGGATTTACAATTAAAAAGTAATTAAAATAACCATGAGAATTAATTGAAAGACAATTGCCTTTTCAAACTATTTCTTTTAGTTATTTTATATTCATTATTATGCATATAGGAATTGATAGAAAACTATTTCGAAGTAAAGAAGCATCTTGTGTTTCTCTCGGGCAAGTAACAGACGTACATTGTTCGATGTAAAGATCGGTCGAGTCTCCCCTCGGGAGTAGCTCTTACCGTTTCCCTGCTTGCCTGTGTCAAAATACACCAGTTCTTTAGGGGAAGATGCATCTAGACATCTGCCTGCCTGAAGCCTCTCAAATTTATGAGCTTATTAGTGTATGTAACATTTTAATTAGATGCTGATTTTGCTTTATACTTAAACTGGCTGAGTTCCGAGCGTTGAACGTGGTAATCATTTAGAAATTTACCATCAAATATGTGAAATTATAATGACATACGCATATAACCAAAACGTTTCAAGAATCTCACTTGAAATAATTTGTCAGTTTTAGGACATTAAAAATATATTAAATTATAACGATTAACTAATATTAAATATTGATTTTACCATTATTTTATGTATCTTCCAGTACATATAAAATTGGTCAAAACCAATATATTGTTCTCGGAGTTCAACCGGGTTTTGTATAATTATAGTCGAACGCAACGTGACGACAGAGCTTTTAGTCGTCGAAACGTTGCGTTCCACTATAATTATGAATATATTGAACAACTACACCGGGAAAGGCTTCGATCGTTGGTCAAAACCATGTTACGTGCAATATTCATGGGATGTCAGTCATTTAAAAGTCAAGTTATTTAAAAGAAAATTAGTTCCACAGATGGTATAATATTTCGTGTTGTTTCTTATTATGATTTTATGGA
This sequence comes from Zhengitettix transpicula, assembly GCA_037074705.1. Lineage (NCBI taxonomy): Eukaryota > Metazoa > Arthropoda > Insecta > Orthoptera > Tetrigidae > Zhengitettix > Zhengitettix transpicula. The sequence goes on from CM073596.1 coordinate 28,526,692, forward strand.
GTACTGATTGATAAAATTATTCTTTTTATTCAATCGAAATATTTCTGTTTTATTTCCCTACAAAAAAAAGAACTTTTTACTTTGTTGCGCGGTACCGTTGCGTAGTAACGTTTCTCTCGCGTGCGGTGTGTCGTCATGGACTCTTTGCGAGCAGTAATTAAACACACAATGATCACTTTTTAAATTTATAATTATTTCCACATTTCTGCTAGAGATTACTCGTCCTTACAGTACCGTTTATAGTGATTTGAAGAATGTGTGCGCTAATTTTTGTTGCAATCGGTCCACGCCTTTAAATCTGTATAGAGATTAACGTAAATACATACATACAAATATACATCCTTTTTTCTATACAAGTTGTGAATATTTTATTCAAAAATACTTAATTGTTTTTGGAAACATGTTTTAACGGTAATAAGGTAAACATGAAGTATAACAAAATGTTATTGGTGTTACTTGTTAATGAAAAGAATTATTTGCGTTAATAGTTATACAGCAAGTTGCGAATTTATCAAACATACCTGAAGGGTGACAAAACGAAAATTATAAAAATCTATATTGTGCTACAATTCTAGCTTATAACATACTATCCTCTTTTTTTTTTTTTGGGGGGGGGGTGTAGACACGCTATGTATAGGGTAATACACATAGTGGCAAATCCCCTCTTATAGCATAGGAAAGGGATTTGAAAGGGGGGATGCGGAAGGGTGGAGGAAGGTAGCCAAGAGTTAATTAGGCCCTCCGGGCTATGGTTTAAGGATCCTACCCGGCATTCGCCTAAAAGAAATGCAGGACAAACCCTAGAAAAACCTGCATCAGGTAGGTCGGGCATTTGGTACTTGTCCCACGCCCTTCCGATGGCGGGAAAAGAATGAGCTGTGGGGTCGCAGCTTTCCCCTCGCCATGTCTCGACCAATTTTGGTGGCAGCTGGCTGACTATTCCAATAGGAATAGTGGACAACTCTTACCGTATGCCCAAGGTCTGCGATCCCGGAACATACACTTCTCAAAACAGGCCGAGGTGCCTCGGCATGTGGGAACCTTAGTTCAAAAAATCAGAGAGATGTGAAGGCATCCCCAAAGGTAGCCTCCGCCAGAGCTCTCTGGGAAGGTGATGCATACTATCCGAATATCCGTCTCTTTCATAAAATAATACTAAAGTACTTGGCTGAGAGAAATTATAGAAAATTACATTTTAATAAATCTAATAAATTTACAAAAGAAAATTACTGTATTCGTTTCGGTCTTAAAGTTAGCCCTTTTCCAACCTTGAAGTACGAAAAAAAAGAACCGATAACCTAAATTCAAAATACTAAATTAACGACTGTAAATAATAGACCAAAAACCAAAATAATATTATAATTATTACTACGATGAATTACAAATGATTCTCGTGTTTACACCTGGTTCACCTCCGTCAAACATTTACGTTTAGACGACTGTAACTGCCGTCTTTTCACGGCTCAAGTGTTGGACTTTTGTCAGGAAAAATATGCCAATGACAGCTGTCGCCACGTCGCTGTTCCCAATGACCAGATTTCTTTGTTTCGCCAAGCGCCTTTTGAGTTTGCTACTGTTACTACGCTCATGCGACAACCCGTTTCAGCATCTTCAGGGGGTGTATTTTGAAAAATCCTTTTTAAAATGTTTAATATGAACCTATATTGTTAATTTCGCGTTTCTAGCATCAGTAGGTTCGGTTCTGAATTTATTTTCCGGTAAATGTATTACAACGTGTTACTTATTCAATCGTATTATCCATGTCAATTCTCATTCGGATTCAACTTTTTCTATAGACAGTTATTTTCTTCTTTATTTGGTACGGCTCATTTTATCGCAAAAATTTCATTTTCAGAACTTAACTTCCGTGGACTCCGGCTCGGTATTTACGTTTTATATTCGTTTTTACGAGATGAAGTGAGTGCTGCACGTTGTTTATTTCAATCGTGTTCACAGCTAAAATTTTCTGTCTAGCCGAACAATGTCTTGAACAGCGGGGCTGTACTGGATATGGAAAGCAGATCTGCATTCCGACAGAGAGGCCTCATTTGGGCAGAGTATGCAGTGGAAGTCGATAAATAACACGTCCGCCCCCCCTCTCCTGCGAGGGATCCAGCCTGGTGTGGAGCGACACTGACTGTACATCACATTCCACTCACGTGCGGGCCACAAAACTCGGAGACCCTACGGCTGTGAGGAGGGGGACAAACTCCGCCGACACGTCGCAATATCGTCATCACTTCACAAGTCTTCGGCAACTGCCACGTGCCAATCATACGCTGCACGGCCGCCATGTTCGGTCAGCGTGGAGAATCCTGGCAGCTCATTCATTGTTTAACGTTCTGTAAGATACCTGATCTCGTGTGAGGTTTCCGGTCTTGGCAGTGCTCTTATCAAATTATTTCCTACTAGACAGTTTCATGATTTTCCATTTTATTTCGTACTAGCTGAGTGCCCTGCGTTGCCCGTGTCTTATTTATATAAACCCGAAAAAGAATTTAATTCTATATTAATCTTTAGTCAAGAAGACACAACCTAAATCTAACTATTCCTAGTTCCGTACACAATTTCGACCAATAGTGCTTTAATTGAATTTTACTGCATCAATCTCAACAAACATACCTCCGAATTTCTTTACCAATACATAAATATACTGCATTAATTTAATAGCTATAAGATACATAGAATTTAATTGCATAATAGCAACAAACATACCATCGTTATTCTTTAGAAATATAATTCTCCGCGAACAAATAATTGTCAGTAAGTCTTCAGACAGTACTTCTTGAGTATTGCAGGATATAATTGTCCATCAGTATTCGCACATTACGAAGGATTGAAGTGATCAAATTGATAACTACATTCCAAATGTAAAGAAATGGTGGCCATATTGCACTCACTAAATTAACTAACATTTTCCGCAACGATTGTAAAGTATTTTGTATTGTTTTTTATTATCACTCGATGGAGTATTACTGGATAGAATTATACCTTTATTCAATGAAAATATTTCTGCTTCATTTCATTACGGAAAAATCGAACTATTTTCTTTGTTCGTCGCGTAGTAACGTCTCTCTCTGTCGCGTGATGTCATGAAATATTGGCACGCAGTATTTTATCACTTAATGATCACTTTTTAAAATTATAATTCTTTTCACATTTATGCTAGTGGTTTGTCACCCCCACAGTACCGGTTCTCGATTTTGGCAAAATACGTATACCAATTTTTGTTGCATTCTGTCCACGCGATAAAATTTGTATAAAGAACAATTTAAATACATACATACATACAAATATACATCCTTTTTTATTATATTTCGTATAGCTCATTTTATCGCAATCATTTCAATAGTATTGTTTCACTTATAAATATATCGAGAAAAACAGAACAACTCCTCCAGATTTCGTAAAATAATCCGTCACTTAAACAAAATTATAGTTAGTGATTTTGAAAGGTTCTAAGCAAAACTTACACGAAATTAATTGATAGATAGACAGATAGATTTATTCACCATTAGCCCTCTTAAGAGGAAATAGGATTCGTCACAAATGTACAGTAGTTAAATTAAAATAAACATATAATACACAAAAATTCATATCTGTTTACATTTGTCTAGTCACTACAATCATACACACTATCTTTAGGAAACACGCAGACGACACTAATCACTTCCTGGTATTAATCTCCTGTCGCTAGGTCATCATAGATATTTACTAAAACAGAAAGCAGAGGCAGTAAAACAGAATCAAAAGGGGAAAACTGGACAAACTATTTACATATTTATAGCATATTCGGCAATTTTGTAGGCAAGGCAGTTCAACGAATGTCAGACCGATTAAAAAATTCGGAGTAATAAGTTTCATTTACAAGGAACGTTTTACACTCCTTGACGAATGAGTTGTAGTTGTTGATGTTCTTTACATGTTCAGGAAGGCTGTTAAATAGTGCGATACCGGAATAATGAACGCTAGACTCGTAGAGACTGAGGCTGTGCTTGTCAGACCTGAGGACTGAACGGTTTCTTGTGCCGTAGCCATGATTGTCCCCGTTACTTGCAAAAAGGTTCATGTTGCGTTTAACAAATTTTAGTATTTCTAATATGTAAGCGCTAGGTAGAGTCAGAATATGAAGTCTTTTGAACAGAGGTCTGCAGCTTTCTCTAGCATCTGAACCTGATATAATTCTAATGGCTCGTTTTCGCAGTTTGAAAACATCCACACTACGAGAACAATTGCCCCAATTGGCAATACCGTAACACATATGTGAATGAAAGGAGGCAAAATAGACTAGAGAAGCAGTTTTGGTATCAACTTGTTGCATCAATAGGCTCAATGAGTAACAAACAGAACTAAGTTTGCGCTCGAGGCGATCAATGTGGAAGTTCCATTTTAATTTACTGTCGACCTGAAAGCCGAGGAAAGTCGCATGAACAGAGAACTTATCCGTTAGGATTAGAAATTGTTTCTCAAAAAATGTAGACATGAATATTTTTGAAATACAAAAAACAATTCTCCATTCCGACCTGAATCAAAAGCTTAGATTTGTTAATTTATGAATATAAACTGATTAAACTCACAAAATCAATATATTAATAAAATTACCAAATCAATTCTCGTTATAAGAGGATTACATCAATACAAATTAATTACTGGAATACGTAAACTGAAACGTCTGAAGAATGACCTTATGGTAGATAGATAGATTTATTCTCAATTAGCCCTTAAATGAGGAAATAGGATTCGTCACAAATGTACAATAGATAAATTACATATAAAATGAATTACTTTTAATAGTAATAATTAATAAGTGACACACACAAAAAATCATATCAATACGACACTGTTATTTAAGAAACACGCACATGACACTTATCACTTCCTGGTTTTCTACTTCTGACGTTAGGTACGGCGGGATGTCGTCATGGATATTTGCTAAAACAGAAAGCGGAGGCAGGAAACCATAAACCGAAAGGGAAAAACTGGACACACTATTTACATATTTGTAGCATATTCGGCAATTTTGTAGGCAAGGCAGTTCAGCGAATGTGAGACGGATTCAAAAATTTGTGTACGGAGTAGTATGTTCCATTTACAAGAAAAGTTTCACACTAAAGAACTCATTAGGAGTGACACATTAATCGAAATAAAACATCTATTACAAAGCAAAACATGAGTTAGAGAAATGGAAGACAAAACGAATAAAGTAGCTGCAAAAAACTTTAAGTTGTAAAATAAAAGAAGGCAAAGATACAGTGGATTATCAAATCTGAAACACTGAAAGCTTCTAGAAGTGCAAAGATAGTGAAATTAAATGACCCGAAATGTAGTCTTTCAAAAATTGTGCACAATTTATGGGAAAGAAAATTAATTAAACTTTAAATTCTGGAAATTAATATTTTCGTCTTCCTTTAAATTTATGTAAATTTTTATCATATTAATTACTATATTAGTTAAATTATTCGTAGATGTTTAATTATAATGTACTTGTCGATTTTTATATTTATTTTCTTATTAATGTATATCGTAAGTCATCAATTCATAATTTCTAAGTTTGGGTATTTTATATTTAATAAATTATATACCATCATTTTTTCTTCATTCTCATGCAGTTATGCATGCATTTTTCGAATCTGTGATATTAGAATGCAAAACAAGTATTTATAATCCTGTATAGTCTTATTTCCTTGGTATATTATCTAAGTATTAAAGTGATTTACTTTATGTGTCAAAAGGTGCTCTTATGGCGAATTGAGGTTAAGATAATATTAACCTTTTTTCCTCCGATATCAATGACGTCATTTCCTGTTTTACTTTAACAAAAAAAACTTTAGTATATATATATATATATATATATATATATATATATATATATTCAGTGATTTCTATCATTGTTATTTATTTTATTCGTGTATGGAGATGCTATATAGTGGCAATTATTTAAAAGTTTATGTAGAGAGTCCAAACTAAATAGAAATTAGTATTTTTATCTTTAAAAATTACTTGTTATAATTCATTTATAGATCCCATTAGGCATCCACATTGTGGTGAAATTGTTAGTGTACCATTACTCTTTTCTGCATCTTTTTCTTTAAAATTATTTATTACATTAATTTTACGCGCCGCAACTTGGGCTTATTTTATATAATTAAATAATTATTACATTAAATGGATGAATAAACTGACAAGTAAACCTATTAACGAGAATTGACACAACAATTTTCTTTCTCTCGAAGAGCCCCATATTTTAATGCCATAGATCCCAACAGAAAAAAATATTTTGTAATTTATTTAAAATAAATTTATAAGAATCAAATTTTTCATCCCTCTACCTGGCAAAATATATTGGGAATATCATAAGATTACGTGATAGGTTTATAATTTTTTATTTATAAACAAGATGTAAGTTTTTAAAAAAATTCATTTTTTTGCATGACGACGGTAGTTCACTATTCGTATGCATAGCGGTTATTTCGAATTATGATATTCAATTTTTTGTCAGACACCGCTTGGATCCATTATTCTCTAGCACATTGTCACGTAGACTTAAAACAGTAAATGGCAGTAGAATGTTCTCTAGAGTGGAAGTTTAGTGCCTTAACGAGCGTATAATTTCACAATAAATACGTGGGGTTGGGTAAGAGGAGGAGGTTGCGTTCGTCGTGTACATGCGACCGAAACACGTCGTAAATCAGACTCCTCTAGCTTCCATGGCACATGTCGGTGTTGGCCGTTTAGGCTGCATGAGGGCATAATTTCGCAGTATATCTGCCAAGGGCGGTTCTTTCTCACGTCTCCAAGAAGAGAAACTGAATTGAATGTAGCAGGCTAGAAAAAGACGAGGCTTTCCGTTAAAAAAAGCACAATAGGTTGGCGAAAATAGGCAAATTGCTTCCACTAGACGTTATTACTGTTGCTAAAGCGTGTGAATTGGCGTTTTATGTAAAAAAGTTAATACATTTGATATATATATATATATATATATATATAATGTGGTATCTCAATTAATAAAAGGAAAAGATAAATCATACGATTTTTCCTTGAATTTAAGCAAAATTCTTTTAAAGTGAACAAAAAATATTTCTTACAATTTAGATTTAATTTAATTTTGTACAACTTTATTTTTTTTAAACGAAATGCCACAGCTTTAATGATCCTCAAAACTTTAGTGCCGGTTACTGGACCTCTAATACTGTTAGTGATTTTGCTAATTGCAAAAAATTATTTCTAAAGAAAAACAAATTAATTTTTAATATAACTAATTGTATAATTTTTTAAAAAAATCTCGAGAAATCTGACGGTAAGTTATATTTACATAAATGTTCAAAAATAAAGTTTCTGCATACCATTTTAAGCCCTGATTTTGTATAAAATTGTTCACTCCACACTTATTTTATTTTAAAGAAAATATTAATTAACAAACCATAACACTGATTATTATATCGTTGCAGCACAAAATTCCGGCGTCTCTATAAGAACTGTTCACAAACTTTAAATCGTCCGATTTTTTTTTTGATTGAAAAGCTCCCAAGACAAGCATCTCTCAAAACATGATCGTTTGCACTCGGACTCCATGATCAACACACTCTGTCGCCATGACCAGCACTGGTCAGCCTCTCAAAACCAACTTCTTCATCAAGTTTATCATTTTAGCTCCCAAAACACACTTTTCAAGCTACCAAACCACTCACAATCGCCATGACAACTCTGCTCAGGCTCCAAAACCACTCACAATCTCAATGACAACTCTGGTCAGGCTCCAAAATCACTCACAATCTCAATGACAACTCTGGTTAGGCTCCAAAACCATTTACAATCTCAATGACAATTCTGGTCAGGCTCCAAAACCACTCACAATCTCAATGGCAACTCTGGTCAGGCTCCAAAACCACTCTCAATCTCAATGACAACTCTGGTCAGGCTCCAAATCCACTCACAATCTCAATGACAAATCTGGCAGGCTCCAAAAACGCACTCTTCAGACTCCAAAAACGCACTCTTGAGACTCCAAAAACGCACTCAATTTTTTCCGCCAAAGTTCTGGTTGCGTATTACATACGCTTTTCCGACAATAATCGCGTATAAACATTTTCAGTCTCTGCATTATTGCGCCAAACAATGCTCTGGTCTCGAAGTTACGACAATATTAAAGAAAAATTTAAATATATATATGTAGAGATCAACAATTTGTAATGTACGTTTTATTTAAATTTTAAATAAATATATGAATTGATAAAAATTATAAAACCGTTTTCGCTGCACCTGTTTACGGCGCTTAAAAATATTAACATGGTAACGCCATTGTATATACTGCAGGAAAACAGTCCTAAGTTTTTACAAGTCTTTCAATTTTGTAAATTATGAAAATCCATCATTTATCCTTTTTTTTTCCCATGTTGCCTTAATATAACTTTTTTTGTTCGTTTGTATCAACAGCCTCGTTCAGACTGTGTAAGCAGATTGTTATATAAATATCGTTACTCCCATTACAAATGTTTTCTGGAACAGCCTTGCTGCACTCCTAAGATCATTTATCACACAACGACCTGTCAATGAAAACCAGGCTGCAGATATTTCTCTTCATGAAACCCTCGCCAATATCCACAATGTCGTAAATTCCCGACTGAAATATCGTGCTATATCTTGGCCAGGATATGCTGCGATTTTGTTAACGTTAAACGCGGAAGGTTACGACTGAGAGGGTGGGGAAAAAAAAAACATTGAGCACAAACTTCCGAGAGATGTGGTTGTAGCCAATCTGCACGCCAATAGAATATCGTGCAATAAAACTCAGGCTGGCTGCGGAGTTATAGTGTTCGTTTATGCTGGATAACGCAATATTCTCGCCGAAATATTACACACATCCTAGATCTGTTCGTGGGGGAGGCAGGATGTAACATTCAATCATAAAAAGCGAGAATATTGTAGTAAAAATCCGAGACGGAAGTAGGTTTGCATGTAATAGAAATAACTATGAATGCGTGGGAAATATACGGTGATGAAAAAGTTTGACTAGAGCCCGTGTATCACAATTATTTATAATGGAAATATTTCAACGTTGACCTGTAAGAGTAAATGTCTGGAAAAAACACTGCCGACAGCTGTATTTCAGGAGCAAGAAACCACAAGTATGGCTACCAGCTGTAAAAGGTAATTCTTATATTTGAAAAATATAACAAACACAATTTTCTATTATAAAAAAATAGAAACAGTTATTTGAATCAATTTAATTTTAAGTGACACGACTGCCAAAGCTATAATTTTTTGTATTCAAAAATTTTATTAAATATTTATTATATTAATTTACTTTAACTGATCAAGACGATAGCTTGATATCATTTAACTTGAAAACCCATTTGTTAAAATGTTTTTAAATTTATAAATCTCCAAATTTCACAGGACTATTAATCTAAAATAACATTAATTTAATCTGTTGTATTTTTACGTCTATTTATATTTAATAAATAGTGCAGTTTTTCGGCAATTGTCAGACAATATTTTATTTATTTACGACAACGTTTCGGTATTTCATACGGAGAATTTGTACAAAATAAAGTTGTATTATCAAGAAGCCATTGAATTTATAAAAGTGGTTAACCAAAAAATATTATACTATTAACCCAATGAAACTAAGAAAACACTCGCCTAAATTTGCTAAGTATTAAAACCTAATTTCACATCCTTTTGAAAAAAACAAAAACTTTAGAAGTTTTTCCGAGGCACTTATTCACAAACTACTCTCGAGTACTGAAAATGATTTCCTTAAAAGCTGTGGCAATTGTTTAAAATTTGTACAGATATTAAATTAAATCCAAATTTGTGTTAAATATTTTTTTATCTTGAAAAAGTTGTAATTCAGGTATAAATCATATGAATGATCTTTTTCTTTAATTTTGTTTTCCAGATTAAATGATGCTACAACGTGTTTTTTTAATCATTTCCTTTCAATTTGAATGTTACATTAATTGGTTTCAACGTGGTGGCTTTTATGTAATTATCTTAAATAGAATACTATAATATATATATTGTAATGCCAATTAATTAAGACATTAATTGAGAAATTAAAAAAATTAATTGTTTGAGAAATATATTCTTGACGGCGGTACAGAACACAGAAACAATATAGCCAAGCACGGTTTCCTTTGTCGGAAGAGGTATGCGCGTTCAAAATTGCGAGACGGTTGTTCAGTTGGCTGGAAGGTTTGGTCCAGTATAGGTCGCATAAAATAGACGAGATATTCTTTTAAAAAGTGAAGTTAAGTAGAAGCAGTGGGCAGTCAGACACGACAGAAATTGGTCGAGTTTAAATAGACAAAACAATATCAAATATTCAAAGGAAATTTGCAGAGAAACGTCGAGAAGCCAATAGAGAGAGAGACGAAAGGAACTTTATCCTGGTTCCTGAGTTTTGATCTAAAAATATTGAATTTAGAATCTGTGAGTTTAAAAGAAGTGCAAAATCCCCGTCATAGTGCTTCGTAAACCAAAGGTATCCCGGAATGCTGGGCAGCCATGAGTACAATTTACAATGAACCAAGTATATAAACCTGATTAAAAGATAGATGTCAGATTTCGTTCCCTCCTTTTAATAAAATTTGTGAATTATAATCCATCTTTTTAGTTTAATTTCGCTGACAAGTAAATTTCGTCATTGTTAATTGACGAGTAAATCTTTTCACTTTTAAATTGGAATTTGTGTTTAAGTTGAGAAATAAAATGATTCGCCATTATCAAACCCAGTAAAGACCTTGAGATAAATTTTAAATTGTGTAATTGTTTTTAAACATTCGAAATAAATTTGTTTGTTTATAAAGTTGAATAATTTTTCATTTAATTAACGCCCTCTTTTTTGTATATTACAATATATATATATTACTACAAATACTACTTCAGTTATTAATCTAAAACTGAGAGATAATGTTTATTAATATATTTAAGAGGTTTACCAACCCTCAAGAGAAACTTTGTCGTAAATAAAAAAAATATTGTCTGATATTGGTCGATAAATGGCATTATTTACTAATTTAATCGGTTTGATAATTGATATTGCATTACTACTGGTCTATGGTTTGGAAAATCATGGTGGAAATATGAAAATCAATTAAGAAAAACAAGGTTTCAAATTTCTTGTCCCTACCTGGATTGTTTATCGAATAGACAATGTAGCTGTCAAATTAAATTAATTAAATAATAGTTTATTAAAATAATCTGTTCACGTGATAATTTTTATATAGATTGACAATTTGTTATACTTACATTGCGTCAGTACATTTGGAGCAAATAAGACACTAGGTCACAAATATTGTACGTCATTATACAACGGACACTTGTACTTAAAATGTTGCCATATTTTTGTAAGTTACAATTTTAATCAAAAGGACAACGCAATCTATTTGGTACGTCAAGACTATCAAATAAATTCGAATGACGATTTATTAATTATGAGAGACTGTAACTCGAACTTTATGTAATGGTCCGTTCATCTTTTTCGCCTCGGGCAATATAAGTCTCGAGCTTCATTCAGCTGCTGAAACCCGTTCTCATTTAGTTCCCGAATTTATTAACGAAGTGACAATTATGAGGGGGGGCCAAGGAACATTATAAAAGGCCAGTCGTAAATCATACCTGCAGCAGTAAAAGAAGGAGAAATAAATAACCTTTTAGGGGATGTTAAGGAACTGTAGTAAGCGCCCAAGTCCACATTTTACTGCTTCAAGAAACATCAGCGGTCAATTAATAGTGACAGTAACGAGATAATTGACTTTTGTGCCACAACGCGCACAGTAAATGAAGGTTTACAAGACCGTTTAGTATCCTTCACACTCTCACACTAGAAAAATTTATGCTAAGCGAAGGATGAGATTGTTCTTGGACATTGTGAAAGAGGATAAAACTAAAAGGTTGCTGTCCCTAGTACACAGACATATTTAAATAAATTTATTATAGGTTATTCACGTGCTTTTGTTGTTTTGTGCAATGTTGAAGAATAATATGGCATCGTCTCTGCGTTATAAAATGCTAAATTTTTGTTCTGAAAACACAATAAAGTTGAGAACTTGAATTAAAAATGTTATTGAAAGGGCAGTGAAGCTTTGCCAGTATCAGATGTTACTAATTCAGTAAACACGACCGTAGTCTATTCTCTTTAAATATTTAGGAATTGTATATGTATGTGAAAAACTTACTGATTAAATCGTTTCCATCGCAAATAAACTTGTATTAGTGAATCGTAAATAGACTTCTGATAATGATGACTAAAGTATGCGTCTTTTTACAGTTGGAATGTGATAGGTACTGAATAATTGAAACGGTAATGCTTTATTGCCCAGACGAATCATAACTGCGAAAGCAATTAATTATTATCGGACACAATCTACACCTTCGAAGCCGACTTCATTGCCATTACGAACCAAGTTCACATGCAATCACCTCTAATATCCCGCGCCATCGTCTACAGGCCATTAAGAGAGTGAGGGGAAGAGATAAAGAAAAGGAAGGGGAGAGGATGAGGTTGGAAGCGAACGTGTGTGTGTGTGTGTGGCAGAAAGAGAGAAAACCACGCTGTGAAAGATAAAACAGATTAAGTGCTCTCTTTATGAGCTGAGTGCGGTTTTAAATGGCGCTAAGTCGTTCTGCTTACGACCTCAAAGCTCTGCTCGAGGTGCCTACCAGCTTTCAGAAAATAAAATCATAACCGCCTATTAATTTAAGAGCTCTTCGATCTAACTTACACATTCGCATTTAACACATGAACCATTTATGGGAAGCTTGTTGTTCTAAACACTTTCAACATATATTTTTTAACGTAATTTATTGTTATAGTAGTATTTGACTATAAATCTGGCCTTGTGTTTCGTAAAACGTATTAATTAATTAATCAATACGAAATTTAATGGAAAAATAATCTTACGTTAAAATTTCATAATATATTAGTGTTTAAATTCTTAAATATATTAATAAACATTATCTCTCTACCATTAAAAGGATCTTTTATTTTCGGATTAATAACTGGAGTAATATATATACCACATTACTTATGCACTTCACTATTTTTCTTTTAAAGAAATATATATATATATATATATGAATATATATGAATATATAGATATTGTAGTAGTCTATTTAAGAGAAATAAAAGCCACCACGTTGAAACCAATTAATGCAACATTCAAATACAAAGGATATGATGAAAGAAACACGTTGTGCCGTCAATTAATGCGGAACACAAAAATAAAGGAAAATATAATTAATATAATTTATACCTGAATTATAACAATTTTTTCAAACATAACAAAAATTTAATACAAATTTTCATTTAATTTAGTTTGTGTACAAATTTTAAATAATTTCCACAGCTTTTATTGAAACTAGATTATTCGGGGTCGCTTATTGGACCGCTAATAGTTATAGCAATTTGTAAATATCACCAAAATACATGGGAATCGAAAAAGTTACAAAAGAATAATAATTAAATTTACAATAACTATTAATAAAAAAATATAAAAAATCTGAAATTCAGTGAAATTTTCAGAAATTTAAAGAAATATGACTGTATTCATATTTATATAGAGTTTACCATAGTATATTATTACATACCAGTTCATTAGAGCAGCTCTTGTACCACATTACTTAGGCAGTTCACTATTTTTCTTTTAATGAAAATTTATTTTAACAGGCCACAACTTGGGTTTACTTCACTAAATACTGGCCCACTGCCTACCGGACGCGTCTCCAACAATTTTTCAAGAACTTTCTTTCGTCTTACTTAAATCTTCCGGCTTTACTTTAAAAGTTACTTAATATCGTAGGCTGAATGCGGTATTATTGCTAATTCCGCTACTTGTTTAGGCGCGACGTCAGCCTTTGCTATGATTACCCTCGGTCGGGCACCAAAACGAGACTGGCCATGACCATCATCGGTCATAGTCCCTAAAAACAGGCTGCCTGTTTCGCCAAAGTTCTGCGTATTACACACGCTGCCGACAATAATAGAGACTGGAAACCGTTCCAATCTCTGCATCCTTGCGCCACACTTACTGTTACTTACAATGATCTGGCCTCAATATTACGCCGAAAATAATATTACATAAAATTATTTTATAAAACCTTTCATTACACTTTGTTGATCTCTACAATATATATATATATATATATATATATATATATATATATATATATAACAGATTAACCCGGCGTGGTCTGTTTCAAAGAAACTACCCAGGAAGCAGTTAGGGAAACAATATTGGAAAAATAATATTGAGCGTAAAAATCAAAGCTGGGAAGATTGGGTCTCTATATTTCACTAACTGACAATAGTAGCATATGTACTTCCGTATAAATTATACAATTTTATTTTTAATGTTATCTCGTTTAATTACATATAGTTAAGTATATATTTTTCAATTAATTAATAAATGAATGTATCTTCTCGACGAAAAAGTAGTTTGGATAAAGTCGGTGAAGATTGTATATTAATGAAAATCTATATTACTTCATCTTTAATATAACTTCAATATTATCTACGTAACTTATCCAATAGAATGCACGTAAAATATTTAATGATCATAAAATTTAAATCATTAATATTTTTTTAGGAAAATGGCCACAGTAAACAATGGTGTAAAGTGTAAAGCATGGGTATATCCTACCGTTGTTCTACAACTCCTCAATGACGAGGGGCAATTCCGAACTGTATGTGTGCGAAACATCTATAGAGCAATTGCGACAATCGGGGCTGTATTCCACTTGCTTTAGCTGCAAATGATGGTGCTTTATTGTCCCTTCCGTATCGTAGATTATTTTAGCGGCGAACGAGATTGTAACCGGGAGTAGTTTTGCAAATGACCGTGTGTCCGTAATTTAGTCGGGATGAAATTGTCGCGTAAATAGCGAGCCGCTGTTGATGTTGAACTCTTGTAAATGCTGGTGAGCTGTGAGGCACTTCACAAAGCTTTTACGAGCGCAGTTTGACTAGCTCACAATCTACATCCAGTCCATTGTGACTCCACAATTACGTTTTGTTCTCGCACATTCCAGTCGCACATGCAGACGCGGAAGGTCCCAATATTAACTTGCTGACCGACAATCAGTTTAGCGCAATATGTCCCACCGTAATACTGCAACTACAATATTATGATTATCTATTTAGAGATTTAATAAAATAACATTCAAAAATTGAGCGGAAACTGTCGAAAACAGAAAATTTGAATCGAATTAATACTACAAGATGTAAATATTAACAAAGACGTAATATTTAAAATTGTTTAATAAATAAATATATTTACTTAAGTTTGAGTGTCTGAAAATAAATATTGGCAAAAAATATTATTTCTTACAGAAATTAAGATTTTTAATGATTAAGGAGAACAACAGAACATTCCATAAAAATTTTAAATAAATTCGAAAAACTTCGAAGATATTTATTTTGAGAAGAAAAGATCTCCTGGGAAAACTTTCTACTTCGCCTTCCAGTATTTATTGTGACTCCTATAAGTGAATAGTGTAGCATATCTGCAACATAACATTTAGTAACACCCCAGAAGCAACTTTCGGTTTCTAAGAGAGCTAAATAGTGATGCTGATAAGGAAATGCGAAACTTTTTGCATCATTCGACAGTTTAAACATGACTGTCCTAGCTTTCTGTGAGTCAATCCCTCAGTCCCGATTTTTCTGCTCGACGGCCAACTTCATAATATTTATTTTCTGTGTTTTTTAATGTTTTTTGTCATTCTGAAGGTATTATAATTACACTAAAATCATAATTATTCAATTAAAGTGAAAAGTTGCATAAAATTGTTTTAATTTATTTCTTATATAGATAGAGCTGTAATTATTTTAATAAAATTGTATTATTATAGATGTCGTTGTTTTGAGAAATTTTGATTATTTGGAGTCCTAGTTTAATGTAATTGATTCGAATTTCTGGATTCTCAAACTCGTTTGATATCGGAAACTTCGATTATAGTGGGCGTACGATTTTCGACGCACGAATCGTACTCGATTGAGCCATTTCTGTTAGTGCGACCACGTCGGTACACGTCATTTTCATAATTGCTGTACCGTGTCCCGTCGTTCCCACGGGAATGAGTTTGGCTGGTGACACGATGCGCGTGACATGTGTCTGGATTGACGACCGATAACATCGGCTCCTGTAGTTGTCATGGCAACCCGTCAAGTACAAATACAGAACCATTCAAGCCCAACAACATTACGGTTAATTATATAAGTGGATTCCTTCGGCATTAACTCGTGTGGTGTTAAGTGGCGGGCGAGTCCCGCAATTTGATCAAGTGTTATAATTTACACATTTCTGTTCATTGTTGTCTATTGCCAATAATCCCCGCAGTTACGTAAAGATATATACGATTTAGACGTAAAGGTGAATATCATTTCATTAAATATTAACCTTTCATGGCTAATACCAGAATTTCATTCTGAATTGTTTTTTTTAATTGGGATATTTTGATATAAGATTAACATAGAAAAATTACATATCATATTATTGTAATAAATATAATAATTAATTCAGGATGGAGCGTAATAAATTATTAAAGATTTTCATAAATCGTGAATAAATTGAGCAGTTTTTATTATAATTATTGTACTATTCAGACTTCTTTCGCGCTGGGTTTGTGGTGGGTGCATAAGCAAGTGATAATTTAATTAAATATTAATGAAAAATGTTATAAAATTAACAAGAAAGAAAGTCGTGAATCGATAAGAAAATGGTCGCGCATTCTGATATGTTCCAAAGGCGACGTGGACATCGGTGAAGGTTAAAGCCTCTGGTCGTTGTCGGCTGGCGTCGTGGCCTATGTCCTCTATTACGATAATAGTACAACCTCGAAAAACAAAGTAAAACTAGGTACATGGCAGGGACTATGACTCGCATCAACTACTTCTGAAGATCACCGAAATTATGAATTTTTCTGTTGAGTTTATTTCATTATTATGTGTAGTAGGACTATCCAGTACTACTCATTACATTATATAAATCAAGAAAATATGTACAAATATTTCGGACAGTCAATAAAAACATATAATTATAAGTTCATGTTACTGTGCATAATCTGGAATTCATCATATGAACTTTTTAAACATTTAAACTGAATGGTGGAAATTATTAAAACATAGTAATAATTTACAAAAATTAATTATATTTGTAGCTTAAAAAATCAGTCTGAGTATTAGATTCAACATTTGAAGTTGTTTTAGTAAAATTTACTTGCGCATTTTTAGATAATAATTTAGTATTATTAATATTTGCTAGTATTTTCTTTATTTATATAATGTAGAAGAAAAGAAAAATATTCAACTATTACTTGTAATAATTTAAAGTTAAATGTCAGATAATAGACTATTTAGGACGTTGTAAATTTAACCAATTAAATTTTTTGTGTTAATTTTACGCGAGTTGTATATCAATGACGTAACTTAATTTTACCCATTCTTGAATCTTACAGAAAGATCGACTCGCTGAATCACTTGTAAGAAACCAGCAGAACTGTGGATGTATATGACTGAAATGAAAATGATTAAGCGTAAGTAGAGAGCATGAATATTTCATATAATGTGATGTAAATAAAAAATTTAATTCCAATAACGTTGACAAAATTAAATTTTCTTGCTGCAAACGTAATGTTGCTGATCAACATTTGGTTTCAAAAGCATATTATAATTTCCTAGTTAATTTTCCGAAATTAATTAGAAAATGTAGAATTTAAAATTTGCCTGATAATTGATATTTTAATTTTTTTGTGAATTAAGAAAATGCTATTCTACGTGTAATAATTGATAGTAAAATACTGTTAATTTGAATCGAATAAAAATGTGCCAGTGTTTCTATTCTCATGAACGATTAGAAACTTCTTGCATTCAATAGAATTTATTAAAATTCCTTAAATGCGTGTGGGGGAATGACGTATTTGGATTTCTAAGGGGAATTCCTTACTCCTTCGCGTCGTCTTGGATTGAGTCTTTCTAAGTCGAAAAGAATCGCAGAGCTTCTGTGTGAGCCGCTGTGGGGGGAACTGCGATGAATAATACATTCAAGGAAGTAAGAGAGAAAGTCAGTGCCAGTAAAACGACAGAAAATCATGCAACGGATCCGCGATGGTTCTCGAAAACGGTACGCTGTGTTACTAAACACCACGCGAGAATTACACAACAGTTAACGTTGCATAAATGTTGAAGCGTCAGCCGCTGTACTGACATTAATGTCAAATGGTAATTTAAATATACTGATCTACGCGATAGTTTCAAGTTATTTGGTGTAGCTGAACATTTTAATTTATAAAAATAATTCCAATAGCTTTTCTATAGTTGTGTACCGTAACGAACAAATTGGTAATGATTAATGGTATAGAATAAATACATAGGAGTATGTTAAGACTTTGGTGCTCATGACACACGCTGACGTAGCTGAATCTATAAGCACTTGTCCGTAATAATTTCTATGGACCTCGGTTACAATTCAAAAAGTTGTTTTATTTTCCAAGAAGGCCAGCCAGCACTTTGGCGTAAATGGGCGTACATTCCTCGCCGAGGCCCTACAAGGGCAAGGCACGCCGTCCGCGACACTAATTAGGCGGCAATTAAAATACCACCCTTGAAACCCCCGTGTCAAGACTTCTTCTGCCGATAATTGGCGTTTCTTTGTACGTGTTAACGTCTATTCCCATTTGTTAACTAATTTGGATAAAACAAGGACGGAGGATCCTTTTTATATTACGGAGTCACTTCTGCTGTTTTCTTGTTCAACGTTCAGCTTCTTCAGAGCTATTAGTGACGCCAAAGGAGAACTGCTTTTGATCTTTTCTCCCCATTGTTGATACCGATAGATGGTGTTGATTCTAATCGAGCTCAATTTCTCGAACAGTACTGAGATCGTTCAAATATATATGTTATATACCGTGTAATATAATAGTCTACACGTGCCCTCTTATCATAACGTCTCTTCAGCATAGCGGACCTAAGAGGGCGCAGCTGCAAGAACGCTGATGCAGTTAAAGACATCACTTTAGGTCCCGTGAGTGACGATACCCACGGCAGCAGAAATCAACGTCTCTCCCGCTTAGCGGACATAAGTGGGCGCAGCTGTAATAACACTTAAGGTGCCATATGCAGCAATGCACACGGCAGCAGAAATCTTCCTCTCTGTAAGAGTTCTCATTGGAGACTTAAAATCATCAGGGAGGGGGAAATGAGTCTTCGAATTGTTCAGAGCTTCTTGGGAACGGCAGTCGTGATCCAACCTCCAGACGGGTCGGTGGCTCCTGGTGCTATCCGCCAGTTTGTCTTACTTTATTTTATTTCTAACTATTAAATCCCTTTGTTCTTCATCAACTCTTATTTGACTGAAGTGCAGCGAAACACCAACCACTACGCCTAGGTTCAATTAGTTGAACCCGAACCCTCACGTTACCGACTTTCCTATTTCCTGTTCTTAATTCTTCCTTTATCCTCTAGATCGGTAGCCAGGTGAACTAACGGAGGTATAGCTCGGTTGGTGAACGATCTATCTGGACTTCCCATTTCCAACTGCTGGATTGTTACAACCGTTCGTCTGTGATGATCTCTTCCAAAACTCGGTTGTTGTTACGTAATGTAAAACTTAAATGAGCCTGTCGAGAATTCCAGAAAACTTCTAAACGAATTAAATATTATAATAAACTCTTTAATTATTATTTTACCTTTAACATTCAGGATTCAGTTCATTTGAACATATATTGCAGGGTTTGCATATTAAATAAATTAACTCTGTCTCCTTTAATTCATTTATTGTTCACGCATCGACATCACCAAAGCAACTAAAAAAAACATATCTAAATTCGAACCGTTATTACATTTATAAGTTGATAAAATTATAAGTTTATTATTTCCCGTAGAAAATCAACATTATATTCACAAAATGCTGAATATTACAATAAATTATTATTTCGGTTCCAAAAAAAAAATTAATGACATTTACTTCACGCCCGGAAGCTTATACTTAATGTATGTGGCAAGACAAATGAGCACGTACTGTTCGAAAAATTTAAAAAAAATATTAGCTCTCGTAACATAATGTATTTTCAGATAATCTCGGTATTCTCTTTACAAAATATCATTTTAGATTTAAACTTTAAATTCTCGGATTTGGAAAATGAAGACCCCCCTTTACAATGCGGTTTTGTGTGGTTGTTACTTAATAGTAAGCGTTAGCCAGAGGGAATTAATTGCTCGGCGAAATTTTATTGACGGAAGGAGATAGAAACAGGCAGGAACATAACTGGACCAAATACTCCTAGGTCAGCGTGACTGCCTCACATCGCAGAGTTCCCAGATTCGAACTCTGGCGACGAAATGAATGTTTGTGTACGTGAGAGACACTCTAGACAAACCAGTCCCCACGAATTGAAAAAAATGATTTTCTATACTGAGTCGCTAATAACCAGAGCTGTTGATGCGACCGTAAATAAATCAATATATATATAAAAAAATTACTCCGTAACACTTTAACGAAACAAATAAAACAGGAGAGAAATTGCTACTCGTCTCAAAAAACGATACAAAATCGTCCACTCACTCAATCGAAGCCCCGAACTCAGTTCAACGCAAACCTTTATTACGGAAACTTGTTAGTGTAAAATCTATTCTGGAAACATTAACACAACGAAATATATTGGGTTCACTTTAGGTTATGTAATACATAAAAAATCTCATCCAAAAAATTTAAGGGATCATAAGTACATCTGTCTACATATCCCGTTCGTAAGAATATAATGAATGTTTTCAAGATCGCCGGTTGTGTTATTTCCTTCAGGCGGATGTTCCACACTGACGACAATACTCTCCTCCAACTTCTCCCTTCTCGCGTATCACTTGCTTCCACTATAAACGCTTAATTACCTCATACGCCAAGAGACTTCACTTTCTCCTAGTTCACTCGTACTTCCCTAGTGCTTTCGTATCAACAGATTATTTCTGTTATCCTATCAAGTTATGCTATTATTTTATGATTATAATCTTCCAGAATTTAACTGCAGACTTACTTTCTTTTCGTGTTCGACGGGAATCCATGCAAGATATTCTGCCGGAAACTCCGTCGAATGAAAAATTGAAGATTAATTAATATACTTAATCCTTTAATAACTAATTACTGTTATATAAATATCTTTAACGTTTTTTTAAATTATTATATATATATATAACATATAACATATAATATATATATATATATATATATTAGTAATTACAAATGAAAGACAATCAAATCCCCACGTTGAAGTGCAAATTGGTATTAATTACCTTTTTAAACAATTGGATGTTTTAATAAAAATCAAAATTTAAAATATACAAACAAATTAGTTTATTAACGCAAATAATTTAATTTATATTACATATTAATATTTTACAATAATACCACGGCTATTTCTCAGGGCCGATCACCGGGACTTCAATAAAGAATACTTATTAAACAATCAAAATTCAAAAATCTATCACGGCATTAATTCAAAGATTCAATAGAAAATTACAATGCAAAATATGAGATATTAAATTTAAAATTTCAACTCGGAAATTTGACGATAATATCATTGACTTACGGGTTTACGGACAGTAATTTGTGCAGTTTAACCTTAATGTTTCTGGTATTCAAGGCTCGTACACACACACACACACACACTTATTAACACTTTATAGACAGCCCATTGTTATACACTGAATTTAATAATCAACACTTTTTCCTTGCCAAAATGACTCATAATGCTTGGTTCGTTGTTCCTCTCAACAAATCTTACTAACACGCTCCAAAGTTTGTTATCTGCTGGATGCAATAACCTAGACTCCCAATAATGGAAGAAAGTGGCCTAACTTGAGAATGTAAGTGAGACTCCGAACTATAATAGTTACCGTTGGACCGTCGTAATTATTCGCACACGGACTGGAACCTCTAGACTGTTTTTAAATATTTGAGCTGTTAAGTTACACACAGCCTGTCACTTTATGGACTGTTTTTCCTTTCTCGAATATACTCTCGAGCACTCTGGAGCACCGCTTCCCACAAACTGAGTTCTACGCGTCTCGTAAAAATGAATTCCGACAATACCCAGCAAGCAACAATAATCGCCACATATTCTTGTGTGTTTTTACGCCGTCAACCATACAAGTCGAAATTTTGTTCATTAATTAATTATTTCCTTTTAATTACCACAATATATATATATATATATATATATATATATATATATATATATATATATATATTGTGAAGTACACTGTTTGATTTTAAACTTTATAATTATAATAATTAATTATTTTCATATAATCTTATGGTATATTATGACGTATTCTATTTCCTCGACCGAGGACTAATGGAATGAATAATAAATCTAAGTGACGAGGCACCAAACTACACTCAATATTTGTTCTGCTCAAACTTCTGTACTACCACTCGAAGCTTCCCGTGGACAATATCCCACGCACCTTCCATAGAATTTGGCAATGGCCTTGAATAACGGTGAATTTTGTAGACCGTCCATTTTCTGCAAAAATAACATCTGGTTTTTATGCCTTTCGTTGATAAAATCGGATAATCCTCAATTACAATTGTAATGCACTTGTGCTTTATAATTTCCTTATTATCGTTTACTACGGAAACTCAATTTCACGGTTATTTGCGTTACTATGTCGTTAATAACTTCTCTATTTGTCACACAATACGAAATATTAAAAATAAATCTTTGATGAGTGCCAGTAGACAAGAATGAAGGTCCTTGGGGATGCTGAGAAACATTTTACTTCATTCGCGCCGGAACACACACTTCCACAAATAAGACGAGATGCCTGGAACTGTGGTCTCATTAATTTTGGGCGCTACTCTTTGACAAGAGAGCGAGAGCTGTGTCCCGAGGAGGCCCCTGGCAGGATGGCTAAGTTTGCCTTTGTCGGAGAACTTGCACGGGGAATTACTCATGCGCAACCTAGTTATGAATATTCTGGGCAGTGTGGCGCCAGATACATGGCTTGCGAGATTGCAGCTTCAGTATTCATAACGTAATGAGATAGTGAGGGCGTGCGAAGGGACTGCTGTACCTTGCAGCTGAGAACACACATTAACAAACTCAAACACAAAGCTGATACAAAATTAATCGTAACAGAAACGGAGAGAAAACATTACGATTATGACATTACCGTATGCTCCAACCAACGAACGTAATAAATTAATGCTTTCTATGACAGTAACGAGAAAGAAATCACGGATAAAATATTAATGCTACGGTTATATGATAACGAACGACATTCGTTACACGGAAAAGATTTTAGAGAATATTGTTGAAAATTGGAGAAAAAATATATATGAGTATTACAGAATTAATTGTCCGTTTTAGAGGAGAGTTGGGGGTTGACAGGCTACATGAGAGTAAATCACGTTGTAACAAAGGACAGGATAAAGGGCGGAATGTGGAAGATCTATTTAAAAATAACGAATTTAATTTTATGTTTTTCTTATGCGATGGACTGACCCATATTTGTTGTATTTTTCTCTTCTGTTTTTCCCTTGATATTTTTATTTTAATTTTATATTCCTTATTCAGACATTCGAATACCCGATTATCACTTCCCGTAATGTTGCTACACCATTTTCAAAATTTAAAATTATTTAATACAAAGGGGAACTCTCTTTTTTTTGTAACAGGCTACATGAGGGTAATCCACATGGTGGCAACTCCCCTTTAATAGCATAGGAAGGGATTGACAGGGGGGATGCGGAAGGATAGAGCAAGGAGGCCCCCGGGCTATGGTTTAAGGATCTTACCCGGCAATTCGCCTTAAAGTGATGCAGGGAAAACCCTAGAAAAACCTCCATCAGGTAGGTCGGGCATTTGGTCTTGTCCCACGTCCTTCCGATGGCGAGAGAGGGGTTAGCTGTGGGTTCGCAGCTTTCCCTTCTCCGTGCCTTGACCGGTTTAGGAGGCAGCTGGCCGACTATTCCAATAGGAATAGCGGACAAATCTTACCGTACGATCAAGGTCTGCGACCCCGGAACATAAACCTCTCGAAACAGGCCGAGGTGTCTCGGCATGTGGGAACCTTAGTTCAAAAAAATCAGAGAGATGTGAAGGCATCCCCAAAGGTAGCCTCCGCCAGAGATCTCTAAAAAAGGGGAACTCTTACGTCAAGAAATTAATTAATTGGAGTATCACTAGTAAACAGTAAGATGTTTCTTAGCGATATTAAATTATCTTCCGCCAAAATAGTGAACTTTCAGAAACCATGAGATTTTTTTTCCCCCTTTGCAAAAGAAAATATTGGAGTCAATGCTCATAAAATTTGTAAGGGTTATTTCGTAGCATAATAATGTTTTTAGCAACATAAAACTGCCTTCCAACATCTTCCTACCGTTAGACAAAAAGGCTAATGTTTCCATACAGATCGGTCGAAGATTTTTCCCCGCTTTACAGAAAATCGAAATAATTTCGAGGATATCTTAATTGGTCATCCAGCATTGGTAAAATTTAAAATTAATTCTAAACAATATAATGTTTTAAGAAATATAAAACGTATTAGAGAACAAACACAGCGTTTCAACCGTCCTTGGGACCTCTTCAGTTTAATTTATATTCAGTTATGTAAAACATATTAAGTAAATCGTTCTTACATAAAAAATTTTAATTATAAAATGTAATTGATAATTAATACTCAGTAAATTATATTTATAACTAATTTTATTAAAAAATTATTACATGTGTAATATTTCGTTTGTCTTACATTTATTAGGAAACGAAATATAATTCCCATTGTTCATCTAAAGAAGTTCCAATTAGCGGTGAAACGTTGTTTTTGTTAAATATAATGTTATAAATTTGATAATAAATTTCAATTGACTAATAGGCCAGTGTTTTTTCGCATTTATTTAAAAGAATGTCAGATTTTTATAGTCGTTAATTTAAATTTTTCAAAAAGGGGCTTAGGGTCTCATACAAAATCCCGACACACGCTTGCCCGATGCTCGTTTTCCCAACAAAAATAACGCAATTGACCTTTTCCCGACAGGAAAAAGTCCCGATTTCCCGTTGCCCGACAGTACATTATCCCGATTGACGTTTTCCTGACGGGCCATTTTCCTTAAAAGTGAGGTTTTTTTTCGAAATTAAGCATAATATTAACGTGCACCGGAAAAGTGTGTCGTTATTTTGTACTGGACCCCAAGCAACTTTTTGAAAAAATTAAATTAGCAAATATAAAAAGCTGACATCGTTTTAAATAAATACGAAAAACACTAGCCTATTAGTCGGTTAAAATTTATTATCAAACTTAAAACATTATATTTAACAAACTCAACGTTTTTTGTCTAATTGGAACATCTTCAGGTGAACATATTTGAATTATATTCATTTATTTAAAAAATCTAAGACAAACGAAATCTTACACATTTGATAATTTTTAATACAGTTATTTATAAATATAAATTTTAGAGTATAAATTATCAATTACATTTGTAGACAATTCGATTAATTTTTTTTATCTAAGAACTATTTTTCCTTAAAATGTTTTAGATAACTGAATTTAAACGAAACTGATGAGGTCCCAATTACGGTTAAATCCTTGTGTTTGTTCTAAAGTATGTTTTATATTTCTTAAAAAATTGATTTGTTTAGATTTAATTTTAAATTTTAACTAACTACTTGGCTCGACAGACCCGAAGGGCCTTGTCCTACCGAGACGACTGCCAGACTCTTATCTTACACGACACATTCTGGATTTAGGAGTCACACCTTGTCAGATTGTCGATTCTCCCACAGCCTTTCTTTTAAATTTTACCAAGACCAATTAAGATAGCTTCCAAATTGTTTACTGCTTTAAAAAAATTAGTTCAGTCGTTTTTCTGTAAGGAGGGGAAAAATCTTCGACCGATGTATTTGGAAGCATCGTCCGGATCCCGGGGCTTGTTATTAGCAGGTAATAAAAATATTATTTACTTCTGGGCTTTATCTATAAGACAATCGCCAAGCCTAGTCTCGCTTACAAGCAGTGTTAAATAAAAAAAACCGTGAATCTGGAACAAGGAGGAGTAAGTAATGCGTCAATAGTTTTGTACCGAAAGTTATCCCGTGTGATTTACGGATATCAACTAGTATACGCTTGACATATAATTTTAATATGATAATTAATAATAAATTACAATTCGCGATTTTAGTGATCTTGCCTAATTGATTAGGCTTAAGTATAAATTACAGAAATTAATGTTCTATTAACGTGTATGGGAAAAACATTTCCCTGTTAGGGTTGTTATTAGAAAACAACAGCCCGACGAACTTGATAATATATTGTTTGCCTCGCGGACAGAATGCACTCGATGCGGAGTGCATGTTAGCACACAATCATTCAGTCTGATCGATGTTCTGTGATGGCCCAGTTCCCAAGCGACGAGCCGGTTTTAGAATTTTAATCCGAGTACATAGAAGGGCGGATCCCAACTAGCTAATTGCTTGGCGCCCTTTCAAAACAAGCTTCGCCCAGCCACAATGGTCCCGACCACCGCTTCAGCCGCTTTAATGCGCTCTCTCGCTTGCAGTTATACAAACTATAGCAACACACATTCAGTGTTGTCTTTACTCTCGACACAAAAAGCGTGTCTCTATGGCGGAGTTGGGCACCGACCACTCGCGTAGACAAACCAAGGTGTTCCGGCGAATAGAGGAAACTAGACGAGGATATTTCGGAAATGTCAATGTTGTTCTGTTACATATCCATAATTACGCTATATACACTACTTCAAATTTGTACGTAGTAAAATACTTGGGTAAGAAATAGGAGGGGAAAATACGTAGAAGGAGAAGAAAAAGATTGAGGGGCTAAACCGTTGATGATACAAGAAAAAGTTCTCCTCATTTTAGTTATAAATTATCTTTACCACGACGACAATCATTTCTGTCCATTTCAGTAGCATTTATTTTCAGTTAGAGTCCTCTCGGAATTAAACCCAGTAAACTCTTCGATAGCACATGAGGTTTCGATGACTGTCCGCAACCTGTGGGGCACACTGTCAACTGATTGGCTGACGCTTCAGTCTGGTAACTTCTCCGGAATATGATGACGTGCACAGTGATCGAATCGTCGCGTTCTGTTGGTCAGTTATAACTCGGTAGAGAAATGTCGTAAATACTACGTCCAATTTCTAAACCCGAAAAATCTTTCTTCTACAAACAATTATTTTGATCTCTATTAATATAACGCTAACCAGTCTGACCGTCCGTTTGAACAGCATCAACTTAAAAACTATTAAACTGATTTCAAAGAAATCATCGTATTTCTATTTATCAAAATGTTTTATTTCTTACTTGTTTAGAGTAACAGGCTACATGAGGGTAATCCACACGGTGGCAATTGTCCTTTCATAGCATAGCAAGGTATTTTAAAGGGGGCATACGGAATGGTAGAGGAAGGTAGCCAAGGGTTAACTACTGCCCCGGGCTGTAGCTTAAAGATTCTACTCGACATTTACCTAAAAGTGATGGAGGTTCAAACCCTAGATAACCTGCTCGTTTTTTTAGGGCAACAGGCTACATGAGGGTGATCCACATTGGGCAACTCCCCCTTTAATAGCATAGGAAGGGATTATAAGGGGGGATGAGGAAGGGTAGAGAAAGGTAGCCAAGGGTTACTAGGGCCCCCGGGCTATATTTTAAGGATCCTACCGGGCATTCGCCTAAAGAAATGCAGGGAAAACCTTAGAAAAACCTGCATCGGGTAGGTCGGGCATTGGGTACTTGTCCCACGCCCTTTCGATAGCGGGAGAGGAGTTTGCTTTGGGGACGCAACATTCCCTTCTCCGTGCCTCGACCAGTTTAGGAGGCAGCTGGCCGACTATTCCAATGGGATAGCGGACAACTCTTACCGTATGCCCAAGGTCTGTGACACGGGAACATATACCTTTCAAAACAGGCCGAGGTGCCTTGTGGGAACCTTAGTTCATAAACGGAGAGGAAAAGGCATACCCAAAGGTAGCCCCTTCGTATCTCTCCTAAAAGGTTCTGCCTGCGAGAGAACATCCCTCGCAGGTTACCAGCGAGAGAATCCTCTCGCAGGCTCTAGTCAGTCCTGCTTCAGTTATGTCGGGCTCCTGGTACTTCTTTCACACCCTTCCGATAGCGACCGAGGGATTTGCTATGAATTCTCTCCTCAGTGCCTCGACCAGTTTAGGAGGCAGCTGCCCAAGGTCTACGATCATCTCAAAACATGTCGAGGTGCCTCGGCATGTGGGAACCTTAGTTTAAAAAACAACAGAGAAACTATTAGTTAGCATCCTCCAGAGCTCTCTGGGAAGCTTCACCTGCGAGAAAATGCTCTCACAGGCTTCCTTTTTTTAGGGTAACAGGCAACATGAGAGTAATTCACACGGTGGAAACTCTTCGTTAAGGGCATAGGAAGGGATTTGAAAGGGGGATGCGTAACGTTAGAGGAAGGTCCTCAAGGGTTAACTAGGGCCCCCGGGCTATGGTTTAAGGATCCTACCTGGAATTCGCCTAAAACTAATGCAGCACAAACCCTAGAAAATCTGCATCAGGTAGTTGGGGCTCTTGGTGCTTGTCCCACGCCCTTCCTATGGCGGGAGGGGCGATTGCCGTGTTGTCCTAGAATTCCCGTTTCCGCGCCTTGACCAGTTTAGGAGGCAGCTGGCCGACTATTCCAACAGGAATAGTGGACAACTGTTACCGTATGCCCAAGGTCTGCGATCCCGAAATTCTATTGGAATAGTCGGCCAGCTGCCTCCTAAACTGGCCAAGGCATGGCGAGGGGTAAGCTGCGACCCCACAGCAAACCCCTCTCCCGCCATCGGAAGGGCGTGGGACAAGTACCCAATGCCCGATCTACCTGATGCAGGATTTTCTAGGGTTTTCCCTGCATTTCTTTAGGCGAATGGCGGGTAGTATCCTTAAAATAATGCCTGGAGGCCCTAGTTAACCCTTGGCTACCTTCCTCCACCCTTCCGCATCCCCCTTTCAAATCCCTTTCCTATGTTATAAGAAGGGAGTTGCCACTATGTGGATTACCCTATACCAAAAAAAAGGTCAAGAGTGTGAGTTTAGAGGGGAGTCGCATTGGCTACTGATAACTGCATTGTCTTTGGATTAATGGCTTCCTTTAGGTATATCATTAGTATTTATTAAGGAGACTGAATTGTCTTTTAATTAAAGTTACATACGGATAGTTTTTTGTAAAACGTATAAATTACAAGAGAATATACAGGACGTGAATAGAATAGTGATTTTAATCATATATACAGTTGTGTATGTGGGGCCATGTTCATTACGATTATACGTAGTAGCATGATAAAAAATTGTTGTTAATGAGATCTGTGCCACAGTGGTAGACAACGCAACTTCCCAACTGATAGCGCAATGCATAATTTACTCTATTTTATAGATTTTTATTATCATTATAGTTACTGGCAGCGGCTTTCTGCAGTATTTGAATTATATATGAATGATATTTCGATATACATGAGGTTAAAATATAAACTAAGGGACCCACGCCGTTAATATTTATGTTTGACTCGAACCAATAGCGTGTCTGATGTTTACGAGTGAAACGTCGGAAACGGTTACAAGGATATCTAGCTTCAAAGTAGTACTTTCAACATGTGTTTGCTCAACTAAGAAATACGTATGTTCCGTTTCCTTGTGGTCGGGGACGAAGTTTCATTTTGTGGTATTTGTTTTGGTGGAGCGAAGCAAAGGAGGCGGTACTGAATAACTGGTGTCGTATCTGAAACGATTATTGCGAGGGCTTGAATATTGGTTTACTGTCTGCGACTGCAATTGCCTGTGATGTAACAGCGGGGAGCAGCAGGCTGAAAACATTAAGCGACTGCCAGATTACTGCCCCAAGAGCCGATGAGTTATAGGTTTCATTTTATGCTCCCCCTCCACAAACGACCCCTTCGCTCTTGGAAACTCGTAAGAGTGAAATGGCGGGGGACTTTGCAGTGGAAAAAAGAAAAATAGAGGGAAAAAATGGAGGAAGGAGCAGGGCAGGGATAATAACGGGGGGCGCGCTCTCAAAACTTTTGCAAATTACAGATAAATTAACTGTCGTGACAAATGACGCGCGGTGCCAAAGATATCTACTTTCCCCATTGTAAAGAATTGGATTCAGGCTGTCAGGATAACGATCAAATAACTGTCTCCTAAAAGGAGTGTTAATTATTCTGCCAGGGTAATCGGCGTGGCTGGCCAGCCTTGCTAATCATTTAGTATTTCCCACTAAATCTCGCAATTTTGTATCCCAGAATTAATTAAAATTGTTTCGCTTTCATTAATTAAAGAGCAAAACTTTTATGGGGTTGTAAAAATAAATCTTTTCAGAATTGCAATGAACTGAATTTCTATTCGTACGTTTAGTAGGTGTAGCGGCACAGAAACACTAGTCTTTTGGATCGGCAAATAAAACAGTCTCATATCTAAATGTCTCCCCCTTTACGAACTTTATTGCGCAATACACTTAACTACAAATGTATTTATTCGTCGTAGAACACGTTTGTCGAGTCCAAGAAAGTGTAAATTACGTGGGAACAAAATTTACGTGTGTGTTTGAAAGGAGCTACTGTTCAACAACTGAATCATGGTGTCGTAAAATTTTTAATAATGCATGCCGACCCTCCAGATCGTTGGCTGAGGAATAAAATTTCCTATTCATGTTTTAATACCTTAAAGAAACGTAATGGAGGACTCATGAAACTCATAGGCTTATAATAAGTTGCGAACATATGTTAGTCTGGATTGTACACCACGATTTAGATGCTTCGAATTTTTTTTAGAGTAACAGGCCACATGAGGGTAATCCACATGGTGGCAACTCCCCTTTAACAGCAAGGGATTTGAAATGGGGATACGGAAGGGTAGAGGAAGGTAGCCAAGGGTTAACTAGGGCTCCCGGGTTATATTTCAAGGATCCTACCTGGCATTGGCCTATAAGTGATGCAGGACAAACCCTAGAAAACCATCATCAGGCATTGTTGGGAATTGGGCACTTGTCCCACGCTTTTCCGATGGCTGGAGGTGGGTTTTCTGTGCGTTCACGGCATTCGCTTCTCCGTGCCTCGAATTGTTTAGGAGGCTGTTGGCCGACTGTTCCAATCTCTTACCGTATGCCCAACGTCTGTGACCCCGGAATAGACAATTCTCAAAACAGGTCCAGGTGCCTCGGATTGGATGAACCTTAGTTCAAAAAACTAAGGTAGTCCTCTCCGGCTCTCACATATTTATTTTCTATATCATTCAGTGGAACATTCGAGTAATATTACCACCGAATTCGTATTTTTTGCGCTTCATAGCCTCACTCTGTGCGAACTGTTAGTACAAGGCAAATTAAAACAAATAGAGGTTATAATTAAAAAAAACAAGTGGTACTTATAAGAATTATATTCTGAATTACTTCGTTCGGACATGAAACGCTTTCTTATTTCATAATTCTCTGTGAGACACTCATAATGATTTCAGTTTAGAGGAATTTTCCTGTCTTAAAGCGAGTTGGAAACGATTCTTCATTCTATGGACCGCTGTGTCGAAGTTGTTGGACTTGTGTCGAAACATCTTCTTCGGGCTTGACAGCGTATCTACAAAGTTTTGCTCGGCCCCTGCGGTCTGTTAGTTAACGCAGCCGGCCCACAAACACTATTACAACTGGTTACCTTGCAGATATGTTGCAAAGTCAACCTGCTCCAGTTAGCTCAAGTATTCTGTGTTGTTTGTTAACGTTAGTAAACGGACATCGTATAATAAGCACCACTTTAAATAATTAAACTAAATGTATTCACTGACATCAAAATTCGGGCCTTATCAGACGTACAGAAAAAACCGTCAGTAATTACTTATTATTATTACAAACAATAACAATAAACAAAAACCAAACAGAATATTTAAGAATTTAATTCTAAATGTTTTTAAGATTTATCGTGTCAAAATGAACATGGATGGAATTTAAAATCCAGAATTTACGACATTAATATAGTCTACTATTTCATTTCAGAAATTTATTTAAATTATAACTAAGGTTTTTTAAATTTATTCTTAGTAAAAAGTGAAAATTTGTCACCAATGGTTTTAAGTTAGATTCATATATATATATATATTGTAATATTTTAAAATATTATAAAAATGGATGGGCGCTTTTAAATGAAAGAACTTAAGTAAAAACTATTAAACAAGATTTATTATCAATTTTAAAACAAGTATAAAATACACAAAATATTTGAGATCTCAGGGTCTTGAACTGGATTTGATAAATGGTAGAATTTATATAATCAAAATTACATTTACTTTTTATGGAAATCAATGCGTCTGAACATAGACGAAATTTGTTGCGGAAGAAATAATACTAAAGATTGAATTTAAACAATTTTAATTTTATCAAGAATTAACGATCTCATTTTATCGATAATTAAAATAATTAAAGAACGATCTGACTTTTATCTTTTAAACACGGTTTACAAATGATTTTAAAGTTTTTCTCTACTTACGGCCGCCCAGGTCTCAGTTTTAGTTTTTCGTGCACAATTTTGGGGACATCACAAGTTTTCTAAGTTCTCACAGACTCTAAATGTTCACAGGCTCTAATTGGTGTAGTTTGTTAGTTGGTTTAACACAAATTGGTTGATTCTCGATGCTTTACTGCAACCTGGATTTGTGGATCTCGTGACTTTAGTTGACAATGGACTTCATTGGTTTGTTTGAATATTGCTTTACTTTTTAATATTGGAAAGCATGTTTGTGACTGGACCACATTCTTTCGTTCTGACTGCCGACTGTAAAACTTTTCGTCTGGTCTATTCGCTGTCTGCTGCCCGACTGTACTGTTCAAATTTTCATGACTTGGAATTTTAGTCTTTTCTTCTCGCTGCCTACGGCCCGACTGTATATTGCTGACTGTTCGTTCGTCTCGCAAGTTTTGAGCGCGTAGAACCTTCTTGACTCCTCAAGAATGCTTTCTTTGCCTTGCCGGATTGTTGCGGCGTCCGCTCTATATCCACTAATAATGAGTCCTCTACAATCCAACTTTCCAATTAGAACAATGTCTTAATTACCAATTACTACAATATATATATATATATATATGAGAATTTTTAATGAGCTTTCGATTGGTCCTATGTAATAAATTCATCGAATTTTTGTATCGCATTGTGTATATTTTAAATATTTAAGGGATCTTTTCAGTTTTTATAATACAGTATATCCAGCTGGTGAATTTATATATGATATTAATGTTCAAAGATGTAAACAATTCCAGTACCTTAAAATGTTAATTCTTTCAAACGGAAACTGTAAGTATGATCAAGAAGTTAGTGAATTTAATTTTGTTTAGTCTGGTGTGAATAGATTTTCATACAAAAGTTACCGATTAAAAATCAGCCATCAAAATGTCTGGAACTATATTTAAATTATTGTGAGAAATTGAGTAAGAAAGGCGAAACGCTTTGTCAAGACCATTACGCGTATATGACAGAATGGTTAGTTGAAATGATAATTTAAAAAAACCCACCCAGATAAACGTCGTCTAATTAGTGTGGATCTGTGATTTGTTTTACGACTTTTGCATAATTATTTAACGCTGACTGCCTCTTTGCTCGATTCTTAGTGATAAAACCCAGAAACGTGATGAAATTAGCTGTACCCCTGTGCATGCAAAATATATGATACAAAATCAAGTTTAAAAGTTCTATTGCTGACCATGGATGCTCATACTATTGGTTTGTTCCAGGAAAAGAATAGATTCACTACATAGAGGTTTGTTTTAATTGTTTTCGCGAACAAGTTAGTATCAAATAGTTTTTTGAGAGAAAAGGTTGATAGGGACCGAGGGTTACATAAATTAACCAAATTTACGAAAGCTTACAAAAATATTTTCAAATGGAGTTTTATACACTGTTAAAAAAATTATTAAACGTCCGTAAAATAAATATAATGTAATCTAAGACAAACTGACGAATGATTAATTATTTTCTGCACGTAAAACTCAAACTCATGGCTGACTGATAATTATGTTTTCTATTTCTTATCTTATAACTTACAATTCATTCCAAACATATCGGCAACGAAGATTTATCCCTTAACCTTCTTTTTCAAAATATAACTTAGTTGTATTCAGCAACCATTGTAGATTTAATTTTATACGATTTAAATTTTACGAAGCGCCCCCATGTGAGGTCACATTGAGACAGCTGCTGTGCAGAAAAATTGTTTGCCGAGTTGGAATAACACTTAAAGTTCAGCTGCCCTCGATGACACAAGTGTTTCGGGGATTCACTGAAAAATGGTGGCTAGTAACCCTTTAAAGATAGTGAGGACTGTACCCTTCCAAGAAATCCAGTCGGCAGCTGAAAGCCTCACATCTCCGTGCAACCAAACGCATACTTGGGAGTTCACCCCGAGAGACTGCAAATGAAAGCTTCGATTAAAATGAGCTGCGTGCCTTCGCCATGTTGTCATTCTCCACGACGCCGGCCTGGCTGCTGCCTCGAATTTAAATTAACAATTATTGCCCGCACTGAAATACTCGTATAAATCAGTCGGTGACGGTTTGCATTGATTTAATTAATTAATTGAGCTTATCTTTCACGTACTGGCATTGTTACCGCTACAGGCGAAGGCTCCGTATTTGTAGAAGTATGTGTGTCGACGGTCTGTTAATTGGCTGACGGCATTCTACGAACATGTGTAAAACATTATAACTACTATACAACTATAAGTAGAAATACATTTACACGCTTGTACGAAATATACTTAAAATTGTATTTTTTTAATAAAACTTAAATGTCGCAACATAAAATGTCATTAGCGACCACCACATTGGTTTACATAATATATAATTATGATTAAATTAGGCAGCATATGTTAGTTTCCTTGGCGAACTACAGCATCTTGAAGATCGTCGCTAGGTCTGATAATTCGATGTTGCCCAAGATGCTGTTTCTGATTGTACAGTAGTACTCGCAGCTCTGCAGGAAATGCCATTGGAACAGTCGGCCAACTGCCTCCTAAAGTAGTCGAGGCACGGAGAAGGGAATGCTGCGTCTCCACAGCAAACCCCTCTCCCGTCATCGGAAGAGCGTGGGACAAGTACCCAATGCCCGATATACCTGATGCAGGTTTATCTAGGGGTTTTCCTGCATTTTTTTAGCCTAATGCCGGGTAGGATCCGTAAACTATAACACGGAGGCCGTAGTTACCATCCTTGGCTACCTTCCTCCACCCTTCTGCATCCCCTCTTTCAAATCCATTCCTATGCTATTAAAGAGGAGTTGCTAACACGTGGATTACCCTGTTATTCTAAAAATAAATAACACGTCGAAGGCTCAGCTGGAAAATGTGTATTAATTTAGTATGCACAGATCTTATTCGAGACAGGATAACTTGGCTATTTCTGTTCAGCTGCTTTGGGAATTTTACTTCATTGAATGCTTTAATGATTGTATATACTGACGAATTAATCTCATCCAGGCTTTTCTTTGTCCAGTACTCTGCGATATTCTTGTAGCAAGTTTTTAAATGATCATCACTATCTCTTCTAATGTTCACCTTGACATTAAATATATTTTGTTTTGTGGATAGGATTTATCCATTGTAGGGATCTTCAACTCGATTTGGTTTGGTTGTGAGATCTATAAAATGGAAATATTATTGTTGGAGTTTCGACTAATAAATTATTTTATGCGTTAGTTATTTTTTTATAATTTGCCTGAAAAAGACTGGTGGACAATGAGAGCACTAAGGAGAAAAGTATGTTTCGTTTTTTTGGAAAACCTTTCATCCCCGAACCACAACCAGTAATGTCCAATGACAGCAGTTTCTGGTCACCCGATGCCGAGAGACGTTTATGTACATCTATTCACACTCAGTCCCCGCCATTTTTTTGCCATTTTATATCCAATTTCTTATGCAAAATTAATTTAATTAAAAGTGTTCAAAACCTATGTACCTCCGTAAATAAGACTACTCATAATTTCATTTTTTAACGATTGAAGAAGTTTTTCATAGATATTCTAGCAAACATTATGAACCAATTCTTAGAATATCAGTGCAATATCCTGATTACTGTAAAACACATCGTCAAGTACTGTACCAAATACGACAAAGAGAGGATACAAACGTTGAAAGAAGACTTCAACGAGGACACGAAATACACCAAAAAAAATTAATTAAATTCTTAAAAATAAGTAATCTGTACCCCAAAAATTAAAAACAACAAATATTTAAATCGTTAGTGACCTTGTTGTTTATGGGACTTTAAATAAAATAAAATTATAAAAAATCTCCATTTATTTCCTGCTGTATCAAGAGTGTAGGTTATATCCATAATTGATTCTCTATAAGGCCAAAGGGTTCTGTATTAGTAATAGTAACGTTTTTAAAACACCCTAAGTAACTAGATGTTATCAAAATAAAAAAAATTCAGTTATGGAATGGTTACGTAATCATTTCAAATAAGGCATTTCCTATTAAATATATTACAATATTAAAATTTTACCGTGGATTGCCGATTGCTTTAGAAATTACTGACGTTAGTTTATATTCGATTTTTTCTTCCCAGCAACAGAGGTAAAACCTTGTCTCTTGACATATTCCCTGTGAAAGATTTTTCCCCACTCGAGAAACCTTCCGTGGATTTAGCACTGGCCGGAAAAGTAATTCTGTCTTCCCTAAAGAGGAAATGGCCGTCGATGAAGTTTAGGGCGAGAAAAGATGGTGGCTCCCTAAATCAAGAATTTTCCTTCGGTCCGCGAAAAGGTTTCAGATGATATAATTTTTTGTATAACACTAATAATAATTATATTTATCTGACTTTTAAAATTAATGATATAACAACAAATAATACGTCAAAATTCACAGTCCTCATGTAATTAATTGGAAG
Source organism: Zhengitettix transpicula (assembly GCA_037074705.1). NCBI lineage: Eukaryota > Metazoa > Arthropoda > Insecta > Orthoptera > Tetrigidae > Zhengitettix > Zhengitettix transpicula. Next base: position 28,563,581 of record CM073596.1, read on the forward strand.
TAATTATTTACAAATTTCTCTTCGACATTATCGTATTATAAATGTTCATATTTGTAAAATGTTTATTATATTTGATTTCTAGATAAATAAATATTTTATTTTAATTTTTTACCTTAAGATGTCCCAAAATTTAGGGACGAAACGTTGCGTTCATATTGAACTAAATAAGCTTCTGACTTATTGGCTGTTATTTCATTAACACTAATAATAATTAAGATTTACTGGTCACTGAACTTATCAAACCTTCATCTTTAAATTAGTATTTCGCGTAAGGTTTTTTTAAAAAATAAAATGGGAGCATGCTCACGACAATCATTTAGTTTTACACCTTCCGACCAAATGGAAGTTTTATATTATTATGCTCCAGTTTAAATCTATTATAATTATTTATAAAACCCTGGCGACAGTATGAAAACTTAAAATCATTCAAATTTACGAACCGTGTTGCGATTTAAATTTGTCGTTTGTTTTTAAGAGAGGATTTATCACTATTGAATGTATTCATGAAAGTAAAAAAATAATCAATGTAATTTTTTTCTTACGTCTATATTCATTATGATGTCTAGAAAAAATATATAATTTCTTTTTATTATTTGAATTATTATTGACTTTTAATGAACCACTCCATAAATATAAAAAAAAAATTAATAAATAATTCCGTAGATATTAAAAGTGATTCTGAAAATATTTTCTGTACGATCGATAAAAACAAATCTATTTTCAGTTAATTGATTTTTATCGGTTTTAAAAATACTTGCAGGGATTTAATAAATCAATGTTGATTTGGATGGTTTGTCGCTTGATTTAAGTCCACCTTTGGAAATGATATTTTAGTGTTCATAGGCTTGAAGCGAACTTGAGTCACAAGTGCAAATGTTTCGTTGTCCTTATTTATTCGATAGGCTGCGTGGAATGAGCCTAACAGGGCAGCCGGTCTATTCCTTGGAAAACGTTCTTTAGGGAATTCCTGAACCTTCTCAGGTGTCGATTTGTTGCTGCTGCTGCTGCTTCTACGAACCGCGTTGCACGCCAACAGTTTTTTTTATTCCTTCCTTTCGGGCAGGAGTCGAGGACTACAGGTACGTAAAACTCTCAAGTCGAAGCTTCTTACCGCATTCTCCCGTAATCGTCCTAACTAATCCTGTTAAGGAGAGGAGCAGATGGAGAAAACCTGCAACCTTCTGCCGTTTGCAGTTGTTTCTTCTTTTCAAATGCAATTGTTTCCATGACTTCCTGTCTACGGATTCTATAGGAATATTCTATTACTGAAATTACAATTTATAATAAAATAGTATTTATTTCTAAATATTATTGCATATATTGTCTTTGAAATTTATTTCTGTCTAGCAAGTCATTGGTCCCCTATGAACAGTGAATATATATATATATATATATATATATATATATATATATATATATATTGTAGAGATTATCAATGTGTATTGAAAGTTTTTTTTTAAATAATTTTCTTTAATATTACTGTCGACGTAATTTTGAGGCCATAGCAGTGTCAATACCAGTCAGTGTGGCGCAATAATACAGAGGCTGAAAAGGTTACTACTCTGTTATTGTCGGCAAATCGTATGTAATTCACCGAACTTTGGGAAAACAACAGTGTGTTTTGGAAGCCTGACCGGTGTGGTCATGACGAGCGACTCTATTTTTTTTTAGACCAGCCGAGGATTCTCGTGACAGAAGTCAGCAATAAAGGCTGAAAATATAATATTCAACGTTTTGTATTAACGTACATTTACAGTAAAGCTGTCTGTGATAATAAGTAGGATGAAGTAAAGTTCGTGAACAGTTGTTGGAGAGGATACGTAAAAGTTTTATATAAATATAATTACCAACAGATTTCTCTAGTTTTCTTTAGATTGTTTTATATATGTTATTGTATATTTAATTAGTATTTTTTTATGTAACTATTTTGGTGCAAATAACTATAATTATTAGAGACCCTGTAAACGGCCCTGAAGTGTTAAATTAAATCTAAATTTGTAATAAATATATTTCCTTTATCTTTAAAAAGTTGTAATAATTCAAACATAAAATACAGTTAATTATCTTTCCCTTTAAAATTCGTTTTTATACTTAAATTGGTCCCCCAAACTTTAGGCTTTATATTTATTATAATTAATTTTTATACCACAATATATACATTCGTAATTCTAAAACAGAAAAAAAAACGCTTAAATATTTAGTTTTTATGAGATTCTTGCCCATCGCTGAGTTGTAAAATTCTAATTTCATTCAGTCGGTAAAAACGTAAAAATATTATAAAAAGAAACCTTGTTTTAATATTAAATTTTTTAATAAAAATTCGTAGTTCGTCATTTCATCTTAGGCTTTTAATAAAGTGAAAATGTGAACAAAAAAAGAAGAAGACTGAACATTAATTACATATTATAAAACAGTTTCATGTTGCATTTCGTCAACTATATTAACTTTTATTTGATACAACGTATTTTTTTTCACTAATTATTCAAAGAACCATGTAAGATATATTCTGAAATAAAATGAGGCATGGTAACTAATTTCTTAACGAATTTTTTATTATTATTATCAGAAATTGTGTGCTTGAATTTTATTATTTTTAAGACTTAACATTAATTTACTTCTAAAAATCTTAAACTATATATTTAACGACTAGTGTCTATCCAATTTTGTCTTCTAGATTTTTTTTACTCACGCACTGTGCTCTGCGACCGAAAATTACGATATAAAAAAATAAAATGTGTTTCGAATGTCTAGAAATATATTTTGTAAAAAAAAACCTTTATACATGAACCAGGTAAAATTAATTCATGGAGCATTCTGTATTCTGGTAATTAACTCGTATACCCGATGGGTATTTAAACCAAATATTGTAATTAGAGTTTCCCATGGCTTACATTTATAATTTAATAATATATGCTGTGGTCCCTATTTAGGATATTCTATTTCCGTGACCGTCTCCCGCTTGGTTGGCTTATTATTAGTTTTAACCTGGTTGTTTTTGCTCTCCCATGGCTGTTTTCAGAACACTAAAAAAATCTCAGAAGCTAAGTTCATATGAGTTAAGTAGATTTTGAAAATGAACTGTTACGATTGAGATCAGACTCAGACGTTTCGATCTAGCGTTAGTCGAGTCCATTTTGATGTCATTGTACATTCACGATACTTCACTTAAGAACCTCAGCTGTAATAGAAACTATGCGGAAACCATTCCCCTATTTTTCAAATGGCAACTCAATTCATAATGTGATCCAAGAGTTGGAAGATATTTGCTGAAAAAAAAAATTGGCGTAACTTACTGATAGTTTGTGTTACTTTCAACGAATTATTTGGCCATTGAGGACACGGTAGACAAATTCGGAAAGATATTCAAACAAGTTAGGCCTGACCTACCATTCGAGCTGTCTTCACCAGTGGAATTTGGCTCTGGTTCCCGACGTCTTGGCACGGTTCACCCAAACTCTTCAGCTCATCGTTAAGAATCCAATTAAAGGCTCCTAGAATTAACGTCGTTACATTGAAACTCGCACACGTACTTACCGACACAAAAATGTAGAACAGCTTCCACAACGGTAACCGTTAATGCAAAACGTGTAAGTTTGATTATTTTCGACTCAAACAAACCTGGAATTTTCTTCAATAAATATTTCTCAAGTAGTATAAATATTGGAGCAGGTACAGGTTTCGGCAAATTTTGCATAATCAAATGTAGTTTTATTGCTAAATTATTTTGATGCAAAATGTTTCGTAAATAATTGTATGATTAATTGTATCAAATTATTTTGCTTCCAGATACCCGATATCATGCATAAAACATTCCGTTTCTTAAAACCTTTATTTGTGTAATATAATCGTAGTATTATAGCGATGTTGACGCTTTGGAAATGTTTAGGGAACAACATTGCATTGCTTATGAAAGCTTATCGTTGAGAATACGAGGTATAAATCTTTCTTTGCGTTTACAATGCCTCATTATATCAAGGTAATGGAAATGGACATTGAGTGGATACGGGTACGAGTCTCCACCTTCCATTGTCTCCTTCGAATTATTATCCTTGTATTTTCCCTCCTAACTCATATCCGTAAACGGTAGCTGCGCAACGTTGACACTGCGATGGTCCTTCTATTAAGGTACTAGGAATTTTAAATGCAACGGGTGTAGCGGTTGATCATTTGTCTTGTTGGCAAACACGAAGGTCAGGTAGTTCGCAGGTGGAAGGATGATGTCTGTCTGCAGTGTTGTCACTGGGCGAAGACTGGCAGCCTCCTGCTGACATGTGGCAGCGTTTTATTGTCACAGGGAAGAGATAAATAGCGGCTGCCATTGTGCTCGTGTATTTAATTATGCATGTAATAACTCGCGATGGCAGGTCTGTTGCGGTTTCGCGCTATTTGTTTACGACTGGGCCCAGTGATAAATTAAGCTGAAAGGTAGGTGAGCCAGTCTGAGTTTCACGTTTATCTCCAGATCAATTACAACACTCGTATATACATTTTTGCTGTTCCCCTCATGAAGTGACGTGGAAAACAAAACTAGTAACATCTTATCTAGACGTCACTAGAGTATTTACAGACGCTGTACTCAACACACGCATTCGGATATGTGCAACTGCATTTATAATATTCAGAAACATTTTGATTACTATAATTTTACTAAATGTAAATAATGTTCAGTCTTTTGTTTTTATTTGGTTAACATTTTCCCCTTATTAAAAGCATAAGATAAAACTACGAAATTTTTTGAAAATATAAATTTAAAACGAGTAAGTTTTTTTAATATTTTTTTTTTACTTTTTTATCGACTGAATGAAATTAGAATTTTGCAATTCAAGAATTGGCAAGTATTTCATAAAAACTAAATATCCGAGTATTTTTTCTTGTGTTTTATAATTACGAATATACGAATATATATATTCTGAAACATTTCATGGGAGTTGTCTGAAATGTTTCACTTATAAAATTTTTTAGGATATCCCATTGAAATGTCTCTTGCTTATTCACAGTGTAATTATATTTACTACTAGCTGGGTGCCCGGTGTTACCCTTGTACTTATTTATATAAACCCGAAAAAGTATTTAATTGTATATTAATCTTTATTTAAGAAGTGATTTAACGTAATTATAACTTTGCCTAGTTGAGTGCATACAATTGAGGGATAGTGTATTGAACAGGTATAAAATATTGCATCAATCCCAACAAACATACCGCAAAGCTTATTTTTAAATATACTCCTTGAGTATTGCAGGATATAATTGCCCTTCAGTCTTCAGATATTACGAAAGATTAAATAGATGAAAGTCTTAGCTATATTCACAATGTAAACAAATATTCGCCATATTAGAGAATATGGCACGAAAATTAACTTACATTTTGCTCAAGAATCGTAAAGTATTCGTATATTTTATTTCATTATCATCCGATGTATAAAATTTTACTTTTTATTCAACGAAAATACTTCTGCTTTATTTAATTACGTAAAAAGGAACTATTTTCTTTGTTCGCCGCGTAGTAACGTCTCTCGTGTCGTCATGGTCTCTTGGCGCGCAATTTAATTTATAAAGTTTTTCAATTCTAATTGTTTTCACATTTATTTTAGGGGTTTCTCACCCCCTAAGTACCGTTTCTCGTTTTTTGAACAATATGTGTACTAAGTTTCGTTGCAATCTGTCCACGCGTTAAAATTTGTATAAAGATCAATGTAAATACATGCATACATACATCCTTCTTTATTATATAGATTTTAATAGATTTCACAGAAAATCAATGACTTTCTACAGAGCAATAAACTGCAAAGACAGTATATGAAATAATACTTAGAAATAAATATGATTGAATTATAAAATGTGAATTATGTATTAGAATATATCCGTTGGAAGGAATGTACGGAAAAAATTTGTATTTGAAAAGAAGAAAGAACTGCTAACGGTAGATGGTTGCTCGTTCTCTCCATCTGCTTCTCTCCTTATCACAATTAGTTAGGACGAATATGGGTGAATGTGGTAAGAAGCTTCGACTGTATAACAAAAATTGTATGCTTCTGCAAAAAAAAAACTTTATTGACATAATCCTCACATTCATGTAACGATATTAAACATATTAATAACCAATTTGTAGTCGTTCAATAATCATAAATATCACTGATTTTCTAGTATTCATGTATGTCTAATAACTTTATTCAACATACATTGGTAAAACCATAAAACCTTAAGAAATGTAATTTCACAATATTTTATAAATTGTTTCAATCATTTTTAAACAGTCGCGTATCCAAATGTGGTCCACATCCTTAATAAAAAAAATTATTTTAATATATCCTCAGTTTCAACCTCATATAGGATCTTAATTTTTGTTTCGCCACTATTCAAGCATTATTGAATCATATTTACTTTGCGACAGTTCTTTTACAATCTTAAATTATTTTTCTTGTCTCTTACATTCAAATTACGCTTAAATTGAACAAATATTAACAGTGTACATCAGAAAGTAAAAAATAATATTAACCCCAAGTTGTTTCGATTAATTATTTATCGTGCTTGAGTGCTCGTTTGATACGACAGGCACTACGTACTTTGCATAATTCGCGGCGGGACAATAATTTTGGTATAACAGACAGTGTAGCCTCATGCGTGTTTAATGCAGTCCTTTTACGAGCTATAAAGCAGTGACATAAAGTGGGCTCAAAGTCGTATCTGTTTTGGTAATTCATGACTTTACCGTTGTACGTTGGTTACTTTACATAGTAACAGATTTCGGAACGTTTCTTAAATCTCTCTTTTCTTTATATCTAAATAATCTAATATAATGTTTTCAAATTACTGGCCAACACGATTCTTTATCTAAGCAATAAAATATCATATACTTCGGTGAATCTGTTAAATACTCGTTTATGTTTTATATAAATCAATACACTAATGGAGGTCACTCGCTGTGATATTTAAAGCTCATTTTCTGTGTATATATATTTATTAAATTTATAAATGGTTGATTCTATATTCCTTTATTAAAATTGAGTCTAAAACAATAAAACATTATTTTATATTTAGTGTTCTATTTATTTATTTTCCCTTTCAAGCAATTTCATAACAAATTAAATAGTAATAATACGATATTATATTCCCGTGTAATTATCTACCTCATAATAATTTATGCGAATTTAGTGAGAATAAATGGAGTCGGCCTTAACGTGAATGTTTACTTTTATCACACGATTAAGTCCCACATTGTAATGTGGGACAACAGAACACAAACGAATAAAGTAATTAAGTAACGAATAAAATTTGTTTACGTCACTGTGTTAATGTGTTTGAGATAAACACTAATTGTATTAGCAAGCAAATAGCATACATACAATTTACCCTTAATAATGCTAATTAAATACAACACATTTTAATTATAATTCAACAATGATATTGCTCCAATATATTTCAATTAGGAAAAATTATTCCAGCGTTAAAAATTAAACATGCAAATATGGGACTCTCTTCAATATTAAACCGTTCAGCTATCAGATATTTGAGGATTAAATTTTTAGCCCTTCATAAATTTCACAGTTTGAGACTTGAAATTAGTTATTTTTTAATACGCTACATTATTTTGGAAATTTAATTTAGCTTCTCCCTAACAATTATGATGCATATATTTAAAATATGTGGAAGGATAGGCAATTAAATGTTCGAATTGCGTTAAGTGCGTGAAATTAGACACATTGTAATAAAAGGAACTATTTTATTTCATAGTCAACAAAAGTCTAGTATCGCAAGGGACGACCAATTCTCGTGAATACGACTTGTAAATCAACTACATTAGATTTATTTTAAAAATATATAATTTTTATTAAGGCTTAGTCTTTTTATGCAACTAATTATTATTTACTTGTACCGTCAATTTTAGATATTGTACAGAAAAAATTATTTTATTCACGAATCAGCATAAAATATGGGTTTTCAACAATTAAAGTAATAACCCTAAGAGGTAGTACGTAAAAGTAACCAAGGAACTCCGTACCAAAATTTTATATTCAATCTACTTATATGTATTTTATAAATTGTCAATGAAACGTTGTTTTCTTTTCCATTTCTGAAGACACACATGATTAAGGGATTTTAATAAAAATATGCAGATACTATTAATATTAACAATTTTATTTAATGAATTTAAAATACACTGTGTATTAGTCTTCAATGAAATAAACAATTAAATTCAATGTATTTGTTATAGGCAGTGGAATAAATTTATGATGTACAATTTATATAGTGGCATTTAATATTGTGTATACATTTATTTATTTCTGTTTAATGCTGTCATCCGGCTGTGTTTTAGTGTGTAGGAGGTTGGATATTAGGACGTAGGCTGCGCACGTAGGCTGCATGCTGTTATCGCGGTTAGTTTTTGTTATAGCGCGTGCCGGCCATTGCGTCGCCTCATTTTTATTTTACGGCCGACAAGCCGCTAATAATAAACATCGTTAAAATACACACACACACACACACACGTAGACTACGCGCCACCGTGCTTACAGAGAGTGGAGGTAGCGTCTGGACAGCTATTTTTAGTTCGTACTCGACTTCGTTGAGAACCTATCAACACTGCAGCCTATAAAACGGTCGTCTTGCGGTCGCGGGGATGAGAAAGTCTGAGACACACACATATTTAAGTATTTATTCTACTGTAATTCGTCATGAATGTAGTAATATTGTAATAGGTAATAATAAAAATGATAGCCAAATTGAGACTAATATAGAAATGAAAATTTACGTCTGATTGAAAAAATTAATAATAGGAACGATAGCCAAATACAGACAAAAGAAGTGATAATATAAAAACCACATAACGTTTCTGGAAGCCTTGTTCCTTTCTTCAGGTGCAGAAAAATGCGAGAGCATAGAGAGACACAACGGCAAGAGTCAGTTATTGAAACGTTGTGTGGTTTTTATTGTCACTTCTTTGTCTGAATTTTGGTATTATTTTTATTATTAATTTTCAATCAGACGTATTTTATTTTAATATGGTAATGGGATGAAATCAGCGTATAAGTTTGAATATTTAATTTTCTATAATAATAATTTATTTATATATAATATATAAAGGAAACATCAAATTGGTTATAAATTGCTTAAAATATTAGGATTGAAGTATAAATGTTAATAATTGTAATGTAAATTAATATTTTATTATAATAATTTTGAATTATTGAATATACAAGTAAGGGATGTTTCTCGCAGATCCTCAACGTACTTCTCAATAAGATAAGTGTAAATAAAAAATGCCCGACCTACCTGATGCAGGTTTTCTAGTGTTTTCCCTGCGTCACATTCAGGCGGTTATTTCCTTAAACCATAGCCCTGGGGCCTTAATTAACCCTAGCTATCTTCCCCTACCCTTCCACATGCCCCCTTTCAAATCCCTTCCTATGCTATTAAAGGGTAGTTGCCACCATGTGGATTACCCTCATGTAGCCTGTTACTCTATAAAAAAATTTAAGAAATTGAGAGGTATTTTTCTCTTGCAATATTCCAAGTAAATTGTTTTATTCTCTTACTATAGTGGCTTATAATTGAAAAAAATATATTATCTAAAAGTCCTGTAACCGGCATATTTATTTCCTCTGGAAGTAAATATTCTTAACCTATGTTTCACTTTCACTTTCAAATTATTGTTGTAGCACCTAAACGCACGTCATTAATTTGTCGTTAAATACTTTTCGTTACAGACAAATGTATTATTTTTTTAAATGGAGTGCAAATTAAAATACCAGACGATATACAAGACGTTTAATGAAGACCAGATAAGCGAAATAACAGCGTGTAATCCAAAATTAAATGATACGATCAGAAACAGCCAGGGTGTTCTTTGTAGCGTCGTGTTCTCGATAAAGCGGTTATAATGTCATATTCAAGACACGGAATGAATATATGATTAATATCTGAGTATTATGTCGTGTAAAATGATAAGGTAATTATAACAAAATTAAAGATGATCGTTGTCGACAAACGCCGTTAATTACGGCTTTCGTTTCTTGTGATAGAATAATTATCAGAGTATAATGACAGGAACTAATAGATGATGTCCTGGCAGCTTGTTCGTAGAATATTTATTACAGATATTTTCTTCAGACAGCGGTTCTACTTTGGCTGAACACCTGCGCTCTAGTTTATATTTCTCGCAATATAGTGTCTGTGTAACAAACTATGCTGTATAGCTTACGGATACAAATCAAGCTTTTATAGAACGATTTATTTTTTCTTAAGCAGAGCGATAAAATGTTTATGGAAGTTCAGAGTTATACATTGTAACATGAGTTAATTCTTGGTTAGGAATGTAAACAGTTAATTTATATTTATCCCGCGACACTTAATAGGGCGTAAGACAGAACTTTACCAAAATCTACTCTGAATAACCTGCTACTGGTGCATAAATTCATCAGACTAACAAATGTTTACAAAACGCAATCTCCATCCGACAAAAGCGACTCGGCATGCACGAGATTTGGTTTGTAAATGTGAATGGGTCAATGCTATGATAATTAAAGAGCCGCACGCATGAGTAACGAGATCGTTTTTGCTCCTTCGCGTCTTCGTGTTCATTACAAACAAGTTCTGCGGAGCTTTAATCCTAATGAGATCTTTTCTGTTTCAAACCAAATACATACATTACCAAATTATTTGAAATACCTGACATATCAACTTGGTCACACTTAAGACCCATTGAGTTCGTTGCCTGGTTTTGTGCGGTGATCACCTGAAGAAAGCAACAAGGACTTGAATTCATTTTATCACTTAATTGTGTCTGTTAATTTCCTACATATTAATGCATCTTTCGTACGACCAATAATTTAAATTACACTTTAAGTATTAATCAACGCACTATACTTACTTTCGTGAATTGAAACCAACTGATTTCCCCCTTTAAGGTACTTCGCATCCTCCGGTCACAGTTTCACAATTGTCACTGATTGAACAGTTTACACAATAATCTCCCTAAACGACATTCCTGTTTGTTTTTTTAATTGAATAGCACATTATGAAACAGATGTGTCTTCAATTTAATACCTTATATAGAAATATGAACCATTAATGCTAACTAATACTCAGTAAGTTGAAACAAATGTGTTTGCCTTCTAATTTGTATTTAAAATATCTAAATATTACGAAATACAATAATTCTTTTAATGTCTTTATCAAATAGAAGATATTAAACTAATTTATATCCATTTGCTTGGTGATGAAAATTATAAAATTTATTTTCCTCTGATATCGTAAGATAAAAATCGATATATATTGTACTGTTCAAAATTGTATACTAATAAAAATGCTAAAATATTATGGAAAAATTATGTAGTATTCAAATTTTTAAACAGGAAGAAAGTTTACAGGATTTTACCTTGCATTAAAACAAAATTTATTTTAAAGAGATAACAAATAATTATTTAATTGCAATTTCGATTAACTTTAAATTTTGTACATTTTTATATTTTAAACAAATTACCACAGCTTTAATGATACTCGCTATACCAGAGCCGTTTACTGGACCTCTAATATTAATAGTGATTTGCAATTGTCACCAAATTTTCAAAGGAAAATACAAATTTAATTTAATAACAAAATTGTATAAAATAATCTAACAACAAAAATCCTAGAGATATATGACGGTAAACTATACTTACATAACGGTTTACAAAATAATGTTTCTACATACCAATTTATTTAGAGTTGTTCTGGTACCGTATTTTGCACCCCACAGTTATTTTATTTTAAAAGAAAATATTTAATTATCAGGCCAAACACTGATTGCAATATCGTTTCACTTCACAAAGTTCCGGTGCCTTTCTATGAACTGTTCATAAACTTTACGTCGTCCTATTTATTTAGATTGGTCAAAGTCTCAAGACAAGTTTAAAAACATTATCGTTTTCACTCCCAAAACACACTCCCGTGACCACTCCGGTCAGGCTCCAAAACCACACTGAATGTTTCCGCCAAAGTTATGAGTGTCTTACATACGCTTTTCCGAAAATGATCGCGTAACAGCCTTTACAGTCCCTCCATTCTTGCGCCAAACAATGCTGTGGCCTCAATAATTACGCCGACAATAATCTTATAAATAAAAAAGAGTGTATGTATGTTTGGTTGTATGTTTGTTTGTATGTTTGTTTGTATGTTTGTTTGTATGTTTGTTTGTTTGTTTGTATGTTTGTATATTTGTATGTTCGTTATACAAATCTACACCGGTAGAGCAAATTTCACCAAATTTCGTACACGTGTTCTTTACAACCAGGAAACAAACACTGTCGGGGTGAGACGCGCCTACCACCCCCAGAAGCGGGGGTGGACGGGGGTGGAAATATTTGAACATGCTAAACCAGTCGATATTTCAGTCGGATAAATATTTTTAGGGGTCAAAGATATTTATAGTCTTTCCACTAATGATATCTGAATATAATTTTCAACCGCTACACCCTGGGGAAAGAGCACCCCTAGCGTTTGGGGTGGAGAATACAAATCTACACCGCTGGAGCAAATTTCACCAAATTTCGTACATGTGTTCTTTACGACCAGGAAACAAACACTGTCGGGGTGAGAAGCGCCTACCACCCCCAGAAGCGGGGGTGGACAGGGGTGGAAATATTTGAACATGCTAAACCAGTCGATATTTCAGTCGGATAAATATTTTTAGGGGTCAAAGATATTTATAGTCTTTCCACTGATGATATCTGAATATAATTTTCAACCGCTACACCCTGGGGAAAGAGCACCCCTAGCGTTTGGGGTGGAGAATACAAATCTACACCGCTGGAGCAAATTTCACCAAATTTCGTACACGTGTTCTTTACGACCAGGAAACAAACACTGTCGGGGTGAGACGCGCCTACCACCCCCAGAAGCGGGGGTGTACGGGGGTGGAAATATTTGAACATGCTAAACCAGTCGATATTTCAGTCGGATAAATCATTTTAGGGGTCAAAGATATTTATAGTCTTTCCACTGATGATATCTGAATATAATTTTCAACCGCTACACCCTGGGGAAAGAGCACCCCTAGCGTTTGGGGTGGATAATACAAATCTACACCGCTGGAGCAAATATCACCAAATTTCGTACACGTGTTCTTTACGACCAGGAAACAAACACTGTCGGGGTGAGACGCGCCTACCACCCCCAGAAGCGGGGGTGGACGGGGGTGGATATTTAAACATGCTAAAACAGCCGATATTTTAGTCGGATAATAATTTTTAGGGGTCCAAGATATTTATGGTGTTTCTACCGATGTTTTCTGAATATAATTTTCATCCCCTACACCCTGGGAAAAGGGCACCCTTAGGGTTTGGGGTGGAGAATACAAATCTACACCGCTGGAGAAAATTTCACCAAATTTCGTACACGGGTTCTTTGCGACCAGGAAAACAACACTGTCGGGGTAAGACGCGCCTACCACACCCAGAAGCGGGGGTGGACGGGGGTGGATATATTTGAACATGCTTAAACAGTCGATATTTCAGTCGGATAAATATTTTTAGGGGTCAAAGGTATTTATAGTCTTTCCACTAATGATATCTGAATATAATTTTCAACCTCTACACTCTGGGGAAAGAGCACCCCTAGCGTTTGGGGTGGAGAATACAAATCTACACCGTTAGAGCAAATTTCACCATATTTCATACACGTGTTCTTTACGACCAGGAAACAAACACCGTCGGGGTGAGACGCGTCTATCACCCCCAGAAGCGGGGGTGGACGGGGGTGGAAATATTTAAACATGCTAAAACAGTCGATATTTCAGTCGGTTAATATTTTTAGGGGTCAAAGATATTTATACTGTTTCCCCTGATGATATCTGAATATAATTTTCAACCTCTACACCCTGGGGAAAGAGCCCTCCTAGCGTTTGGGGTGGAGAATACAAATCTATACCGGTGAATCAAATTTCACCAAATTTCGTACACGTGTTATTTGCGACCACGAAACAAACACTGTCTGGGTGAGACGCGTCTACCACCCCCAGAAGTGGGGGTGGATGGGGGTGGAAAACAGTCGATATTTCAGTCGGATAAATATTTTTAGGGGTCAAAGATATTTATAGTGTTTCCACTGATGATATCTGAATATAATTTTCAACCTCTACACCCTGGGGTAAGAGCACCCCTAGCGTTTGGGGTGGAGAATACAAATCTATTCCGGTGGATCAAATTCTTCATACATGCTAACACAGTCAGATAAATATTTTCCGGGTAAAAGTGATTAATAGTGTTTGTACCAATGTATGTGAGTAAAATTTCAAACATTTTACACCATGGGAAAGGAGAATTGTAGGGGTGGGGGTGGAGGAATATTACAAAAAAATAACTCGAATACAAACGAGACTGGAATCAAAAGCAAAGTTAACCTCCTTGGGACAGGCGTGGTCGGGAGTGGAAATTGTCAAATATGTTAATCAACTTTGCAACTAAATATTTTTCCGGATCAATGAGATTTCTCTACATTTACACAGATTATAACTTCAACCCCTTTCGGGCTTATCAGTAGAGCACTTTTAGGTGTTGGGTGGAGGAACGCTGCAATAAAATAACGCGAATACAACCGAGATTGGAGTCAAATCCAAGGTTATGGATGTCATCCAGTTCAATTATAGCATCAAATTGGCCATTTAGCCCCAAAGGGGCGGGAGTGGATGGGATGGAATTTTTCTAACATGTTAAATCATCGATATTAGCGCGGAATAAATAAATGCCGGGACCATTGACGTTGATAATATTTCTACCAATGTTGTTTGTAGGAATGATAGGGGTGGGGCTGGAGGGGATTTCCTTGAAAATAACGGGAAATCAACCGAGATTCGAGTCAAATCGAAGGTCATGGATGTCCCTGAATTTATTTATGACAAACTGGACAACGCGCGGGTATCGGCTGGGTTGGGATGAGTTACCGGCTGTTTTTTGCGTCGATTAAATATATTTCGGGATGAATTAGATTAATAAAATTTCCCTACATGTTCTCTGTGTATAATTTCAACCCCTTTCGGACTCATAAGGGTGCACCCTTAAGGGTGGGCGTGAAGTAGCATTACATAAAAAGAAACCAGAAACTATCGGGATTGTCACTGAGTTTAATTAATTTCCTTGAAAATAACGGGAAAACAACCGAGATTCGATTCATATCGAAGGTAATGGATGTTGCTGAATTTATTTATGACAATCTGGACAACGCGCGGGTATCGGCTGGGTTGGGATGAGTTGACCGGCTGTTTTTTCGTCAATTAAATATATTTCGTGATGAATTAGATTAATAAAATTTCCCTACATTTTTTCTGTGTATAATTTCAACCCCTTTCGGACTCGGAAGGGTGCACCCTTAACGGTTGGCGTGGAAGTAGCATTAGATAAAAATAAACCAGAAACTATCAGGATTGTCACTGAGTTTAATTATGACATTAAACTTGACCGTTTAAAACCCCGAGGCGGGAGTGGTCGGGGGTGAAAAATTTCAAACATGTTAAACGGTCGATATTTGCGATAATTATTTCCTGGGGTTAATTACTTTGAAAGTATTTATACCGATGTTGTTTGTGTATAATTTAACCCCTGTGAGGGGAGCAAGCTTAGAGGTGGGGTGGAGGTACGTTAAATAAAATCCCGCAAAAACAACCGAGATTTGAATCAATTCTGAGACTATTAATGTCGCTGAGTCTAATTGTGACAACCCTGGGTAACGCGACGGGTTTGGGAGGTGTTGGGCGGGGGAATACATTTTCAGACAATGTAATCGGCCGATTTTTGCGTGGAATACATTCTTTTTCATTATCGCACATTTGTGGGGGTGGTCATCTTCTGACATGTAAAAACGGCCGATATATTTGGTCAATGACTTCATCCCCCTTCGGCATGGGAGGTGAGCACATTTAGGGATAGGGTTCGAGGAGCTTTACATAAAAATAGCGCAAAAGTAACCAAAATTGGAGTCTTAGTGATGGTTATAGATAAATGACATCTCGGGCAACGCCGGGCACCCAGCTAGTGTTAAATAAAAATTTAAATAGAAACGTGTATTACAAAATGTTGACCTCTACAATATATATATATATATATATATGTATATAAGCCAGATAATTAATCAGAATTGGACAGTAAATGTATTCTTCAGATTCACCCTTAATAGAATGAAATGTTCCTTCATGAATAAGGACCATAAATAACCCATTAGAATATGGTGAAAAATTAGCAAAATATTATTACTTGATACATAATTTTGTTCAACTTGTTTTCAGCGAAATATGTTTAATACAGTTCTGAAGGAACACACAAGATTCGAATTCAGGTGAATATTCAAATAAATTTCTTAAGAAAAATAGAAGTACCGTTGAGTAATTAACGAATTTTTAAATTTAATTGAAAAAACGTCTGCCTGAAAATTAATAATAAGAAAGATAGACAAATATAGAAAAAATGAGTGGTAATATAAATACCACACAACGGTTATGGGATCCTTGTGAAAATAGCTTTTGATTTTGTCAACGGCTGAGTGCAGTTGTGTTGTTTCTGTCTCTTCTTAACATCTGAAGAGAGTTTGTCCGTATTTGGCTGTCTTTATTATTAATTTTTAAATTTTTACAGAAATTTTTGTTGAGTTCAGAGACGTGTGACTGGCAACATCTATTTCTCCATCATTTTCCTAGCATGCGCTATATAGTTCGTATCACAACACCTTAACGTTGGTGGACCCCATATGATAAAACTATATGTAACGTATTTCTGTGTAATGGCGTTGCGAGCATCAGTAGCCTCCTTCTTATCAAGTTTCCGTTTGAATTGAAAAAATCAATAGACGACCTAGCGGGTATACACAAAGCATAAAACTGTGGGCAGCTTTATAACGGAGAAGAATCAGCTCGGCCCCCAACCACATGGGTTGTCTAAACTAATGACTGCGTAATTAAAATTGCCAAGAAATTCTATACGTTGTACGGCAGCCCCTTAATGAGTTAAGGAACTTGGAGCTTTAGCGCTAGATTGATGGAGCGACCAGATAGAACGTTGCGTAATGAGGACCCTTTTAAAGCTGCTTCCCTTTTTCTTTACCCTCTTTGTTGCGCACGCAGATTTGTAGCCATGGAATTCGCTTATGCGCGTTTCACAAGGGATGGAGCCAAGGGAGGGGCGAAAAAAAAAAGAAATAAAGGGAGGGAATCAAGGAGAATGACTTGGAAATTTGCCTTGCAGACTGCTACAACGAGAAAAAGAACTGAGAAAGAGAACTCTCACAGGCTTATTTCAATTACGGAAACTTATTGTTCGCGCTAATGCGAATAAATTCTGAAAGAGTATCATTGCAGAAAAATAATGTATTTAGTCTTTAGAGAAGATAAGTACTATATTAAAATAACAATGAAATTTTTTACTTATTTTTTTTACCGATATTTAATGGTTATTAGGCGGTTTGATTTATAAAGAACAACTTTAAACATTTACAATATTAGTACATTTTTAAAAATAATATTTTGTCTTTACTTGAAGTATGACTTGTACTTAAGCTGAATAACATGCATTCATATTTCTCTCCACGTATTTTAAAAGACAACAATTCTAATTTGTCTTGATTCTTTTTACTAAAAAAATCACATTATTACTTCAAATGATGAAAGAAACTTCTAAGATGACATATTTTAGGATGAAATCAACTTTACCGAAATTAAAAAGTTACTTAGAGCCCCTCCAGAGAACATAATTCACAATAATTTTGATTATGGAAAAATTAAGCAATTTCTTTTGTCGGTTCAACAGCTTAATGGCGGACTTTTAAGACTGGCAAAGTTTAGCAACGAGAATAGTCTCGCTCATACGGCTGGAATATAATGTTAAGTGTAAATGGAGCTATAAATTAGATAGATCGCGAGGAGCACTCCCGTATGTAAAGTGAATACGCTGAGTGCAGCGCGAGGTAAGCGGTGCTTAGAAGTCGGAACAGCGAGTAACTGCTGTGATTGTGATACACTTGACAGGAAATGGGACCCTTAGAGCCAATGTCTAAGACGTAACGAGCTGCCAGACCTTGCGAGATCAAAGGCCTAGTGCCGCCTTCTTACAGAACACACGCCATGATCACAGAGCATGGCAGCCTCCTGAAAGCGAGAGTTATTAGAGCAGACCGTTTCGATTCTCAGCTCGAGCAATACAGCCGTACTTAAGGAATGCTACTGCAAACTTTATGTGATCGTTAACCCAGCATTTCCACTATACTCGTTGAAGACAGTCCTTGTCATTAATATCAGGAAAATAGTTTGAGTTCTTTGTCGGTACGAATTTAGAATGATTGAAGAAACAGTTTTTGCTGCAGAATTTATGGCATATTTTTTTTAAAAAAAATTCTCTATCTTATGGTTACCCTATATATATTGAATATTTGCTGCGCCTCCATCTTGTAGAAACGCCATCTCCAGACTAGATAAAACCGGATTTAGTAATTTATAATATAATCATACCGACTTTTACACTAACACGTTATTTTTTTCACTGCTTGAACGTTCCTGAGCTTTGGGTACTTGGAATTGGAAACAACTATCGTGTTTACTTTTATAACGCTTCTGAAAGTAAATTAATATTCAGACAAAGGCAACTTATCACAAGTTTATTTTCTCGGGACTGTTGGAACTCGTTTAACCAGAAATTTAAGGAGTGGGTTGTTATAGAGGTGAAAAAATAAATCCAAACTTTTTCTTGAATTTCATAATCAAACACTTCTTATCAGATCATTTTTTTATTTCAAACAAATGACGAATATTTTTATATATCGTTGTAGAGATTACAATTATTTAATGAAATTGAGGCCACAGCATTGTTTGGCGCGTGAATGTAGAGACGATAATGGTTGCTAGGTGTATTGTCGAAAAGCTTATGAAAGACGCTCAGAACTTAGCGTCGACAGTTACTCAGATATTCAGAGAAGTTTGTGTGTTTGGGAGACGTTAAGTAAACACTTAAGATAGTCAGAGCAGTATGTAGTCAAAAAAACTCAGATATTCAAAGTGCAGTGTGTGTTTGGGACCCGGCGGAGAACTGAGAGCAGTGAGTGTGTTTTGGATGAGCTGACCATGATGGTTGGACCTAGAGTCAGTGAAAATTGAATTCAGCGAAGTAGAAAGGAGCCGAAAATGTTGCAAAGTGTTGGAAAGTGAGACGACAATAAAATCAGTGCTATGATTATAACGAGCATCATTTCTTTCCGTCCTCTCAAATAACTTCAGTCTTCAATTTCCGCCTAATTTTTTGAAGGTATATATAAATAAACTTTTAACTTAATTTATAAAAAAATTCGATGATAATTTGGTGACTCATATAATTTTATATATGAAATTTAGTGTTATATAAAAATTAAATAATCACGTGTGTACAAACCAGAGCAGTTATAAATAAATGGTATGTAAAGAAAAACCTTTCTTCTGTGAACCTTTACGTAAATATCGGTTACCGTCAGATTTCTTATAGTTTTTGTTATTGGTATAAAATTTTGTTGTTGTAAATTTAAATTCATTTTTTACTGTCTGTATTAGAGGCCTGGCCCTTAACGTTAAATTCTCATAAAAGCTGAGGCATTTACGTAAAAACTAAAATGTAAATTCAACGTAATTCAAATTTGTCAAATAAATAATTTTTGTTATCTCTTTAAAATTTATAATTTCAACAAAAACTCCCTTCCATTTTCCCCCTTAATAAAATTGTCTCTAACGATGTAGCATATTTGTTTGTGGTCTCTTGTGTTTATTACAATATATTTATATATAGTAATATTTATTACTTTAGGGTTCAATATTTGGTGGGGTTTCATAAATAAAATGATTACTTTACTAGTTGTAATTGTTACTAACAATTTTGAGTCACAAAAAAACTAATTCAGACAAGAAAATTTAGAAAATTTTCCGTAGGATGAACGTCAACATGGCTAAATTAATGAATGAAATTTATTGATAAAGGGTAAAAATGGAGGAACCTGGCATTACGATACTGTATTTAATCCATTACAACGATACCGTTCCGTGATGTTATAACTGAAGCAGACATGTTCTAGGATTTGTCAGATTTCTGAGTTGAGCCTGGTAATCGACCGCTCAAGCTCGTGGCTGGCTACTAACTGCTGATTTTGCTTTGTCTCAGTCACCAAAACTCCTCCGGCATATGTTTTTAATTCCCTATGCCCGTCAGCTCAATGCATTTTAAGCTTCGGGAGTTCACTTATCCGTGCCTAACAAATTTGGCCTCCAATGGAGCTGTCAGCCCTCTTTAGGCCATTTGTCGACACGAGGGTCTTCTTTTCATTGGGAAGATTCCTGGACCACCATCAGAGTCCGTCATCTTGACAAACAACGGCTTCCGTCCGAAATAGCACGCTTCTACAGAAATGTTTTTAATAAAATATAATTAAACATGTCCTGGCTGTTTGAAGATATTTTAATAAATGACTAGAATAATGCATGTTCGGATGTGAGTCTTAAAAATATTTTGTGCTGTTACATTAACACACAACTTCGCATATAAATAGGTTTCATTCAATTATCGAGAATATAACTCCATGTTTGTACTGAATATTATTGTAGAGAAATAATGCATTGGTCAAATTCTGACATTTAGTAAACACACTCTGCTCTTAGTTTTGGAGATTGGTAGTACTTAGTGTTTGGATGAAGCCAGTAATATCTGTAGAAGACTTAATCTGAATTAATCTAATTAATATTAGTTTTCTTTGGCTGTAAAATGATTTGGAATTATTTAATTACACTTGATGAATCCTTTCTTCTTTGCTCGTAATTGTGTGAAAAAACTTCCATTCTCCAATAGTCAAATTCTCCAGACCTTATGTAGTTTCAGCGATGATATTGAAACACGAGATTGTTATTTCTTTATCAGCATATATGAGAAAAAAGATCCCTGGCGAAATATAGGCTTTTCTTTGATAGAAGCACTGCTGTGATTATAACGAGCATCATTTCTTTCCGTCCTCTCAAACAACTTCAGTCTTCAATTTCCGCCTAATCTTTTGAAGGTATACAGAAATAAACTTTTAACTTAATTTATAAAAAAAATCGATGATAATTTGGTGACTCATATAATTTTAAAATATATCGTTATAAGATTATCACTAGAAGCTATAAAATGAAAAAATAAGACAACTGTTCCAAATACGAGAACCTACAAGAATTTCAAGTTAGTATAACGTCAATTTGGTGGAACGATTATTGAGAAAATAAAGGCACTGGTTTCGAGGCATATTTCATAAATTTAAAAATTGATAAGTAAAAATGCTGGAAAACGTATGCAAAATAACAGAATTAAATTTAAATTCAGTTTCACTTATGATAGCAGATATTTCTGGTTTTTTCGTAATGAAGAAGAAATATTGTCATGAAAATTAACCCGAAAGTCTGGTGATTATTTATATCTCGAATAAATTTAACAGGGCAAATAATATGAATTCTGTAATTTAGAGATAATACGTAATGCGGGACAATTAGCAGCTACCAATTGTCTTCGTATCACTCTGTTCCTTTTTTCAAATTCATTGATTTCATCCCACTTTCAATAATATATACATTAGAACAACTATTAATTCCTCTATATTTCACTCGTATTTACATTTTTCATTCATCTTTCATGTCCAATTGGCCGCGGATTGTAAAATCAAAAGAGTGATATTATCGGCTAGCAAACTATGGCAACACTAGTAGAACAAAGGGTCCAGGTGGACAGAATAAATAGGACGAGACCAATGAGCCGAAAATTGAAGAGTGAGTAAGATGGGCAGTTTGTTCCAACACTTGTCGGCCTCAAAGCAGAGTAATTATGTTACAAACCCGGTTTTAACATGTAAACGTCACAGAGATTTAATACACGTGACGAAATTAGTTTTAATTGTTGAAGTAATAATGTCAATAAATCGGACGTAAAATGTGGATACGTGAACACTAAAAGAATTGTAAACAAAAATTTTTAAAAGATATTAAATTAATTTGAATGAATACCTGTGGTGTTATAAATATTACGTGCACGTTTACAGACAAAGAGAAAAGGGAATGCCACATTTGCGGAACCATGTTGACTGTGACACTTTTCTCTCGTGTGTCCATTTAATCCTTTCGTTTCGTTCATAAAGTAATTAACAAAATGTTAATGGCTGTACACAAATTTGTCGCAAAATTAAAACGGCGTGAATATGTGTTATATAATTAATATGTCGTCGTATAAATAATTTAGTACCTATTGCTTAAATATTATATATTGGCCCTGAAAAATATATATGCACCTAACGAGTTCTTAAAGATATAAAAAAATAATTAAGTTATTTACGAGGATTGAAATTATTTATTAAAGTAAATGGCATCATCCTGAAAGAATGTTTACCGAAAGGAAATTTATTAAACAAAAAGTAATGTAAAATGAATATTATACTTTTATAATTAATTCATTTTATAATGTTCCTTTTAAATATTTTACACATATACAACGGTTAATTCAACGCGTGCTTTTAGGAAGTATTTTTAAAATAAAACTCGTAACTCTTTCACATAATTATATGAAACGATAAATAAAGAAAAATATTGCTTCGACTTAGTCTGGAAACGTAACAATTTTTTTTTCAGTGTATATACCAATCGCAGGACTTTAAGACTTGTGTTCCTGAAATACTTTTTCTGACATGGGGGCTCCAATTTTATTTCAACTCCTGACAATACACATCCTATTCGATACAGAAATATAAAATCTATAAATCCGTGATTTGAAGTAATCGTCGTGCCATCTAGTCGCTTTTATTGACTGAGATAAGACAAAGTCTGCGTCGTCTGTGAGGGACTTGAGGTGCTTGACTTGGCCAGACCCCGGGATTAGAGCGCCGAGAGGAAACAGGAACCAGTGAGTAATGTTTGCGAGGTTGGCACGCCTGTCTGCGGAACAAAGGCGCGCCGCGAGAGTGCGCCGCTATCGATCCGCTCCTCTACGCCGCTAGGTGGTGTCAATCCTCAGACCTTCCTTACACTAATAATTAACTCCCGGACCAGAAACACCTCACAACGGGATTCACGCACAACTAACATTAACTCAATTCGAGGGGACAAGATGATACCGGCCCGCATAACAACCCCGCTTCAAGCACAAAAACACACATTCCGAAAACGTTGATAAAATAGAATAAAAGCATTACAAGTATAACGAGAATATTTATTTATAACCCCCGAAATATATTTAGTAATTTTTTATATCGACACAGACAAATTACAGATAAAAACAAGTATAAAATCTGACAGAGAACTTTGGTTTTATAATTTACGTAAAAATATTGAAAAAAATATAATATTAATTTTCTAAATATAGCTTTTTGATTATTATTTTTAATGACTTTAACTTGGTCACAATTCAACATGAAAATTCCTCTAATTCTACTTAATTTTTTATTAGTCTACAATGATTTGTAAATTATTTCCTTTAAACTTTGCAGTAAAAAATTTAGTTCTTCGAATGAGCTTATGAAAACTACTTTCTGAAATATAACAAAATATCATAATTTAATACCCATAAAATACTCATAAAGTAAGTAAACCTAGTTGCATTTCTGTTGCAATAAAATTATTCAATTAAAATAATTACAGAACAGTTTGGTATAGAATGATTTATTATTGAGATAATATATATTTTGTGAAGATTATATTATTATGTGTGTGCATTTCAGTTGTCTGTAACGTATTCGGTTACACGAGAAGTATGCGCGTTAGTCCCTGTCTAATTGGCAAAACATTACTTCCTTGTTTAATTTGCAGAATACAAAGCAACAGTATTCAATTACAAGGACAAATCAGTACTGCCAACGAACGACTATTTGACCTCCTCTCTATGGAAAACGAGCCGAAGCGCTCGCTTTGAAAAACAAAACAAAAAAACAATGTCTGCTCAAAGGGAATTGAGCCAAACGAATTTATATACCGCAGGATAAAAAGTGCTGCCTATCGGAAATAAATCGCGTCTTCTGCAATGTAAACGTTTCAAAACCGTATTTTATACGCCTGATTGAACGTGTTCTAGAAATAATAATATTTAAGAAAAATTAAGTTAATAAAATAATTAAAAACTAATATGCCATCGAATAATCACGTCAATTTTTTAATCAGCTATCGGCAGCCGCTATAGTCATATATTTGAAGGACGTTGAGTGTGCAGATAACCGGTAAAAAATTAGCGAATTAATAAAGGACTTTATTCGTTTTTAATTATTTTATAGATTTTCCTCAATAAGTTTCAGTAAATCCAATTTTACAAAAAGCAAATACAAGTTAAATTACACTCAAATTAAAAACTCAACTGTATTTAAAATACTAAAATAAATACAAAAAGTAGCCTTCATTGGACCGGCGCAAGAATTATTTATTTATTTATTTATTCTAAAACTATGTCAGATATTTATAGGCCTAATTGTAAAATAATGTATGCATTACTTCTTTGAAGTCGAAGCCTGCGGTGGTTTCAGAAAATTTACAATACATTTAATAGATGATTTATAAAAGATAATTATATGTAATAGAATACTGGCAATACTGTCGTGAAGAGACTTCAAGTCAAAGGTAGAGCGAGAACGCAATTAAGTGCCTCTGGGTAACGTCACATCAAAGTTTAATACCAACTATCGTGCACACAAATTGACTGTCTCTAAAGTATAGTAATAGGTACTCAAGTTTGCGTGTATGTTCTTCAGTATTCACTTTACGAGAATTATTTATATTTATAACTATTTATATATATAACTATAATTTATATATATATATATATATATATATATATATTGTAATAATTAAAAATGGGCTTCAAACTGATAGTAAACAACCAATGATATTACCAAATTAAAGAACAAAATATTACAAAAGTTAATAATTAAATTTACAGAAACAATTAATATCAACCCGAAATCGAGTGAACTTTACAGTAATTTAAATAAATCTGACGGTACTCATATGTATATAATGTTTACAATAGAAGATTTTTACATACCACTTTATTACAGCTGCTCTTGTACCATATTATTTTTCTTTTAAAGAAAAATTATTTCACGACTTTGGTTCACATCGTAAAAATCCAACCACCGTGTTTAATATGCACCTCCTACTTTTACTAAGGATCCAATCCAACCACACTATTTATCTCTCGTAATAAAGTCTGTTACGTTTAGAAATTTCGTTTCCGAGACAACCCTGGTATCGTTGTAGTCTGTTGATAATTGTTAACTATCGAGAACAGCCGTTGGTATGATTTTCCTCGGCCGCTACGTGGTTATTCGCGAGAAATCAGTTTTTTTTTCTATGATTTTTCTCCGCCGGCCTCCAAAACCAGACTGTCTATGACCATCATCGGTCGATCTCCCAAAACAGACTGTCTTTGACCATCATCGGTCGATCTCCCAAAACAGACTGCTGTTCTCGCCATAAGTTCTGAGTATTACACACGTGGCCGACAATAATAGAGACTGGAAACCATTCCCCCGAAATCTTGAACCACATACAATGCTCTGTTTTCAATATTACGCTGACAAAAATATTAAAGAAAATTATTTAACATTGGTGATATCTACAATATATATATATATATATATATATATATATAACTCATTTGACGTGTTTAGTCCTATGATTTGCTAACAGTCACTGTTACTATTAGTATAATAATAATAATTGTATAATACAAATTGGAAACTTAGGGCTAGTAGCGATTAACTCTTTCAGTTAAAACCTCTTCTTAAATCAACTACGTGTTACGTCATGTTTAATAATTGTATTATTAACCAAGGAACTGAATTGAGTTGATTTGGATAAATTTACTTAATTATTTTAGATTTACTAATTATGTTTAAAGTTACAATTCCATGCATATTTGTGATTTTATCATTCCTAACCGCTACGGTTGTGAAGTTAAATTGTGCCATCCACACCACCCGTTTGAAAATTGTTTAATAACGTAATATCGTTTCTGTGTAATGAGCATTGCTTAGTGATAGCTCATTAGAGCATTTGAATTGATTACTTTTCATTTTCAGTACGAAATACTTTAGCTACACAATAAACAGCACCTGCAATTTCATTAACAACTCAAACAGCAACCGCCGCAAATGCGCTGGAACAAAGAGCACTAGTATTTATGTGGATATTACACAGCTCTGTGAATGCCTAGCCTCGCTGCTAGGGAATGCAAATGTATCTGTGCATTGTTCCCGCCGTTTATCAGGCTTATTAACGTCAACCCCAGTCACGCGGTTTGGTTATTCATCAAGTTGCTCACTGTATAACACGCTGCATCAATTTCTCGTCATATGTTCACTTATGGTTGAGACAATCCGATAATCGATGCAAAGCCTCGCAAAGTAAATGTGCTTTCCGTAGTGTTTCAACAAAAACCACTTAAAAATATCTAGTATTTTACTCCTCCAATTCATCTCTATATTGACCTGGGCGGACTTGTTCTATCACACGTAAGGTTTTTTATGTAAGGTGTTCTTCGTATATACTAATAATTAAGAGTTGTGTCCGTGAAAAATGTTTCAAGGAACGAGAAATATCAATTAAAGAAACCTTAAAAGCAGCGTTTTGGCACAGAATATAACAAACCGATTTTCATAATTACTATACCAATAATATTTCATTCATTGTAAATTTTTCGACTAAAAAATCTTATATTCTTTTAAAAGTTAGTATTATTTCCTCCAGACCTCAACTTCTGAATGTCACCCGTATTCCGTATTTTTTTTATATTTTTCTACTGACTGACTGTTCACAATATCATTGCAATTTTTCTCTTAATTTTTATACAGACAAAAAAATATATTGCGCTACATACGAATGTAATTTCTCTCTTCCCGTTTATGTTTCCTTATTCTTGCGTCCTTCGAACCGTTGTAATCCCAACCTTTAACTCCGCTACAACAATTTATGACTACGATCTTTATAAATAGTACACATACTCGTATGCTTGGTCTCAACTTAATACATGCTTATTAATTGCTGCTGATTCTTATGTAATAATGTTCACTCATACATCAAACGAAATTTAAATTGCCATCTATCAAGAAACGAGAAAAACAATTACATGGTTATTATATCCAACTATATTTTTAATTAAATATACTAATATAGTAGAGATCAAAAAAAAAATTAGGAACGCGGATTTTTAACACTAAAAATATTAAAATTGCATTCATTTATATGCAATTATATGTTTCAACATTCTTGAATCAGAAGCAAAGATTTAGATTTATATTTATACCTGAAGAGATATTAAGGACGAAACTTAGTGTTTGCGTATGAAGAATTTATAATATATTTTTTTAAAAAAATTATTCTGTCTTATTTGGCCATTATTATTTATATTATATTACATTCATAGTTACCTTGACCCAGTGAGGGTTTTGTATTGTCAGATTATATGTGAGACGAATGTCACGCTTTGAGGACAGTGTGGCATGATTTGTTGTAAATAATTTGTAATTTATTTAATGACTTAGGATAAGGCCGAAAGCTCCTGTTTTAAATTATTTGAGAACTAACCAAGGTCTTTATTTTATCATTCATTTTATAAAAAAATCTTTATACTGCATTTCTACTAATATAAATTTCTGGAACTAATTTTTTTAAGTCAATATATTACAAATTCCGTGTTTTCAACCATTGGGTTCCGCATAATTAAGGTTTTGATGTAGTATTACGTGATTTTCATGAATGTTGAAAACTAAATGGCCAGAAAAAAAATTATATTTCCAAAAATATTATCATGGAATTTGATTCGTGATATGCGGGAAACTTAGTGGTATATATACAGAGTCTAATTAACACTACGCTCGTCTTGGTCACAAAACTGGGGTTCAACTGACCCTAACTATCCAATTATTAAATGGGATTTCGTCACTTAATAATTAATATCCTTAACAGTTGAAATTATTCCTTATTGGACGTTCCAACCTCTTTCCTCCCTTCCACCTTCTGCACCTAGTAAGTCTGGCTACATTCATTAGGACTGTGTAAAATCACAGTAGCTCAGCTAGTGGAGCATTTTCATATTCGTTGAATGACAATCGTTCTTCATAAAACCATAAATTATGCGGAACCCGATGGTCGAAAACACGATGAATGTAATATATTGACAATAAAAAAAATTAGTTCCCAAAAATTTATATTAGTAGAAATTCAGGATACAGACGTTTGATAAAATAAATAATAATGTAAGTACCTGAATTTTACAATTGTTTATTAAAGACGACAGAATGACAGTCCTCCCAATAGACGAAGACTGTAGACCCTTCAAAGAAGAGTTGTTTAGACTGCAATACTAGTTAAGACTGGATATATAAGAAAACCGATATATTGTTAAAAAAATTTAATTAAACCAAAAATTCATCAATTAATAACAGTTTCAAATAAGTGATGAATGATGGTAGAAAAATTGAACACAAACTGTTTTAATCAACTAATATTCTATCAATATATCAACATTGACTATTGCAATGTTAGTTTATCTTACTTAAATTATGAGAAATATGAATAGGTGGCCATTAAGACTGATGAAATAATCAAAGATTGAAGACTTTCCCGGTATAATTGTTGGATAAAAAGTACTCGGTTTTCACACGGGCATAATATATTAAGACGTGACGTTTCGACGACTAAAAGCTCTGTCGTCATCTTCTAGGCGAAGTGTCTTATATACTTATGATTTATTATTTATTTATTTATTATTTATGATGAAATGTTTGCTTTATAATTATTATTTAACCGTGAGCTTTGTTTATTTCTTCAAGATTAAATTTTTATTATACTCACATCGCTGGGTTTAAGATACACGCATGGGAGCATTGTTTAGTGTAACGTCAAGAATTACGAGAATCTGCGGAACGGATTCCGCTCGGAGGCCTGTGAAATGAGAAGCTAGAGTATTTTGTAAACGCGACTCCGCGCCTGGTGAAGCATTTATTTGACAATAATTAACCTTCCTTCAAGAGACTAATTAGATTTTGTGCTTAGTTGATAGCTTTGAGCTGGTAATTAGTCGCTTGTCAGTTTACACGAACTTGATAGATAATTATCTATTACGCGTCTGACAAGCTCACTAGCAATCAGCCACAGCCGATTTACATGTGTGCTCTTGCTGCTAATAGGTTACACGAACCTAATTCTGGCCCATTACCTGCCCTGCTTTGACATTTACCCTTTCCTCTTTGGCATTAAGTTCAACCGAAACCATGGAAAGCTTCTGGTACATGTAGTGCATGTTTTCATTTAATAAATCTCTTCCTTATCAGTCAGACAGTATAACAAGCATGTACACTGCATGATTAGAAACATATTTCAAGAATTAAAAATATTTTTTGTGAAAGAAATAAGATTTTGATTCATCAATTTTCAAAAAAAAATATTTAAGATTTAATTAATGTATGTTTAACTGTCCATATAAATTAACAGTACTAACTTGATGAAGGTATGTAAATTTTAGTGTAATTTGTTCATTAATTGGCTTTCCGTTTACTACTTTATGCACACAGCTATACTTTATACATGTAGTTTCAAAAAATATTCATGTACTAAATTTTTGAAAACTGCATTGGACGAAGAATTGTGCACACGTTTCAATTGCACGATCGCCTTCTCATGAATATAATGTGTACCCTTCCGCGGAACGATAAATTGGTGTTCGGGGACAGTATCGAACTTCACCACTGGATATGCAAATAGACACCATCTGTTCGCACACTGGCGATAAATCTAGAGCCTCGTTGGAAATGCGTAAAACTTTGGCGTGAGAAACTTATCTTTTTAACCGGTTTATGTTGCTTGCAAATTGTGCCCATTGCTGGTATAATCTTGACAATGGTTCCACAATAACAATCTCTCAAAGTCTATTAACATTTTCCTACTATTATCATATTGATTGTGTATAAATCACACCAAAGTGTCTTAGGAATATTTTCATACGATACGTGAATTCTTACTGCTCTTGTGTACTATAAAACATTTAAGAGCGTTTACGGTTTAATGCCAATGTCTATAATTGTGTATCACACAAATATTAACTCTGACAGTTTCGCACTGTGTCTTGAAATTGTTATAAATTTCAGGAAGCAGGAACACGAAATTGTTTCAAAAAATGTATTTCACACATAAGTATAGTAATTTCAAAGTATAGGATTGTTTTTATCGATTGATTTATTTACAGTCGCATCAACAGTTCTGATTACAATGTAAGATTAACTTGGTATTTTTTTTCTTATAAATGATGTCCAACCTTTTGGAGTAAGAGAAGTCCAAACTGAATAATTAATTAAAATAATTTATATGCTTTTCTTAGATTTAAATTGTTGATCCCCATAGATCTGTACTGAGGTATGAAATAAAACGAATAAAGTGATAAAGTATTACAAGGTCTTTATAAATCCACTCATTTTTTAGGGAATTATAGCCTAAATTAACTGTTTACGTGCAGGTAACAAATTATTTGTAAATATTTATATTTATGAATAAATTATGTATATATATATATATATATATACAAATATATTTATCGATAAAATATATATATATAGGCCTATAAATAAATTGTAAATTATTTGTATATATAAATTATATAAAAATATATTTGAATGTATATAATTTATATATATTACAATAATAGTAAATTTTAAACTATATATATATATATATATATACACACAAATAATTTGTTGCCTGCTTGTAAACAGTTGGTTTAGACTGTAATTCCCTAGAAAATGTGCGGAATTATAAAGACCTTGTACTACTTTATCCCTTTATTGGTTTTATTTCAAACCTCAGTACGGACCTAAGAGGATGAATAAGCTAAAACTAACATATATATTAAATAATCATAAATTAATACAGTAGAATATTTTTTCACTTTAAAAATTCTGAGATTACTGGTGGTTTCTAAAACCGTAGATTGGATAACTTTATCCCAGAATAATGAACACTGAAATGATAAAATTTTAACCTATGTGCGTCTTCTGAGACGTAAGACCTTTCCGATGAACCTTTTTTGCTTTATATTCATATTGCTTGAATTAATATTTTAAACATTTATATGAGCTTAATTTTTTTTCGTAACAGGCTACATCAGGGTAATCCACGTGGTGGGAACTCCCTTTTAATAGCATAGGAAGGGATATCTTTATAGGTATATTAACATGTCCGTAAGTGTGCGGGAGCTGCGGAGACACTGCAGTGAGTGCGTTCTCTTTTTCACTTAGGAGAAGTGGCAGGGTCTTGAACAACGCGCAACGGGGTTACAGGAGCTTCCCATTTTTCTCCATTGTCGCCCTCGTGAGCCTCGCGACACGCATAACTTACCTCCGGAGCTCTGCAGCAGCTTCGCGATTTATTACCCGTCGAGTTCGCGCAACAATACCGTCGTGTGATTGCTGCACGAATTCTTTGATTTACCGACGTGCGGCCACAAGCCGACACCTCCAACAACTAACCGAAGTTTGTCTTCCCAGCCGATGAATT
Organism: Zhengitettix transpicula; assembly: GCA_037074705.1. Lineage (NCBI taxonomy): Eukaryota > Metazoa > Arthropoda > Insecta > Orthoptera > Tetrigidae > Zhengitettix > Zhengitettix transpicula. Next base: position 28,595,094 of record CM073596.1, read on the forward strand.
TCCAGGCTGCCACTTCTTGATTTGTGTGTCTTGGGAAAAAAAAACACACACGTGTGTTCTCTGAACATTTGGGTTTCAAATAAGTTCGCATTGCAGGTGTGTCACGAATAATGAAAGATCCAAAGTGTCCACAAGATATTTCTTGATAAGATTAATAAATGAGCTACTGAAACAATACAGGAAGCCGCTCAATGTGTCTGACTTCAAAATAATTAAGCACTGACAGTACATATGTTGTTCATGTCATCTAATCTTCTAAATTTATCAACGTTGCAACACACAATAATATTGTTCGCAAATTAATGTTCATTTATTCGCCATCAGTATAATAATTTGAGTTTGGAGAAAGTGAAGTTGTTTATATAATAACCCCCCGTAGTTTTAATTTCTTTGATCTTATTAATGCTTCATTCAGTTTATCAATTTTGTCCGCAATAAAATCAGTTACCACAATCAACAACTGGTATATATATATATCCTTATAAAACCCCAAATAGCTTATTGTATTTTCAATTATTCCGTGTCCATATACGGTAATACGTATTTCTGACAATATGTTAGACTTTAGTTTACTGCTTGAATAAGAATATTGTGGTACGATCGAGAATCATTTTTATATAATTTTCCCGACAAAAATACAAATTCGTGTTGAAAGCAGATAAAAAGTGCTCGCCATCGTAAATCTTCCAGGCATCTCAAAATAATGGCTTGATTTAAGAACAAATTATGTGCGACCCGCCGGAAAACCCAGACTTGGTCGAAAACTCCTTTAATGCCAAAACCACGTGAGGTAAAACAGATGACGTTTTTCCCAAGAAGGGTAACGTCATATAAAAAGCGAGGAGAAAATACACATGTGTGTTTTTCGTATTGAGATGTTACTATTATTTTTGAACGTGTGGCAAATCATCGTAAAACGAACAAGTAAGGAGTAAACGTTGGTCTCATAGCGCTTTTGCATAAAGATTGACTTCGGAAGTGGTAGAAGACACCGTTTTATAACTTCCTGAAGCCACCGGGAAATATTCTCCAAGTATGACGTTACGTAAACAAACACCGTAATTTATTCTTTACTTAGATTTTTTGAAACTGATCTAAAATGTTTTTTAGTTGTTCTAAACCCACGGTTTTAGTTAAAACCCAGAGAGTTGTTATTTTTTATTAAAAAAACCGACCACATTGTTGACAGTTAAAACTTTTTAAAAAAATCTTGTGCTTGTTTGAACTGTTTTGATATCGTCCCCTTACACCGATACACGAAGGTAAAAATTCCCCAAGAAAGTGGCGAAAAGTAGATGGAAATGTTTGTATTAAATGCCGTAGCAGCAAGAGTTTTAATGCGTTCCTGCAGCGAGAACACTGCCAATTAAAACTTGGAAGCTTACTTAAACCGCCGCAATAATTTTATCCCCACTCCCACTCGGCTTTATTTGAAAACCCCCCCTTCCAAGTTTTGCACGAACGTAACTTCGGCGGAACTTGGTGGACGAAGGTGCTGAAGCGTGAACCTCCAAGGTGGAACTAATGGACAACACTAATGCTTTCAAATATTTAACATCTTGCGCAACTTTCCTCCGTATTGTCCTTTTACTCACCTATTAACGTTTAATTTTTCACCTTTGATTCCTGAACTCTCTGGAAGAGAAACGAGACGTAGATGTGTAAGGTGATTTCTTATGCATAAGACTTCAGTACATTTAATTGAGAATAATTTTGAAGAGAAAAATAAAATTTGGAGAGAATAGCTTCAGCATTAAATTGCTCAATAATTTAATATAATACGGATGTAAATATATAATCTCTACCTATAAAAACTGGAATTAATATTAAAAATATAATATATATAATCACTTTTTTGTCAGAATTGGCTAACTTTCTTATTAATTAATTCAGAATCATTAAAAACTATATATTTGGCTGGGATTTAATTAAGAAGAATTTTTTTCCAGGTATGATATTTGAATGTCAAATAATTGAACGTAAGATAAAAATAATTTTTAATTTTTTTATCATGCTTGGCAATCAAAATAAGTCGAACTAGACTGATACAGCCATATTATTTTTAATTTATTATCTATCTCTATGAAGTATCTCTATAATTTAGAGTGATAGAATATAATTTTAATCGTCCAATACGTTTTTTTTCATACAGCAGCTTAAAATCCAAGTCACGTCTTTCTGAAGACAACTTTAATTGAATTGATTCTCTAAAACAATACGGTTAAAAGTACGTATCAACCCCCCTGACTAATAACTGCATATTATTTATAACGTGGTTCTCTTCAAATATCAACAACGCAAATACCCACCAATCACGCTTTCGAAACTGGATTTGAGCTCGATTTAAAATTAGATGGAAATGGAATTCCAGCATCTGTTCATGTGACACTAGGACACAAGTGAAAGTCAATTAGTGAACGTCATTACTGAGTTTATTTTTTCCCCCTCTTCGAATGAACGTATTTCCGAAATACGTGTGCATCCATTAACTTCACAATGATACCAATAAATTGCTGGTAAAAATGTCCTCGTAAAATAGAACGGATGACACAATAGCATCAAGCCAGTAAAGACCCATTTATCCCAACACTGATACTATCAGAGTGTCACATTAGCATGTTTATTGATAATCTATTACATGAAATGTTCTCGTTACAACTATAATAACTTCATTATTATTTCCGTTATTGAAACTAACTCAAAATAATTCAGTCACAAATATAACTTGGGTACATTATTTTAGTATTTACTGCATCAATCAGCGTGTCTTCTATGGAATGATAACACTGTTTAAAATGTTGATTCTAAAAAAAATTTATAGTGTTGAATTATTGCCAGTAATTGATATATTTGATTGTTTACAGAATATTAAATCGAATAAAATTTAAATCATACCATGCTATAATGTAACCTTTGTCACTAGCCTTACTTATAACTGAATTATAACTTTGTTTTTTTAATTATTTATAACTATATACACGCGTGTGGACGCACTACGATACATATTAATAAATATAAATATATTCACTTCGTAAATACGATCCTATGGACAATTAATGATAAAACTTGTGACGTCACTACTCGTCCCCCTGTATTGACGATACACGCAGAACACGCAATCCAAGTTTTTCAGAGTTTTACGTGTTTGCTCGTGGAAGCGAATATGCTTCATAATTTCACTGAGAGAAAATAATATCGCTGATTGAATTAAAACTTAGATACGAAATAATAAAGAATATCCCCCCCCCCCCCTAATATAAACATCAGAATAGGTTACTTGGCTATTTTAAAAGAAAGTTCAACAGGAACGTGAAGAACAAACCCAGCAACATTCAATAATAATCATCTACGTACTACAAGGAAACATAAACTATTTTTAATTTCTAAAGTAAATAAACTATAAGGTTCTTAGAATTATTTTTTTACGTATAGATGGTTTTATATTTTCTTACTAGTTGGGTTGCTGGCGTTGCCCTTGTACTTATTTATACAAACCCGAAAAAATTATTGAATTCTATATTAATCTTTAGTCAAGAAGTTATTTAACCTAAATATATGTGTTCCTAGTTCCGTACATACTTTCCACCGATAGTAAAATAATTTAAAAGCTATTCTATATACTGAATTTTATTGAATCAATACCAACAAACATACTTACAAATTTCTTTACGAATAGAATACTTAAATATACTCCTTCCGTATTGCAGGATATAATTTTTTTCAGCCATTACGAAAGATTAAGTTCATAAAAATGTCTGCTAGATTTACAGTGTAAACAAATAAACGTCGTATCGCAGTCTCTAATATGGCGCAAAAATTAACTTGCATTTTCCGCAAGGATCGGATCGTATTGTTTTTTATTATCTTTCAAAGGAGTATTACTGGATAAAATTATACTTTTTATTTAATGAAAATATTTCTGCTTCATTTTATTACGGAAATAGGAACTATTTACCCTGTTCGTCGCGTAATAACGTCTCTCTCTCTCTCTCTGTCCCGTGACCATGGTCTCTTGGCGCCCAGTAGCTTAATACAAAATGATCACATTTTTTAATAATAATTCTTTCCACATTTATGCTAGAGATTACTCACCCCCACAGTACCGTTTCTCGAGTTTTGAAGAACATGTGTATCAATTTTTGTTACAATCTATCCACGCGTTATAATTTGTATATAAATTAACGTAAATACATACATACATACAAATATACATCATTTTTCATTATATAGATTGTTAAATTTGTATATAAATTAACGTAAGTACATACATACATACAAATATACATCCTTTTTTATTATATAGATTGCTAAATTTGTATATAAATTAACGTAAATGCATACATACATACAAATATACATCCTTTTTTTATTATATAGATTGCTAAATATGTAAAATGCCACGTTGAATTCGCATCGCGTCTGCGTAAAGAATCTCAACATTGGCAATGCGTTTCCGTGAGCCTTCCCCCAACACACTCCTGCTATTTTATGGCGTTCGTGACAGAAGAGGCACTTGCGGCGAGCAATGTATAATATTTACATACATCACCAGAGGGTAGAGCCCGCGAGAACTTGCTTTACTCAATTAACCGACCAGATATCGAGAGCCTGCCTCTCCAGCGAAGATATCTTCTTGTTTGCGTTGCCTCCTCTTGCTACCGACCGAGATTACTGTTTCTACTCCGCCTTGCTCCAGTCAGCCAAGTTGTTTGACGTCACATTTCCAAATCACTGTTGCGAAGTGTTCCGTCGGGTGTCGTTAAATTCGAGCGTTGTAGCGTCGCTCCAGAGTCCTCCAGATTAAACCGAGGCTAAGGCGGCGTCGTGTGGTTTCGGTGATGTCATGTGGAATCATGTCTGCATTACGAGCACAGCACATTTCCTTGTAGCGTAACTCGGCAGATATTAATCGCAGGGTTATTTTTCAACGTTTATTTAGACATTCATACGCTCCGTTTGAAAATCGGCATTTCCCCGACGCAGCAACGCGAATAAAAAGAGTCAATCGGTTGAGAAAAGAGACGCTACGAAACGAAAGAGTAAAACATTGGTTCTCCACTCTTTTAAAAAAACTACACGGGGTGAAAAACAGTTTCAACGTTTTGCCTTGTTTATACTCGTGTATAAAAGGTATGTTTCTTCTATATTAACAATTAAATATTGTGTCACGTTGAGACAAAAAGGCGAAAATAATTTTCTATAATTCATTGAAACCCCACGAGGTTATAATCAGTTACATAGTAAAACACGTGTATTCTCTTCAAGAATTTAATTAATTTAGTTGTAGAAGAAGATTTCAACATGTCAAAACCAAATTAAAAAATTAATTTTAAATTAAAAAATATTTAAAAACGTAGAAAAAATTAAAATACATTGTTGACATGTATTAAACCATAAATGATGAACTTAACTTCAGTTAATTTTAATTAGAGCGAACACATTTTAATAAAAAAAAATTAGCAGTTTATTTGGGAACTTCTTCACGTACAAATTGATAAGTTTATTTGTACAAGTCTGACCATAAATTACTCCTGGTAATACAAATAAATAATTTAATATTTTTGAACAAATTTCTAAAGGTGTTATCAATTTTTTATGCATGCACTTTAAGAGGTTCCAAACCTATGGAACAATACATATTTCTAATTTTTATTTTATTAAAATGTACTTTTTATTTTATTAATATATATCTGACAGTTAATTTTTTGATTTGTGAATAAATTGAAGACACATAAATATGTATAATAATTGTTTTAACTCAGCTTAATGTTTAATATTATCTTCCTGGATAGCATATTAAAATGAAATGGGTACAAAATTATTATTTGAACGACTGAGCAAGAACAAAATTAATAGTTGGACAAAGACTACTCACGGACGTACCAGTTTAATTAAAATTAATTGAAGCGTATAAATTTAAAAATATCGTAAAAAGTTTCCTTCACATACTGAGCAGTATCTATTAGCTTTGTTTTAATTTTAAAATTAAAACTGTCAAAAATATTAAAAATTCAACACGTCGAATCCCACCAAATACGTGGTAATTTAACCAGAAGTTCCTCAGGCCTCTAGACGTAGATTTGAAATATACGTAAGTAACTTAATAACACACTTTGATATAATGTGTGAACACATCTGTTTCAATCGCCAGTAATATTTCAAGAAATTCTTAATATTTAATATGTGGTTTCCGTGTCTGTTGTGTCTAATATACATTTATTACTACTTATAGCAATTATTTACCCCAAACTCTTCTACTTTTTTGGAACTAATGTTGTACGTTAGATTTAACTCGTGGCTTTTCTGATTTCTCCATCTTGTTTATATTAGACATTTTTATAGTTATTCTTCCTAGTCTTAACTCCACATCTGTGATGATTAAATTTACCACTGATCTGACGCAATTTTTTTCGGTAAGAAAATATATTTTTTTAATTTGAAAATATCATAAAATAATAATATTTTATATGGATTTATTTATTTTCTCTTGAATAAACACGTTTTGGGAGGTGAATTACGTGATTATACGTAATAGAGTACTTCGTAGCAAAAAAGCTGATATACTCGTACTACATGTTTTGTGATTAAGATTTTGACAGGTCATGATTTTTTCAGGGGCAGTTACTTGATCCGTATCAGGTTCCGAATATCCCCGTGGGTGGTCGCTACCTGACACGTGTGGATTTTGTCGTTGCTTGTCTGTTCACCGAACCACTGAGTCCGTCCTCTGCCTTGTCGGGCTTAGGTCTGGAATGTGGTTTAAGCGGTGACGCATTGTGGTGACTTTGGTTTGTCCACGATACTTTGCAAAACACAGATCCTTGTAAAACTTACTTACCTTCCTGCGATAAATTATTTTGAGGTCGAAAAATGCACCGTTTACCGAGAAAAAACACAATCTTCAGCTTTATAAACAGCGCGGAGTTTCATTTGCGCCGCGGAACTGAATTCATACGAAGATATATTAAGTATTTGTATCACGCTTAACACGCTGGATAAATTTAAAACACGCAATTAAATTTTCTGAACTGAATTTAACGATTGTTCAGTGTTATATTGGACAAACCAAACGATTTTTAAAAAACCAGGAATAAAGACCATATGGTCAATCACAAAGTATTTGCATACCAGAAATTTTGAATATGTTAACTGTCTTATTTTGTGATACATTATATTTTCCTGTCTATTATTTATAGACGTTATTTTTTAATTGCGAGACCGTGGTTTTACAATCTAAGTGTTACAGAATATAATTTTTCTCTTCCCTTGTCTTTCCTCAACCACAATAAGTAATCCTTATAGATTAGTTTCCCTTTATGAAACGCAATTGCTTCAAATTAGTTTTAACCGTTAGTATATTTTTCCCGTTTAGTTGATTATATAATCAATTCTGTACTACATCTAAACGCTATCAAGGCACTCAATTCATAAAGGTTTTAAAAGTAGAAATATTTAAAAGTATTCGTTCAGGAACTAGAAATATATTTTTATATTTCACAAGAAAATTAACTAGTTTTTCTAGTATATAACTGTTTATTTTATTCACAGGAATTATTTGGATATACAAAATATGAAATACCAGTTTTGCCGGTCTGCGGATATAAACAAAATACATATATGTCAGGATAGTTAATTAATCCCTTGAGTCAGTCTCTATACATGTAATCTCCTACTACTACTTGGGGGTAACGATAGAATTATTTGAATCGACTATTCTGAGGTTCGAACAGAGTTAAAATACTAAAAGTGTTTTAAATAAAGGTAATAAAATTGCTTTAAAATAAATATTTGCTATTATAAACACTCTGGATAAATTTAAAACACACAATTTAATTTTCTTAACTGAATTTAAGGATTTTTCACCATGCTATATTGGACAAACCAAACGATTTTTTAAAAACCAGGAATAAAGGCCATATCACAAACTATCAGTTGCATACCGAAAATTTTGATAATGTTAACTGTCTTATTTTGTGGTAGGTCTACATTATATTAACTTGCCTATTATGTATATCCGTTATTTCTTTATTGCTTGACCGTCGTTTGACAGTCTAAGCGTGACAGAATGTATTTACTTTTAACTATATACTTCAGTTTTTCTGTTGTAGAAAATTCTCAATTTAAATAAAACAAAAAAGTACTGTAAATTAATAATAAAATACGCCTGTGAACCATCAGACAAATCGGTTTAGAGTCTTAATTACGACGTGAAGTTCAATATTGTTGCACATGAAATAAATTTTTCTCTGTGATGCAAACCACAGAGCCTTAGTGCAGGATCAATCCACGTTAAACAACTAGGAACATCGGATGATGCGAAAGGTAAATTTTATTTTCCCCTGAAGTAGGGGTGCAGAATAGTTAAAATAAAACAAACACGTCCAACTTGTTCAAGAGCTTATGAAGCGTTTTAAAAACTGATGAGGGTTTTTTTTTTCCTGGGGCTCCGACAGAACAAACTCTTTTCGCTGGGTAGTCGAAGGGGATATAACGAAGGTAAACAATCGCTTAGGCCTGTTGTCTGATAAAACTTCTCCCTCCTGCCTCCTAATGCCTGAAGTTTCACAAGTGTTCGGTAAAGAGAGAGAACTGCTTTTCGCTTTTGGTGGCTGGGCGATGCAAATTTCAACTATACTCTTCTAAAAGGTAATCTGGCGAAGTACAGTGCCGCGTAAAGTTTAATGAAATTTAACTGGGAGGGAAAAACCTGGGAAGCGGTTTTAGTGAATACTCTAAATAACACGCCGTAGTGCTGCGTAAGTGCTCGTTTAATCCTCGAAACAGTGTAACATTGAAAGAAGAGAGGAAGTTGTTCCCAGTCACAGGAAAGCGGAAGTGTGAGTCGCTCGTTTAGGAAATGTTCCACGGAAGTGTGGACTCTGTCTGCAAAGACTACATCGGAAATGTAAAAAGAAGAGCTCAGTGCTAGGCTATTGAACAGAATTTATGTGGCCTCTGATAGGCAACTCTCCCATAAAATACCAATTCAGTAAATCAAAAATATTTATTATCCTTCACCCTTACGATTTTCATGAATCAATTTGCTTTGCATCCGTTCACTTCATCTTCCGTCCCTAATACTTATTTTTAAATATTACAAAATTATTTTCTCAGTTTTCTTCTAACCCTGTATAACACGTTGCCTCCCTTACAAACATTTATTATTAATTTTGTGCCAGGTTATATATTTTACATTTAAATTACTCAACTCGTTGACTGAGTATTTAAACAATTATTGAACAAATAATTAAAGTAAGCATAGAAAAAAATAAATTTTTAAAATGTCTTGTTATCACTAATTAAGTTTCCAGTTGGCGTTCGTTCTTACGAAACTGAATCGTAAGTCTACAAGCAGTAGTAACAACATAGACTTTTAAAGAAGGTTTGACTCGGAATCCCGAGAAGAGTTCACGTCATTGTATTTTCACTATAGTGATACAAAAATATCGTGCGTAGCAGCATCTTTCTGTTTAAGACCTCCTTTAGTCCCTTACATTAAGTATTTACATCTATTCCATTATTTCACATACTTATCTATAGTTCATGACTGCCTCTCTCAATTTCTAGTGTAAAAATACGGATGAAACACTAATATCTAGTATCTGTTTCTCTCCCCCACGGAAGCTAAGTTTGACAGAACTCATAAATTATGAACGTGCTTTGCGTACCGTTTTGCATAATAAAATAGCTTTTATCGATATCGTAAACATGCCATAGTTCGACTGTACCTGTTTAGGCTTTCAGTAATTTCCTTGTAGTTTACACGTCCATTTCCGTAATTATTACGTAGACTCTCAAGTTAAAATAATTAATCAGATAACTTCACTTTACTTCAATCGCCACTAAATAATTTCTTCTTCTTTAAGATTATTCTTACGAAGCTTTAATTTTGCTAGTCCTTATAATTTTTATTTAATTATTGTTATCCGTTCATTAAAACACATCCATCAGTGCCCAGAATAACATTCGTTAATTACATTTAAAAATTATTTATGTAATCATTCATCCTAATCAATAATTTTGAAGAACGAAACAATGATTTCAATAACTTCAATCCGTTTCTCTTGGCGATTACCTTAATTCATTTTATTAATTCCATGTTTGAAACCCCAGTTCAATTTGTTACGTCCATAGACGTGGCTTTCTGTATCGTTGTTCGTAATTTATATACATGATTCTGATTTTGATAATTAATTGTGAAAGAATAAAAGGGTGCCGTGAGAAACGTTTTTTAATATTTTAATGAATTTAATTTCCTTAGATTAAAATTAAAAATTTAATCATCTTCCGGCACCTGATATATATATATATATATATATATATAAAGAGTCTGTAAACATTCAATTTGAACTTGGAATGTGAGAATTGTTTTGTCTATAGCGTAATTAAAGTTATCCTTACACTTTATGCACTCACCACACAATAGTTGATTCGGTCTTCACACATGGTCGGCATATCGTTTGTTTTACTGCCTAGATCACCGGAAGGCCGACTCATACGCTCGATCACACCCTGTATCAAGCAGAACAATACAGCGGCTGAACAGTACATTGGATACACAATCAAACCTACACGTATTAGCTTGTGGTGGAAATTTCATGGTCACCGGAATAGGAGAAACATCATCATATTCCTTAATTCTAAATTGATCCGAATTTCCTTGCTCTCGTTTCCAAATTTTATTTTCGTTTATAAATTCCACATCAGCACGGTTTACAATAATTATTATAAAAAATTAAAATATATTCCGGGACAAAGTGACTTAACATGGACTTCATTACGACCGGTTTTCAACATTTATTTTGACAGCCTCATTTCATTTGCTAAAATGTTTCACGATTTAAATACTATAGAAAAAATCTACGCTTCCCAAATAATGCTTATAGGGCTGTTACGATATACCAAATAAGTTACAGCAAAAGCAAATTGAAATTTCTCTACCCGTACACCCCACCCAATCCCTTTATTATACTACTAGCTGGGTTTCCGGCGTTTCCCAGTATGTCATTTATGCATAACCCTCGTTTTGACTCCAATCTAGGTTCGAAAATTTCCACCCCCTCTACTGTGGGCAAAGAAAAATTATTTATTTCACGCAAAAATCGGCCGGTTACAATGTTTCAAAATTTCTACCCCCACCCAGTCGCCCCCACCCCCTCGCGATAGCCAGTTTTCCACAAGAAAACTCAGCGACATCCATAATCCAGGAAGTGACTCAAATTTCCGTTATTTTTGCGTTATTTATATATAACGCACCTCCACCCACAACCCTAAACGTGATCCCCTCCCATGTTGAAATGGGTTTAAATTATACACAGAGAATATCTACAGAAATATTATGAATTTAATTGACACCGAAAAGTATTTATTGGACGCAAATATCAGCCGATCAACACGTTTGAAAATTCACACCCCCGTTCACCGCAGCCCGTGGGGGTTAAAATGCAAGTTAAATGTCATAATTAAGCTTAGCGACATCCATAGCCGCGGATATGACCCTAATATTTTTTGCGTTATTTTTATGTTATGCAACCCCGCCATACCCTTCAAGGTTCTCTCCTCCGAAATATATAGGGGTTGTGATTATGCAACACAGAACATATTAAAAAATATTATTAGTCTCATTGACCCCGAAAAATATTTATTCGTCGCAAATACAAACACACTGCTTTATTTATTCGATTAAAGGGTCAAATAGTAACATTATAAAAATTATGAAAATATAGCGACATCATTTTTGCAAGTCCTCAATCAGCAAACAACATTAATCAGAAACTGCAAAAAATTTATCGTTGAATGTAGTGGTAGTGTGAGAAATTTGTATTTCACATTATCGTGATATTAAAATGGACGTTAAAATAAACCCTTTTTTATTATTTTAACCTAATTTTAGTGTATTCAAGATTAATTTTAAAATAATCGGCGGAAAGAATTGTTAATATTTAAGAAACTAACATGTTTATAGATTACAAAGTTCTGTTTATTAAGTCTTTCGACCTCTGACTTCAAGAATTATTTTTTTCCGGCTGACGTTAGTATCTGTGGACGTCGCGTGCCGTCGCAACTCTGAGAGAAGAATCAATCTGTCAGAGTCAAACACCGAGAACGTCTGCTATAACTCAACGGTGACATCAGAACGACAAAGGGGAAACGCCTCAACCGAAAAATTAAATGGTCTAAATCTGTTATTACCTTCGGGACTGTTTCATCTCCTTCTAGATGCTGCGTCCATTTCTGACCACAAACTATGATTTAAAAAGAATTAAATAAGCGGTTTAAGAACGAAAACTTTCTAATAGTGTTTTGTGATACATTTGCTTCATTTTTTGTTTATTTTCCACCATCGAATATTTATTCAGTATAATTTTAGTAAGTATAAAATATTTATATTTTGAAATGCCCTGCTCTTTCTGCAATAAAAACAATTTATTTTTTATATCATACCGCATAATGATTTACTTTCATTACAGTTCTTCCTGGACACAAAACGATATATTTGATATTCTTTGTATGTATACAGGCAGACAACTGCGCCATTATTTGATGTTTATGTGAATACAAAATATATTAGTTTTCTGTAAAAGATACAGCTTCATTTTAAGCTATGCTACTTTCGCTTTCAAAAGAATAATGGGCAATGCTAATGTTCAAGTAGTAAATATTTCCATAAAAATAATTTTTTACTGACTAGTCACAGGACTGAAACAAGTTTCCCATTGAGACACTGTTTTTAAATGATTCCATTTTTCATTGTTCTCGCCCTAACCTTCTAATCACTACCTGTTCACGTTTTCCATTCACTTACAATTTGTAGAATAACTATTTTGGCTTTTGTACGGTGTTCTTGAAATAAGAGGACCCATTCATTATTCCGTAATAAGGCAGTGGCCCGTTAATATTTACCATTGGCTTCGAGGAACTGCGGTCGCGGTCTGTAATTTTGGCCAGTCGCCGCCTCTGCTTTCTCTTTTGAGTGTGCGATGCCTTTTGTAGGGGGGAAGGCGTTTTCCGAGAAGGTCGCCTCCTCTCTCCTCAATAAGTTATCCACTCCTCTCCTCTCCCGAATAATTGCAGTGTGCAGTGGCTCAAAGGGCGTGTAGTTAGTAATTCTCGCCGACCGAGTCATTAGCGAAGCTAGCTCTCCTCCCTTCGCCGATCCAAATAGCAATTAGCACTGGAACAGTCAGACCCCTCAGATATATTCTACGGTTAAACGCAAACTGCAGCTGTTTGCTTTACAGTGACGCTATAGTTGTTGCTATGTTTTCGTTTCCAATGTTTTATAACACTTCTATCACCTAAATACTACTCGTATTGTTAATATATTTTTCGTTTAACGTGATATTATTTTTATTTATATTATTATTAAGCTAATATTGGGCATTTTCCCGGTGGTAATTATATCTACGAAAATAACATAATACCAAATTACACATATACAAATATAACATATATACAATTATATGGGTAACATAAACCAACTGTCTTTGTAAAGTTTATTATTATACACCTGAAAAAAAAATCACGTCACACTTATTTCTTTTCACTGCAATTCACCTCACACACACACACACAAATTCTTTAATAATATTATATGATATTATATATTGTAATATACAAAAAATAACATTTAATTTAATGAATTTGGATTTATTCGTGCCACACGTTGTGGAAGCCATTATGTAATATACAAAAAGACATAATTTAGATTTAAAATCTTAAAGAAACAAATTCCAATAAAAAGAATTACTCGTCAATTAACAAAGACGAAATTTACTTGTCGACGAAATTATACTAAAAAGATGGATTCTACTTAACAAATTCTATCAAAGGAAGAGAACGAAATCTGACGACTACCTTTTAATACGGTTTACATAATTAATTGTTTTATATTGGTACTCACGGCAGCATTCCAGGATACTTTTGACTTACGAAGCACTATGGCGGGTTTTTGCACAGCTTCTACTTAAACTCACAGATTCTAGATTTAATATTTTTGGAACAAAATCAGGAACCAGGAACCTCCTTTGCGTCTCCTCCTCGGTTGACCTCTGCCGATCTCCACTGCCGGCTACGTCCACAAATCTGTTGGTGTTTAGCAGGTTTCGTAGTTCTGCCTTCGATTCTCGCTCTCGTCTTTCGCTTTAGTCCTCGTCTCTCACGTACGTGTTTAGTCTCCAATTTCCTAAAGTTCTTTTACGACCACCCGATCGCTGAGAATTCGAAATACGGCCTGAACTCTACCGTAACGTGAACTCTTAATGCGTCCTGTACTTGACCAAACCTTCCATCCAACTTTTCAATATTTTAATGCAACCTTCACTGACCAAACCTTCCATCCAACTGAACTGCCGTCTCGCAATTTTGAGCGCGCATTGCTTCTTCCGACAAAGGAAACAATACCCTGGCTACATTGATGCTGTGTTCTATACCGCCGTCAAGAATAGATTTCTCAAACAATTTATTTTTTTAATTTCTCAATTAATGCATTAATTAATTGGCATTACAATATATTATATAATAATTACACTGGTAATTATTGACGCCAGAGCATTGTTTGGCGCAAGAATGCAGATACTATAAAGGATGCTACGCGATTCTTGTCGGAAAAGCGTGTGTAAGACGCACAGAACTTTGGCGGAAATATTCAGTGCGTCTTGGGAGTCTGACCGGAGTGGTCATGGCTTGCGAGTCTAGTTTTGGAGACTAAATAATTAGGACCAAATAAAGGCTGAAAAATCACATTTAGCATTAACGTATTTCTACAGAAAAACTGTGTGACAATTAGGACGACAACGTTAAGTTCGTGAAAAGTTGTAAGAGATGCGCCAGAATTTTTGTGAAGAGAAACGATATAGCAATCAGTGATATGGCCGGTTAATTAAATAGAATGACTGTCGAGTGTACAATATCGTTCCAAAGCAGTGTAAAATAAAATAGTATGTAGAAACTTTATTTAGTAAACCGTTATGTAAAAAAAATTCCGTCAGATTCCTCTAGATTTGTCATTTTTCTAGTTTTTTGTTTTTATATTCTTTAATACAATTTATTATTTGAAATAAAATTTGTATTTCTCTTTTGCAATTTTTGGTGACAATTGCAAATCAATATCGTTCTTAGAGGCCCGGTAAGCGGCTCTGAGATTATGAGTATCATTAAAGCTGTGGAAATTTGTTAAAACATAAAAATGTACAAAATTTAAAGTAAATAGCAATTGTAATAAGTAATCTATTATCTCGTTAAAAATTGTTTAAATTCAAGATAAAATCCTATTAATTTTCTTCATTTTTAAAATATTTTAGAATACCACATAATTTGGCCAAATGTTGCCTTTATTTTCCTTTGTTTAAATTATATATATATATATATATATATATATATATATATATATATATATGTATGTATATATATTCCGAATACGACCTGAAAAGACTTTTAGTTCCGTTTCGTGTCTGTTATTATTTTGCATTTATAAGAAAGGTTTTTAATGATACTTTGTTATTAAAAGTGGAGGGAGTATTATGACATATTTACGACAGATGTTCCCTCTTGGCAGAGTCAGGCGGCTAAATAAAAGTTCCTCTGGCAGTCTTGTGAACTGACGTGTCGAAAAGCGGAACAAAATCAATGTGCTGTCTGTCTGCTAGCGTTCACGATAGATATGGATAGCAACATCACTTCTATGTCGTCAATTTGTCAGCCGCTTAACACGGGACAGGTGCCACTCTGCCAGACGCACGAACTTGGAGAACCTCAATTAAATCTTTCTCCCAAAACCATACGCGACAATACATTTCAACTAGCACGTAAAATGTTTTGTTCGTCCAATCTCACGTTCTCACCAGCCTAGAAGAATTTTTAGTTTCTCGAATTTTCTAATAATGTTGGGCAAACTCAATGTCATCTAGGTTTAAATTAAGTCGCGTCTCAAATTATATTTCATAGCTTTTTTGACTTCGTTGATGTCGCGAAGTTTTTGAAGTTGCCGATCTACTGGAGTTCGCGCGTCCCAAGACAAATCTTTAATACGTTGCCCTAATAATTTATTAAATCTATTTAAATTAAATAAATTCCCCACATTATACAGGACTGATCGGAATTTACAACATAAATGCAGTTAATAAAGGGACAACTAAAAAAGCGCCATTAGCATTTATATATTGTAAAGCCAAACAATATGTTATGAAATATTTTTTTTTATAATTTCTTTAATATTTGTATTGAACTATGGCCCAGGTATTTTAAACAACAGCCAGCGTGCTGTAAGAATATTGTGTGCTGGACACGTAGGCGTATATTTTTGAGGTTGAAAGCTTGGACTAGAAAAAAGTCTATTTTGGGGGTCCGGCCGATGGTGGTCATGGCGAGTTCGTAACGAGAACCAAACAAACGTGGTCACGTTCAGCCTAGGATATTAAGTGAAACACTAAAGTGAAGACACTGCATTAATATTCAGAACAGTAAATCGGCTGGTATATGTAGGATTAAAAATTTGTAGAACGAGTGTTGGTGTGAAATTTAGCAAAGAGAAATAAATTTATAGACTTGTGAACAGTAAATACCATGGCCTGTTGAATAAAGTTATTTTAAATAACCAGTGAACTGTATAAGTACAATTTTTCGAGAGCAACTCTGATAATCTGTAAACTATTTTCCGTTGTAAATCTCACATAGTGATTGCGTACTGTCAGATTTTTTTAATATAACATTTTCTTGTAAATTTAATTATTATTTTTGTACCATTTTGGTTTTCATTTGATTTGGTGATAATGGCATATTACTGTAACTATTAGAGGCCCAATAAGCGACCCTGAATAATTATGAATTTTACTCAAAGCTGTGGCAATTACTTAAAAGTTTATGTACAGAATGCAAGCTAAATAGAAATTTGTATTAAACGTTTTATCTTTAAAAGGTACTTGTTAAAATTAATTTATAAAATCCATTAATTATACACATCGTGGTGGCATTGTTAGTCTGCCATTACAGTTTTTAGCAACATATCTTTAAATTATTTATTACCTTAATTTGACGCCGCAACGTGAGCTTATTTATATAATTAATTTGTTTATTACAATATATATAATCATTGATAATGCTATACACAAGAAAACCTCCACTATCCATTCTAAGATCATGTTGAAATGTTATAATTTAATCATGTATAGTCGCCAAGAACAATTTTGTTGACGCCAATCTAAACTTCCCAATAAACAAATGTATTCATTTTTAACAAATATTGTTACAGTTATCTTTTCGATCCGTTTCTCATAATATTTATTTAGTCTCCGAACGACCAATTTCTCATTTAATGGAACCGAATCAGTTTTGTCAGATTCATTGCAGATGAGATACTTTGGGCCCCACTACGGTATAAAAATGTATTTTAAATTTAGTTTAGCGTTGAATCATTATTAATTACCAATTATCTTTCTGAACAATTCACTATTATAAATATATAATTACGTAATAAATATTTGATAAATTTCATTATAAGTTTGCAAAGAAATGCATTCGTATTATTTGTCTTAAAAAATCTGTGAAGTGATAATGATCGATGATATTGAAAGGGCATTTCCCTAAACACGACAAGCAATCCGTCTTTTTGCAGCTTAAGTTAACGGCTCAATTGCTGGAACGGAGAACTTGAAATTAGTTTCCAGCGCTCACGCCCATAAATTTCGAACTCTTTGGACTGGGAAACAAAGAAAGAGGTATCTGAGATAACTTTGCTTATTACGGAGCAAAGTTTTGAGGTCAAGGCTTTACGAGACTTATTCGGATGAAGAGGACACCAACTTGAAGTTAAATACTGGCGGTTGTCTAAGATTTCCACGACGAAGAATAAACGAAATTTGTATTCGCTAAATTATTCAAGATGCTTCCACGAGACGTGATTTCAACAACAAACTTTTGAAAGTATTTTACTTAACTAGTCGCGTCTCTGCGTTGATTTTTCTCAGAGCTCTAGAGTGCTTAAGATCCAAATTTTTAATATGTAACTAGAGTGAACTTATAGCAATCAGTAGGACATACATTAATTTTATTGTGATGGTATTAATAATATAAAACTATTATGTAAATCATATATTATAATTTGAACCATTAACGCATTTTTAAAATTATGGGGTTTTGAAACAATTGCATCTTCAGTCGACAAAGATTCTGAAAAAAAATAATTACACCACAATAGCATAGAAAACAACTATTATTCTTTAATCGCTGTAAAACTATAAATAAATATATCCATTTTGATCAATGAAAACACAAAATTGTTTCTTTTTTATTCAAAAAAAATATTTAATCAAAGATGAACGAATTTTTGGTAAAAATAAATACTTTTCTAGATCACTAAAATATTTCCCGACTTTTCCCTCATATTTATTTCCATAGTCTCACATTAGAAAATAAATTATGTCTATAGAGAAAATTTAAAGTAATTAAATTTACAAACATTTAAAAATATAAGGACTGAATATAAATACAAAATAAATCATTATTATATTAATTAATCTCCAAATTGTTTATAAGTAATAATTTTAGTTTAAGCGTTAAGTGCCACAATAAATACTGGGGTGAGCCGATCCTAATATAAGTAACTTTTTTTATTTCAATCTTTGACGCACTAATTTTAATCGGTCACCATCTAAAAGAATTGAAATATTTTTTAAGCATTTATAAAATTTTAATAAGGCAGCGATCACCATAACAAGGGATCCGACACCAGTATTGGTCATTTTTGTTATTTTATTATTAATTCCCTCTTAATTGACACCCCCCCCCCTCCGGGCCCTCAAAATAGCAAATGGGGATTGAATCTGAACCCTATTGATCCCGTAAACTATTTTTACGTGAGAATTCGTCGTCATCCCCATCCTTAGGGGATACTGCTGGTGGCAAGGACAACTGAAAATTAACTGTGATTTTTATTTTTATTAAAATTTATTGGTCTGTTTTTTTTATATTATTTTAATTGTCATACAAGTGAAACCCAACAAAAAATAAATACGTTCTGATATGTTTTTACTAATATTTCCACGTAACAAGTACTAGGGGAGGGAGACTTCGCAAATTCCATTGATATGAATTTTGTTGTATGATGTCTCTCTAACCAAATTTTCAATTCCGCCCGCTCTGTTTTGTGGAATGGCGAACCTGTGAATTAGGTTTCGGTCGGCTTGTCCGTAAAAGCAGTTTACGTTCGCAGGTCACGCTGTTTTGTTGTGGTCAAGGGTGCGTTCACACAGTGGCAATGTGAGTACGCTAAACGAGGAGGTCGGGCTAATTTGAAGCCTTGCCGCTTCGAGGCTTTAATTTTTTCTTTTTTTTTGTGCACTGTAGCTCAGCTCGGCTTGAAAACTCCAACCAGACTACTGTGAAGTGAATAAGCCTGCTTAGCAGGACGGCTTTTTCATTCTTGAACTGACACTTCCAATGGAAACCTATGTCAGTGTCTCCGTAAAAAGAAAGCGAAAAGGTAGCACTAACATAAAAATAAGTCGACGTTGGCACGAATATTCTGTTGGCAAATCCGAGTGATCTTAGAATTCTCACGTTGCATTCTCAGAGGGGTCGATATATGTACATTGCAAAAGCATTCGTATTTGACGGTTTTTTGAACGAATTATTTATTCACTGCTTTTCCTCCATTCATTTCAAAATTTCCTGTAGTAAATATTTATGTTCTGAATAAAATTATCGTTATTGGTAACTTTAAAATGCTTTCCAAATTAATTTCTTCTCTAATTTTAAACTGAGGCTTCAAATACTTTCGTGTACGTTCCAGTGAATTTCCGGTTCCTAGAAGTATTATCAGACATTCTTCCTGCAAACAAATATTTAATTTACTCTTATACGTGTCGCGCTTCATAATTCTCCGGGAAAAGTAGACAAAAATATATTTCTCTCGTATACACACTTCTTAGAGCTTGTACATTTTTAAAATGTGAATCGTAGCGAGGTAACACGAACCGCTCCGTATGCGAAGGGATTACCTTAAAAGGATTGGGAGTTCGCCGCAGCCGTGTTAACACTTGGTTCAGTAAAATTTTTGTCTGGTAATCTTGAAATGACATTTTATTTATAGACTACTAATTGTAACTAGCGATCGCATTTGTAAGCAAGTATGTTATTGCGTCTCAACTTACGTACAACCGAGAGCATTTTATTGAATAATTATCTGGGTTCCTGGCGTTTCCCGGGTAGTAACCCCCTAATCCTGCTCCTAACCCATGCCGAAAGGGGTTGAAATTATTCACAAAACATCGGTTGAAATACTATAAACTAAAAAACGCTGAAACAGATTTATTGAACGCAAATATCTGCCGTATTTGCGTGTTTAAAAATTTCCAACACCGCCCACCCCCGCACCAGGGGTTTAATGGCAAATTGAATGTCATAATTAAACTCAGTGACATCCATAAGCCCGGATTTGATTCTAATCTCGGTTTCTATTCGCGTTATTTTCTTGCAACGCCTTTTCGCCCGAATCCCTAAGCGTGCTCCTTTCTCGTGCCATAAATTGAAATTATACACCCGTAACATCCGTAAAAACACAATGAATCTCCCTGACCACAAAACATATTTATCCGACTCAGATATAGGTCACTTTGGAATGTTTGAAAAATTGCAACCCCGCTCCTGGCAGTGGTAGGCGTGTCTCACCCCCCACAGTAGCGTTTATCGTGTTTAGAAGAATATGTGTACCAATTTTTGTTGCAGTATGCATATTATCGAAGTTATATACAAGCATACATCCTTTTTTATTATATAGATCGATTTTTCAAACTTGTCGAATTTATTGTTAATAAATTGAATAAGTACTCAGGATCCTTAATTAACGTACTACATCTGGAAAATAAATCAATCATATTATTTACTGTTTTATTTATTGTCACGTGAGTGAAATTTTTTTGCATTATTAAATTTCATTTAACAAGAATAACAGGCGTTGATGAGTAGAAAAAACCAAAAACAGTCTCCAAGTTTATAACTTTATTAAATATATAGTCGGAAGCTTTCAACTCATTGTTATAATCATCCTGAATGAACATTAAAAACGTTACCAGTTATATAAAAACATCAAGTTACGAATACATTGCAACACCTTCAGCATAACATACCTTCTTGTCTTATAATTAACATCACATTAACTTTAAAAAGTATTAGTACCTATAGGTACTTAGTCACTACTAAAAAACAATGTTGTTATTCAACAAGGTCTGTTTTAAAACTGCTCCATTAAGTGGTTCAGTGTGTAGCATTTCAATCGAAAATCGATATTATAGTAACGAAACTATTGTATGTATTTAACATATTGTTAATAATTATTTAACTATACATATATAAGATTATACATGCATGTAAATATATAAGGTATGTTATGCTGAAGGTGTTGCAATGTATTCGTAACTTGATGTTTTTATATAAGTGCTAACGTTTTTAATGTTCATTCAGGATGATTATAACAATGAGTTGAAAGCTTCCGACTATATATTTAATAAAGTTATAAACTTGGAGACTGTTTTTGGTTTTTTCTACTCATCAACGTCTACGTCAACAGTCCTTTTTACCATAACAATAACAGATTCATGATTATTTATTCATTATTAATTATTGAGTTTTATTATCGAAATCGTGGTCATTGGCTACCTGTATGCTATTAAAATAGATTGCATAGTTTTACTATTTACATACATCGATGTTCTTAACATTATTAGCGATTTATTCTATAATTGTTCAGTTAGTTTTGCTTCCTGGGTAAATTTTATGAGGTCCATGGCAATTGTCGTTGAAGTACAGAGGTCTGACATGTGCTGTTTTGCAATTGTAGCTCTTCTGATGTTATATCTGCTGCAATAGAAGAGTGTTTGACTGCATTCTTCACATATTGGTGGACGGCTGTTTAGAGGTGGCTGTGTGTTGGATCAGAGTGACCGGTTCTGATTCTTGGTACTATTACTTGTAGTTTGCGGTTTAATTTAGAATTACTTTTTAGGTTGTTAAAGTCATTGATATTTTTGTGGATGCCACATTTCTTCATTTTTTTTTCCATTCTCTGTTCCACGGCGTTTTTGCTTGGTTATTTATTTCATTCCATATTTGATTGAGATATTAATAGAAAAATTTATATTTATCTGGCTGCAGTATAATTTTAAATGAATGAAAACAGCAACATAAAATTGATAACGATGTTTCGTCCTCAATTTAGGACTTCATAAGATGTCCAAATGGATTTCTGGTATTGTATATATAAGTATCCATATTAACTGTATTTCTTATAAAGTCCCAAATCGAGGACTAAACGTCGCTTTAATTATGTTATTAAAAATACGTTGGACAGATTTGGTTGTTTTCATTCACTTATAAGATTAATTAAATTAAATTGTGAAAGAATGCAACAAAATTTAAGATCTGAAAACTGTAAAAAATATTTCCAGTAACATCTCTAGGCGTACCTAAAATCACAATTATATTATTCTCGTCTCGTTTATCTTTGTTTTTGATTTTTAATACACTGTTGTTATGGGGAAATCATGGATACGTATTTCTGTCTAAGAAGTTGAGCTGTAAGTAAATATGTAGAGAAGGTCCTGATGTAAGAGTAACAGTGTCTCTAGATGAGTGGATATGTTCAGGAAGTAAATGAAAGCACAGAAAATTTATTCTGAGAAACAACTTCAAATTACAGAAAAGTAAATCGAGGAAAAATGAAGATGTTCTGTTCACAAACTAATTTAAGGTTTTCTTGTCAGATTTGAGTTTAAGAAAAAAAATTCCTGATTATATTATGGACGTGACTGCTTATTTGGTCTTTGTCTTAAGCAACTAACCGTAAATCACGCCATTTAATCCACGAAACTCGGTGGCATCCGCTCCAATGATTGGGCAGTAAAAATTCGATTTGGTTGTGTTATAGCCGTGTCCAGTTCCCACTTCAGCGCCTGCCGAGCGTTACAAATTGCTGCGGTCTTCTCCGCAGCTCATTATCGGTTCTCATTTCGTAGCCGCTCATTCCTTTATCGCTTGCTGACTTGTTTTTTCCCCCCTACCCTTGCGGCTCACTTACGATCTGTTTCATTGATGTGTTTTGTCTAACTGCCTACTGCAAAATATTCCATTGCAATGCTGAAACATCATGCGATGCGCTACACGATATTTTCATCGTAAAATATTCCTGTGTTGCAAGATTACGATTGAATTTATAGCTACAGGTTTTTACACAGGTTATTATTATGAGTACAACAACATACTGCTTCTGAGTATTTTATTAATTCTCAACACGATATCCATTGCAACCAAA
The DNA here is from genome assembly GCA_037074705.1 of Zhengitettix transpicula. Lineage (NCBI taxonomy): Eukaryota > Metazoa > Arthropoda > Insecta > Orthoptera > Tetrigidae > Zhengitettix > Zhengitettix transpicula. Next base: position 28,618,396 of record CM073596.1, read on the forward strand.
CACAGGGCTGAAAATACACAAATTTATATTCCTGTTTAGAATTAACGAATCTGTTGCGTTCATTCTCATATTTGCAGCAAATCAGATATATTAAAACATTATTCTTTTTTAATAATATAACAAGCTGATGGTTACCACAGCTAGTAACACTGAATCTATATAAAAAAATAGGATATATATTTGTATGTATGTATTTACGTTAATCTCAATACAGATCTAAACGCGTTGACTGATTTCAAAACCATTCTACAAAACACGAGAAACGGTACAGTGGGGGTATGAATAGCATAAAGGTGGAATGAATAATCATTTTGTGTTAAATAACTGCGCATCAAGAGACCATAATGTTACACGCGAGAGAGAGAGAGACGTAACTACAGGGCGAACAAAGGAAATAGTTTCTACTTCCATAATGAAATAAAGCAGAAATATTTTAATGGAATAAAAAGTAAAGTTATATCCGGCAATACTTCATCGAATGATCATAAAAAAACAATACGATCCTTGCGGGAAGTGTACGTTAATTTACGTGCCATATTAGTGACCTCAAAATGACGGCCATTTTTTGACATTGTAAATCTAGCTAATAATTTCATCAATTTAATTTTCTTAATGTCTGAAGATTGAGGGACAATTATATCCTGCAATACTCGAGGAGTATATTTAAGAATAAATTCGGAGGAATGTTTCTTAAGATTGATGCAATAAAATTTAATGTATTTTATAGCTGTTCAAATAATGCAATATCGATCGAAAGTATGTACGGGTCTATGAACATTTAGATTCAGGTTCAATCACTTCTTGGCTAAATATTAATATATAGAATTAAATATTTTTTTCAATTTTATATAAATAAGTTTATGGGCATCGCCGGACACCCAGCTAGTGATATTTAAAATCTCAATCTTAATTCTAGAGAAATAGTGCTGGTTTAAATAATCGAATTACTATCTTTGAAAAGATTTACCAGCTACCAGAAAAGAGAATTTCGGCCCAAATGATAATTATACTTTATACCGCAATTTTTTTTCAAAACAATAAATTACAATGATCACTTCCTCACATTCGTGCACCACATATTATATTAAAGATATTCTACTTAAAGAAGATTAATGCATCTAGGCCAAAAGTTTTCCGGCCCACTACTTTATTTTCAAAAACAGTAAACAGAACTGTGACCGTTAATTATAGTACGCACGTGTCGCGAGAACGTGAAAATGTAGTGGCTTTTATTGGTTAATATTTCTTGGCTCTTGTTCTCTTCCTCTTACTGGATTTGCCGAGGTTTTCCGCCCACGCATCCTGTTGTCGCCACAAAACATTCCCCACCTTCTTCGCATTAGCATACCTGCGGAGAGGATCCTGGAACTCTACAGCCGGCTCTTCAAAGAAATAAGAGATATCATTAATAGTTTCTTACGCGTAAATTGCGTGATAAATTTATACACAAATACAGTAGTTAAAATATTATTTTTTCCTCAATAACGACCATCGTAATAACTTCTTAATTAAATTTTAACGATTCACCAATACTAAAACAACACCATACGTTTCAATAATTAAAATACTAGCTAGGTGTCCAACGTTGTACGGGTACTCATTCTTTACACATTTACAATCAAATATGTGAAATTATAATAATATACATACTTAACCAAAATTTTCCAATAATATCACTTAAAATAATTAGTCATTTTTAGCACATTATAAATCTATTAAATTACAATTATTAACAAATATTAGGAATCTATTTTACCATCATTCTACGTTTCCTTTAGTACATAGAAAATTGGGCAAAATCATAGTATGTGCCATATTTGTGCCATGTCAGTAATTTAAAAGTATAGGTATTTAAAAGAAAATTAGTTTCACAGATCGTATATATATATATATATCATTTTAAATATATTATTGGATTGAGTATTTCTGATTAAAATGATACTTTTTATTGAATTAAAATATTTCTGCTTTATTTCATTCCGAAAAAAGGAACTATTTACTTTGTTGTGCAGTATCGTCGCGTAGTAACGTCTCCCTAGTGTGTGCAGTGACGTCATGATTTCTTGACGCGCAGTAATTTAACACAAAATCACATTTTTTAATTATAATTCTTTGCACATTTATGCTACAGGTTTCACACCATAAGTAAAGTTTCTCGTCGGTTGAAGAATAAGTGTACCAATTTTTGTTGCAATCTGTCCACGCGTTTAATATGTATAGAGATTAACGTAAATACATACATACATTCTTTTTAATATATACGTATATATATTTCCGGGTTACATTCACATCATCACTTGACTATTAAGCACAGGTATGTCTGACTAAAGCAACATGATAATATAAGCTTAATCTATAAAATTAAGATGGATGTTTGTTTGTATGTTTGTCCGTATATTCTTTATGTAAATTGAAATACCGATAATATTTTTCACTCTTTTATTGCACCGGAAAATTTAGTTTCTTGTAAGGTTATTTAATGTACGAAGAGAATGATTAATTCGGGTAAGGTACCGTCAGGCATCAACCCGGTTAAGTTGAAACTAATCCCCTATCAGCATAGTTCGGAGTTAAAAAGAAAGGGACCGCCTAAATTCCAGTTAAATCACGCGTTGATCACGAAATTTCTGTCGAATTAAGACAGTCAGACATACATAAATTAGCCAACTTATTTACGTTCTCAGAATTTGCAAAATAAGGAACAGAATCACTGAAATATAATTTTAATGAACGTATTAATTGAATAAGTGCACTTATGATGGAATGGATTATTTGATTTTTATTATAATAAATTTTGCAGAAAGTTTTTAAAAACAACTATCAAGGAAGTGTTATTAAGTCAATTTTACAGACAAATTTTTTTCATCCCAAAATTTCGGGTGCTGAAAGAAACTTAATATTGAATAAAGATTAGCTTAATTGTACAACGTTCAAGGAAATAGGAGAGGCCTCTTAACGAGTTCTTGAGAATATATTGTTCCGAAGATGCTTTCTTCTCAAAAACTTTGCTTTAAAGGAAGTTTTAGAAGCACTTTTGGAGAGGACGAAAATTTAGACGACTAACACGTTTTGTGTTTCTTACGCTCCCGATGCTAGCTGCCATTAACCATCCTCAGAGGCACACTCAACGTCTTCGCACTGTATGTTCTTACTCCAGATTAAACAAGGACGAAACTTACCCACTTGCGTCCAGAATTAAGAAATATGCGAGAAATGTAATGGAATGCTTGTGTTTCAGTGCTTCTGACTGCAGCCTCTCACAATTAACTGTAAACTGGTTATATTATAGCCCTGATTACGTAATGATGACTAAAATCAGGTCAAGTAGACCAAGTCTACTTATTGAACCTCTTTCTCCTAACACACAAAATAACAAAATTTTATTTTCTTCTAAGATATTGAGATTACATAAAAATGTTGTCCATATTAAATTAGGAGCAAAACTCATCTTTTTTTTATTAAATTTTCTCCCTTATTATAATTAAATTAATTATTTAATTCTATTAATTTAATACAACTTCCAAAATTTTCTATCACTAACGTATATTTTCATAGGTTTATCTTCCGTAATCCCCAAATCATTGTCGTGTGTTTTTCTTTATTGAGGTTTATAATGGTCGCGTCGACATCGTGGTCATTGGCGACACGTATATGTTTTATAATCGTTTACATAGCGTTATTATTTACATACATAGATATTCTTAACATAATTAGAAATTTGGGCGTGTTTTTTAATGTACAATATTCATTGTTTTGAAAAATGTGGTGTATCTAATGAACGATAAATATTGTAATGAAAAGACATAAATAAGATAATTTATATATAAAATAGGTTTTTAACATAGAAATGACTTTGATGTTTGAATCATAACACTTATACAAAAATATTTATTTTTGTAATACACTGTAAAGACCAACCAAGGCGTTTTTTGGTAAGAGGGCAAAATCTCGTAAATGTGATTTTGGACTAGTTTCCCTACCATTATTTTACTTTCTCAACAAAATCATTATTTTTATTAAAATAAAAACTGAAATGGACAATATTGTAGATTGTTCCACAAGTAAATTTAATTAAAGGCTAGTAGACTACAACAAAGTTCATTACGAATGGTAAAGACAATAGTCTAAATAAAAATACTATAAGATCCACATACGCTACACAGAAAAGTATAAATGAGTGAATTATAAAAATATACTTGTTAAATATATGTAGATAGCAGATAAAACTACTTGTAAATCAAAGAATACTTTTTCTACACTTTCATTTAATCTCAACGCAATTAGGCGCCTGCAGATCTCGTGAATATTAACAATATTATAAACAAAAGAAAACAATGGCAATTTGAGAGGAGATAAAAATTTCTAGTACGCGTACAAGACTGATCAACATCTATGGCAAAAAAAAGGCTTAAATTTGGAACAGATCGGTAGATAAATTGGGGAGCTGAATAAAAAGCGTCTTGTAGCAGAAGAGTTTTACCAAGCTTTGGTGAACTGGTTAATATTTTTAATTATCTTCCTATGGATTGTTATAAATTTTTATTCCGGAACACCTTTCGTGAAAGTGTGTTACTGAATAAAATATACTCTTTATTCAATTAAATATTTCTGCTTTATTTCATCACGGAAAAAGGAACTATTTCCCTTGATCGTCGTGTAGTAACGACTCTCTCTCGCGTGACGTCATGGTCTATTGGCGCACAGTAATTTAACACAAAATGATATAAATGCGAAACGATTTCTGGTTCCGTTTTCTGTTTGATAGAAATTGGCTAATATTACGTCATACGAATTTTAAAATATATAAAATGCAGACAGGGAAATCGTACGATACCCAGGTTATTAAAGAACTCAGTACATTGACTAGAGGATTCCACCAAAGATTCAAAATATGGGGAGAGGTTTTGTGATACATGTTACTTTTTTGAGGATGTTATATTTGGTTAAGTGAATGATGCTATTTCAAACACCTTTTTGTCGTTGTAATAATAAATTTGATCCGTAGCTGTTTTATATTAAAGATACATTTTTTTCTTTTATTCAAATATACATCAAGTATAAAATAGTGAAGGGGACTAGTATCTTTGTCCGGATATTGCGATGCACGTTCTTGTGCTGTGGCTGTACCACCTATCCACAAACACGAGCGTGGCGCGGCGGTGGCTTACTTACGAGCTACTTGCAAATTGTCGCACTCTGCACACCGCATTCACGGCACGCCACTTGCCGCACCTGCCTTCCTCTCCCTTCACCCTTCGCTGACCCCAAACCCACGACTGCAGTGCTTACACTGACACTGCACTTCATCACAACGAGTCACAGAGCAACTTGTGCTAGTGTAACCATTAAGCCGAGTATATACAGCATTTACGTACTTGTAATCAAATTATTGATCAATAGCCTGCACGTCCTTGCCTGGATCAACCTCAGATCCAATAATGTCGTGACATTATTTTTAATTGCCACACAGCGTGTCATTTAACTTGCCGTTTCATTAAAATCTCATTTCAGAATTATTATACAACCAGCTCGGTGCCTGGCGTTGCCCGTGTACTTATTTATATAAATCTGAAACAGTATTTAATTCTACATTAATCTTTAGTCAAGAAGTGATTTAACTTACCATTGCAGAGAGAATGATAATTTCATCAACACTCCATCCCCGGCGCTATAAAATACATTGAATTTTATTGCATCAATGCCAAAAAAACACCTTCAAGTTTATTCTTAAATACACTCCTCAATTATTGCAGATATAATTGTCCCTCTATTTTCAGACATTACGAAAAAATTAAATTCATGAAATTGTTAGCTAGATTCACAATGTAAACAAATGGTCGCCATATTGGACTTACCATAATATGCCACAAGAATTAACTTACATTTTTCGCAAGGACGGTAAAGTATTTCTTATTGTTTTTATCATCATTCGATGGAGTATTGTTGGATAAAATTATACTTTTTATTCAATTAAAATATTTCTACTTTATTTCATTACGGAAAAAGGAACTATTTCGTTTGTTCATAGCGTAGTAACGTCTCTCACTCGCGTGACTTCTCTTGACGCGCAGTAATTTAAAACAAAATTACCACGTTTTTCAATTATAATACTTTCCAAATTTATGCTAGGGGGTCTCACTTCCCCCCCCCCCCATGCACACACAGTACCGTTTCTCGAGTTTCTGTACCAATTTTTATTGTAATCTGTCCACGCGTTTAAATTTTTATAGAAATTAACGTAAATATATACATACATACATAAAAACAAACATACATCCTTTTCTATTATATTGATAGATTATTATTATTATTATTATTATTATGCTACTATTTGGCATTTGCCCGGTGGTAGCTATATCTACAAAAATAACATTATACCAAAATACAATTATAATTTACATAAAATTATATGGGTAACATAAACAAACTGTCTTTGTTAAGTTTATTATTATTTACTTTAAATAAAGGAAACACGTTCCACCCTCCTTATTTATTTTCACTGCACTTAAATTTTTATTTGATATTTCTTTTCTCCTAAATCGCTTCAATTCACTGCTTACTACGCTGACCAGATAGAGATTAATACGTGTAATAATAATATATAAGGGAGGTCTGAGAATTTAACTACTTGAAAAGCTACTAATAATGAATAAGGGATCGTTATTTTATAGGGGAATTATACCGTGAAACCATTTGATATATGGTTGTTGTTTGAATATATATATGTGTGTGTGTGTGAAGATAGTTTCACTTTAACAGATATTGCAGTTTATAGTTTGGTGTATAACGTTTTCCCCTCTTTGGAGTCTACTGTAGAATTAGAGGCAAAGTACGGGCGGAGAAGTTGCGGTTCGAATTTACGGCAGGAGAATTTGCAGCGAAATCTCCTCGGCGGCGCTGCCGGGCACACTATTGGGACGTAAAGGGCGGTCGTCCTGTCACCGAGATACGGGCTACGACATAAAGAAGTGCAGCTCGCTGCTTCAGCTTCATGTAATATTCACTTTCCCAACTCCCGGGAGGCTTCCGGGTGGCTTCCAGCCCGGTCTATTCAATTCTGCTGCTGGAACATTGCTCATGAACAAGAACATCTGAAAACACGACAGTGTCACACTTAAAAACATGGTCAACCTCTTTCTTAAAAGAAGGTGAGCACCCTTAGGGGTGAGGGTGGAGTGGCTTACCTAAACGTCAAGGCAATATCCCGTTGAAAACAAATACTTAGTGTATTCAAACGTATATATTTGCAAAGAAAAAGCAATTAAAAAGTTTAATCGACTCAATAAAGAAACAAATCATATTCCAAATTTCGTTGTACAGTACAGTAGATCTGGATGGCCTTCACAGACTTCTCTCACGTTTTTGGACAAAGGTAATTTGTCTATTGTATTTAGAAATTTATTTATTATATACGTACTTATGTAACATTTGTGTCGAATCCTATTTCCTCATAAGAGGGCAAATGGACAATTTATCTGTCTCATACACCCAAGATCTTTTGATTAATTTAATCTTGACTAGCAAATGTTCGTGTATCTCCGTGACGTCATATCATTCCATATTCATGCTTCACAGAAGTAATTTCTAATTTGGAAAACATCCGCTTCATGGAACTGGTAAAATTCATGGAGCAGCCAAAGTAAACTAAACTACACCACAATTTATTCATACTTAATACAGCCTGTTTGTGCTTTATTTGAGTCAAATTCATGGCTCGTGAAGCGGTTTGTCGCGGTTGTAACCAGTCGTATATTGGTTGAAGCCTTAGTACTAAATTAATTTGTTCCCTTGCTGATCCCGTGGTCATGCGGTGGTTGGCTGTGGCTCACTGCCAACGCTCAATTGGCCAGCCCTAGCTTTTATGAAGGCGATGATAGCAATCTGTACAGTTATCCGTGTTATTGCCTTCCGTAATTGGCTCAGAGCGAATTTGTAGCTCTGCTATGTGAATTATTTAAGCTGTTCGTGAGCGCATAAAACGCGGACCCCGAGGATAAAGGATGCAACTATTGAATATCTCCCTCCACTTGCAGATCGAAGATTACCCCCCAACAATGTGGGCGCCATCGGCAGCGCTCTAATTAGCCTCCGTAATTACAATGCAAAATTTGCCTCTGGGCTGTTGTTCTTACACGCTTGATCTTATCGTCAATCACTTCTTTGATTCCAGCCAAATTAATCAAAACTACGCTCTACATTAACAGTAAATATGCACCACCGCTATTCTATATTACAGTTACTACGTGGCTCATGTTTTTTTAAACTTATATTTCGATTAATCGTTTCACACATTTGTTATTAATAACTAATTATTGTTTGTGATTTAATGTGGGACACCGAAAGAATAACATTTGAAGATGCAGATGGTCAAATATTAAATTATAAATAAATGTATTTTCTCATCAACAACACATCAGCTGTTGAAACAGTTAAACGTATTTTCCTCTCCAATGATGAGATATTTTTCATGTAAATTTAAAATAATGGTTTCACTAATGAACTAAATTACACAAATAAAACCGGTCGAAATTAAACCATATTTTGTATCAAAGATCTCCAACGCTTATTTGTAGCTGGGTCTAATTGGATAAGTATGAAGTCAGATAATTAAAATTTAATTAACCTGGGAGATGATATTCAATTATGAATACAATCGGGAACTTAAATGAGTGAAACATAAAATTATCTAATTATATAAAAGCTTTTACTAATCTATTAGCCTGACACTTTAATCTGCTTCTGACTTTTAGAAGTTTTCTATCGTATTAATTTATAAGTATTATTTAATTATTTTATAAGCTTATATTTTTATCATTATTGTTCTTCCTACATTTCGTCTATTTCTGACAACCTGTATGTTACATAAAATCAACAATTTTCAGCCACAGTGTCAAGACGAAGTATTTGCATCAATTCTAAGTTTAATAAACATCCAAATCTGATCAGTTTTCCGTATCGAAAGCAACTTTTATCCCGATGGTGTGTATATTATAGAACCTTTCATTACTTTACGCCGTTTGTATTTCAGGTGGGTTATTAACTGTTCCCTAATGACTCTCTATTGCCACTGTTGTCTTAATTAAAGCTTGTTCTCTATTCGGATCTCGCCATGAATCAAGTTTTTTATCTTTTCCCGGATCCTACATGTATTAACTTTAATTACTACCTTCTTGATGCTACACATTAGACGACTCGACTTTTTTGAATAGAGTAGTAGGTTCTTCATTGTAAACAATGATTCGTTTATTGGAGACTTGCCCGAGACCCATGATTTTGAAATTAGCGTGCGTGAAATCTAATCTTTATTTATGACCTGATAATGACAGGTTCGTGTTTGAAACCGGAGACACTTTGAAGTGGGTTAACGGTTTTTAAGAGGCGCAGACCTATCAGGAACCCTGTTAAGACCTTCGACAGCCGATACTTATGCCTCATATATTCACGTCTTAACTGACTGCTATTCTTGGTAACAAACGTCACAGTCACTGGCCATATCTACGATCCTACCAAAGAGAAAAAAAAATCCTTTCTAAGCTATTATCACTATGCTTCAAACCATCTAATCATTAATTCGCTATTTTTAAAACACAAAAATATCATTATTATATAAAATTTATAATTTTTTTGGACGAATCTCTGTGGAGAATTATACCTTGTTATTATAATTTTTTACATTTCAACGTATTACCACTTAATTTAAGTCTGTATTTAAACATATAGCCAGAATATAAATCCTATTGTGTTGAAGATATGTAATTCTCATTAATGCTCAACCAATGCTTAGTTATAATATTTTTGTTAAACTTTTAATGCTAATTTAATGTTACGAAGGTCTAAAAATAGAGATCAATATGCGTGAAATTTGGCGAGAAGCCAAAAATATATGACATCGCATTAATATGTGTGCAATAAAAAAGTGTGAGTAACACTAGATTGATCCCAGATGTGAGATTATTATCTCAAAATTATTTGAGGAAAATTATTCTCTACTATTTTAAAACCAATTAAATAAATAGTCGCGTAGAGATACCAACGAGTATTAAAGAATGACAATAACAACTCTCTTATTATTTTTTTAAAATTATTTTTATAGTCGCGTCAACAAGTTCAGTTAATGGCGACCTTACACAGTTTACTATTTACTTACATTATTTATAAATGGGAATAACAGTATATTATGTACAAAAAAGTCAGAAGTGTATAAATTCACAATCAAATGAATGTATCAACAATATTACTAATATTTAATCAAAGGTTTTAGTAACAGAAAGACTAAATTTGTAAGAAATTAAATAATAAAACAATTGATGACCTTATAAATAATATAGAACAGGAAAACTCTGATATTAGTTACCCTCCCTGTAGGTAACAATAAATTCGTTCCTAAATGTTCGTCCCGACATTTCCAGATCTTTTTAACCCTGATATTTCCCAATTACAGATCGTACATAATTAAGGAAAAACCATTTATAAACACAATTTACCTACCCCTTATAAATTAGTCCATTTGTTTTGAGTGTCAGATTTTCCCTTCGAGTTAGTGATGATGATAATTGAATTTTCATGCTACTAATTTGGACTTAAGTGACTATAAATAAATTACTTGTATAACATTTATCAACATGTCTCCGTTCTCACATTATTACATTACTATGATACCGTTGCTGGTATCTTGTGCTCCCTTCGAGTATTTCGTCTGCTTTATACTTTCTTTAGATCATTATACATTTTATAATCATATGGAAAGTGCCATAATGTTTGAATCACTTTAAAAACCTGTGTATTATTTCAGAATTTATTTTCCAAAATTAAAATAAGAAGACAACACAGCTCCAGTGGTAAATTACGTACGCTTTTTTCTACCTTATTCACCGGATAAAACCCGAAAAAATTGATTTAAAAGAAATTTTATCGTCTTTTTCGGAAATAAAGTATTGAAATGGGAGACTGAAACTAAGATCTGATGAGATTAGACAACTGTTTGTAGTTCTTTGGATGAGATGAAAGCAACCTTCTTGCCGCTCCTTCTATCTTGATTACTCCCGTCCCACGCCCCCGGGAAAGTGCTAACCAAAGCGATTCCATCTCTTCGGCAGTGTCGGAGTCATTTGTCGAGCCCGTAAACAGGGCAATCGGCTTTCGCGACCTGAGATAGGCCTAAGATTGAGGTTTACGTCAGCCATTTGGCCGTGAGTGCGGTGGGAAATCGGCTGCACCTTTCACTTCCAGCACACAAATATTAATGCACTGAATAAAGTAAACAAGATGAATCGATTTAATTAAATTTTTAATGAATGTTAATAAGAGCTAAGGACGCCGCTAACTTAAGTATTGAAGGGACTAAATTTTCTTATAAAAATACTTAAAATCAATCGTAAATTTTCTCATAAAAATGCTTCAAAAAATTACGCATTTTCTACTTGAGCCTAGAGAAATTTAATGTTAATGTTTAAAATTGAAAAATTTATCTCCAGTTATTCAGAGGGTAGAATTATTTAAATAGGGAAACAATTATGTGGAACAGCAGCAGAAACTATATAAATTTAACTTCTGTGTCTCAGACTAGAATAACGCTGAGTGAAAGACCAAAACTACTGCCTCATCATCTTCTTCTTCTAATAAATAAAATTGCCTGTATGTGTGTATGTATGAATGTGTGTGTGTATGTTCCACATACCTACACCCGTGGAGAATATTTCACCAAAATTCGTACACGTGTTATTTGCGACCAGGAAACAAACACTGTGGAGGTGAGACACCAAGGAGAGCAGCGTAATTTTCAAATATGCTAAAACTGCCGATATTTGAGTCGGATAAATAGTGTTTCCACCGATGTTCTTTTCAATCCCTTTCTGCATAGAAGTGGAGCACCCTTAGGGGCGGGCGTGGAAGGGCGGTACAAGAAAATTACGCGAATACAACAGAGATTGGAGTCAAATCCGGGGTTATGGTTGCCGCTTATTTTAATTACAACATTATAATTGCCTTTTAACCCCCAGGAGCCAGTGTGGACAGGGAGTAGACATTTCCAAACACGTTAAACGGTCGATATTTGCGTCGGATAAATATATTTCGTGGTCAATCAGATTTATGGTATTCCTAAAGCCATTTTCTGTGTATAATTTCAACCTCATTCGTAAAAGAAGGTGAGAACCCTTAGGGGTGGGGGTGGAGGGTCGTTACCAGAAAATAACGGGAATATTATCGAGATTGTAAATACCCTGGAAACGTTGGTAATAGTAATTATATATAAAAAAAATCTACAACATCAATAGCGTCCTGGTGATCCATACATTAGAAATTTTATAATTTTTGTCCGTCGGAACATGTTACTAAGAATTTAAAAATATATTTCTTGTTATGTAGTTGTAGTATTCTACTGTCAATAAAACCTCAAATAATTTTAACCACATAAGCTTGAGATGATCATTTTAAATTTATCCCGTAACGCTGCATTGATTAAGGTGCATTATAATAATAAAAATTGAATTTTGTGTATTTTTTTTGCGTTTCTATCCGAAAGATAACAATATGGATGCATAGAATGTCCGTAAATGTCATCTTGTATCCCTCTATCGAATAAAGAAAGTAGTATTTCTCTTGTTGAATAAATTACTTACAGATAGACGTCTTATTGCTTTGATTCTTAAAGTCAACGTACAAAATTAGTTTTGTTATGCAAAAATGTAACTATGTAATAAACAATTCCAGGCATAACGTTTTCACGAAATTAGATTATACTCTTCTAACTGGTAAAAAGAATAAAGTTTTGAATTTTTAATTCATTAAGTATTGTGCACTCAGTTTTTCCGTTTGCTTTGTAAAAATATTGACAGAAGTCCCTTTAACAATCGATAATTTCGTTAGCTTCAAAACTAGCCTTCTTTCATTCATAGTGTTCGAAATTTATCCAACGTGTCCAAACTGTTATAGATGATGAAGGTGATTGTCACTTTTATTTGTATAGTAAATATTTATTATAACGTTATTACTACAACGAAGGAATACAAACAGCTTATTCATCACACTAATACTATTTAAAATAAGCTGCGTTTTTTATTGAGGTGGGAAAACAGAAGATCTCATCCACGAGAGCAAGATCTGAGTGTGTTCTCTAATAACCACGGCAACCCCGAAATCAGTTGGGCAATTGCTGGTCGGTGCTCCACCACCTGAGCTCGCTCTTCTAATGTAATTGAGTCGAGGGCCTCTTGCCGCCCCTCCTCACGTCCAAGCCCGTGGTCTGTCAGCACTCGATGGTCGATCTATCGATCCGCCGTGTGGAGTGAGTGATTGCAACTGTGTAGCCAATAACAGCAGCGCCCCTTCACGGACGCCTAAGTGGATTACACGACACCCCACTTCCTTCCAGGCAGGGATTTTCCAGGACTGCCGCTAATGTGGCGTCAATAACTCTGCCCTCAACACAATTATCTCCGGACTGTGTGTCGTCCGCAACAGAAAAGGACAACCACTTACACAATAAGCAATAAATAGATTTTCGGCCACATGATACTTCGCGGACTACAACAGCCAACAGGTAAACAGTAGAACGGACACATTGTTTGATAATATAAGAAGTAGAAAATTAAAATATTATATAAATATGTAGTATATATTTAAATAAAGATTGGATATTGCAATATTTACACAGCGCGTAGTTTGTCATTTATATATATTTTTTACCACTCTCACTATTTAAAATGCAGAATTAAACTTCTAAGTGTCATTGACACATCAAAGAACCATGGCTGCATCGAATCCCTCTCAGCAGTTTTCTTTTCGCTTCCGGAAATTCTCATTCCATCAAACTCAACCCAGAATTCCCTCTGATTACAGTTCATCCCCTTGTTCCGACTTGACTTGTTAAGGAAATGAAACAAGTCGTTTGCTGTGTAGTCCGGGGCTTAGTGGCTAGACGACACATCACTAACTAGGCAGTAAAAGCTTGTGGCGACACCGAGTTTTAGGGGCTACGTTTTATTAGAGTTTTACTGGTGCTACAAATGGCGTCCCTCCCGGCCATCGTATCGAGCGAAACGCATGTCGTACTCGGCTCCTCAAATTCCTCTACTAATAACTCATAATTACGCATTGCCTCCGTTGAAGCAGAAAACGGATTCATATTTTAAGTATAAAATTATATTTCGCAATTTACTATTAAAGTGAAACTGAGGCTTTGTTGAAAATGTTGCAAGGTAATGTACGTGAGGTATTTGTTATACCTTAAATTATTTATTGCCATCACCATTGTTATTCACGAAATTCCATAATTACACAATAACGAGAAATTAATTAAATCTGTAACTGGAATTTTCGAGTAACTTAATAAAATAAAAAATTGCATCTATGCAAGTCTCCGTTCACATGTCAATGGTGCGCAGGTGACGGAGCATTCGAGTCAATTCTAGTAAATTGCGATCCCCACAAGGTGTTCATAAAGTTATAACGTTTTCATTTGGTATTTACGCGAAATTCTATCACTTTTTAATTGTTTTTTTTAATTTTTAATTTTTAAAAATAAACAGTTGATAAATTAAACTCACAACTTCTAGGAAAAACCTTTCTCTCATGATAATTTTCGTGAAGAGCTGAAATAATATCTACTTACAAATTTCTGCGAATTTTTCGTTGAAAAGTATTATGTAATTCGCAGTACTCCAACCTGACGACTGCCCTTTGAGATCTTAATTAACTACTGTTGCTGTCTAACAAATACTGTACCAAAGTATTCTCGTTGTCTGTTTTAAAATGCCTTCCTTCCGTTGCCGAAAAATATAGTCGTTCTTTTTGAGTTTTATTTAAAAACAGACTTAAAAAAATCGTTGTTTAATTGTATAATTATTGAAAAGCGAAATTTTTTATTATTATTTAAAAGGTGTAGACAGGCCATGTATAGGGTAACCCACATAGTGGCAACTCGCCTCTTATAGCATAAGAAAGGGAGTGGAAGGGGGATTGCGGAAATGCAGAGAAAGGTAACCAAGAGTTAACTAGGGCCCCCGGGCTATGGTTTAAGGATCCTTCCCGGCAATTCGCCTAACAGTGATGCAGGGAAAAACCTAAAAAACCTGCGTAAGGTAGGACGGGCATTTGGTACTTGTCTCACGCCCCTCCGAAGGCCGGAGATATGTTGAGCTTTCCTCTCGCCATGCCTTGATCAGTTTAGGAGGCAGTTGGTCGTCTATTTCTTTTATATATATATATATATATATATATATATATATATATATATATATATATAACAGGCTACATGAGGGTAATCCACATGGTGTCAACTCCCCTTTAATAGCATAGGAAGGGATTTGAAAGGGAGGATGCGGAAGGGTAGAGGAATGACGCCGTGTTCTACACAGACGCTTTTTGCAATTCTATCTGCACCTTTGAGTCTCTATTACCAAGAAATAACTAATTTTGTATCTTCGAATTTCCAAGAATTTTACTTCCAGGATTTAATCAGTGAATTGAGGAACCCATTTCTATGTGTTCAGAAGATGTTTCCTTTTAAGAGAAATACATTTTATGAAGCATCTTTTAGCCGCAAGTAATCCCACGAAACTGTAATAAAGAAAAAAAAATTCCACTGAAAATTTGGCACTTCATTCTTTCTTCTTTTGTGATGCAGTGGGTTATAAAAATTTTTAAAGCACATTAAGCATGTATGTAGAAGTTTGGCTTAGGAAAAATATGAAATTATACGCATATTATATTTATTTTTATCACTTCCGAAAATAAAGAAATAACTTGATTCATAATTATATTAATCTGTCTTAATATAATTTTAAATGAATACAGACAGTCAAATTTGTCAGAAATAAATTAATAACGTAAAGAAAGCTGGATTTCTAGTATTATTAATCGAAAAATACACAATAACAACTATATTTAAAGAAGTGCTGACTAAAATTTATGCTAATTTTACTGAAATATTTTAGTATACAATTATATAAATTTCAGTCAATACATGTTAACCATAGTTTTATTTGTATTTTTTTATTTATAAAACTGCAACTCTGATGTCCTGGATTGGGGACGAAACGTCGTGTTAATATTTATGACATTAAATTATTTGTGACTACTTTTGTTGTTTTCATTGATATATTTTTAACTTGATAAACTATGATAATTACGACTAGAATTAAATATGAACGGCCTTTGGGTAAGTATATAATATTCCTCATTCATGAGGAAATTTGTTTACAGTAAAATATTTTTTTTAGTTTCACATTGTTTCAATAACAATTATTATAAAAGTAAGTAATGAACATGTGACTTTGGAAAATACAAACTAACAAATGTTACGCCGGGCATATTCAAAGGATGAATAAGAAAAACCAAAATAATATATGTATGTTAAATTTAACAAAGAATTATTTCTAATTTAGTTGGAGTCGAAATGTCTTTGTATTTTCTATTTAATCTGTGATAAAACTATTGAATCGAGGTTTCATTCTAATTAATTTGAAAAAAAATCCTGAGATTTTGCATTGTTTAATATGAATTAAAATGTAAAGCCACTGGTGACGACCAGACATACTTCTGTCAGAAGATACACGTAAAACAACCGTCATTTTAATAAATTTTTATCAAGTAATTTATTTGGTCATTAATAGTTTCCTTCCACAAGGTCGCATAGTGAGTAGTCGCAATATTTCTCTATATAATACAGTGTATTGAATAGGCAGCGGACACCTAGATTGTAACCAGTCGATAAAGTTGTTCATTTGCAAGTATGGGTGGTTCATTAGTGGTTTGTGCCTTTGAGAGTATCCTAAAAAAAGAGGAAAAGTTGGTGAGTGGCAGAAAAATACATCCCGAGAAGGAAATCGAATACAAATGCGTTACAGACGAGCAGCTATTCCGCCCGCAGAGACGTCTCAAAGTGGCCGGAAATTGCTCGAGAAAGCACGCCCCTTCCACTCCTCGCGTCGGAAATTCTCTTATAGCCGTGTATTACAGCTGTGTTAATAAATCTCGCGTGAGGCCGAGAAGCCTTTGGCCCCGGCAACTGGAAGGTTGGCGTGATTGATTCTAGCTGACAATGGCGCCTTCCTCCAGTGGCGGCGTGATGGATAACCCGGGGCTCTGCGGTCCGCGACCCGCAGCGCAAACAGATGGAAACCCAGGAAATACCTCTGCAGGCTCCAGGTGCCCCTCACTAGAGCAACGATTCTCCGTATTAAACAGCGGAACTGGCACAAAGTGAAGCGTTGCCTTCATCATCTAATTTCAGTAACTAACCGTTGTATAGCTTCAATACAATTGTCAATTAACGCTGGGCTAGATAACAAGGGAACAGATGACAAAAATATTCAACTGAACTGAGCTAAGAGGCATTTTATTCGAACTCATTTTTTATTATTTGTAATCATCTCTCCGTCTAATCCTAAGTAACATTTCTACGATGTAATGAATAAAAAACATAGCCAATACAGACAGAAAAGGGTAATATAAATACCACAGAACGTTTCCGGGATCCTTGTGCCTTTTGTTAGGTGCTAAGAAGAGCTTAGAGCAACACAACTGCACTGGTCAGTGGACAACACTCAAAAGCGAAGAAAACGTAACGAAAGTGAGAGAGCCGAAGGGTTGCATAACAATAAGGGAGCAACGACAATGGGACAATAGAAGGTTTAGCGTCATAATAAGGGATCATAGCAATTATTTAGTTTAATAATGTCTGTTTGTACATTAATAGCTGTGATGTCGGATTTAATGTGAAGCATCTCTGAAATGAGTCTGGAATTGTACCTAGTGTCAATGATATGTTTGGATACTACAGATTGTTTATCAATGGGAAGTTTGATATTAGATAGATACTCCTTGGAGCGTGTATTAAGGGAACGTTTTTTTTGCCCTATGTAGCAGGAATAACAATTTTGTAAACAACACAATGTTTGCTGTAGGTGTCAAGTGGGTCCTTGTGGTTTTTAATCAAGTATGAAAGGGTATTAGACGATCTCTAATTGATGGATAGTTGATATTCTTTGAATATTTGGTCAAATTTGTGATGAAAAAATTAGTAATAAGGGAGTACGAGAAAAAATTTGGCTATTGAGGTGTTTGGGGACGATTGGCAGAAGGATGTTGGATTTTCTTCAGTCTGCTGTTTGTGTTTAATAATAAAATTAAAAGGGTACTCATTGGAGATTAAAATGTTTCGGACAATATTTAAATTGTGTTGATGGAAATTGGAGTTAAAAAGTAATACAGCTCTGTCTACAATAGCTCTATTTGTAGCACCAAGGAGAATGAAAGCTAAAATATGGTAATCGAAATTAATATGCGAAGTAGGAGTACTTTGAGGAACGTTGTCCTTTTTGGACTAGAAATGTTATTCGTCCATCCGTTGGAAACTGGAAATCTCTAATTTAACCCCGTTCAAAAACCCAATCCTTGATCTCAAAGTAGTTAAATATCCGTTTGAGAACGATAAAATAAATGGTGAAAATTTTAAAATCAGAAAGCAAATTTATTCCTTCCGAAATTAATCTTGGATGGGGGTCTCATTAGATTGCGATTCAGACGTTTCAGCTCAGCTCTGTTTACGGTCGTCTGTGACGGTTGAATTGTAACCAGTTAAAGGTCTTTAACGAGGCACTTGTATCTTAAGTTACTGCTTCCTGGAGAAGATGAATTACTCCCGTGTGTCAGGGTGACAGTGTCAGCTCGTTGGAGCAAAACGTTTCTTGCAGACGGAGTGTTTCTCCGCGGAAACTGACAACCAATTAAAATATAAAACAAACATGTCTCACAACCGGTGCCATAGAGAACACTTCGAGGCAAAATTAACAGTTCTTCGCACCTTTGAAGGGACACTAGGCTATAACTCCTGTCTAGTACTGTTACAAATGTCCTCGAGAATAAGGAATGTCATCCTTTGAATATGCCCAGCGTAACATTTGTTAGTTTGTATTTTCCAAAGTCACATGTTCATTACTTACTTTTATAATAATAGTGGTATTTATTGAAACTATGTGAAACAAAAAAAAATATTTTACTGAAAACAAATTTCCTCATGAATGTTGAATATTACCCGAAAGACCGTTCATATTTAATTCAAGTCATAATTATCATAGTTTATCAAGTTTATAATATATAAAAGAAAACAACAAAATTAGTCAGAAATAATATAATGACATAAAAATTAACACGACGTTTCGTCCCCAATCCAGGACTTCATATAAAAATATAAATAAAACTATGTTTAACATGTTTTGACTGAAATTTACATAATTTTATACTAAAAGAATTTAGTAAAATTTTCTTAAATTTTAGTCAGTACTTATTTCAATATCATTTTTATTTTTAGATCTATAATACGAGATTGAGGACAAAACTTCGTGTTATTTTTTTTTGTTTTTACGTTATTAATTTATTTCTGACAAATTTGGCGGTTTTTATTCATTTAAAATTATAGTAAGATAGATTAATATAATTATGAATCAAGTTATTTCTTTATTTTCGGAACTGATAAAAATAAATATAATATGCTTATAATTTCATATTTGCCCTAAGCCAAACTTCTACATACATGCTTAATGTGCTTTAAAAAATATTATAACTCACTGCATCACAAAATAAAAAAGAATGAAGTGCCAAAATTTAATAATATTAAGCCAGCTTAATGTAATTATGAATCAAGTTATTTACTTATTTTTCACAACAAATAACAATAAACATAATATTTAATAAAACACGAATATATATAAAATTGAGTATTCATATTTATTATTGTTATTCTCGGCGTTGTTTAAGATTGTAATTTTTTTTTAGGGCAACAGGCTACATGAGGGTAATCCACGTTGGGCAACTGCCCTTTAATAGCATAGGAAGGGATTTGAAAGGGGGGATGCGGAAAGGTAGAGGAAGGAAGCCAAGGGTGAACTAGGGCCCCTGGGCTATATTTTAAGGATCCTACCTGGCATTCGCCTAAAGAAATGCAGGGAAATCCCTAGGAAAACCTGCTTCAGGTAGGTCGGGCATTGGGTACTTGTCCCACGCCCTTCCGATAGCGGGAGAGGAGTTTGCTGTGGGGTCGTAGCATTCTCTTCTCCGTGCCTCGACCGGTTTAGGAGGCAGCTATAAAAAATATATATATTTACACTTGCGCGCCGGAAATCGACCTGCACGGAATAGACCACAATTAGGTGTCTCGCGGGTAGCAGATTCTGCCCCTAATTCTCCGAAATTACAAATTCAATACTGGTGCATTAAAATTCAATTCTGACTCTAATTATGCTATTAATTTCACGGAAACATGCTCATATTATCTGTAATCGTCGTGAACACTCGCTTCCTCCGTTTTTTTCCACGTTCACTCCGTCAGTGTATCCAACAACGATCTCCCAGTCATTCCCACTCTTATAACGTCTCTTTTCTGAGACCTCACAATTTTACCACATTTGTCCCATGTTTGGACCACCTACTATTCTCCGTCACTATTGTTATGTTAAAAGATTAATTTTGCTGCACAAACAGAATGTCGTAGTTTATTACTTGCCAGCAAGATTTTCCATCAAGTGTCGCATTATTAGATCGTAAATTGTTTGTATTTGTTTCCTACATCTTTCATCATCATGACGTCCAAATACCTCAATTGAACTGCTTTGCGTCAGAGGTTAGTATTACCAACATAATATTATTATTTTTTATTCGTAAACGGACTTTATTTTCCAGCTTTAGGTATGCACACTTGCTCAGCTCGTGTATTGGATGGCAAAAGGGCCTCTTTTCGTCTCAAAACGTGTCACAGCAAGCAAAGCACTTGGCCGCCCTCTCGCTTTACCCTAACACAATCCAGCCAGCATCCGATGCCACTGCCGCCACAACAAACAGTATAAATGTCAACTAATTTGCACTAACTCGGAGGATGATTCTCATCTAATTAAGGTGGGACAAGGCGTGCAATTTACTTTGAGAGCAGCACTTCTTGGGGCTCCACGTCTCCCTCCCTCTCAGCCGCTCTATCCTTCTCTCAATTAACTTTGCAACTGCACGCGTAATATAACTCGGTTTTGCTGCTCGGCAGACAGGCGAGTCAATAGCTGGCGCAGATAATTCATGTTGCTGCTCTCTTCCCACACCTCCTCCGTCAGCGATGTAGGTCGTTCTTCTATCTCTGCCTTCCTCCGCCCTCCGTTCGCCGCGCAAGCAGGCAGGAGCCCTTTTCTCTCTGTCTCTGCCTCCCTCACTCACTTTGCTTCTCTGCTGGAAAATGTTTGCTCGCTGGTGTAATTTAGCCAAGTTGAGTGTTGCTCGCAAACTAAGCAACAAGATTGCTGCTGCGTCCTTATACAATCAACTGATCTAACCGTCCAAGAGAAACACAGGAGTCAGAGTGGGGAAAGGCAATCACTTGCCGTTCACAGCCGTCAATTTCAGACATCGAAAATATCTTGAAAATGGAAAAAGGTGCAGTCCATGACATACATAGATAGAAATAATCGAAACTACACCTTAGTGTTAGATTTATTTATATATAAAATTGCTGTAAAATCCTTTCCGATCATTGCCTCTTAATTGTAAATAATTAGTATATATATATATATATATTTGTGTGTGTTTATAAACAATGTAGGTAAATTGAAATTTAAAAATATATTTTATGAATTTATTTTCATCCTCTTTCTTAAGGCTATTTAGAATATTTTTAATATATAAATCACTTCCTATGCTTTTAGAGGGGAGTTTCCACCACGTGAATTACCCTCATTTAACATGTTACTTTAAAAAAAATCCAAGTTATAGTTAACCTCCTGTTAGCAACTTAGTATATAATCTGCATCGAAAATATCGGGAAAATGGAAAAAGGTGCAGCCATGACATACGTAGATAGAACTCATCCAAACTACGACTTGGTGTTAGATTTATTTATATATAAAATTGCTGTAAAATATTTTCCGATCATTTCCTCTTAATTTTAAATGATTAATATATGTATATATATGTATATATATATGTATATATATATATATATATATATATATGTGTGTGTGTGTGTGTTTGTTTTAAAACAATTTATTATACTAATTTAAGTAAATTGACATAAAAAAATATATTTTATGAATTTATTTTAATCCTCTTTCTTAAGGCTATTTAGAATATTTTTAATATAAAAATATGATCGTGGCTTCCGCATCCCCTCCTTCAAAACACTTCCTATGCTATTAGAAGGGAGTTTTCACCTCGAGAATTACCCACATGTAACATGTTACTTTTAAAATAAATCCAATTTATGTTTAACCTGTTAGCAACTTAGTATATAAACTGCATCAGTAATTTTGTAAGGCCAAAATACGTTATGTAGTGAAATAGCTACTGTTAATAACGTATACTAAATTGAATTCCGCGCTGAATCAAAAAGTTAATAATAAAAGTAAATATTAAATATTTCCTCAATAATTTATAAATACATATTTAAATTTTTTTTAATACTTGACAACTTTTTGAAATAAAATATGGCGATTGTTTCATTCAATAAAATCAATAAATAACGAAAGAAATTATGTATGAAGGTGACGAATACGTTATTTAAAAGACTTTTAAAAAATTCTGTCAAATTTATGGTTCCAAGCGATAATATTTATCATCTTATAATATTCAAATTCCTTGGATACGTTCTGTATGTTGTCACAAAGATTTATTTAACAATAAAAATATTCACTAATAATTTTTCATTACTATAATTACGTTATCCTTTGTATTATCACTTATTAATGATAGAAAATATCGATGTGGACTGTCTATTGTTTAAATGTAAACTGTAATTAATAGAATTGGTTGTTAATATGAAATAAAATTGTCCAACAATTAATTAAATATTTAATTATTTAATAGTCATGTTTTTTATAATTTATAATCATGACTCAAAATTGCAGACGTTTCAGTATAATAATCTTTAATTATGCAAATATAATTTGCTTTATATGTTGATATAATTTAGAAATTAAATTACTTGGACTTTTTGAAAGATTCTGGTTTATATACATTTTTTCTATACTATTCCATATCGTTAACAAGAGTTTAAATTGCTTCTACAATAAAAATTAAGCAGCTGAGTTAAGGTTACTCTACAATGAATTGAAATAT
This sequence comes from Zhengitettix transpicula, assembly GCA_037074705.1. NCBI lineage: Eukaryota > Metazoa > Arthropoda > Insecta > Orthoptera > Tetrigidae > Zhengitettix > Zhengitettix transpicula. The sequence goes on from CM073596.1 coordinate 28,641,487, forward strand.
GCATGAAATATTCCAATTTTTGCACTATTATGTCGTAAAATTATTAGATATGTGTTTTCTTCTATTATTCTGATGAAAATATATATTATCTATTTTAATATGTAAAATGAAGAAATCGTCGTTTATACGTGACGGACTTTTTTTTTAATGCAACGTGTATGAGTCGAGTACAGATAAAGTTCAGTGTTTAAAAATACCCTCGACGCTGTAATCAATATTGCAATACAAGCCGTCACCATTAATTCATTATTATTTCAACATTATTTCATTATCAATAGCATAACAAATTTCAAAACCACGTCAACTTCAAATCTGCATTAAGTCAAACTATTACATTATAATCATTATTAATGTGTCTGTGTTTCATTCTGCAGTATTTTGTTGAATTAACTACAGAACGTAGTACTAAAATTTGAATAAAATTTATTTACCTAATAAAAGTTAGAAATTTTATTTCGCAAGTTTTTAATGAGCATAAATAAGATCAGTGTCACCATTTATTCGAGCTAAAACAACGATTTTCTACCATTAATTTATTTTTAATTTACACTTTATGTCTACGTATTCTTTATCAACCCATAACACATAGATAATTAGATTTAATTAAAATTTAATCATCAAGACTAATTATTATTGAAACTGTCTATATTTACGAACTTTTCGTTAATTATGTAACTTAAGGCTGGTTCATATTTTTTTGGGATATTTTTCTAAAAAACAAAATAAATGTTGACATTTGAGAATTTCGAAAACACTTATGGTGTCATTAGTTAAAGCTTTCAGAATACAATATTCTTAACAAAATTCGTAAGTGGACGAGGAAAATAATTGAGAAATTATTATTCATTTTACATTTAATTGTATTTGATAAATGTATTATTATTTAATATTTATATTCTTGTTTAACGTTATTTATTTATAAATATATTATCAAATTTTTGTACGTATTCACTTGGTGTTTTACTGTCATGTCACGAGTTAAGGGAATTGCCCGGCGATTTCACGCGACTCAACTTTTGGCTGTAACCGACGCTAACCCCCCACCCCCTTCCCGTCCCAAAAATCCAGCATCCATTTTATGCCTACTTGCCAATAACTCTCATTCTCTATCACTTCCTGCATCATCACAAAAATAAAATTACTCACGGCGCCTCGAGGAATTACAATTATTGGCCTGTTTTAAGGTCCAAATTTATATATCTCATTCACTTACACGAAAAAAAAAATGCTGGACGGTTAGTTGAGGCCCAGATTGCTACTGAATCTCCCCAAAACAATTATTTTTCTTATATTGTCATCTAAACTGTCTTAATGTGACCTCAGAAGATGTGCTACAATTATTTGAAGTTTGTCCGAAAGTCCTTAAGAAATTGTTGTTGGTAGTTTTAAGAGGATCTGATGAAATTTTGTATTATGTTTGTTTTATGGGAAAGAAAATGTAAAATAATTATTACGACATTTTATTAAAGAAATTGTTGGCGATCGGTAAATCTAATCCTCATTTCCATTTTGAAATGGTATTTTTGCGTCGCATATTACACCTTATTCTTTTTTCTGGTTATTTCATGCTTCTCTTTTCCATTTATTCGATACAAGGAACTTTTCCTCCTAAATTGGTTAAATATATATTTTATTATTAAATTTACTCAGAATCATCGAAGGGCTCAAAGCATGATTAAGCCAAAATTTTGTTTTATGTTTCGTAAAATTTTAAACTGTTGCCTTCATCAAGGCTTTAGTACAAAGAATTAGTTATTTTTATAATGAAGTAGATACAGCACCAATACTCAGTGACGTGATATTAAATTGGCGTCGCCCCGGTCGAATAGTCGACACACTGGAACGGGGCAAGTCGTTGTAGGGCGTTGCAGTCCCCCAAAGCTTTACGAGTCCCGCCGGGTGCCTTACAACACCAGGCGTCGTGTTAATTTAAAGCAAACGAGAGTCGTGTACGTCGTACGTCTCGTCGGCGACCACACCTATAGTTATGAGGAGCCACTCTGCCTTCAATTACCACCACCACAAGGCGCCATCAATATCTTTAGCGGACGTACGCGCTTGTCCCTAAAAGTCCGCTATTAAATTCAAGTAAAAAAAAATTGCTCCACGAATAGACTTGGCAGCTCTATCGCTACCCATTCACCTTTCAAAACTTTTTTTTTGGTATTAATATACTTTAAGATATATATATATATATATATATATATATATATATAAGGATGAAAGTTCCGTTCAGTGAGTGGATTAAATAATAATTCCTGGAAAGTTCCGTATCAAAACACACGATTGTCTTTACGTCCAAGGCACCAATATGACATTGTACTTGGAAGGAACCACATTGTATTTATGGTTTTACTGTTTAAAGTATTTCAAAATGGCACGAGAATGGATAATAAATGCGTATGTTGCGCCAGATATATTGTGATAAAAGTGAATATAAATATATTTAGTGCTGGAAATGAGAAGAGCTCTCTGGTAGTTGGAACTTAAGAATTTTAAAAACAAATAATAAAAGTGTCTGAAATGTAAGGAAACAATAGAACGTTAGTAGGACGGTATACATATTAAAATAATTGAACCGTGTGGTTACGCGAACGTTCACTGCGCTGGATTGTATCAAGAGAATGCAGTATCGATAGTTGTTGCCGCACCAACTCTGGAAAGGGTGGGATAAAACTAAAATTTTTACGTAGCTTACTCGTAAACTCGTAGAAGAGACTTTCGAATGGAGCTTAGAGAAAAGACCAATATCATTATATCATGGAATCAGGTCCAAATACAATGGCAATAAATTTAGAATTTCTGAGCGAACCAAGGAGAAAATAATTTACGAAAGGAGGTAGATTACAGATTTTTTATCTTATGTTAGGAAAAATATTTTCTTAATTGCACTAGTTTTCATGACATTGAGTGTGGAGACGTCTTTTGTTACCAAGCCGCTGGAAATAAATCAGCATTGCAGTGATGCTTTAGAATTAAAATAATAAAATGTGGTAATAAGTCTAAATTTGTAAATTATTTGTGCTCCTACACGTTTGGAAAGGATATTTTTAATAAAATGTATTATAATTGTCATGAATTTTGTGTTAATATTATCTGGTTTTTCTCATTTAATTTCGGGGGGGAGGGAAATTATTTTTCTTGAAGTCCCTACTATTTATAGGATATATCTTGCATCTATATTTGTTTTTTTATTTAATTCTTATAACACTTTGAAAAGCATTAAGTTTTTATTTAATACTTTAGCTCACTTGTTCTATCGAGATAATCTCGGTATCATCTCACCTACTATTGACAATAAAGATTTTGTTTTATTATTAGCTAGCTGGGTGGCCGGCGTTGCCCGTTTTCTTATTTATATAAACCCGAAAAAGTATTTAATTCTATATTAATCTTTAGTCAAGATGTGATTTAACCTAAATATAAATGTTCCTAGTACCGTACATATTTTTGACCGATATTACATTAATTGAACAGCAGTAAAATACATAGAATTTTTTCTTGCATCAGTCCGAACAAACATACCGCGAAATATCTTTGCTAATAGAATACTTCAATAAACTCCTTGAGTATCACAGGATATAATTGCCCCTCTGTCTTCAGACATTACGAAAGATTAAATTGATGAAATTGTCAGATAAATTCATAATGTAAGCAAATATTCGCTATATTGGAGTCACTAATATGCCGCCAAAATTAACTTACATTTTCCGCAAGGGTCGTTAAGTATTTCGTATTGTCTTTTATTATCTTTCGATGGAGTATCGCTGAATAAAATTATATTTTTTAATTAGACAAAATACTTCTGCTTTATTTAATTACGGAAAAAGTAACTATTTCCTTTGTTCGTCGCGTAGTAACGTCTCTATCGGGCGACGTCATGGTCTCTTGTTGAGCAGTAATTTAACTCAAATTGATCACGTTTTGTAATTATTATTCCTTTCACCTTTGTGCTACAGTACCGTTTCTCGTGTTTTGAAGAATAACTATACCATTTTTTTTTGCAATCTGTCCACGAGTAAAATTTCTATTTAAATTAACGTTAATACATACATACAAATATACATCCTTTTTTATTATATAGATAACATTCACCGGTAAATTGAGCAACATAAATTTTGAGTTTTTAATATTTCATATTGATTATACTCTCATAACAGACGAAAACCGACTGATGTACGCATGAAACACAAGCAGGAAAGCATGAGAGTTAAAGATATATTAATATCAATTTGTTATGTCCCAACGTAGTTAGATTTTTAATTATAATTTTCTTTACATAATTTTTTATTTATTAATTTCTTTCTTAGTTATATCGTACAGAAATAATTTTCTGTTTTAGGTAAATTTTTGTAATTTTATGTATTGAAGTATCCTTGACTTGATTCTAAGCAAAATACAGGTTTGCATGCGTTCACTTCTCCGGCTTGAAACTCAATCGCTGGTAATGAATATACTGTACATTCATTCAACTCCTGAAGAGGGGAAGTACGAAATGAGGTGTTTGGTCTTTTGAGGTTTTCTGCAGTGAGGCTGAGAAACCAGTTGTGGAGAGTTGCGGAAGTAGATTGGTTCCTCCGCGAGGAAAGGCTGTGGGATATTCACAGAGCGAGATCACTTTGCCAAATACAATCGCCAATTACCGCTAAGCGAGCGAGGGAACGAGCAGCCTTTGATGCATAGGCAGGAGCCCCTGTTGCACTCTGTTGCATTATTCATCGTAAGCCGCAGGAGCGAAATCGATAGCTCTGTCGCGTACACGCCACCTAGCGTTTGCATGCACAGTTCTTGTCAAATTAAAATCATATGACAGAAACACACTCCGCAAGGAATCTCAGTAATCTGCCTACAGTCACAAAACAGATATATTGATTTGAGTTGCACATTAACGCCTGCTGAAGCATTTCAATCTGCAGTGCTTAGTGTGCCTCCCTTTTATTAATTAATAAATATGGTATGCATAATTAGAAAAAAATGCCATACAGGCAACGAAGGATTATATCACAAAATTCATTCTAACTGAGACGTACGAAGAAAAATTAACAAAAATGAAATAATACTAAAACAATCACGAATTTTATACTCTTTTTCAAATTAATTAATTCTAAATAAACCAGTATGTTCTCCAAATATGCTGTTTTTTCTCTGCCACGTTATAAAGTTTGAAATAATATTTCTGTATTTAATACCAGCAGGGTGTTGCCCGTGTACTTATTTATATAAACCCGAAAAAGTATTTACTTCTGTATTAATCTTTAGTAAAGAAGTGACAACCTAAATCTAACTGTTCATAGTTTAGTGCATTAATTGAACGGCTATAAAATACATGGAATATTATTGCATCAATCGCAACAAACATACCTCCAAATTTGTTTACGAATAGAATCCTTAAATATACTCCTTGAGTATTGCAGGATATAATTGTCGGACATTACGAAAGATTAAATTGATTAAATTCTTAGCAATATTCATAATATAAACAAATAGTCGCCATAATCAAGTCTCTAATATGGCACGAAAATTAATTTTCGCAAGGATCGTATTGTTTTTTATTATCATTCGATGGAATATTACTGGGTAAAAGTATACTTTTTATTCAATTAAAATATTTCTGCTTTATTTCATTACGGAAAAAGGAACTATTTCGTTTGTTCGTCGCGTAGTAACGTCTCTATCTTTTGCGTGTTTGACGCGTAGTAATTTATCACAAAATGAACATATTCTTAAATTTTAATTCTGTCTCCCTTTATGCTACAGGTTTCCACCCCCCCCCCCTCCACAGTATCGTTTCTTGTCTGTTGAAAATGTGTGCACAAATTTTCTATTACAATCTGTCTACGCGATTAAATATTTATAGAGATTATCGTAAATACATACATACATACTTTTTTGTTATATAGATAGATTAATAGATTAATTTAATAATATACTATGATTTATTATCGCAAAATGCTTCAGTAAAATGATTTTTAACCCAACCTAATATTTAAAATAATTACAATAAAAAATATAACAATTGATTTCTGATACTGTCCCGTTCCGCTCAGAAATCCAGACGCTGGCTTTAAAATTTTATTGTCTTCTAATTACAACGTTTATTAAAAAAAACTAGGCTATACAATAAATTGTTCACAGTCAAAATAATTTTACTATTTTTATGAGTATTATTCTACAATTTGGGTTATAATTTTCTCACTTGAAACAAATAAAAACGACTCCTGTCAAAAAGTTTCTTATTCTGAATTAGAAATTAACCTAGTGACTATGGCACGGGTCACGAACGATGGTGAGTGGCGTACATTTCTAAAATTAATTTTTTTAAAAAGTTCAGGTTGATTTTGGGGAATGATAGATATATAACATAAAATTGTATCTGGGGGTACCTAAATAATTTTTTTAAATTATATTTATATTTACTAGTAGGAAAATGTATATTTCCAAAATCTTTTGATCAAGGGGAATCTGAATAAAAAATAAGGACAAACGATATTAGAACTAATGAGGGTTTATAGCAGATTAATTGTATCCGAATGACTAATTCAATCAGTTTCTTCATAGAATGCTATGTTATCAGTTGTGATTGCGTGGGCTAAATTCGATTTAGGAAGGCATACTTACGCTATTAAACACGGAAAAGTAGCACTCAGAGCGATTGTATGAAATGTCCATCTAAAGATCAAAGGCAATTTCTGAAAGGTTAAAACTACCTCGCATGTAGAGGGAAATCAGAGCTCAAGTACTCAACGCATCTGCACCGTAATGAATTTAATTTTTTCGTTTCAGGATTTTGTGCCCCAAGTACATTAAGCAGAGCCACCGCCATCAACCCTTTTTTCTCTCTCTCATTATTTTATACTCTCTCTCTCTCTCTCTCTCTCTTTTCCCCAATGTTGCCTCCTCTTCCTCTGGCTGCCAAGCTGCATCCTTAAAGGCATAATTCTCGCCTCACTTTACAAATTGTCGCAGAAGGAATTCAAAAGACTGAATTACGCCAGGCTAGCTCTTCTTTTGCTCAGTTTTCGTCCACCCTCCCCCTCCCGCGCCTGCAGATTACACTGCCATTCTGCTCAGTATGCATTGGATGCTTGCATGTGGAGAGATTCTCCCTGGCTCTCTTCCTCGCGCAACAATCTTTCCCAGCTTCCCCTCGCCGCGGAGCTGCGCTTATTTTTTTCCTTTTTTTTCCCCCGCGGGGGTGGGGTGGAACAAAAGAAGCTGGCGGATGAAACTTGCAACCTCCACCGCTGCCATCACGGCAACGCCAACGGCGGAAAATGATACGAAGCAGAGCCGCTAGATGACTCCGTAGAACGGGATTCCGATATTACCAAGCCCTTTATGGTATATATTTACAAAAGAATTTCTATTGAAGCATACAGTAGGCAAATTAATTTCTTACAATGAAGGTAGAAACTTAATTTTGTGTGTATGTATTTATTTAACCTACAAATGAGCCGTTTGCCCGGTGGTAGACGCATAAAATTACAATTTAGTTACAAATTAAGTAAGGGAAGTTACAATAAAGGAAAATGGAGTAAAATAATATAACTATTATAAAATATAAGCTAGGTTTAGGCACATTATTTAAACTATAAATACATGTATATAACATTATATTAATTAAAGGTTCATTTTAAAAAAGTTAAAGAAGGAATTAATATTGTACTGGTCTGAAACGAAGAAAACTAGAAAGATATCTAGGGTTTAACTAACTATTTAACTACCTAACAGAGACAAGCAATGTTACCAGTTTTTCGTTTTAGTATACAACTGAGCACTATCACTTCACTCCACTACCCTATACTGACTAGAGAGTCCAGATTAAGTTAAAAAAATTACTTTACAGGACTTTCTCCGAAAACTCGTGCAAGTAAATTGTTCCAGTTATTTATTGTCCTATTGAGAAACGAGTATTTCCCAACATCTGTATTTTGCTGTCTGGTATTTTCTATCCAATCGAAAGGAATAACAATTAATTTAAAATTTGACAACACAAAGCTCTAATAAGATAGTACCAAAATTTGTAAAACTCTCTTTTACAGCCAGAATCTTTAATCAACTCAGACGGAATGAATTCCCAGTATTTGGTTTTAAATTAAAATTAACTTGATTTTAAAATTACAGACTTAAACAATCATTTAAATACTTTCCATGTATTCGAAATTAAAATATTATTTTTAGATTGATAAATTTATTAAATCAATTATTTTCATATAAAAGAGTTGGATTCATGATTAATTAAAATCATGAAAATTCCTAATACAAGATCTAGGTTTTCTGTACATGGAACTGAGACATTTTAAATTTTCTAGTAGGAAAATTCCCAACACAAAACAGTCATCTTCAGGATCTCCAATTATTCGGTTTTACTTCTAAAAAATCCGTATTTCTGTAGGAGGTTCGTTTTAAAGCCGTGCTCCTATCACAGTCTTTTCTAAAAATATTTATTTTAGTGTTTCCATTGCCTTTTTAGTACTTTAGTAGTCTATGGTTTTTATCTTTCTTTTACTGGGTTGGTCTAAATAGGTTCACAATTCTATGGGACTCTAATTGCTTCAGTCTTAAGACTGATTTTAATATTTTATTGGTAACTTAATTTCTATATCTTAATTTTTATTTTCCAGTACCTCTCAATTTTTGCGTCAATTATTTTCATTGTATCCCTGGAAGCGTGTTTTCCTATCCATAGTCATTAAATCGCAAGTACCTGAAAGGCAGTAGAATTATTACATATTTCGTAAGGCCCAAAAATATTCAAAGTATTTTAAATCAAGCACAAGAATAACTAGTGGCTATCGTTGCATATTCTTAAGTTACTGATAACGAGGAAATAAGTTATAACTTGACTGATCAACTCAATTGTAGTGGGTACGCAATTGAATTAAATTGTGTTTAAAGCTACGCAAAATGTCGGATACGAAAAGTGATCAGCGTGTTAATATCAGGTTCATCGTTAGGCTTAATTAAAATGTCCAAAATTTATTGTATAATTATAGCGATAAATGTGTGTCTTATTACCCAAAATCAACTCGGCGCTGAAAGGACCTATATTTCAACAGTGGAAGGAAAACCGATTAAACAAATTATTTGAGCAGAGGAAGAAACGTATGCATCAGTGTGGTGACTAAATGGGGTCTTTGAAGTTACAGTTACAAAAATCCCATATTGGCCTTATAAGCAGATTCAAAGTGGTCACGAAAGCAAATTCTCAAGACATTTAATGCTTTAATAAAAAGAATTATCGACTGCCTGAATACCAGAGCCGGTCAAAAATAATGAGGCCACGTGGGTAAAATAGTTGTATTCCCCAGGTGGGGGAATGAGATATAAAAACCCATATAAAAAGACTCATGATTTTTTTTTAACTGGGAAACCTTAAAATGTTAACATTTCTTTCTAAAATGTATCCCACAGCTCTTTTGGAGAAAGAGAAGCAGCAACGAGGTAATCAGCGAGTTCCGGACCGGAATATGATTGAAACAGAAGACTACGCAGTCTATTTTCATGAAGGCGCCAATCACCGGGAAATATTCCACTATGTTATGTAAGCAAACCCCACAATTATTCTTTCTTTAATAATTTTTTTTAGTCATTTAAAACCTCTTAATTTTCAATAAATCCTGAGATAGAAATATTATTTTGACAATACGATGATTCTCACGTTGCATAGAAAAATGAAATAGTTAATTTGTATGCCTCAGTTTGTTGCCTAATGGGTTTTTGAAGTTACAGTACCAATCCTATTATTTTAAAGTCAACGTGAGTATTATAATATAAGTAATACATTTAATATTCTGTTTTTTTTTCCTTCGCTTAAGTTCCCTCTTTATATGCAAAAACTTTTCTTTTTGTGAAAGGCTCTTCGTAGTCCACGTTTAACCAAGTTTTGTTTTTAAACTTTATTTTCTATGTTGAGTTCTGTTATTCAGGTTGTTGACTGGTAACTGTTATACAATGAACACTTTCCGAATTTCCTGTCCTTGCCTTGGTCCTTCTATTCTGCCAGGGATGACGATAGGATATCGGGCGGAACTGCACTTGGCAGCGCAACCGTTGGTCAATGGAGCGGTAGATAAGTGCCCATTAATCGCGTCCTGGAAAACTTTGTGGGGCCTGTATTTCAGATTTAAAGATGTAATCTAGCATCTAGTGCTACTTCAATGAACGGCGCCGAAAAGACCAGAGCCACAAAAGATTTATTGGAAAATTTATATTGAAAATCGAACGCTGCCCAATACTTGACTGATAATAACGAGATATATTTTTGTGTATGACGTATCTATTATTTTAAAATTTCAATACTGTTGCAGAATATGTATTTTTAATTTAATATAAAAAATCCCCTTATAAAATGTACATTTTATTTATTGTAACGGAATAATTTTATCATTTGCACATTTAAAATTAAATATCAGAACATAATGATATCAACACTATTTAAATTGCTTTTATCAGTAAAATTGTCGGTATTTCATTTAGAATCATGGAGTAACCATATGTTTAATGGTAGCCCACAGTCACAATCATCGTTTAAGACATCGATTTCCGCAATAGACCACCCCCCGAACAGGAGTATCAATTCCAGTCCATTAGAGGATCAGCCTTTATGAGCCAAGGGAGGATTGGGGTTGATTCATCAGTAGCCAAGGGGAAAGAGGGGAATATTTGAAAGTGGGGATCACATAATTGCTCAATGATTTGTCACTAACCGCGGCATTAACGTAATGGAACGTCTGACGCACTGTAATCAAAGGCTTTCTGGAATAGAAATATGATTCAATTCCTGCTAAGATTTATAAAAATTAATTGGAAACGATTTATTCAACAAGCATAATTCCTATGTGACAGCATACAAGTATATTTTCAATCGAATCAGTTTTCTAAATGAAAATGTATTACATATATTATGACTTGGTGTTTTAAATAGTGGAATGAGAGAGATTTTTCGATTTGTGAACCTGAATTCTATTTGAAGGAGTACCTGATATCTGACTGAAACAACTATAGAAAAAATGATGGATTACATATAAACATTGGAAACAGCAAGAAAAGTTTTTGCGATCATAGTATTTATTTAAAAATATTAAATTATTTATATATTATTTATAATTCCTTAAATTAATTAATTAATAACTGTCTCAGGTTTTTTAAGAAAAATCGTGATAATAGAATGTTCTATATAATAAAAAGGATGTATGTTTGTATGTATGTATTTACGTTAATCTCTATACAGATTTAAACATGTGGACGGATGGGAACAGAAATTAGTACACATATTCCTAAAAATGTTACTGTGGGGGTTATAAACCCATAGCATAAAGGTGGAAAGAATTATAATAAAAACATGTGATCATTTTGTGTTATGTTATTGCGAGGCAATAGACCATGACGTCAATTGAATTTCTATGAAAGGTAATAAAAAGATAATTTCTAGGTTTGCTTGCATAATCTTCCACACACTACTCCGTTTTTCTGGTTGCAGCCATGTCACATAAACTTTTGCCCCTGTTTCCCCATGGTTAAACAATGTTTTACCGTAAGTGGAAAAACATTACTAATATCTCAACATGTTCAAGATAAAGAAGCCTCACGAGTGTCTTTCTCTCGCTTTCTCTTTCGTTCTCCCATCTGGGAAAAACGTCATCCCATTTACCCACATTAAACTGTTTTCCACCGGCATGCCGGGAAATCTCCAAGTCTCCGGTGGTTCAGTAAAACCTTTGTTATAAAACCATTTTTTGAAATGTCTGGAGAATTTACAATGCTTTCAAGACTATTATTTCGATTTGTCTGAAACGATAATCAAGGAGGAATTTCATACCAAAAAAGTATTTTATAATAAATTTAATTACGAAGCTGCGATTGGTGACGTTGCATGGCAATAATGATATTATTTTCGACATTTAATGTTTGCAATCTATCTGGTTTCATACTCTTTCGGTTTTCGCATGCGCCTGTTTCTTTAGCAAGGAATATGTGTGCATAGGAGGCATCAGTTATATAATCAATTATTTTTATTTGTATAAATCTGTAGATAAGGTTTACAAACGGCACCTGCATTTTAGATTAGAATAAAAAAATTAATATTTGAAAATTAGAGTTGTTTTATAAGTTGCAAGAAATGTCATCGGTTTACCGTATTGTTTAATTTAAGATATAACTGCTATAAAAATACCCACATTTTACCACAATTCTTAATCGCAATCATGATTACGAATTTCTCTTCCTGAGGCTCGTCCGTGAACGGCTCGAGTGTATTGCAGAAGATGGCAGAGACGTGCTCTTCGACGAGTCTCCTTTCGTAAAGGAGCACAAAGACGGGGGGGGGGCCCTTATTGATAATCAGGGAATGCCGTAAGAGCGGGCGAGCGCTTGTCCCCGCAGGCACGGGAATTTTTTTCCCAGCTTCGAGGCGCCACAAAGGGCGAACACCCTTCCGCAAGACAGTAATTTTTTCTCTTCTCGGGATGCTGTGGGCGACGTGACTCCTAGCAGCTTCTTGTCCCGAGGAGAAAAAGACTCGTGTCGCCCACGGCCGATGGATTTCTACAACTCGGAGGCTTGTTCTACGCCCCTAAGGACTGCTTACAATTAATTTACAGATGCCATCCTTCTGACTTATGAGTCAGTATTCTTTAATTGGAAAATATTATGAGTCTCCTGTCAGCCAGTTTATCTGCTGCATTCCTAACTTACTAGCGACACCACTTAAATCTCTATACATCTTCATTTCTTATTGATACATTAGACAGGATTAAACAGAATTATTTTCACTAAATTAAAATTTCGGCATATAAATTGTTTATGTACTGAGCAGGATTATTTCAGCATTAATATAAAAAACAATGTTGCATCGTAATTATTACCGTTTATCTGTGAATGAAGTATTAAATAGGATTTCAAATTAGTTATTGTATTATGTTTGCATCAAGTCAGGATACTTCATGTTAACCAATAAAAAAAATGTATCATAAAGTTGTTTTCAAAATATTTTAAATTCTTAGAGATATATCTTATTTTAACAATTTAACAATTTTGAACTATTTAAACTATCAATTAAGATTCTGATGATAAATTCCAAAGAAGACGCATCACTATTTAAATTGGTTTACAAATAAGACATGAAACGTTATTAACTTAATTTAATTAGAAAACCACGCACTATATATATATATATATATATATATATATATATACAAAAGATATTAATAAAAGATAAAACAAGCCCCACGGTCAAATGTCAAATTATGTGGTATTCACTTTAATACAATAATAAAAATACCAACACACTGGAACCAAATTATGTGGATTAGAAATTTTTAAAAGGGAAGAAAATTAAAAGTATTTTACCTTCAATTAAAACAAAATTATTTTAAAGAAATAACAAAATATTATTTATTACCATTTAGATTTACTTTAAATTTTGAACATTTTTATGTTCTAACAATTTTCCACAGCTTTAATGATTCTCATAATCTCAGAGCCGGTTACTGGAACTCTAATAACAATAATGATTTTCAATAGTTACCAAGAGTTACAAAAGAAAATAGAAATTAAATTTGCAATAACAAAATTGTATAAAATAATCTAACAAAAAATCTAGAGAAATCTGACAAATATAGAGAATTCTGACGGTAAATTATATATCCATAACGGTTTACAAAATAAAGTTTCCACGTACTATTTTATTTAGAGTGCTCTGGTACCGTATTATTCACTCCACAGTTATTTTAATTTAAAGAAAATATTTCATAACACTGATTATTATATCGTTTCAGTTCACTAACATTTCGGCGTCTTGTTAGTAACTATTCATAAATTTTTACGTCGTTTTACTTATTGTCAATCAGTTTTTCGGTAGAAGTACGTTAATGCCAAATGTGATATTTGCAGTGTTTGTTCAGCATAGACTTTGGTGAATTCCTAATTATTTAGTCACGAGAATTCTCGGCTGGTCTCCAATAGTATATTCACACGCCATGACCAGACCGGTCAGGCTCCCAAAAGACATTCCTTAGGTTCCCACAACACACTGAATTCTTGCGCCACACCGGCTGTTATTTACAATGCTCTAGCCTCAAAGATATGCCGAGAAAAAGATTAAAGAAAAATTATTAAATAATATATATAAGAGAGATTAATAATGTGTAATGTAAGCATTATTTAAAAAAATTTCTTTTACTGTACATGTATACGAAAATTAAATAGTCTTTTAGTTATTAATTTACTCTTAAAATGCCAAGGTAGAACAAAAATTTAAAGTTCGCAAACTGGAGTCTAAATCTTGAATTATAATACATGTCTGCAGTACGAAAAGTATTGATGTTTGACGTCGGTAAACAGATATTAAAATTTTCTCCCGTTCCTCGCTTTAACAGAATTCGTAGGCGAATGCTTTCAAAGGGCGATGGCAATTTTATCCGATTGCTCCAGAAAAACATTTATTTACCTTGCGCCGCTGGAAAAGTATCTTGTTGACTTAAGCTACGTGGTAATATTTTGCTCCGAGTTTCTTTCTATTTTCACCGGTTTTTTTTATAATTCCATTTGGACCAGGCGGAAACCTTTATTTGCTCGTTTAACCGATTCAGTATCACGATCTATACATCCGGTAAATGGATTTACTCTTATGAATACGAAGAAGCTGTAGAAGACAGACTATTGAGCTTGAATATTAGTAAGTTTTCTTGATTAACAGAAACAGAGGTTTCAAAGTTTGACATCAAGATCCTCCAGGGACAGACTACAAAAATAAGTAATTTATTTCGTAATATCTATATACAGAAATTGTCTACGAAAACATAAAGTCCGTGTCTGAAGTTCGTAGTTAAATTTAAAATTGATTAAAATAAATTGTCATAAAAAATAATTAAGAGAAAAACAATATTTATTATTTGTAAATAAAGACGACAGCTTCATTTACGGTTAAAAATTAACTGAGACGGTCAAAAATAATGTGGTCACGAGGGTAAAAGAGTTGTTGTTTTCCCAGGTGGGGGAATGAGATATAAAATTCCATATAAAAAGACTCGTGGATTTTTTTAATCTGGGACACCTTAAGATGTTAATATTTTTTCTGTGAGCAGCAGGATAAAATTTGGTCCACGGCTCTTTTGGAGACCATGAGGTAATCAGTGACTTCCAGACTGGAATATCATCGAAGCTGAAGACTACGTATCCTGTTTTCATAAAGGGGTCAATCAGCTGGAAATATTCCACTAGAATTTGCAAGGTTATGTAAGCAAACTCCACAATTATTCTTTCGTTAATTATTTTCTAAGTTAATCTAACTTGGCTCGACAGCCCATGAAGGGCCTTGGCCTACCGAGACGGCTGCCAGACTGTCATCTTACATGACACACTCTGGGTTTAGGAGTGACACCTGGTCAGAGTGTCGATTCTCCCACAGCCTTAACCCCAGTTTTCTTGACCAGGACGAACACAAACATCCATGCCCATGCCGGGATTCAAACTCGGGACCTCTGTGATGCGAGGCAATGACGGTGGCAACTACACCACAGTAGGTCGGCCTAAGTTAATCTAAAACCTCTAAATTCTTAATAAATCATGAAATAGAAATATTATTTAGACAATATTGTGGTTCGCACGATTCACAGAGAAAAATGTAATAGTTATTTTGTTAATAAATTTGGATGGGTAATATAAGAACAAATGCTTATTAAATTCATATGTGTATATAATTTAACACGCATTTTCATATTAATAATACTCAGCTCTTTTTTATAAAAAAAATCAGTAAAAAATGTTTTTTAAACGAAACTAATCTCAGAATTCTGTTTAATATAAAAAAAATTAATTTTCTCTAGTTTCTACTCCGGTGTAAGTACAGTAGAAATATATCGTTTTCTGTGGGCGATGTCAGAGATTGCAGTTGATACATTATGTTTCTATTTATGTATCCGGGTTGAAATCCCGAGATGGTTTAAACTAAATAATTCATTTTCTCTCTTAATTTCATTTTTATAATTTGTGGTACTTACTGATATATTATTTTCTGGGATAACAAACTATGGAAAGATAATTTTTTATTTTTCGATGTCAAGTGTCAAGAACTTGACAGCAAAACTATTTGTGATATATAACACTGAAAATTGATATATATCGGTAAATTCGTGTAAAAGGTTAATGCTGTTTGTACGAGTTTGGAACTTAATGAATAACACAAATAGGTTCAAAGAAGTATAATTGAATATTTTCTGTTCCACTTCTTTTCTTTGCACATTGCATTTTATGTCGCTATCTTTCAGCCGGTTAGCATGACAGTGTAAAATGCTGAAAGGATTTGTTGAATAGCGGCAGATTGGATAAGCGTGTAGTTCTTCTTTCCCTTTTAGGTCACGTACGTGGCTAGTACTCCCGTTTCCAACCCCTCCTTTTACATGCATCGGGGTAATGAAAAACGGCCTCGAGACAGAGTGCAGACGGGAAGAGGTCAGCCATGCATTATGCAAGGCGACACGTGTTGGCGCCAGACCGGCATCATCAGAATTACTCCCCCGCCACTCCACCAACTGCCCCATAAAACGCTCCCCTACCACGGCTCCTAACGGTGGGGGGGACAACTCTGCCAGGGATCCCTTATATTGAAACCATGAATCCCTCCTCCGTCTTCATTGAGCCGTGTGATTGGCCTCTGCGCGCCATTCATTGGCATTTAATTAACGTAAACAGACGACGGTAAATCGTCCGTGTGTTTGGACCGAGAACGGAAGGGCCTGACAAAATTATCTGCTAGGCTGCATAATGAACACCTTCCATAGATACTGCTGTAAAAATACATTTTTTTCTCGCATTGTAGTCATATTTGTAACTTCATTCGCAAGTTTCGGATCTTTGTCACTATAACTACTAGCAGGAGCGGTAATAAATGCAGGTATTAAACCGGAGACAACACCAACAAAAAAACAGTAGATTTAATTGACAGTCATTTCAGTTCAGGAATAAAATAATACTACATACACACACACACATTAACACTCAACCTATGCAACCTGCGAGGGATTTTCTCTCGCAGGCAGAACCTTTTAGGAGAGATACGAAGGGGCTACCTTTGGGTATGCCTTTTATTCTCCGTTTTTGAACTAAGGTTCCCACAAGCCGAGGCACCTCGACCTGTTCTGAGAGGTGTATGTTCCGGGGTCGAAGACCTTGGGCATACGGTAAGAGTTGTTCGCTATTCCCATTGGAATAGTCGGCCAGCTGCCTCCGAAACTGGTCGAGGCACGGAGAAGGGAATGCTGCGTCCCCACAGCAAACTCCTCTACCGCTATCGGAAGGGCGTGGGACAAGTACCCAATGCCCGACCTACCCGATGCAGGTTTTTCTAGGGTTTTCCCTGCATTTCTTTAGGCCAATGCCGGGTAGGATCCTTAAACCATAGCCCGGGGGCCCTAGTAACCCTTGGCTACCTTCCTCTACCCTTCCGCATCCCCCCTTTCTAATCCCTTCCTATGCTTTTAAAGGGGAGTTGTACAATGTGGATTACCCTCATGTAGCCTGTTGCCCTAAAAAAAAACATTAACACTCAAACATTTTGACTTAAACAAGACACGGTCTATTTTAAGAAACTCATTGTGGTAATTAATTTTTATATTATTCCAAAATTTTAATTCAACATTTGTAATGCCCAAGTATCAAATTCCAAATAAATAGAATTTTAAAATTTCGTTTAAAATAATGTTTTTTGCCTGCATATTTTTAGCAACAAAGGTCAACGTATTATTGTTATTAGAATTCGTACTAACGTAACCCTGTTTATTTAAAAGACAGAACTGCGAAAAGAAAAAATTTATAATATCCCTCTTCAATATATAGTATATCTTTACACGCCGACAATAACTTTAATTTATTTCCACATTTACTGATCTAAAACAAAATTATTTGCAATAAGGCGCACGTATTTTGTTTCCCATAATTGCTTGTGGGGGAATATTTAGCTTAACCTGTGTCATACACTTCTTAAAAAAAATAGGCATTTTCTCTAACAACTCGTTTATATAAGATAGCTTCTTCTCTTATCCAGTATTATTTTTTTATCTTCTGTTTTAAAAATGTGAACAACCCGTAATATGTAAAAATTGTCGAGAAAAAAAAGTTGTGGTTGGAGACTTGTATTATTTCAAAATTGGACGTAATTTTACGATAAATTTCGCAGCGTAATCTAAAGGTTTATATTTAAAATACAATTATAGAATAGACAAATAGGTCAAACTATATTTAACGTGACAAAAAACTCATTAAAAATATACGCATCAAATTTCGTACATTCTTCTATTATTTGGTGAAATAATAATACTTATTCATGTGTTACCTTTCTTTCTGTGATATAAAATTCAAAAAAATTATAACTGTACTCGAATGTAGTTATCTTTGTTTCCTGATGCTTTAAGTAACTGGAATGAGTAGTTTTCCGCCTCTGTTAATATTTAGCTGAAAACTAACTTACTTGTTTTGAATATACAAGTAAAAGAATTAAATTTAAGAGTCCATTTTTGAGCTCTAATGATGTATTAATCACCTGACGGTGACACGCAGTAATAAAAACTTAAAAAATATTTCCTTAATTTATATCTCCGTACCGTTCGTTGTCATCCTTAAACTGATGGTCGTAAATCAACCGTGTGAGTCTACAGAGACCCAAAATGCGCGTCACATCGTTGTGTAAAATTATCTTTTCCCCAAAATGATTAAAAGTCGCTAGCGCGGTCTCTTGATTTATTCATTGCGCTCTACTTGGAAAAGGGTTTTTTTTTCCCCCAAAATGTTGTCGTAAAAACTGTTGGAAGTGTTATGGAGTTTCACCCCGCGTCTTGTGACGATGTTTCTTTGCAACGAGGGGTGGAGACAGTTTGCAGGTCGTACATTTCCTGGCACCGTAATGTGCGACATTTTAAGATTTAATGGAGCTGTTTTACGTTCTCAAACCTGGGGATAATTTTAAAGCTCAGCATCCCATTTCGCTATCCTCGCTCCCAACAATTGATTTATTTAATTTCCTAGAATAAAAAAGTAATCTTATTTCTGTCAAATAAATTATAGATAACAATCTGCTTAAATTAAACGTATATATATATATATATATATATATATATATATATATATATATACGCCGTCTCAAATATATATTTCTCAAACAGTTCACGAGCTTTCGTCTGCTTAAGTCATACTCACATTAAATGGAATCATAAATTATATTACACATTCATAAACCATTAAGATAATTAAATCAATCCATATGCTTTTTTAATCCCACATATAGATAGATAGATAGATTTATTCACCATTAGCCCTCTAAAGAGGAAATAGGATTCGTCACAAATGTACAGTAGATAAATTGCATATAAACTTATAATACACAAAAACACACACAAAAATTCATATCTGTTTACATTAGTCTAGTTTCTACAATCATACACACTATTTTTAGGAAAGACGCACACGACACAAATCACTTCCTGGTATTAATCTCCTGTCGCTAGGTACGGAGGGATGTCGTCATAGATATTTACTAAAACAGAAAGCAGAGGCAGGAAAACAAAACCAAAAGGGGAAAACTGGACAAACTATTTACATATTTATAGCATATTCGGCAATTTTGTAGGCAAGGCAGTTCAACGAATGTGAGACTTCGTTACAATTAAAACTTATTTATATATATATATATATATATATATATATATATATATATATTCTAATATTCAAAATCATAAATAATAAAAGTAAAGCTACCATGTTGGAGTCAAATTATGTGGTAAACTAATTATTGAAAATTATCAAAGTTCCTACACGTTGCAACCAATTTAAGTATAAAAGGAAATTTTTTAAAAGAAAAAATATGATTTATAGTATTTTTCTTTGAATTAAACCATTTTTTAAAGAATATAACAAAAATTTATTTATTACTATTTAGATTTACTTTAATTTTTGTACATATTTTTTTTAAAAAAAATTGCTATAGCTTTCATGATACTCAGAACCTCAGAAACTCTTACTAGGCATTTAACAATAAAAGTTATTTGCAATTATCACCAAAAGAGTTACAAAAGAAATACAAATCAAATTTATAACTATAAAATTGTATTAAAAAATCTAACAAAAAAGTATAGAAATTTGACGATAAATTATATTGACGTAAAAATTAACAAAATAAAGTTTCCACATACCATTTTATTTAGACCTCCTCCGGTGCCCTATGAATTTTTCTTTTCACAGTTATTTACTTTTAAAGAAACTATTTAATTAACAGGCCATAACACAGATTGCTATATCGTTTCACATCACAAAATTCCGACGCGCCTCAAACAACTGTTCACGAACTCTATGTCATCCTATATTTTTTATATTGGTTCAATTCCCGAGACAAGCTTCAATATTATCGTTTGCACTCCAAATCGTACTCCACGACCAACAGATTCTTTCGCCTTGACCACATCGGTCAGCCTCTAAAACAGACTCGTTCATCAATTTTATCATTTGAGTTCCCGAAAAACACTGGTCAAGCTCACAAACCAGTCTGACTCGCCATGACCACACTGGTCAGGCTCCAAAAACACACCGCCAAAGTTCTGTGCGTAATACATACGCTTTGCCGTCAATAGTCCCGTATAAACATTTTCAGTCTCTGCATTCTTGCGCCAATTAACACTCTGGCCTCGTAGTTACGCCGACAATAATATGAAAGAAAAATTATTAAATAAAACTTACATTACACCTTGGTAAGCCGTCTCCAATATATATTTCTCAAACAGCTTT
This sequence comes from Zhengitettix transpicula, assembly GCA_037074705.1. Taxonomy (NCBI): domain Eukaryota; kingdom Metazoa; phylum Arthropoda; class Insecta; order Orthoptera; family Tetrigidae; genus Zhengitettix; species Zhengitettix transpicula. Next base: position 28,662,259 of record CM073596.1, read on the forward strand.
CGTCTGCTTAAGTCATATTCACATTAAATGAAATCATAAATTATATTACACATTTATAAACCATATAGATAATTAAATCTATCCATACGCTTTTTTAATCCGACATAGACCTCGTTACAATTAAAACTTCTATATATTTATAGGTGGAATACGTCGTTCATTTATAAATTGTGTACATTATAAAACATAGATAAAATAATAAAGATATCAACTAGCGTAAGAGACAGAATTCTTATTCCTACTTTAGAATCATTTTTATTTATATTATTTCTATATAAATTTGTGCACATTGTTCCACAGCGTACTCTGCCATCGACACACTTGCTTTAAACAAATTGTAGTTTACAATATAAAATAGAGTGACTTGGCTATGTTGAATGTAAAAATGTTGCAATTATTTTTTTTAATTCACTGATATCCTCATAATGACGACAAAAAAAATAGTAAAAAAATTAATAATTATACAGATTACCTGTTATTTAGATGAATTTAAAATTTTACTACGGGCATAATTAAGTACTTTAATTTAAATAAGGTTTACTATTTTATATCGCGACAATTGTTACTGGTGCTGACGTGATAATATTTGAGTCCTACTCGTAAATATATGTATGAGAATAGTTTAAATAACTGAAAATAATAACTTTGATATCCATTTATAAAAAATTGCGGTACTGGTGAAGGTTAAACAAAAAATTTTCTTACATAATTATGCTTACAGATTTTGTGAGAGTAAATAATTAGAGATGATATATTTTATTTATTACTGGCAAACGTGGTCTAATATTAAATTTAAAGGATTTTTAAATTTGGATTCTCGCAGAATAATTTGGTTTTGAACGAACATTTCTCATAAATTGAGCTGAATTCTTTAATGTTTATTCTAATTTTAAATTTAAATTAGTTGTGATTGTTTTTGGCAATTCTATATACGACATATGAATATATGTGAAACATGAATATCGCGTAATGCGTTCAGTGTCTTGATGCTATTGTTTGCTGTGAAATGTTACGACTCAAACTTGGCAGCACTATGTTTGCATAGCTGCTTACTTGACTTGCTTATTGTCCCTCCGCATGTCTCGTGTTTAGAAGCGTCGCCTTTAATCTTATGAAGGGGATCAATACGCGAGACTTAACCACAAGGCCGTCGCCAATCACTCCATCTGCACATTCAAGAAACGTGAATTGAAACTTTCAGAAGAACAGTCCAAATTCTATTTACTTATTGGGGATACACTTGGGTTCGTCTTACTATTAAGCCGATTTCAAGCAGGTTGCTTTATTCTTTATTTACAAACCTTTAAATGAATAATAAGTTAGTATAAAAATTAAAGAATGTATTTAATATCAAGTTTCACATTAATATTTACTGCACTTTTGAATTGAAATATTGACACCTAAGTCATTGAGATCTGTGAAGGAAATTTATCCAAATCGAAAATATTTCGAAGATATTCCACCTTGAAAATATAAATTAATAAAATCAAATGGATTCGTGAACTCTGGAGGTTTTAGATTTTGGTATTTTTATTTTTCTAAAAAAAAATGATTCGAACATTTCAATGTATTGAAAATAAATGTTTATGTCTTTAATCAAATGGTTTTTATTAGTCACTAATTTTTTTTAAAAAAAAGCTTTTAATTTGTGTAAAATGTTTTCCAAAAATATTACAATATTCCAACCATACAATTTAATAATAAATACAAATGAATGTAATCTGGACGCTAGATAAATCTTACAACATTGTATAATGGGAAAAGAAACCGACGTACTGAATATTTTAATATTAAAAAATATTTTGGCCTTTTTTAAAATGACTATGGCGAATTGCCGAAATCTCCCACAAAATTAATAAATAATTTGTGAGAAATTAATATAAAAGTTCATTTTATAAATTTTATGCTCATAATACATTTGGGGTGACGATATGGACCTATTATAATAAAATAAATTTGTTTTTAAATCTTAAAATATGAAAAAAAAAAGTTAGTTCATAAAATATTGGCAGACGTGCGTCTGTGGGCTGATCCGAAGAAACTAAAGTAATAAATGTCGGTGTAGGATATTATTAAGTGAATAAATAATATTTTTTATTTTAACAGGATTAATGTTTACGTTAATGTATTGCTGCTAGTATATTTTTCCAAGTAGTTAAAATCAGGTTTGTAATTTTTTATCTCAAGAATGTCTGTAACTATATGTTCCTAGGATACTTCTTACGGCTCAATGACACATCGAAAATTCTTTCATGACTTCAATCAATGTGTTGTGAGAAACGAACAAAATCGTGAATAAATCTGAAAAAGACAAACGACAATTTTAAATTTATTAAAACCCTTTTATTTATTGTCCCACAGTCTTCAGACATTTCGCAAGATTAAATTGGAGAAATTGTTGGCTCGATTCATAATGTAAACAAATGAACGCCATTTTGGAGTCACTAATATGGCACCAAAATTAACTTACATTTCCCGCAAGGATCGTAAACTATTTCGTATTGATTTTTTTATCATCACTCGATGGAGTATTACTTGATAAAATTATACTTTTTATTTAATGAAAATATTTCTGCTTCATTTCATTACGGAAAAGTTGAACTATTTCCTTTGTTCGTCGCGTAGTAACGTCTCTCTCTGCCGCGTGACGTCATGGTATCATTGCGCGCAGTAATTTATCACTTAAAGATCACGCTTTTAAATTATAATTCTTTTCACATTGATGCTAGGGGTTTCTCAACCCCACAGTACCGTTTATCGTGTTTTCAAAAATATGTGTACCAATTTTTGTTGCATTTTGCCCTCGAGTTAAAATTTGTATTGAGATTAACATAAATACATACATACATACATACTAATTTACATACATTTTTATTATATAGATTTAAATGAAATTAATTAATAATATTCATCTTTGCTGCAATGTAATTATAACTTTTTGTCATTCTACAGTTTCATAGACCTCATGTTTACATTGACGCAGAAAATAAGCCAAATTTCTATGATCATGATATTTAATAGGGAATTACTTAAATAGAAATCATAAATTTAATTTAAGAAATATAATACTTACTTTCATAATATAAGAAAAAGCGACCTTCACAAATTCGGTGGAACGTGAATCTGTTCATGATAAGAACATGTGTTTGATCTCCCTTCCCACCGAAGAAGCTTTAAGTAAACGAAGGGATTTTCGTAAGATATGGACATTCCGACCCTAAACCTCTCCTCGAGAGGAATAGATGCTACGTTGTAATATTACCCGTGGAGTGTTCTTGTTAGAGGGGGGGCGGTGAAGTGTGTAGAGGGTAAGAGAATAGAATGTTACAGGGATCGTTATGATATGTTGTAGGCAACTACGTGGAAACGGCCGAATTATTACGCTCTAATGACGCCGATATGTTCTCGCAGATCACAAAAACTAACGGCGTTCTACGTGAAACTGACCGCCATGAATTTGAGAAAGTGCTCAGCAACGGGGGCTCAAGTTACAAATCCGTATCAGTCATTTCTACTCCGATAGGGAACTAATATTGGCCAACTGTTTTTAGGTTCTACCAATAAATCACCAAAAATTTCCATTTGCACGATATCTCGTGTATAATATGCCGATCGATACTCTCGCTGCCATAGCTCACAGATTCTAGTCTGGGCATATAAACATATAAGCGGGGTTCATAATTCATGTTCTCGGAGGAAATGTGTGGCCTTTATCCAACATTTTCTCATTCCTCTCTTCTTTTGGGCGATATGCAAGCAAAGGACCCCTGGTTCAGGGGAAAAGGTGCACTGGTTTAATAGTTACTTATCTCCCAAACACTTTCATTTCCATTTAAGAAATACCTCACAGTGAAACACAAAGTGAATAGAGTCAGGAAAGTGGAGGTAACAACTCTACCTGAACCCGGCCTCCTGTGGTGTAGGGGTCAGCGTAACTGCCTCGCATCACAGAGGTCCCGGGCTCGAATCCCGGCGTGTGTGTGAGAGAATCTTTCGACAAACCAGTCGTCATGACGTGAGCTCCCATAATGCTTCGCTAATAACCAGAGCTGTCGATGCGACTGTAAAAATAATTTTTTTTAAAAAAAACTCTCCCTGCTGCTGAGGGTGGCTGCTTTCCTATTCTATAGGTTACGATACCATTTATCAGTGGAGTGGCATGAGTTGAAATATAAAACACGATTTGCGTGTTTGAAACAGTCCGCCTCAAAATTTATACCAGGACTGAAAAAACAAAACACTCTCTCTTTAAATATAACCGAAGAGAACCCAGGTTTCCCCATTTCTGCATAAAATTAACACTATTCAATAACAGACTGCCGTGACGTTAATTACGCGGCCGAAAGATGACCAGAATCATTATTTAAACTTGACTCACATTACATATTGTATACAAACTTAACATAATCATTTTTTTAAATTTATTGTTTATAGTCGCATCAACATAAAATTCATTGACGACTTACCGTACCTACTACGTGAAATTATTACAATAAATTCATATTAACTATCCATTTTATAATTTGTCTCAGATTCATTGTCTATTTAGATTAGACCTTAAATGCCGGTTTCCTTACTAAACTTTAGCAGGTTGCCGCTGCAGAGGTACATATCTCCCTTCTCGTGTATTTCTGAATTGTGCCCCCTCTAGTCCTGTCGTGCTTTGGGCAGTCGTAGAGGACATGCTGAATCGTCACGGCACATGTAGATTGCGGTAATCTAGAGAATAGATAGGAGTGCGTGATGTTACAATTTTATTGCACGTAAATATGATACTTTAGGAATTTAATCACTGGAAAACATTCTTATTTTCCTGAAACCTGTTGCCGAAGGTATTATGTGACCAACTTGCACATGAGGAAGATTGATGTAAGCAGTTGTATTCGAGTAAATTTCTAAGACGCATAATAAAAAACTATTATAAGAAAACAAGTACCAGCTCTAAACATCTAAAGAACAATAATAACTACTATAGTTTAGGGATTCAATGTAAAAATATTCTACTGAAAGGCGCGTTTTACTCAGTACAGGAGTTTCAAGATCGTTCTATTATTAATTAATTTTTTAACTGCAAAAGTGTTCAAATTTGTTGCTAATAATAACTACTGATTTCATAACTTGCTTAGTCTACGTTGGTCTTTTCTGCTCTTTTGTTTGTTTGTTGCATGTACGGCCTGGAGTTTCTACGGAAGGACAGGTTCCTCGTCACTTTGTTTCGTGAAGGTACTAGTACGTTAGTTGTGTTTCCTCGTAGTGTGCCTATATCAGGTTGTGTGGTGTTTAATTCTATATTTTATGATAATTAATTCTCCAACCATTAAATTTTTTAGTAGTACGTATTGAATTTTTTATTATCACTATAAATATTATATTACACCCTTAGTATAGTTAAAGAATTATTATTTTTGTTATGATTAATATATAGTTTTTTACTTCTGTTGGACAGAGAAATTTGTGTTCCCGAATTTTAGTATTTTTATGTTAACTTCTAATTAATTATAATTGTAGCATCCAATTATTATATTGTAATTTTGTGTAACGACGTATCATATTTCCTCATACGAAGAATAATGGAATAAAATCAGATAAATACCAAATGTCTAAAATTAACAGGCGTTTTAAAACTGAAACACAATTTAGCATTTTTTTTATGAATCATTAATTAACGGACATTTTTATTATTAATTACGTTATTGAGCAATAATTTTTTTCACTTCACTTTTATGAAAACGTAGCCAATGTTCGCTGTTATTATTTTTCAGAGGTTAAAGAAAAATATTCGTTGCAGTGTGTTAACTCTATACGGCCAGGTAAGCAACATTTAAATAAAATTAGAAATTTGATATTATATTTACCGAATTATTACCAACTCTCTATTCATGGACACTATAATGTAAATACTGACATCATAATAATCGTTCTTTTTTGTTAATTTCGCCCTGAGAACACACACAATTTATTACGTCGAACCCGGTAATGTTTCTACAGAATGCAGTCTGTGTGTTCAGAGAATTAATTAATGTTGATTTAATATAAACTTAAATTTAAAAAGAAAACATAATAAGGAGACGGATGATTTTATTAATTTGAACTGTAATGTATCCAAACCTTTCACTTATTAAAGTGCCTGAACTAGAATCTAAACATTTTATCATATTTTTATTATAAGAATTTCATAATTTTCTTTCAATAATTCTGGTTAAATTTGGAACAAACAAAGTCTGAAGTGTTGAGATTAGTTTTTGTTGTGATTGGTTTGTGTGCGTGTACGCTATAAAGTCAAGCAGAGAGATTTATGGCTCATGACTTGTAAATACTTCTGCCTGCGCTAATGTTTTTGATTGCTGAATTTTCATAAACTTGTGTGTTGATTTACGATTAGTTTTATACTTGATAAAAAGGGGTGAAAAAGTGTGCTTTTCTGTTTCTCGCCAAGGTTACACAGACGGGAAACTTTAGGACCGCGACTCTGGATTCTGCAATTGAGCAGGCAAGTACGTTGCCAAATCGTTATATTCCCCTCTGTCCCTCTCAGCAACCACATTCAGTTTCCTCTTTTTTTCTTTTCCTCCCGACATCATTTGATTAAAGGGAAGGCAGTGTTATTGGAGCTGTAAATAATTCATGAGGGCAACCTTTCGTCGTTGTACTGCATTCGAGAACGGCTATTTGCACGCGGTAACTAGAGTTATTACAAAAGCACAGTAGAGTTGTTTCTAAGCGACGATTCGTGTATCGCGTGACTTGGAAAAACAAACTGAAAAACAACGGAAATGTGCAGGGGAAATCACTATGCACGATTCACGTCTTTCATTTCAGAGACCTTCATAACCACATCGAAATTGTTAGTATACGAATTTAAGTTTGTTTTTCTTTCTCTCAAACATTTCTTCGTGGAAATATAAATTTAAAAACAATTGAAACGTAAGGCCTATAATCAAAATGGACAATAAATACATTATATTACCACTTTAAATAAATACAAAATATAGTAAACGGAAGTTTATAGTGTGCGAGTTGTCCTTGGAACAAAACGTTACATATCAGTATTGATTCGTGTAATAAACCATTCTTATAACGAAAATTACATTTGTCTCACAAACCGAGGCACCTTTGTCTGTTTTTTGAGGCGTATGGTCCGGGGTCGCTGAATTTAAGCATACGGTAAGAGTTGTCTGTCCCCATTGGAACAGTCGGCCAGCTGCCTCCTGAACTGGTCGAGGCACGGAGAAGGAAATGCTGTTTCCCCACAGAAAACCCCTCGTCCGCCATCGGAAGGTCGTGGGACAATTACCCAATGCGCATTATACCTGATGCAGGTTTTATAGGGTTTGCCCTGCATCACTTTTAGGCGAATGCCGGGTACGATTCTTAAATTAGGCTACTAGTTAACCATTGGTTACCTTCCTCTACCCTTCCGCATCCCCTACTTTCAAATCCCTTCCTATGCTATTACAGGGCAGTTACCCTCATGTAGCCTGTTACTCTATAAAAAATTGTCTGTATATTTTATTATCGTTAAATTTTAATGTTTTTTAATGGTGAACGTGATATATCAACAGTAATAGCAATCCCTACTACAGTAGAAGTTTCCAATTTAATCATGAATAAAAAATGTAAACAATGCTTAATATGATAAGGAATAATATTCTGTTAGAGCCTAGAGAGATAATTTCATAATCTCTTAAGTCAAATTTTACGTCTATTTTAATTAACTTCGTCAATATTAATATGAATACAAAAAGCCATACAAGTCAATTTAATAATGAATAAAAAATGTAAACAATACTTAATATGATAAGGAATAATATTCTGTTAGAGCCTAGAAAGATAATTTTATTATCTCTTAAGTAAAATTTTACGTCTATTTTAATTAACTTCGTCAATATTAATATGAATACAAAAAGCCATACAAGTCAAATCTGGCATTTATATCGTGCGTTTAAAATTGTAACTCTCTTCCAAGTTAGACTAACTTCAGAACAGAAAAATATACCAACTCTATATTATCTAAATGAAAATTTCGTGCACTTATTATTATTTGAAGTAAATATTGAATTGAAAAAAATTACTGTATGAACTATATCTTAAAATTAATTTTTGTGGGTTATAAAATAATTTATTGGACAAAATATTTAGTGTAGGTTCGGTTTCTTTTATTATATAACTTCACGTAAAAACATTTCTGTCGTACAAAGGAAACATGGCGTGGTATACAAATAGTATATCATATTCAACTAGAATAAACAACCCGATATATATATATATATATATATATATATATATACATATATATATATATATTGTAATATACAAAATTAAAAGGAAATTATTAGAAAAGTTAACAAAGTTCCCACACGTCGGAGACTTTTAAATGAAACAAAGGAAGAAAGTTATCAGAATTTTACTTAGAAATCAAACCCAAATTAACAAAAGATTATTTAATTTATAATTTCATTTTTAGATAAATTTTTGTGCATTTATGTTGCCTTTATTGACGGTCTTACAATTTTCTTTTTAAAATTACACCATAGCGCCGACAACAAACTTTCGTGTTTTCGAAGAATCTATGAAAATATTTAAAAAAATTAATATGTACAATTATTAAAACCAACTTCACTATTTCCAGCTCTCGGCTTCTTAAAATTTTGAGAATGAATACGGGGTTTTTAGAACAATGTTGAGTATGCTCCCCCTTGCTCTTAGAACAGGACCAATTAAGATTGCAAGTCAGTTGAAGAGGCTGCCATCGAGTTATCTCTCTCCTTCGATCCTGCACAGTGGAAAGGGGTCTTGTCTCCTCCCTTTTCACCCCACCCCTCCTTCACTGCTGTCTACGCCTGAATTATTTATCAATAGCTCTCCAGAACCTACAGTATCGAAGGGCGCTACATTTTCGACAGCCTCGTTCAACGGGTCGAAAGTTCCTGCTTCCATTCTATCACCTTTGCAGAAGGTCCACGTCAATTGCAATGAAAAACATATTAATGAAATTATTATTTATCGTAGTTAATAATAAAATGGGTAGTAAAAAATCTTGTCAAAAAATTAATCGTTGTAAATCTAAATCAAATGCGTATTCAAATGTGAGCCACCGATTTTCTTTATTATTTTGAAAAATAAACGTCAATTTTACATACATTGAATTATTTAAAAAATATCGCTTGTTCTAACTAATTATTATTCATGCTTCAAGTCTCAGTCCTGAATAATTATTGAGAATATTTTTTGTATGTGTTATAGTATAAGATTATACGCACCTGAAGTTAAATCTTAACTATTTGAAAAGTGTTAAATACTTTAAAATTTATGTATTCAAGGTAGTTTAATTTTAAATCATTCACATATTTTATTTACTTGTTCTCTTCATACCTTCCTTTTGTTTGTAATAGTTTATTATTTTATTTTAAACTAGCTAGGACGTTGCCCGGGTCGTCATATATCCATGACCTCCGGTTTGACTCCAATCTCGGTTATTTTTATGTAATTCACTCCACCCCCATCCTTAAAAAGTTCTCCTCCCAAGTCTTGTAACGACCCCCCCCCCCCCCGAAGTGTAGTTTAAAATTATACACAAACAACATCTGTACAAATACTATTAATAGCACAGACCCCGACAAATATTTATTCCACATAAATATCGACCGTTTAACATGTTGGAAAAGTTCCACCCACGTGCACCCCTCCTTGAGGGAGTTAAACGGTTCACACCCACCTCTAAACGTGCTCCCATCTCAGTCCGAAATGGGTTGAAATTTTACACCCACAACATCGATGAAAATTCTATCAATCTAATTAACCCTGACAAATATTTATTCAACGTCAATATCGGCTTTCATGACATGTTTCAAAATTCCGGCCCACATACACCCCCTCCCCTGGGGGTTAAATGCCAATTTAATGTCATAATTAAACTCAGAGACATCAATAACCCTGGATTAAATTCTAATCTCTGTTGTATTCACGTTATTTTATTTTAACACCCGTCCACCCTCACCTCTAAGGGTGCTCTTTCCCATGCTGTAAGGGGTTGACATTATACACAGATAACAACTGTATTTATCCATCTCAAATATAGGATGTTTTAGCGTATTTTAATATTTCCACGGCCGTCCACGAGATGCTAGACAGATCTCATCCAGTGTTTGTTTTCTGGTCGTTAAGAACACGTGAGCGAAATTTGGTGAAATTTTCTTTGCCGGTATAGATTTGTATAAGGAACATACAAACACACTGCTTTTTTTATTAGACATTCCTCTCTCAATGGTAGAACTTTTCAGTCACTTAGGCTTAAGAAAATTTATATTTGTCGAAGCCCCACGATTCTATAATGTAATATATAATTGTAATACCGAATTCTTTCTGTTTCCGAGCTTATAAATCAGTTTAATTGTCCTCCCGTTTCTAAAACGTTAACGTGTTCGTTTATTATTTCTTGACGGCGTGTCTAGAACACTAAAGCCCGGGACCCGGCATGCTCAGCGTTACGTGTTACTCAGCAAACATTATTTGACGCTCTTCTGTTCCATCATGCGAAAAGCTGAGAAGCAAGCGCAAAAGGGGAAGGAAGTGGTAAGGCTTTAATTACGCTGCGAAGGGGTTAGCGCCTCCCCAACACAAAAAAAACGAGGAAAGAGGAATGAGTAGACAGCTACTAACGTGTTAGTGACTTCCCTCGCTTCCCCCAAACTCTTTTTTTTTCAGTCCAAAAAATTTTATGCTAGACTCCAAAATAATTCAGAATATTCAGGGGGCACTAACTGACAACATCGTTCCACAAACTGGGTCTAACAGGGTATGACGCACTAAGGGCATGGGTTCCTTCCCATTCCCAGAATACATTCAGAAAATAAAAATAATTAATTATGGAACAGAATAAATGCTTTCAATCAAAGCTCAAAAGCTGGATTCGATTCCAAGTTCTGTCGACATTTTTCTATCGTAATCTGTCAACAAAAATAATTTAATACTGTTATAGATATATATGTCAAAAAATTAATACAGTAAAACAGAAACATCATAATATAGAAAATACAAGACGCAAATTACTTACGAATCTTAACCTCTTTCGTATTTCTATTATCTTTAAACCAAAAAAATTTTAATAGATATAATTTTTATTTTACCTCACTCATTCAGATTGTTAGGCCTTCATTACATCAAACGATTTAGAATGGTTTCGCCGTCCACGTATAAATCGTCAGTTAATTCTATGTTTAAAATCAAATATTTTCTCGTATCTATTTTTTGTACTGTGCCGATAAGAATCAGAAAATCAAACATACTTATTCCTACAAAATAGATTCATATCAACACATTGAAAAGAGATTCCGTTAAAAAAGGAATTAAATAATGAAATATATTCCTGTTCAAGCATTAACATATTCAGTCAGTAATCCGTTAAGAATATACTTTTATTGTCTTAAATAAATATAGAGTTGGTGTGGTGATTTTTCTTTAACTTCCTAAAATTTAAAAATGGTCGATTTTAAAGATCCTATGATTTTTATTTATAAGTAAAAGTATGACTCCGATTTTCCTCTACAAGAAATTAATTATTTTTACTTTATTAGGTATATCCTTAATTTATTAAGGATTCACATTATTTGTTTGAAGGGCTGCAGTAGAACGTTTTAGCTCAATTTTAGCTTAACTTTTCTAAATATTATAGCATTTAAAAATCTTCACCCTTCCTGCTTTTGAACATTACTAATAATAATAATTTCTAATTTCAACCATTACAACGTGTTCATGTGTTCGATTGTAATTACTTCAGTTGTTAGAATATTTCAGAATTCTATAAACGTACGTTATGATTTATTGAGACAATCGCCGATAATTTATTTCCCTTTCATAATGATCGCCACTAGATTTTGTTAGAACTTGAATACAGCCTTTGTGTTTTTAGTTCAATAATAGAACACTAAATATAGCAGAAACTGACATGAAGGCAGCTTTAAAAATTTGACGAGCGCTGCAAACCTGCCTACAATCCAATCAAAACTTTGTATTACAGCAACCAAAGTAATATTAATCTAAACATTACCAATGCTGTTCAATTTGATTTTGACGAACTAGAAATACGGAAACGTTTAGACTTATTGACATGCGAGTTTTACTCGAAACTTCACCTTTATCTTTCAACTCGATTAGTTGCTGAGTGGCAGATAACCGTAAGTTAATTGGCTGAAGGAAGGTAACGAGGCCAATGAAAATGTAATTATTGTGGGCGTTCATGCTGAAGTGTCCATAATTAAATAACAATTTGGTGAAAATCGAAATTTGTACACAAGCACAAAAATTTACATTAGTGTTAATATGTTTATAATAATACGTTGTTTAAGTCTACATAGAGATATTTAATAAACATTTATTTCTTCTTAAAATTATTTCTGAAAACATCGCTTTTTATAACGTAATATTAAAGTGATTTGAGTAGAATTTGACTACGTAGCCACCGATATTGAACTGCGTCTGTAACTTTTCTTCCCTACATGTGTTTATAAAAATATCTATAAATCACCTTGAGTTCTGTGTGTGTCAATCACTGATTTGTCAATTTCCTAATTAATAATAGAAGATTAATATTTTAGAGTAATCTTTTATTCGCGCGCTGTAAAAAAGGGAAGTAAGATGGTGAATGCTTTACGACATATGAAGTCGTGACGCTGCGAGAATAACTGTTCGCGCTCGCACACCCTTTCTCCGCCGACGTACCATTTTGCGAAGATTTTTTGAACAGTAAAATCGTGGGATGGAAAGCTACAGAAATATTAATATTCATACCAGCGTTGACATTAATTACATGTGTTGCATCACAAGGGTGAGAGTACGTCTGATTTATCGATGCATCGTTCTGTTTATATCTCTTTTTTAACAGTCTTCTGCGCAACGTTTCTGTTATTCCAAGAGTATTAGTCATTTCGTCTCTCACTTTTTCATATATTCTCGCCAACTTTTTTAAATCCGACGTTACCCGACAAATTAATAAAATTATAATGCTTAACATTAAAGTTACAATAAAATAACATTTATAGTACTAAATAAAAATGTAATACAGAGTTATATAAATTATAGAAGCAGGAATAATAAAATAAATGGTGGCTTTACCATTGATACCATTGTATAATAATATACAAAATCGAGTTATTACTAGAGTGGGGTAAATTGTCATATATTATTTAGTCACTAGTCATGGATGAATTTAACTTCCTGTCTATTCTCCGCCATGAATTTTTATGATTCACTGTGAGAAGTTAAGGGAGCAATCGAAAGAGATTGTAAATATGAGCAGTTCTGTGAAGCTTTCAGTATAATATAATGTAAACCGAGAGTGAATAACAGCTTATTAATTTCGCAAAGCTATTAATCATCCCTTTATACAACGTATGGCATGTATATTTAGCCAACTTTCCGATCGATCACTCGCCACCGCTGTTGGAACACTTCTCATTGCTTATTCGAGCGGGGCAAAATTTCATTTCGACGCCTCTGCGCCATTTATTAAGATTCAGAGCAGATTCGCGTTAAAGTTCCTGAGGGGCCCCTAATCTGTGTTTGCCGGCGTGTAGGGGACGCACCCTCCCCCAAGTGTTGGCTGGTGCTATATATTACTGGGCATCCCTTCCTCCTTTCTGCCAACCCTATCTTTTACCGGGGTACTTTTCATCTCTTCCCTCTCAATTTCAGAAATTCTCCATCCCACCTCCGAAAGCTGGTCATAATACTCCGTCCGTCCATTGTCTCAAACAAAGACTCTAATTAGAGCTGGTTTTCAGCTTCCTCGCAGCTACGCAGGAGAAAAAAAGGGTGGTACATTAAATTTTCTCATTTAAAGCATAATTACACAATACTCTCAAGGTGTGTTATTTAATAGTATATTACAATTCTAATGCGACAGAAAATGAGAGGAGGGAGGTTGTTAAAAAAGAGTTGACGAGCCAGCAGGTGGAACTAAAAGGGATGCTTCCTCAAAGTTTATGGCGTCTTTGAAACCCTCTGTTTGCGCGAAATGCTTTTTCTGGTGCATCTGTTTGTTTCCCTCTTTATTCTAACCCTTTAGTAAAAACTCTAAAGAAGAAACATTTTAAAAACCTCAAGACTTAGAGGGCCACTACCTTGTACACGAGGTAAAGCTGAGGTAGTTTTGAAGCTAGGAATAATTACCCATTTTATCGCGTCCTCTGGACTGTTACAAACATTGACAATTATACGCAAAAATTATCAATGTAAATGAAATACACATCATTTTATTATTAAATATATTGTAGAGATCAACAATTTGTAATGTAATTTTATTTAAAAAAAATTTTATATTCTTCTCGGCGTAACTTTGAGGCCAGAGCACTGTAAAGAACAGTCAGTGTGGCGCAAGAATGCAGTGACAGTAAAGGTTGCTACGGATTATTGTCTAAAAACGAACGCACACACATCTTTGGCTGAAAACAGTCTGTGTGTTGTGGGAGCCGGTCGAGTGTGTTTTGGGAGGCTGAGCAGACTTTTTGGAGGGCCTTTCAATATGGTAGTCATGGCTAGAGTGTTTTGGGGCCTGACCAGAGTGGTCAGCGGTGGTCGCATACAGCGTATTGAGTGTCACAATACGTACGACAGTGAAGTAGGAAGGCGCCAAAATTTTTACGAAGTGAGACGGTAATAGCAATCAGGGCCATGGCCTGTAAATAAAATATTGTTTTTTTAAAATTAAAATAGCCGCGAGCGCACAAACCGGTACCAGAGAAGTTTTGAATAAAAATTATATGTAGACACGTAAACTTATACGTAAATATCATTTACCGCCATATTTCTTTAGCTTTGTCTGATTTATCTAGATTTGTCAGATTACTCTAGTTCTTGTCGTTAGATTATTTTTATTGTAATTTAATTTCATATTTTTCTTTTGTAACTTCGCTGAAAAGTGAAAACCACTATCTTTATTAGAGGCGGCCCTGAAGTTTTTGGTTCTTATTGAAGGTGATGCATGTATTAAAAACATGAAATGTACAAAATTCAATGTAAGTCAAAATTTGTAATTAAATTGTCTTTTGTTATCTCTTTAAAATAATTTTGGTTTAATTTCATGGTAAAATTCTGATAAATTTCTTACTTTGTATACCACATAATTTGGCACACTATCGATTGGCTTATTTTATTTAATTAATAGTGTATACAACTTAATTTGGCACTCTTTAATATATTATGTGTATTACAATATATTCATTGAATTTTTCTAATTTTTGTTCACAATTTACTACAAAATTGTCGTCGATAATTAATTTTTCATAAATAACGCACAATATAAATTAGACAGATTTTTGAAGTGCAATTTTCATGCGTGTTTAAAATTAGATTTTACGTATTAATTAAGCTTGGCCAGGTAATTACTATTAATAATTAACTAATAAATAATTTCATTACCTCTCGTTTATATATTCAAATGTTTACCTTTTATTAATTAAGACATATCACAAATCCTGTTACACAGATCCTAAACTCAATTTATAATAATTTTTTCTAGATTTTATGGGCAATATTCAATATTCTTTCAGAGTTCACAAATCCGATGTGTTGTGTGAATGGAAAAAACGGAAAGCTCCATGTTAATTTTTGATATTCTTGACACAAATCGATGAGGTCCGCTTCACGTCTGTAGCTTTCCCTCACAACGCCTCCGACCTATGAATAAATGATTCGGCTCCTTCTTGTGTTCCGACAGTCTCGCTTCGTTTGCATGTCTCGTATTCAATCAAAATTTAAGATAGACCATTTTTCAACCCTTGGCAGGGAAAGTGATGTCAAAACAAATTACCGCTGTAATTGCTCACTTAAACGGCGATTCCTTTAACGTAGAAAGTCAGATGTTGCTTTTCATTTCGTATCCAACATCGATTGGATTCACAATGGAGAGGAATTACGTTCCATTAACAGTTATGCCATCCTAAAAAAATTTACGTGGTTATTCATTAATTTAAGATAAACGCTTAACTTCGGTTCTCTCAATTTCTAATAAGAAGGTTTATTCACCATCGTGTAAGGCTCCGAATGGCACATTAATTTTGTTTGATTTGATTTATAGGTTCCGTTGCTCATCTATTAAGGAAATTTATATTTTGTCTAACTGAGAAAATAAATTACGAAAAGTATATATTGAGTTAAAATTATGAACTGGTGTTGAAAATATGGTAGTGTTATTTATAACTACTTTAATTTAATTCATAGATCGTGTAGGTTTTTATAATTGAAAAATTATTTAAGATAATAAATCAAAATTATGAATGACGGAATACCTGAAACAGAAAATTTATTATCAAACAAATAAAAATGTACGAGTATGAGAAGCCCAGAAATAATTGAGGTAATATAATACATAAAGGGGAAAAATTACACGGCGGGTTTCAGAAAAGTTTCACAGGACCTCGTAAAATTTTATATATATTGAAAAACGGTTGGTCAGTCACCT
Source organism: Zhengitettix transpicula (assembly GCA_037074705.1). Taxonomy (NCBI): domain Eukaryota; kingdom Metazoa; phylum Arthropoda; class Insecta; order Orthoptera; family Tetrigidae; genus Zhengitettix; species Zhengitettix transpicula. Next base: position 28,678,715 of record CM073596.1, read on the forward strand.
TTTCGTAAATATGAAGACTATATTTATGCAAACTAAGCAGTAATTGGTTTCTTGTTCCTTTTTCGTGATATTATTATTTAATATATAGGGAAAAGTTAAGAACCCAATGCTTTTAAATGGATATTTAAAATGTTTCTAATATTTTTATTGCGCTTTTTTGGAGTGATATAATTTTATTGCGTCGGGCATAATTACCCCATATTATTGTGAATCTAAGATTTTTGTTTTCAGGCATTAATAAACTAATATGAAGTAGCAAGCTAAACTCAAGTTTTCTGTTAAATACCACTGTAAACAAAAAGTAAGGTGAATTTATTTATAAAATATAAATTCTTTATTTATTCTTCCAAATCAATTTCATCCCCTTCAAAGTAATCGCCGTCCGATAAAACGCACTTTTTCCAACGATTTTTCCAGTCCTCGAAACAGTCGGAATAGTCTTTTTCCGGTATAGCCCTCAATACATTCTTCGATTCGGTTTTTATCTCTTCAATCGTGTCAAAACGGCGTCCCCGCATTGGCCTTTTGAGTTTTCTAAATAGCCAGAAGTCGCACGGAGCCAAATCAGGCAAATACGGTGGTTGCGGAACGATATGAGTCGAGTTTTTGGCAAAAAAAAATGTCGCGAAGAACCAATGCAGTATGACATGGTGCATTATCGTGATGAAGGAACCAAGAGTTGTTCGCCCATAATTCCGGCCGTTTCAGACGAATAGCTTCACGCAAACGACCCATAACGCTCAAATAATATTCCTCGTTGACAGTTTGACCAGGCGGAAGGAATTCATAGTGCACCACACCACGGTAATCAAAGAAAACTGTCAACATGACCTTGATTTTCGGTCTTGCTTCACCTTTTGCACGATATTCGCTGGATTGGTCGGTGGTTTCAGGGTCGTATGCGTAAATCCAAGTCTCGTCTCCAGTAATGATGCATTTCAAGTGGTCCTGATAGTCAGACAGCAAAGTTTCACACACATCAACGCGACGCTTTTTTTTCCAAAAAATTGAGCGATTTTGGCACCAACGCGTTTGAAACACAAAACATTCTTCAAAATGGTTTGGGCTGAGCCAAATGATATTCCAACACTATCAGCGAGATCTCTAATTGTCTATCGACGATTTTAAAGCACCAAATCTTTTATGTTTTGAACTTGGCCCTCGTCGGTAGACGTTGATGGTCGTCCAGAGCGCGGTTCGTCTTCAACGCGTTCTCGGCTCTCTTTGAACTCGTTGTACCACTTATAAACGTTTTTCTGTGCCATAGTTTGATCACCAAAGGCCTTCCCCAACATTTTCAACGTGTCCGCACAAGAATATTCGTTCCGCAAACAAAATTTGATGCAAGTTCTTTGCTCAACAAAATCACCCATTGTAAAAATAGAAAAATTTCCTTTTGGTTGTTTACAAAAATACATGTAACTCGGACATGATAAAACCTTTAAACAAACAGACGCTTGGTAAATATTATAGACAGTCCTACCAACATAGGAAAAAAAATTTACCTGCCTTCCTAATACCCGGGAGTTTTAAATGACAATTTCACCTTACTTTTCTTCACAGTGCTATGTCTATATGAGTATTCCTTCTGAGATTACCTTCACCCTGTAAGCCAAGAAAGGCCATGGATCTTTAAGAATATGTTACCAGCAACGTAAGAATCAACGTTGATTAGAAAAAAAAACTAGTTACTGTCATTATTCCACATATTTTTCTTGAAGCTTTCCAGTGCTGAGTTTCGAAATTTAACTCACTGTTTGTATTTTAAAACTAGTCCATCGGACCTTTTATACGAATCCTGGACAGCTGTAACTATTATGGTAAATTAATTCCAATTGCAAACAGGTTCTTTATAAAGTAGGAATTTTGTACACATTATGGTAAAAAGGACTGTTGACGTAGACGTTGATGAGTAGAAAAAACCAAAAACAGTCTCCTAGTTTATAACTTTATTAAATATATAGTCGGAAGCTTTCAACTTATTGTTATAATCATCCTACTTGTCTTATAATTAACATCACATTAACTTTAAAAAGTATTAGTACCTATAGGTACTTAGTCACTACTATAAAACTATGTTGTTATTCAACAAGGTCTGTTTTAAAACTTTTTAAAGTTAATGTGATGTTAATTATAAGACAAGAAGGATGATTATAACAATGAGTTGACAGCTTCCGACTATATATTTAATAAAGTTATAAACTTGGAGACTGTTTTTGGTTTCTTCTACTCATCAACGTAGGAATTTTGTTAAAAATGCCTTTATAGAAAAGTGATTAAAAAATAAGATATTTGAGGATATTCGATGACATGTTAAATCTGTATGTAAAAGGAAATGGCTTCCTTGGGAGTGAATTTTGGGGAGAGGTTGTCCGGAAGTGTATAATGGTAATATTGGAACACGCCTCTGATTGGAAGTTCTGACAGATGGTCTCTGAGAGGGAGAGCTCACACTATTCGCGTGGGGATTAGCACCGTAGAATTAGCCGTGGCTTAGGTCTCTCCCTTGATGGCAGCTCACCCCCGTTTCAGCTCCTCCCTCAAACAATTAGGACTTCCCTCTAACATGAACAGCCAGCTTTACTCGGATACTTACTAACCTCGAATGTTCAGAACTACACTTAAAGCTATGCTTGTTAAACTTACACACTAGAATTAAGAGAAACTCAGTGTAATAAAAAAAAACGGGAATGATGTTTAGAGAAGGCGTTTATTTTATAATCCATAATTTTAATAGTTTCGTAACGAGATGTAAATACGAGCATCTACTTTAAAGTTTCATAAAAAAAACAAAAAACAAATAAAGACAAAATAAGTGATAATATAAAAACCACACAACGTTTCTGAGATCCTTGTCCGTATCTTCAAGTGTTACTAAAAGCCTAGAGCGACACAACTGCACTCGTCGGTTGACAAAACTCCAAATTTGTGTGGCATTTTATATTATCACTTATTTTGTCAGTATTTGGCTATCTTTTTTATTATTAATTTTCATTCAGACGTAAGTTTTTCATTTCTATTTTAAATTTTATTCGCCGTGACCAGAATTCGTATAATTTAACAACAATAAATTAAAACAATTATATAATCCAATAATCAGACTAGGTACTTCTGTACACACGGCCAACAAAATTTTAAAAATATTTGGAGTGTATAAAAATTACATAAAGAAGTAAATTAATCATTCCTCTGGCGGAACAGGGAAAATTTTGCCTGTTCATCAAAAAATTTGACTGTTTATTCATCCAAATTTCTTCAACACGAGCACTAAGAATGTTTATACGTCTAAAATTCTCACAATTTGGTTACATCAGTTAAAATATGTATAAATCATGTAGTCTAACGACTGAATTAAATTAATAATCAATTATACAAACTTCAATTTCAGACCAACATTAATTTGAAAAACAAGGAAATATTTCTTACATATTTCTAGACGGTTCAACGATACTTTGCGTCTCTCACTAGCAGAATTTCAATTCAAAAAAAAGAAAAATAACTGAACAATAATAATCTGATTTTAATTAATTAATTATACGACCTTAAATTTTAGACCGACTTTAATTTGAGAAATAAATAAATGATTTCTGTATTTAAACTGGCAGCGGAAAGTAGGATAGTAACGTACAGCTATATGTAAAAATATATTTTTCAAGAAAAGAAGAAGACCTTCCAAATGAAGCACAGCCATAGATGCCACGATCTTTTAATATTTACATTGTTTCTGAAATTAAAGTTACTCCGAAGTTTAAAGTTGTATAATTAATTATTAAAATCTGTATACTATTTAAATAAATTAGGCCTATATGTACTTCCCCTTATATGAATTCATAATAATGTTTCAAAATGCGCAAGAACGTTTTATGATGACGTGTGGGCTGCTGGGTCGTAGGAGCAGACTCTGTGCAGCCCCATTACTATGTAATTTAATTGTTCCTTTAGCCAATTTAATAAATGTTGTTTTGACCTGCGTGTTTGTTCTGATTCTTAAATTTCACGTTTTAAACATGTAGCCAGGCATAATATTTAACTTCACAAATATTATTTGGTTTAAAACTGTCAAATAATCTTTGAAATTACGAAGTGTAGGTCTAATTAACCATTTATAAAATGAAAAGTAAGGCCAAACGAGACCCCCATCTCTCTGTCTTCCCCCTCATATAAAATTTTTAACTTCAAAAATAAACTTCGGTTGAAATTATACCCCAATTAGATTCTGATCTTGATCAGTAAATTTTAAATGTATAATACAGAAAGTAAAATTATGGAACCGTCAGCAGACTCATAACTAATTGCTAAATGTTAATCACGAGAAGTGAAAGTTAAAATATATGACGTGCACAGTTTCTTCTTAATATTACTCGGGTTAAGCCCGCTGTTGAACTGATAATAAACATCACACGTTCTGTCATAAAAAAAAGTCGAAGTCAACGCAGTTTTCAAAAACACAAAGAAATGCAAAAGAAACTGAGAATCAAAGTCAAAACTAAACTATTAACCATTTGGCCAAGAAATCGTTTGACTATTAACAGAAACAACGACTAGATATATTATTACTGCCTCAATCAAAATTTAGTGATTAAATTTCTAATGGTTAATCATCATACTTTGTGCTTCCACGAATTCCCTAAATAGTATACTACCGCTTAGGTTCACACTTATCCTGATGTTTTAATGTTTTGGGTTGCGCTAAATTATTCTTTTCCAGATTTTTTAATTGCTGTGTTTTCGATACCCACAATTGGGTTACAAGTGCTTTAAGATTTTTGGAATTCGTTTTTTTCCCTTCTTTGAAATATTATACCGAATATATTGATTAAATTACTTTATTTCATCGTTCACATTACTACAATAAATTATTTACAGATTTTTTAAAAATAAATTTAAAAATTGAATATTAATTCAATTACATCTGTCGTTTATCTGATGTAGAAATACTTATAGCAACGTTGAAATCCACTACGTAGCGCTATTGTAAATCACGACAAAACTGAAATAAAATTTTATTTTTGCTTATTAAAAAAACCTTGTTGATTTTAATTTGTGGTTAGTCTTTTTAATTTCAACATTTCACCAAATTGTACTGTAGTTTGCCGAGAGGTTATTTATCCCATTTCAAGTATTTTATTTTGATTTAGGTTTGTATTTACGACCACTTATAACTATGGTTTTGAAATTAATGTATTTATAATTTTCTCAAACATTATACAGTGTAGGAAAATGAAAGCATATGATCGTTATTCTGCTTAGTGTATTACGAATAAAAGAGACCCTTAAGCACCTGTGTTAACTGCATATTTTGTTGTTGTTCAGGTAAGGAATAATTATCTGTCAGTTTGATGTGTGATGGAGGGCGGTACGCAGTTGCGTGTGAAATGTGCGTTTGCGTGTATTGATCTCGGTGGCCAGAGATTGTCGCAGCCGCCAGTGCCTCTGAAAGGACAAAATCCATTAACTCCTAGCGCTCCCCGACGCCTCCTTTCGGAATCAATTAGGACCTGAATGACTTCCCACGAGTGCCGATTAGGAGCTTTGCATTGTCCCTAGGCTCGCGCATTTGCCCCCAGTTTTTCACCTTTATTTAAAACGGGGCAAGAGCTAATTTAATTATTTGATTTTCTCTGGGAGCCAGTCATTAGCACAATGGCTCGCAAACAATCTGAGGCGGCAGGTGCTGGAAAACAATTTAGTATTGTCTTTCCGCTCGCTTGTCTGCTAAATAAGCTTAAAACTAGAAAGAGGGACTACAAATATGAGCTTCGGAGAGAGCAGAAATCACGTAGTTTTGTATTCCTCAAAACAATCTCTAGTAATATTAAAATATTATCCATAAAACATTGTCTCCCCTGGCGAGGTGAAACACGTGACAGATTAAATCCAAACAGTTTGGATTTTTTCGAGTTCTGGATGGCCGCGTACACCTGTGTCTGTCTCATACGGCCAGGAGTGAAGCCATACGAATGATAAGGAAGAAATTCTGACGTCGTTCAAGCCCGTATCATTTCTTGTTTCGCACTAAGCTTCAATGGCGACGTATTTTGAGCGGCCGTGGCATGAGCGGACAACCTCCTCCCCCCCCCCCCCGCTCCACCCACCGTCCCCTTACGCAGTCCTCAACGCTGAAGCAGCAGGTATAAAGTTTCAGAATCAGTCTCGGTTTCAACATTAAGTGAATATAATACAAGTTTTATGTATAAAATTTATTATTTGGATTTAATATTTCTATCTCAATCTACAATTTGGAAACTATTCCAATTGGGAATGATTCGTTTAACAAATATGCCTAGATTATTAATTAAGATTCAAATTTTTTAACTGTTTAGTTATAAATTTATTATTAATTTAAAGAAATTTTTGAACGGTATAAAAAAACATTCTCAAAGTTTCATCCCTAATTTACTAGGACCTCTTCAGGTGTTGTAAAGTCAATTAAATGATCTAATCCGTGTTTCTAAAAATTACAACAAAGCAACATTTTACAAACATGATAATTTACAATACAATTAATTAAAAATTAAGTACAATTAATTAAATGAAATGTAACGTTCATTCCAATGATTGGGTCATTAACGTAAACAATTCTAATAATTTAAATAGAATTTATGATTCTGTATTGTTCGAATCCATTTAATGTGTTTAAAATAATTTTATTTCCATTGTTTCTTTAAACTTAACAATACTCTCAACAACTGTAAACATAACAGAATTTTCGCCTGCAATCAATTGTAAGTAATGTACAATACTTTTTTAATTATTTCTGTTTGCAAATGTTGCTTTGTTGAAATTTTTAGAAACACGGGTTTTGACATTAGATCATTTAATTGACTTTACAACACCTGAAGAGGTCCTAATAAATTAGGGATGAAACTTTGAGAATGTTTTTTCTATTACAACGTTTAAAAATTTAAATTAATAATAAATTTATAACTAAAGAGGTTGTTAAACGAATCGTTACCACTCGGAACACTTTCCATATTGTCGATAGAGATAGAAATTATAGATCCAGATAAGTTTCAGAAATTTTATGCATTAAACTTGTATTTCATTCCCTTAATGGTAAAGCCGAGACTGATTCGGAAACTTTATACCTTCCGGTCCAGCGAGTTCCTGGAACGCGGGCCATGTAATTGGGAAGACTGGTGTTTGAATCTCGCACAGGATAATTTAATTAGTACGCCCCAAATTATCCGGAATCATGCAAATTGATATCTAAATTCAGTGAATGTTGAATCTGGAAAAATTACGATTATTATTTCCGGAAATTAAAGACACGTTCGGTCACTCAAATTATTAATTTCACATCTATTGTGGGCTTGGTTGAAGAAAATAGTTCTAGTCAAGGACGATCAGGAGTCTCCCAACTTTAAAAAATATTCTAAAAATAAACTATATTCGATACTGATTAGTAAATTTTATTTTTATTTTTTATTTATAAATGTCTAGTTAGTATAATACACGTCGCTGTTAAGTGACCTGATCACAGGTGTCAGCACTTTCTTTTAATTGGGGTATACTAAGTTAAAGAACAGGTATTTGAATAAATGCTACTCTACAACCCAGGAAATATGCCGCTGGCCATGTTAATTGAAAGTCCTGTAATTGGAGCCGTTATGAATTCCACCTGGAGTAGCAATAGACTTGTCTCTTCTCCAAGTAACTTGGTGTCTCGTATTTATATGACGCGGTCACGCAACGTTCGTGGTAAGCACTTTACCTTGTATGGAAGCCACGTCCTGTGCGACTCTAAGCTTTGATTTACCACACTCTGGCACGAATGTCGTCAGGACGAAGCTCAATAAAGGGAAGGCCGTAGAAACGCCGCTTCACACTCTCACAACCTTCAGTTGTTAACAAACTTCATGTACAAATTTATTATTAAAATTTTTTTATATTTTAAAGTAATTACAGTACAAATCAAAACGATTAATTCATAGGTACTACACCTACTACTTTTGAAATATTGTCACTAAAATTTTTTAAGGTGAAAAAGGTTATTTGTCAATGTTCAAAATTTTAGAAAACTTTTAATGAGTCTATGCTAATAAATAAAAAATAAATAAAATGACCGCTCTATATTAATCTGTCATTTACAGCGATATGAAAAAACAATTCTTATACGAAGAGGTCTTTGAATCGCCTGACGAAAGCTACAAGGACTGCAGAAACGTTGCGAGGTAATTATTTTATCAGTTACTTTGTACTTTTGTACTATGTAGTATACTTTTAACACAGGCGTTTTATATTTTATAACTTCAATCTTAGTTTCTTTTTCAAAAAAATTTCGTATTTTTTCAGATAGATGAATATTGTGCGTAGTAGCATCGAACGTTTCTGATAATTGATTTACCTTTTATGCAGTGAAATTAATTGTTTAAAATTTGATAGCTGGAAGTGTGGTTTTTGTTCAAATAATTCAGAAATGTTAAAAATTGGACAGTGGAAGGCGATTTTCACGGTTTTATAATTATAATTATTTTATAATTAAAAAGCGGCTATTATACTAAACTAAACTTCCTGTATATTGTAATCCTGACAGTTTAATATATTTATAGTAGCAAAAATGTGGAAAATTTAGTTAATAAATTGAACTTTCGACGCTGCTACGTTATTAATATTGTATGAATATTTTTCTTCTACACAGGAGTTTTGTGTAGAGAATAAAAAATGAGTGTGTTGAGCTATGAATTTATGGAACAAATATAGAGTCATTTGAATGATTAATCAGCAAAACATAAATGGAGAGGATGCTTAGTAGCATGAAAAATGTTTGTCAGCAGCGTCATTAATCATGATGTCCATGTAGTTAATCGCACGTAATACATGACCAACCTCGCTCCGAAACACACCAAAGTTCTGGCGGAAGAATTAGGCAATGGAACGAATACGACAGCGGAATAAAAAAACACACCATGTTACTAAATACTCGTTCCTTTTAGAATTATTTTACGCTAATACGTGTTTTATATTGTCTTAATGTGTGTGACAACATATTTAGTAGTTAGTCTTTCATACTACTATTATTAAGATTAATAACCTTTTTTATAATCCCTAAGACAAGAACTAACTTTTGCCTTATTTTTCTTAGATTTATTAAAAAAAAAATCCCTCATAATCTTGTAGGCATCCTAGCCTTCTTTTTTCAAATTAGTATAAATTGGTCAACAGTCAGAAAATTTATTTATAAATATTAAAATTACGTACATTAACTGAAATACATCGTAACATTTCTTCCCTTCGATTAGGGAACCCTTCAGATGTTCTCTAAAAATTTTAATATAAAATTTTCAGCCATTGAAAATGATGAAAGAAATCTAAATTTTTTCACGTAAATTGTTCAATCAAATTTATACTATTACAACGTATATTTTTTCAATAGTGTAAGTAACCATATTGTACTTAACTTATTTTCATTTCATTAAATTATAAAATAATTTTTAAATAAAGACAGAAGATGTTCCTATTCAAAGAAAATAAATGTTACAATATATTTTAATCATTACATGTAGCTTTTATTGTTTTTACATAAATATTCTGACTTTTGGGCAATTTCTACTGATTTAAATTTAATACAATTTAGTTGTAGTTTCGATTTGAAAATTCTGTACTTTATCAACCGAAATATCATAATAAAATGTTTTCCACGATCAGTTTCACGAGGTCCAAATTTCTATAAGATCTATAAGATTTTTTGTTTCGCTATTAATTATCTTTGAGAAGTTATACAGAAAAATTTCATATTGTTTTATTTTTTATTCTAATAATTATGTAACCTATATTATTTTTTTAGATTTGTGTAAATGTAATTGCCGTGTCCTCTTTCCTCGAAGTTTAGCTTTACGAATTTTTTTATATTCTAAACTAACAGATTCCTCTTATTGTTGCATCTTTATAATCTTGTATTACGCACTATCACTTTAATGAATCGAAACTAAGCTAACAGGTCTCCTTAAACAGTATAATGGACAATTTTAATATTCACTAAGCAATATATTCTGAATAATAAATTAAATTTATTACATACTTTGAAGACGTTAAATAAAAACTCTTCTCTCATTAACTAATAGAGACATTAAAGTTCATGTAGCTCATTTTTTCTGATCATCATCAGCATATGAGTTAGATTAATTTAATTCCTTTCCTGTACCCTTCCTAATGCATTCTTCGTATTTTTTAATTTTATAATAGCATAAAAATTATGAGAAACTACTTTTAGATTAGTCAATAATTGGCCTATATTGTGTAAATATACCTGAAGAGAAATTACACCATATGATGATTTAGTCATTCCGAATAACACAACATAGGCCTCGTATTATTAATGAAAATCTTAGATAATGGAATTATATAATGACTCTACAAAGTATTATAAAATTAAGCGGGTTTTCATTTCAATGGGTTGTTTGAATTTGATTTGTATTGTTTTACCAACTGAAATACTATAAAAATTTAATTAAATTTCTCCTATGTAATAAATTATATTGCAATAAGAAACTAATAATATATATTTTTAAAAATTGAACATAATTGTGAATCGAAATTTGAATATTTAGAAGAATATTTAATATAACCTTTTCGCAAAATATACATAAAAATTTTAAAGTTTACAGATTACCGCGTATTTAACACTACGAGTTTAATATTTGACATAGGGAACTCTTTTTCATAAAGCAGACGTGGACTCAGTTCTGTTGAGTTCATTATTACAAATTATTTTTAAAAAAATTTGGGGTATCTGTTACCACGTAAAAATAATAGAAATAATTTTCTCATTTTGAGACCGTCAAATTTTATGTATTTAACGTTCTCTGCATTAAGATAATAATATTATAATCAGTTACACTAATTTAAAGCTAATCTTGTACCTCTATTTCTGTCAATTTTGCACAATGATATTCTATGTTTTTTAATTACATCTATAGTTATAACATTTTAACTGTACAGCCTTAAGGGTTAGCACTGTAAAGCTTATATATATATATATATATATATATATATATATATATATTTGTTTTATATATATATATACTGAAATTCAGATTTATCATCCATGAACAAGTAATGAATTATTTTTCATCTGCGGCACTTTTATTTTATAAATAGCCGAAAATACGCGCGCAGGAAACATTAAAAATTGGAAAATAATAATGATGAGAAATGGCGGCTGGCCGTTAACAGTTCGTTTAATTCTATAAAACCATTATTCCGCTCTCCTTAATTTGGCCGCGGACTTTTCACGTCACTCTGATATTATTCATATAGACTGGGATACATGAATGATGGATATTTCGTGCGCGCATACACTCACACTCACCAGAGCTGCCAACACATAACACAAAAATTCCCTGCGGACGCGACCAAAAAAAAATATATATTAACAGAAACAACGCACCATCAGGCCAATGTTTTATCCCAACTTTTATCCCATCACCGCTCGCTACAGATCAAGCCCGGCCTGTAATTAATAAACCGTTAGTCTGGGCCTGTGTAATTCTATAGAACGAGCCCCCGGTGTTTTGTTCCTCACTCGTGCGACAGATGGCTGCACTTGTCAACCTGAAAGCGAAAGTCATTTGGGGATTTACTCTTTGTCTGGATCTCTCGTGTGTTTGGCGATTCGGTATCATATATACAGACTAATTATTCTGTGGCTTTGACGCTTTGGGAGCACTGAAATCACAGTCGTATTTGAAATAATCAGGGATGAAGAACTCATAGATTGTGGGGGAAACTGCTTGAAGGTAAATGGTGAACTGCAAACTTAACACAAAAAAGTATCGGTCAATATTGTTACTTGAAATACATTGATCACAGAAAATTTAATACGTTCCGAAAACCGTGCAGAAAACAATTAAGTAAAAATAATATACACTAAATTTCTGTTTGTAAAAGAATTATGGAGGAGTCCGAGATTATGCTAACAAGGCAAGCGCTATACATTTTGAAATGAGTTTAAATAATCAAGGAAGTTGTGGAATAGATACGTTCATTTTAATTGAAACAATTTTGAAATTAAAAGTAAATCTTAATATTTTTTCTGAATCGTAATTGGACAGGATCTGATTTTGCAACACAAATATAATAATTATAATTTACTTTTCTTTTATTACATTATTTTGTGCTAATAAACACATATAATTGTAATTGATGAAAACTATAATTTTTTTATTATTTTCACACAATTTTCTACTGTTTATTTCAATTGCAGTATTATTTGCTAATGACAGACGCTCAGGTGGCTATTTCATATATATATATATATATATATATATATATATATTGTAGTAATCGGGCATCCATCAATAAAACGTTACAATTAAATTATTTTAATTTTTAAAGCTAATAACCATTATATTCATCAATAGATTATTACAATACAAAAACATAAAATATTAACTTTAAATCCTGAACGAAATTCGAAATCTGACGACAATTTCTTTACTTATGAGTTTACTGGTAGTGATTCTGTGGAATTTTACCTTACTGTCTCTGGTACTCAAGGAAATTGTCTCGTTCGTACACATACACTTATTGCACTTTATAGACAGGACATTTTATACACTGACTCTAATGAACACTTTCAGTTTTGCAATAGTTGGTTCACTGTTCGTTTAAGAAGTCCTATTAGCTCGTTCCGAAGAGTTTTAACTGCTGGATGCAGTTATCTGGGCTTCCAAAATTGAAGAAATGGTCTGAATCGAGAAAAATAATAATTTAGCCTGAAAACACTACATATTTAGCATTGAATTTTATGTAGTTATCTCATAGACTGCAACTTGTAAAATGTTCTAACTGTTGTATCTGTTGTTTCTGGATTTTATACTTTTTCGTATTTCCACTGCTATATTCTCACGAAGACTTTACTGGAGCTCGGCTCCCCACAGACACTCTACTGCGCGTCTAGCGAACCAACCTCTACAATACCACAAAAATTGAATTCTTCCAACATTCTTGTGTACGACTTGTATGTTTTATGTCGCTAACAATGCGAGTCCAAATTTTCGTTTATTAATTAATTATTTCCTATTAATTACCACAATAAATTAATTAATCATAATTTTTCCGATGAGAGTGTCTCTTGACCGCAATGAATATTTCATGGTATGTAATTTTTGTATATCACACAAGTTATTTTATGCTTCTTTCTTCAATCCTGTACTAAAAATCAGTAACGAATGGGTATTGATTGAGTCTTTATATTAACGTGATAGTGCGATAAACAAAACACGATTTGAATTTTATTTTAAAACGATTTTAAATATTTATTTTAATTTAACCTATAAAATAAATATGTACAAAATCACACGTGTGATTTTAATTTGAACTTTATATGTTCAGTGGTCATAGTTTTAAAGAAAAATATAATTTTCGAAGTGGAATTTTTGGATTAAATTAGTTGTAGTTAAGATATAATACAAATTTGGAGAACGAACGTAGGTTTTCTCGTCGTTGACTTTTGGCAATGTTCTCGGGATTGTAGCCCACTGAGTGCATTCTTTACACACGACGTTTCGACGACGAACATCTCTGCCGTCTCGGCTAGTTTTTCGCCAACATTTCTTGCAATTTTCTTTTGAAATTTCGTAGATTTTGGCAGGTTGTCAAGACTCTCATCAATTTCTGACTGCTCTTCTATGGCCTCCCTCATGTCTCCCTCGTCAGTCGGCGACTCTCTAATCTGATTTTCTCTCCACTAAAGATACCACGTTTAGTATCATAGATAATACCGCACATTCTCAGACTACAGCTAGGTTTCTGGGCTTGTTGTTAACAATTTTTCATTTGTATAAGACGTTAAAAAAATCATAAAAACGTTTTTAACTTATAACTTTAATTTTCACTCACGTATATCATTTTTTCGTGTGGTTAGCGGTTTATACATGGCCGTTTCGTCATCCCATTAACGTGGTTAGTAATAAAGAAGGTATTAATTCTGAGGCCGGCTGGGTGGATATCGCAAGTTGGCAGGAGCAGGAAACTGTTGGAGAGAAGACCACAATCGCGACATGCTGCCGTGTTTGACTGGAAGGCCCGCCGCTTTGACATGCAGATTAGGGGTGAAGGGCGGCGGTACTCGAATCAGCTTACCCTCAGCCCCCGAGGGAAGGATTGAGTGAACATCCCTTCCGTGTTACTGCCTTCTCGCTTTGCGCGTTGAGACGGCTTTCAACTTGGCTTGTATCAAGGGCAAGGGCGGGAGGGGGTGGTAAGCCAGCTGGAGCTGCGCAAACAATGTCAGAACCCTTCCAATTTCAAGCTTTACCGGAGACATTCAATTCAGCAAGATATCCGCACATAAAAAAAAAAGAATATACTATGATGGAAAGAAAATCAACTTTCAAAAATATCGTCGATCCTCACGAGTTCTTGTCTGATATGTTATGTATAGTATCATTTTAAAAAATCAAATAAATTTTCTTTAATACAACAGTCTCATTTTCAGTTCTCAAAAATAAAAATAAATATTTTCCTTTTGATGAAACAAAATGTGCAGATTTTCACCAATAATTTTATTGTTATGACGGAACAAAAAATATATTGTAGTAATTACAAATATGTAATTAATTAATAATTTTCGTTTATTTCATTAAGAGGGAACTGAGGCCATTGCATTGTGGTTTACGGTATTGTTGACGAGAATGCGGAGCTGATAATGCTCGCTACAAAGGAGAGGAAGAGCACAGTACGTTTTGGAAGGAAATGGAGTGTGATTTGGGAGACTGAAGAGTCTGTATTAAGAATTGCCGGAGGATAATGTGGCTGATTGTGAAGTATGTAGCGAGTAAACAGTTAACAGTGATGGTTAATCTACAAACAATTATATAGTCAGAAACAGAAAGACGTACACAGTGTTTTAGTGATCGCAAACAATAATAAAGCAGAATCAGTTTAAATGGTCTGTTAGTGAAATGTGTTAATAATCAAATTACGTGAGCGTAAGCCCCAAATTTCTCATGTGTAAACTTTATATGTTAATATCTACCTTAAGATTTAAATAAGATTTACGATAACTTAATTAAAATTATATAACTTTCAGAATAGGAATAGTTTTTTTATTGTAAATTAAATTTCACTTTTTGTACTATGCTTTATTAGAGGTCCAATAGGCGGTCTTGAAATTGGTTTCTCACAAAAGCAGAAGCAAAATATTATGAATAAATTGTAAATCGACGAAGACTAAATTTTGTTTAATAAATTAATATTGTTATCTCTTTAAAAACTTTGTTCAATTTCAACTTCCTTTCATTATTTTCCCTCAAAATTAAATATTTTGTTTATTACATAATTGGCGCCACAATGTTCTGGCACTCTATCTTGTTGTTTTATTGTAATTTTACTTTATTTTATTAGAGGTCTTTTATTTTGATTACTACAATATAATGCCAATCTTTCTAATTTTATAAAACTATAAGCACTGGATTGCACTTTAAATTGATCAAATCCACCGATGTTAATGCGAACAGTCGTTTTTATTTTCAAATTAAGTAAATCTTTATAATTTCAAACTGTGCCACCTCAACACTTGGTAAGCCATACGTAATTTAAATATTAGGTTTTATAAGACGCGATGAAACAAAAATTGATGTAGACCTCACCATCCTCATAAGTGTAAAAATCTATATCGCTCTTATTCCAAGAAATTTACATAAATTTACGAGAGAGCGTACTTGTATATTCGAATTAGATATAAGTTGATCAACATTTTTCGAACAATGGAGGTGGCTACAACGGTACATTCTGAGCTGAATATAAAATTATTTCTGATATAATTAATACGTGTAAGAGGGGTTGCATACATCACTTTAAAACGATACTTTATCTTGTCCCCATAAATATATTTTTTTGGAGGAAAATGATGTTTCAGAGAAGTATTTTGGAGGTTACGAGAGATATTACGCATTTTAGTATCTTAAAACTGGATGGTATTATGCTACAGCAGAGTAAAATGAATTTAAATGACTACGAAGAAAGGAGCTATATTATATTTATTTACATCGCCACAAGTAAAAGTCTTTCCCTTTACCTGTGCACATAAATCCAACTCCAAAGTAGTCATGAGTCTCAATCAAAACATTCATGATTAATTCCTGTTTTTTTCTGGTTCTGAATGATGCAAAACTACACAACCCTTAATCAGTACTCAGATGTATGGGTTTGCATGTCACATTTCAGGTTTAATTAAAGTTTCCACGTTTCACATACACCAATAAATACATTCTTAGAACTTCCATGATTTCTTCTTGAAGAGTTGCACAGTAACTTAAACTTTACCAGTTGTAATTTAAATTTCAAATTGATTCCGGGCTTTTATGCATCGGTAATTGATACTATTTATCGATGAGAAAACTTTTATTTTCATTTGTATTCCAGAAATGTTTGCCAATTTATTGTAAATTTCAGTAGCGGTTCTGAAATGTTCTGCATTAATTTATGTAATCGAATTATTGACTCGTTTATTCTTCATGGCTTTGCTACAACGAGTTGATGTATGAAACACTCTGAAACGATCAGTTTGCTATGCAAACAGGACACAAACTGAACGTGGAGTAAATTAACATCGTCGTCTGTTACTACATGTGTAAATATCCGCACGTTGCTCGTGTATCTTTTATTGCAGCCATTAATAATGGCAGAGTTGGCAATCCAATCCTTGAATCGCTTGTAGCTCTTTTTTTTACTAAAACACAACTACATGTATTAAAAGAACTTTTATTTCTTGAGTTTTCAAACTATCAAGTTATAGTTTCTTACGCAATAAATAATAACTGCGTTATTTATCTGTAAGTATATTAATCTACAACTCTCTTTCAAGGAAATAATTCAAGTAGGAAAAAAGATTTACGAACAAGCTAAATAAATTGTTCAGTTAATTGATTTTTTTATGTTTCCAAAATAAAATTGTATCTCTTGGTTATATTGGGTTAATTTTGTGGCAAGTTCTGGGCTGCATTTACGCACGTTTATTATTTATTCATTCATTCATATGTTTAAATTATAATTAACATTTTTATTAAAATAATATATCGCTCTTTCGGAAGTAAATGTTTGTACATTTACGAAAAATTATTTAAAACAAAATTTATTTTATTCGATAAATGTAATAAACGCAATTATTGAGATTATTAGTAATTAAGAAACTATTTATTTATTGCAAAATAATATAAATCGTATATAAATAATTTTAAATTTACACTCATGAATTTTTCTAAACTAATAATAATAAATGCTCGTTATATTACGATATACTTCTTTAAAATTTACGGGATTTCGTAATTCTTATGAATTATCTGCTGATTATTGCTGATAAATATTTAAATTATTAATATTTTCTATATCTCAGATAATTTAAATTCAAGTGATAACTTCTCCGAATTGATTGCCAATCGTTTATCGATATGTTTATATATAAGTACTTACCTACTATCCATTCTGTCTTTAATATTGAGTTTTCAACTTCTGTTTCTCAAATAAGACCCATTTTAACTTTTTCATGAATATATTTCCTGCCCCTTCACCCCCTGTGTATGATTTACAAATTGATCTTTCTGCCTTCTTCGTTCGCTAAAATTAATTGTAATACAATTTTACCCATTAATAATTCATTAATTTAATTATAAGCAAAACAACAGAAATATGTATACGAATATTGCAAAGAACGCATTGTTAACTATTTCCTAAGAATTACTTTTGAAAATAAATAAAATTACAGAATTGTCTTTGTAGGCCGTAACTCTGTTTAATTCTGTTAGGGAATTACTTTTTATAAATAAAAAGTAATGATTAAATACAAAATTTCAAGTAATTAATAATGTTATTTCGCTTCTTTCGGCGAAGAAGGAATTAGTAATAAATATCCACATGGATATTTAGCTTGCGGACACAGCTTGACTTGATTTGTAGCTTGACAAACGGATCACGTTCGTCCGTCTGTTGCATCGATTCGGAATAATCTCGGTCGCATACGTGAGACCGGAGGGTGTCGAGGGGAAAGGGGACAGTAAAGGGGCAATTATCAGGAAGCGAAACAAGGCTTGTAAACGCGCCTCACGAACGGGCAAATCCAATCCGGTCAGCTTGGCACCAAACGGCCCATCCAATGCTAGTTGTTTGTCCTGTCTACTGCAGTGTAATGCGATAACCAGGCCTAGAATCTCGCATTTCTGGCTCACACAACCACTAATTACTTGTCACACAAACCTTGGAATGCATATTTTGCTTATATGATATAATTTCTTACATATTATTCAGGTAAATAGGAGCAATTATTCGTTCAAACGATTTAAAATGTAATACATATACATTTTCAATTACACGTTTAATTTTCCTCATCCATTTAAAATCTACAATCTATTTTTCCTATGACTATTATCCGAAAAAATTAAAAAGCGTAATCCTCTTATTTCTCCTATTTATTTCTGTCCTTCCTTACTATCCAAATTTGAATGTGACTTTGTCACCAAATTAGTTCAGATTCCTTAATGGATTTTCCTAATATTGTATTTATTCCCTAATGGATCTACCTAATACTTCATTTTCACTACTCTATCGATTCCCTCAGTAAACAACTAACTAATTGTTCTCAGTAAGAATCCTATATTTGCCTGGCCGGGTAATTGACCCGGTGGCCGAGATGGTTAAGGCGTCTGTGTACTGAGCAGAATACGTGGGTTTAAAACCTGCCTGAGTCAAATATTTTCAGTCTTTTCATCTTCTTCATTCCTTCTGTCTGCTTTGAACGTGTGATTTTCTGTGTGCGTAATTCTTCGCCTGAGGATGTAAATTAACAGAAAGCGTAATCCTCCTATTTATTTCTATCCTTCCTCACTATCCGAGTTTGAATGTGAATTTGTCACCAAATTTGTTCCAATTCCTTAATAGATTCTCCTAACATTGTATTTATTCCTTAATGGATGCTCCTAATACTTCATACCCTCTACTCTATCCATTCCCTCACTCAACAACTAATTGTCCACAGTAAGACTGAATATAGAATATCGTCAGGAACTTGACCCGGTGGCCGAGATGGTTAATCCGTCTGTTTACTGAGCAGAATACGGGGGTTAAAATTCTGCCTGATTAAATTATTTTCAGTCTTTCCTTATTCTTCCATCCTTCTCTCTGCTTTGAACGTATGTTTTTCTATGTGCGTAATTCTTCACCTGAGCATATGAATTCACATTAAGCGTAACCCTCCTATTTCTCCTATTTATTTCTCTCCTTCCTCACTATCCAAGTTTATTGTTTCATTGTCCCCAAATAAGTTCCAATTCCTTAATTGATTCTCCTAATATTGTATTTATTCCTTAATGGATGCTCCTAATATTTTACACCCTCTACTCATTCCATTCCCTCACTAAACAATTAATTGTCTACAGTAAGACTGAATATACTTGCCTGGTCAGGAACTTGGCCCGGTGGCCCAGATGGTTAAGGCGTCTGTGTACTGAGCAGAATACGTAGGTTTAAATCCTTCCTGGCTCAAATGTTTTCAGTCTCTCCTTCTTTTTCCATCTTTCTCTCTGCTTTGAACGTATGCTTTTTTATGTGCGTAATTCTTCGCCTGAGCATATGAATTCACATGAAGCGTAATCCTCCTATTTCTCCTATTTATTTCTATCCTTCCTCACTATCCAATTTTGAATTAATCTCTGTATAATTTACTAACAGGAACCCTCTAATACGTAGTTTATTGTGGATTGAAAATCACAGTTTTCAAACAAATTTAATTTTAAATTTAAGATATAAATATATATATATATATATATATATATATATATATAATATAATATAATTATAATAATTAAGCACATACATTAAAAAAAATTCTCTTTTACTGCATCATGCAAGTAAATACATATTCCAAACCTATTAATTCCGGTTATTCATTATACTACGTACTACTATTAATTATATAATATTACATTTAAGATAGTAACTAAGAAATTTGAACCGTCAATCAAGTGTAAGGACTCGCCATAATCGGGTAAGTCAGGGACAAATGTGCTATTATATTTACGACAGCCTCTAATGATCAAGTAAATATTTAACAGAATTATTCATCTCCTGTTTTGCTTCAACCCAATGGAATTTGAATCAATCTTTATCACTCAAATGATTCATTTTCAAATGCAAATATTTTTCTTCTACAATGATTAATTTCCTTATTCGTTAAAAACTTTTGTTTTACAGTGTTCAGTGTTATATCAACTTTGTGTATTTTTTCGTCAATTTTTATTTTAATTTTCACATCTAGGATTAGAGTTTATTTTATAAATTACCTTTCTCGTCGAATATTATACAAATACGCCGTTTTTCAATATTGGAAACGTATTTAATTTACTGTCCTATCCAGACAAGGAAATTGAATACTGTAATAAATATTAGAAAGATAAATTTGTTGAAATTTTATTTTTTCGCAATGAGAAGCAACACAGTGTCAGATTTACGATCAGTCATTTATATACATCCCGGTGTATTTTTTCTAGTTCTCAGGTCGTTTTAAAAAGTTAACCTGATTTATAGTATAATGGGACGATCAAATGTATAATAAATCAGACGCATTCATAAATAAATTATAATAAATTTAATTAATGTGCTACCGAACAGTTATCTGCCTGTTTATTTGGATATTACGTATTCAAAGCTAAATATTTAAAATTTCTGTCATGTAAATCATGGCGGGATTTAAATTAAATTTTAAGATTAATGCATAAAATTTTTATAGCCGTATTCGTCTTATATAAATCTATTGAGCCTAGTAACGAAACGTTTTGTTGTAAATTAATCTCATGTTTACCACTTAATGTAATATCAAAATTAGAGCTTCACTTTTATGTATTTCAAATTCAAAGGGTTACGGTGGTATTTTCTAAAAAGAATGGTTCTTTCCGTATTAAGAAAATCTCTTCACGGACCAAAAATGAAAAGTTCTATATTTTTTAGATAATAATTAACTCTACAGAAATTTTAATCATCCTGTATACAAGAGTTGTAATGACATTGAATATTAACCATTAAGGTTTTGGATGGGGTTTGATGGATTTTACTTATCTAAGGCTTCAATGATTATCATTAGTCATTTGAAGGACATTTCATCAAAATATGAAGAGGTAGGATCGGCTCTTACGTCTTTAACGTAGTTTATTCATAATTAATTCATTCAAGAATGACTAGAGATCAGTTGCAGTTATCTGCTAAACAATCTAATGCCTTAACAATTAGATCTTTAATTAATGTAATCCCATAAATAGCAGCTCACTATATTTTTCATAATTTAATATAGCATAACAGGAAAAAAATTAAAAGATTATGTTTAAAAGAGTATATAAATTATTCAAAAATTAAATTTAATTAAAGATTACATTTGCGTTTAAATATATCTAAATTTATTATTTTTACTTTCATTTTCATTGGGGGTAAGGTTCCATACAAATAACGAATATAAGAAACTTCGGGGAAATAATTTAATGAACCCTAAATTAACCAATAAATTGTCAAAGTTTGACATGCTCGTATTAAAAATATGTTATAATATTTCCAGGATGTAAAACTAAAGTCTTTAACTTGGGAAATTGAAGGGTTAGTCACACATTAAATTCAGGTTAATTTTAAAGTTATTTATTTTAAACAAAAAATTAACGTATCGATACGATTATTCAGTCAAGAAAATTAATTTTATAAGAAGGAATACTAACCAGCCTTCTTATGTTTTTTTCTCTTAACTGAAAAATTGTAATTCACTTCAATGGGTTTTTGATGTTATTATGAAACAAATGATCTTATATTAGGACTAGTATAACAACTTTTAAGACTGAGAGGTTATTTTTTGTAATTAAATACTATCTTCGTGATATAGTTACGTGTTATGCAAATTACTGCGTATTTTAAAAATATTTCTGCTTTGTCCTGTTGGAATTGCACAAATTATACAATATTTCGTCCGTATATTCATTTAAATGTGATATTTCTGTTTACTGTTTACGCGAAGTTCAACGTCTGTAAGAACACTTTCTCTATATTTTCCTAAAAACTTATATTAAAGATATTTAAATTTTAAACACGATAATATATTATCACGAGTTTTTGAAACCGCGAACAGAGTTTTATTGTAGTAATTTTAAATAACTATTATTTAATATATATATGTCAGAAATATGAAAAGATACAATTATGAATACGAAATCAATGTTCATGAAATTTAATTTTTAATTAATCCCTATATGCATCGACACCATGGCCCGTAGAGTAAATTTTAATATATTGATCACATTGCATGAAAATAACATTTTTTTATAGCAGCTTTTAGCATGAAAATAAAACAGTCTGTTTAAAATGCCTTCCATGAAGATAAATTTGTTCTACTGTTTTATTTTAAATTAGTAATGTTTAATACGCGAGAGACCAATAATTGACACCGCGCGGAACATGTAATGTGATAGGAATTACGCTTTAGTAGTCAGGAGAAATAATTGTATTGTTAATTACATTGCGTTTTATCAGTAATGATTAGCATTGCCCGTCTCCTGTACAATCAACCCCTTCCCTAACCATATCACCCCGCCATTCTCCTGCACTAATACCCTGGAATCAAATTAAAAACAACAGAAAATAATAAAGTCAACAGCTACGTTCATTAATTACAAACCTGTTTTCATTCCAGCAAAGCGTGTGAAGTTAATTATAGCTGGGGAATCTCTCTCGCTCTCTTTTCCGGACGACTTCATAACGTGAAATCCACCTCTGAACTCGCAGAAACACTTGATTAAAGTAACCTAGCCTGAGGTAGGGGGCGGTTCAAGAGGGGAAGGGGATTTTTTTCACTGAGCAAAAACGAGAAGTAAAATAGTTTGCGATTCATTAGCAACTAGCAGCGGAAAGTCTGAGGTAAAGCTTTGTACGAAAACTGTAATTTAGCATCAAATTAAATCGAGAAAGGGAAATTGAAGTTATGCTAATTTGGCTCCCTATTATTGTAACAGTTTGTTGTTTCCTCCTCAGGGTCATAAACGAGCTTCCAAAGACTTTTATTAAGTCCAATTGCATCTCATATCTGGCTACACAGATATTCTTCTCATTCTGTAACAAACACATACAAATAAATCAAATTGTGTAATAATCAAGTTGTATTTATTCAATCCGTTTTCTAGACGATTTGCAAAAACTATAGATAAATTTGTGAGATATATTGCCGAAACACAGGACTTGTTCGTTTTAGTTTAATGCGTGTATATTGAATAAAAATTTTATTAGCATCATAACGAAAAGTTACGCAATAAAAGAAAATGATTCTAATATAGGAATATGTGAAAATACTCGGTTATATTCTGGAATTAATAAATTAACGTGTTTAGGCTTTTATACGATGTTACGTAATTCATTCTGCATATGTAGAAGTTATTGCCTAACACATAGCAATTTTCTGTAACAGCCACTCGATAGTTATTTATCGTCAGAGACTCCATAAGGGTTTAGGCACTTGTCGCTTCGTGGAATGAGTTTGAAATTTCTCTCCTGGTAAAACTCTTGTCGTGTTCAACCACGTTGTCGCGAAGTGTTTCACCTCCTCTTCTGAAGCGAATTTCAGGCCACCTTTCCTTCAAGTTGGCAAAAGATGAAAGTCGCTTGGAGCGAGGTTCGGGCTGTAGGGAGGGAGGTCGATGACGTCCCAGCAAAACGGCTTCAACAGCGTGGTGGTCTTTCTGAGGTCGCACGGTGTCTTGAATTTTGAATAATTAATAACAATAAATTTAGTGGAAAAACTTGAGTGAAAATCGCAAAATAGAAATTAATTTCAAATTAAATCATTTAAATAAATTTTAGAGCACCTGAAGAGGTCTCAAAAAAGTAGCGATTAAACGCCGTGTCTGTTTTAAGGCTTTTTCTATTATAATATTTTTAATTAATTTAGATATTTAAATTAGTCAGATAAATAAAACTGTGACTATTTCATACTTAAGTATAAAATTAAAAATTTATCACAGCTTGAGAAAATAATTAAATCGAACGTATTTGTAGTGAACACACAAATATTCTTATGGACATAACTTTTTATGTGGATACCCATAAACCCGTTAGATACATACCACTTTATCCAGATGACAATAAATTATTTGACAAATAGTTAGTTATAATATTACAAATTTGGTTTCCATTATTCTACGCCATATAATTAAAAGGTAAATTCTTGAGACATTTAGAAACGCAAGTCTCTTTATAAAAGGGTTTTAAGTAGCGACGGTTTATTAATAAAAGAGGTAAGAAAACATAGTTTCCAAAAGTAAACCTAAATCTAGCTCGTTTTCAGCCAGAACCAATCTGATATCAGAAAATTCCGTACTGTCATACAAAGTTAATTTTCATTATCAAATTATTTATCAGTTAGGCTATGGAAAGACTCATTTCTGGTGGAAGATTAAGTTTGGTCTCAGGGACAAAAAGTAGAAGAAAAATGTAAATGATTGTTACTGAAATATTAATTTCATTGAGTAAAATCATTAATTTATGTTTTATATTTTTAAAAATGCTTGTCTTTTAATTATTTTATTTAACACTAAATTTTTAATGAGGAAAAATTGAAACAATGAATTCAAATGAATAAACACTTGAAAAAATTAATATTAAGTAAAAGATTTCTGCATTGTTCAGCTATCAACTCCGATTCTAACTCTACAAATCTATCTTATTAATCTCAATTCCTATCGACTGTCTTTTGTGATACCTGATTCAAATTCTTATTGAAACTTCGTACACTTTCTCACTTGTGAAGGATGAACCAGTACAGTTTCCCAGATTTCGCTACACGCCCTTAAAACTTTATGAGTGCGACGAAGGCATTCCCAAATAAAAACCTCTCAGGTCATTTTGCTGCCGGCACAAAAAATAGCATCCGTTGTCCATTTAAACTTTTCAGTCTTCTAAATCCTAAAAGCTGTAATTTCCTGAGAAATTATATATTCCACCAGTTCACAATTAAATATTATAATTTACAAAACCAAGTAAAATAATTTAAGGGTTAAATTAATTATTACAATGGCAGCTGATATTATCAAGCAATGGGCAAGGAAATAAAAAAACAAATTGTACATAGATTCTCTCTGTATCGGAAACAGTTCTTTCTTGACTAAGTGATCGTGTTCAGTTGTTGTTAAGTTATTTTAATACAATTAATTTATCCAGTCAGAAATGATTGATATTTTATTTGTTTGTTCGGGACAGAAATGCTACATAAAAATTGTTAAAATGCGGAGACTTTTATGTAAGTCTGGATTTTTTTTCCCTTTGGTTTTTAGCACTGTGATAAACCGGCAGTTCGGAGTGAAACAAAGGGAGTTTTCACAAGCCGTGCTGTGTTCTGCCCCTTAATCCCCCAGGGGTGCGAGCTGACACGCTCCGGACGCTATTCCCTCCCAAAGGCAATCACGGCTCTGCTCTTAAAAGAGGAGTTCAACCTACACAACACACCTTCCTCTCCACCAGTCACTTCAAAACAAACGAAATTATGTAATTATCATTACTTCAACGACTTTTAAAAGGATTAAAAAATTTTATTTATGTTTTTACCCAATAATGAGTTGAACTCTATTTAAGGAACTATGATGCTAGTAAATTAATGTCGTGAAATGGAAATATTTGCAATTATTTTTCAGGGGTCAGTGTACAACAAATATGTAAGTTTTGAATCGAGTAGACAAAATGAAATATATTTTTGTACTCTTTGTATCTCAGCAGCAGTGAATTTGAAGCGTGGAAAGAGATTAATGGTGTAACAATAATAAGAAACACCTTTGTAGCGAGTATCTACAAAAAATCTACGTATAATTGTAATTAAATAAATTAAAGAGGAACAAATTAAGCTTTCGTAAATATCTTAATATAATGCAAAGTGAATGGGAAACAAATAAAAAATATCGTCATCTAATAAATAAAGCAGAGTGTTTGTTTGTATATATATATATATATATATATATATATATATATATTTGTATGTTCCTTATAGAAATCTAGACCGGTGGAGCAAAATTCACCAAATTTCGTACACGTGATCTTTACGTTCAGGAAACAAACACTGTCGGGCTGAGATGCATCTACCACCCCCAGGAGCGGGGTGGAAATATTTAAACCTGCTAAAACAGCCGACATTTGAGTCGCATAAATATTTTTTTGGGGTCAACGAAATTTGTTATGTGTATAATTTCAACCTCTTACAGTATTGGAAAGGAGAAACGTTAGGGGTGAGGGTGGAAGGGCGTTACAAGAAAATAACGCGAATACAACCGAGATTGGAGTCAAATCCAGGGTTACGAATGTCGGTGAGTTTAATTATGACATCCAATTGGTCATTTAACCCCCACGGTCGGAGGTGGAATTTTTTACATATGGTCGATATTTGCCTGGAACTAATATTTGTCGGGGTCAATGACGTGGATATTATTTCTACCGATGTTGTTTGTAAAATTTCAACCCCTTTCAGCATGGTAGGGGAGCACCCTTAGGGGTGGGGGTAGATGGGCGTTTCATATAATTAACACAAAAACAACCGAGATTCGAGTCAATCAATGGGGGTTAAAGATATACGACATCCCGGGCAACGCCGGGAACCCAGCTAGTTTAATATAAAGAGAATGCTTCATGTTAAATTTTTATAGACCACAGAATTGTGTTGGGATACGTTTCTAAAAATACAAACAAGAAATTGTGGCTTATAGGATGTATCCAAGAATAAGAGAACTGTATAGTCGTAATAGCACTGAATGTATTTCTCTAGAGAATAAGAAAGATAGCCAATACAGACAAAAAAAAGTGATAATGTAAATACCACACGACGTTTCTGGGATCCTTGTTCCTTTCGTCAGGTGCGAAGAAGAGCCTGGAGCGACACAAATGCACTTTTTGAGTTTTGTCAACTGACAAGTGCAGTTGTGGCGCTCGAGGCTCTTCTTCGCACCTGACGAAAGGAACAAGGATCTCAGAACGTTGTGTGGTATTTATATTATCACTTTTTTGTCTGAATTGGCAATATTTCTTATTCATTTTTTTTCAATCAGACGTAAATTTTTCGTATTTCGCTAGTATTTTTTTTCTTTATTGTTCCGAAGACGACAAACACCGCTCACCTACAGTGAGTATAATATATTTAATTTATTTACAAAACATTTTTTATCTTTAATTATCCATCTTAGAAAAGTTTATATTTACAACTTAAGTAAATTAATGTTATTAGTTTATGTCTCAAATAAGTCTGCTGTAATGTAAAATTACCTTGAAGAAAGGAAATTTATCAAATACAGATAAATGTGGTATAATTTAGGGATAACACTCTGATATTGAACACAAATGAAATCTAAATTTTAATTTACGTCACGTCACGTGCGTACGAAGTGAAGAATAAAAGGATTTGATATATGAAATTTTAATATTTTAATTTCACAGAGTGCATTGCAGTAGAAATTATTAAAACATAATTAAACTCACTGCTAGGTTTCGTTTACAGAAGCAGAGAGAGAACGAATAAAACCAAATTTTGTTTCCGCAAGGAAGCGATTCAATATTTAATGATCAGCGATCATGCATTTCGTGTAACTGTATTTTCGTTCCCATATCTCTATATCCATTATAGAGAGGGATATATTTTTATCATTAGATTTGCGAATAGCTGGACGTGCTGCTCAGGGAACATCCATAAAGGCTGTCACTTCAGAGTGGAGAGGCAATAAAACGTTCGGGCTATCGGCTTCCTGGTTGTTTATTTACTTCGCGGACTAGCATCAGGTTTAATGTATCTGCATAAGGAACGCGATCGGAAAAGAAGGAAATGTCTCAAGAACAATATTCGCTGACTCAGAGAAACTTTATAAACGTTAAAATTAATTTTGAACTGTGTAAAATCGCAAATTAAGTGACTGTTTTCAATATAGTTTGCTGTTTTTGTGAAATTTTTTTTTTTAAAAAAAATCATTTGTTTATAGACGCGTTAACATAAAAGTCATTGGCGACTTCCCATACCTACTATATGAAATTATTACAATTAATTTATATTAACTATACACTTTATTCTTATTCTTAGATTCCTTGCTAAACTTTAATAGGCTATTTTTTGCCGCTACTAAGGTTCATATATCCCTTCTCGTGTATTTCTGAATTGTGTCTATTTTAGTCCTGTCGTGCTTTGGGCAGTCGTAGAGGATATGCTGGATCGTCACATGTAGGTTGCGGTGATTTAGAGAATAGATATTAAACTCTACAGTAAATATTTTCCCTTAGACCTGCGTTATAATTTATTACCAATTTTTATATCTCGTTATAAAAGTTTGATTTGTGTACCTCATACTCTTATCGCATTATTGGTTATATCAAATATGTATATACAACAAAAAAAACGTGGATTAAAATAAATTATTTAAAAGAATTACTTTTTTTCCTAAATATACTCGTTAATAATAATGGTGTTGCAGGTTATACATATTAATAATGACGACAATATATTGTAACGATACATCTGAATAATGAAGTCTAAACGAATGAAACAGAGTTTTTTTGTTTTAATTATTATTTATAAATTCGTTTGATTTCTTACTTAGTACTCTCATTTCCCCCAAATTCTGCAAAATTCCCAAGAGGTATAATTATCTCCTTTAGCAATTCTGTAATCATTTCCTCTCATGACCCCTCATAAATTACTGAAGCTAAACGATACTGCATTATCTCGTAAAATATTTAACGCTTTTCCTCATTTACTGATAATATAACTGTCTCGCAAATTTTTAACTGGCATTCACTTATTTCTTTAAATACATTTTCCCTTTCCTTTGAAGCACTTTACTGCATGCAAATTTTCTTTTCCTTAGCCTCAAAGGGAACATGTCGTAAAAGTGAGTTTAAAAAGCCAGCAACATTTTCAGTGACACGTAAATCAATTTCCTCTTTACTTAAACTTGCTTCTTATTTCCGTTTCACGTTCCGTTCTGCTTTATCGCTGATGTCTCCTAGTATCTCTGTACCAATTTTTCTTTTTCTCCGACACCACTAAAGCTTTTGGCCCTTCGACCTTACTTCAACCCCTCGCAGACAGACGCGTCGTCCTTTCCTCTCTCGCCTCTCAGCCGCAAACATCTTTTTCCATTCGGAGTTTCTCCCTCGATCAGTCCCCCTCACGTCTTTACTCGTCCCTGCTAGAGATTGACTCAGCAACACACACAAGGATACAAATCAATATTCGCCGCGTGGCCGCAAATTCAAGCAGTCTGTGTGTGCTATTCTGAGTTATTGGACCCGCGGGGGTTTTCTGTCGTGTGGGGAGGGATATGTTATTGTTACTAGATTGTGCCTTCCAGAGGACAATTAGCCGTTTTGTAGCACTGCCTAGGGAGGGTCGGAGACACGTTATAGGGGTGGCAAAACCATGGGAAACATAGTCACCATGACCGCGACGAAATCGGAATAAGTTTTAGATATAGTCGGAACGTATAACGATAATGACACTAATATTAATATTTTATTAAATGCTTCAACTTTATTATTATTATTTATCATAATCAATTTTTCACACTATTTCTCCGTTTATTGTTTAAATGGAATTTCTAGTAACTCCTTTACTAATGACGTGTCGCAATTTATCAGGTGTTTCAAAGATATAGTCCAATAAGGTGCGACTAAGAGAAAACTTATCGTCTACAGAATTTTCGACAAGCAAAAACTGCTTCTAAGTCATCACGAGTAATGGAGTACGAAGATTATGTGGCAATAGTGTCTACATTTATCCAACCAACAGAAGAAACTTACATCAATAAAACAAAAAATATGGTACAACTTCATAATAATAACTCTCAACAAGATAAAATAATCTATATAATAAAAAAGGATGTATATTTGTATGTATGTATGTATGTATTTACGTTGTTCTTTATACAAATTTTATCGCGTGGACAGAATGCAACAAAAATTGGTATTCGTATTCTGCCAAAATCAAGAACCGGTACTGTGGGGGTGACAAACCACTAGCATAAATGTGAAAAGAATTATAATTTTAAAAAGTGATCATTAAGTGATAAATTACTGCGCGCCAATATATCATGAGATCACGCGACAGAGAGAGACGTTACTACGCGACGAACAAAGGAAATAGTTCGATTTTTCCGTAATGAAATGAAGCAGAAATATTTTCATTGAATAACAGTATAATTCTATCCAGTAATACTCCATCGAGTGATAATAAAAAACAATACAAAATACTTTACAATCGTTGCGGAAAGTGTTAGTTAATTTAGTGAGTGCAATATGGCCACCATTTCTTTACATTTGGAATGTAGCTATCAATTTGATCACTTCAATCCTTCGTAATGTGCGAATACTGATGGACAATTATATCCTGCAATACTCAAGAAGTACTGTCTGAAGACTTACTGATAATTATTTGTTCGCGGAGAATTATATTTCTAAAGAATAACGATGGTATGTTTGTTGCTATTATGCAATTAAATTCTATGTATCTTATAGCTATAAAATTAATGCAGTATATTTATGTATTGGTAAAGAAATTCGGTGGTATGTTTGTTGAGATTGATGCAATAAAATTCAATGTATTTTATAGCTGTTCAATTAAAGCACTATTGGTCGAAATTGTGTACGGAATAGTTAGATTTAGGTTGTGTCTTCTTGACTAAAGATTAATATAGAATTAAATTCTTTTTCGGGTTTATATAAATAAGACACGGGCAACGCCGGGCACTCAGCTAGTTATTGATAAAGAAGTGATTGAAATAAGGGGGGATTTTGTATATTTACGAAATAAATTTCATAAGAATACCTTGAAAGAAATAGGAGGATAAATTTACCTAATACAGCATATTTTTCGCTGTGACCGGTATTCAGATCAATAGAAGTTCATCGAATAGCCAAAATGAAGTCCAACTTCTACACTATGCATAAGAGAGCTGAATTCTATATATAAAAAAAATATTCTCACAATTTAGACGAATATATGATGATTAATTTTGGAGAACCCTGGTACAAGAAAGAAATATATTAATTGTACAAAGAGACATGAAGTGTCTTTGCCAATTCAAATCAATACGAGGGTTGGAAAAATAAATAAAGTAACGGTTGAACTATCTGAAATTTGTAATTGCTGATCATTTAAATATCACTATCTGTCATACTTAGATCGAAGGTTATTATAAAGGTAAATTTTATAATTACAGCAAAAAAAGTAGAATGAATGATTATTAAATGTAACAATCTTCCATTTTGTATTATATAAACCTATAATAAGACGTCAATAAAATCAGTTTCATTTTCAAACAATTCAAAACTTGTTCTAGGTTATAATTATTTATTCGAATCTCTATAGATATAAAATTGAAATTTATTTTTCGAGTCTATTAAATTGTTTAAAAATGAAAATAGCCCCCTGGCAATATTTTAAGGATCCTCCCCGGCATTCGCCTAAAGAAATGCAGGACAAACCCTAGAAAAACCTGCATCAGGTAGGTCGGGCATTGGGTGCTTGTCCCACGCCCTTCCGATAGCGGGAGAGGAGTTTGCTGTGGGGACGCAGCATTCCCTTCTCCGTGCCTTGACCAGTTTAGGAGGCAGCTGGCCGACTATTCCCAATGAGAATAGCGGACAACTCTTACCGTATGCCCAAGGTCTTTGACCCCGGAACATACAACTCTCAAAACAGGCCGAGGTGCCTCGGCTTGTGGGAACCTTAGCTAATAATCTTCCTTTTTAATGCACCTTATGAGGTCTGTAATCTCGACGAAACGTTCTTCTTTAAAATTTTTCTTTATTCTGTCCATATTTGCCAAATTTTTTTATTATATTTATTTATGTATTATTTACAAATATAAAATATTTACCTAGAGTGTGTTGTGGATAATATTGAAATTTATTACCAACCTTATTATTCTTCTCCGATGTTACTTTATCTTTAAAATTCATGTCTCGAACTTGACCTGTGTTTCATTTATCCCCAAAGAGAAAATTTTCACGTGAATCATTGATTAGTTTCTATTTTTAAATGCGTGAGAATTTAATCTATTCTATAGTCTGTGTAAGTAGGCCGAATTTTTTGTGGTTTATTGTTTGAGAATCAGTGCTGGAATGAAGACAGGTTGTGTTCAATTTAATACAAAAAATTGAATATGTATCAGTTGGTGACATTTTAGCAGTAAAAAATTTTCTGATTTGTTTTTATCTCTGCATTGTATATTTTTTTAAATAATTTCCTACTGACACTCTGCAGAGTCCGGATATATTACGCACACTTAGTCTTTTTCTGTCCATGTGTAGTCATCCGCACTGGAAACGCTTCCTGGGTCCGGAATTTCCACTCCTTCCCTCTGTTCATAACTCGATTCCGCCGGAAGCACGCATCCAATCACCTGCAATTCGTTTCGACCCTTCCTTCCCTCACGGGACTTCGGAATTCACGACGGCAGCAGATAGACAAACTTATAACTGAGATTTATATTTCGTCGTCGGTTGCTGTGGCTGGGAACGATTTTCATGTTTCCAGAGAGATTGTTATGGGGCAAAGCAATGACGTTTATATCAATAACGACAGTTGAAATAGAATAAAATAAATCGGTGCCGTATATTACACGGCAATGCAGCAAGTAGATGGATGCGGCTGGCAACACTGTTCGCGACTGAGTCGTAATGGAAAATCGCTTTACCTCGATTCCGAACAAAGTCATATTTCACGACCCACCTCACTTCAAAAACATAACAGAACTCTTCCAGCGGTGGATATGAAACTGTTGGAATGACATTTTAAAATGATTTCTACGTTTTGTGATTGGTGATATAAATTCCTTATATCGCTGAAACACTTTTATTCCTGTAATCGTATATTGTGTCAGAAGCATCATCACATTCATTTCAATAAGCACTAAAGATTATATGTAAATAAAAACATTATAAAATTTCAAATTTAATCATTCATAAAATACACATGCTCTGCTTAATATTTTGAAGCCGTCTCATTTTTTTTATTACATAATTATCTAAAATTATCGAATAATCCACGTCACAAAATTTATGGAAATTAACGTGACGTAAATCTTATATATATATATATATATATATATATATATATATATATATATATAATCCGTACCTGTTTTTGGATAATTCCGACAAGCATTATTGGATATGAATTACGAAATAAAACGTCTTATAAACATACAACAAAACAATTTCGTCGACCATTTTTCATAATTATATGCTTCAGTCTCTAAGATTGTTAAATATTTATTTCCTGTGTATATCTCAACAGATTCCGGTTTAGTCCTCAGAGCAAAACGTAGTGAATTGTTAATTCAGTAACGTCCATATTCGTTACGGACTTATATTTAATGTACTGTCGGTGTCCAATGCACCTTTATAAATAAATTTTATGTATATATTATTTTACTTTACGCATATGTTTTATTAATAAGATAAATTAAAATATCATATTAACAGGCATTTTAAAAATATTTTATTCCATAACGTTTCAGCACATTTTTGTTCTTTCAGCAAGTTTTCTTTATAAGAAACTAGCAGAGTACTCGGAGTTGCCCGTGTAGTTATATACATATAATTCTATATTATATTCAGGAAGTTATTTAACCTAAATGTAACTGTTCCTAGTTCCGTGCATACTTTCCACCGATAGTGCATTAATTTAGAGGCTATAATAAACATTGACATTGCAATAAAGCATCAATCACAACAAACATACTTACGAATTTAATTACGAATAGAATACTTAAATATACTCCTTCCGTATTGCAGGATATAATATTTTTCAGCCATTACGAAAGATTAAATTCCTGAAATTGTTAGCAATGTTAACAAATAGTCACCACATTGGAGTCACTAATATAGCACGAAAATTAAATTACATTTTCCGCAAGGATAGTAAAGTATTTCGTATTGCTTTCTATTATCATTCAATTGAGTTTTATTGGATAAAATTATACTTTTGTATTTAATGAAAATATTTCTAATTTATTTCATTACGGAAATAGAACCTATTTCCTCTGTTCGTCGCGTAGTAACGTCTCTCTCTATCTGTCCCGTGACGTCACGGGCTATTGGCGCGCAGTAATTTAACACAAAATGATCACGTTTTTTAATAAGTCTTTCTACATTTATGCTAGGGGTTTCTCACGCCCACAGTACTAGTTGTCGTGTTTTGAAAATTATGTGTACCAATTTTTGTTGCAATCTGTCCACGCGTTAAAATTTGTATGCAGATTAACGTAAATACATACATACATACAAATATACATCCTTTTTTATTATATGGATGAACTGATATGTAGGAGAAGTTTATATTATTATGTTACCGTAGATACATTACATAAACAAATACAAAAATGTACAGAAACGAAGTTAAATAAAATCTATTTTAAATGTCTGTTATATTGGTCGCTTAATTTAGCTTAGAAATTTATATAAGATTTTAAATTATAAAAATTATCTGACTTTTATATATATGATTTTAAGATATATATATAATATTATATTTCATATATATATTACTATAGTACAGAAAAAAAGCTCTTAAGTGCTTATAAACTTTAACAAGATATTTACTTAGGATAAAAAAAAAATTCCCAATATCATAATATAATGATTTCCGAAGACATTTGTTGACGTTTTCCAACTATGCATATTACGATTATCGTATTCTAACGTCTGTTCAACTGAGTCGACATTCTATCTCTCAACGTTTTTCAACATATTTAATATTTATTTTCGTCAATCGATAATACTCTGTTTTACGTGAATGGCAAAGACTATTATATCATTCAGAAAATTCTGAAAACTTTGAACCAAAGGTTCATGAGTCTCTCTTACTGAATCTGATTAATGGGAATGAATGTACTATACGTGATGATAGGTAACTACTTGAGTGTGGGATAACTCTCTTTTTTATACATATGACGTATGTCAAGATATAGTTGGATATTTTTTGCATTTTACGCCTTCAAACTATTTTTATACATTTTCAGTTCTACATTTAACGGTATATGCTTGTGACAAATCTTACAGTATCACTAAAAGGACCAAACAAGGGACACGAGTCTCAGATAGAAGCTTACCAGAGCAAAGGTCGCACTGAGCAAAGTTAGAGAATCAAGGGTTGTAATGGCTGTGCGGGCGTTTCGCTCTTGTTAATGTGAGGAGAACATCTGCTGCTGTACGGCGACAAGAAAACTCGGGCAAGAGAGAGGCCGAGATAATATTTGCGCAGAGACACGATATCCGGGCTCAGCACACCCTCAGGCGTTGTTTGTGTCGGTTCTCTCCCCGAGGAATTGAGGTCTAATAGCATGCACAAATGCTAAAAATAAGCGGGAGAACAGGAGTGTGCGGATATGTACTGTACAAACCCAACACATGTAACTCTAAGAAGTCATCTTTCTTCACTTATCACTCATCGATATAAGTAAAGTGACACTTTTGTCCTCACAGTGTTTACAATCGAGAGTTTCGCTGATTCTGTTCGCTTTTTACGGGGGGGAAAAAATCATTTTTTCATTCTTACACAGACCCAGAAGAAGATTCTAAGCATAATCAACCTGAAAATTACCATCTGTAAGAAATGGCGGAAATTACAAAATATTATATAGTATTTTTCTCGCTTTGCAGACGCGGTAAATATTTTCGATAATTTTTAAATTGATGTCCCCCGTTTGAAAAATTTAAAATACAAGAGTGGCTGCCAAATATTATAGATACTGTCTAGAAGCAACAAAAAGTATCAAAAGAACTTGGTACTGGAACAATGAATTATAAATAAAACGTTTAAGTGAAATATAATCCCATGCCTTATCAACAGTAGTCACCATTTGTGCCAAAAGCTTTGTTATAACGTTAAAAACCATATACATTGATTTCAACTGCATGAAAGAAACGAAAGACAGGTATTTTTATACATATTTACAATTGTTTCAATAAAACATAATGTAATGTTATGAAAATATGGAAATATATTATCACGTACAGTATATTCATTCCCATTAATCAGATTCAGTAAGAGAGATTCATGAAATTAATCAAATTAGTAAAATTACCACAAGTAAAATAATATATTTATTCCTTAGCCAATAAAAACAATTAATAAGAAAACGATCGTTTGTTTTTCTAGGAGCTTCTGTGTCAGCAATTTTATATAGGATGATTTATTTTCAGTTTTCAAGTTAACTTATATAAGTTATTTCGTTACATTTTATTTATAAATTTTTAATGCAACTTGGACATCACAATTATTTATCAATTGCGCAGTATCGTTATCTTCAGCCGTTCAATAATGTTTCAACTTGTATTCAAGGTGGGATGTAAATAAAAGTGAACGTGGCATTATGCGTTTTCCGATATTACGATTTTTCACATGCGTGTTCGTTAAATAAGTCGAGTTTTCAGTACAAAGCAATAAATATTCGGTTAAAATTTTTTATTCTATACCTTAAAATTAATAGTTACAATAATTTATATATATATATTGTGGAGATTACCAATTTTTATGTGTTATATTTAATAAGAAAGATATACAACACAGATAATAAGTCATAATATAAATATCACACAACGTTTCTGGGATCCTTGTCCATTTCCTCAGGAGCAAAAGAGACCCCAGAGCGACACAACTGCACTCGTCAGTTGACAAAACTCAAAAGCTTTGTAAGATATATTTTATAATTTTTCGTTAATATTATTTTCGGCGTAATTATTTGACACAAGAATGCAGAGACTGTGAAGGTTGCTACGCTATTATTCTCGTAAAGCGCATGTAAGACGCTCACAACTTTGGCGGAAACATTCCGTGTGTTTTCGGGAGCCTGACCGGAGTGGTCACGTGAGTGTGTTTTTGGAGCCTGACCAGAGTGGTCATAGCTATTCTGAGTGGTTTGACAGCTTGAAGCCAAATACGATAGTGTATGAACGAGTCTGTTTTGAGAGGCTGACCAGTGGTGGTCATGCCGAAAATGTGTGTTGGTCATGTAATACGAGAGATTGCAAACGATAATGTTTTGAAATTTGTCTTGAGACTTTAACCAATCTAAATAAGTTGGACGACGTAAAGTTTGTGAAATTTTGTGAAGTGAAACGATATTGCAATCAGTGTTATGGCCTGTTAATTAAATATTTTTCTTTAAAATAAAATAATAAAAAAACGGTGGAGTGCACAATACTGTACCAGAGCAGCTCTAAATAAAATGGAATGTAGAAACATTATTTTGTAAACCGTTACATAAATATAATCACCGTCAGACTTTTTTTTGTCAGATTCATTTATAAAATTTTGTTATTTTGAATTTAATTTGTATTTTCCTTTGTAACTTGTGGTGGCAATTGCAAATCACCATCATTAGTAGAGGCCCAGTAAGCGGCTCAGAGACTATGAGGATTATTAAAGCTGTGGAAATTTTTTAAAAACATAAATATGTACAAAATTTAAAGAAAATCAAAATTGTAATAAATAATATTTTGTTATCTGTTTAAAAAATGGTTGAAATTCAAGGTAAAATCCTATTAATTATCTTCCTTTTTAAGAGTTCGAATATCACTTAATTTGGCACAAAGTGTTGGCTTCATTTTCATTTACTTAACTTGTACAGTACATAATTTGGCTTCAATGTGGTTTTGAATACTACAATATATATATATATATATTTTAAAAGTTGAGTGGAACATTGTTTTAATAAATATTACATTGTGTACCAAAAGCGACACTGTAAACCATTTAGGCAGACAATAAAATTCATATGACATCAGCATCACGATGCGATATATGTGAGTGATCCGGCTCAGCACATTTGATTTTAATTGTTTCGGGGTCAAATAAACGCGATGGTAGATATATACGACTACATTAAAATGGCATGTAGCACCTTTTGTTAATTGAAATACAGGATTGTGAAATGAAACACGACATATTGCTTTGACATTGGAGTATTTATTGAGCATCGTGTTGTCTGCAGTGATATCTGTTACCGATTAAAAGGGCCGAATGTCATTAACGCGAGCAATATTGAAATTAAATTTTTGTTCGCGATGTATCGATTTTAGCTTTAGGTTACTAATTCACAAAATGACTTTATTTTCCCTGTATAATTGTTACAAATGATATATAGACCTACTAATATTGCTTTCCAACGTAATACTATATGAAAAATTTAATCTCGGCGCCGAACAAATCAAAGACTCAAACACTCCTCAATATTAATGATCATGTTACAATTGAATCAGGTCTGCATAAAATGGTTACATTTACCATTTACAAGTATATCGTTATATAATCATTCATTTGATAAAAGCGCACAATTTACGTACGGAGAATAAACTTTAACGGTAAATTACATAAATCAAATTAGGTTTCATCATAAATTCATGCTTTGTGTGTTTCTAAGTTTCGTGTAAATTAAATAATTTTTAGTTACATTCATCAAAACTCGGTTTTGCTTTTTTCAATCCATACCATCGCGATAAATAATTTACATTTTAGTTACGGTGTTTCCGCTCATTAAATTAGTTTTAATAGTGAAATACAGTGTTATGTTAAATAATGTTAACATTTTTACCTACTAATATATGTTACGGAAGTAAATCTAGACTATACCTATTAAAGTATAATCGATCGAGAATAGTTAGTGGTTATTTTATTTTCGTAACAAACATAACCTTTTGCTTATGTTTTCTCAGACACTATCTATTTTTGAACGTCTCTCCAGCGGATTATAATTTTGTTACTACTTAAGTTGTAACTGTTACCAACTTATGTTCAATGAAATATTAATTATAGTCAGTATAAGTTTTTACCAGAATTACGTATTTTGTAGTATTGAATTTCACTTATTAATAATTTGAGTTAAAACTAAGCAATAATAATTTTTTAATTTCTATTTATTAATGATGGGTGCTAACATTAATTAACAACATTTTTTACTCCCATTGTATGGTTAATATTTTATTTTCTAGGAAAAAAATACCTTATGGTCTTTTGTTAGTCGGAAATGAACGTAATTGTTCTGTATTGAACATTTATTTTATTCACGATTCCAAATTCTGACGTTTCAAACTGATTCTGTTAATTTGTCATTTATAACGTGAATTAAATTTGAGAAAATTATATTACGTGACCCGTCTGGAGAAATTAGTAATTGCACAAGGAATATCTTTTCAGTAATATCAGCCGAGCTCAATCAAAATAAGCTTTTCTGTGACTTTCTTTGTGAGATGTCAAATATTGCCGGAATTTCACGTCGGGGAACATCTCTGAAATAAATATACATAAAAAGTTGCAGAAGAGACGTCTCGCTTAAGGGTTGTGTATTTACGGGTGGAAGTAAGAGAAGAGTTTAACTTCTTTTTCCAAGACGAAGCAAGCAAGGGAGAGAAAAGATAAAGTCGCGGCTCTGCAGTGTCAACAGCGATCCGCCGTTTTTTTCTCTCTCTCTC
The DNA here is from genome assembly GCA_037074705.1 of Zhengitettix transpicula. Taxonomy (NCBI): domain Eukaryota; kingdom Metazoa; phylum Arthropoda; class Insecta; order Orthoptera; family Tetrigidae; genus Zhengitettix; species Zhengitettix transpicula. The sequence continues at coordinate 28,718,165 of CM073596.1, forward strand.
TCTCCCCCTTTTACCTCCGTTTTATATTCAGATATGCAACTTCGCTTTTAGTTAATCAAGCGCACGAAAATCCTGGCCTGGTACTTTCCTTTTAAAGAAGCTCCTCTAAGAAAACATCCCGTCTCAAATTTTCCACAATAATCTTTTCTTCTTTTCTGCTCTACGTAAAGCCACCACCCGCCGTTCACTACTTTACATAAAATTATCGGCTTTCCTTCTGTCACTGCATCTCTAACATTTTATTACACGCTTCTCTACACCTCCACCTAACAATTTCTTTAATTAGGTTAAATAAAGTGACAAGCAAATTTGTGACCAAGGGGCTACCATAGGAACTACGAAATCCTTCAATCACGAAACAGGTTCATAACGATGTTCATTAGTCAAATGTATTCATGTTGGTAACGTGGTAAATGAATAAAATATAACAGAACCAGTATCTTAAATGTGAATCGCAATTAAATTTCTGTCTTTCGAGGGGCGATTTTTATTTTCACTGAAGGTTTTAACGAGGTATTATTTACCGTGCTTTCAATTTTTATAAAAATTACGTAGGGGAGGCTAGAAATGAAACTGCGACTTGTCTATCGACCATGGAGATTTATTGCTGGGAAAGGTAAGGAATTAGCATTGTTAGATCTTGCGACTCAGAATGTTGTGACATTTCGTTGCAAAAATCGCAATCAACTACGAGAATCTTGTAACATTTTAATGATCTTAAAATTCAAATATATAAACCTGCAGATATTATGCTTTTAATTTGTCTAATTTTAAAATTATGGTTAAAAAAAGTAATTATTACGATTAATATCAACAATTTTAAACATAAAAATAGAAAAATCAGCCATTAAAATGTAATCAGATACAAATTCTATAATTTCAACAAAAATCTTATTTCTGAATGTTTTTATTATATTGCTATTAATTTATTTGCCTTCGCTATGTTTGGGTTCCTATATATTTTAATATCTGTAATACAAACAACTGAGGAGATTTAGACTATTTAAAATTAATTACCGTTCTGGAAGAAATTGTAGTGGATGATTGTCGAAAATATTTCAATTCAGTGCAGTTTGATCTTACGTTTCTATCGTTAAGCGACATACAGAAGTCGATGTTGCTATTTCACTGTCAGTTAAAAATATGATGTAGCATCCATAAGCCGCATTCAGTTTTTGTTGCTTCTAGCGGAGAAGAGGAAGTTCGATTGTCGCGCAAGGAAAAATTGAAAGTTTGAGTGCGAAGAAATTGTTAGATATCACGGCAAGGACAATTTAGAGAACAGAAAAAGAATTTACAGAAGATTTCTAAAAAGTTAAAGTTTATATAGACTTAGTAGATGCTGTTCGAGGAGAGACGCAACCAGAAATGTGTGAAACATGAAAGAATTATTTTTTTTGGAGCCGTAAAACCGTTGCAGCTGAAAAAAGCAGATGACGGTTAACAGAAGGTGCAGCAGTATGTGTTTGGACTGAACCGAGCAGGTCCATGTCAACAAGACATACCTATGCACTGAATTCCTTCTACCCTGAAAAAGAACTATTATTTTAGTATTCGAAACGTTGGTCTTCTTGTTATATTTCTTTAATCTTCTCCGTTCCTCTATCAGACTACATATTCCCGTTACTAAGAATTCCTTTTTAAATTCTGTTGTTCTTAAACTTCCTTCCTTACCTTAAACCGACCAGGCAATAGAAAACCAGATAATAATACCTACTAAAAATTCTACACTGTTTCCATTCGAAAGTACCAAATGTCTGATAGGAATTTAATAAAATATGAACTTCAGATTACCGAACCAGGAAACAAGGAAAATTATACTTTGTATTGTAATAACATTTTATTGGAAAGCTCATCAGGAAAATTAACATAAATCAATACACATTTGTACAAATAAATATGACAATTTTATTTTGATACAGGTGATAATAATTAATTAAACAGAAAGTTGGATAAAACAACAAATAAATTACTACAACTGTAAAAGTGATACTTCCTGTATGCATGTATATTTACACAAAAATTAAATCATTAATAACATAATAAATAAATAACCTTTAATATTTACACAATCGATTACTCGATCACAAATGACACCCAATCAGACAAGGTAGACATGGGCGCCGACAGGATTATTTTAATGGAGGTGCTTCTGCTCTACACAGTATACTATTAGTATACTTATAAAATATAATTTATAATAGTGCATCCTTATAATCATTAAAGATTAACAGAAGAATTAATTGTGTACTGCGAAAGTTTTTAGAAATCCTTCCAATTGTTTTATTTTATTTTATATTCTTTTCTTGCCTGGCGTTTACAATTACAAGTTTCAGAAACACCAGAGAGACGTTATAAAAACGAGGGACGACGTCTAATGCTGAATATATTAATAATATTGCTGGCTGTTTATTTATTCAATGATGTATACAAATTATACACGCATTAACAACATAAAAAATAAATTATGTGTTGACATATATCAATGAAATTAGGAAGTGTATTTATTTATTACGTATATATTTATTAATTCTTTCTTTACACGTAAGGCAGCAAAATTATATATACGAAACGCCTGTCTGTGTACTGCGAAAATGTAACGAGAAACGAGAGCTTGATTCCTTCATTGCCTGACGTTTTACAATTAATTATAAGTTTCGGGATAAACACCAGAAAACAGACGCCTAAATATATTTATTATTAGTAATTAATACTGATGGTTGACTGACGTATAATGTCAATAGTTAAATAAATAGATGAAATTAAGTATATTTATTTATTAATCTTTCCTTCAAGCGTAAATAAAATAAATAAATATTACAAGCACACGCATTTTTGTTTGTTCTGCGAAAATTTAACGAGAAAAGGGAGCTCGTTTCAGCCTCGAGCACCAGGATAGTGTAAGAGCCGAGGAGTTGGCGAGTATTAGGAGCTAAGCAGGTGAGCAGGTGGCGCGGAGCTCGGATGACCACGCGACCTACTTGGCCCTTACACTATCCTGGTGCTCCGCTCGGAATATTCGCTGAATTCTCGCCACAATCCCAATCTCACTCAGATTTTTCTTCTATCATCAATATATATATATATATATATATTTTATATTATTTACTTCTTTCTTAATTTAATCTATTTGTTATATATATTTATTGATTGATATGTTTGTTAACACGCAATTTATATTCTATGTTGTTAATGCGAGTATAATTATTGAACGGAGAGGTTTGAAGAAACAAAGCCAATATATATATATATATATATATATATATATATATATATATATATATATATATATATATATATATAGCATTCATTAAATGTCGTCTCTAAATAAATAAATTTTCTACTGTTCCTTAAGCTTGTAATTGTAAACGCCTCGCAAAAAAGACTCTTAATTATCAAATTATTTTAACATTAAACGTCGTCTCTCGTATAATAATTTATTTCTCTGGCGTTCTTGACAGAAATTTGTAATTCCAAACGCCAGGAAAAAAAGGCTCTTCTTCTTCTTTATTATCAATATAAAACGAAAAAAATAAAAAATTGGGAAAATTTTGTCCGCCGCACGTCCCAGGAATTCTGCTTACATCTTCGCCGAGTGTTTAGAACTCACCTGTAACACGCAGCAGCTAAAGTACGCGTATTCCACTAATTTGGTATTTCTTTTCGTCCTCGTTCGTTTCAACGTTTGCTTCGCCCAATGCCTGATTTCTTTATTTTATATCCCTACAATATGTTTCCGTTTGCCCCGTAAAATATTGGAATGCACAGTTTAATTGTAATTGAATTGTAAACGCCAGCAAAACAGACTCTTAATTATGAATATAAAATAAAATAATTGGAAGAATTTCTAAAAACTTACGCAGTACAGATTCTTTAATGACTGTTTTGCAGTCTTACGCGTAAAGGAACGATGAATAAATAAATAAATAGCTTCTTAATTTCGTCAATTTATTTAAAGATTGATATATTTGTGAAACCATAATTGCTTTTTTATGTTGCTAAGGAGGAGGATTGACGAAACACAAAAATATTATTAATATAATCAGCATTAGACGTAGTCTCTCGTTTCATTAGTTTACTGGTATTTCTGAAACTTGTTGTAATTGTAAAGGACAGGCATAAAAGGCTCTTTATTGTCAATATAAAACAAAAAAATTAAAAAATTGGAAAAAATTAAAAAACCTTACTCAGCCGCACGTCCCAGGAATTCTGCTTACAACTTCGCCGACCCCGAGGGGACACGCGGAGAGAACTCGAAGCCGAGCGAATTTGGAAGCAGACAGGGAAGTGTTTTGGAGTAAGGACCCCGCCGGGACTCGAACCCATAGCCGGCCACGCACAGAGTCATTGCGTTACACCGACCTGAATTCTATCCACTGAGCCACGGACGAGGCGAAGTTTGGACGTTTTAATGTCCCTTAAGAGTCGCAAACCTCGGCCGTGAGGGCTAAATAACAATTAGAAACAGAAAAAATACTAGCGCAGTGAGCGAGGCTCGAACTCGGAACCTCATGATCCACGCATCCAGGCTTTAATCACCTCAGCCACTGGCTTGCGATGAAGACTGAGCCTTTGGAACTGATACAAAAACCCTCCCCCTTCATCATGTAACATGCAGCAGCTAAAGTACGCGTATTGCACTAATGTGGTATTACTTGTCCTCCTTCCCGTTTCAAACTTTGCTTCGTCCAACGCCTGATTTCTTTGTTTTATTACCCTATAAGATGCCATTTCCTCTGTAAAATACTGGAATAATCATTTTACCTTAATTTCTCGCACAAGACAGCAGATTGGTTCCTTTAGTTGCACGTATTTTCATCGTGCGACTCGTTAATTTGGGGCGGGGAGGAAAAAGGAATAGAAATGACATTTAAAAATGCAATTGTTCACAAGTTAATTTATTTCTCGAATGTTACAATTTGAAGAAAACCTGGAAATAATTTTACAATAGTTTATCATATATATTATGACACACAGTTTTAATTATTATAAATTTTGGGCACTAACTGCTTGGATTTTGTGTATTTTCCTGCACTTAACAATTCTATTTCCAAGTGGAGGCTGTTCAAGTCTCGTTAGTATTGAACAAATTCCATGACTTGAAAGATACGTCATGTAAGGAAATTTAATTATAATAATTTATTCCTTAACTGTAAATTATTGCCTATGCATGACGAATTTTAAAAACCTTATTAATAAAAAATCAACAGTTTCAATTCCTCCTAGTTTGCCGAAATCAAAACCCTAGCTTCTACCGTTCAGATAAAACTCACAAAACTGATTTCCATTAAGGACGGTTGCTGATTCTATGTTATTAAAATCTTTCAAAATGTTTTAGTCGCCGTCTCGATGTACTTGAAAATAAGAATGGTGTCTGAAGAACTCGGAGACGTCATGAACGATGACGTACTTGCGAGATATGACGTAGTACCTTTGTTAGCCCGTTGTTCCTTACTGTAACTCATCTGTTCCGCTATTGCGGTTTTCTTAGCGTAAACGTGACGAAAGCATTTGAAGCTTCAAAGTACTCCACCTAATTTAATAGCTGATATTATTGTAATAATTAAAAAATAACTCAGGGCACCAGGAGTAAATTCCTTAAATTCAATTAACCGGCGTATAATTGTAAGGCGTAACCCGGGTTCGAATTTTCACAGAAAAAACATAATAAGACACTGAAAAGTTTCTAATCTCCAAAGTTCTTTATGAAAATAAAAAAATTGAAAATTATAGATTCGCCAAAGACAATTGTTACCAATGTAAGAGTGAGAACGTAGCAATTACAAGTATAGGATTATAAACTATATTCATGTTGACATAACGTTAGAAGATGCTGTAATCGCTTACCCGCTCCCTCGGATGCTTTTACTAGACGAATGGCGGCCCAGGCGCCACTGCATATGCAGAAATAATTTATTTTACTCAAACAAACGACAATCGTCTTATTGCAGCAGCCAAACAAACGATTTACCACGACTCGTAAATACTTGAGTCTCTCAGTGACCGTATCTCAGGGGTCCTGGCTTTGATCAATTACGTGGGGCGGGATCAATTATTGAAAACAAAATATATAATTTAATGCACAAATGGGGTAGATACAAATATAAAGAACGACTCCTCAATCGTTAAATGTTGCTCTCTGATACGCACTCACATTCAAACAACTTAAGTCTAAACCTAAAAACTATTAATGAAAGTTCTAAGAATTCACAATTTAGCCAAATTTATAAAGTTAAGACGTTCTTTAAATGTATAAATCCTGGAACAAAAGAAAAGTACAATTAGAACACTTGAGATAATGTAACAAAAGTTGGCAAGAAAACTCACCGCCGAACAGAACCTCATCCTCTGCACCCACGTGGAATCATTCTGCAAAAGGAAAGAAAATAGGAATATTAACATTTTGCTGTAATGTAGACAATGTTACAAGGGTTTACTTAATTTAAATTTTACAAACTAATATGCCATCTCTGTACACAATTAGATCGTTTACTGAATTAAATTGAAACAACTAAGGATCCTGGACAACACGTTTTGTGATTATAAATAATACCATAAAATAAACTGGCAGTAATCACACTATGAAGAAGATGGGTTTTTAAAATTGTAATCATAAAGCAGAAATTATGCCAAATAAATATAGACAACGCAAATATTTCCTTTTATTGAAATGATCAATCCCTACACTTGAGATGCAGTGCAAGAAGGAATTATTTTAGATCAGAATTAATAAGATTAAACTGGATGGATGAGAAAATGATTCTTGACATAAGTGTTTGATACACTTCTCTGGAAACAGGTATGGGAACTTAAGAAAGCTTGCAATTCAATTCAAGGAAAGAATATCCTGGATAACAAAAGTCATTCGAATATCCTTAGTAAAGATGTGTTAATTTCAAAAGATTTATTCAAACTAACAAGCAAAATCTAATATTGAAAACAAATTAGAGAATGATGGTCAATTCTTCAAACAAAAACTATGTGGAATAATGTGAAAGAGACCAATTGAAAAACGTCACTTTCAGTTTGAACAATTATAAATTACAAGAGCCACAAATCATTTGACAAGAAGTCAGCAATTATTTTAAGACTATTGCTGAAACCCGAGTTACGACAATCTATATAATAAAAAAGGATGTATATTTGTATGTATGTATTTACGTTGTTCTTTATACAAATTTTATCGCGTGGACAGATGCAACACAAATTGGTATACGTATTCTGCCAAAATCGAGAACCGGTACTGTGGGGGTGACAATCCCATAGCATAAAGGTGGAAAGAATTATAATTTTAAAAAGTGATCATTAAGTGATAAATTACTGCGCGCCAATATATCATGACGTCACGCGACAGAGAGAGACGTTACTACGCGACGAACAAAGGAAATAGTTCGATTTTTCCGTAATAAAATGAAGCAGAAATATTTTCATTGAATAAAAGTATAATTCTATCCAGTAATACTCCATCGAATGATAATAAAAAACAATACAAAATCCTTTACAATCGTTGCGGAAAATGTTAGTTAATTTAGTGAGTGCAATATGGCCACCATTTCTTTACATTTAGCTATCAATTTGATCACTTCAATCCTTCGTAATGTCTGAAGACTGCAATATTGAAGGAGTATATTTATGTATTGGTAAAGAAATTCGGAGGTATGTTTGTTGAGATTGATGCAATAAAATTCAATGTATTTTATAGCTGTTCAATTAAAGCACTATTGGTTGAAATTGTGTACGGAACTAGGAATAGTTAGATTTAGGTTGTGTCTTCTGGACTAAAGATTAATATAGAATTAAATTCTTTTTTGGGTTTATATAAATAAGACACGGGCAACGCCGGGCACTCAGCTAGTGATCAATTTATTACACCAGATCTATCAAGTAGAACAAATAGTTCCATATTCTCACAGTAGGAGAAATTTATGAAATATCTAACCACAAATCCATTTCCTGACGGCAATGATGTTCCTGATACCCTTTTTTATAAAGTGTTATAATCTAATAGTTAAGCCCCGGACCCCGATGCCATAGTTTTCAAGTTGTGAATAAAATGTTGTGGTTTATTTAGTCAAAAAATTGGTTGAGGCGCATAAAAACTCCCATCGCTATTTCACATTTGTCAACTGCACTTTGGGCTCGCTTAGAAAAGTTATGTCGCTTGAATCGTCGAGAAATTGCCAGTCACTCTTTGACACTAGTTCTACCATTTTCTACCACTTCATTAAATCTTATTCTTCAAGCGTTGTTTTTTACGTACATTTCGAGTCTCTGAACCCAAGTGCTAAAGCAATTACGAACCCTAAGCGTTTCACATTTCCTATCCTCAATTCTCAGTTTTGCTATTCTGTTCTCCTTTAACTGTCCCCTTACACGAGGACTACGAGACCAATCACTTTGCAATTAAAAACTGTTTCATAATAAACGAAACATTGTCAATGCAAGTGCCTCTCCCAGGTGTTGGCATAGTTATATTGGTAGTTGTAGTTGATAGGTTGCAAGAAGCCAGCAGATTATTTAACTGGGTGGTCTCATAGTTAGGTGGAACTCAAAAATCAACACACAAAATTATACATAATTTAGGACACAATCTATTAAGATAACTATCAATGTCAATGAATTTTTTAAATGCATTTATTCTACACAAAGAAAACTACTGTGTTTGCATCTAATGTGTGAGGCTGTAGCTTTTTAACCCCACGCCCCTACAATTACACTTTTACTATGCAGCCAATCAGAGCTCAGTATTTATGTTTGTTAAGTTTTCAAATTACGCAATAATATAAACTACAAATTGAAATAAGAACGCAAATGTGCTTATAAGATATTAGACTAATTGACAATTGTGAAAAAATCTACGTAAATCTGAATCTAAGATGTCGGAAGCCGTGATGCAGGTGGCGTGACATCACTAAGAACATTCAAAAGATAATATTATAAAAAATTGTTTTTTTCTAGGAGGGAATGAAAGTAAGCTTGTCTATCATTTTTACCCTCAGGCATACGTACAAAATAGATTCCACTTACACAAATATTTAAGAACAAAATAAAAATTATTTTTAAATAAATTTTAAAAACACCAGCCTAAATTTTATTATCAAATTTAAAACATAATATTCTAAAAAAACATAACGTTTCATCCCGAGTGGCTAAGTTGTTATAAATTTCGCCCGGTAATTGGAGGTCCCGGGTTCGATCGAGATTTTTCCATCCTGATACTTTAATTCAAGTAAAAAAATATTAAACGTTTATATTTATAAGTAATTCATAACATTACGGATCGGCAAATGAAACATTTTAATGTTAACCAACAACATATGACAATATTTTCAAATTAACAGCAATAAAATGAAGCAGTGTCCTGGATTATTTTCAGGGAGGTGCATCTGCACTTTACTATTAACTAATAAAATATAATTTGCATATAAAATTAGACATTTATGTTGTGACAGTTACGTTAATGTCATACTTTAATGAGTCGCATCACTGCTGGGAGAATTACAATAAGTAAATATGAATATAAAGGCGATACACGATTACATAAATAAATTAACGACAGACTAGCCGCGATGGAGTTTGCGGTCATTTTGTAGAATGCTCAAAAAATATTGGCAATGCAGGCCATCAACCACCAGAATATCTATCTTCATCCCATATTTACATTCTATAATTTCTTCTCCGAGAAATCGACAAGGTGATGAACAAATTTGGACGTCAACCTAGACGTCATAAGATTTTATTGAAACGGTGACTTAATAAAAATTTATTTCTTAATGTTTTTCTGTGTATTTTCTTTCGTGGCAGTGGGGTGCAAGTCCAGAAGTTGGATAACAGTGTTAATGAATAAGGCAAAAATAATAGTAAAATGTAATGAAAATAAGAGATAATTGAGCATGTTTGATTGAATACGATTTCTTAAATTAGCCCGTCTTGACGTAGGGTGTTGTTAATGCCTACGAGTGGTTTTGAAGAGCTCATGTTTGCAAAGCGCTATTTGATTAAGCACGCATATTTTGCGTCGTATTGTTGGCAAGGGTTACACGTTTGCGCGTCGCTGTGGACTGAGAGGGGAACTATGTTTTGCGCTTGCCTTTCATCATATCTGCTTCCTCCCCTGCAGTGTTTCTGTCCCTCTCACGTTCTCTCTCTACGAGTCCTTTGTTTTCGGAACGTGTTTATGAGAGGAAAGGCGAGGGCCGTTTTAGTTATTGAAGCGTCACGAGAGAGATTATTCACGTCAGCAACAGAGCGGCGAAACAGACTGCCGAAAAAAACCCATGCGGTCTGCTAAACAAATCTGCAAGCCACCGCTGAGTGTTCAAGTGGCCATCCACACACATGGCCACCGTGGCTAACCAATACCGAAGCACTCAATTACACTGCAATTACCACGAGCTGGGACACTTATTGTCCCGCCAGGGCGAACAATGTGACACGCTAATAATAAATTACGAAATTAGTCATAAATTTCCTCAATATTCTGACACACCCTCTAAATTCTGAATAACAACATTATTTACATTATTAGTTCAGAAGAGAAACTAAAAAATACATCATTTATTGCGATCTATATGTGTCTCATTTTACTTCACATAACCCCGTAGTCTACTTATTGAACGTGTATAGCCTATAAACGCTTCTGTTAATCGATAGTATGAATTGTGTCGTGACCATTTCCAAATCATTGTGCATCCCAGTAAGACAAAAGCCTTAGTTCTATTAATCAGAAAGTCGTTATTTTATAGTAAATATTTTTAATTGATATTTAATAAAAGAAATATTTTTGAATCTGTTAATTTGAAAAATTATTCATTACTCTTATAATTCCCTAACTTATTAAATTGAGAATTTTAAAGGTCCCTTGGAATATTTCTCGAATTATAAAATTGTATTCGCCAACTTTGATGCCATATAGGACAAACAAAACGGGTCATAGTAACTGAACTGAAACAATATCGAGCTAATATCGATTTTTTTTCATCGAACATATTCTCACGATTAATCTAAGACTTTATTGCGATTGCCAAAAAAGATTCTTGAAGTAGAACAAGATTTCAATGCACCTGACAAGCAGAGGTAGAGGAAACGTTGTGCTTTTAATTTTTTTCCTGTATTCTGTCTGTATTTGTCCAAATTTATCAATTCACTGATATTAAATTTGTGGTCCAAGTTACGCTCTAATAAACTACTAGCATGTATTTTTCTAATAATTTCATCCCCAAAATTACTTCGTCCAAAATTAATATAATTGAATTTCTTCCGAATGTTCAAATCTCAGGTTAATATCTGGAATCCTCAATCTGTCCTACATACATATTTAATATGAGTCCATGATTATTATTATAATATACATAATCCATGAACATCTTATTGCTAATTCTCAGACTAAGCATTTTACTTATTGTATTTATCTCCTGAATTTATTTCTCGTAATCATTAAGCTGTTCTGGAGAACAAAACCTCATAAAATGTTGAAATTCTATAAATATAACAAAATTTCTAGAGAAATTCGCTATTAAATTAGATTTTCTCTGTTTGATCAACGCTACGCTGAAAATAAATATTTGGTTATTCCTTGTAAAATACACTTTGTTTATAAACTTGATTATCGTCAACATTTAAATGTGTAATTTATTTATAACTTTTTTATAGGGGGAAAAATTGGGAAAGGTGAATACACAGTTAGACCAATACAAATTTAGCAGTTCCATTTATATCTTTAGGGGAATCTTAAATGAAACCGGACAACATTTTAATAAATTGCAATAAAATAAAATTATACTATATTGCTTTGTTTTGGAACATCTCCAGGTGAAAAATATAAATTGTACGTAATTTTGACATACATATTTATATATTATTATATCATGTTTATTAAAAATGACTCTCTTTCGTTTTTATTTAGACTTGTAACACTAAAAGTTGACTTTTACAAGTCTGAATAAAAATTAAAGAGATACATTTTTCATAAACACGATATAATACAATTATGTGAATAAGTATTTCAAAATTACTTAGAATTTTATTAATAAACAATTAAAATTTTGTAGAGAAATTTCTCAAAATGAGTTTTATACACTCAATTCTTTTGAGGGTATTGTTCACAATTAAATTGATCAATAAAAATGGTTATATTACAATAATCCAGTATCATGAATTATTTTTATCTTTTCGTTACATTTTAGCCAAATTATTATATGTCATGTGTAACAGTTCAGTCATAAATCCTGATTAACATCTACATTTTAAATCCAAACTGTTTTTATTTATGGTTATTTGAAAAAAATGCGTTTGGACGCGATGGAATCATTTTGAATGCTGAAGTGTTAATTTCATTTAATTAAAAAGATCTAATGCTTATTTTATTTGAATGTTTTCGATAAGTTGTCTGGGTTATTTTTTTACAATACCAATTTAGCTGTAACACACCTCAAAAGAGGAACATTGGCTATTATAATTTTTTTTAAGAAAAAAAATGTGTTATTCGAGGAATTGTCACTTTTATTAAAAATTGACTAATAATCACGCAGACAGGAATTCTCATACCTAAATAGCTGGATCTCAGGTAATTAATACTGTGTTGTTTTGGTATTCATCACAGTTTTTCAGGGCAGTTGTAAAATGCATTGATTTCATTAATTCATTGTATTTTCTCTCGAGAGTGAGTGAAAAAAATCTCAACAATTAACTGTGTGCTTAGCGCGTATTTACGTCAGTATCAATTATTCAAATTGGTACAGCAACGCATTACATGGTGTGCATGTTAATCCCTTCGGGCTAGAGCGAATAACGCGGACAAATATTTCAGCATTACACAGTAAACAATACTGTTTCGTATGACGGGAAATATGTGCCTGACGACAAATTACTGTTCAGTCAACGTCCCGTCCGATGCAATGCCCTCGAAATGTGTGCGATAGACAAGCGGTTTCTGCTTTGCCGTAAATATTGGTCAGCAACACTGCACCTGTTTGTTCTGTACTGAGCCACCGCTCTCAGATAATTATGGAAACATACATATATAGTAGCGGACGAAAGTTTACGTCCTTCTACGGCCTCATATATCATTTAAATTATGATTCGAAAACTTTTAATAATGTTGTGATAAAAAAATATAAACCATTTAGACCGATCGCTTAAATCCTATTCATGTGTCTGCTGATAATATTTATTCCACACTTCAAATAAAATAAATTAGCAAGACAAATAGAGAGAGATGATGGTACAGATGTAATTTGTCCTTTGTAATACTTGAATAGAAAATATTTTGTGGAATAAGCTTCGAGCATATAATTTTATGTACGCTCACAAATAAAAACGAATCAAAAAGCTTCGGAAGACGTTTATGTAATATTCATTGCAACTGTACCTTAAAATTTAGACGTCCTTAAAAACAATTCACACAATAATCAATTTTATCCTAAAAAGAATTATTATTTTCTGAACTTCATTTACAACTTACGTAATTATCCAACAAATATTAAAAATATTAGATAATATCTCAGTATAAATAATCTCATTAGTTAAATGCCACGATCGTGATTGTATATTTTCCCACATCACTTTATTTATGAGTAAGAAAACAAAGAGAGCATAACAGATTTTTCCGTTCAATTATTTTCCTCGTATTTTCCTCACAGAATTTAGGAATAAATATACAAGTACTCCAATTTTTATGGCTACTTAACATACATTATTTTTCAATATATGATCATAAACCGTAAATTTAACACAGTTCTGTATATATATATATATAGAGAGAGATTTTTATATACATATAAATTAAAATAGTATTTGTTACACAAAAATTGCATTCTATTTTTAAATGAGTTCGTAACACGTGCATTTATCAAACAGTAAAAAGTACATATTTACTGCGTATCATTCCAGTTGCTCGCTTATTACGTTCCATGAATGTTAATTAGCTATGGCGAAATTTTATAATGTAAACCACATCAAAGAGGAATATCAGTTTACGGGCGTAATTAAAGCGCTCCCATTATGAAAAATATTTTATACAGAAACAAACTCGTGCAAACACATTTTGTTTCCCAGTGCATATATGCGTTTCTGGTATGACTGTTGTGCTAATTAGGCAATGATTGTTTGTTTGAATAATCCCATTTGTTGTCCGGGGGATGCATTAAATAGGTTCGAAATATGATTTATTAATCCAAAGTTATTACGCAAAGTGTAAACTCGACATTTGTCAAACACATACAGACAGTATTACTGTAAAAAAAATATCCAGAAAAATTAATAGAAATAATAGTATTTATACTATATATAATTTACCATAAATTAATTAAAAGTATACGTTATTTTTTAGTGATCGACACGATGGAATGAATTGATTTACAATTAACTTAAATTATTTTAATTACTTAAAATTATTTTAAATGTTGGATTTCTAAATAATTCCAGCAACTTCAGTGCTCTTGTTCAATCTGAATTCACGTACTTGGGACGGAAACTTTAATAATCTCTCTATCATCCGAATGTTTGAAAAATTATCTAATTATTCTTATTCTTTTACACAGCACGTATGATACAATTTATTTCGTTAAATCATGTCAGTCTTTAATTTTGAATTTTAATTTACAATAGTAAATTCTAAAAATGTTATTTTTTAGTATTTAAATTAAATTTATATTGATTTTAAATACATAATAGCATATTTTGTTAAATGCTTCACCGACAACGATTACGCCTGAAAGTTAGCGCGCCATGCTACGAGTAGCGGATCAGTGGTATTTCTATCATGCAGGCGTAACAAATAAATTTTATATACATATATTTCGACGATTAAAATTTCCAGTAACTTGTTATCCTCGTAGGACTACCAAGAGTTGCGGACAATATTCAAATATGTCACAAATTACATTGCATACAAAATATTTTACAAAATATCCTGCAGTATTTTAATAATATAAGTCAGTTTAACGTGACGTTACATGAACAGTTTCAATCCGCTTTGCATACGGAAAAACTCTGCCGCGATACATCAAGAGTTTTTTTGTGGAGAATGAGATGCATAGGGAGAAGATAGAAACCGGTAGGAGCAAAAAATAAAATCGCTGATCGAGAATCTTTGCTTGATTAAAATAATATAATGCATATTTTTTAAAGTAAACAAGCAATCAGAAAATTAAACCTGTAGATAAACTCTTCTCTAGGCATGAGATCAAGGAACATGAAGGCTTTAGATATGTTTAAGAACTGAAACTGGAATTCATCCGGGTTAGAGAAAAAAATTAAGACGTAACCTCAACTAGTTTTCTGCAACGCAGACGTATTTATAAATATTTTATCGTTGGAACGGACTGTCATCATTCCGATTATACCTTAGAACGCAAAATACAGACATTCCTTTGAATTTATCGTGACTTAAAATGTTTTATGCGTCACACGTGGGTGGGATACACACATTTTAATGGTAAAAAAAGAGATCTCTGAGACAATAGCCCAAGAAATTATATAATAGACAATAAAATAAATTAATTTTGAACAATATAATTTAAAAGTGAGTACGAAATAAAATAACATATGCAGCAAATTCGTAATCGACAAAAAATAAATATTTCATTAACACCAATAAAATACAAAAAAATTGGCTATAGTATTCACCAAAATCACAACAGTTGACCTCAAGTCAGAGAAAATGTAGTTAAGACAAATCCGTCCTTTAGTAAATTAAATAAAAATTTATAAATTATGAATGTTGTGAGAAAAACGAAACATCAATACGTTTTATGCAGTCAGATCAGCATTTTGTGATTCTATTAAATACTGCCAGGTTTATAAGAAACAGATCACTGTCAAATGTTCTATCGGAGGTAATAATTTATACCACAACGTTTGTCAAAAATTAATTTTATTTGAAACAACCGGTATTTATATGTGAATATTTAATTTTATTTAGAAACAATGTGTTTTTAATGTTGCATGATAAAGTTTTCTCGGTTTAAAGTCTTACATATTGTTCGTTTTTGTTATTCATAAATTTATGAACGTTACACGTCAGTATTACGAATCGTTTCTAGCATCAGTATTACCAATCGTTTCTGTGCTCGATATAAAAGTTCGTATGTAGCCATCATGATTCATTAGAGTATTTTTCCCCAGTTTTGTGACGTCACCCACTCGAACAGACACGTGGCGACAGGTGAAATCCCGAATGCACGCACTCACGCACGCACGCGCCACGTCAATAGACGGAGCCACTCGGGGAGGTTTGATTGGAACTGCGGGGGTGGAGAGAGGGGCACCCGCAGTCTATATTACAAAATGGGTGGTTGGGTCCCTCGCCTGACGTAGGGAAACCAGGGCCCGGAAAGTTGGCTGCCTCGTCGGAATGTAAACATAGCGGAGCGACTTTTCCCTTCCCGCCTGGATAATCCTGATCTCTCTGCCCAGATTAATTTCTGTGCCAGCGTTTCGCATGCCGTCTTCCTTGCCGAAATGCCCCCGCTGTTCTTTTCAGCTAATCGTGGATGAATGCACATTGCTTCCGTCTTAACGAGAAATGCGCTTTCTTTGCTGTAATATAAAGCTAAGATATTCTTAATTTAAGACCTCAGAAACGATGAGAAACTTTCACAAAGAAAAAAGGCCAGGGACAACTTGTAGCTTCACACATATCACAAAACACACACAAAAATACCTTTTTAAATTTATTATAAATATTTGGAACCCATAATATTTTTTCGTATTATCTGCCTCCATTTTTTGTGTAAGGTTTAGTAGTGAGTGATAACGAAATTATGAAAGTAGTTTTCTGAAAAATGAATAACAGATTCATCGCAACTATATAAACCAATTTAAATTATATTGGGTCGATGATGAATTTTTATATTACAATATTTTTCATTTAAATCAGACCAATGTTGAGAAATGAGCATAGATCTGTTTACATCTGTAGTAAACGCAATTAAAGGTTATTATGAACTATACAAAACTCAAACTATCTTTAACTAGGTACGATACAGAAGGCGTATAAAATAATTAAGAATAAAATAAAAATTTATATATTAAAATGATGAACTATTCAAATATCTGCGACATAGAAGAAAAATAAAATAATAAGATTATAAATAAATATAAAATTTGAATAATATATCAAAGTTTCACATCAATATCGAGCTATAAAAATAAATATCCCATATTATAGAAACATATAAATTCCCCCAAGAGTAAAATACAAAAATACGTATTGAAACGTCGTAAACGTGAACGAATTGAACCGTCTAAATTCACATCTATCGTTAGATTTTTAACATTTTAAATTACTGTCATGTCGGAAACATACAAATTCAAGTTTTCAGTACAATTAACGAAGTTCTACGAGTTTCCCGCAATTGATAACCATTGCTGTATATTTTAAATTCCCAATTATACGGTAAGAGTTGTCCTCTATTCCTACTGGAATAGTCTGCCAACTGCCTCCTACGCTGGTCAAGCCACGGCGAGGGGAAAGCTGCGATCCCACAGCAAAACCCTCTCCCGCCAACGGAAGGGCGTGGGACAAATACAAAATGCCCGACTTACCCGATGCAGGTTTTTCTAGGGTTTTCCCTGCAACACTTTGAGCGAATTGCCGGGTAGGATCCTTAAACCATAGCCCGGGGGCCCTAGTTAACCCTTGGCTACCTTCCTCTTTCTTTCCGCATCCCCCCTTTCACTCATTTTCCTATGCAATAAGAGGGGAGTTGCCACTATGTGGATTACCCTATACAGAGCCTGTCTACACCTACAAAAAAAATAATCCATAGTAGCGAATGTATTTAACATATTTTTCTATAACACCAGGACGATCACGCATTCTGACAAAACCTAAATGATAAAAAAATTATTATATAATTTTACTTTCATTCGGGTAACCTGTGCTGAATCAGCGAAGTGTCAAATATGTAAAATGTGAAATTTTGTATATCGTAAATTAGATTTCATAACATTTTTTATTTCTTAATAAAATTTATCTAAAAGGAAAAATAAATTTTAATAATTTATATTATTATCATTTATATTAATTACTTTTTAAAGAATTAATATATTATTAACGTTTAATATGCTTGTACTAAATCAAATATCCTCATGAGTGGACGGAGGAAAAAATATATCTTAATTTCCAACTCATTTTCTTTTAGTGGGATAAAAAATTTATATGATATTTTTCATTTCTTAATAAAATTTATCTAAAATAAATAAATAAATTATAATAATTATATTATGATTTATATTAATTATTTTTTAAGAATTAATTTATTATTAACTTTTAATATGCTTATGATTTTGACGTTAGTTTTTTCTTAAAATTTATGTTCCATTTTAAGTAGCCTTCAATTTTCGTATGATAAGCGAATTCATTATTTTATTTGATGTTATTTCTTTTTAATAATTTACTATTTACTTTATATTTTATGAAACAGTAATTAATTATTCATGTTGCGTAGCGATTCCTCTCCCGTATTTCCGATGTTATTGTCTACCAACAGGAATCTCTGTTTTACTTCTTTCTTCTCGAGTGCTCCTCTCAGAAGAAGGAACTTGTTTTTCCTTGTTCTTTTTCTGGTCGTAATCTGTGTGCAAAGTCTCTATTATTGGACGGAGTTCCGGAAGATCGACGAGACGGATGGCGGCGAAGACAATGTGAAGCGTCTTTGATCATCTTCTACTTCATTGATCGATGTCACACAGCAATCAGCGTTGCACGCCAAAGATAGCACAGCATCTCGGATAACCTAATACTGCGCAAGTAAGGCATTTGGGAAAAGATTTCACAGTTTCCGATTTCAGACATCTTCTCTTATATGGTTTCACGTCAGTTCGGCAAAAAAGAAAAAGAAACCGCGGATTTCAAAGAAGACGTGCTTTTCGAAGCCATTACGAAAATTTCTATCTCAGTTACTCCGCAGTAAATGAACTGTATACATTGAGATCAATTAGCGTGATCCGCTTTGTATCATAACAGATCTGATGAAGCGACACCGTTGTAATGACGTGTACTAAAAACTTAGTATAATTACAGATCTCTCAAAATAATTTTTCCCATTATTTGTTTAGGATTTCTATGATACTAGTGTTTTAATCCTGTACCTCCTCTGAGCTGTTAAAAAATAAATTCGTAATTTAGAAGTGGCAACCAAAACGAGAATCAGTTGTAAATTATGATTTATTTTTTTCTCCGTCCACTCATGAGTATATTTAATTTAGTACAAGCATATTAAAAGTTAATAATAAATTAATTCTTAAAAATAATTAATATAAATAATAATAATATAAATTATTAAAATTTATTTTTTCCTTTTAGATAAATTAAATCAAGAAATGACAAAATCATATAAATTCGAAATATTATATTGTTACTTACGCCACTTACGTAAAAAATTCTGTTTTTATTTCTGATATAGGGAATTAAAAAATATATTTAAAAATATTAAGCGTGAAATATTGTATTTATCGCGTATCAATTTTACATTTTTTGTAAATATCATTGTGTGTAATAAGTTAAATCACACATATCATTAAGTTCTATTCATTTGCAGACTGAGGAACAAAACAGTCAGATGGCCTGAAGAAGGTAGAAATACGTACAGAAACGTGTTTTTAAATACAAAATTATTTATTATTAAATAAAGATATTAAATATCTTTAAACATATAGAAGCTGGTACAATAAATTTCACTTTAGTAACACTAAATTATTTAATCTGTATAAGATTGATAGCGTTTAGATAAGCAAACTGGTTATCTAAATCTATGAAACTGTTACTTGGTTCAGCTTTTAACAAATAAATTTTTACTCTAATTGTAATGCTAGACGATTTCATTATTTCGTATTGTTTCATTTACAACATATTATAGACATAGTGACCGTTAATTACCACCAATTACAATCACGATTCTTGAACATTAAATCACATGCGTCAATTGCAACGTCGCCCAAAAAAATGATGCTCAGTCTACTCATATAATGCCTAATTACTTTTAAGCGAAGTTGAAACCAAATTAAGCAAATTAACGCTTTAATGTTATTGACTTACTTAAAATATATAGTTTTTATCCTCCTTTAAATTTTTGTGTTGGGTGAAATCCGTCCCTAAAAAATTTCATGTGAGTCACAAATCTAGAAAATTCATTCGTTTTCATTCCTCACCTAATAATTATTAACGATTAATCCTGTTTAGTTTAATTTTCCTTTAATCGACGCCTACTGATTCATATTGAAACAATATAATCACTAGATACGTCAATAAAAAAACCTGATATATTACATGAGTGAATTAAGCACGAAAAAATTCGTATATACCGATCGAATATAAAAGAAATTCAATCGGTTAATTACAAATTAATTGAACATTTCAATCAAGCACACTGAAAGAATCATAGACATTTGTCATAAAATTTCATTCACAAATTAAAATATTTAACAAACGTATAAATGTAATATTTTCAGTAAAAAAAAACAATCCTCTTCTTTAATTTTCGTCTTATTATTGATTAAATAACTTATTTATTTCAAATTTAATTCTGACCGATATATCTAACAAAATGTAAGTAAATGATTACTGCGAAGGTTTAGACTCGTCTTTTTCAATTTAGTTATAATAAATATCAATCTAAACCTTTTTCAAGAGAAGTAAAGCTGCGAGTTACATCTTTCGTGAGTCTTAAGTGTACGATACTAGGGGGGAAAGGAAATAAGGAGCTTACCAATCAGAGCCCATTGCTTTGTCGCAGCCTACCACGTCGATAGGTAATTAACATAAAAGGGTCGTAATCAAATACACTCGCTCTATTTCAAATACTCTTGTGAATGCATACTGCAGAACGTAAAAATAATTTATGTAATTGTTAATGACATAAATTTATATTGTTATGACTATTTCAGTTCTCTGACGATGATTATTGGCGTAATAATAAATTAATTATGCGGTATCTATTTTTTAAACAGAAATATTCACAAAAAAATTATTTATTTTTTAACATCTACTTGAAGGTTTTTGTAGTTTTTAACTCTGACGATATTTTTGTTAATTTATTAATTATTAATTCTATTTTTAATATAAGGTTACTTAAAAAGCACTGAAATATCCACAGGCTATTTTAATTAATTGATAATATATATAATATAATTTAATTAAAATCATTTAATAAAATTTTATCGCAATAATTAATTATTACATACCCGCTTTCTTCAACAATTACGTTCTGTAGATGAAGTCCCAAATCAGGGCCGAAACGTAACGTTTTTCAATGTGTCTTAATTTCAATATGAATGTAACCGTTAATATTAAACTTTTACTGACTTATTGGGCCATTATATTTTTTTTATTATTATAAGTCAGATAAAATATCAATTTTAATTTTTAAGTGTATTCAACTTATAACCATAGTCAAGACGATAAGAATGTATATAAATGATTACATGAGTTTGAGCGGTGTAAATTAAAATTATATATATACGAGTATATGCTTAATGGTTTTTCATATGTCATTTTTCTGTAGTTTCTGTAAATTGACTAACATAATTTATTATTATTAATTAAGTAATTAATTAATTTAAGAATAATGTTAATTTATTTCTTATAATTTACTGATTATTCGCTAAAATTGAAACAGAATTCCCTGTTACTAGTGACAAGTTAATATTTAGACTGGTGGGATGGATAATTAGTCAGATGAGGTCGATACATTTAATATGAAAGCGCGTTAATGCATGCTAGTTAGAGTTAACAACCGTGATGACGTGTATCTGTGCATACACATATACGTTTCTTGCGGAGAAGGGATGCCAGCAGCTAAATCGGGCTTTGATATATTCTATTCATCACGACGCGAGTGAAAAAGAGAGCGAGTGCTTGTTGCGTCACTCGGATAGGGGGATATAAAACGAGAGGCAAACACACACATACACACACAAAAAGGAACAACTCTGTGTCGTGTGTCGGACACAACGTCGCCCTGACAGCTGTTTGCGACAAATGACGGGAAAAATCGATCCCCCTTTTATAGGAGGGGTGAGCATGAGCACGGCTTTCTCTTTTGCGCAATTTACTGACAAAACCGCAGCGCTAATAGTGGGCACGAAATGACGACACACAACTCAAACAGAATTTGTGAACATTGCCCTGGCATTCCACAGCCGCGTGGAGCCCACCTATGTATATATGTGTATGTGTGTGTAGTGGACGAGTGTTTATAGGCGAACAGCTCGCACTGCCGAGATTAACGGTATGTTATACAATTTGAATTTCCGTCCGCTATTTGCCTGGGTCACAGAAGAGTTATAAACCCCACTCTGAAGGGAAGCGTCATTTAGAGAGAGAGAGAGAGAGCTGGGAAAGAGCTCGTTAATTAAATATTTTTGTTCAATGGCAGAAGGACGTATTTATTGCTAATGGCTGCGGAACGATTTGCTTTTGGCGTGATTAAATATCCAGTGAATTGCGGCTTTAAAAGGCTGTAAAATTTTATTGCTCGAGAGGGGTCGGTCATTGATCTGTAAAGGTCCACTGAAGGGACCTGCCCCATTTTAGATTAAATATAAACCCTTTCATACGGTTTTATGACGTGAAAAGAGACTATGTACACCTTTTGTTGAATACAAAACTCTAAAGAGGCTAATATAAATATTATTCAAATTTTATGGTCAGAAAATTTTATTTACTGTAACATTCCGTTTTCTGGTTCAACGGAACATCAAACAAATATCCGTTATTATTTCCATTATTACATGTTAGTTCTTTTGTCTTCTGAGAGATCGAGTTTATATTTCCTTCATGACTTATTTCACTGATATTGTTTTCATTTTCATAATTCATTAAAAATTTATCTACTCCGTCCCAACTCATATAAACTTCATTTATAAACATTCTTACCTCCTTGACTTTGCTTATAAGTTGAATACACAAATTAAAATTGATTTTTTATATGGCTTATAATAAAATAAATAAATATAATGGCCCAATAAGCGAGTACAAGATTCATATTAATTGTTACATTCACATTGAAATTAAGACGTTACGTCCCTGATTTGGGACTTCATCCGTAGAACATAATTGTTGAAAAAGGCGGTTATGTAATAATAAATCATTGCGATAAAATTTTCTTAAATGATGTCGAATTTTTGTTTTAATTTTATTGTATACAGCGGCAAGATAAACAATAACCTGTTGTTCCTGTAACAGTTTCTTAATACACAGAAATCGTATTTCGAAATATTTCTAATTTAATGCTAAGAGGACTGTTTTGAGAGGTTGTATGTTCCGGGGTCACAGACCTTAGGCATACGGTAAGAGCTGTCCGGGCTATTACCATAGGAGTAGTCGGCCAGCTGCCTCCAAAACAGGTCGAGGCACGGGGAAGGGAATGCTGCGTCCCCACAGCAAACTGCTCTCGCGCTATCGGAAGGGCGTGAGACAAGTACCCAATGCCCGACCTACCTGATGCAGGTTTTCTAGGGTTTTTCCTGCATCATTTTTAGGCGAATGCCGGGTAGGATCGTTGAACCATAGCCCGGGGGCCATAGTTAACCCTTGGCTACCTTCCTCTACCCTACAGAATCACTCCCTTTCAAGTCCCTATGCTATTAAAAGGGAGTTGCCCTCCCCATGTCTATTACCCTCATGTAGCATTTTACCCTAAAAAAGTATACAAATATTATTTTGACTTTTTCTTAATGTTAATTGTCTCCAAAAATATTTTAATTTTTTCTATTTGTATTAATTTACAAGTCAGTGTAACTATTGTAGTAAATATTTAATATTAATCTAATTCTGATTTTTTGGTCATTATATTTATTTATTTTATTATGTCAGATAAATTATCAATTCAGCTTATAAGCAAAGCTATGAACTTATATATATATATATATATAGACGTGTGTGTGTGTGGTTGTCAATATTGTTGCTTCATATTTGGCACAAAATTTGGAGCGGCGTTGTTATTCAATATTTACAATTTATTTAATGAAATAGGACGCACAATGACACTTATAATATCTCCGTGATTAATGTAGTTAACTTGGCAATTATTTTATTTAGTGTTCTTATAATTATATCGATACAGTTACATGTCACTGTTTCAGAGATATGAGTTGTTGTTTAAAGCGCTGCGAGCTCTCACATCACCAATATGACTGGGAGTAATAATTGCCAGTAGCGTTTTGCTCGAATTGTTTGCGAAAACATTTCAGATATTCATGGGAGCGCATAAACAGTTCATCCTCGGGTTTCTGGTCCTAGTTCTGTAGCCATTTCCATTGTAAATGTGCGTGAAATATTCAGCAGCTCTCGCTCTCCCTGGCTGGTAACGAGCATCGATTGCTGAGCCAGAGGTCCCGAGTTCCGATCCGGAACATGGCTCCGTAGCAAATACACGTGTATGTGCTTAATGGTGATCCGTATAACACTGTCATTTTTCTCCAGCTTCAGAAAATTGACTAACACACAAATTATTTGAATTAATCTAATTCATAATCTCAGTTATTCAATTCTTGCATGCAGAAGAGGAAAAACGTTAATTAATTTTTTTTTTGTGGCGCCTCTCCGTTTTTAAACTAAGGTTCCCACCAGACGAGGCAACTCGTCCGGTTCTGAGGGGTGTATGTTCCGGGGTCACAGACCTTGCGCATACAGTAAGAGTTGTCTGCTATTCCCATTGGAATAGTCGGCCAGCTGCCTCCTAAACTGGTCGAGGCACGGAGAAGGGAATGCTGCGTCCACACAGAAAACTCCTCTTCCACAATCAGAAGGGCGTGGGACAAGTACCCAATGCCAGACCTACCTGATGCAGGTTTTTCTAGGGTTTTCCCTGTATTTCTTTAGGCGAATGCCGGGTAGGATCCTTAAAATATAGGCCGGGGGTCCTGGTTAACACTTGGCTACCTTCCTCTACCCTTCCTCATACCCCCTTTCAAATCCCTTTCCTATGATATAAGAGGGGAGTTGCAACTATGTGGATTACCCTACACATAGCCTGTCTACACGCAAAAAAAAAAAAAAGATGGATACGATATCACAAAAGCCTGCGAGAGGATTTTCTCGCAGGTGAACCTTCCCAGAGAGCTCTGGCGGGGGCTACCGTTGCGGATGCCCTCACATCTCTCTGGTTTTTTTTTTGAACTAAGGTTCCGACATACCGAGGCACCGCGGTCTGTTTTGAGAGGTGTATGTTCCGGGGTCACAGACCTTGGGCATACGGTAAGAGTTGTCCGCTATTCCTATTGGAATAGTCGGCCAGCTGCCTCCTAAACTGGCCAAAGCATGACGAGGGGTTGCTGCGACCCCACAGAAAACCCCTCACCCGCCATGGGAAGGGCGTGGGACAAGTACCAAATGCCCGACCTACCTGATGCAGGTTTTTCTAGGGTTTTCCCTACATCACTTTTAGGTGAATGACGGGTAGGATCCTGAAACTATAGCCCGGGGGCCCTAGTTAACCCTTGGCTACCTTCCTCCACCCTTCCGCATCCCCCCTTTAAAATCCCTTCCTATGCTATTAAAGGGGAGTTTAAAGTGGATTACCCTCATGTAGCCTGTTGCCCTAAAAAAAAGATGGATACGATAGGGAATTACGTACTGTAGAAAAATATGTCTTTGAATTTTTACAAATATCGGCCTGCCGCACCAACGCTTTACCACTATGAAAACTCTGGGGGAAACCATAAAATGAAATTAATTAATAAAATGTTTCATTAATTATTGGTGGACTTAACTTGTCAGAAAACATTAAAATATGTAGTCAGTAAACGGTTTGATAGTCGACGGAGCAGAATGGCGTCGAAAATTTTCCAAATTGTTTGAAATGTGATAAGAGCGTAGAATCTGTGCCTAAGCCTGTCAGTGAAATAAAGTTCTAGATAAACTAACTGAAATCACGTGTGTACAAACCTGAGCAGCTCAAACAAAATGGTATGTAGTTAAACAGATTAAAAACAAATTTGTGTCTGTAAACCTTATAAGTAAAATTGATTTACTGTCAGATTTCGATAACTTTACTAGAATTATATAAATTGTCAGATTAGTAATAGTTTTTTTGTTATTGTAAATTAAAATTCTTTTTTTGACTTCTGTATATATTAGAGGCCCGATAAGCGGCTCTGTAATTGAGATTTCTCATTAAAATTATATTGTAAAATCAACGAAGATTAAATTTGTAAAATAAATAATATTTTTGTTATCTTTTCAAAAAATAATTGTTTAATTTAGTTTTCCTTACTGTATTATTTTAATCTTTTGAATACCACATCATTCGTTTGTCTCTGCTTGTTGGTATTTGGTTTATCTAATACTTTTCATCATTAGATAATTTGCGACTCCAACGTGGAGCTTGTAAATTCTCTTAAGTCAATATTGTTTACTACATAATTTGGCGCTACACTGTGCTGGAAATTTCCTTCTATTTTTTTAAATTATATTTTGAATATTACAATATATAAATGTTTAAGACGTCAAATTGAAATTAAAACCATCATGTTCTCAATAATACCATCTATTAATTATGTTGCGACAAAAATGTGTTAAGTTGTAAGAAAATAGCCTCAAAATTAACTCGAAATTTGTATTTTGAATAGAAAATTGTGAATTCTTCATTTTTTTCACATAATGGATTACAACACAACTTTAATGTATCTTCACCTTGAAAATATAGTTGAGGATAAGACTAAAACTAAAATTGACACTTTTTAAATGCCTCCTTTAGATTTTACAGGGCTCAAATATTGCAATTTTTCCATAATTGCCGCTTTACAAACGGGTATGTCTCATGAAGTACTGAATAAAAAAATCTGAAATTTTTACATCATATCCTTCTCGTTCCTAGTAGTAAACCCACAAAATTTCATCGTTAAGTTTTAATCAAAAGTATTTTTTTAGTTAAGAAACACAAAGAAAAAATACACAGTATGGCGCACATTGATGCAGACGCCTGCCTTGACAATTGCGAGACTAAAGTAAATTCGTAATAATATTCCAAAATGTTTCAAATCCATTAAATTAAAAATGTGTTAAAAGAATCTTTTCTGAAAATAAAGTTCACGGATTTCAATCAATAGGCCGCTTCTGTACACGAGACAAAACCAAGTCTATTAAAAATTAGTTAAAATAATTTTAATGATGTTCAAGCAGTAATCACGTAGTTAGTGCAGTGAAGTCATGAAAGATTTGCTCAAAAATAGGAATAATAAAAGACAGAGATAGCAGTTGGTTTGTAAATTGGACAATTTAGGGAGATATCATAACATATATTACACGAGACTTTGCCCTCGTTACTTTTGCCTTTATATTTATTAGAATCAAGTGATTTCAGTCTATCTCATTATTTCATTCATCATGGGCAACCATGTCAACAAATTCCTGTCAGTTAAGAAAAACTTCTTCGGTTTCTACCCGGGTAGCCTCAGATATCAGCGCCGTTCCGACGGCTATCACTGCCAGGCTGGAGGAAGATGGCAGTGCTAGCCGTCGAAACGTCGCTGATCACTGAGATTACCAGGGTGGAAACACGAGAAGTTTTCTTAATTATATTCACCGGGAAAACCTTCAATTCCTGTCTGTTTGACGCGTTGATTTCGCTTTTGACAAGAAAACGGTTGGACCGATTTCGATTAAACTTTTTTCTATGTTATACAGAGCTGTGAAAAGGTTCTTAGTGGTAACAAATTAATTTTTTCCTTATTATTTCCTTATTACACCGCTTATCGTTGTTTACATACAACAGTTAGTATACTTCATTTAATTTATTTACAAAACATTTTTTATCTTTACATATTCATCTTAGAAAAATAATTTGTGGTAATAAAATCAATTGAAATTCATTAGAATTAATATATAAATTAATTATAAAATATAGATTAAATCTACTGGGGAAAACTGTATCACAATAAATCTAAAAATATGTATTGAAGGTCAGATATTAATTTCTGTATGTACAATTTTCTTTAATCCCCACACGGTTAGTATACTACATTTAATTTATTTACAAAACATTAATTTTTATCTTTAGTTATTCATCTTAGACAAGTTTATATTTTCACCTTAAGAAAATTTGTTGATTTATAGTTTAATTCTGAAATATTAGTGAAAACTATAAATTAAAGACTATTTTGATTTTGTCAAATTTTTAGATGTTTTCTGCAATGTCGTCCTCGCCCAGAATGTCACGAAGCTGTAGTCTTTGTACATTAAATAAGTTTTCAATTTTAGCGAGTTAACGTGGTTGCTCATTAATAGTGTCGTAGCAAACGATAACCGAATATTTGAGTCAAATCATTAAGAACCGTGCACATTATTTTATTCCCATATGAGGAACCAGACAATTAGAAACTATACTTCAGATTTATTTCGTAAGATGTTGGTTAATGAAAATTCAGTTAAAATTAACTAGTATCGTTTCACTATATTGTGGCAAAATAAATAATCTCTTTCAGATGTATATTAATGGATTTTAACGTATTACTGATGCGGAATTCCTCCACCACCAATTTACTTGTGTAACTTGTATTACTTTACGCTATTACTACCGCTGTTTCTCTTTACGGATCGAGGGCTTCACTAATACATCGGCCCGTGGTGGTTTATTTTTATGATTGATCGTCACCGAGGGGAACTGGACTGCTCCCGGGCTCTCGTAGCCTGTAATTACGAAGCCCGATGGCGTTAGGCCCAAAACCTCATAATTCACACCCAGACAGGCCTGCCAACACCTGCACAAGTGGCGACCTCCCCACAGATCATCATCAGCATCGCTCCGCGTGCATGCATTCTGCATTAGACCACGTAATGCGCTCAGCCAGATTACTGATTAATTTGGTAATCATCACTAACATTTAGAGTCCCAGGAGGGCGAGAACTGTGCGTCGAATGCCAAGCATCTATTTGAATCGATCCGAATTTTTCAAGTCTCTGTTAGACGAAAAGGTCTGTGAGCCATAAAATTCCTATGCTGACACAAACTCAATGTATAGTAAATGGAAGTAATAAATTAGTATTTCTAATCATGTATAAATTATTGGATTTTAAACCGGCTCGTAGATACGTTGCAACCACCATTTTTCATAACTCTTTTTAAATAATTATAATTTAATGCATGCGAGTGAGAATTATTCTCTCGCAGGCGGCACCAACGAGGGTTGTTCTCTCGCAGGCAGAAACTTGTAGAAGAGATACGAAGGGGCAACCTAAGGGGATGCCTTTTCCTCTCCGTTTTTGAACTAAGGTTCCCACAAGCCGAGGCACCTCGGCCTGTTTTGAGAGGTGTATGTTCCGGGGTCACAGACCTTGGGCATACGGTAAGAGTTGTTCTCTGTTCCCATTAGAACAGTCGGCCAGCTGCCTCATAAACTGGTCGAGCTACGGAGAAGGGAATCTACGACCCCACAGCAAACTCTTCTCCCGCTATCGTAAGGGCGTGGGACAAGTACCCAATGCCCGACATACCCGATGCAGGTTTTTCTAGGGTTTTCCCTGCATTTCTTTAGGCGAATGCCAGGTAGAATCCTTAAAATATAGCTCGGGGGCCCTAGTTAACCCTTGGCTACCTTCCTCTACCCTTCTGCATCCCCCCTTTCAAATCCCTTCCTATGCTATTAAAGGGGAGTTGCCCAACGTAGATTACCCTCATGTAGCCTGTTGCGCTAAAAAATATATATAATTTAGCCATTATATTGATTTTTAATTCTGTAATTCACAACTGTTTTACTTCGAAAGTTTGAACTTCATAATCCCAAATTTCGCAGGTATATTTTTCGTTGAAGTACAAGATAAAAGTCGATTTCATCACAATTTCTATTAGAATATGTTTAAAGATAAGTGCAGAAACAATAATGCAAGTATGCGACTTCCAGAATTGATTTCAAACAACCTGTGTCTTACAATACTCTTGTTCTGCATAAAGTTAATCTTCCCAAGATGAGACTTTTTTAGAATGTAAAAGGTCCATCCATACATTCTCAAAATGCTAGGCGAGTACTTTTAATTTCAGTATTAACTCAATGATATTAATAAATGAGAGAGAGAAAATTCAACCGAAGAATATGTGTATGCACCAAGCCATAAAATATGATATTACATTTATCTTTTACAGGTTATCTTATTATTTTAATTAATAAGATACATTAATAATTCATTAAAAAATATGCACAACCCTAATAAAACTTGTAGTCCTGTATGGGTGTGAGAGTTTGACACTAGCTAAGGCCGACGAAGAAAAATTGAAAATATTTGAAAGGACGATACTGAGGAACATTTATGGTCCAAGTTGTGTTGATGGAATATGGAGAATAAAATACAATGACGAGTTATACAGACTATACAAAAATAATAACATGTTACACATCTGAAAAATATGTAGGCTGAAATGGTTAGGACACGTAAAAAGGATGGAGGATATTAACCCAAGTATGAAGCCAGCATTCACAAAGGTAGAAGGAAATAGAAGAAAAGAAAGGCCCAAGTTAAGATGGCTAGACGGAGCCTTGAAGGACATACAAACATTAAAATTTAAAGCATGGTGGATATAGGCGCAAGATAGGAATAGATGAAAGGATATCATTAAGGAGGCTAAGGCTCACAAAGGCATGTAACGCCGGTGAAGAAGAAGAAGAATGCATTAAGCCGTAATCAGGTAATTTAAATTATCATAAACACTAAAATATTCTCTTATGTCCTCAAAATGTCATAATAATTTATACTATATCCCGATAATTATTGTAAAGTATTGTTGAATGTGAAGTAGCTGATCCTTAGTTGATATTTTATGTGCTTTAAATTTAAACGACGTCTGGGACTAGATAATTTACAACGACAACCTTTAAGTTTATTCCCTTGGTAACGTTTCTTATTTTATAAAATTATGAAAAAAGTTATCTTCTCAACGGTGTGCATTGCTGCTTACGTTCTTTTTTTTATGAAGGAGTTTTCAATCAGATTATTACATTTATGTCTAATCTATGCCATTCAATAATTAGTTTTCATGAAAAATGTCTGATTGAAAATAATGAATGAGAAATATAGCCAATTCAGGCAAAATAAGTGATAATATAAATACCACGCAACGTTTCTGGGATCCTTGTGCCTTTCTTCAGGTGCTAAGAAGAGCCTAGAGAAACACAACTGCACTGGTCATTTGACAATACTCAAAAGCCTGATTAAAGGGACAAGGATCAAAGAAACTTGTGTGGTATTTATATTATCACTTATTTCGTCTGATCTTTCTTATTCATTAATTAGTTTGCATCATGATATTAGTTTGACATATCTGGCTGCGCACTGTGCAACCTTCCCCCTGGTCGTCGTTTCTGTCGTGTTCCCTCGGCCCCTGGGGATAGAAAATCTTCCTCCTGGAAGCAGTTTGTTTCGGGATGACGATATCCTGCAGATCGTTTGGGTGAAATGACGCGGTTTATAAATTTCGCACGTTGTGCTGGCTGGCTCCGTTATCGTGCGTGGTTTGTAAGTTAATGCTTCGCAGTGAGAGCTACGAGGTCGCTTATCAACGGTGTATCGCTTTCAGCTCCCCGTGCTTGTGTTGCGAGCCTAAATCAAGCAGGCTCGCTGAAGGCAGACCATCAAGATTGCTTTGTGGAGTGTGTACCTGCCTCCGTCTATACACTACACAGCGCCCGCCCTACAGCACTCTTTTCTGTTTTTCTTTACGTTGCCTCTATCTGCGGCTGCCATCGGACGAGCTACACAACACAAAATTTCCTCGATGAAAATGACATTTAATTATTTCTCAGAAATAAATTTTTAATACAACACACTGCCCATTTCAATAGAAGGTCAATTGTTATAATCATTTGACTTAAATAGTAAAATGTGAATTGGATCATTCTTTCAGGTTTTCCTTAATGTAAAATAATAGTAATACAAGGTTAATTTTCATTGATACGAAGAAATGTGTTACTGGAACGTTTAATTAAAGTTGAAGATAGTTTCATATTTATTTTTTGTACATATATATTGTAGTAAACCAATTATAAAACTACAATTTTTATATGTTTTGCTTAACGTTCGGGCGCCAATTTGTGGTAAATACAAATAATTTACTGTTTTCAATTTAATTTACAAAGAAAGCCACACGTTGACGACGCCAATTATATATTCACACTTAAGCCCCACGTTGGGCGCCAATTTTGTAGTAAACCAATTATAAAACTACAATTTTTATATGTCGTGCCCCACGTTGGGCGCCATTTTGTAGTAAACAAATTATAAAACTACAGTTTTTATATGTATTGCCTCACGTTCGGGCGCCAATATGCGGTAAATACAAATAAATTACTGTTTTTCAATTTAATTTACAAAGAAAGCCACAATATATATATATATATATATATATATAGTAGAGATTAAAATTGATAATTAATTAATAAATTCTTTTTTTAATTATTGGCGATGTAACTCTCAGACCAGAGCATTGTAAATAACTGCATTGTTTGGCGAGAATGCAGAGGCCATAATGGTTGCTTCGAGGTATTGTCAAAAATACATATACAAACGTTCAGAACTTTAGCGGAGCCCTGTTGCCCGTTACCAGTTGTAGTCAGATATTGAGAAAGTAGACAAATAATCATATTTAGAGAGCATACGTCAGAATGTGTGTGTGTGTGTATTTCGAGGTCCTGAAATGGCTTGATAGTCGGCGAATCAGGAAGGCGCTGAAATTTTTCCAAAGTGATAAGAGAGTAGAATCAGTGCTATGGCCTGTCAGTGAAATAGTGTTCTAGATAAAAATAAACTAAAACAAATCACGTGTCCACAAACATGTGCAGCTCAAACATAATGGTATATAATTATATAACTTTTCAGATTATTAATAGTTTTTTGTTATTTTTAATTGAAATTCTTTTTTTCCTACTGTATTTATTAGAGGACCTATAAGTGGCCCTGAAATTGAGATTTCTCATAAAATCTGAGGCTTTAATTTAAAATGTAAAATTAACGAAGATAAAATTTGTTAAATAAATTATTATTTTGTGATATTTTTATAAAACAATTAGTGTTTAATTTCGATTTCCTTCCCTTTTACATAATTTGGCACTCCAACGTGAAGTCAATTTTGAGTGCTACATAATTTGGCGCCGCAACGTGCTGAAAATTTCCTTCTAGTAATTTTATAAAGTATATTTTAGAATATATTGTAGAGACAACATTTGTGTTTTGAAAGGATTTTTTACAATTTAATTAATTTTGTATTGTCGGCGTAATAATTATGTCTCAGGTATTGTATAACGACAGTCAGCGTGGCGCGTAAGGTTATGGATTGTTTCCTTCTTGATAAAAAAAAATAGAACTCACTTGCAAACAGTATTATGTAGTTTACAATATTTGCCTGTTACATTGGGCAACCAAAAAGATCACCGTTACCCGTACAAGAGACATATGTCCAATATCAAACTTCCCGTTCATAAACAATTTGTTGTCTCCGCCAAATATAACATCAATTCGAAACATCAATTTGATTGGCAAATTGCTATTGATAACATTCACTGGACAATAATTATGCAAGAATGAACTCAACAATTAATATGATCACTTACTGTTGCACTAACCACTCTTTGCTTTTCTATTTACTGCTGAGTTCGTCACATTGCTTGTGCGATGGTTCGTTTTACCAGCTCTTGCGTTTTAAATCATCTGACTAATACAACAAAGATTGTAGTTATTTTTTAGGGTAACAGGCTACACATAGAGGCAACTCCCCTTTAATAGCATAGGAAGGGATTTGAAAGGGAGGGTGAGGAAGGGTAGAGGAAGGTAGCAAGGGTTAACTACGGCCCCCGGGCTATAGTTTAAGGATCCTACCCGGCATTCGCCTAATGCAGGGAAAACCATAGAAAAACCTGCATCGGGTAGGTCGGGCATTCGGTACTTGTCCCATGCCCTTCCGATAGCGGGAGAGGAGTTTGCTGTGGGGACGCAGCATACCCTTCTCCGTGCCTCGACCAGTTTAGGAGGCAGCTGGCCGACTATTCCAATGGGAATAGGAAACAACTCTTACCGTATGCCCAAGGTCTGCGACCCCGGAACATACACCTCTGAAAACAGGCCTCGGCTTGTGGGAACCTTAGTTCAAAAACGGAGAGGAAAAGGCATACCCAAAGGTAGCCCCTTCGTATCTCTCCTAAAAGGTTCTGCCTGCGAGGGAACATCCCTCGCAGGTATTGCCTGCGTGAGAATAGCCCTCGCAGATTGCAGAAACATTGTGTGATATTTAATTTTTCACTTAAAATTTTAGACTGTTATTTCATTATTAATTTATGTAATGAGAATCAAAGTTGTCAAATATTTTTTATATGAGACTCGTATAGAATTATTAACGTTTTCTTTCTGAGTTTAATATGGAGTTATTGTCGAAAGAATGGGGGGGGGGGTTGAAAATATAAGAATTTAGGAACTTATTAATTAGTTTTCTTATAATAATTCGACTGAGTAAAAACATTGCGGATGGAATAGTAAAGCATGTAATGAAATGTTAGAAAAGTAATAAACATGCATAATTTTTTTTTATAAAATTTGTAATATCTCAATAGAATTGTTAAATTATTTATCATATAAAGTAATCAATAAAAATAGTTAATTACGAAACAACGATGCAATAATATGGCTTATAGTATTAATTCATAATCGTATGTAATTTGTAAAATAAAAAACATTATATCTCATTCTTGTGACACAACTACTTTAAATTCAGAAAAATTTATATATTTTTTAAATTTACTTGTAATTTTATGCAGTTAATAATGATGCACTTGTGTTCGATAAATGAAAGACAACTGTATACAAAATTTTCTAAAAAAACTTTAAATATTTTGCCTCATTTTTTTCTATTTATTCTAAGAGTAAATAAGACTCAGAATCTGGTGTTGACAAAAAATAATAAAAAAATCCTAGGCTGTAAAAATAAATAAAATAAGTAATAATTAAAGGATAATTTGTGTAAAAATATATTTTGGACAAATACTGGTTGCCTTAAAAATTAAAGGTGATTTTTACTAAGTTATGTAAATCATAAAGGTCTAATTTATTTGCAGCCATTAATTCCAAATCCCGTATTTTGTAAATATTTAAATAAAATTTTTCTTTAAATATGTATTTTTTAAAATATGGGAATTAAGTATTATTTTTCTTTAGCGTTACTTGAGTTTCCCAAAATAATAAGAACTGTACCAGCTTCATTCTGATTGTATTTTTAAAATCATAAAAAATAATTTTAAATTTTTTAAATGTCGTGGTAGAGTAATTTAGTTATATTCCGATTGCAAAAGAAAATTAATGTGTATACAACCATCTTTCGAATCTATGCTACACCAAAAAATGTAACAAAGTTTATTTAATTACCAGTAAAAAAATGTAATGTATACGTATTTTAAATCTCAAGACAATCTTGTTTTTTTTGCAATTCATGGAACTTATCAATACGCAGAAATCATTGTTTATTCCAAAAACTATATCTGATATACGGTTATGTTGTATTCTGTTTAATATTTTACCTCTCAACCTGTTGTGATACAGTAATTTTAGTGTGTAAAATAATCTTTTAATTTTCAAGAATAAAAATCAGCGGCGTTGTTTCAGACGTGAATTGAATACACATACTTGCAATGATATTTTTTTCATAAACTCTTGACCTAGTTTTATTTAAACATGATTTATGGAAAATAAAACTATTACAGAAGCTGTTTCGATCTATTCTGCCATTTGCATCTAGAAATGCGCACCTGATCGAATTTTCATGTGGCCAAATCAAAGACTTGCGAGTAAAATGAAACAATTTCCAGTGCAAACCTCGCGGGACATGTTCCTCCCCTGTCTGCTGCAGCCAGGGCTGGGGAGTTGTTCTGCACGTGCTCCAGAACAAACACAAAGTAATAACGAAATGTAAACACCGACTCAACACGAGCACACAGAACAGATTCCGTTGATAAACTCTCCATTTAAGTGTTACATTGCTTAAAGGGAATTACATTGGTCTACTGAGTTCATACGAGTATTCCCTCCATATCTCACTCGTACTTCGGACCCATTACGAATTATAATCCAATGATAATAAATATTGCGTTTCTGATTTATTTATTACAAACGTAATTCTACTTTTTTTTACTGTATTTCGGTTATATTACATCAATGAGGAAAATTACGTGGAGACAAAAACTATATTTGATTTCTACTGAAATATACTTTAATATAGCCGTTGATTAAGAAGAAATATATGTATTAAACGTTATTTGATCCTCAATAGAATTTCAGTCTCCCTCAATATTACGAAATTGAAAATTCATGGCATAAGAAAACATTAAATACACAATCTCAACAAAGGAAACAACGGCCAACGCTGTAATCAGGAAACTTTAAATTAATTATCTCTAATATGAATTTCGATTTATATTAAATATTGGAAATTAGGTTAGGGTTAATGTATGTTTCTTTAATTAAATAATTTTATCATAAGCCGAACCTTATTTCCAATATATAAATTAAGAATCCTCGCTTTATTTAAAACTAGATAATTTAATTCAATTTAAATATCACCGTCTACGGAAATAAATTTAAAATTTATACAGTCTTTCTTCACTGACTGACCATTAAATTATATTCTCTTTAATATAATTTTTTATTTCGTACAACTGGAATTAAAAATCATCTTATCTAATACGTATTTGTGTTTGAACTGAATTACTCTTTATATATATATATATATATATATATATATATATATATAACATAATTAGTAACCAGAAATATACTAATAAATTGAAAAAACAATAAAAATAATGAAAATCAAAATAACCAAACTAGAAACTTACATATTTTCTGATCTTACTGTATTACGGAAAATTAAGGGAAAACTTAAGAACGATAATAAATTTAAAGAAAAAACTTAAAATTATAAACAGAGGTAAAACACAAAATTAGAAAGGAAAAACAATATGATAAATTGTTGAAATTAATTGTGGTCAACATAATTGTTGAGAATGTTACATACGACAAACTAAACGTTCTAAATGACCCAAAAACAATCACAAAACCTTCAGTCAAAATGTTGTCACTATACATAAATTCGAGTAAAACCATCGAAAAATTGATTAAATTTTAGACAAATCAAAAAATTTACTAAAACGTTATTTATCAGAAATGCTAATTATTATAACAACTGTAAACACACTAAATTCACATAATGATAACTTAAAATTAAGTCATATTTACAATCGTATAATTTTTATTTCTTGCCCGAAAAACTTTAAAAACATATCCAAAATTTATTTCAGGAAATGTATGGTTTGATATTAAATATTATTAATTTTAAGATGGAATAATCCTAAGAAATAAATGTTATATAAAAATTGGTTCTGAGTTATTGTTTGTTATTTACACCATTTATGAAAAAAATACTGGTACAGCAGAAATATAACAAACAAATTGATAGTGGTACAAAAAATGTACTCTAACGTTGTGTTGAATAAAATACTTTTAATAAAATAATTTATGACCTTATACCTACGATTTTTATTTTTTATATTATGACGACGTTTCGATATCTTTTTGCATCTTGTCCCGGTATTGACCAAATAAACCTAATAAAACGACAAAAGATATTAAATTTACATACACAGTTTTAAAAGGATCCCCTTTAATAGCTTGTTTCGTAATATTGTGTTAATTTGGTCAATACCTGAAGAAGATACAGAAAGGTGTAGAAACGTCGTCATAATATAAAAAAATAAGAAGTGTCTGTACAAGGTCATGAATTGTTTTTATCAATTTGAAACAGACGTTAAGTTAAAACTTTGAAAATGCCAGCAAAAATTGTCGTTAATTTATTTAACTTGGTTTGATGCGTACTTTTCTGTTTCAAATTGTGTTGAAGCCGAAGTTCTCCTGGAGTAATTCATGCACCTTATCTGACGACATGACAAAATCATCTCCAAGCTTATCTTCGCGCTTCCTATTTTTTTTTTCCATCTGGTACTTTTCGACATAAAATAGCAACCTCATTCACCACGTGAAATCTTGATAGAGTGTCTACAGCTGCATCAACAATGAAGACAGTAAAATAGGATCAGAATAAATTTTCACAAATCTAAATCGTGTTTACAGAGAGAACCGCAAAAAAAAGGAAGCAGCGGGGGTCGTTGCATGTAGTGATGGGGTTGCGGGGGTTGTTTCATCGACGAGCCGCTCGCAGCCCGGAATTAATTATTCATTGTTGTGTGAGCCGGCCCCGGGGGTAATAGAATCAGCGCCAGCCGAAAGCCGAGCGATTAGTAGCGGCTTAACGAAGACAGATGCGGGGCCATCTGCTGTTGACAAAGCGTACCGCTCACTGTCTGCCCAGAAGCCATTTAAATAATGAATTTGGAAAAAAAAGAAAACCAAGCTGTCTGCTCGCGACCGGTTTCTCTTCTCCGTCTCCGTTTCCGTTCCGTGGTCTTAGCTCCAGACAGTCAGTTAAAAGGTTATTCACTCAGCTACGGTGGCCTCAGGTTACCGAACTCAGGTACACAGTGTAATCCAAGTTGGGCTCGAACGAGTGGATATAATAATCATGTCCTTCATATATTAGCTTGGGATTTGCAGAAAAAGTACGATATAAGACCTATTGCTCTTTCCAATATAATAATTATTTTGCTGTGGTATAAAAGTTATTAGCCTGATTTATGAATAAAGTGCCGGTGGTTGTTCATACTCTATTACATTATTTAATTTCTTTCTGAGGACATTCTACATCCTTGACCAGTTATTCTTCTTTCTGTATATCCGTTTTAGTTATCTATGACGCCTACGGGTTTGAAAATATCAATTATAAAGTGTGATATATAGAAAACACTTAAAAAACACGTTTAAATATATATATATATATATATATATATATATATATATATTGTAATAATTAATATAATAATAATATAATGGCTGAATTTAACAAATGAAAAAAAAACACAAATTTACTTTTATATGGGAATCAATGATTATGTGGCGTTTTAAATTAACAACTATTAACTTTAAACAATTAACAAAATTTATTATCAATTTTAAAACAAGTATAAAATACACAAAATATTTGGCATCTCAGGGTCTTGATCTGGGTTTGATAAATGGCAGAATTTAAATAATCAAAATTACATTTACTTTTTATGGAAATCAATACGTCTAAACATAGACGAAATTTGTTGCGGAAGAAATAATTCTAAAGATTGAATTTAACAATTTCAATTTTATCAAAAATTAACAATCTCATTCTATCGATAATTAAATAATTAAAATTAAAGAACGATCTGACTTTTATCTTTTTAACACGGTTTACAAATTATTTTAAAGTTTTTCTCTACTTACGGCCGCCCAGGTCTCATTTTTAGTTTTTCGTGCACAATTTTTGGGACATCACTGATTCTAAGTTCTCACAGACTCTAATTGGCGTTGTTTGTTAGTTGGTTTACCACAAATTGGTTGGTTCTCGATGCTTTACTGCAACCTGGATTTGTAGATCTCGTGGCTTTAGTTGACAATGGACTTCATTGGTTTGTCTGAATATTGCTTTACTTTTTAATAACTGAAAGCATGTTTGTGACTGGGCCACAATCTTTCGTTCTGCTTGCCAACTGTAAAACTTTTCAATGAGTTCTTTTCGTCCGTTCTATTCGCTGTCTGCTGACCGACTGTACTGTTCAAATTTTCGTGACTTTGAATTTTAGTCTTTTCTCCTCGCTGCCTACGGCCCGACTGAACTCTTCGTCTCGTAGATTTTGAGCGTGTAGAACCTCAACAATGTTTTCTTTGCCTTGCCGGATTGTTGCGGCGTCCGCTCTATATCCACTAACAATGAGTCCTCTACAATCCAACTTTCCAATTAGAACAATGTCTTAATTACCTATTACTACAATATATATATATATATGTATATGTATAAAATATAGTTGATTTTTAATTAAAATAAACCACACGTTGGAGCACAAAATATAATAATCAAATTATTCATTTAGATTTAAAATGAACAAATTAAAAGTTGAAATGATAGCATTTTAAATTAAAAACAAGAATTCAAAATATGAAAACAAAATTAATTTAATAAAAACAAATTCTTATCTCAATTGGAATTTTTTTACAAGTCGGTAATGTGCCACGGCTTAATTTCAGGGCCGACTATCGGGCCTCCGATAAAGAATGTTACAAAATGACAATTAAAACTTACCATGCAAAAAATTCTTAACTTAAATAATTATTTAAATACGAAATCTGACGATAATTATTATTTACACATTCGGTTTACAATTAATAAATTTATGTTTTGTTTACTTTACCCTTAGCTGTTCGTCTGGGCTCGATCTCACTCGATTTTTGTTAAACACATCACAGAAAGGCCATATTTCACTGAATTTAAGGATGTTTTATTTTTCAAACACAAAGTACTTCCTGCTCTTAACTGTTCATAACGTTGTTTTTAAAACTTTGATAATTGCATAAATAATGCCAATAGACAAAATACTTCAGACTGTCGACTCGTAATTCCAAAACCCGGGACTTTAATATAAGATGTCTCTGTTGCCTAATTACACTTTTTCAAATATGGTAACAGGAACTTTGAATCAGAGACTCCACAAAAAAAAGACCTTTCGCCTTCCTACTCCGAGAAACTCTGAATTACATTCTCCTCAAAACACAATTTCGCCTTCATGGTCCAAGCAACTCTGAATTTCATCCGCGTCAAAACACAAATTTTCGCCTCCATGGACCAAGCAACTCTGAATATCTCAGGTTCTGTACGTCCCAGTACTGCCTGAGGCAATAATGCAACTTTAGCAAGCAAGCATTATAGGCTCCATATTCTTGTAGACAATCCTCATATTTACGCCGCCGATAATAAAAATCGCAAAATTTGGTTTATATTTTTAATTATCACAATATATATTTCGTTATTTATTTTGTGTTCATATGGGGAGATACCTGTACTATGGTGAACGTTCACGACTTATTTATTCTCTCAATTGTGAAGCCTCTTCCCTCCTGACCCTAGTCTGACGTCACAATGTCCGGAATGTGCGAACGTGACACGACGTGAGAAATTTGAAGGTGGAGGGATCAGTAAAGGGCGAGGAAACGTGGAAACCCGCTTGGAGAAGAAATTTGTATTTAGAGGGTTTAATTTTGACATTATCCCAAAGAGACTCGATTATAATCGATGACCCTCAGGCCCCCGAGATTATGTGGAAAGATGTCGGATCTACGAGGTCGGCCGAAAGTGACAGTGCTTAAAATTGAGTAAATTAAAGTAAAGAGTGAGATTTAAAATGAAAAGTAAGTCCTATAGAGAAAAAGTTATGGAAATGATAATTTGGCGGAAAGAAACTGCTCTAAGAGAATCTACGCGACCGACTTCGAGTTGAGCAGCACCGAAAACAGATGACGTCAAGGGTGTATTATAATCTTGCCATTGCTTAAATTAGACACCTAGTTCGTGAGATTAAGAACTAAATGTCATTATTGTTTATCAAGACCAATGATTTTTATAGAGACAAATGAATACTTTTGTTATGAAACCCCCTGTGAGCTGTATTGGAAATGACCTAAAGCGAGGTTATGTTCTAGTTACTGGGAATAAAATAAACGTAAGAAAACTGTTTCCAAATATCTTTAATTTTTTGCGGATAAATAACTAAAAATAATCTCAGCGGAGTGGTAAAATTAATGTCAAGCAGAAATTTAGTGGGACGTTATTACGTACGTATTGCATATAAAATTGCACGGTGACGTTTTTATTCGTAATGTGCCACAAACAATACAATAAATTATTTACAAGTTACAGAAGGCAATTATTTGCAATTTTCATCGTCTGTTGCATTATTGATATCGTCGGTACACGTGCT
This sequence comes from Zhengitettix transpicula, assembly GCA_037074705.1. Lineage (NCBI taxonomy): Eukaryota > Metazoa > Arthropoda > Insecta > Orthoptera > Tetrigidae > Zhengitettix > Zhengitettix transpicula. The sequence continues at coordinate 28,760,027 of CM073596.1, forward strand.
TACAATGCTGAACAGAGAGAACGACGTTAGTATGTGTCACGTCCTCTTACGCTCCTCTCCTTAAACGTATCGATAGAAATGGATGGTGGACAATACAAATGGAAGAAGAGTAGTCGTGAAAAATCGCCTTTCTCGGTAGCGTAGAAGGACTTACGACGTGAGAAATGGCGGACTGCCGCATTACAAGTGGCCGCTGTCTCCTGGTAGAACGAGCAGGATCGGAAAACTTAACATTTTGCCGCCTCCATGACTAAGTAAACTACCGACATTTTCTTGACATAATGACTGTCAATGGAAAAATGGAATGTACTTATCAGCACAAACAGTATATAACAGATAGTGTATTCTACTATTTTTTCTCCGTATATTTATTCATACGTTTCCGTGAATCTATTTTTCAGAAAATGTAATCATTACATATAGATAATATCAGAATAAATTGCCCTTAATTTAAAGCTAATAAAAATATATTCAAACCTTCTTTTGCAATACTTAGAATAAGAATTATATATATATATATATATATATATATATAATAGAGATTAACATTGTGTAATATAAGTTTTATTTAATATATTTTCTTAAATAATTCGTGTAACTCAAGAATGCAGCGACTGGAAAGGTTGCTACTTTACTATTGTCGGCAAAGCGTATGTAATACAGAACTTTGGTGGAAACAGTCAGAGTGGTTTTAGGAACCTGACCGCAGTGGTCACGGCAGTGTGTTTTTGGAGCCTGACCAGTGTGGTCATGGCGAATGTGGGTGTTTTGGGAGCCTGAAAAGCGAAAAATTGTGTTGGCCATAGAATACGAGTCCGGTTTGGAGTGCAAACGATAATTTCTTGACAAGCTTCTCTAGTGACTTTAACCAATATAAAAATATAGAACGACGTAACGTTCGTTATTCGTTGTTTGAGAGGTGTCCGATTGGCCGGCATTATTTTATGTGAAACGTCATTGTAATCAGTGTTGTGGCCTGTTCTTTATACATTTTCTTTAAAGGAAATAACTGTGAAGTGCACAATACGGTACCAGACCAGCTATAAATGAAATGGTATGTAGAAAATTTATTTTCTAAAATATAATGTAAATATAATTTACCGTCAGATTTCTCTAGTGTTTTTTTAGATTCTTTTGTACAATTTTGTTATTGTAAATTTAATTTGTATTTTATTTTGTAACTCTTTTGGTTCTAATTTCAAGTCACTATCATTCTTAGAGGCCCAGTAAAAGACTCTGAGGTTACGAGTGTGTGGCAATTTTTTTAAAAAATTAAAGTAAATCAAAATTTATACTAAATAATTTTTATCTTTTTAAAAATTTGTTTAATTCAAGGATAAATCCTATAAATTATCTTTTGCTTTAAAATTCATTTTTTACTTAATTTGACACTCCATGTGTAGGAAATAACTTTTCATTAATTTGTATTCTACATAATTTAGCTGCAACGTGGTGGAATTTTTATTATTATATAAAATAGAATACTACACAACCTGGAACTTATTTGTTATTAGTATTTTTTGAATAGTACATAATTTGGCACCAACGTGTTGGCTTTTATTTTTCCTTTAATAATGTGTATACTACATTATATATATATATTGTAACGAAGAAGTATAAACATTTTACAATAACATAATATTTCAGCCCTTATATCTCTTCTCTTGTATTGATAATAATACGAGCTTATAATCATAAAATTTAGTACAACACAAATTATTTACAGTAGTTTTCGCATTCAACGGTTACGTGATTCATTTATTGAATTATGACTATCATACTTCACATTCAACATTAAAAATTTAAATTCTAGGATGTAATTAAATGTTGTTACATTTATTTATAAACTTGCTAATGGAAATACTCACTATTCTACTAAGAAGACCTTTGACATCAACATTACATATAAATCCTCCAATTCACAACTTTGCCCCCGTCAAACATTGAAATACCCGATTAATTATCACAATGTAGTTAATTTCTTGTAATGATTGGCATTTTGTGTGTATCGGTCAAACCATGAGAGCTTTGTAAACTAGGATTAAGAAACATAAGGCGAACTACAAGCTTGAAGTGGAAAAACAATCAGTTATGTCTAAACATTGTATCCCAAACAGCTACACTAGAAAATACTATGATTATACATACTGAATATATATTTATATATTATTTAAAGCCAGGTTAATTTCTGAAATAATTAAAATAATGTTAAACAAATATTCCATTAATGTCTAAAGAGATGGAGGAGGACTTATCATCTACGAAATATTACTTTCTTCTTAACATCTTTGACAAGTTTATTATGGTGACGTCGTTTGACGGTTTAGTCTAAGGTTAACGTTCAACTGTTAAGGTCCGCAATAGGTGGAAAAAAACGTAAAATATTATTCTAAATTGTCTGTATTAGGTGATATTATCAACTTATAACATTTAGGAGACATATTATCGAACAAGATCATATATGCAGCTGAAGAGTGTAAAACTAGCAAAATGTAAACCCTTGCGGGAATTCTTGGTTAAATTTTGAGGCAGACCCTGGAGGAGAGATTTCCCGCAGTTTTGCATAATTTTCAGAAGCGAAGGAACGCCCAGCGGTTCGTTGTTAACGATTCAGCAAGTGAGCAGAGGTTCCGTAAAAAGCGCGAAGCATTGTCTGACCGGAATTGCCGCCTCGTTTGAGAGTGTCAGAGCCCCCTGGAATGCTGGCTAATATTGATGGTAATGTTCGTTGTAGCATTCCGGCAGCAGCCCTGAGGAATGTGCGAGGCATTTGGACCGAGGCTGGCGCTACAGAGACCTAACTGCAACACCTCACAAACGTATATTCAGACTTCTGTAATAATCTCCCACAGTAAGTAAGTACAGTAGCCAAACTAATCAAATTAGTTGTCTCCTTCCAGTTTACTCGCGTAATGATTTGATTGATCCATACTGGAACAATTATACAGGGTATTTTCTTAAAAAAATATTAAGAATTGAGTGACTAATGCATTTTATTCATGATTATCCGATATTTACATGAGTAATTTTAACATATTTTTTGCCTGGCCTCTATCATGAAGAGTTTTCACGAAACTGTGTGTTCTTAAAACGGTATCTGTAAAAACAACGGGTGTTTCACCGTACGATTACACACATGTCTCCTAGAAAGGGATTTTAAATATAGCTCAAACGCCATAAAACAAGTTATTTCTGTTTTCCTAGCACTCGGTATTACTGACGTGCAATGAACTGAAAGTATTAGCGGTGTAATTGCAATGTCACTATAGGCGTGACGCAGCACGTTAACCTGCTGGAGTGTTCTAGATCCACCAGCTACGTGGTACGAAATATATAAATAAATTTTGCGGGGTTAGAGTCAGGACGTATACTTTGTTTCGAAATTCAATGTTCTGGTAGGTGTTCAAAGTGACACTCGTCGATAGTAAGAATGGGTAGTCGAGTCAAGGTTAATAGCACATGTGAGAAGAAGAAGAAGGTGTAGACAGGCTATCTATAGGGTAATCCACATAGTAGCAACTCCCCTCTTATAGGGGGATGCGGTGAGGTAGAGCAAGGTAGCCCCCGGGCTATGGCTTAAGGATCCTACCCGGAAATTCGCCTCAAAGTGATGCAGGGAAAACAATAGAAAAACCAGCATCAGATAGGTCGGGCATTTTTTACTTGTCCCACGGCCTTCCGAAGGCTGGAGAAGGGTTAGCTGTGGGGTCGCAGCTTTCCCCTCGCCTTGTCTTGACCGACTATACCAACAGGACTACAGTATGCCCATTTATTTTAAGAGCAACAGGCTACTTGAGGGAAATCCACGTTGGGCAACTCCCCTTTAATAGCATAGGAAGAGATTTGAAAGGGGGGATGTGGAAGGATAGAGGAAGGTAGCCAAGGGTTACTAGAGCCCCCGGGGCTATATTTTAAGGATCCTACCCGGCATTCGCCTAAATAAATGCAGGGAAAACCCTAGAAAAAACTGCATCAGGTAGGTCGGGCATTGAGTACTTGTCCCACGCCCTTCCGATAGCGGGAGAGGAGTTTTCTATAGGGTAATCCACATAGTAGCAACTCCCCTCTTATAGCTTCGGAAGGGGATTTGAAAGGGGGGATGCGAAAGGGTGGAGGAAGGTAGCCAAGGGTTAACTAGGACCCCCGGGCTATGGTTTGAGGATCCTGCCCGGCATTCGCCTAAAATAAATGCAAGACAAACCCTAGAAAAACCTGCATCAGGTAGGTCGGGCATTGGGTACTTGTCCCCCGCCCTTCCGATAGCGGGAGAGAAGTTTGCTGTGGGGACGCAGCATCAGCCGAGGTGTGTTTTGTCTGAGAGAGACAAATCTTTTGTGTTTGAAAAAATCCTCCTTTTCTTGCTGTTTTGCCCCGTCCAAGTGGTAGTCGCTCATCCTCTGGACAGCCTGCTTGAGGATTCTGGCCATTGTAGGTGTCAAACTGTGAAGTGTTTGGAAAAGTAGAGACTTTGTAAACCTTTACTTATTGTAAATCAATTGCTTCATTTTCATTATGTCCCACAATATACCCTGAGAAAATATCATGTTCTACACAAAGCCCTCTAATTTCATATTGTTCCCATAAAAACAGCTGATCATTTCACGCATACTTTTATTGTTTCATGTTTCAATTCTTTTGTAAATTCCATAGTAGATGTTAATTGTCTATTAATCTTCAAAGATGTCTGTTTAAACGAAAACCTCGTCCATATTCAATAAGTTTAAATAATTGTATGTTAAAATTCCACTCATCACAACGTTGGTTTATTACATTAAATAGAAGTAATTTTTACGGTATTTTTAAAATAAAGTTCTTTACACACTAAGTCGGTCTTCCATAAAAATCTTCAAAAACATATTGATGTTTCTAATTTAATTGACATTATCAATAATGTATCCCCGTTTTATTATTAATTGTTAGTAATAAATTCAGTTGGTCATAAAGTTTATAATAAATATATATTCGTATATATTCTAGACGTATCCATCATATTGTTTCATTTGCACAGGACTAATTGAAATAAATACGTAAATAAAAATAGCCCTCTTAGGATCGAAACTAATGAAGTATTACCTCAGCAAAGAGTCAAATAAGCGTACAAATTTTATTTTAAACAATTCACTTATTGTAAAAACTCTGGAAATATAACAAGCAAGTCCTAATGTATGAAAATTCAGCACTGTCATAAGCTACGTTGGAGGAATACAACTAATTCACGAAAGACATTTATATTTATTACTGAAGTTTAAAGATTTTTCAACAGTAAGAGGAAACTTTCCAAACTAAGTTCCATGGAGTGGAATTTGATTTAATCGCGTTAACTCCGATCTGAGAAGAGTCTTCAAAACTGTTAAAACTTTAACGTAAGATAAATTTCTGGGGTACTGTTAAGTTTGCAATATTTTCCATAATATCCAAAACCAACACACCTCATTTAAGGTAAAGTTGTGATTAAAAGTTCGTTTTTGTTTACAAACTTCAAACTCTACTTGTCAAGGACCACTTTGTTCTTTCCCCGTGTACTGGCATGACCTTTTACCATTTAGCACTATAGGAAATAGCTAAATAAGACGAATAGTCTTGAAACGCTGGAATATATTATCATCATTATTATCACAGACAATATATAATTTATTATTTATAAATATATTATTGTGGTGAGACATTTGATATTCTCTATATAGTTTCATTACGTCAGGTTTACGTATTATGCTTCTTAAAGGTAAATTTAACCTAAATATATTATGAGTACATACTCTATTTTTTATTCTTTTTAGAGTAACAGGCTACACGAGGCTAATCAACTTGGTGGCAACTCCCCTTTAATAGCATTGAAAGGTAGCCAAGGGTTAACTAGGCCCCCCGGGCTATGAAAAAGGATCCTATCCGGCATTTGCCTAAAAGTGATGCAGGACAAATCCTATATAATCTGCATCATGTAGGTCGGACAGTAGGAGAGGGGTTTTCTGTCGGGAGGCATTTCCTTCTCCGTGCCTCGACCAGTTTAGGAGGCAGCAATTCCGACTATTCCAATGGGAATAGCGGACAACTGTTACCGTATGCCGAAGGTCTGCGACCCGGGAACATACACCTCTCAAAACAGTCCGAGATGCCTCGGAGACAGGGAAAAACATCCATAGAGGTAGCCCTCTACGTCTCTCCTAATTTTTTTTTTTAGGGTAACAGGCTACATAAGGGTGATCCTCATTGGGCAACTCCCCTTTAATAGCATAGGAATGGATTTAAAACGGGCGATGTGGAAGGGTAGAGGAAGGTAGCCAAGGGTAACTAGGGCCCTCGGGCTATGGTTTAAGTATCCTACCCGGCATTCGCCTAAAGAAATGAAGGGAAGACCCTAGAAAAACGTGCATCAGGTACGTCGGGCATTGGATACTTGTCCCTCGCCCTTCCGATAGCGGTAGAGGAGTTTGCTGTGGGGACGCAGCATTCCCTTCTCCGTGCCTCGACCAGTTTAGAGAAGGGAATGCTGCGTCCCCATAGCATACTCCTCTCCCGCTATCGGAAGGGCATGGGACAAGTACCCAATGCCCGACCTACCCGATGCAGGTTTTTCTAAGGTTTTCCCTGCATTTCTTTAGGTTAATGCCGGGTAGGATCCTTAAAATATAGCCCGGGGGCCGTAGTTAACCCTTGGCTACCTTCCTCTACCCTTCCGCATCCCCCCTTTCAAATCCCTTCCTATGCTATTAAAGGGGCGTTGCCCAATGTGGATCACCCTCAAGTAGCCTGTGGCCCTAAAAGAAAAATTATAAATATATTATTATGGTGAGACAGCAACAGTTAGATATAATTCTAAATGATTACTCTTAAAAAGGAGTAAATCCTATTTGAAATAAATAATTCCATAGTGCAATCAATGTTAACAGGATATCTGCAGGACGAATAATCAAAAATATTTGTTATCATAAAACTACGGCGCTTATATTAAGTATAGAATCAGTTGGGTCATTATTAAATAATAATTGAAGCAACATATGGTAATGTTATCTTAAACGTTTAGATATCACATAAATTTATGGTATACAATTTTAATTTTTTAGTAATAATGATAAAAAACTATCGTATTATTTTAATAAAGCCCAGAAAGCTTTCGATATAAGGTCATAATCAATCTGTGGACTGAAACACATTTGAGCACAATATTTAAAATAATAATCACACTCATCACTACAGAACTCCTCCAGAACATAATATCCAACTTCTTGAGATTTCTTTTCTTAAAAAAAAAATCGGAGACTGTAACAAAGATTTTTATCATTATTATTAATATATTAAAAACAAAAAATGTTAATTTTATTATAGTTTAGTTTTTCTGTCTGTATGAACTGTAATAGGCGTGTTAGTAATTTCGGATAGTACAAGAGGTGATAAAAATTCAGGAGTTTTATTAAACAATTAACTGTAAAGACGAGGGATATATGTTTGCTTCTTGACTTGGCTTCTCCGTACACAAGTTAAATCCGGGTGTGTCTGGCGCAGTTGGTAATCTGATAAAAGTGAAAGGAGCTCATCTCTGCCTCGTCGGCTTGTCGACGCGTTAAGGCCTCCAAGACGGGAGTTAATGTGAGGGATTGATCACGCCTCTTATCATTATCGCTCCTCTACTCTCCGCGACTGAGATATAAACCCTCCTCGTCTTCTCCACGACGATCGCTTCTGCTGAGGCTGCCTCCCGTTGCTCTCTTTTCTTTCCCCTACTCGTACACATTTATATGAAAACAAGACGGCAACGAAAGCTCGCTTCGCAACGAATTATTCAGGACCCTGCCGACGTTGCAATCTTTCCGCCCGGTTGCTCCTTTCTGCATCTCTCTTCTTCTGCTGAAATCTTTTCCATTTAAAGTTATAATACATTGTTTGCTCTAAAATGAATGAGTAAGAAAGAAGGGTTCGGTAAAGACAACATATTTTCGTAGTTTACAGATCATCAAAGTGATTGAATCTGTGATCGTGGAATGAAGCAAATTTATTGGAAAATGAAATATTATTCTTTTATTTAAATTTTATCTTGAGTCGCAATAAAAATAACAAAGTTTGTATATTTTAACGAAATTGATTCCAAATTTGATTATAAATTTAAATAATTAATTTAACTATGTAATTGGAAATTCTACATTTCTCATTTACTATATATTTTGTATGTTTAGGTCTAATATATGATGACGGCCTAATGCCGTAATTATTTCCTGTTGAATAATACATTATTTTTTAACAAATTTTTCTTTAATAAGTTATAATTGCAAGTTTAACTATAAATTAATATTTAATTTATTTTTAAGTGTCCATGAAATAATTTATTAAATTAATTAATTTTATAGTATTTGTTTGTTACGTTGGCTATTCTATAACACTATTGCGATCTTTTTTTCTCCCTGAATATCTTAACCTCCGTTCGTTTCTTTTTTTGTAGTTTTGGATAATTTGGTCTGTTGTCAGTTCTTATTCAGGATGAGGATATGAGTTAACTTATAATGCCTGGTTCTAATCCTTGAGGAGAGTTTTGGTTTATAAAATTTTTATGTCTCGCTCTTTTACTTAAATAACCTGTAAATGTGTGAAAAAACGTACGTAGTTTTAAGAATATTATTCTGTCTCGGAACTCTTAAAAACATTCATGAGCTGCCACTCACTATAAATATATATTCATCGTTCGGTATGGTATGGTATGGTTTCCCACGAACAAAATGAAGTGTCTGTGTCTGATGAAAGTATGTTTTCCCGGTTTATTTTTTTTCCAAAATTGACAAAATTCTTTCCCGGTTGAGAATTATTCATTATATGTGTCTGCTCTTACACATATCTCTTTCTGTCTCCCTCCTCAAAAGACCGTAGAACTAAGTACCTAGCTTCTTTAGTTAACAATAAACAATGAAACTCCCTATCTGTCATTCTCCTTAATTATGCTTTCAGTTGGAGCAATTATGTCTTAATTACGGCGCAGTGCGAGATGAATTATAAGAGTCGTGGTTATTTTTAACGAGTAAATAATTGAAGGGAGATGATAAAGGACGATGGAACATTCCGAAAGAAGAAAAAGGGTCGTCCACTTGTTACCTCCACACACGGGACGGTTCATATTATATTCAACCTCGAATTAAGAGCTTTTTTTATTTTAAGCAAAGAGCGATGGAAAATGTTAGTTTAAATGGAAACGTATTTACGGACTTTTATGCTTCATTTGCACTTTATTTCAATGCGGAGTAAAGTTCTCAAGTGCCCAATTTATATGTATACCATGTTTTATATTATATATATAAAAATGTTGTATATTAATTAATTGTATATTTTAGTAATCGACTCGTTAGTTGGAAAATTTAAAAGTTTTTTTAAAATTAAAATATAATTATTTAACCTTTATACCTATAGCTGTTATGACAGAAAATAATTAACACACAGAAGTCAATACTGTGATTATGAAACAAATATTCAAAGTTTTCAGGGCGGAATATATATATATATATATATATATATATATATATACATATATATATATTGTAATGCCTTGAAGTAAAGGCATTGTTGCTGATTGATGGGCTGGGCCGTCGGAAGCAAGGCACATGCAGGGTGGCCTGTCGCAAGATAAATTTGTTAGGGCAGGCATTGTTCCTGATTAATGGCCTGGACAGGTCACTTGTTGACTTAGGATCGAGAGGCAGTTTGGGCGGTCTGAAGAATTTAGAACCGCGCACGTGTTTGCTAGCTGTTTGCTAAGGAACTGCAGCTGCATAACGTAAATATCGGGAGGAAACTGTCAACGGGCAATTGCGACGTAGTTTTGGAACAAAGGAAAAATGAAGAGACTGGTAGTATATAAGGGAGAAAAAAGACTGAAGTTAGTTAGCGTGGAAGAGGGGTGCTGTGAGCACCAAGTAGAAAATTATGAAAGAATAGAATTACAGGGAGATGTTGTGAATCAAAGTATTACAGAAATGTTTGTTTACAAAGATGATGTGGGAACAGCTGATGGGAGCATGGCAATGTGGAATTTCGAAAAAATTTTCAATTATGGAATTTCTAAAAAAAAATTTTTCGAATATGAAATTTCGAAAATTTTTTTTTTCGAATATGGAATTACGAAAAATTTTTTTTTCGAATATGGAATTTCGAAACTTTTTTCGAATATGGAATTTCGAAATATTTTTTTAATATGGAATTTAGAAAAAAAAAATTTTTCGAATATGGATAATATATTGTTGTATTAATTAATTTTAAGTGTAAATTTTCTAGCACCAGAATGAGAACAATATAAAATCTATAGTTCTGACTTCGATTCTGTTGGAAATATAAAACAATAATAATTATTATTTCACACCTTCTTTACTAAAATTCAGACGTTTCAAGTCAATAAAAACGGAATCCAGTCATTAAATTTCCACTAAATTATATACAGTAATAAATTTAATTTATTTATTAAATTATTTATACCGAAAGTCTTCCGACCCGCATATTAAGCTTTTTAATTAAACTATAGTTTAAATTAGGTAAACTATGTACATGCGAAGTAATGAAAACAAAATTGTCTTTTTTCAGAATTTTAAATATTCATGTAAGCTGTGTGTCACGTGCAACTTTTAAATAGAGTATCGTTGCTTGTATTAGCATTTCTCGTTGCTAGGTGCGCTGCCAGCGGACTTCTGCCTCATATCTACCAAGTTCCTCGACACTTTTAATTAGTTTTTGCCTCGTAGTCTCCATCTCCGGTCTCCCTCTACCTTTAAAATATTAGAGCACGAACGATGGGGAGTGGGAAGGGCTTTGCTAAATGTATTCACAGAGCCAAGCTCGAATGTCGCCTGTGACAACTTTACACGTGTAGCGCTCCCTGGAGAGTGAGCGCTCGCCACGTCCATCATGCATGGCAGAGAGCCACCACAACCAGGAAATTACAACTACGGCAGAACCTAATAAATCTTCATCAAAAATTAAGTAGAAAATTAAATAAAAAAATGTTTTAATAATAAGTCCAAACTAGAGCAGAAAAATTCGGTCTAATTAAGCGAGTATACGCGATCTTATATCCAATGTAAAATTACAATTTTAATTTATTTCAGAAAAGTGCCACAACTTTCTTCTGTACTAAGTGTGGGCTCTTTGACGCAACAAAAGAACGTACCTACTTATGGATCAGAATAAGACTCGCTAAAATCATGACGGAGTTAATTGATTGAGTGAATTAACATTTAATCATGATCATAAAATAAATATATATTAAATAATTTGCAATAAAACGCTGAGAAAACGTGAAAGCAAAATTAAAATATTTATATATTTTCAGGCCGTAAATTAAACACACGAGAATAAATTGGGTTAAGAAATTTTGCCAGCAAATTTTTTTTTGCAGATAATTTTTTCCTGAAAATTATATGTAAATTTCAGATTCTCCTTCCATTGTGAAAAATTATCTTTTTATTAAAGGAATTATTAAAATATTTTGATTATAAATTTAATAAAAATTCCACTACGTTTCGTCGCTAATTTGCGGCCTTATCAGGTATGACGTTTTACATGTGTTTTTCGGCCACAGCAGTCAGTCAGCGGAGAACTATCAAAATTTGGCAATCGTCATACCTAATGAGGTCGCAAATTAGCGACGAAACGTAGGGGAATTTTTATTAAATATATTTTTCTGACTTCAAAATTCTATTGTTTATTTATAATTTATCTTAAATAGTCATATATATATTGTAATATACACAAAAATGATAAGTCGTTTAATGAAATAAAATTTGAAGAATTCGCCCCTCGTTGAAGCTATTTATGTAATGATTAAAAATGAGGATTTATTTAAAAAAAGAATTAATTACATTTACTAACAATCTTTATTTCGGCAATAAATTAAAACAATTACAAATTTAAAATATTAGATCTCTGGGTCTTTACTGGGTTTGATAATGGACACATCAATTATGTTTAAAAAATCTTATTAACAAACAAATCACAATTAAAAGAAAAGAAATTTACTTGACAATTAAACTAGAACGAAATTTAAAATGAGAACGAAATTAAGAAGTAAAGAGATTAGAACGAATTAGCAATTTAAACGGAGAACGAAATCTGACTTCTATCTTTCAATTACGTTTACATAATTAATTATTTTGTATTTTGTTACTCACATTTGTCCAGCATCCCAGCATACCTTCCGTTTTCGAAATACACTATTGCGGGATTTAACACTGATTCTAAGACTTACAGATTTTACAGTGATTCTAGCCAAAATTTATAGGATGTCAGGAACTCGGATCATCCTCCCTATTTGTTGTCAGTTATCTGTTGACTCCTTGCTTTAGGTGAATTCTTCTTGCCTTAGGTAAATTCCGTGGTTTGTAGACTTGCCAGTCTTCACTGCATTGGACTCAAACTGAAATATAACTATTTCTGGCCGGCTATGGACACAAAACTACTTTTACTTAGCAAGTTTCGACGTTATGCTTTCGTGAATGTTTTACTTTGTCCTCATAAATGTCCAGGCACCAACCAACTCTGTTAAATTCTGATAACCAACTCCGTTAAATTCCAATCACCAACTAACAGTTATACATCGACGATGTCTTTCCGCGAACGGAACTATCGTCTCGCATTTTAGCGCGCATACGCCATTTTCGGACCTTCCGACAAAGGAACAGAGCTGGACTGCATTGTCGCTATGTTCTGGAAAATCCGCCGCTACAAAGGATTTCTCAAAAAAATTAAAATTTTATGTTCAAACAACTAATGTCCTAATTAATTGGCATTACAATATATATATATCATTATTAAATTATTTATAGGCCTTTTAATGACTAGTCCACATATAAAAAGTCACAATTGTTTAACAAATTGATCATCTGTCTAATGACAGTTATCGTCCTTTACGGACATATTCATCTTATGCTGCACCAGTAAAGTAAGCGACGAATTGCAGTATTCATCTCTGGTGAAACTTTACTTTATAAGGAGTGAAATATTGTTTAACAACCAATAATCGATTTGAAAAATTTGTCCTGTCGAACCACTTTATATTTATTCAGAGACAGTCAAGAAATAATTTAGGAACACAGTTAGTGGTATGCTCCAGAGTTGTGAGCAGGTATAATTAAGCTGCCTTTAGCGTGCTTATAAGGGGAGTAATAACGTGATTAGTACTAGCGATATGATTATATCGGCCGTAACGACAAGTTTACAGTTTGCGAAGCTCGCACCGTTTTAAGCTCATCCGATTTGCATGCGAAATGGCATCGCGGTTCGCTAGGCTCGACTACTTCGCAAATGTATTAAAATTTAGAGCTTCAAACTGAACGTGATCCATTTACTTGGTCGCGTAAGTTTCCGGGAAAAACAAGTCGCGTTTAGCAATGTAATTTACTCCTGCCTGCTAGTGGAGCTCAGATGCATAAATGTGCTGAAAAAATAACACCAATATGTTTATAGTCACAAGTTATGCGGATTTGAAAATACCAATAATGAAGGACAATTTACATAAAATTTTCGTTATAAAAATCTTATAGATGCTCAACTCTATCATTACGTGGTATTTAATAATTTCTTTGACAATTATACAACATTTTTTTCTGTTTTCATTTCTTATATCGCAGGCTATAAAACAATATTGTGAAAGCACTATAAAAATTTAAAGGCGTGGACAGATTTCAACAAAAAATTGTTCACATATTCTTCAAAACTCGAGAAACGGTACTGTTGGGGATGAGAAATAAATGTGGAAAGAATTAGAATTGGAAAATGTGATAATTTTGTTGTCTCTTACTGTGCGCTAAGAGACCATGACGTCACGCAAGAGAGATAGACGTTACTTCGCGGCAGACAAAGGAAATAGCTCCTTTATCCGTGATTAAATAAAGCAGAAATATTTCCATTGAATAATTGTACCCGTTAATGCTCAATCAAATTATAATAAAAAAAACAATACGAAATACTATAGATCCTTGCGTAAGATGTAAACTAATTTTCGTGTCATATTAGAGACCCCAATATGGCGACTATTTGTTTACATTCTCAATCTAGCTTACAATTTCATCAATTTAGTCTTTCGGACTGTCTGAAGCCTTGAGGGACAACAATATCCTGCAATACTCAAGTGAGAATATTTACGTATTTTATTCGTAAAAAAATTAGGAAGTATGTTTGTTGGGATTGGTGAAATAAAATTTAATGTATTGTAGTAATTGGTAATTAAGGCATTGTTCTAATTGGAAAGTTGGATTGTAGAGGACTCATTATTAGTGGATATAGAGCGGACGCCGCAACAATCCGGCAAGGCAAAGAAAACATTGTTGATGAGTCGAGAAGGTTCTACGCGCTCAAAACTTGCGAGACGAACGAACAGTCAGGAAATAGGCAGTCGGGCCGTAGGCAGCGAGGAGAAAAGACTAAAATTCCAAGTCATGAAAATTTGAACAGTACAGTCGGGCAGCAGACAGCGAGTAGACCAGACGAAAAGTTTTACAGTCGGCAGTCAGAACGAAAGAATGTGGTCCAGTCACAAACATGCTTTCAAATATTAAAAAGTAAAGCAATATTCAGTCGGGAACGAGACAGAGCAACTAGTTGCAGTAAAGCATCGAGAACCAACCAATTTGTGTTAAACTAACTAACAAACTACACCAATTAGAGCCTGTGAACATTTATAGTCTGTGAGAACTTAGAATCAGTGATGTCCCCAAAATTGTGCACGAAAAACTAAAAATGAGACCTGGGCGGCCGTAAGTAGAGAAAAACTTTCAAATCATTTGTAAACCGTGTTTAAAAGATAAAAGTCAGATCGTTTTTTTAATTATTTAATTATCGATAAAATGAGATCGTTAATTCTTGATAAAATTGAAATTGTTAAATTCAATCTTTAGTATTATTTCTTTCGCAACAAATTTCGTCTATGTTCAGACGCATTGATTTCCATAAAAAGTAAATGTAATCTTGATTATATAAATTCTGCCATTTATCAAACCCAGTTCAAGACCCTGAGATCCCAAATATTTTGTGTATTTTATACTTGTTTTAAAATTGATATTAAATCTTGTTTAATAGTTTTCACTTAAGTTTTTTTATTTTTAAAAGCCACAACCATATTATATTTAATTATTACAGTATTTTATAGCTTTTCAATTAATTCACTATCGGTCAAAAGTATGTACGGAACTAGGAACAGTTAGAATTAGGTTAAATCACTTCTTGACTAAAGATTAATATAGAATTAAATACTTTTTCTAGTTTATACATACATCGGCAACGCCGGCTAGATATTTTTAAATATGCTGTGTGAATTTTTTATGGTTTGATTTATTCGATTTTCTGTTAATTTCATTTTTATATCTTAAATAGAAAATAGTTCAGTAAGGTTGTATTGTGTGTTGCAAGAATAGCATAAATAAATTTTTAATATAAATATATTTATTCTACGATGAATTTATTAATTAAAGAACAGAAGAAACTATTTGATACAAAACTCAGCCAATGAAGCTATGAAATCGAATTAAAGGATTAGGAAGGAAAAATCTCGTCCGAAATCGAACCCGGGACCTATACTTTCTACCTGGAAACGTGATGCTCTTTACCACGAATTTATGAATATACAAATTTCAGTCGAATTTTCATACTATTTTAGTGAGGAAGTAAGAAAGAGGATAAACAGGCTTTATTCGTGATTATTTTTCTAATTACATGTAATTATATTTATTCTATTTTCGATATATGTTCAAATGTGGACCTGCGTTTGATGCTTAATAATGTTTGTTAAGATATTTTATCCGTAGGTTACATCATCTGACATCTATGTCGTAGTTAGTAATATTCACAAATGTTTGACGAATTAATGGAGGAACTGTTAAGTTAGGTAATACAGATAGGGGCAGACTGATGATGCACGAAGCATGAATATAAAGTTTGGTTGATCTAGGGGTTAATACAGTTGGCAGCTGGATGAAAGAATCAATTAGCGGACGGGGAGATAATAATCAGGCAATGAAGTTCATAATTCAGACGGTGAGTGAATAAGTGGAATGGGCGAGTGAATCATTGATGCAGCGTATATTGGCTGGGTGAATATTGGAGTGAATTAATGAAGGAATGAATATTTATTGGCTGTAATTGAACAGAAACACAGTGTCTATTAAAAACTCTGCTAACGCTTAAAGCAATAATAAAAATTTTTACTGTCTAATAACAAAATCCGCGTTTGAATAAACACTTAAAATGTTTGTTACATTTCCAATAATAGAATAAAATAATTACACCAAATAATTTTTTTACATGAAAGGACTCTGAAATTTTAGTCAGGGCATATGTAACTTATTATTGCTATTAAGAATATCTGTTCAGATTTAATTGTACTGAAATTATTCTCGCAAATAAATTTATTTTATAGTGTTCAGGGATTATATGACTGGACGTACTGTGCATTATGAGACACTTTTCTAGTAAATCACCTTATTTTAGTGTTTCACTTGTACAGAGTCTGCGCTACACCGTAATAAACTTTTATAATGAGTGTGCCTTGTTCAATGTCATAGCTTACGGCGTACAAGACACGCTGCAGGTAAAACTATTAATACTCCTCCAAGTTTGCTGACAAAGGCGATGTAACAGTTGATAGAAAATTACTTCCGGTTGTCACACAAAAACCTTAATTCGTTTGCTTACTTTACAAACTCTCCGGCCTCTCAGTTTCATATTTCTTTATGATCACGGCAATATAAACCCTCTGTTTGAATTGTAAAACATTTGAGCCTAGCCTACGATAGTCGGAAAGGCTCTTCGGGTTCTTGCTCACGTTATACAAAGTTGTTGATGTGGTTTTTAACTTTCATGAAACTATCAAAATATCCCGAAAAATTAGCATGAAACACAATACCTCCCCTATCCCTCCCCTTTTTTTAGACGATATCAATTGAATTCCATTTCATAAGAAATGTAATGAAAAAAATTTCTAGAGAATATTTCTGATTAGAAAAATAGGATGCGACTTTCTCCGCTCCGGTGTTGTCCAGTCTCGTAGTCATTTTTCAAGGTTGCAGCTATGGGACATATGCTTTTGACCCTTTTTCACTCGACGTTTTACCAAACGTGCAAAAAAGAAAAAGCCTCCGGGTCATTGTTCCTTTTCTTTATTTATCCTTTTTCCCCTACCTAGGAAACGTCATCCCCTTTACGCGCAATAATTTTTTTTTCAACACTTGGTTTCCCTTCGGATATTAAAATCAACCATTATTTTGAAATGTCTGGAGACGGTGGGCACTTTGACTTTGTTTTTTGGCCAATTTGGAATTTTTATTGGCTAAATTACAAAGGAATAATTAATATTACCTGAGTATTTATTTTCCGGTACCAATGCCAACTACAAAGGTTCTCAACAATGTATCGATTAAAACATTTATAGTTTCTTCAATAAAAATTTTGGTGTTCCCATTTTTAATGTGTGCCTCTCCCGCTCCAGGTCAAAGAGTAGTTGAAATTAGTATAATTTTAGTAGGATTGAAAGTAATGCAGCGTCCCACAGCAAACTCCTCTCCCGTCATCGGAATGGCGTGGGACAAGTACCCAATGAGTGACCTACCTGATGCAGGTTTTCTACGGTTTGACCTGCATCATTTTTAGGCGAATGCCGGGTATGATCCTTAAATTATTGGGTCCCTTGTTAAGCCTTGGCTACCTTCCTCTACCCAAACATCCCCCCTTTCAAATCCCTTCCTATGCTAGTAAAGGGGAGTTGCCACAATGTGGATTACCCTCATGTAGCCTGTTACTCTAAATAAAAAAAGGTTTCCTCAAAACAATGAAAGTTTTTAATGGGTCACTGTTTTTTTCGTTGATTATTTTCGAGATGTTTCTTCAGGAGTATTTTCAGACGTTATAAAATTATATTTATTTCGTCATCATGGTTTAAACCCATTTTTGATAGAATTTCTACGGACGTGTTTTATTAGCAAACAATGTAAGAAAGGAAATAATATACTTTAATCATTATTACCCGGTATTTTTCCTAAAAATTCAATCAGGTACCAAAATCGATAACTCGATATATTTATGACTTTATAATCTATAATACAGACTGCGGGATTTTGTTGACCGATTTAAACTAATATCGAGCAAGCTTTCTTGTACGTCGCAAGTAAAAGCGAGCATAGTAAGCAACAGGTATGCCCACGTCTTGATCTAGAGAATACGTATACTACTTACGTGCGACGATATCTACCACCCACTCAGTCACGCGACGCCGGCGTCGACCGCCCGCAGTTTGGCGCCGCTCCCGGAGACACCGCATTGATTGTGGCCAACTTAGTTACAAGAGTAATGGCATTCTGGAAGTTAGTTGTTAAGCCACTTTGGGCAAGATCTACGGAAACCGCATTCACGGGCACGCTGCCTTCGTAGATACAACAGCAATGGAGCGTCAAGACAACACAACACTTAACCACCGACAGGAGATCTAAGAAACACTATACATACTTCTCTAAATAAATTTCCTGGTATTAAAAATATATCTCATCTTTTATATGTCGGATTAAACATTTATAAAGGAGCTCGTTTTTGTAGCCACACGTACGCAGCGTTTTATAAAGCGATTTTGCTCCCTTAACATTGTTAATTAATTTTAAATATTTTATTACCTTAATACGAACGTTTTTTCTGTATAGTTTAGCCAACAAAGTAATAGGTTAATAATTTCTCTCTACAAAAAAAAGGTTCTAATTTAATTTCCACTACGTTTCTTCTAGGAAGCTATATCGCCATTATCGTACAGTACAAATATTTTAATAAGGAAAAAATTAAAATAGCAGCTGTATTATTAGGTTCCACAAGGCAATTAAACTGAAGAATAAAACAATAGAGGCGCATGCAGGTAATGAAGCAAAAGCGAAAAAATTTTATTTGATGGATTAATTTTGCTTTCAAGTGTGTCATCATTGAAGTGTAAGTTGTAACCCGAATCCGTTGGAACGATTCGTTGTCGATCGCATTTATGTTTGATGGGGGAACTCCCTACTGTGAACGGCTGCTTTATCTGATGGGCAGGCAGGCGCCCTCTTATTGACATATCAGTGGCGTGTTATTTATGTGCAGTGACATTTCGGTACCTACCACCGTCGAGCAACACAAATATACCCCAACATCTCATTTTACAGAAGTGATTTGCCATCGTCAATGGACGATAAACCCCATTTATCGGCCTCTTCACAGTTGGCTGATCAATATATATATATATATATATATATATATATATATATGTACGTATCAATTTAATATATATATTTTAGTCTACTAGTTAAACGTATCAAACGATTCCTAATTATATTATCTGTCGTAATAATATTTTAAACTTCTCGTTTTACAACAGGGTTCTACAACAGACGTCTCTATCGCCCCATTTAGCTCTTACCAAAATTCTCAGGAAAGCAGTGCACACGATAACTGCAACTTTTCTCACAAAATTTAAAATTATTTTCACATCACAGCATGGTTTTATTAGAAATAAATCTACCAACACGGCTTCATACGACTTCGTTCAAAGTATTCATGACGCACTCGACGAAAGACTTAAAGTGGCTGGAATTTTTGCTGACCTTTCCAAAGCATTTGATTTAATATATCATGACATTTTACTCCGAAAATTATATTTCTTTGGAATCAGAAGATTGAGATCTTACTTGCAAAATAGGCGCCAAAAAGTAGCGATTGTACATTCGGATGGAAATGAGCATGTGTCAGAATGGCAAACAATTACCTTCGGTGTCCCTGAATGCTCCATTTTGGGACCCTTACATTTTTTTTTTGTAAAGTACAATGTTTGTTTTTTAAACTTTGTATTTGTAATAATTATTATTTTCATGTAATCTTATATTATGACGTATCCTATTTCCTCGATCGATGACTAATGGAAAGAATAATAATAAATAAATAGGAAAAATTTACGGCTCCACCCGTCAGTTTTTTTCCGATTTCTGCGCTCTAAACTTCTCCATACCTTTTCTTCCCTAAAACTTTCTCTAATATTTAAGTGTTCCCTTACTCTTGAACAGCTTTAATTACTACTGTATGCAAAGTATGGTAATGGTGGTAGAAATATACTACAGAATTCTTCCCTCGTATTTGGAAAAAAATTCTCGCACCTGTCAGGGAGTCGACCAGGGTGAAATCGTAATAGCATCGCGTAATACCACTGTGAACAAAAAGTAAGGAGAATTTATTTATAAAACATAAATTCTTTATTTATTCTTCCAAATAAATTTCATCCCCTTCAAAGTAATCCCCGTCCGATAAAACGCACTTGTTCCAACGCTTTTTCCAGTCCTCGAAACAGTCGGAATAGTCTTTTTCCGGTATAGCCTTCAATACCTTCTTCGATTCGGTTTTTATCTCCCCCTTCGTGTCAAAACGGCGTCCCCGCATTGGCCTTTTGAGTTTGCTGAATAGTCAGAAGTCGCACGGAGCCAAATCAGGAGAATACGGTGGTCGCGGAACGATATGAGTCGAGTTTTTGGCAAAAAAGTCGCGAAGAACCAATGCAGTATGACGTGCATTATCGTGATGAAGGAACCAAGAGTTGTTCGCCCATAATTCCGGCCGTTTCAGACGAATAGCTTCACGTAAACGACGCATAACGCTCAATTAATATTCTTTGTTGACAGTTTGGCCAGGCGGAAGGAATTCATACACCACGATAATCAAAGAATACTGTCAACATGACCTTGATTTTCGGTCTTGCTTCACCTTTTGCACGATATTCGCTGGATTGGTGGGTGGTTTCAGGGTCGTATGCGTAAATCCAAGTATCGTCTCCAGTAATGATGGATTTCAAGTGGTCCTGATAGTCAGACAGCAAAGTTTCGCACACATCAACGCGACGCTTTTTTTCCCCAAAAATTGAGCGATTTTGGCACCAATCGAGACTTGACGCGTTTGAGACACAAAACATTCTTCAAAATGGTTTGGGCTGAGCCAAATGATATTCCAACACTATCAGCGAGATTTCTAATTGTCCATCGACGATTTTCAAGCACCAAATCTTTGATTTTTTGGACGTGGCCCTTGTCGGTAGACGTTGATGGTCGTCCAGAGCGCGGCTCGTCTTCAACGCGTTCTCCGCCCTCTTTGAACTCGTTGTACCGCTTATAAACGTTTTTTTGTGCCATAGTTTGATCACCAAAGGCCTTCCGCAACATTTTCAACGTGTCCGCCCAAGAATATTCGTTCCGCAAACAAAATTTGTTGCAAGTTCTTTGCTCAACAAAATCACCCATTGCAAAAATCGAAAAATTCACTTTTGGTTGTTTACAAAAACACGTGTAACTCGGAGATAATTAAACCTTTTAACAAACAGACGCTTGGAAAATATTATAGATAGTCCTACTAACCTAGAGGAAAAAATACCTGCCTTATTACTACCCGGGAGTTTTAAATGACAATTTCACCTTACTTTTTGATCACAGCGGTAAGTGTAGACCCTGGGTTTCAATCACGACTAGGTTAAGATTTTTCCGTCCTAATCCGTAACTTGAAAAACGGTGAAATCTGAAATTAACGCGAGACTACCACCGTTTAACATAGTCGCTTAACAACACAATTTATAGTGAAACATTCATTATATGACACGTAGGTTTATTTTACTATGTAATTTTCAACCTAGTGATTTTGGCAAATACCTCAGTTAAATTAATATATACGTGTATACGACGTGATATGCAGTTATTTGTGCGAAATGCGCCGCAGGAAACCCCACGGGAGTGTTGTTATCATGGAGAGCCCCAATCCTTCGAGACAAGCTGGCGTAATGGTACTATCATTCTCAAAAACATTAATTGTATTCTTACGAACGGGAAATACAGACATGAACATGGTTTTTTAACCACACCCTGTGATTATCATCCCTTTACATTTACGGGTGAGTTTTTTTTAACGTACAACATATTTAGAACTGAACACAATTTATTTGCTTGCGTCAATGTTTTCAGAATAATTTTTACACTACCAAGTTTTTGTAACAAATGTTACAAAGAGATCCGGCGTACTCCCACTACAATACCAGGCTATTGGACGACTGCTAATCGTATTTTGAGACCAATAACTATTTTTCTGTTTGTATAGGGTACATACAGTGTATTGAAAGATACCTACGAAGTAATGAACGCATCACAACAAATTGTGCTTCTAAGAGACTACATTAAATGAAAATATAATAAATATAATATACAATAAAATGAACACGCAATTGTTAAATAGTAATTTGGGAATAACATTCAAATTTCATTACTGATTTTTATGAGTTAAAATAGTGCTGATTTTATAAATTATAATTTCTCAATTAAATGTCACGTATAATTGTTGAATTTTTTATTATAGTGAATTTATAATAACAGATAATTTTATTGAATCCTTTCCGAGTATTTAATTGTGTTCGCTAACTTGGAGTTAAATTACTAATTGAACTCTCAAGCCGTCGATGAGAGCTCTCAAAACTCAATCCTCGCGTAGTAACGTTATGTAAACAGAATGGATTGAAAGGTTTAGAAACGCAATTGAGCCAGGCAGACGGAATATTTGCCCAGTGGGGGGTCTTGCTACTTCGCAGCTGGATTAGCGTTAAGAGGTTGCGTCAGGTTGAGTAATTACTGTTTAATTTCTTGACTGTGATACAAGATGACGATGGAATGTGATTAACGAAAAAACAATTAAAACGGAAAAGTGGCAGCGAGGTACTGTAATCGATGGAGAAGTCGAGGAAGTAGCTTTTATTTGAATCCGAAGCAGCGGGTTCAGAGGGTTGAGTGTAATGCGCCCCCTTGCGGCTTCAGAGAGCTTAAGCGTTTATCAGATTAAATTCGTGAAACGTAGATCGCGAGTTTGGGAAGAGAGGACGAAGGCGGGGAACTCCACGTTCTGAAATTGGGATTTACAAAGCTGCCGGTGGCCACTTTAGGAAGTCAGTCCGACTCAATCCTGTTAGACGATAAATAGTCCCTCAAATTTCGTTCTGGAATTCGGAATCAACATGACATCAAATGATGTAATTTTTCAATGCGTCACTTCTATAATAAGAGTGCCGCACGTAATAATAATTTTCGACAACGATAATTCTACAAAATGTTTACTCTTGGCGAAAAAAATTATTTTGATGGTCAGTATGTTGGATAACATGCAGATGAAGGTTCTGTTACACTATTCTTAATTTACTAAAAATCTTACATAATTAATCACCAAGTAAAAACACTCGTACATTTTCCAAGTATTTTTTTAAATTTTAATAGTTGCAGTTTTCAGATTCAGCCATAATAATCTTATGACGACAAATTATGACATTTTTCAAGATTCAAGCAGAAAATTTAAATACAAAATATCTGGTTTAGTTCTTTAATTTAATTGTTAAAAATAGCTTTATAAAGCTTATTGTTATTACAATAAAGTAAAACTAATTAAATAATTTAAAATATAACCACGTAAAAATTATTTTTATATATACATCGTCAATTGTGTAATTTTGTTTCTACTTAACAAAGATCATAGAAAATTGATCCCAGAGTGAACTGCTAACGCCATAAATGTCGCTTGGTGTATACAGAACACAATAACAGGTACACTTACTGCTGAATTAGTCGCAAGATTAAATTAACAATGGTATTAGAATGCAGCGCGTCGTATTAATTTACAACTTTAAAAAAACCGGGACAGTATACATTTCTTTAAAGAAAATAATTTTAAGAGAGCAACTATAAGTTTTCGAGGATAAATAGTAAGTAATAAAATATTTAAAAACTTAATGGATTTTTAATTGTAATTATCTGACATTTTTCACTTTTACAATAAATACATATTTTCATTGAAATTTCAAAAATGTCAATAAAATTTTCGTTTAAATAATTTATTTGTATTTCAAAGTTGTGCAGATACTGAAGAATTTGGCAATGTTTAAAAATTATTTACGATGCCCCAAGTCCTAAATTACTACACTTTACTCGTGTTGAAGTCCTAAATTAAGGACAAAAATTATATTTTGAACATTTGCCTTATTACTTTTTATATGACTTATTTATTTTTTATTGCTTATCCTACGATTGTCACAACGAAGGAGAAATAATTTGTAGTATACATCGGGATTAATGAAAAGGCTAAGTAGAATATAGTTTAACTAATGAATATACTTTGTAATGAGTGGGATTTTAAATATTTGGTATGATTTTTTTTTATATAATTTCGTCTTCATCGGGGCCGATTCCATTAGAAAAGACATCTTGTTGAGGTATATAGCGTACAGATAACGCGTAACATAAAAATCGATATAACTCGTAAACTGTCTCCAATTTCCAGGAATGTACAATTGCTCAGGCTTCGTGCACCTCGAACAATCAACCTTTCTAACTTTCTATTTTTTATTGCTGTCAATACTTTCAGTATCTCTGTTCGTGCTTCTCTCTTAATTTTTTATCAAGTTTTAGGAGGAGTTTTGTAAGTAATAGACTGTTACCTACGAAATATCAATCAATGAACAAAACTCTTATTTATATTTTCTGTTAAAGAAAAACTAGTGGTGGAACTAGAAGCTCGCCCATCTCCGGAAAACTTTTATTTTTATTTGAATGAATGATTATTTGTTATAATTGAATTTATTTCGTTTTTGAAAACTTTTCTGATAGATATTTCCACGTTCGTGTAAAAACAGTCACTGGTCAGTTTCTGTATGACTCCCAGAAGGTAAATATTTCAACAGTTTGTGTATTAATGTTTTTGTTAATTAATTAACTGGATACATTTATTAAACAAAGTTTCCTTGGAACTGCTTCAAACATTCTTGAAAGTTATTGCTGTCATTTTGTTATAATTGCGCGCAACTGGGCGACTGTCTCGCGCATTGTGAGTGCTCTCAATGTGTTTGTTCCAGAATAGCGAATACTAGTTGGTATCGAAATCTCTCTAGGGAGTCACACTGTTTGAATATTTCAAGCCCTTATTTATGACTAGCGCATTTTTTTGTTGTTTTTTTTCCTGATACGAGCTCACACGCTGGCGGAGAATTATTCACAAAAGCACCGATTTACGACATTTTGTTTGCAAATTCCAGCCTCGCTGTGCGCAGCGGGCGATTATTCAGGTGCTTTGGAGTGGCGTATCCCATCTGCAGCCAGCGTTGGATTATTTAGCTGACGGAGCTAATCCGCCGCTCATCCATCTTGCGCGTGGCGTGAAAGCCACCTACCTCTGCGTACACGCACGCATTCTGCGCGTGCCTGTGGACGCGTGACCCAGATTATCTATCTACCCCTGGCCAGACAGGTAAATTCATCCCCCACACCCCTTCTGTCAGTCCATTACGGCCCCTCCCTCTCGTCCCGTCGCTCTGCTTTTCATCGCATTAATTGCATATCGAACTGTCATCTCGTCTCTCCCACAAATGAACTCGCCAATTATTCATTTAATGCACAAATAATTTCTGGAGGGTTGTTTGATGTGTGCGCGTGCGTGCGTTAGTGTATGAATGTATGCGTGTGTTTATATTGGTTTAGTGTTAATGTGTGCAGTGTCGGATGCTGATACAATTTGCACTATCGCGGTTGTTTGTACTTGCCTGGCGCAATTACAATGGGAATGGCTGTGTGAGTGATTTGGCTGTTTGGGGAGAGTGGTATTAGGGGGAGAAGAAGCTACTTAGTGGAGTTTCTCTGTGAGGGGGTGGAGAGAGATAGAGATAGGCCGTTTGCAACATGCACTGTGCGGTTGTTACGGCTATCTCATTACTCGCCGGGGCAAACACACAATCTCGTAATATAACAGACAAGACAAGCGGATTGTGTAAATTGATTGTTGGCGAACGCTATTTTATTATTTCATTCCTGTAAACTGGAATATAAGGGAACACGTGTAGGCGAGGTTATCGATGTATAACATAGGCTATTATTTAGAGAGCGCTTCAGCCGCCTGTGATCATTTTTGTTTTTTACCATGTCGCAAAAATCCACATCAAACCCTAATTCAGCTATAAAATTTAAAATGAAGGAATGGCTAAAATAAAAACTAATTTAATATTAAATTCAACTTAGCTAACATAATCGTTTATCACTAAAATTCACGTAAAAAAAATAATTTATGAAGCCTTCTTTTGTAAGTTCGTCCCATAAATCCTTCACCAGTTGGTAAATCGACTTTTCAAGTTCCTCTGGATTTCCAAATAAAGAAGAGAGAAGCAATTTCACAGTGTCAGACTAATTATTGGAGTCGGGTCCAACGGCAAATTTATTTTCGAACGTCTTATATCCCATAATAAGAAATGTTTTTATTTTCCTAGAATGTACACACACACACACATGTTGTAGAGATTACCAATTTGTAATGTAAGTTGTATTTAATAATTTTTCTTTAATATTATTGTCGGCGTAACTTTGAGGCCAGAGTAAAGAACAGTCAGTGTGGCGCAAGAATGCAGTGACTAAAAAGGTGTTTACTCAATTATTGTCAGCAAAGCGTATGTAATACACACAACTTTGGCGAAAACAGCCAGAGTGTTTTGGAAGCCTGACCAGTGTGGTCATGGCGAGCGAGTGTAGTCTTGGAGCGCAAACGATAATTCTGGGAATAAATCATGTCTTGGGACTTTAACCAATCTAAATAAGTAGCGGAATTCAGCAATATCTGTGCTGAATTAAGGCTGAAAAATTCAACCTTGGGTATTAAAGTACCTTAACAGTAAAGCTGTAAACTTTTATATAAATGTAATTACCGTCATAATTCTCTAGTTTTATTTATATTTTTTAGATAATATGTTATTGTAGATTTAATTAGTATTTTTATGTAACTTTTTCGGTGCTAATTGCGAATCACTATTATTATTAGAGGCCCGGTAAGCTTCCCTGAAGTTTTGAGTCTCATTAAAAGCTGTGGCTTTTTTAAAAATATTGTACAAAAATTAAAGTAAATAGAAATTTGTAATAAATAAAATTTTGTTATTTTTTAAAAAAATTGTTTAGTTACAGGATGAATCCTACAAATTATCTTTTCCTTTTAAAATTTCGTTTTTTTACATAAATTTGACCCAACGTGTTGGAATTATATATATTATTATTAACTTGTATACCACAATATATATTTATATACAAAAATGATAAAGAGTTTTTCATGTTTTTTTTTAATGTGTCAGAAAATTTTAATTGAGGTAACATAGTTATTTATATTTCTTCTGATCATTTTTATCTCCATTATGGTAACTAATAAAGCAGTCAGTAGAATTTACTTATAGATTCTATCATTTACGTTAATTGATTCTAATATGATTTTATTTAATATAATAGAATTTCAATAGAATTTTATTTAATATAATAGAATTTCAATACAAAGGAGTTAACTCGTAATATGTTACATGATATTTATAATAAAACCACACAAGTCCTTTCGACATTAAAGCCATATTCATCTGAAGATACCAGTAATAGTACGTCTTCACTTACAGTAAGAGTTTATAATATGGAGGTATATGGAGCATACGAATATATAACAAGTTTATTCATGTTAATGTACAGGTAAATATATAATTGTAATATGTATGGTCGATCTGTAAAATCCTTAATGTATATATTATTAAACTTTTTTTTTTTTCATATGGCTATGGTATTTATGTCGACTGTTCGTGTTTATATAAATTGTCACCTAATTTTTAATAAAAACAAATATACTTGTATGGCTTTGTAATAAATACCGAAAATATATATATTTTTTCATAATACTTAGGAAATTTAATTTATATTATTATTTCTCAGCGTTTCAAATTACTCTGTTTCAAAGAATAATTCAAGGCTGAGCCATCTGTGGTAAGGTTTGAGTACTACTTACTACTTTACTGGAACTGCATGTAATTTCCCAGGATTGTGTAACAGGCAGCGGAGACAAGTAGTTTCTCTATTTCGGTTCCTATCAGTTTATCGAAGCTATTACTTCTCTCCTCATTGCCTCGTTGTTGGACTATATCTTTAACTTCAGGATCTAGCTTTGAACTAACTCTCACGTTATCACTCTCCAACTGCTCAAAGATAACAATTTTATTCTTTCTACCTCCTTACGTCATCTGCGTTTGAACCATCTATAAAATTTAGCTCATCTTAACTATATAAAATTTGTCAACTAAGTCTTTTGAACTAATAATTTCCCATAAGCTCCTCTCTCGCATATAACGATTCTGTTACTGAAAAGTCTCTTCCGATTTGAGATTGAAATACAGCATCCTCTGGCCCAAAGGTACCGTTTTCCGTGCCTAAGGACATTTTTCTCAACTCAGAATGACCTTGTTTATTTCTCATCTGTCGGGAAGTAACATTTGCTGTAATTGTACAGAAAAAAGGAGTTTTAACTAACATATATATAACTTAAATTTATACAATGAATTTGTATGCAATATTATTGTTATTTAACTATAATTGTAATATACTTGAAGTACATATAAGCACTAATTTAATATTTGAATGTAGGAATTTGAGAAATAAAATAAATAGGGATCAGAAAATATATATCTAATGTAATAGAGAACTTTTATGATATTACTGTTAGACGTTTTTCCACGAACGAGATATGCATGCGTAATTAATAAAGAACTCGTTATTCACTTCCACCTACTCCCAGTGTGTAAAAAGAATTAACCTTTAGGTTACACGATTTTTTGTGTGACAAATGCGTCTGTTTCATTGCTATAAACCTCACGATATCTCCTTCTACCACAGACTTTATTTAAGCTGAATTTCTGTTAATTATAGATCACCAGATGTCGTTGGAATGGAAGCTAAATTTATAAAGTATGCTGTTCAAAAGACAGTGTCAGCTTGTCTTTCCCACAGTAAAAATTAAAAGCACTTTCAATTTGGTTGTGAGTGTGTTCTCACCACGGAATTAAGTTTCGCGTGAGACTTAGAAGACTGTCATTCATTAGATATTTACTTTACAACGACAGCGGCTTCGATTGAGTTAATTAGCGTCTACCACACTGAATCACAAAGCAGATTCCTTATTCTCTCTGGTTCGTTTTATGTTGCTTTCTGCTAGTGAGGTAACGTAGCACATAAATACAATTATGACGAATGAATAATTAAAGGCGTAGCCGTTAATTTTATAGCTTCTGCTATGCAGGTAATTTTATCAAATTAAAGACAACGGTTATCCACAATTCGTAACATTATATTAAGACATTTATTTATGAAAATATGATAAGTTTTTTATTTTTTTTAAAAGGTCTATAGGGTAATCCACATAGTGGCAACTCCCCTCTTATAGCATAGGAAAAGGAGTGAAAGATAGAACAAGGTAGCCAAGGGATAACTAGGGCCCCGGGGCTATGGTTTAAGGATCCTATCCGGCAATTCGCCTAAAAGTGATGTAGGGAAAACCCTAGAAAAACCTGCATCAGGTAGGTCGGGCATTTGGTACTTGTCCCACGCCCTTCCGATGGCGGGAGAGGGGTTTGCTGTGGGGTCGCAGCTCTCCCCTCGCCGTGCCGTGACCAGTTTCAGCTGGCCGACTATTCCCAATAGGAATAGCGGACAACTCTTACTTACATTTTCAGTGTGTGTGTGTGTGTTCAATTTCACAATTAAATAGCACAAAAATGATTAAAGCTAAGTGGTAAAGGATTTCTAAAAAATGTATCAGTAACAGATAAAACAAATTCTGTGAATTTTATGATACAAACCAGTTGTGCCTCCGAAATTTGAGGAATAATTTGTTGATAAGGGTTTTTTTGAAATTACAATTCAATTACAACAGAAAGCATTTCATTCTTGTGACGAAAATTTGGTTGATTATTATCATTCCTGTCTTCACTAATCTCAATCTTTTATTCCCATATTATACTGCATAGTATCTTCCAGTAAGTGTGAATTTAATTTCTGCCTCTTCTTCAACGTATGCAATCTAATGCAACCGTTTAAACTATTTCCTCAATAAAAGCTTCACTTTCTCTCCGATTATTGCGTTTTATATTCATTCTATTACCATTTGTTAATCCTCCTCTTTTTTTTTCTATTTACTTCAATTACTCATTTTACTAGAAAATACCATACAATTTTAAATGGCAATACTAGTTGTTCATAATAAATATTTTATCCCCACTACAAGTATACCAAGATTATTTTCGATGTTTCTTTTCTGCATTATGTCCATGCTGTTTCCACGACACTTACTTTATTTTTATTGGTGATTTTTTTATCCAGTGTATGTTATTTTCTTTCAATTTTTCCTTCAAATGTAATGTAATCATGGACAATGATACTTTTCGTTCGTCGTGCTTTGTGAGAAAAGCGTGTCGATATTATTTGCCGCTTCTGTCTGGCTCAAGCCTCGTTTCGCTCGGATTACGCCGAAGTGAGTCAATAGAGTCGGATTTGCATACAGAGTACAGAGCGAGGGGGTCGACGAAACAACGGTAATCGGGCCAATAATTATTGTAATCCGAAATTGGATCCGGTTCTCAGTCACTCAGATTTGTAATTGACAAATGTAAAAATGATAGACGATAACAGATACGTTCATTTGTTTTGTATCGCCAACAAAAATAACTCGTCATGAAACATAAAAGTTTTCGAAAGAATGGAAATATGATGTCAAAACAACAGAAAGAATTAATCATTACTGCGAGTAATGTTTAGACTTTTGTGTTTCAAACATGGAGAGTGACTATCGCAATGTGACTGTAGGATTTAAACATTCTTTCAAGCATATTCTAAAAAATAATTTTTTCAGTTCCATACTCAGCCAATTAAAGATATTTATTAACAAGTAATGATTACTGTATATGTGAAGATTATCAGAAGTTTGGACGTTTTATTCTTAATTTAATTTGTGTCGGCTTGTTTTCGACTGCAATAAATTATTACCCCCGTTTTTCAGGATTTCTATTATTCTACGATTTAAAAATTTAATATTCATAGTTTTCAAAATAAATATTTTATAGAAGTTAATATTGTCATAAGTGGTGTCTGAAATTTTATTTTCAACCAACAAAAGGCTTAGGAATTTTGCCAATTTTTTTCTGATGAGTTATAGGCATCACGTATTATTAATACGTTTCAATCACAGGAATAGAAAGCAGAAATTTGCAGCTATAAAGTGAAAAAATCTGTTACAGTTTCAAATAATCAGAAATAAACGTTCATAACTATTTAAAATATTCAGATTAAATAGGGATGTATTGTAATTAGTAACAATTCAATCAATTATAATTTTATGTAAGACTTGAATTTCATACAAATTTTACGAGGAATATACGAATAATAAATAATACATTTTTCTATAAACACAGGAGGACCGGTGAAAATAGATAATAATGTAGAATTAGGAGGCAGATATGTTAATGGATGACAGTAATAATAAGCTGACGTTGATTGTATATAGTGTAGAAATACATATAAAGTAGTCGCTTTTTATTTAGTCCCTAAGTTCCTTTTTTTAAAACCACCCTCTTTTCCTTTCGTAGAAGCACGTGACCCAGTCGTTGTGAAATCGCTCTTCTGTGGCATCTTTGCCTGTTTTGCAGGCCCTCTGGTCGCCCTCTCTTCATTCATTTCCGGAAGGTCCCGGCAAATGTGACATCTTCACAAACCCAACGAGCTACGTGATATTTCAGCTGGTTTCCGGTTCCGGGCTCCGTCGACAAGTGCACCAGCGTGCTCGTATATTTTCCCTGATATGAAGCAGGGGCGATGACGGGGGAGGAAGAAGAAAAAGGGAAAGCATTTCACCGGCGCGGGGGGGAGGGGGGGGCGAGTTTCCGAGGCACGTGCCGAGAGTCGCAATCCCCGGCGAACTCTTCGCCATCCCTCTTTCACTTCTGAATCCATTAAAATATTTTCACAGCCCTCAGTTTGGAGAGAAAGTCACTAATCTCAAGATTAACTCAAACCACCCGTGATTTTTATGAAATAAAGGTTTTGCGTCGCATACCTTAACAGTATCATATATAAATTTCACATCTACAAAATGTTTAGGTGGAAGAGGAACCTTATCAGTCTGAGGTACTGCACCTTCCGTCAGTCAGAAGGACAACACACACAACGTTCGAGTCAAATTTGGCATTTAACGTTGGTGTTTTAATATTGTCTTAAGGCGTACCAGAATTTGGCGTGCAGGTCAAACAAGTCTGATTTCAATAAGCATTGCTATGAATTAACAGCTTCCATTTAAATATTCTGACGAGACCGGCCAACAATTATCACGATAAATCATCAACTGAAGTAATAAAGTAGCGGTTGAACGGAGAAGTGTGGTATTTCTCTGTTCATTGGCTTCTTCGTAATAACACTGAAGAAACTGCATAAAATTATAAATATCATTCTAAAATTTTTAAATATATGTTTCCTATAAAAAAAAATTAATCCTGGGTTTAAATTATCAGCTCGTATTTTCCGAGATTTCTTAGGGATAAGCGTCATATTTAAATATATCACTGATTTATAGGTGTTCATGAACCAGCACCTTCGCTTTAAATGAAAGTGACAACTATTTTCCTCCTGGATCAATGATTTTAACAATAAGGATTCTCGCCTAGAATATATTGACGCTGTTGTAAGAAATAAGTTGATGTAGTTTGTGAAGCTCTTTTTTTTTGTTTAAGGGATAAAATTTCATTGCAAATATTTCAACGGTAGGATGGCAATAGAAGAATTAGGTATTGAAAAATAGTTGAAGGACGAAGGAATGGAATTAAATATCAAGACTTCCGTCATTCATACTGTTATTAAATTAGCAATAAATTGAATCACATCCTCACCACGTATTAATCGATTGATAGGTTTGACTTACTATTTATTAACTTTTTACCATCCATTAGAGGACAAGCGATGATTAAAACTGATGTGCAGTATTTACGCGCAGACTAATGCTGTTAGTTTTCAATAGCAATGACTGAAAATGTCATTTTATTTTATACTAAAGAATAGAATAAATTTATTTTCCATAGCTCTCACAATGGTGTGGAAAGTGCATTTTACATGGTTTTGGTCTAATTAATTAATATTTTTATTTAAATAATAATCACGTATAACGAGATAAAATACTGTCATAATATTTTTTATCTTTATCAAGTGATTAAAATTAAATTTTACACGATAAAATCAATGTAATTATTTGTTTGTAAAATAATTATTATTTTCTAAAATATTTCAATAATGGAAGGTTCATGCTAACTATTTATGGAAAAGTACTGAAGGATTCCAAGTGTAATAAATAATTCAATACCCACTTATAGGTAAGTCGTAGTAATATAAGAATTTTAAATCTTAGTTTTTTAATACTGTTCGAAAATTAACTCGTTTGTGTATGAGTTGCGTAGTTTTATAAATTATAGAATGGTGTAAATTTATTGTGACTCTAGTCAAATCCAACTTTCTTTCATTTTCTCTTAATATTATATTCTAATTTTCGTTGTGCAAAATTATTTTATAGTTTCACAACTGCAAGAATAATTATTTTGTTAATTGAATAATTTTATCTAAGAGCCTAATTGTAAATGTTTTTAAAATTAATAACTTTGTGGTAGTTTCTTGGTATTCAGGAATGACAGATCTTTTAGCGGAACAATCACAAGAAGTATGTGGGCTTTGATTCGCTTCGCCAATGTGAGATGAAAGGAAACGGCTCCTTTCTCTCTGCTCGGTCCTTCACTACCGACACAAAATTACAGCAGCACCTCTCCACCGCCTCGCACATAATCACATATATCTTGGGTTACGGTAAAAGCCGTGCAATTGACGCGGCAAATTCGCCTACGGAGCGTGAATACGAATGTTCCACTCAGAGGAGTAAAATGGCCGTGAGGCCGATGTAGTGTGTCTCGATTACGGAACGATTGCCTCGCAGAAATCGCCGCCGACGCTATTAAATAATCTCACAGCGGGGTATCGCGGCAAAATAATATAATAGCACATGTCGTGTAATGCCGCCCTAACAGGACGACGATAATCTCATTACTTTCGTGTGAAGTACGTTGTAAGGCGGAAATTGCTGTTCATGAACATGAGCATACATCATTATCAGGAGGTTGTGCCCCTTAATAGTACAGTCCGAGGATGTGGAACCATCGTCCCTTCATCGAATCTCGGAATAAATATCACAGCTCATCTCTCGCATAAAATAATTATTTATAAAGTTGTAGTTTGAACGTGTATTGAATTATTTACATGTTTCTCGTATCAGGATTAGATTTTTTTATAAAATGACTACGTTTGAATTAAAGAGATACATCACGTATGTTATTTATATATTGAGAAATTTCTACGTAATTACGTCCTTTCTTATAGTTTCACAGTTAATTTCTCATACACATATTTTCTGACAGAAAAAATTTCCCTCATAATATTATTTACGATTAATGAAAGGATTTGAATGTAAATATAAAAACTGTATTTTGCCCCTATTTTAATTTATTAAAGTGTAAAATTTTAGCAGTAATTTAATTTAAATAATTTAAATGTAAATATAAAAATTTTATTTTTCCCCAATTTTAATTTAATGAAGTTTAAAATTTCAGTAGTAATTTAATTTTCTAGTAAATTCTTGAATACATGTGTAGAGTATCCAATTAGATTTGTTTCATCTTTATTCGAGCATCTATAAATCTTTACGGAACCATTAAAGAAATATCACTTCAATTGTACTTCATTTATAATTCCTACTAAATAATAATGTTCCGCAGATTCTTTTCCTTAATTTAAAACCTTTCCTTTTCAGTTCTCGCATATGTTAATGTTAAATGGTATTCTTTAATATTCTCTACTAATATTCGTAGCATGTTTATCGTTCACAAATTCTATTTAATGGAAAAATTGAGAGACATGTTAAAATGGTTATGAACAGTCGATCATCAGAATATTGTGTCTATGCGTATTTATTTAATCTATAAATGTGTAGTTTTCCCAGTGGTGGATGCATGAAATTACTATTTAATTACAAATTAAATAAAAGAAATTACAGTAAATTAATATAATTATTTTAAAATATATGTTAAGTTTAGGGGCATTATTTCAACTAAATATAAAGTTATATATAGAGTTATATTAATTAAAGTTTAATTTTGAAAAAATTTGAAAATAATTAATATTGTACTGGCCTGAAAGGAATAACGGTGGAAATACAACTGAAAATAGAGATTAACTAATTTACCAGAGAGTTCAGATTAAGTCTAAATTTTCATTCCGTTAGAGGACTTTCACCGAAAAATCTCGTAGGTAAATTGTTACTTTTATTTACTGTCCAATTTATGAATGAGTATTTTCCACCTGTTTTTATCTGTCTGGCATTTAAATTGAACATGTTGTAAGTCCTTCCATACCGAGTCGTTTCTCTCAACTATCTCGAATTTGTTTTAGTGTACGGGCTACATGAGGGTATTCCACACGATCTTTATATTTTAATAACTTAGGAATGGATTTGAAAGTGGGCATGAGGAAGGGTAGAGGAAGGTAGCCGAGGGCTATGCTTTAAGGATCCTACCCGGCATACGCCAAAAAGTTATGCAGGACAAACCCTAGAATACCTGCATCAGGTAGGTAGGGCATTGGGTACTTGTCCCACACCCTTCCGATCGCCGCAGAGGGGTTTTCTGTGGAGACGCAGCATTCCCTTCTCCGTGCCTCGACCAGTTTAGGAGGCAGCTGTCCGACAGTTCCAATGGGAACAGTGAAAAACTCGTACAGTTTGCTCAAGGTTTGCGAGCCCGGAACAAAACAGTTCGAGGTGCCTCGGCTTGTGGGCACCTTATTATGATCAAATGCTATATTCCATTCAATATAGAATTGTACATCTGCGAGCAACATTTACTTGGGCGTTGGAATAATTATTTCTTGAGAATGTGTTTAAACATCATAGTGCTAATTGACTAGAACGTAAAATTTGCGGCGGCATTTTCCTTCTCCCGGAAAATTTTACAGAATGTGGTTTCCAAAACGACAACCTTAGTGTGTTTCGATTAACGCTTTAGTCTCGTAGGTAAATTTGAATAGAGGAAGTCAGAATCATAACTCCATCTAAAGTTCATGGAAACGAAACACTAATAAATCAGTTCGCCATGAGCAGTTGGAAAGCGCCTCATTACGCGAAAATGGCGTCTGTGACCAGATGTAAATTATACTAATTAGTGCAGTGCAAATAATTACTTAATTGAGGAGTGGACGAGATACGCAGTGTCATTTGGTGGTGCAAATTGGCGGCTGTGTAGTGTTGAACCCGCTATTTGTCCTGACTCTTTGTGTGTGCTACTTCAAACAGAACATTGCTAATTTGCGGACTTTAAACACAAACACGGAGAATACATTCCATATGAATATACAATAGGCTAATAGGTTGCATGTATGTAACCTATTTAATACGGTTATAAACAGTATTAGTTCATTAACGACAGTAATTGACGTTTTCAACAAATAAATTAAATATTTGCGGGTAATAAATTATGCTGTAATTTATTTGTTTTTCAATTTTATTATTACAAAACAAAACAATTGAGTGCTTTCAGGGCCACAAAATTAAATAGAACGACGAAATACTTGTAGAAATCATCAAGCCAACGTATACGTAAAAAAACGCGCTAACTCGCTTAATTCATGGGCTGAAACCAATTTAAAATGCAATTTCACTGCGTTGTTATGGCGTATATTTGGATAACACCGCGTATTACGTCTGGTCTATATCAATCACGTCAACTTAAAGCTTAGTTAAAAGCCCACCTAGTGGCGCTCTGAACTTAATGAAACAGCTTATCGTAAATGTACACCATCAAAAGCGCTGAAGCTTCACGTCAATAGAGATTAAACGTGTTAGCTAAACATAACTTGCCCCATAACAAACCTAAAATACGAATTAATTATTATCATTTCAATTTAAAGGTTGCATATGTAATTAATTTCAGTTCTGTTCATTTAATATTTGAAGTCTCGTGTATATTATTTATCTCTATTATTTATTACTGTGAATTATTCCACTAGGTATTTTCACTCTTATAATAAATTATACTATGTGTATAGAACATTGTAAATGACTTGGGCGTAATATTAGTAAAAAAAATAGATAGGACCCTTCCTGAATAAAAGATTTTTGTACCAATTGGTAATTACACTATTATACGAAACAATAAAAACATATGTTGAATATTTATGGAGTTGTCGTATTCAAATTCAGTTGTTAATTGTTAATGTTTAACTTTGATTTGGGAATAATACAAAGAATGTATTTCATATATCCATAATGGTTGAAAATCCAAATCAGAGATACATGCAGTCTTCAGATCTCTCATAACAATCTCAAAAAAGAAAAAAAGAAAGTGAAAGAGTATCTATGGTTGGGGGAACAACTAATTTGATGATAATAATAATTTAAAAGAAAACAATTAACGTCTGTAAGGACAAATAATTAACAAGTAATTAACGACTCTTATAACAGATATTTGAAAGTTAGTTTCGATCAACTACTGTGATCTTTGTCAAGCCTTTTAAATTATTTATTTTTAAAAATTAATTTCTGTTATAGTCTGTTATACGGATAATATTAGTTATTAAAACAAAGATAAGTGGAATTCATAATAACATTATTAAATCCTGAAGGAAAATGAGTAAGTAGCTGTACGATATAGTTAAACTTTCATAATTAAAATCATGAAAATTGAAAAAACAAAATTTAGTGCCAAATCTCAATTTATAGCAGTATTTCTAATTGTTTGTTTTCCTTGCGTAAAAAAAATTAAGTTCTGTTTATTGAAGACCGAAGCCAATCGTAAAAATTTATATTGTTCGCATCAGCTGATCATTTGAATCATATGTATTGTTTCATAATTACGGGGATTTTATTATATATTCATTAATAAATATTGTGTGTTTATTTTCATTAACGTCTGTTTAGCCAAACCCCTCTCACAATTATGTAATACTAAATATATTAAATTGTTATTCTTTATCATTCGGCTCAGTTATTCATGGACCATTAAATTACATTAAATTTTAAAATTAATTGGAGAGATGTTATTAATAATGTCAAAAAGATTTCATTTGAGTTCACTACAAGTCTTGTGTTTGTATTAAATGAGTTGGTTAATTAATTTGCTTTATATCATTTTATTTTGTAATTAAAGTTTAATTGTAATAAAGCGACACCAGCTTCGTTGGTGTAATCACTTATAATCATCCCTCTCATTTATAATATATATTAACCGATGCTAATTTATTGGACAGCCGCTCAGTTTGCGGCAGATGTTTTGTCTTTAGTAGCAAACGGCAGTTCCCATGCCTCCGCAATAAAAGTTGGGAAAGCGAAAGATGGAGTTGTGAGCAGCAGCAGAACGATATCTGTCTGGAAAGATTGAAATAACTCGACTCTTCACAATGTCTGGAAGTGTTCCTGACAAGCGCGTCGTCTCCCTCTTTCTCCTCCCTTCCCATCTGGCAAGAACTAACTTTATACATATCTCCCGCGGCTTCCGACCCTGCGACGGGAAATGAAATTTTCGTCTCGCGTGTTCCAGCTCTAAACGACTGCGCAGTCGCTTCATTCACATTCCACGGAAAGAACAGCCGTCAGTAATCCAGCCTGGCACAATACTAGTACGAGAAATGGAGACGCAAATACCTATTACGAAGATATCTAGGATTTCTACCAACGTAACTAGTTTTAGTGTCCAACAAATTCGATTAGTATCGTCGACCCCTCATTAATTAATACAGTCGCATGAAATTAAACGCTACAACAGGGATTGTAATAGTTTTACCGCGTGTGTAAAGCTTTAAGTACTCATTCTTTGCGACTACATTGGCGGCAGCACCGTGCAGCTCACAGGAGTAACAGGAAAAAAAATGCTTTCAGTACTTAAATTAACTAATAATAATTTTTTAACCGCTACAACGTCCAAAATAATCTTCAAATGAACTATACTTGGGATTAGCATGTTTGAGTCGAGAAAGATGTGCGTTCGTGAAAGAAACTATAGTGGGGCGCAATTCGGAAGACGAGTCGAGCGCGGAGGAAGTTAATTAACTATAAACAGCCACGTTGCAACACACTCGTCAATCGTTCACGCTTACATTGCGAAGCGTAAATAATTTCATATGGCAATTAATAAATTATCTAGAATAAAATAATTAATTCCTGAAAGTGAAGTAACTAATGTGGAAGAGGAATGGACAAAATTCAAGCAATTAAAGCAAAATTCCGGGCAAAAGAAGGAAAAGGAAACACTCTGGTGGAATAACAGAGTGAGAGATGCAGTGAAAGAGAACAAACTGCATGGTGAAGGTGGTTAAAAGACAGAAATTCATAGAGTACGCAAAAGAAAACAAATCGTAAAATTGCACAGGAAGGAAAACAGAAGTGCTGGAAACTTTTCACAGAAACAAGAATGAACATTTTTAAGGAAGTAAAAAGGTGTTATATGGATTGATAAGAAACAAAGTAAGGAGAAGAGAATTTATTAAATTTGTGAAGGCAGAAACAGGACAAATTCTGACCCAAAGAGAGGATAAACTTGTGAGAAATTTTGCTAAATTACTTGACAGACAATTCAAAGAATAAGAAATGGTGGACGGAAAAGAAAGGGAGATATAACAATGTTATAAATAGTATAAAGAAGGCCGCGTGTCATGACAGAACTAAATCAAATAGGGATGGTTTTTAACAGTGTAACAAGCAAGATTGTTTTACTGGTTACGTCTATGTCAAAAATAATATTTATACACTAGATTTCCGAATTATAAGATAGTTTTGCTTGGTTCGTTGCACTCCATTAGAAAAATAACTAAACTAAGTTTTAAGTTGAAGGGTAGGAAATAAAAAAAGCAAGTAATTCACGCCGGATTTTATGTCGACTAATAGAATTCGTCGTTAATATTTATGGTGGACGGTTAATGGCGTGAATAATCGAGTAAGTGCCGTGAGTTTGCCAGTTGGCGAGGGATCTGCGTGGAGCAGATATATGCATATGCAATTGCACCTTGGCAAAGAGCCGACTTCCCAAGTTTTGTCGACACGCGAACGTCGTGGTTGTAACTCGAGCGTCACATTCTAATCCAGAAGTCTCTCTCAGAGAAGAACGACTAGTCGAGCAAGTCACATTACTCTCAGACTTTCCCCCATTGTGTCTCTCTGCCCTCTCCTCTTGGCTTTGCTACAGACATATGGTTAGCTCTTGTTTTTCTCTGATGTAGGTCTGGCATAAACGCCAACATATTCCTCTATAATATCCACGCCAAAACACTTGGAATTTATTTTATTATTGGCAGTATTATGTTCCAGCTCTGGTCTGGTATAAACACAAACATTCCCTTAATTTAATGAAGTTATCATGAATAAAATGTTACGTGTTTCATATTGAATCACTGCGACCTCTTGGAATACAAGTTAAGACATTTTATTTTAAAACATTACTCGTTATTTCGATTTCCCCATTCCTTTGTAGCATTCTAACTTGTTTTTTCTGTCATTTACTTTGACTTCTTAATGTTTGCACTCCAAATATTTCAATCTGCCTGAAAGCTCTTACTGAAGCCTTTTCCGATAACGCAGTATTTGAGTTACTCGGTTTTATTTGCTTTCTCCGCTCGAATAGACTTATGACGAAGCATAGTTCAATTTAATGTTGGAATGAGAACAATATTATACCGTTACAATTTTTTTGAACAAAAAATTCACCCACAGATGTGTCCAAATAAAATTGTTATCGATTATAATAATTATAATTAAAACCCTTTCGACTGAGAAATAATTTTTGGGTCATACAGAATTTTTAAATAGTTTAATATAATAATCAACTGAAAATGTAAGAATTGATTAATATCTGATTCAATCTTAATCGTCACATCCGATTATTATCAACGTCTAACAAGTCGCTTTCCTACTATTTTCCCATAATCGCAATAGTAATTAATTATTCTGATCAACAACAAATAATAAATCTTTGATTTCATATATAGGTCTGCTAATTCTTGGATTACTCCACCTTGAAGAACGTAATTTTTCCTTACGAACGTTAAGATTTTTCTCTTACTATGCTTCTAATATTCCTTGTTTTATTACTTTTAAAATTTCATTTCGTTACCATTGCTTAATTGTAATTCTGTTGTATTCGGTTTGTACCTAAACTTCTCTACAGATAAGTCTTCAAACTCTACCAATTATAAATCCGATTTACCCTTAATTATTATGTGTTATCCGCACTAACTTCTAAACGTAGGACTTGCTGCCATCTGGTGAAAGATTTTTAATACTAATACTGGCTCGGCCTGCCATCTATCAACCGGCGGGTGTACTGTAAAACATTAGACTATCGCATATTATTTCCCAGCAATCCTGCCAAGGAACAGCTGTTTACTCACCTTTGCAGCCGGCCATTCAATTTAAACGGACTTTAAAGCAACAGCGTAATAATGCTTAGTGTGGCAATTATAAACAGGGCAATTGTGTTCACATGCTTTATTGGCGTGGCCCTTTCGTGTTACGCGTACTATGTCGAACTCAATGTTGAAAGTGACAAGGACTATGTTGCAATGTGTGATATTAATGAAAAAGTTAGTTGTACGAAGGTTTTCCATTCCGAGTAAGTATTTCTTTATTTATTTTCTTAAAAGGCTTAAATCATTAATTTAATTTCAGCTCTGTGTAAAGTGTTGTTTTGCTTCCTATTTGTGTACGTGTCAGAAAATTAACCTAAATCCTATTTTGAACATTCCTATTTCGTGTGTATAATAATTTAGAAATATGATGATTTTGAATTGATACAATTTTTAACTTAAATTTAATTGATTTTTCAAAAATGTGCAAAAATTTTCAATGGTCTGCGCATTACATCCAGTCAGTCAGTCCTTGGTGCGTGTTGAAAGTCATTCTCCGTAATTCCCGCAGCCAATTAACTATAATTGCCTCTTCCAGGCTATTCCGGGAGTTGAAAATATAATTTGCTGCTTCTGTGTTTAACGTTTTCTTCGAATCGCATTGTATAGTTTTTACCAGTACGTTTCTTTACATATTATTATTACTAGATTAATATTTTATTCTTTGTTGTCTATTTCGGCTAGCATTTAATTTAATATAATTAGTACTCTTTACAGACCCCGGTTTCAATTCTCCCTGCCAATATTCCACGATCCTTCATCTCGGACATTACGATCAATTTTTCTAATATTTTTCATTTATTCCGACCTTAAACATCAATTTCTACCCCCAAACTATCTCACTTTTAGTTCTGTTTCGAAGTCAGCCCCGGAACTTAAAATATTTTCTCACTCGTCTTACAGATTAATCCATATAGATCGGCCTTCCTGAAATTGTGCTAAAACGAACATAATCTAAGAGTTTTAAATGTCAATTTGTGCTCCGTCACTCGTGTAACAGTGTAGGAATTCTGTTGGCACGAGCATCGTTAAATTCCAGAAATAAATAAGACCATATTAAACTTTATTATCCTTCATCTCTCTACCTTATCAGTTTATGTATTGGTTTTGCTGTCGACGCTATCTGCGACTTTGAACCGTGTTATTTTCGCTCTTATCTCGTATAGAAATGTGTAATTTTCTTAGGACGCCGCTAACAATATTTTTAGATTAAAATCAAACCTTTAAAGACAGCATTCGTACAATTTAAAAAGGTATCCCTGTAAAAGGTTATTATTGGTATTGAAGGCAAGGGTGGCTTTTTTCTCGGATCTGGTTCCTTATTAACTTTCAGCTGAACTACAAATAACTAATGTTCCTTTTTTTTTTTAGAAGAAATTTTTAAGTTAGCATTACAATGTGACCAGTTCCAAATTTTATTTCCTCTTCATATGTATTTATAATTCCATGATTTTCTGATTCTGCATTCAGGTTATAAATTGTCTCAGTGTGGAGAAAACGCGAGAGAGGAAGAATCTAAGACGGTCCGTTTAAATATGTTAACAGAGGAAGGTATTTCAGGTGGAAAGTAATGTAATAGATGTACATCGTACGAGAGCTCTTTTCGCAGCTTCCTTTACCCTTCAAAAAGTTTTTTACAGTTCGAAATCTTGCATACAATTCTTTCTTCACCAGCGACACTTTCTCCTTTAGTGGATAAAAAAAATCTAGAAATGATCTCTACAATTTAATTACTATTTTATTGGTAGTGATAATACCCATCATTTTGTGCAGTTTTATCGTGACTTGCTTAACTTGGACTTATTATTTTATCGTGTTGTATTCACGTTTATATCTGACGTTAAGGTAGGTAATGGTGCAAAAATTATGCTCGCCCCATTGTTGCTGAGTCAGATATTTGCGTCGTCTTTGTAATAAATGTCTGTAGTTATCACAATACAGTGGTGTATGGATAGTGAATATATTGGTCATTATTTATGTGAATATGTTAAATAATTAGAGCT
Organism: Zhengitettix transpicula; assembly: GCA_037074705.1. NCBI lineage: Eukaryota > Metazoa > Arthropoda > Insecta > Orthoptera > Tetrigidae > Zhengitettix > Zhengitettix transpicula. The sequence goes on from CM073596.1 coordinate 28,803,360, forward strand.
GTATCTGAAAATTAAATAAAGATAAAATAGAATATTGGGTCACCATTAATAACGTCAATATTATCTACAAATGGTCAAAAATGTATAATACATAATCTAGAAGTTAGCCATATAATTTATATACAATATTTTATCTTTTTTCAGGTATGGGAGGGGATTTGGTATTGTACACCGATTTTTGGGAGAGGACTCCGTTTTTAATATTCCCAATAGTCTTTCTGGTATATTCTTCTACATATTCTTAGCATCACTATGTAAGTATTAGTGTTACTCCCTACATTAAATGAAAAACCAGTCGTTTTAAGATCAAATTAATGTTGCTTTGAATCGCTTCTAAATGGCATGTTTGCCGGCGTTTCGCTCGTTCGCTCCAAACATGTTCAAGCTAATTCTTGATCTAGCCTGCGAATATCTGGACGTCCGCAAACGTGCCTGTAAAACCCAAAGATTTTAAAATAAAAACATTTAATTATTATACCTTTTGTTTCACAGATAAAAGTAATTGTCATGGAAGAATGTGTTTCCGAGTTAAATATATCAAATTGACTCATACAATTATCTAAAACATTTTATTGGTAAATTATTTTAAAAATTACACTCTATATGAATGATAATACAATTTATGTTCTGATTACTACATTGCAATATTAATAATTCATTAACTTATAGTTAAAAACACAAATTGATACATGTATTTTAAGATAATTACAGTTAATTTCCATTTTACAACAATTTCTGCCTTTTTAGCATAAAATTTTACTAAACGTGTATCGTCAAACCATTCAAAATAAGTAATGTTAAATTGGCTTCAATTATGCATGAAGTTATGTCTTCATGTAGTTTTAAAATTTAGTTATTAAAGATTATTTATGACATAACTGGAAATATTTTAAATAAAATAAATTATGCCACAGATCCTTCTTGAAAAACACTTCAGATAATTAACTTTTAATGGTGTTTTAAGATTATTATAGTACACTTCCCATAATACTGAGAAACCTCATTAACTTACAAATATAAAATGATAATTAATGGAATATGAAGTGGTTTGTAGGGATCTATATATGAAAAACCAAATAGGTTCATTGGGAAAGGGTAACTAAATTTGCATGCTTAGGACCATATCATGAACCTGAATATCTTTAAATAAAATGGATGAATCAAAATAAATCACTGTTCATTCTTTGATAGGAAGAATGCTACAATTTAATTCAGGAGTTTTATTTTCTGTTAAGTAATAGATACTGTGATTAAATTTAATCAATAGTAGAAAGTGAAATTATATTACTTCAAAAATAGATCAATTAAAATAAAATGCTCACAAATTGAATAAAAAATACAAATTGAAAGAAAGTAAATTGCAGTGTTAAACAGTTCATGAAATGAAAATATTTTGTATGTTGATAGCGTTCCTTCTCAGTGAAGACTACATTATATTTTAAAAATAATTAACTTAGTTAATTGCTATAAGACAATGGCGGTGAACATCATCAAAAAGTTGCAAATACAATTGTTTACTCAGTTAGCAGCCCAAGCATACTTTATTCATAGTTTTAGTTTATTATATTTTAATATAGATATACTTGATATTTTTCTTATTCCTGCCATAAAGTGTATATTTTATTGCAGTAATACATTCATTCATATAGGTTTTATCATTAAAGTTTATTATATAAAGCGGAAGAGTGTCATGAATATGTTTGTGATATATAATTTAGATATAATTACTTTGATTTGATTGTTAATAGATAGATTTAGAATTAAATGAAAATATGTGATGAATTTAATTTTACAAATAAAATCTTAACGACTAGGGAAATAAATGGCCACATTTGGTTAGTGGTGGATCAGAGGTTATAGGAATATTAGTAATACAATGTATAGATTTAATTATCTTAAATCATAAATCATTATGCATTATATTCACAAAAATACAGTAAGAAATTGAAATACTATTTCATTATTTTAAATATATGCCCATTTTACCTGGTAACATCAAATTGATGTGTAATGAAGGAATACTATGAGTAATGAGTGTTACCATTCTCTTAGTAATGATCTTATTCACCTGAGACAAAGAAGTACAATTGTTCCTCTTAGATGAAGTAGTGTACACAATCTTAATTGAAATTAAATTTCAAACTTAAAACATTAAAATTTTTGGCTCAGTTCCTTTTATTGTGATAAGGAATAAATTAGATTTGGGTTTATTTGTAATAATATTTTTCACATAGACTGCTGCAGATTGGCTAAAGAACTACTGTTAATTGCTCTCTGAATTAATTATGTTCATAACTCATTAGGATTATATAGGCCATGTATTATTGTACTAGGTGGAATGTTTTGAGAGGGAAGCCATAGGCCCAAATGTCTCAGATTTGAAATATATATTATTTCATAGATTAACTTTATGTACGTTTACTTGCTTTCTTATTACTATATGCAACCTATTGGAATAATAAAATACAGAAATAAATAATAACTTACCTCCCTTCACACCTTTTAGGTATTATGTTCAAATAATTATATTTTTAAAAACCAGTTTGGAATAATATAACTCTTTATACATTACATTTAACACTGACCATTTTTTGTTAATGTTTACAGAATATATAGGGAATAAGTCAAATTATATTCAGGTATTTTTATCTTTTAATTTGGTAGAGAACAATCATATGTTAAATCAGTTATTACTCTAGCAACTAATTTACATTTAATCACTTCTACCAAAATTGAGAATACTTTACTTTTAGCACCTGAAGTAAAGTTATTCTCTTGAATATTTTCTATAATTTATTACATTAAACATAGTTTTTGTAAATAATACTTTAACCATAATATCTTAAATTATTTGTTTCAGGTAAACTTGAAAGTGCATCATCCATACAACTTCAACTGTTTCTGACAGTTTTGTCAAATCTAATGTCTGTATACTTGGCCTATGTCTTGTATTTTGTATTATATGATTTGTGTGTTGTGTGTGTTAGTACATACATTGTCAACTTAGTAAATCTTTGTCTTGTGCCTGTCAGAATGAAGTTAGTCATTGATGGAGCAAAACCTAAGAAATCTAACAAAAATACTTCAAAGAAGAAAAAACATTAATAACGGTTTTGAACAATAATTTGAAAGAAAATATAACTTCATAATTTTAGAAGAAAGAACTATTTGTTGAGTATTTGTAAGTTTATGGTTGTGTTTATAATTCATAATAAGTGAATTTACTGCTATGCCTTTTGATAAAAATTAAATACATTTCACATTTCATTATATAACTAGTTGTATATATATACAACTATAAAATATCATTCATGATTTTTCCTCATCTATTTTGTGTTTTATGATTTTTGTGTTGTATTTGAATAGCTACAATATTTGTAATTTCATTTTTAAAAACACACTTTATTGACATTTAATAACCAGGTGTGTCATAATATGTATGAGTTGTTCATAGTATGCAATACTTAGTCACTCATTAGTGTCTGTTTTATATATTTTTTATTTTCATACTCTTTTTTTTTCAATTGTGCAAAAAAATAACAATTATTTAAAAATAAATAAAATATTTTAAATTTATTATTAAATATAAGGAGTTGGTACAGTTAAAATACATTCCATTTATTATTTTGGAAGCTATTATACATTATTAATAGTTGTTATATAATAATTTGATTATTTTTTTTCTTATGAGTGTATTTTATCCCATATACAATTTGTATTTCTGATTTTAATTTTTATTATATTATGATAAATTTTTATATTTAAATTAAACTGTATAATGTTTTGTCATTACAATTCAAATTGTACAAATTATTTTATTCATGTTATATATTTTTTAAGTTTAATATTGTGTTTTGTCATAACAATTCAATCTTCCATAAAATGTACAAAATATTTTATTCATGTTGTATATTGTTTTAAGTTTAATATTGTGTACCTTACTGTAAATCAAAATGACCTTAGAAATGATACATTTTGTTCAAATGTCACAATTTAAACAATATGGTGATGATATATACTGTTGGTTATGTGTTACTACAAATGTATAGACTTTAACTTTTTAAAATAAAATCAATATAATTGTAAAATGCAATTATTTGAAACATTTAAAGTATTAATTTGCAGAGTAAACTAAATTAAAGTAGTTCTTCTTTAGTGCATAAAATAAATGGTAAATAATGTAACACTGAATTGTCAGTTTATAAAATTAGATTTAATTGATTATGAGACCAGTTTATATAAAAATTAGGTACTATCTGATAGTAATCAAGAAATCATATTTTCAAAAATTAATCTTATCTAATCATTGATAAAATAATATTGTCGGAATTTTTATAGATATAGATGGGATTCAAAATTTTTGCTCACATCCTCATAGTATTTTGTGCCTTTATGATAGATATAATTTAGATATTCTGTAAAACTAAACACCAACCCATTTGATAATAAATTATCTACATATTTGTCCTCTGGGGTAACAAATATATTCAGTTTAAATATTTCTTATAGGAAAAGTAAAAAATATAAAGAAATAGATAAGTTCAGTGACTAGCATTGACTTTAAGCCAGATACTATGTATCTCCCAAATCTAAAAATATGTTCAAAGAATAGTATTATTGTCTCCATGCAATTTTCCAAATATTAAATAAATGGTTACTAATTTCATATTTTAATCTTGTTAGATGGTGATTAAAATATTAATATGAATAATTATTATAGACATAAAGGTTTGGCCATTCTTCATATGTGCATTTAGAGTAAATTAATTAATTTTAGATGAAATTATCTAAAGACAATCTCAAAAACAAATGTATCAGAGTTTGTTAATTTTATTGATTTCCTACAATTTAAATCTAATTGTATCCAAAAAATTATTTGAATAAATTTTAATGAATTCTTTAAGTTTTTGATTATTTCAATTACTACAGATAGTCTCTTATCAAGAAATAAACTATCATTAATGTATCTGTTCTTTTAATAAAACAATCAGAATTACATATAAAGCAGGCGGTGATCCCTGATAAATTCGCCTAAAAATAAGCGGACACAAAGAATGATAAACATTTCATACAGTTAATTTATTAAGGATTTATTATTTTCATCTGCTTTTCTTTTCCAATCAAATATTAATTTATTCATAGTATCTTTTTGAAGGTTTTATTAGATTCTTTTTAAGCAACCGTTATTTTAAAACCACCTTTACAAAACTTATTGTTAATTATTTTTCTTATTGGTTAAAACCTAAAAATATATTATTTAATGTAGAAATTGGTAGGTTTTCGGAAGATTGATTATCCTACAAAAATTCACGTCCTGTAATTCAATACTGAAAAATTACCAAAATTATAAAATTTACAAAGTATTAGAAAGTTGTATAAAGAGTTCTCGGGTGACCGGAAAACCGAGAACTCTTTATACAGAATATACTTCGGGAAAATTTACGCTCTTTATTATTAGAAAGTTATTTATACATGTCGGCTCAAAAAATGTTTAAAACTCCGGTCCGAGAAAAAATACCTAAGCTTCCTATGAATTCAATCAATTTATTGTAAATTATAAAAATATAAAGATATAGATAAGTTCAGTGACTAGTATTGACTTTAAGCCAGATACTATGTATCTCCTAAAATCATGTTGAAGTTCAGCAGACAAATTATTGATCCGAAACGTGATGATTTATGAGACCTAGTTTTAGATTTGAAACAAATAATTTTTGGCAAGTTCATAACTTCACACTTATTCAATATACTGACTAAACTGATTACATTATTATAGTTACCGTAACGCTGTAATGTTTAAGTAATTTAACGCATAATATTTCCTACAATCAAAAAATAAAAATACAAATATTCGTATTAAAAATGTATGTATGGAGTATAAAAAACATACACACATCACTGGCTAATTATCCTACTTTTCCTACGTTCCAATTTGCTAGGTACATATCGTAAAATTATATTGTCCTTACCAATGTACAATATTTTACCCGTTTTTTTTGTATTAAGTTTTATCAATTGTATTTTGAATAAATGTTACAATAGCGATAAAGTATATTATTAGATTTCATTATAATTTCGGGAAGAAACCCTTCTTTTGTCTGTATTCGGCTATTTTATCTTATTACACATATTTCAGTATTAGAAATACTTTTGAGTTTGATTAAAACAATTCGTATTTTTATATTACATTATTGAATTAATTATTAAGTTTGAGCGATTGTTATATCGTTGGCAATACTAACTTTATCTGTGCGCCAAAGAAGTCAGAGTTAAAGGGTCCTGCCGTTAAAGAGCTTGGTTTCCAAATGACACACAATTTTATTCAATAAAAATTAAACTTGGCGCAGACATCAACAGCGAATATGGGTACATTTGTTACGATGTTCTTATTTACAATTTGAAACTTGTAGTTACTGTTGTTATTAAGGTTATATTAGTCAGTATGAAGGTTGAATATATTCACGAGAATTGTGTTGTTAAAATTGTATTTGATATTAACAAAAAAACAATTTCATTATTTATGTAGCAGTATGAAGCATTTTTATTTAAAGTACTTCGATTGTGATATGTTGTATTTTGTAATCACGAACTTTTTCCTGTTTATTGCTATTGACGCCCTTTTACAGTCAAATGCAATACTACTAGAAGTTTCTGAAATGAGATGGTTATCCGTTTTCACGAATTTGTTTGTATTAAGCAGTTATGGAAAAGATTTAGTCTATTTAATTGCTACGTTTATTTATTTTCTTACGTGTAATGAGTTTTTAGATTAAAAAATTGCTAATATCGAACAAATGGAAATGGAAACGATTAAAATATCAGCTATCCTAAACCACTTTCCGACAATTTACAAGTCAATTTGTTAAATAATTTTTTTTTTCCGGAAACATATATTTACGAAGATAGGCTTAATTACAAATTAGCAGGTGTGACGTCCTTGTGTGACGTCACCAATAGGCCCGAGGAACCAATGTGGAGCGCTTTCCAATAATGATCACGCGTTTGTGAAGAATAGTGCTATTCAAGGATGATGTGACATTGTCAGAATTATTGATAAGGACTGATTTAGCGAGAAAACCCTCGATTCCTCCCAAAAAAATAAAATGTATATGCCCATTCAGTTGACACAGATCTGTGGCCGTATATTCCTCGCGTTTTGACGTTTTTGTAATTCTACGTTTTATTGGTGTTTACTGAAATTGAAACCAATAAAATTTACTTTCACAAGATATATGATTTGAAACGCTAGTTATATTTTATTAGTTGATAAGGCAATATTGACATTGCGACGCCTAGATATTAAGTTGAAAATGGCAGTAGCCGAAAGCTTCTTGTAATTTAATACTTTTTTATAGAACAGGGCAAATTGGTATCGTTTAACAATTGTAATACACGTCCTATTCATGTAATAACGTTGGAAATAATTAGCTGTAATCCTAAGAAATTATTTCACACTAGGAATATGCCTGTTTGAAAAATAATGTTAAATGCTGAGAACGTGAAAAAAAAAATGGCTGTAATATGTGCAATCTTAAACTCGTACAGCTAAGTATGTACGCGTTCGTTTTTTATTTCAGATTTTACTGCAAGAAACGATAGTTAAATTTATTTATTTAAATAATTATTTTATGATAAATTGCGGTCTTGTATAATTATACTGTTAATCAATTTGATGCAATTGTCACCGAACTGATGCCAATTTGCAGTTAAATATAATTTGACTTAATGCAATAATCACCGGAAATTTGCTTTGAAACTTCACGCAATACGAGCGTTGTTTGTGTCACGTGAATTTTTCATTTTACATTTCCGACCGAATAAGTTGATTTTAATCCTAACGGCTTCCATTACGAACAGCTTTGGAATCATCAGCTCGCTGTTTGTGTGTGTGTCTGTGAGAGAGAGAGATGTATACGAGAGACCGCTTTTGTACTTTTTAATTGATATTCACATTTTTTTGACGGTGCATTACGCTGTCAATCACATAATAATTCTGAAAAATAAATCATGTCTGGGCGTACGGTTTTGACAGATCCAATATATTTTCATTCGAAAGCAATGAATAAAGGGGCTGAGATTAACAAAATTATGAAGCAGCCACATAATACGTATTGTTAACGAAATATGAGGGGTTTTGCGGCAGACAGTTATGTAAGCCTTCGCTTACCAACTATACTATAATTTATTTTGAGTGATCAGGCTTCCATGGTCTTGCTTTAAATTCCCAAATTTTATAAACATGTGGCCTATTTCTAAGTCTGTTTCTTTTACTTCAATAGTTTATGTTGTTCTCTGAAACGTTCCTGTCTACATACTGCATTTCTTTCACTTTCTTCCCCTGTGTTACTTCTTTCTGTTTGGTGCAATAATTGTTTTCAGTTCTACTTATCGTCACATACCTAACTATTCTTCATATCACAGGCAATGAATACCTTCAAAACTTCTCTAGAACTGATTAATTATTTATTGCTGCAGCCTCTCTCCCCCCCTCTCGCCCTCTCTCTCTCTCTCTCTCTCTCTCTCTCTCTCTCTCTCACACACACACACACATATATATATACATATACATACATATATATATATATATATATATATACACATATATATATATTGTATAATTGTATAAAATGGAGACTATTCTTCATATCACAGGCAATGAATATCTCCAAACTTCTCTAGCACTCAATAAATATTTATTTTGTATATATATATATATATATATATATATAAAATTTCATATACTGAGAACACAACAAGGAAAATGACCCAGGCTGGAACATTTCAAGGAAGGACCAATCAAGAAAACAACAGGCTAGAAAATAGCCCATTTATAAGACAATTGATAAATATGAGGCTGAAATATATAGGTTAAGTGAAATTGTAAGCAAGCGAGACTACACCTTGAAATTTTGTATATACATATACATGTATATATATATATATATATATATATAATTCTTAAATCCGCGTTTAGTTAATTATTTAAAGTGTTGGCGGTAACATTCCATGTTCTTGAAATTGATAGGTTTCATGCCGTTATGTTGGAGTGAATAACGTTTTTACTTTTTCTTGCGCACGATTTCTACTTCCTTTTACGTGTTAAAAATTATTTTGACTTTCAATAGTGGCTCATTTGGCAGTCATTTGGGCCACTTAATAACTATAATAAATAAATATATATATATATATATATATGAAATTTTGTATTCTTGATTGTCATTCCCTCTTGGAATGTTCCAGCCTGGATCATTTCCCTTGCTGTTGTCGGCTCATTATCGAGTCACGTTCCACTTCAACTGTTACTTTGGTTGTACGTTTTCACGACGTAATTCCTCAACCAATCTCTTATATTCTTCCCCGACATGATTCGTTTGTGCTACTTGCAACTTGTTTACTATCATGCAATTTAAAAACCACGTTTCAGAGCTACGTGTTATTATTCGGGGGTGCAACATTATTTTAAGTAATTGCATTTTCAGATCCAGTGGCGTATGTGATTTGAATATAATAGAATTTCTGGAAAATGTGTTCCAACAGAGATTTATTCCTCAAGTTCCATCAATCATTTGTCGACACTTTCTATTCGTCCACTGATATTTCAGTGCATTCATTGAACATCACCTTTGTTTTATACGAAGAAAAACTTAGAGCCTTGCCAATTTACTGTATTTAGTTATTGGAATTTTACTAGTTCCACTGCTCTAGGAGAGAATAGAGAAATGTCGTCTACGTATCACAACTGTTGTAGGTATTCTTCATCAACTTTTAGTCCACGTTATTCTTCTTCCCAATTCAGTTTCTGTAGAACTTTCTCGTTACCCCTGACTCAATTATAGCTGACAAATTAATGGACTCCCAGAGACATTATAAATAGATCATTTTTGAATAAGGAAATCTGGTTTGTGCTCCTTTATTTGGACGGCATATTATTTTACCTCACACCTATCCAGCGATAGGAATAATTTTTGCAGTATTCTGAGAAGTTATGACATTGGGAGGTATGCGTGAATTTTATCCCCCACCACTACACGCTCTGGAATGGGAATAGAGTATAGAACATGGAGAGCACTATCCACAACCTGTGCGTGGGAACAGCACGCACTTGATTCTCGAGGTTGAGTGTTGACAAAGCTCGAGGGCAGAGAGAGCGGGAAGGGCCACTTAGGACTGAGTTTGGAGAGACTCCCACGCCTCAACATGGCCGGTGTTATAATTGCGGCACGACCACAGAGTTACTTTGATTTATGCGCGTCCTTGCCTCCATTGTTTCTCGTGACCATCGTACTTTCTTCGTCTCAGTGAAGGTGCCCGTAGCCTTGTCCTCCGGAACGAAAGTCAAAAGGTGAACTAATTTGGATATACGATTAGATTTCAATTAAATAAACGAGGAACTCTGCAGAATTGATTGGACGACCTCGCCCTGTTACTCTCTCGAGATCACGACTCGTTTAAGGGGAACAATCAATTTCCGCATAATTCTGAAAATGTGTGTATTATGTTATGAAATAAAATGCAAACAATGTTGTTAAAGTTAATATATTATTTTAATACGAGGATCACAAGATGTCTGGTGCGGTACAATTCAATCCCACAAATATTCATTCCTTTACCTAAAAACCCACTGTACGTTGCATTTTTATATTATTTATTTCAACATGCCATCGTCTCTTACATAAAAGAACCTTTGTATGTATCACTTAATATAATCTATAGGGTAAAGAAGGTTAAGAGTATGCACCTTTTATATATCTCTGGATGTAATAAAGATATCAACATCAAATTTTATCACAACGTTCTTTAATTATCAATTATTACTCATAAAACGTTTGCTAAACTTAAAACAAAAAAGTTTACCGTGAAAAATGTTTTAAGAAAAAATGTAATTAGCGTACTCTTGGCCTGGCAATGGTCACGCACAAATGGCTGCGTAAGCGGAGCAAGCCTCGAGTCACCACTCCACACAAATCCCACTCAGGATCCAGTTGTCCGCATCCTGATGTATTCGTCATCATCAGAATGAATTTGAGAGCTTGCGGGCTTTCAATGTTAAATTTTGAACCCTTTGTGGCATTCAGGTTATCTCTTTTTTTTTTGTGCTTCTTACTTTTGCCACCTTCCTTTTCGTTCCTTTTAAGGGTTTAATCTAATATTATTTCAGCCTTTGCCTTCTCTTTTACCCTTTTAATTTATTCTTTTTCTTCGAACTCATTCTTAAACGGTGAAGAGGTGATTACTTCTGACTTCTATGAAGGTCTCTTCTTTTGATCTTCTTTTACCTTGATTTTTGGGAGCGGTAAAATGGAACGAATTCCAGCAGATTGTTTTTTGAAATTCCAGTTTTCCGCGCAGCTTGATTTTCTCGTTGTAAGACTATACCAAATGATTCAAATAATATCTTGAGACGTCCAAGGAATCAGGCAGGCATATAAGGCCTTCTAGGGCTATTCTCTCGCAGGCAGTACCTTGTAGGAGAGATACGAAGGGGCTACCTTTGGGGATGCCTTTTCCTCTCCGTTTTTGAACTAAGGTTCCCACAAGCCGAGGCACCTAGTCCTGTTTTGAGATGTGTATGTTCCGGGGTCTCAGACCTTGGGCATACGGTAAGAGTTGTTCGCTATTCCCATTGGAATAGTCGGCCAGCTGCCTCCTAAACTGGTCGAGGCACGGAGAAGGGAATGCTGCGTCCCCACAGCAAACTCCTCTCCCGCTATCGGAAGGGCGTGGGACAAGCACCCAATGCCAGGCCTACCTGATGCAGGTTTTTCTAGGGTTTTCCCTGCATTTCTTTAGGCGAATGCCAGGTAGGATCCTTAAAATATAACCCGGGGGCCCTAGTTAACCCTTGGCTACCTTCCTCTACCCTTCCGCATCCCATCTTTCAAATCCCTTCCTATGCTATGAAAGGGGAGTTGCCCAACGTGGATTACCCTCATGTAGCCTGTTACCCTAAATAAATAATTTTTTTAAAAAAAAGGCTGGAATATCCTCAGTTTCCCATGTAGTGTTTTACAAAATATTCGCTTATTGCATGCATCGTGCAGACAATGAACCAGAACTAGCCTCAAACTGAAGTTTAATAATTTTGTTCTTTGTTATGATATTTGATTATAATATACTGTTGTGTACCTTGAGCTGTAATTATTACATAGAAAAGTATCAAAAGTATATTTAACCCTGTGAAATCCTAGCAAATAGTAGGATATCGATTACAATATAGGGACAAGGATCCCAGAAACGTTGTGTGGTATTTATATTACCCTTTTTGTCTGAATTGGCTATCTTTCTAATTAATTATTTTCAATCAGACGTAAATTTTTTCATTTTAATATGGCGTTTTCTTCTGCTGTTGTAGACGCATTAAAACGTAACCACAACAATTACTGCAGTGATGCCAACAGTCTGAAAATTGCCTGCGTACTCCTGTCCTCCCCTACCCTATTGTTTACAGTTAGTGGTAATTATGTACTCAATTTCCACAAAATTATCATCTAGATCATCTTAAATTTGTATTTCATACTTGTTAAACCTTTCCGATCCGTCCTTTCTATGACCTACAATAAATTTATACGAGTACCACGCTCACATTGACTTGTTGATCGTTCCTGATTATTTCATATAATATATTATCATAAGCCAGTTCCTAATTTGTTTTCCTCTTTTTATTTGAACTATCATTTCATTACAGTGTAATAAGATATTTTATCCCCTGGAGTCATGGAAAAGAAAGCGCATATGACAGTAATAACATGCCTTGCATGGTAAATGTCAAGTAGGATTATGAGTAAATCGAAAGACAGTGAACCGCTGGTGAATGGGAAAGCTCCCCATCGAGAAGAAGGAAAGCGGTCGTACTACGGATAGAGATAACATCTCCAGATAAAGCATCTGAAGGCCACGAACAATCGTATTCGACCCATCCTCCGTAACTGATCAGCTGGGAAACCTCAGAGGTCAATTTCCTGCCTTCAGAGATGAAGAGATAAGTGCTGAATTCTCATCTAAGGGCCAACGTGTAATTCAAAATTCTGCTCCGAGCGGCCACGTGTGGTAGCAAATATTAGACCAATCGAGAAATTCACTGAGAGTGGGAAAACAAGTCTTCCTATTTCACTGCTTTTAAAAAAGGCAATTATTCAGTTGCTTAATATAAATAGGGTTTTTACGCAGATCATTTCTGATCGAATTACGTGGTATCGTGAAATATCCGAGTTAGACTGACGGAAGGACGAGATTTTAGACATAGTGATATAGAAAGCGATAGAAAAAAAATGATAGACTTAGATAATAAGACATTCATGCTCACGTTCTTATCAGATGTGCCTCCTCAATGAAGATGAATTTTTTTATTGTTTGAAACGGATATAGTTTTTTCCTATCACATTGTATCTTATTTCCTTTTAATGAATCCTTAAAATTTACGTAATTATTCTCATTATTAAACAACTGAACAGCCCAATCGCTGCTTTACAATTTAGGGAAATCATTTAGGTAAACTCATTTCTTCAGTGGGACCACCTGTTACTGATCATATATTCCGTTTGTCTTTAATTTGTTACGGGATCCTGAAATAGTTATTTTCCTTAATAACGCTTCTAATTTTTTTTTATACTTAATGAAATAGTTCTTTACTCTTAGCGGCCTTATTAAATCAACCATTATCATCATTTAACAAAACCACTTAAACTGTCTTTCTAAAATATTTAATTTCCACTAAAATTTGGTCAAACAAATCAGAATGGCTTTCCTTATGCTAAAATCATTCGTAAACAATAAAAGGAACAATAGTAGAAATGACGTTGTAACAAAACTTTTACACTATATATATATATATATATATATATATATATATATATATTGCGTAGTCAATAAGAAATATTTAGTTTAGACGTGAAATTAATTTTAAGTGTTGAGAATTTTATGGTATAACTCTGAATTCCATCATGTTCCTTATTACGAACAATTTTGTATTCCTGTGGGTACATTTAAATTATCCTCTTACCAAAGTTCATTTTGTTCAGTTACTTGTTTTTTCCTGTTTTGCTCTATTTTTTAATTTCACCTGCGATACTCTACTCCATACCACAGGCAATGGATACTCGAGAAACTTGTCTTAAAATAAATAATTATTTGAAAAGAAATAAAAATATAATACGTCTGTTTTGAAAATTAATAATAAGATAAAATAGCAAAATTCAGACGTAATGAAGTGATGTTATAAATTTCATGCATCGTTTCTGGAAACTACGTTCCTTTCTTCTGGTGCTTTTGAGCTTGCCTGTTGTTTTATGCGGTTGTGTCGCTCTTGCCTCTTTTGTTTTGCAGCACCTGAAGAAAGTAACAAGGTTTCCAGAAAAGTTGTGTTGTATTTATAACATCACTTAATTTTGTCTGTATTTGGCTATTTGTTCTTATTGTGAATAATTATTTCAGCAATAAATGTTAGTTATAAATCACAGTATGGGGATGACAAAAAGCGAGGTACTACTACTTTCCGCTTTTTAAAAAATATTTTAGTAATAACAGCAGAGAAATTGTAACGATTCAATCCATCCAAATTTAAAACTGAATATACATTCTGATATAATAATATTTTCCAACTTCATTATTTAATATAAAAAATATATTAAATCGTTTCCAGTTATTGCACTTCTCAGATTGTCATTCTTTTTATTGATTCCCGTAGGAATATTCTTGAGTATTTATGCAAGGCCATTACAGTTATGTGGCTTCAGAATGTTTCACTAAAGAGACGTAAGCTGTGGCTATGATGAATTCGGCGAATATGACGTTGATATATGTCCACACATTCGTGGTGAACAGTGTGATTCTTCCATTACGTTCCTGTTCTTAATGAAGGATGTGCGATTCAAGTGACTGCATTGTCTACCACCGTCAAAATTAATATTCCAAAGGAGCCACGACCACCGCTGACGTCCGAACATCTCTTATCGCAGCAGTGAATAATAGTCAGTGGAAGTGACGGACGTCATTCCATCCTGCCAGGGGTTCACGAGAAACAAAAATAGACTTCCCACTCATCGAACCTCTTGTCACTGAGTCCGTAGGGGGGCGGAAGAGAAAGCACTAAGAGGTGAAATTTTCACACGGCCTCAAGGAGTGGCGAGGATCCAGATGGCCGCATGTGTCTGACCCCTTGGTGCACATGTATGGTATATGCAGCTGTGAGTTATTCACTTTCATATCTCGAGTAAGAAATCGAACTGGACGTTGGTTAATTTCGACGTGCGTTTTCAGTTTCGTGCGCGCATAGTTCCGCGGTGAATTGCGAGAACGTATTCAATGACGAATACATTAAAATATACAGTGCCGATTTGGAGTGGTGGATGTTCAAATGACAGTTTAAGAAGAAGTTTATACTAATTGTCCAAATTCTGCGTTCGTCGTAGTAAAATGTCCCTTCACCGAAGGATAAGCTATCGTGGTTGTCTACCTACAAGGAGAACTCTCAAACTTAAAGCCACATGCGGTGCCTTATCCTCGATTCCGAATTATCATGGAAAACTCACATAGCTCAAATTACCTCCAGAATCAACAACAAAATAAAACAACTCTTCCCTCTTACCAACAGAAAATCTCCCATATCCCTTAGCACCAAAAGACTCCTCTACCTATCCTTAATCCGCCCCATATGTTCGTACTCATGTGCCATATGGGGATCCACTGCCTATTCCCACCAACAAAATACAAAACAAAATTCTCCGTTTAATCTCAAATTCCCCCTGGTACATTCGCAACTCAGTTATTCACAAAGACCTTGATATTCCCCTAATTCCTGGCATAATTCATAAATCTACCAAGTCCCTAATAAATAGCTCCATCAACCATCCAAATCCAACCATTGAGCTCTTCTACAGTATCCCCCTAAATCACTAAATCACTCTAACCCCCACCTACCAACTGGCAGTACATACTCCCTAAATATCCGTTCTTCCCATCTTCCCCCATAACCTCCTTGACGCTTTTCAAACACGAAGTTTCCGCAATGACCAGGTCGATCTCTAACATTATGCCGGCTAATATGTTAATATGTGGTAAACAATTTAGTCGGTTTCTCTCGACTTTAACTTGGAATGACAAGACCACAAGATTACATGCTAAATATTTACAAATTGTAAATACCTTAGTATGTTTTATTTTTTTATAGTATTTGTGAATTATTCGTACTTTCTCTCATTGATGTATTTTCCTAGTAGTGTATATTAATTGTTGTATTTTTATGTATCTCATTATACTTTTAACTTGTGGTGACAATAAATCTAATTTTATTCCTTTAACATCAATAGTGACAGCTTAAAACTTTTTCGCGTACAATTTGTTAAATGGTAGGAATATTTCTAACATTAATAACCGAAACAAAATTTTATACAGTTTTACTAAATAGTATTAAGAAACACATTTTCCGTAACACAGAAATATTTTTTCGTTAATCCGTTTGGACTTAAGAACACTCTTTCTGTATCATGTAGCACGTGTGAGACTTTCAATAATTATGATTTGAAATAAAATCTATGATTTAGCCATTACAATGTTGTTAATTTGTTGTGGGTAGATGCGGTCAAATTTTAAAATTCTGTACCCGGAAGATAATTTTTCACCAGTTCTGAGTGATGGCAGATATTTAGCAAGGAAGCGGACTGTTGGTAATTGTTAGGATACATATCAGAATACAAAACCGTGTTCTTCTTTGTGAATGAGAGATTTCGTCACATTTCTGGATTTATAAAGTCGTTCCACTTATATTAGGCCTGACAGCGTAGGTTATTCATTCGGCATTGAATTTCTTTCGATGCTAACCTCTATCTGTACCCTTCATTCCCCCACCTCCATGTTGTCTTGTTTTACGACAGACATTCTGACAGTGAGTTTGCCGGCAGTCTATTCACGTATCTAGACACCAATCTTTCATCTTGTCCACCCAGACTTGTCTGTGACCTTTGTCTACGACTTAAAACCTCCCACTATAGATATTTTCCATTCCTCTGACCTTTTATTAAGCAGAGCTGAGGTAGGAAATTATTTTTATTACGTATTGAGATAATTATTTTTCAGGAGGCTTGTTAAACCCAATCTGGTATTTATTACTCCATGGTTCCAAATTTCCAATAAGTTATTCTTTTGGTAATTTATTGTTGATTGCTATTGGAAAGAAATTGTTTGCTACTATTTCCTATTTGAGTACATGAACGATAAATATTTGCAACGCATTATAGAAAAATATTTTTGTTGAATTTCATCTTTCAATTTACCTGAAAACCTATTTTACTGGCTTTGGCTGATTTCTCCCCCCCCCCCCACAAAACTAATGGGATGATATGAACTAATTACTCTGACATATTTATGTCCATAGAAAGACTTGAAAAATTAGAAAATATTGAATTTAAATTGTTAACCAGACGGAACATAAACTATTCCGAATCTCAAAGAATGAAAGCGTCAGAAAATTTTTGAAGTATTTTTTCTGAGTATGTAATGAGAAAGACTATTAAATTTTATTTATAAATTCATATTTAATTTATTTCCTGTGCCAGATATTTTATAAAACTGACTGACTGGGACATATTTGCGATAACGAGCATTACTCGCTGACTATTTTATAACTTGTTATTGCGAGTATAAACACAAAATATCATCCAAATACTAAATTTAAAATTAATGGCCATATCCTTTGATTGTAAACAGTAAGAATTTCAATTCAAATATACATTCCCATTAGAAAGAATACATTTTATTCGCTTTTTTTAACTTCACGTATATAACAATTAAAGGATATTTTAAACGTAGTTTCAATATTTATTTAACACAAATGTAGTTAATAATTTATTCTTTCCGGTTTCCATATCGTTTAATGTGTCGTTGTGTGTCTATTAGTCTTATTACTTGTGGCCATTCCGGCACAGCAAACAGTTAACATTTAGTGTAAAAGTGTCTCTGGGAGCTGCGAGAGATGTAGGCGCACCTTGCAGAAGTCAATTAGCTGGAATGATTTGCACATTACGGTGGACTTTATCTTTATCGCACGTGTATCTTACGCGCACGACTATCGGGCACCGCAGAGTACTCGTAATTCGCAATTACCCCAAAGTGCATTCCTTGGTTGAGTGCTTGCACTGTTCCATAAGACTGTCTGAAACATTCTCAAGGACATGAGAACCGACAAAAAATATTTTATTACTCATATAAAATTTACGAAGTAGTCTGTGGCCACAAGAGTTCATGTGTTGTAAATTTATTCCGTAGTACCTATTAATTATTAAGTTAATTCTCACAAGTCTCTCTCTCTCTGTCTGTCTGTTTATAGAGTTATTTTAATATAAATTTACGTTCCAGTGTTATCCGAGAAGCCTGCGAGAGGATTCTCTCGCAGGTAACCTGCGAGGGATTTTCTCTCGCAGGCAGAACCTTGTAGGAGAGATATGAAGGGGCTACCTTTGGGTATGCCTTTTCCTCCGTTTTTGAACTAAGGTTCCCACAAGCCGAGGCACCTCGGCCTGTTAAGAGAGGTGTATGTTCCGGGGTCGCAGACCTTGGGCATACGGTAAGAGTTGTTCGCTATTCCCATTGGAATAGTCGGCCAGCTGCCTCCTAAACAGGTCGAGGCACGGAGAAGGGAATGCTGCGTCCCCACAGCAAACTCCTCTCCCGCTATCGGAAGAGCGTGGGACAAGCACCCAATGCCCGGCCTACCTGATGCAGGTTTTTCTAGGGTTTTCCCTGCATTTCTTTGGGCGAATGCCAGGTAGGATCCTTAAAATATATCCCGGGGGCCCTTGTTAACCCTTGGCTACCTTCCTCTACCCTTCCGCATCCCCCCTTTCAAATCCCTTCCTATGCTATTAAAGGGGAGTTGCCCAATGTGGATCACCCTCATGTAGCCTGTTGCCCTAAAAAAAATCATAAAAAAAATCAGTGTTATCCGAAACCAGTTCCTTCTAAATTCCTGTTTATCACTTAATTTTTTCTCTTTTCATCAGGTAAAGTACAGACCGATTTTCGTTTAACTTTTCTTTACTTGAGATATATT
Source organism: Zhengitettix transpicula (assembly GCA_037074705.1). Classification (NCBI taxonomy): domain Eukaryota; kingdom Metazoa; phylum Arthropoda; class Insecta; order Orthoptera; family Tetrigidae; genus Zhengitettix; species Zhengitettix transpicula. Next base: position 28,822,402 of record CM073596.1, read on the forward strand.
GTAATAAACAAAATAAAAGTTGAAGCACCAATTTTGTAATAAACAAATTAAAAGTTAAAAATGAAATGATTGAAATGAAAACAACAATTTAAAATATAACAAAACTAAATTAATAAAACAAATTTTTATTTCAGTTGAAAATTCACAAATTTATATTGTTGTGCCACGGTTTAATTTTCAGGGCCGCTTATCGGGCCTCCAATAAAGATAGTTACATAAAGGACAATTAAATCTTACAATAATCCTGATTTAAATTATTATTATCATTTTAATTAAATGAACGGAATTCTAAATCTGACGATAATTATATTTACACTACAAGGTTTACAAAATTCTTTTTATTTATTTTACCCTTATTTGTTCATCTGGGTTCCATCTCACTTGCATTTTTAAACACATAATAAAAATCCATATTTCACTGTATTTAAAGATATTTTAGTTTGCAAACACAAATCACTTTCTGATCCAACTGTTATAACTTTGTTTGAACAATCACAGTTGATAGCTTTGTTCTCTAAAACTTTGATAAATTCTCGAACATGGCAAAATATAATTCCAAACTGGCAACTTGCAATTCCAAAATCGGGGAATTTTAATACTACATTTCTAAGCTTCCAAATCACACTTGATGAGTCGTGGTCCCGGGAACTCCTCAAAACACACCTTCCTCAATTCTCCGCCGAGCAACTCTGAATCTCTCAAGTTCCGTACCTCTCAATGCTGCCTGAGGCAACAATGAAACTCTAGCAAGCAAGCATTAAAGACTCCATATTCTTGTAGACAATCCTTAAGCTATAATGCAATGGCCTCATATTAAACGGGAATTAGTAGAGGAGGTCTGGTGGACGTTTTCTTTTAAGTCGTCTTTGTTGGGGCTCTGGAGGAATTGAAGTTGTAATTTCATCTATGCGCTGTTGAGTTTTTAGTGAGGGAATCAAAGGATTTTTTTATAACGTCTTTGACTGTATAGGTATGTTGAGGTCACTATGCAGTCTTATTTTTTATGTCCCAAGGACATAACGAAATCATTCTAAGGGATTTATTTTTCATTACCTGGTTTTTTCGTTCAGGTTTGTTTTGGCAGCTACTCACCAAATGGAGGAAACGTATCGCCAGATGGTCTTGATTAGCGAGATATAAATTAACCTTTTTTGTTGCAAGGGACTTTCTGTTTAGTAATTGTTTGAGTTGGGATAATCTATTGTTGAGCTTAGACTTGCTTATTGCTAATCTGTTGTGCCCAGGTTAATTTAGAGTCCATGGTTAGTCCGAGATACGTGTGTGCGGATTTATTCGGTATCGGTGAGTTGTCAAGTTAGAGATTTTTTGTGAACTGGATTTTTTTTAGCGAGATAGTTTATTCGCGGGAATTTATGGTTATTCGCCATTTCTTAGCCCATGCATTGTTTTAAATTAATGAATTTTAAAAATTAAGTCTCGCTGTTTCAAAGTGGGATTTTGGTTCAAGATGTCTTTTTTAAAGCCTTTCAAATCCCTTCCTATGCTATTAAAGGGGAGTTGCACAACGTGGATTACCGTAATGTAGTCTGCTGCCCTAAAAAAAAGCTGTTATACTATTGGAGAGTTAAGGGATACCGTGGGCGTAGAGAAATGGGCCAATAAAACTCCTTCAGGGATCTCCTGAAGGGCTAGGATTTGGTTTGGTTATACAGTTGTTATATTTGTCAAACAGGTGACTATAAAACTGAAGTTTATTATTTTTGACCCATTTAAGCGAAACTTTTATTAATAAAAATATGAAAGTGCTGTAACTCAACTGACATCTCTTATGAAACCACTTAAATGCCGTCCATTAAAATCTATCATATCTATAAACTAATTAACAGTTGATAATTTGTTATATTGTGGATAGAGCCAAGAAGGAATAAATAGTATTAAATCCAAAAACACCGTTAAATCTATGAGTTATAAGTAACTCATTAAAGAAAATAATAGACGTAAGCTCTATATTATGAATAGTATACACCGTAGACCATTTGTTCTTCCAGACTGTCCCTAACTAATATCTTTCCACGATGTTTTCATCCCCTTTCGATGGACTGGTAGCGATCTACTATTACACAAAACTGATGTGGCTAATTTCCTGGTGACGTATTGGTGAAGAGATGTGACGGAAGATAATAGATAACAAAAACAAGTCACTTGAATTGGAAGGAACTGAAGAATATGAATAGACAAGCAAATTATTTTATACTTTGAATTTCCTTACGTCCAACCTGACGTTTTAAGTGATCATAACACAATTTTAAACAAAGAAAACGTCGTAAAATACAAGATATAAGTGCGTGCCAAGGGAACCTCAAGGTGACTTCGCTACGCAACAGCCTCTCCTCCATAACATCTGTGTCAAGCTGCCACACAAGGAGAAGCAGGTAGTGCGTGAAAGTTATTCGTAGAGCCGCGCTTTATCCCAAATACATGTTATCTGTTACGCAGGAGAAGATTCCTCGTAACACAACGCCGAACAGTCGATTGAAACATCTTCAGGATAGTGTTTTTGTTCCATTGTAAGAAAACACGGCGCCCATCAGCTTCATCAGCCAATATGCGATCTACAGAACTTTTTCAAATTCCTTCCGCGTATTTTCGGTCTAAGGTCATTTGACGTCACTTTTTGGATTTTCGTCACAATTTCTGCCGTGGGTTCGTCATTTGATCATCTTGGCACCTCGTTCAGCCTCGTTTTAAACTCTTGTCACCTAATATTTTATTTCTGTAAGCAAAGGAACATATTCCCTTTTAGTGAAATCTGGATTGACTTTGATATTGGTTAGGCTGAGACCTTTTAAATGAAAGTATTTTATCTCATACCGTGGACCAACGTCATATTCAGCAATATTAACGTCTTGAAACTTATAGCATTCTAAAGTTCTTCAGGCCATTTTTGTTTTGGTAACAACAATCCGCCATCTACTTCAGGTCAGGTAGTTCTGAAACTATGTGAGTACCTGTTTTTTTTAAAAAAATTATTGGTTAACTTGTTATCTAAAAGATTTTCTCGTTATGACAAAAATATATGATGGTTTTATACAGTGATATTTACAAGCATGGTATTATCATTTTGATAAATCTTGAGTGTAATTTAAAGTTGTCCTAGGTTGGTTAAATCCGCAGGGCTTTTTCTTTTAATTATTCTTAATATTTCAGGTGGGTGGTTTGAGAAATTAATGGATTAGGATGTAGGATTGATCTGCGTAGTTGACTATTCAATGCTTTTCTTTTGATAATTGTACTATTATGGGAACATTCAGGTCTGAGTGGATGGTTGGGGAAATACCAAGGACAGTTGATGATGTATCTTTATTTTGGAAAGTTTGGGCTTTATTTATGTGGTAATTCGCTGCTGCAGCCCAAATGTTACACGAGTATTGCCATATAGTGATGTATAGAAAAGCTTTTTTGGTTTAAGTGACAGTGGAGAATTTGGTGGTAGTACGGGCTTAAATAGTCGGAATCTTGTGGTAAGTTTGTTTTTTGTATTGGTAATGTGCATAGACCAGGGAAGTTTATGATTTAGAATGACTCTTAGGTGTATGGGATGGTTTATTGGGGATAGGTTGATTATTTAAGATTAAGTTGCAGTTAAGGAGAATTTTACGTTTGAGGGAGGAGGTAACTGTGGCAGATTTGTTAGGATTGAGAGAGGTTCTCCAATTGGTTGCTCATTTGTCTATTTGATTAAGTGAATGTTGTAATATTTGTTGTGCAGTATTGAAATCAGGGGCTTGGCATAAAATGGCTATATCATCGGCATAGATGGAAAGTGAAGGTGTTTGGGAGTGTTCGGATGTCATGTGTATAATAGAGAAGGGATCCAAGAACAGTGCCTTGAGGTACCCCTGCAGAGTTTTTATGAATTTATTAATTTTATTGAAAATTAGTTAAATAGTTGTTTATTAGCCGGAAGTGGGAATCATTTAGATGTGTTAGTACCTCTGTTTACCTTTTTCTACCACATAAGCAGAATTACTCCATTAATTATGGTAAAAATAATTAAGTTAAAATTTTACCAACAGTGATCTTCAATGCGATCGAATAACAAAAGTAGTATACGAGTTCCATAAAATTAAATTTACCGATGATCTAGGAATTTGTGACTGGTCAGTTATAAAGGGGGATAAAATAAGAATGATTGTACATCACGGAAGTTATTGACGTTCCATATACTCCAAATCCTTCAAAATAACGAAACCAAGGATCACTGGATCAACTGTAGGAATTTATAATTTATAAAGCTGACCATCATATTAATTTATTTTCATGTTTGTAATTAAAGAATTTAATAAAACCGTCTTGAAAGTTACATCGACACTCCTTACCGGGGAACAGTTTGGTTGACCGTGAGAAATCTCTTGCAAAAGTCAGTATCGCAGAAGAAAACCAAGGTCTATTACATATTTGCGGATTATTTATCTTGCAGATCGTGGCCTAATTCTCCAGTACTTAGAAGAACACTTCCTCGAAGTACCCAGTAAGCGGCCGTGTCCGTGAGAAAATGAATATTTACGACTTGGCTGTCCATGAACGTGATCGTATACTTGCAACGCTTTTACTCCCATAGCCATCACAAAACAAAAGTTTTCATTTAATATTTAACTCCTTTCGCGGACTGAGAGTGAAAAGATTTTTTTCCGTGATAAAGTTTAATATACAGTCCACGGAGGGACTGAAATATTGACATATTATAATGATATATTATGGATTTGTTGAGGAAAGTGACCATTATGCAGATCGCTTTCAGATCTTCGATCACTCTTGGAAAATACGGAAGTAATAAATACTTACATTATATTAAGCTTTTATGCCTGAATGACTTGGAAAGAGGAAAAATTCCAACTCTCGCCAATACGAATTCGACTTTCATGTTGATTGGCGTAGCCAACTTTTTAGGAATAAATAGGAGTTAGCTAAATCGATAGTAACATTTTAGATGAAAAGTGAAGACTAATATGAAGAATACTGAAAAATTAATTGAATAATAATTTATGGATTTGTACTTGTAAGAGCTTTAAAAAAATAACATTAGTTTTGTGTTTTATATATAAATGATGTGGAATTTAAAGTAATTAAGTATAATGGGTTTTAAATAAGTATATATTGGAGTTTTAAAATTAGCCGTTAATTTCGGGAATAGATTGTGTTTCACCCTTATGGTTTTTAGTTTAAAGTATTTTTGAATTTAGAACTGCTGCATTTATCTCGAAGGCCTCACTCGTAGAAATGCTTCCTCTATCTTCCTGAGCAGATACAAGCCCTCCACTTACAAGCAAACCATCCCCACCACAACAACCTCGATAAAGTCAGCAGTATGAGGGGAAAAAAATATCCTCAGCCGCAGAGGCGGGGACGGAGTAATTACACGGCCGCCAATTTACATACGACAAATGCTGCGCCGCCATATTAGCACAGGCGCTATCTGCGGGAGCCGCCCAAATTTGGAGACGCTTTCATCCGCTGAATTGACCGAAGGGAGACTATGCTAATGGAGCGTTGCTAAATAAACTCGCAGTCCGCGATAAATTATGGGGGGTGGGAAAATAAAAGTCAGATGCACCGTGCCATAATATCTCTAAAAGAAATTAATGGATGAAAGAGAAAAATAATTTCCTAATTTATATAATTTTGAAAATCTGGAAAGAGCTGTAATATTTTCATAATAATCTCTACAAAACAGTACGTAATTTTTTTTAACATTTTGTAATGACTAGAAATCCTTAAATATATAAATATTTGAAAACACTAATTTTTATTATCAGAATGGTCTGTTATTTGATTATAATAATAATGAAAATAAGTGTATAATTTTGAAATGAAAATTAATGATGACAAATATATTTTATATATGAGAATCTTGTTAAATTTTAAATGTTTTAAAAATCATATAAATAATTTTCCGATATCTAAAGATTCGTTGAAAAATTATAAATTAGTTTTATTATTAAAATGGCGACTGATTTAAAATATTCGGATGGAATACAAACACATCAATTAATCACAAATCAGTCATATTAAATTAAAAGGTGTATAATCTATTTTATGTACAGTTTTTTTAAAAAATTGCTCTTAATTGTAATTTATTTGGAATGCTTGCATGCATAAGAGGAGTAGACGATAAATAGTTACCGATTTGCAACCTTCTATTAACATGCTAATATTTTCAAGGGATTTTGTAAATTTCAAATATTTTTCCAGAATAATTTTCACCTTCGTTTTAGAACAAATTGTTCACGACAAAATAATTTTGCAATCAATATTCTACCAAATAGAAGTATTTCTAATTTTAAAATATTTTCCTTCATTTCGAATCTCTTCAGAGATTCCTTCATGACTCCTAGTTGCTTTCTAATGTTACTATCTCTTAATATTGAGAAATCAATTATATTTCCGTTTTTTAGAAGAAATGACACGTGCTTAGCACAGCATGGTTTAGCATTATTATAGTTCTAATAATTTTATTTGCTCCCTTCTAGACTAGTTACAAGTAAATAATTATCGAAGTACATGTAAATATTTAGCCAATGTATTTGTTTAAGTAAATACATATCTAGCATTGTATTTTCAAATATTTGTTTATACATAAAAATTTATATTATAGAGACAAACACTAAACTTTACATTAAATCAGATACGATACGCTTTAAATTAAGCCTCGGGATTCAAGTAAATTCACAGACCATTTTTTATGTTGAAACAAGAGTTTGTAATAGACGATAAAACAAAATTGTTTCCTTAAATTTTCAGGGCGTCTTCACCAAGTTCCTACAGAAAACGATGTTTCCAACAAATGCGTATGTACCAGAGTTCTGGCAGCTGCACACCAAATGAGGTAAGAATGATTTCTCTTGAAAAAAGTATTGCAAGAATTAAATTTCGTACGTCGTTATCACGAATCAAGAGTAATTCTTCATATTCCGGGAATATTATCTTTGTTGCCTTTATTTATATAGTATATATAAATTATAACAATGTTAGTTTTACTGATGAAAATAATTTTCATAATATTTTAGTGATTTTGTAAATTACGTAACGTTTGTGAAACTGATTTGTATTGGAAAATATTAATTAATTGCTGTAATATTTTAATGACTATAAGAGGCAGTTACGTGCTATTGAACTTTCTGTAAATGAAAATTCTATAGTTCCTAATTACAGTAGCAGACCTGACAGTCTCTGCACAAAGAATAAGCGATGATAAATCTGTGGCTCTTTATCATGCATAGCCAGATAATTAAGGTTGCTTTGAGTGCGGTTAATGGGAAATTTAATGGTTTGTTTTGAACGTCACAATTATTTGAGTCCGACTTTCTAGATGTGAGGCTGGGATAAAACAATCATTCATTCGATGTGATATTATCGTACCTCAACTGTCGCACGCAAAGTAGTTAACAGTAAAGACAAATAAATTGATTTTATGGAAATGATGTAAAATTTGCAACAGAAAATTTTCTTATTTAATAGTGAGGATCATCAAAAGCACAACCGAACGTTGTCAGAGTTTATTATTTAAAAAGTAATTTTAGAAACGCAGTATTATTTGACTGTGTTTTTTACTACAATAGTCCATTATTATCTTTTACAAACAATACTAATAATAGAATTATAAACTCTTGAGGTTTCAAAATAAAAATTTTGAAACTCGGTACTCTTTTGACTATTTTTGAAGTTTCCTTCCTTATTAAATACAATTAAAAATCATTAATAAAATTTTCGTTTTATCTCGATATTTGTATGAAACGAGCTAATATTTTTATTTAATCTGTGCATTTAGCACCTTTTTCGATCACTTGGTTTTTACTTGTTCTAAACGAATTATTAACCTATGACATAGTTCTTGTATTAATTTAACTTTCAAAAGTATTTTCTTGAAATAATATAATTTATTCTCATGAAAGAGATAGAGAATCTTCTGTTGATGTTATTCCTATAGTACGTATGGAACATTGACTAATTCAAAGGTACTAAAGAAGTTTCAAAATTATCATTACATAGCTTATATTCGAATAATTGCAGATAATTATTACTTCTTATTGAAATGGATGATGGTAATTTATTTCACATAAGTTGGAACCGTCTATGTCGATAGAATTGGTGTTCTTTATATGTATAGATAGATATGATTAATTAATTCCATTAAAAAATTAGTTTTTAAACAATATAACTAATTCTGCAGTTTAATAATTACGAATTAGTTAATACCATTTAATTAAATTAAATTACACAGAAAGTGGACTTGACAAATAAATTCAACTATTCGGGCAGCGATCAATAAACTCCTGCACTGAGTTAAAACCGTTTTTCAATATTAATCTTGCACTGATTCCACTCTTGTAGATATTATTGCTTTTTACCTCTGGAGGAAGACTATTTTATAAAATTATCGCTGTATGGTGAATATCGTAGAGAGAAGTCTGTCTCCGATTTCAATTGTTACGTAATTCTTTCTCGTTTTTCCCTTTTATATTCTTACTGGAAAGTTTATAAGAAGATGTTTGCATAAGAAAAGATATCAAATACTGTTAAAACTGGATTAACTTGTGTTTCTGTACTTAATTTCATCAGGGTTCCTCATAACTTCCATAGAGACTACAGACGCTTCTTTGGAACAAAACTAGTTACGAGGCTGTGAAGGTTTTATGCGTAGTAAAAGCCAAGTCCTTGGAAGTGTTCTGTGGACTGCGCTACCGTCATAAGTTGCGATCTTTACTAAAGCGTGCATTGTGCGATCTTCTTTCACGGGCGCGAGCGTCGCTGATGGAGCGCTTTAGTAACGGGCAACGAAGGCTCACGTCTCTGAGACAGATTAATGTGCCCCGTGGTAAACAAACTGTTTACAGGAGTCCGTAAACGGCACGGTGTCTTTTCTCGTAGCTGTATTACCCTGCCTCGCAGTGGAACACTTTATGACCTATCCAGTCACTGGCGGAATGTTTTAGAATCGTGTCAAGGAAGACGTTACCCAGAGTGTAATCACGTACCATCTGGAGACTGGGGATGATAAAATTTGTGATATCCCCCAAAAAGTGTTCTTTAAACATATGTGTTGATGTGAAGCTCAACAATGATACAGAAGTCAATTTTTTTGAACGTTATAATTATTTGGGTTCAAATTCATAGAAGTGAGGCCTTGATGTAACAATTATCAATTCATCCTTATGCAGCTGACAATTTAATATTAGCCGAATTTCCGTCCTTCGTGCAGCGATGAACATATTGTGCACCGTTAGCTTGTTGTAATGTTAATGATATATACTAAATAAATAATTTAAAATAATAAGTTTAAAACATTTAATCTTTAATTAACGAGTACAAGACGTTTGCGTCAATTTATAGATTCTGAATATTTTAGAAGTCAAGAGAATCTTAACCTCAGGTTAACCATGAGCTTGATGTCTATATCTCTAAAAAAATCGTATCAGTCAACGCCATTAACAAGCTGTTTTTGGTAATATATGCGCTGTGTTACAAAATTTATTTGGCTTTTCTGAAACGTATGACGCCAACTTTTAGATCTTCTAGTCCCCAGTTCCAAAATAATTTCACAACTTCGAAATAATTATAATCACGCAACTCATGATATTTGCCCTAATAGTAATAATAATAATGTCCACCATTCTTGCACCGCATCTCTTTTTAATATGAACTGGAGGGTCGCTAACCACCCTTGTCACTTTAGGGTTTTCACCAATTTGAGTTTGTCCTTTCACCCCCTTAACTTGAATTGTAGCGTCCACTGTCTTTCTCAGACTTATATTTATTGCCTCTACCTTTCACGATTGTCACATGTCCAATTTACGAGTCATTCAACCCCGAAAAAACACACATAAATATATTACAGTGTTTCTATGCGCTCTCATTCTCATCTGGAATGGATAACCGTTGAATTATTTGGTTGTTCAAAACGAATTGTATTTGATTAATCGTGAGATGTGATAAGAAAGATAGCCAATTCTGACAAAAAAGTGATAATATAAATACCACACAACATTTCTGGGATCCTTGTCCCTTTCCTCAGGTACGAAGAAGTGCCTAGAGCGACACAAGTTGACAAAACTCAAAAGCAACGACAATGGGAGAGCAGAAGAGTTAGCGTAACAATAAGGGAGCAACAACAATGGGAAAACAGAAGGTTTTATTGAGTTTCATAGTGTTTGTTTGTACATTAATAGCTGCGATGTTTTATTTAATGTGAAGCATATCTGAAATGAGTCTGAAATTGTACATGGTGTACAATCAAATGTATGTTTAGAATTGATGATACGTTTAGATACTTTAGATAGTTTATCAATGGGAAGTTTGATATTAGACATATGTTCCTTGATACGTGTATTGAGGGAACGTTTTGTTTGCCCTATGTAGCAGGAATTACAATTAGAGCAAGAGATTTTGTAAACAACACAATGGTAACTGTAAGTGTCAGGTTGGTCCTCTATTTAAAGAGTACTAATTGGAGATTAAAATGTTTCGGCAATATTTAAGTTTTGTTCTATTCTTTAACAAATCTACATTCATATTATAAATAATTATCTGGTCCACAGTTCACAAATTAGCCAGTGATATGATATAACGAAGGGTATTGGGTATATTCAGCTTTACCATTGACCCTAAGTGTTGTGTGTGAGCCCCGTTCAAAGTCTTCACTGAGCGTACAAAGTACCGAAACGTACGTCTTCTTCTAACTGTTGTCCTCTAAGAATGTGATGCAATCGTCTCCGTAACGGTAGGATCTAATTACGCCAACAGCAATTACTTCCCCATTCATTTGGAAATGCTCTAGGCTTTTATTTGCACTTTAGGAAATGGACAAGGATCACAGAAACGTTGTGTGTTATTTATATATCACTTTTTGGTCTGAATTGGCTATCTTTCTTATTCAATTTTTTTCAGTCAGACGTAATTTTTTTCATTTTAACGGCGAGATATATTGAAGATGAGGAAGTATGATATATTTTACTTGAGAAAGTCTCACGGTTGTGAATAAAGTGTAGAATAATCAAGTTTCTAGTCATTTATAATAAATCAAAACCTGAGATGTAATGACGGATGACTGCCCTTGCATTTCGTTGGCAAACGATCAGCAAAATTGGTTCGCCAATTAAGCAAGGAGTCAGACTGCCTCCCACACGCTGACAACATGAGTCAGCTAACGGCAGAGTCAGGCTAAGGCGTGATTGTCTGAGCTGCACACTTTATCATTCAATGTCAAGGTCTGGCCATTACCACCTTTCAGGTGTCTTGTAGGGCAAAGGACCATACGTTTTGGTTAAACAAAACCATAATATTATCGGTTTTGGGAGATGTACCCAACTTCATACGTACGATTCGTGTGAAAATTAAGGAGTGGTCTGTTTCCTGCACTCAGTTCTGAAAACCTGAAGTGAATTCAGATTTTATCATTTATAATAGTTCAGAAATATATTAAGTAACGTAAAATTTCTGTTAAGTAATTTTTAGAAAAATTTCAGATGTGAAGGTCCATGAAAACGATATAAGAGTGCTTCAATCATATACAATTCTATCCCAGAAACTAACATGACGACACCTCACTGCAAACTTGAACCGGAAATCAGTAAATTTCCAATTTGTTCGTATTCGTTAATAATTTGTTCATTATCATTCAGTCGTGTCCATTTCGCTAGTATTCTCATAATCTTGAATCAATTTATTTTGATACCGTCATTGCATGCCTCAATAACGTCTGGTTGTGCTACTTATTCATCAGGTAACGTCTTGTTCGATGGAAAAATCTTTCCACGTTCCCTCCACATAGTCTTCTTAACCTGGGATAGTTGGTTTTCAGTTTGCCCTTTTCATGCCTGGTCCTACCTTACAGATCTGCGTATTAAGGCCATCGTCCTAGATGTGTTTGAGTGGTCCACCAACGCGACCCTCTCTGGTAGGCGACTTGTACAGTTACGAACGGTGCTCGGGTAACGGATTATTATTTCTTGAGAGGAGTGGTAAGACCGAGGGCACCCATTTGCGGAAAAGGTCAATTATAATTTAGAAAGTCGAAACATACCGGATTATTGTTAATCCCACAGTTTGCTTAGCGGATATATTTAATCTACAAGTGGACAGTTTTATCTATGATGAAGTCCTAAGGTATTTCTGATCCCGGTAACATGGAAATTAAAATTGCCTTTCCGAGTTTCTTTTAGAGACTTGGCGAATAATTGAACTTCCTGGATCGCTCATAATGACAAAGAAAGAGAAAGCAACGGTTTTTTGTAATATTAACGGAGAAAACGAACGAAATAGCTGACGGTGTAATTACATGGACACCGCAATCATGGACGAACTTTGATCTCTTCTTGCTCTTAACTTTCGAAGCTGGACAACTGTGTCGTGTTGAAAATAAATATCGTTGGGGATGACCCAGGGTTACAAACCCATTCAAAATCTTACTATTCAAGAAGACAATCAAATGTAGCCATTAAGACCATTAACTATAAATACGCTAAATTACTTTTTTTATATTATTTAAAAATTTTCTGGTCTTTGACACGACGGGAAAATGTTGGGAAGATAACACTAAATTAAATATTTGTCGATAGCAATGAGGATTGCAGAAGCATTGTATAATATTTAATTTTGTCTGTTTGTTAGCAACTTCATTATCGATTTGTTAATTTTCATTTAATGCAGAAGTTTTTATATATTCAGCGCAGAGTTTTGTATTTCTGTTGCACTTCGTTATTTAGAATTGATGCCTCGAAGTTTTTAATCGTTTTTCCGTGGATAGACCTTTGGATGTCTGTTGAACATTAACGTGTTTTTCTGTAGAAAACAAATATTGGAATAGCATACCTCAACTACTTCAAGTACAGTTCTTTTATTTCCCTGAAATTCAAGTTTCGCTTTGTACAGTTGTATAAATACGAAATATTCAGGCACTCTAGTGTTCTACTGCTATAATTGATAACAATAATGCAAAGGTTTAAATGATTTATTCTATATTAACAGCGTATATTTTAAAAATAAATTATGAAGTAGCCAATAAACGGGCACAATTAAGTGATGAAATAAATACCTGATGAAAGCAGCAAGGATTGCAGAAACGTTTTGTGGTATTTATTTTTGTCTGATTATTGGTTACTTCATTATTTATTTGTTAATTTCCATCTAATATATTAATAAAATTAACTTAATTATTTATCAAAAGATACGTTAAATTTTTGAGTTACATAGAAATATATATAATTAAAACAGTCATAATTTATTAACGGTATCATAATTTATGCATTGGCAACCTTGCGTGTTACGTTCCGGGATAATTTATCTTACTACTAACAAGATTAATTCAATTTAACTCAGTATATATTTGCAGCTTATAAATCATAGAATTCTTTTTACAAAACCATAATGACAAAGTTGTCTGTACCCATGACAGACATTTTCAAAAAAATATAGGATTATAAATAATAAATAAAAAAAATTTAGTGTAACAGAAAATCACACCGTTTGAAAGTTTGATAAATTCCTGGAATTTCAGTTAAAACATCTCACTTCTTGAAATTATGAAGTAAAAGACCCCATAAGTAGCACACTGCAGTAGTCCTTTCCGAGAAGCGACCCTCCTCAAAGACTCGGGGTCTCACTTACGGAAGGTCAAGTTCCCTAAATCACTCAAACAATGGTTTCCCTCCAGACAGGCTCGCCTGCTGGAACAGTGCAATTACAGGCAAGTAATTGGCGGCAAACTCGCTCCGGCGCCAATGTCACCACCCGAAATAGAAACAAGTTCTAAGAACGTTGACCATTGTCGTGCAAAAACGTCGTCATACAGGGGCATAATTCCACCACTCACGACCTAGCTACAGCTATTTTCCGTCATAACAATACATATAGATTTAACGTCTGATTCGATTAATAAAAAAATAATACGACCTTACTTTTCAGAAAAATGTAATCTACCTATATATTTATTTATCAATAAATAATATCTATATTTTACATTGGCTGTTTTTCTCATATTTGACACTAACTTAATTTTCCTACAAAAGTAGAACAATACTATATTTCGAACCATACACACCTCATATTAGTTTCACTGACTGTGATTGTAATTTTTATTATAAATCTTGAATTTTAAGGAGGATAGTAAGCCGGAGTTCCCTAATAAGTTATAAAATAACACCATCAATCGGCAAAATATTTTATTTACGTTTAACATTAATGGAAGTGTTCCAAGTATATTATTTATTATCTCCCTTGGCGATGAAGATTTACACCTCTTCTGACTCGTAAATTATTGCTTTAGTTGGCAGTCAAGATGTATATTCTCGGCATTTGTATGACCCCCAAGAATATGAGCCTGTAAAACTCAACTCAGTCTTTATAATTGCACTAGATCTTATCAAGGCAGCGCTATTGACATTTCCATTTGTAAATTTTATTTCCATATACTTGGATACATTTTATAGTAAATGTAACAGGTATGACACTTATTTAGGAGGCTGACACTATAGTGTAATTAAATTTGTTTAATATGTTCTATTTATATACTACATTAATGCGCCCTACGCTCCCAGCTTAATCACCATCTAAGACCGAATTTACAGACAGATATTGGATATATATTTTTTTATTAATAGAGGACGTTCAAATTATTTGAATGTCACGTAATATATAAATCTATTATGATCACGTTTTTATTTATATCACAGTAAATATGTATTTCATAAAATTTGCCGTTCTGTTTAAAAATAAATGTTAAAAGGGTATTACAGAGTAACTTTCGCGGGTCACAGTTTTTATCAACATAATTTCCGTTAATGATAACATTGTTTTCAACTATTTGAGTAGCAGATGATATTTAAGGTCTACTCTCTAGATACAAAAAATTCTTGTATTCTAAAATATTGGCTATTTAGCGAATGTGTTTCTGAGTTTTCGAAAGTAATAAATGTCAGATTAAATGTGCCAAATTTTTAAATAACCCGCAATTTTCACATTCATGAAAAACTTTTGAAGGCTGGTGGAAAAGCGTGTTTAAAAAACATTCTTAAAGTTAAAATAGTCAATAATCAGAAAGGTTTCAAAATAAAAATAAAAAATATCCCACGAACGTTATGGCAGGTTGATCAAACTTAAAATTTTCAGTGCCGATCATTCGGTTACCGTCTACCGTTTCACTGATTCAAATGAATAAGTTTACAAACTATCTGAAGTGAACAATCAAAATCTACGTCAATGTGAACTCCAGCAATATCGACATTTTAACAAGTCTGTCAAAATATCTGTTCTTATTCCACTTTTTGACGTTCGTCAGATCATCTTCACGGCTGGTACGTCACATTTTTGATAAAATTACTGATTATAAAAATATAATTATGACGGTTTTGTGGATTGTTTTTGAGGTCGCGTCAATCAGAAGTGTCCTTAAGTGAATGCGCGATGTTAGATCGTGGTTGACAGAGCGAGCTGTTGAGCACGTGGGCAGGTCCCTAGCTGACCTCGGATCGGCGGCCAGTGTGTGGCGTATCGCGGAACCAGCAGGTTGTGTGCGAGTGAGTGTTCAGTGCTGAGTGAGTGTGACAAGGCGCCGGGAACTTCCAGAGGGCCAACTCGTCATAGCAGGTACGTCTTCACAACAACTCGTATCGACTCCCCTCCCATCACGTCGGATGACGTCTGCTTATTAGCGCGATTCTCATAATCAAGGCTGTAGCTTCATCCAGTTATATCTACATGAGGGCCAGTTTTTTTTGCTTTAATGAAGTGTAGTTCAGGTCTTAATGGTTCCTATTATGTCCAACACAGGTTTTGCCAGATTTAATAATTTTATCAGCTGATTTTACGAAACCACCAGATCCAACCAGAAGACACTGGTAGAATAATTACTTCATTAAGAAAGACGTACCTTTAAGTAACGTATTCATTTCGCAGTTACAGCGCTACTGGATTTACAATATTAATTATCTGATTTGATTTGATTATAATTTAGTTTTGGAAGAATCTCGTGTTATTTTGCTAACTTAGTAAATATATTACGATTCTTGAAAAATATTTTTATGATTTATTTAGTTTAGAGTACGAGGCACGATATTACTAAATAAATATTATGAGGCAAGTGTTTGACAATAATTCTTACAGAGGTCATGGACGAATAATTTTTTGTAAGGAGTTATGCTGAATACCGTGTCTATAACTCAAGCAGGGAACTTGATAATTCGTGGAAAATATGGAATTAAGTTCATCCCTTACTATAATATATCGGTTGTTAATTAATGAAATGTTATAACTTTTTAAGTGTAGCATTTGATATATGTTATTAGGTTGTTTAAATAAAGTAGGTTTGCTTATGCTGTAAAATTAGAATTTAAGATATTAAAAAATAGAATTAATATTTCCTGGTCATGGGACCTTGAAACGAACGGTCTACTAATAAAACTGTTAACTTCGACGCAATGAAATGTTTCCAGAATTAAGTACAATCTAGTACTTACTGATTCTCTCTGGACCCCATGAATTAGAGCTAGATACCATAGACCAGATTGTTGTTGATACCATGAGATGTACATCTCTATTCTGTGTATTGTTATTGAAATGGTTTTAATGGCAATGTGCACGTGGTAAGGCATGAAGTTCGTGTGCCTTGCAGGATACGTCCGATCGTCTGCAGTATACGCACACTCCGTAGAAGAGAAATTGCGTAAGAAAGTTAAGTGACAGGTGTGGCAAGCAGACGGCGGCAAAAGTGAAAATTATGTCATACGGAAAGCGATGTTCGAAAGTGACGTAACGAGAAAAATAATGAGGAGACTTCGACGCGCGGACGTCAGAGTAACTCTAATGGTAAACAGAAGTTACAGGTCCAAAAAAGTCCGTATAGCATGTAAGCAAAAATAAAATCTTTTTGTTATATAACATCTATTTTTTCACGCGTAATATCACACTTTAACCACTTTGGGCTATGAACAGAGACGGAAATGCAGATACGGTTTAATGTGATATCCTTCAACAAGCTTCAAAAAGAAGCATACTCTTAGGCCAGTAATGATGGCTTATTTCAGTAATGTCTCTCTGTTTTTTTTCATAAACTGTTCATACACTTTTGGTAATGAAGTTTTCGAATTTTACATATTTCTTTGTCAAATATTTAATATATAACAACCAGCACAGATAAAGAGAATTTTTGTTGGATGTGAAAAATCTGTACAAGAACGTAGCAGTGACGTAGCTATAAAATTATTTCGCTAGCATTTTATTGCAATTATTCGTAGTACAATTCGGGGTTCTAATTTAGAAATGGTTGAATTATTTGTATAATGTTACTGAAACGGTTTTTCCGACGAACGTATTTCTTAAATAATTATTTTATTACGGACAAGAGTTGTTGTTACTTTGTTAATTTTGATATCTCCGCGATAAATCACTTTGAATTTAATTTTGATTAAATTATTTTTTAGTTTTATTGTAGACATTATTCATTGTTGATTCACGTAGGAAGAGTTCACGTTTCTGCATATTTTTTGATTAATGTTGTGTACGATGTTATCGGCGGCAACAGGTTTCAGTAATGCGCGGGAATCGTGCCAATGAAAGTAAAATGTTCTACGAAAAAGGTATGTCAATACACAAAAAAATAACCATAGAAGGGTGTGAACTCGAAGCCAAGGCAGTCACGTTCTTTTACAAACCTTGCTGTGAGTAACTTTTGCCGTATATCAATTATGTTGGTAGATTTTTTGTATCTTAAATCTTAAACTAATTTTATTCTGGTGTTTGTAACAGCTGCCGTAATTATCATTATCATGAAACGCATTTTCCTTGAACTTGGTACTCCAGAATGTTTTCTCCTTATAAGGCTGCGTCCTAGAATTTGTAATGGCCGGATTTAGAATAGTTCATCAAAGAGTTTACAGTATTTGCGAAATACATTTCTTTAGTGCTGCAGCAATCGTAATTCCGTTTTTGTTTCAAACATTTAATTTATTTCAATTAAAAAAGCTGAGCGCATCGGGAAATAATAACTCGAATGGGATTTTTATATTTGGTTAACGTTGTCATAAGAACACAATCATCATCGTAGTTGACTAATAATAAAATTATTTTATTTCCACATTTACCATTAGTTTTTGTTTTATGAAACACTCAGAATTTCCATGTTTTTTTTTATCTGAACATAAATTTTATACGATTCAGAAAGCTGTCAATTTACAATTTTACGAACGTTTTCAAAGTTAACTTTGTATCCGAAAGGAAATTTCGTTATATGTAGAAATAGTTTCTGTAGTACAATTTAGTATCAATACTTAAGCTTCCAATATTGTTTTCCGTATGTCCTCAGATCCTAATAGTTCCATTAATGATCCCGATAAAAGGGCACTTCCTCGATCCAATTTACTTCAGCGTTTGTCTTGTAGTATTAATTCAAACGCCGTGATATTGAATTGAATATCCTGTAAGAAATACATTATCCACGATCCTCCAAGAATGAAACTTTTTTTTATATTAAACTGTTGTTATTTGAATTTTTTAAAGCTAATCACATACAGTTAGTCATTTAAAAATTTGTGATGATTATCATTGTATATTTTATTTGTTACTTACATTATATGGTTATAATAACTGGATGTGTTTGAATAGTAGATAAAACTTATTCTTGAGAGAACATTTAAATATCTTGTTCAGCTTTCCATTAAATTATATTGTAATTATACTAGTTTGCACTACATTATCCATACCATGATTGCTTCAGTTATACGTGGTATTACCAGGGTTTCGTAGAATTCGAAACAAACGTATATTGTTTGCATTCTGCTTCAAAGAATATTCCAATGGAGTGACCTTTACTCCTGGCGCTCAAGTACACTGTCATCAAAGTGAAAAATGAAAACACTGCGTCTGATTGAAAATTAATAATATGAAAAATAGCCAAATACAGAGAAAATGCTATTTTGATTTTTGTCAAATTGACGAGTGCAGTTGTATCGCTCTAGGCACTTCTTAGCACCTGAAGAAAGGGACAAAGATCACAGAAACGTTGTGTGGTATTTATATTATCATTTATTTTGTCTCTTTTTGGCTATATTTATTATTATTATGCTATCTTATTATTATTATAATATGCTATCTTTATTATTATTATATGTCGAGTTTGTTGCCACGATTCGCAGCTTCTAGTTTTCGTTCTACAATTGTCAAACCTGTCTCTTAGAGGAACGATTGTTGATTATCACACACTTTCCGTGGGAAACGTAACCTTAGTTTTCTATATGTACCTTCGATTGCGGAAGATTGTCGAGTGAAACACGTGTACGTATTGTAGGGAACACTGGCAAAGGCCGAAAAGAAAAAATCCTGAATACTTCTGAAAAGAGGTGATGAATATTAATGCGGCGAACAAACTATTGAAGAGGGTCTGAAAAGAATCACCGAGGGAACGTTTGTTATGAATATATTTAAGAAGAATAATATACATCGAGAGTTAGTAAAAACTGTGATAGAAGGCATAGTCGTTAATTAAATTTCAATTTGTGAAATTATAAGTTAGTAAATTGGACGTACATATTCAATAATGATGACTAAGGTAGTTGGACTGAAAGCCATGAATTTAGTTACGTTGATGAGCGGAAAAAACCAAAAACAGTCGAAGTTTTTAATTTTATTAAATAATTACTTGGAAGCTTTCAACTCTTTTGTTACAATCATCCTTCTTGTCCGATAATTAAAATCACAATTACTTTAAGAACAGACCTTGTTAAATAAACAACATAGTTTTATATTAGTGACTAAGTACCTACAGGTACTAATATTTTTTATAAAGTTATTTTGATTTTAATTATAGGACATGAAGGGTGTTATAACAAAAGAGTTGTAAGCTTCCAACTAATTATTTAATAAAATTAAAAACTTGGAGACTGATATTTGTTTTTGCTGCCCATAAACGTCAACGTCAACAGTCCTTTTTACCGTAATAAGAATTTAGTTACTTGATATACTGTGACTAAAAATTTCTTTCGGAAAGAGACGAGGCTTCACACAGATACGGCGCTAGTAGTCACAAATCTAGAATTATGAAGCAATATTGCTGTAACAAACAAATAATAACACAGTACGTGTTTATAAAATCTATGTTAGAACTGTGAAAAATCGCCTTCTTATAGACGGTTTAATCCCGACTGCGGGAAAATATGAGTCAGGTCGGGTATTATACAAACATTCTTGAGATTTATCTTCTCCTGGCGATGAGGACGAGGAGATAAAGAAGAGGGAAGCTGAAATCAAACGTGGGCAAATCTCCTCTGACTGACGAGCATCAACATGACTAGAAAAAATAATAGGAATCCACAATATAGCATTGAAAGTTAAATCTTGAGATTGAAAATATAGCGGTAGATCGTATTCACAACATCAATACATAACCATTTTTAAATGAAAACACAACCTTCACGGTGACTGCCGAGTTTGTTTGCCGTTGACAAGAATCACAGTCGAATGAATGTTTCTCAGTAATGTTTAGATGTGTTAAAACGTAATTCAACTCTTTTTTTCTTCTACTGTTTCATTACTGTTACTGCAACGTGGTTTCTGTCTGTACAACAATTCAAACAATGGATCGAATCTACTGTATTTTGAAATGCTCACACTTTGATTATCGTCAACTGTAAAATGAAAATAATGTTACCGGAGAGTATTATTAAGTTCCATAATTAATGTGGGAACACAAACTAAGTCTTGAACAATATATACATATATATATATATATATATATATATATATATATATATATATATATACACGAAAGTGACACTTATGGGTGTCAGACATATGTTTTAATGTTTTTGGAGTTTTTAAAATTACATTATGATGGTTATAAAAGTTGATTATTTTTACAGTAACTTTTTTGGATTGACTATCTCTCATACATATATTTTGTATGAGTGATTCTGAATATTATATTAGTCCTCTGAAACTGAAATTCACACTATATAGTCAATTACAGTGTGACTTTGTGGATCTCCACAACACAGGCACGATGCTTAAAATTTCGGTGCTGACTGTGGGAGAGTGCGACTACTTTGCATTAGTGGAAGTTGTTTTGCTGTATTCAGGGAGAGCCTTAGTGACGTCACCGGTTTCGGCCTCAACCTTGGCCACCTCATCCTCATCGCCAGGAGAAGAATCCTCCGCGGCATACAAATGGCCGGATAATAAGTCCGTCGAATCCGCGAGTTATAGTCGAGGGACCTACCGCTTCATTAGGATCTTTATGGACGCAGCCAGGCCGGGCTTAATGGGCACCTTCGCGCCGCACCTGATTGTCGGCGAATAAATCCCCCGAAGGCCGTGATTGGCCCACCTCCGGATAGGAGCCGCTAAATCACGTATTGGCTTCCGCGATTCGCTTGCTTTGTTCGAACACGCAACCAGATCCGGTTAGACACTTGTTCCTTTACGCTTTGTTAATGAAGGCAGCGGGATGCGAGACATAGTTACGTCATCCCTCATCATTTAACGTCCATTGCCATTGTCTACTGTTTCTAACAATTGTTGAGACTTCAGTAACGTCTATATAATAATTCTTCACCTTCGTATTTCTTTACGTTGATTCACTAATAGATGTGACAAACGTTCTTTTCGAAATAAAATAGAAAAAAATTCAATTTATCATGAGTATATGCAGACCTTCATCATCCAGACCGGCAGAATTTAGAAGTTAACTTGTATTTAGACGAGTGAAGAATCTAAAATAGAAGTTGGAAAGGATGGCAAAAATGTTAAGATGTACAAAAACAAATCAAGCTTGGCCAGTCGCAGGGCTGTAAATTAACTCTTGTCGTCTTCAAAAGATAAGCGTGAGATTCACACTCCTAAGGAATTTATCCTCTGATGAATACAGTATAGAATACGTATTGTGCGTATTGTAACTTTATTATTAGTAGTATTAATTCAATTTCATTTGGAAAAGTCCGGAACAATATTTAGAATTCGTACAAAAAGAACACAAAATAATCTTCTATCTAATAAATAAAGCAGAGTTTTTGTTTATGTATATATATATATATATATATATATATGTGTGTGTGTGTGTGTGTGTGTGTGTTCCTTACAAAAATGTACACCGGTGGAGCAAATTTCACCAAATTTCGTACATGTGTCCTTCGCGACCAGAAAACAAACACTATCTGGGTGAGACGCGTCTACCATCCCCAGGAGCGGGGCTGGAAATATTCAAACATACTGAAACAGTCGATAATTTATTCGCATAAATATATTTAGGAATCAAAAAGATTGATAGTGTTTTTACCGATGTTATATGTTTATAATTTCAATCCATTTTCACATGGAAAAGTAGCACCCTTAGGGGTTGGGATGGACGGGCGTTACAAGAAAATAACGCAAAAAAATCGAGTTTGGGGTCGAATCCGGGATTATCGATGTCAATGAGTTTAATTGTGACATTCGAATAACCGTTTAACTCTTCCAAGGAGGCGTTGATCGGGGTGTAAATTTTCAAACATGTTAAATGCTCAGTATTTGCGTCTAATAAATATTTTTGGGTATCATTTAAATTAATAATATTTCGGTATATATTCTCTGTGTATAATCTCAACCCCTATCGGAATAGGAGGGGAGCACGCTTAGGGATGGGGTTTGGAGAAGCGTTACTTGAAAATAACGCGAGTAGACTAGATTCGAGTCAATTGTGGGGTTATGGATGTCGCTCAGTTTCATTTTTGCAAACTGGGTATTGCTCGCGGTTGGGCGGGGATTCTGGGCCGGGGTAGAAATTGTCAATCATTGTAACCGGCCGATAATACATGTCGGGATAGGGGTCGAGTTGCGTTACATAAAAATAACGGAATAATCGGGGGTTAAAGATAAATGACATCTCGGGCAACGAAGGGGACCCAGATAGTATAAAATGAAGAAGGGACCAATCGTTCCATTAAATCTATGAAAATTGTTCCTACCTATAAAGAATAACTAAACCTATCATTGACGTCTGAACTTCACTACTCTGCGATGACTTAATAAATTAAAGTAATTTTCAAACATAATATACTTATGAAATATTATTATATTTTCCACGTCACTTCACTCAATTTTATTAACACAAATCTTCTTTGTAATTATTCTATGCTCTGTAGGCACTCCGCTAACTCATTTTCAGACTAGCTATTTCTATTTAAGAATAAATATTTTCCGATACGACTTCGCTGTTTCCTCTGTCTAATCTTACACGAATGATAAATAAGTTGGAGGTAAAAGATAACTGGTTCATTATTTTGTGTTCTGACTAATACCAAATAAATCGTTTTCTTCTATTTGTCAATGTTTATAAATCATTTGTCACAAGAATACAAGATAATTTCATAGTTTCTTTTTTCTGAATTTTTGTACAATGCCTGAACGTGTTAATTCCTATTTGGATCCCAACAAGCTGCTCCATATTCTAAATTAGGTCGCACTTAAGTTCTATAAGCAACTATTTTAGATTTTCTGGACATCATTTAAAACCTTTATCACAGCAGTGATACGTACTCGTATTTTAGTTTATGTAATGACAAAATGTCCCAGAGATAATTCCTATTTTAACATAATTATACATAGTTCTAGTAAATATAATTTGATAAAAAGGAATATTAAATTTTTCTCACGTGCCATTGCCTTATATAACACGCAGATTGTAGATGCATGACAGGGTGACGTGGTAGTTTGAATTGGAAAACAGAAGAGGGAGACGACAAATTCTGGCTCTTTGGCGTGTGTGTTCACAGATAAACAATACAGTCAGCTGTATGCAAACAGCAGGAAATATTCCGAGAAGCGCTGTTGCATTTTCCTGGAAACTCAGCCTAGGTTTTGCCGGCGACATCTCACCCCTGTATCAGAGTTACGTGACGACGTCGCAAATCGTCGACTTACGAATATTCGTCACGTCGTCTCGGCTTCTTCGAGATCTACCATCACAGCGCTTTCGAAGAAACACACAATAGTCACGATCTCAATTCAATAAGGATTGACGCCATCTGCGTACAACAAAGCTACATTCATTCTTTCCTTTATAATTGCTTTACTCAACTGAGATACTCATCCGTTACTTGGCAAAATATTTTAAATTTATGACCATGGTTCACTGATTTTGCAGATTCTCTTTAAGATAATAGATTTTTATTAATATACAATGATATTTTACTGAAATATAATTAATTCAATTGTCATATCAGTTAAATTTATTTCTGAAGTACAGCAGAAAAACAAGTATATTGAATAATAATTTTATTTGTATAATCGAATATTTCATCGCTTATTATCGTGTTTACTATCTTTGATTTTTAAAAATGGTAGTCCTTCATTGACTTTGAGGAAGTATTTGCTGCACAGAGCCAACGAAATAACAGATTGTTTCCTACAGCAAGATAATGCCTCACCCCTTACCATGAAACAGTGTTTATTCTTAACGCCAATCTCTACATGTTGTGTAGAAACAATTTTAAACCCGTTTATACAGTCATAGTTTGATATCTGTGCACAGATATAAATATCCCAACTTTTCGACCACAGCATGGTGTCAAATTTAGGTGACATTTTATCCACATATGCTGAAAATACATTAATCAACTATTGCAAAATTGCATTTATTTTTTTCGCACTTGTTCATTTTATTCTTGATAATTTCACAAGGGATAGATCTTCGAAAATACCTTGCAGGCCATATTTAAGAGAATTAAGTATTCAATATTTCGCCAACTTAAAATGTAATGTCATCTCTAATTTTTTTAAATATTTTAATTAAAAACAGTGAATTATGATCAAATATTGCAAGGAAACGATAAACGTAACGCTACCCGTTGAAGACCCTTGAAGAAAATAGATACTAGAGCATGAAATTCTTGGAGGACTGATTGCAAATTATCGCCTATAAAACATTCTAGATAATTATTTTCGTTGTTCGATGGCCAATTTGTTCTAAAAATAATAAATATTAATGATTCATAGTACTTATACGTCATACATTCGAAATTTTTAGAAATTTTTTTATGGTTCAGGGAAAAAAATATTTTAATTCCTTGGTTTAAAAATATATTTTTAATACTTTTATTACTAATTCTATCGTAAGTCGAAGAGGTTGATGCTTGGATTAATCTGTTTGGATACTGTTGGTACGGAAATTAGAATAATAACGTGAGGGCACTTCGTTCTCAGCATACGTATTGCTTTCTTCAGTTGCCTGGAGGTAATTTTTTTCTACGGACATCTGACTTTTTCGGCATTGATTTGGTTATACATTCCTATTCTGGAAAACATATTTTGTGTATATTTTTGATAATGTCAAACATAATACCAGATTTGTGCCAAACGGCCGCTAACTTGTGTAAAGATTTTCAAAATATTGTGGATGCCCCTACTAGGCGTGGATATCATTGGGCAATGCCTCGTCTTGTGCAACCTCCAGCTAGGATGTCACGGCCATAGACAGACAAGGCCACGACTTGGATCCTCCGTGGGCGGCCAATCTCTCCACGATCCAACGGGCATCTCGCCTTTTTAGTCGTCTGATCCGAACACATACGACGATTTCGTGATATAATTTCAAGGATTACGCAGAAATTCCTCGTACCAGTGCTGATTGTGGAATAACAGTGGGAAGTACTGTATATGATTAATTCTGTTGACTCCGTGAATTCTGTAGGTAAAAAGGCACGTCATATGCATTAATTATACCATAAATAAATAATATACTTAAAACTGAGGAAATTCAATTATAAAAATATAATTTTGAATTAGAAAACTACACATATGATATTTTATACAACTGCTTAAGCATAAAATATAAATCAGAGGAAGGTTGTATAGTGTACGTATGTATTGTAGTGTTCCAAATTTATTCTTCAACACTTTCGAGAAATATTAGAAAAATACGTGTTGACAGCTAGCGCTGATAATTAATAATAAAGTTTTAAGCATTTGATGCCCTACATTAATTTCTATAAAAAGATCTTAATTATAGAAATAAATATGCGTAATTTTTATCTCGAGAGATTTTTTTTGTAATAAGATTCCCTTTCTTATTTTACATTTATCAATATTAGTGAAATTAACATCAATAAAATTATGGTGGTGTGCTGATATCAAATATTAAGCTTCAAAAATTTGTCGTGTAACTTCGGTAATATATTTCAAAGTGATGCTTCGATATTTACAGCAATTTACCAAGTTTAATTATCGGAAACGGCACAGAAAATTAAAGGAAAATAATATTTAAAGTCGAAACTCCTGGTATGCAAATTAGTGTTGAAATTATAAAATATAAAACGCTTGTGAAAAAATTATACTAATTAGATAAAAAATAGCCTAACAGAACACAAAATTAAGTGATACAACAGTTCACTTAATTTAGTCAGATTTTTGGCTACTTATTTATCTAATCCATTGATCGTATGGACGCTTAATATTATTATTTAAGTCGATGTTGATGATGAAAATATTTATGGGGGTAAGAAAGAAACAGAATATCGTGTTCTTTTAGAGTAGCTGTATTCTTCTTGAAGTGTTCCTCTATTTTGGAAGCATTCAAAGCGAATGAGTCTGTCAGACATAATTATATAACGGAATTTATGTTCAAACATTTGTATGAGGACGAAATTTAATACAAGATGTTATATGAATTAAATAAAATTGTTTTATTCAATGAATATATTATGAAGAATTCAGGAAAGAGCCTTAAATGATTTTTACATATTTACAGCGTTCCCTTAAATAACTAATTATATTTGGAAAATTATATTAGATTTTTATTTCAGGTCGTCATAAAAAATTTAGTTTCAAAGGAAATTAATGACAATATTAAAACTAAAGCTTTCGGCCCCAATCGATCCATAAAAAAATAACCAACACGGAGAATCACATTCAAGACATCAATTTTTACGAAATGCCAATTTGAGATTGCATCCTTTTCGTTCAATTAAATTTGCTTTTAACAGTATGATTAATTTTCTTGGAAATTAAATTTTTATGAAGAATGAAAATACGGCTTTAATTAATATTTAGTGTTTTACCAGTATTTTCACGCCATTGATTTTAATTATATTAGTTGACATATTAAATTAAATTTTATTGTCAACATATATGTTAGAAAACCCGTGTGTAAATTTACATACATTGATTCTGATAATTATATAAAGTTATTATGTATATAGCATTTCTATTGAAATGTCTTTTATTGTCTCAGAAATTGATAAAAAAAAATTAAAATAAAAGTATTTCGAATGCATAGTTATTTGGTATCACAAGAAAATGAAAAAATCTTTTTTAATACACAATTTCATCACTTTAAAGTTGATATATATAACAAAAGTTAATGAGGATTAAGTCTTACAAATTAGATGCATTGTCTTTTTGTTTATTCCGTAAAGTCCATAAAGAATTTTCTGTCGCCTTTAAATTTAATGTCAGTATGCTATTAATTAATTTTGAAAATTAGCTGATCTCTAAAATAAGTACAGAAACAGATAAATGAAAACATACGATAATTGTACATCAACGTAATGGTGGTTTGAACACTAATGAAAAATAGGAGAACTGAATGTACCCTTTGGATGGTAGTCATTAACAAGAGAAAAAGGGTGACGCCTCACAGTTTAAGTGATTCATACTTTTGTTACTAAATACACAAAAGTTATCGTTTGAAAGGTCCTCATTAGGCAACTCGTTTAAAGTCGTAACGTCGACAGATCCTCGCCGGTACTTTGCTGTTATCGTTAAGGACAAAGCTTCTTGGGCGTGTTGTTGATAACAATGAGTGGATTTACTGTGTGGGCGGGGTTATGGGTGGAGTATTGCTTCATACGAAGAGAGATGAGTGTGAAGAATGCTGTAACAATGTGTCATGGTTTCCGGTCCTTGGCAGGTGCAATATTTCATAACGAACTGTCCGTGCAACGAACAAGAGCACACTGTTTCGGTGTTCACACATATGCTAATCTGTGGTTCAGTTTTATCCTTCAAAAATACATCCGTGAGCGTTAATAAACCACCGAACTGTAAATATAAACTTCATGCATTCGATTTAATATTTATTAATGTTAATGAAGGGAGCATCTACAGAATGCTCAAGGAAGTACAGCAAGAAATATCGTATAATACGGTACAGGTATTTACCAGACTTACCTTTATGGAGTTGAGTTGAGTAATCTGATTTAAATTTTATTGATTTCCTATAATATTAAATGATATTAATCATTAAGTACTGATTTCATAGTAAATGCTGGATAAATGCCAGTTTTTAAACTTTGCTAATACATTTCGATGTTTTCACTTATAACCAATGATAAGTATACTATTACACACTATAGCCTAATTTATACCCGCCGTTGACAGTTTATTAACTACATGAAATAATAGTGATATTCCTAAAAAATGTATTTTTATTCCAAAGACATAAAATTTAAGTGTTTCGGCTTTACTTTAAAGCTTTAGACTTGAAAAATCTGAACTATTATATAGCCTACGTTTTTTGCCTTGACAATGTGAAAAACAAATATGAAAATTCATTCCGATATTTTCAGCTGTTTTTGAGTTTTTCTGGTTCAAGCTGGCAGACAGAAATAGTACATTTTAAAAAAAATTATTGCTTACAGTCGCGTCAACATAAAAGTCATTGGCGACTTACCATACCTATTACATGAAATTATTACAATTGATTCATAATAACTATACATTTTATTCTTATTCTCTATTTAGATTAGTTCTTGAATGCCGGTCTCTTTACTAAACTTAAGTAGGTTATTTATTGCCGCTGTAGGGGTACGTATCTCCCTTCTCGTGTATTTCTGAATTGTGGATCTTCTAGTCTTGTCGTGCTTTGGACAGTCGTAGAGGATATGCTGTATCGTCAGGGCAGCCTTGCATACATCACATGTAGAATACGGTGATCTACAGAATACATAGGAGTGCTTATATAGATAAATACCCAAGATTTGAGAACACTTTAAACTGCAAATAACTTCATAGAGACAAGCGTTGAAACAGTTTTTACATGCATGTTGAATAAAGATAATTTAGAAATATTCCTGAAGCAGAAATATATAAAATAATTACAACATAGACTTGAATTAATAACATTAAATTTAAATTATTTAAATTAAATTATAAATATTTGTTACCTGATTTAATAACTTCATAGAGACAAGCGTTGAAACAGTTTTTACATGCATGTTGAATAAAGATAATTTAGAAATATTCCTGAAGCAGAAATATGTAAAATAATTACAACATAGACTTGAATTAATAACATTAAATTTAAATTATTTAAATTAAATTATAAATATTTGTTACCTGATTTAATACGCCGTCCCATGGAAATGAATTTTACAAAGCATTTCTAATTTCTTAATGTTTAAGAGCCTGATCAAAGGTTCTGAATCTTTCAGCACGGTTGCAACAAAGTTGGTTGTTGCAAATGATGTCACATAAATAAGTTTTGTTTAAAATGAGAGCGAGCTTCGTATCGTTTAATGATGTCATATTGCTAGGAATCGCCTATTTTACATTGTTGGTTTAAAAAGAAGAAGTTTCTTTCTGTTCTTTCGCAGTATGATTCAACTAGCCTTGAAGAATACGCATTAAATGGTTAAAAGTTTTTACAGTCCTACGCTGAAGCTTCCTTTTGTCTATGCTTCAATCTATCTTGGCTAAAAATGTTAAGCATTAGAAATTTGGTTAGTCGTAAATTTTGGTTACAATTACGCATTTTTCAGCTTGTTCCATAACGGACGATTTGGCTCAATCTTGCTGGTAACTTTATACGTCCTTGTAGTTTCCTTTTTACTGTGAAAAACTCAATTTTTCGATACAGTCTTGCTAATTTCAAAAGTTTGATTCGAGTACGAGTTTCATCTTTCCTATTTATTAATAAGTTATTTAGCAATTTAATAATTTATTGATTAATGCTGTTTAGTTCAACACCAACAACCAGAGCGGTTCCTCTTTCAATTATAAACAGCATTTTGGTATATTTGTAGATGTAAGTGTCACATGTGTCTGTATGTTAAAAAGAAGACTATTTATAGTGCTAAAATATATTTATGCATAACACGTTAGTAATTTAAATTGTTTCTTTTATTACCAGGAAGACACAAGAATTGCTGTCCTTATTGCTTTCAGAAATCTATTATTCCTCTCCCCACACTTCAATTTCGGATTGACGATTTTGATTAATAATAATTTGGAAGTTAAATATAAATTTTAATTTAAATGAGTAGTAAAAATCCAGACTAAGGTGAAAGTTTTATTATTGTTTAAATTATCTGTTAGCATATTATCTAAAAGATTTTCTTGTTGTGCCAAAACATATATGATGGTTTTATACAGTGATATTTACATGCACGGTATTGTCGTTTTGATAGACCTTGAGTAAAATTCGTCCGTAGTTGGTTAAATCCGCAGGTATTTATCTTTAAGTCATCTTAATACTTTAGGAGGGGGGAGGTTCTTGGTGGTTTGAGAAATTAATGGACTAGAATGTAGGATGAATCTGCGTAGTTGGCTATTGAAGACTATTTTTTCTACTTGTATTATTGTATTATATTCAGGTCTGAGTGGATTCGATGGTTGGTGAAATACCAAAGACAGTTGATGATGCATCTTAGAGCTTTATTTTGGAAAGTTTGGATTTTGTTTATATGGAAATTCGTTTCTGCGGCCCAGATGTTACACGAGTATTGCCAAATAGGGGATATTAGTGATGTATAGATCATCTATTTGGTTTTTAGTAACAGTGGCGAATTAGTTGATAGTTCGGGCTTTAAGAATCTGAATCTTGAATTAAGTTTGTTTTTGGTATTGGTAATGTCCACAGACCAGGAAAGTTTGTGGTATGAATGGGATGTTTTATTAGGGAAAGGTTAATTTTTTAAGATTAAGTTGCTGTTAAGGAGAATTTTATGTTTGAGGAGGAGGAGGAGGAGGAGGCAACTGTGACAGATTTGTTAGGATTGAGAAAGATTGGTTGCCCATTTGCCTATTTGATTAAGTGAATGTTCTAATATTGGTTGTGCAGTATTGAAGTCTGGGGCTTGGCATAATATGGCTATATCGTCGGCATAGATGGAAGAGAAGGTTTTTGGAAGTATTGGGATGTCACGTGTGTTAATTGAGTAAAGAAGGGGTCCAAGAACATTCCCTTGGGATACCTTTTCAGAGATTTTATGAATGGAGGAGAAATTATTGTTTAATTTTACGGAAAAGGATCTGTTAGTTAAATAGTTTGTTATTAGCCTGTAGTGGAAATAATTTAGATGTGGTTTTAGTTTGTTGAGGAGGCCTGAATGGTATTCTTTATCAAATGCCAGTTCAGAGGCTATAAATGTGGATTGACAGATGTTTTGTTTTTTTAAAGATTTATTAATATATTCAGTTACCAGCTAGATTAGTTGTGGACAGGAGTGTTTGTTTCTGAAACCGAATTGTATGTTGCGGATTTGGTGATTTATCGGATTTTAATTTTTGGGATTAGAAGTTTTTTAAAGAACTTGGCTGAATGTGGTAATAAACATATGGGTCTGTAACTTGTTGGGCTGGATTTAGAGTTTGTTTGGTTTATGCATAATTATGATTGTAGAATTCTTCCATATCGGAGATATATGTGTGGTTTTAATGATAGAATTGAATATTCTATTAAAGCAATTTTTGTTAGTACATCTATTGACATCATTCCGATTCTGTAAGGAGCGTGTAGGAGACATGTGACGCATGACCCCGACCTTGGCCCTCTGACTCACGAATCTTCACTTTCACCTGCCACCGACCAACTTCTGGTGTTCGCAAGTCAGGGCTTTGCTACTTATGGTCTTGAGTCGCTGAGATGGGCTCCCATCCAATAAGTCACCGTTCGCGACGTCTCTTACCATTTACATACAATATAGCCTTACAAGATCGCGATAGCGCTCAAGGGAAACGAGCCTCAGCACCCAAAATAAGCCGTGACTTGTTCTACTCAAAACAGATACCCGGTGCCTAGTACCTTAAGTAACACTGTATTTCTTTATAATTACTGGTGGGTCAACAGCCTCTATTTTAATATGTTAAATAACGAAGTTATTGTTTCCGTTTTCCGTTGTGTAGTTTTTGGAAGAGTTTTGATATTTCTAGAAAAATCACACTTGAGGTTTATGACGAAAGATAAAGATGAACTAATGTTCGTGAATCAACTCGGTTTTTACACATTTCTGTATTTTACTATCATGGTCGTTCAATGAAGCTGTTGATCATCAAACTACTTCAGCGTTCTTCACATGCTTTTTATCTATTTTGTACAATTAACCAGTTAATACATGTATTGAGCAATCAGCTTGATGACCGATTCAGCCGTCCTACCTCTCTTCAGCTGAATACCTCTACATATTTCGACGCTTTGCAGCTGAGGAGAATCAGCTTCCTATCTCGCCACGTGGAGCAAGGCGTTCCTAGGACGCGCCCTCTGTATTCGCCCACGGATACGACATTCCGATATACGACCCTTCGCTAATTCAGCGCGGGCTGCTGAATGACCCTACTATAAGGGAAACGCCCTCCTCTACTTGTTGGCGGACCGGAATCCACCAGCCCTTGACCTCCTTGAGATCCTTACGCCTACACCAGGAAATGACATAACAATGCAACTCCGTTATATCAACCTGTAATTATAACAACCTCGCTAAAAGCTTACTAGTAAGTCACCGCCAGTGATGTATATATATATATATATGTATATCGATAACGTGTCTCTTTGCCAATCCTTTTGAACGGGATAAACTCAAATGTCGGCTGGTCAAATTTCAATAATCTTTTATATTATATCGAATTTCTCTAGGTACAACATAGGATATATAGTGTGCCGAATTTTAAGTCATTGGATGTGAAACCACCACTATCAAGGATTTTATGAATCAGAACAGGTTGTTTTCCAAATTTCTGAAATCAAGTTTATATCAAAAGGTGAAGGCAGTAATTAAGTTCAATAGTTTACAGGGATGATGTCACCATTGAAGACGAATAATCCCAATTCTTCGGATTCTGCAAACTTTCAGTGTATGTCCGAATATCGACGTCCTCCTTTGAATATAATCCTGGACATCCATTTCAAATAAAAACATTTGGACGTTGGTATAGCGAATTCACCAAAACACGATTTTCCATTCCCGTCCTCTATTATGGCAATAAATAATTTAACTATACTATCTTCGAAGTCAGCTGAATTCGAAACGGAAAATGTTTCACACCGTTCGTCAAATTATCTATTTATGTTTATATATGTATGTGTGTTCACAAATATAACACTTTTTCTTTTTGTTTGTTCTACGTTAATCATGTCAATATTTGTAATAAATTGTATCTCACGCTTACTGTCAACAAATTAAATAACTCTTCAGAATCGTCGTTCATCTTCACGTTGCCAGACCCTGACCCAAAACGGACTGATCAACGTCGTTGTCTTTGACCGGAATATCTCCGTTGTTACAACTACAGAGATCCTTGTCCCCAAAGGAAATGCGATTCTTCGCATTCTGATGAGCTGACTGACGGTAGGAATTGGCCAACAGTGGACGGAGAGGTGTCGGGAATGTTTCATTGCTGAGAGGAATGTTGCGCATTAACATACTCCTGGATGGTGACGTCAGGGAGACAACATGGAGGCGACCTTGCGGATTCAAAGTCACGCAATGGCTGTGCGAAAACCACTCAAATGTTCATGCACGGTAGAGACAATTCACTGAACCGATTCCCCTTCAAAGCGACAGGAGACGGCACCATGGCACTTATGAAACGGTTCAATTTACATTGTGTTTGTCAACTATGACGTCCAACCACTTAAAGCAAGTACTTTAAAATGAAACGAGAAACATCTTCAAAATATCTTTGTACAGTCACATATGAAAATATTTTATATACATTTCAAAAAATTATTTTATCGCCTTAAATCTGAATGAGTCAAAGAATTTGAAAGACGAGGAATTATTGAATATATGAGGGATACGAATTACTCATTAATTGCCTTGATAAACTCTCTGCATTTCATGACAAATTGTTAGTTGTTTTTCTTCCTTTTTATCCCTCACAGTTTCGAAACCTAATTAAACATTAGAGATGGAAGACTTTAATTGTGGAAACAATTAAGAATAACGTATCGTGTTTTGAAATTGGGTAGTTTCATTTTATAGTAAAGTTTCGATGACTTTCTCCGTCATAATCATCTGCCTATTAATTTACGTTGTGAAATTAAATTGTGTCAAAATTATTATTTGTCAATTACCGTGAATTCATTGTATGTCAACGAAATTATCAAGTCGATTAATTTCTACCGCTATAGCTATATATTGGATAGTAAACAAGGCCTGGCTGAAATGAATTCCCTCGCTACACGTGTCTCCACAATATTCGATCTACAATCGCGATAGTCCGACAGGAATTCGAAAATATGTTTTATCCATTAAGTTCTTTTAAATCTATTTATGTTGGTTAAGTGGAATCATTTTACAAACAGGCGTTCATAAACGAAATATAAAAGATACAGATAGCAATTAGATCTTGAACACGTGATTCATTAAGGTGGAATAGTTGGGTCACGGGCTGTAATTAGTTATGCGTGGTCGATATAAGCAAGAGCGGCAGCTAATTTCAATATTTACGAGGTGGTCCTGGCGTAGGCTGCGTAGGCCATTGTGTTCTCCGAAGGCGTCGCGACCCCCTCCTCAAGGACTATGGGTGTTATTTTTAATTGTAGCCCCCCCCCCTCCTCCTCCCCGGCACCTTCATTAACTAGAATACACCTTCGCTGACAGACCACTATAAAGACCGGGCTCTTTTCCTCAAAGCGAACCGAACCGGTTGCAATTTTTTCCCTGGGTAGCTGAACATCGTCGGTTATTATTAACCACGGGCGGTTATAAATCTCCCTGCTCCAGAGAGAGAGAGAGACGAAGATAGAGAGATGGAGAGACGAGGCTTCAATGGAGTCCGATACCATCGCAATTACAGCGACTAAACCCACACGGACAGTGCACGTGTGCCACGTTACCAGGAACTCTAGCAGGACGAATGGTTATCTAGGAACATTTGTCATCCCTTTCTTCTCAACAAGTACTAACCAATGGTAACTTTTCTAGCTTCCGCGTCAGCATTATGGATTTGATTTGCACGAATCCAATAACGAGACTGGAATCATGTTACTTTCCTGTATTTGGTACCAAATCAGAAATGAATTGTAGGCACCATATTGTGGACGCTGTTCATCGGTCCACATAAAACTAAATTAAAGGACTCCTACCAACAAACTGCCTTAACGGTTTGGTAAAACAAACCTCTTGATCCGCATACTGACATCAGATTTCGACTCCCAGACCATATTCAACAATAACACCAACTTTTTTCAACAGACGATCGTCCTCTCATATGGATTTTTGGTAACGTGTATGCGTTTGGTGATGATCTATTGACGAAATATGTCATCAATTTTATGACATTAATTTCCAATCGTTTATTTGATGCTCTAGGATCACGTTGATGAACAATTCTGATAACACATATTGAAGAGTTTGCAAGTTTTTTCACCTTCAAATTTTTAAATTAGAATGCTTTCAGCTTTAGACCTGATACTAAAACTCTTTTACTGGTGTCGATTTGTGATGTCCTATTTGTCCCCAGAAAAAGTTATTCAGGATTGAAATTTTCTTCTCTTAGAATTCCGTAACTTTGTTTTTCTGACAGTGATTGTTTTAAAACTTCTTCGAACAATTCTCTTTATTTTCAAACATAGTTCTTCCCATATTTTAACTTTTTATTATATAAAGTGGTGAAAAAATTCAATATATATATATTAACAGAATTTTTATCTACTTTTTTATTGAATAATAACGAGAAGTACGGTTAGTATATTTACTCTGAGCTCACAAAAAAATTCATGATATTCTCGTTTAGAACAAGGAGAACGCTACCTTCTCTTGGAAGCGGATGTGTGCTCTTGACTTCACAATTGCTAAAGTCAACAGATGTAGTGTTCACCCAGCTCGAAGGAACAAAAGAATGCTTTGAACAAAGAGAGAAGTCTACTTAGAAACAAGTGTGTATAGCTCGTACTGAAAGAAACAAACGACAATCTTTGGAACATGTAACTGACTCTACATTAAATTTCTGCCTGTTCAGAAAATAAGTAACGTTTTTATTACACACTTTGCGTTTGTTTTCCATTTATGACACACCGTGGCGTCACCAGTCCCAACTTTTCAATGGGCTGAAGTACTGAATTTGATTCAAAAATTATATTAGATAGAATTTCGTCATGAAGCACGGAATTACCGAATGGCAAAAGCTGCTGCGATCAACTCCAGACGTCAACCACCAAAGGCAGAAAATACCATTAGAGACCTATGGAAACTCGCCCACTTAAAGCTACTATTGTAATAAAAAAAGAAAATCCTTTAAATCAAACGAGACACTTAATGAAGTCAACAACGTTTGGCCCCAACACTAATAGAAAAGACTAAATGAACCTAACTCGAATAAGAACAGGACACACCGTAATAACACACCTCCACATTTTAACAAAATAAAACTCCGATATGTGATCAGTGAAATATACTGATCACAGTAAAGCATATCTCCAAGCTCTGCACCTAATATGATCAAGAAATGAAACTAACACTGAAAGAAGACGACATAATCGAGAGCACAAAATACACAAACGCACAAGATAATATTATTAATTTCATAAAAATAGCTAATCCGTAATCTGAAACGTAAAGTTTCTAATGTACGAGTCACTAATTACTTTATTGTTTATGCGACTTAATAAAATTAAACAAAAAAATTGTATTACCCGCTTCTGTATGTTAATTTAAGTTTCTGTTTAATAACTGAATTCAACTTGTCTGGAACTGAACTAATAGCCACAATATAGACCTAATAATCTCGATAAAGGATCAACGGATCACCGTAAATATAGTACTTCTCCGTTGAACTATTAAATATAAATTATGACTCTAATCTGTATACTATCCTAGCGTACGAATCATTGTTTCTTATATTTTGGAAATTATATAAAAATGCTTCCCCATAATTCTCAATTCATACTTTAGGGTTCATGTCACTGGCGAACTTCAATGGCCAACTAAATAAAAATTATTATTGGAGACTGCTTACGTTATGTTTGTTACACAATACAAAATTAACTACCACATATAATGGGCAAAAACAAAAGATGTGACAAACTAAGATTACAAATATTCTAAAGATGTTCTGCATCCAACAGAAATGTTTGTAATTGGTACTTTGGTCTTTGACCCTATTTTATAAAGCACGTTAGGTTTGGCCAATATAACACTTTGAATAATTCTTATTGGAATTCTATAAACTACATTGTGTGGATGCCTTTTTCAGTGTTTTTCTTACTAACATAGTCTGTGATGTTACTTTTGCGATGGAAATAAAAAATTGGCTCTAATGTCGGCCTTTTTAAATAATCCATTTGGACTATTTAGTTTTAGGCTTCTTTAAAAAAAATATTATTTCTTTGTTGTTCTATAAAACATAACAGGAACCCACATTAAGAATTTCAGTTTTCGTACTTTCAGTATTTTAATCCCAGCGTTGATGTGTCAGTCTGAATCAATTTCTCCTTACATGTATGCACAGTAGATGGAACTACTTTGATTTTAGTGTTTTAGAAGAATTATTATTGTAATATTCTTGTTCGCTACACACAATGAGCACGTTTCGTCTCTCTTTGAGGACTGGTCACCCTTTGTAATCGGTCTGAATATGCAGAGTCACTGAATACGTTTTGACAAGACCAAGTGAGCGACGCCCACGCACAACGCCGCCCCTGCAGATTCTGTGGGCCCCTTTTCTCACCTGCATTCCAGAACACAGACCCATCAATAAAACACGCCACGCGCCGCTTCTTGCAACATGCAGGATTTTGTAACAACTCCGCGCTGTGACTAGGAATATCTAAACGCTCTTAGGAAAAGAAAGAACGAGATCACGAAATTCCTCTCCGCGCTTCGACTCGTATGTTCCTGTTCTCCACAAATATTATCTTGCACGTTCAGTACAAATATGGCGAGTACATTCGACGTGTGGATTCTCCCTTCTTTTCTAACCTGGGCTACAAGGCTGAAAGAATAAATACAGATGAACAAATAGCTGAATTAACGGAAATTATATGAATAAATAAAATGATTATGTATATTCTACATCTCGGATAAACTGTTGAAATCAGTATTTAGCCTGAGTGCATTCGAAAATAGTTCAGTGCGTATGTTACTACTACTTGACAGTGAGGTATTTGTATAACGCGTTTTTCCAGGAAACAAGAAACGCGGACAACTAAATGCAGCTTTATTGACAAGAAGTAAGGAAATATATTAACGGCCGTGAAAACTGGAAGGGTGAGAAAATTTGTCCCGTTACAAAATATGGGACTGGTAAAGCGAACCAAAGGCAACGTTCATATGAGTGTGTGGCATAGATCGATCATTAATTTAATTCGCTGTTAATAGTAACAATTTCTTGCTTGCAGGAACCTTAAATGGAAAAGTCGGAAAAAAATTGCAGCTTTTCCCGCGAAAAAAATTGTCGTGAATGGAGAATTCCTTAAGGAAGGAATTTTCGGGAAACTGCACTAGAGTGATGGACGTAGAATGTTATCCTAAACTTATTTTTTTTAAGGTGTAGACAGGCTATGTACAGGGTAATCCACATAGTGACAACTCCCCTCTTACAGCATAGAAAAGGGAGTGAAATGGGGGATGCGGAAAGGTAGAGAAAGTTAGCCAAAGGTTAACTAGGGCCCCCAGGCTATGGTTTAAGGATCCTACCCGGCAATTCACCTAAAAGTGATTCCGGGAAAACCCTAGAAAAACCTGCATCAGGTAGGTCGGGTATTTGGTACTTGTTCCACGCTCTTCCGATGATCCTAAACTTCAATTTCGAACAAATTTTATGGTGCGATATGTTATAAATCATATGAGAGAATCGTTTAAGTAATAGGTACACAAAGAGCGAGAGAAGTTTTAGTGTATATTCTGGTAATGTGAGAAGCAAGAAATTTTCTGGCTGTGAATAAACTATTATTTCTTCTTGAAAGAAATTTAAGTATAATTTGGTGTCATCCGTTCAGTTTTTATTATATAAATTTTAAAAATAAATTTCGTTTTATATTTTGGGAAACTTTTTGAGTTTTAGATAAAATAAATTTCGTAAATCAGTCTTGAAAGAAAATTCTGATTTTTAAGGTAGAAAATTAGCGTCTTCGTTGCACAATTTACATTTGGGTTTACTGGATACCTTCAAAAGTTTTTCCTCATGTTGGTTTCCTCTTTAATTTCCCGCGAGGTGGTGCATCAGATAGAAGTAATAAAAAAAACTAAAACCGATGTCGCCTACGCACCGACCTTGTCGACAGGAAATTCCTCGTCCGCCCTCGGAGTGAGCAAGGTAGGCGAGTGCCACTCATTTCCCCAACAGCGGAACAAAAAAAGAATCATTTGAATGGTTACGCGTAGTTGCGAAGGAACAGGTGTTGCGGCGACCGGCTTTAGCAGATGTCTAGAGGAATCGTGTATCTGGTAGATTCACCATTCTCACAGTTATATCAAGGACAACTCGTGCATTCCCAGGCCATTACCAACAATGACAGGGAACAAGAATTCAGGTAACGCGCGAATAAGTAAAAAAATCGAGTTTTTTAGAGCACTGCTATTGGCTGTAACAGTCGCTATTATTAAATCTGTAGCTAGGAGTTGGATACGGTTAAATAAATAGAAGTAATGTAATAAAACTCCTCTCACGCTATCGGAAGGGCGTGGGACAAGTACCCAATGCCCGACCTACCTGATGCAGATTTTTCTAGGTTTTTCCCTGCATTTCTTTAGGCGAATGCCGGGTAGGATCCTTAAAATATAGCCCGGGGGCCCTAGTTAACCCTTGGCTACCTTCCTCTACCCTTCCGCATCCCGCCTTTAAAATCTCTTTCTATGCTATTGAAGGGGAGTTTCCACCACGTGGATTACCCTCATGTTACTTGTTACTCTAAAAAAATTTATAAACGATACAGGATGAAGTTTTCTCGGGATTCTTCATCCAGCAACTACACCGGGAAAATCTACGTACCTTAATAAACGATACAGTTAATTGGGAGGTTAAATAAATGTAACTATTACCAGTATTATTTCAGGTAAATTATTCTCGTTTACTTATAACCGACTAGCTCAAATAACAATTAGCCTATATCACATATTTACAATTTATTGTGGATATTGTTACAGTCGACTTGGTCCATCAATGATTGTGAAACCAGGCATTTACGGAAATATTAGTCCGTGTTCATTGATCTGTGTTGATCATCGCTGCACTCCTTATGTCTCTTCCACGCAGACATCTTGACACTTTCGTTATACTATGCAAGTTCCTTTGCTCGTTGATGCTTTGCAAGTATCTCCTTATTCACCCGTTACAGGGCGAGTACCATACTCGCCAGCTTTTTTTCAAATAATATTTTTTACTCTCTCTCGCTTGTCTCGTAACAGGACCATAGGATGGAAAATTTCTCAATTGGCCCATGAAGTCATATTATCTTCGATTTTTTTTTGTGGCTGGGATGTCATATCGATATTTATCTTTGCTTTCCCACAGTTGGTAATCGACTCAAAGAGTTATGGCTGTATTTTCAGACGGAG
This sequence comes from Zhengitettix transpicula, assembly GCA_037074705.1. Taxonomy (NCBI): domain Eukaryota; kingdom Metazoa; phylum Arthropoda; class Insecta; order Orthoptera; family Tetrigidae; genus Zhengitettix; species Zhengitettix transpicula. The sequence goes on from CM073596.1 coordinate 28,863,090, forward strand.
TGCGTGTCTCTTGAGTGTGTCCGGAGATTAATACACGACACTTTGGCGCTACTAAAAACCAGGAGAAATTTTCCAGATAAATATTAATTTATAAAACTTAAATGTATTATTAAAAAAACCTTAATAATAGAATCTTCTATCCATCATTCTAAAAATGTTGATAGACGTATTTTCTTCCATCATAACTTTAGGAATCAAAAATCGTATTAAATTGAAAAGAACACTAGGTTTTGATAAGAAAGGCACATCAATAAGAAAAATAACGTACCACCAACTCCAGATACGTACGATAATCTCAAATTAATTGTAATAAAGCAATTTATTCTCAGAATATTTCTACTCGTGTATTCAAATGTATAAAAACCTACTAGATGATTATTTAAAAATGCTTTGGTACTTTGTATTCATTTTTATTTATCAGTTGTACGCTGTGTTTTGTTAATCTATTACTTTAGATTTTCATTACAGTAGAATTTGGTATCATTTGAACGATTTTAAATATTATTTCACACTTCTGCTCACCATATCTTTTTTTTAACTACACCAAAAAATTTTTAATCTGAAGTTATGCTCACAACCTGTAAATTAAAGTTTAGATTACCATTGAGCATTACGTACGTACGGTTTACTCATCACTGCCTTAGAAAATGGAAATATCTCTTTCCTGCTTCTCCAAGGTAACATTCCCGGCTAGCAATAAAAGGTATAATTCCTTAACAAGTTCCTTATTAGCTTCTCAGTCGCCGACAATAACCACGCTTGCATCCAACCAATCAGTAATAATTTACGGGAAGCGGAGAAGTCGTATTTTCAGATTCGTTACGTATTCATGAGATCAGATGCTGGATATTACGTATAGTTATCACATTTGTTTTTGGTAATATATGTGAGGATTTATTTTCCAAATATAGTTGCTGATGGGTTTCGGAAGATTCGGAGCAACATTGTTTCATGCAAATGTGAGCGCACGGGAACTTTTCAATACTGTTACAATGACACAATTGATTTCATTGTGTCTGAAAGCTACCTACGTGACGATTTTTATTCACGTTAAATATACTTACTCTACGAAATGAAAAAAAATTCTTTAATTAATATCACCGTTGCAGATTAATTAAACAGTATCTGAATTTAAGACTGCGATGGTTACAGCAATTAGTATTAAACCAAGCATGAATATGTTAAATTAGGAGTTATATATAATGTAAATATATAATTGTGTATTAGTATGGTGGTCGTGTAAATGTACCATCGTGACGCGTCGCAGTTTTAGAATTTCACTCTCGAATAAAATATAAATATCTTAATATATGTTTTTCATGAACAATTAATCATGCTAATGAAATAGTTTTACACGAAAATATGAATATAAACGAATTATAAATTTTCTTTAGCCCCTAAATACGATGAACATAATTTTGTGTCTATGATCTTTCGGTCAACGAGTAAATAAAATTATAATAGAGAAAACAAGCGTGTAAATCCAAGATAGGATTATACGAGGGCCCGAATCTTTAAAACCATTTGTTAATACCTAAGAATAGCGCAGTAATTTATAATAGGAACTTTAACGTAATTATATGTATCTGAACGCTGAAGCCTACATATCGTCTATTGTTCATTTTTCTGCTTAATACCACATCTTTGAACATAGTTATTCTGCTTGATGCTGTCAGATTAGGAAACGTAGGAGAGTTTTATCGTAACGTCATATTAAGAAGTAGATTTCATCTCTACGGGGATTGATGCGATGACTGAGTATAAATTAGCACGAAAATTGCCGAGTGAGCGAGACCACAGAAGATTAAAGAGGCAGAGCCTTCGTCGTCTATACATATGGATTACCACTGAATTATCTTCCACGTTGAGATATTAACGAATTTGTTCCGATTAAGGCGGAATGTTTTCCCACCGCCCTTCCGGGCTAATTTGCATTAATATTGCTTCTCGCGTCGTCCACGAAAATTGGCGGTTATTTACGAGAATCGTCCTTTAAAGGCACAAATGACACTATCGTTAATAAGCTATTGCTTTCACGAAGGACTGTTACAGGTCATTTAACCGCTCAATGGACTGTTGTTAGGTCGGACGATCTGACTACATCTCGTGGACGGTCTGAATTATTCATCTTACTTAAAATGATTGTATTATTCAACAGCTATCAGCGTGTGTGCGGTCCATAATAGGAGCGCTTCATCTTTATTTTGTAAATTTTCCTCTGTCGGCACTATGGAAGGAATTATTAACGATTTCCTTTCCTGATCATGAAAAAAACGCTTTTTACTATTGTGTATGCAAGCAAAAAAATATATTAACCCAGTAAGATTTGCTGCCTGTATCTTTGTTTATTCTCCTGCTAGCCTATATTACATTATTGGTGTTCGCCGTGAAATTAGGAGCACATGAGTCAATACACGTTTCTTAAACTGCTAAAAACATTGCTATACTTCGCTGTCTTTCTGTCACACTGTAGTACGCGATCTTTCTCACTTAAAACTGTTCCCATTTAATATTGGGGAATATAATATATATTTGGGAATATAAGATTATAAGTTTTTTGATATTTAGTTAATGTATCAATGGTTTATACAAATTCAACTTTTATAATATACTTATATTTTTTAAAATTAAAAAAATTGGATTTTATAAGCTCTTTTTATATTATATTCGGGAGTTTTTGGGAGTAAATTCGCTTTTTAATATAAAGTTATTCATCTCCCTGTGGAAAACTCATCATTCTTCTTAGACGAACAAATTCGCCAATTTAACAAAGATATAATGCAGTAGACAAATAAACAAGCAAAATAATGTGAAGAAATAAATACCACACAACGCTGGTTTTCCTCAGGTGTAGATGAAATTCATTGACGAATTCCTCTATAAACCACGTCGAACCTAATAAATCCAAATTAACAAAAACAATACAATTAGAAGTCCTATCACTAAAAATAATGCTGAATAAATATCAATAGCTCTAAATTATCGTGTCTACACCTGACAAAAGCAGCAAGATTTGCAAAAACTTTGGTTGTTATTTATTTTATCACATTAGTGTCTGGTTTCTGTAATATTTTGTTAATTTTTAACGGAAGTTTTTATATTTTCTCCAGTAATAGTTTAGAATTTTTGGTGCTCACATTTCATGTAAGACGTAGTGTTTTTAGTTTTCAGCGGCTTTTAGTCGAAATCGTGACAGGTTTCGTAACCACTTTAGCATTGCTCATTAACCTTCAACTGGGATATAATCACGGGTCACCTCAGGCTGACGGCGTTCCTGTAAACGACGTTCATTTGGCAGGGTTTTACGACTTTGAAGCCAATCTCGTTTGCAGGCGGACTGCTTTAAGAGAGGTTTATTACGCAACCAATCAGCAGAGGTTCTGATACTTGAATTTAATCCGTATCAATGCCACCTCTACCATTAACTAATAGCGCAATGGAATTATTTTTCTATATGATTATAATAAATGAACGTGAAGTTATAATTATAAATTGTGCACATACTGGGGTAATAATGGGTAATTATTTTTAGAGTAATAGGCTACATGAGGGTAATCCTTCCGCATCTCCCCTTTCAAATCCCTTCCTATTACTCTTATGTAGCCTGTTACTCTAGAAGAAAATTATCGCGGACACTTCAACATATTTTCCCCCCTTAAAAGGCACCTGACGCTATTAGATCTAATTCCCATAAAGCGTTCCTTGAATATGGACCCTATTGGGTAATGTGGAAATACCTTCGTTCCTTTCTAGCAGGCGCAGGAAATTTTTCCGTTTTTTTCTAGATACCGTAAAAGGTATCGCGAACCATTACTCGGGCACACCTGTGACTGCATAGTCCCGATATGTCGTCTGTGTTTGGATAGCCCTGAGTAGGGCGTGTGAGTGATTTGTGGAGGATCTCCTTATAAGGACGACGCCAACGAGGCGCCTACAGTAAACGGTTCGGTTGCATCTTCATCTACAACGAGAGGCCATTCGAGGTTGTACACACCTCAAATGTAAAGAGACGCTTCGAGGACAATCAAGCCTCAGTGATATAATCGTAAAAAAACCATCAGATGATAAAGTAGCCAATGAGAAGACAAAATAAATGCCACACAACGTTTATGCAGTCCTTGTTGCTTTTGATAGGTGATCGAAAATCGTAAGATTTCATTGTCTGTAACACAATAAATTGTACAACTCTGGTAGGCGACTTTTCGGAGCAGTTTGGATTTTGATATTTATTGAAAATGTTGGATTTAATATTATATCATTGTCTGGTTTCGTAAGAAAAAAAGGAGTATAAGAAAAACAAAATGAGTGAAGAAGGAAGTAATTAAATAATCCGCCGTTTCTTAAAGAAAAAATATTTCTACGGTCGTCGACGGCTTTGGGCATTCTATATTTTCTTTTAAACCAGACCATGGAAATTGTCGATAATTTATATATATATATATATATATACAGATATTACAAGGAGAAACGTATTACAGTTCTTAGATTACATATATAAATGAACACGGTACCAATGTATTTATTGTAAGAATATAAGATTGGAGGCAACACGTCGATTTAATTCTAAGATATAGTAATTTAAAAAATCCAACACTGGATTATAAACCATAAAATCACATTATAGACTTAGAAAATATTAAAAGATCACGTAAAATGAAATATAAAATAAACTGATCACATGTATAAACACATAACACGCACACACATTCTCAATTACATAGCATTTTTAATAGAAGTTTGTCTCCATAATGACATATTTGCGATCTGGATATAACAGTAGATGAGTATATTCCAAAAAACTTAAGTTTTGAATTATAAACGTTTGACTATTTACTATAAAACTGTATGAAATTACTATTAGCATCGAATAAAATCTTTATAAATTTGGAAATCATTGAACACAATTAAAATTAAAAATAAATACATATTTCAGGGCCATTTAATGAAAGCGTGATCGTTGGATCATTTAGTTGTTTTTCTTTTTCATCGGGATAATGTTTCAGACGTTTCATGTCATTTACTTTAGCAACCACTGTGCCATATAATGACCTAAATATTCCCTCAACCCAAAAAACATAATTCCAACGTAACAGAAATCCTCATCACTTCAATACCATTATCCGAAATACAGAATCCCATTCTCCAGCACCTAAACCCATCAGAAAAGGAAAAAGAAAACGACAAATTGGCTTGGAAACCACAGTAAATTGATATATATATATAATTCACAACTTACTCTTCAACTACTCAATCAAGAAGCAACAACAATTCTCCAAGTTAATTTAAACATGTTAACGTCATCAATGTATCACATTTGTATACTCTTAGAATTAAAAAAAAATTCTGTATATTAAAAAAATCCACTGGGCCTTTCAGGAATGTGATTGCCCGTCGTTGGTGCCAGCTTGTGTCGTTTTCTTGCAGGAACGTTCCACATATATACCTTTAAGCGATATAACATATAGGGTTAACTTATGACGGAGTTGGCAGTTTTCTAACCCAAACTGTTACTTACGCGTCTGTGTATTGAAAAATGTGTTCCGTGTTGTATGTAGATATTTTTGGCACCTGTATTAAACGCAATTATTCTAGAATGAAAAACAATAAGGGTATACAAGTAAATGGTATCGAAACCACAAACAGGGTTCACGATAGAGCGAAAGGCGACAGATAGAAGCAATTTTGCAACGCGGACATTGAGGTCAAGCGGGCGTCCTTGGGAGCTGGAAGGCCGAGCACCACATGGTGAAGCTCGCTGATGACCTGACCAAGGACACAACAATCCTATCCCTTCACCGTCAGGAATGAGAGTGCCTCGGATGATAAATGGAGGTCCACGCCCCTCGCGAAATAAATGACTGACACAGGTGTACCGGGTCAAGCAAGTGGAGTATCAATCAAGAAACAGGTCTGCTTCTCAAGAGAGAGAACAAGATCTGGCGAGATTCCGGCTCGTGTAGTCTACGAGCCACTGATCATGCCGTCGTCCGGACTTGATGGATGACGTGTAACTGAAGAGGAACCAACTAGCTTTACGGAATTGTGTCACCAAAACTCCTTGGGCTATAAATATGTCTTCCTCGATGTGCAGCATCCTTATCTAACTAGGTGTTAACAAGCGTATCCGTATCTACCTCCCACTTCCCAATTTGTTCACGTCACGTTTCGCCGTTCCACTAAATTTATCACTTGGTTACAGACAGCTGTGTGTCTCATTATTTACCCACAACGCTTTCTAAGGAACACTTAAAACGTCGATCTTGATGGAAAACACATTAGCGAACCTCAACAGAGCTAAATTTTACGGTTACACCATCAACTATAAACACACGATTTTATTATATCTACGTACACTATGTAACCATTATATTTTTTAAAAAAATAATAAAAGAACTTACAGTGGATTATATAAATTTCTATAACTTTAAAATATAATAATTTTCTGGAGTTTAATCGTCAGCATTCCTTAAGGTTCTTTATTTCTAAATAATATACGTCGCCGTTAAAATGAAAATCAGCTACGGTTTTGTTAACAGCGGAAGAACAGGCTGATATAAATACATGTTTATAAACTTTCGTATGCATAATATCTGTAGTTAGATTATAATAATTTGTATTTTCTCTGCGAACGTTCTCATTGGAAAGATAAATGACATGGGGTTCACAGAAATGGTAAAAAAAAATAAACGTCTACGAAGAGTAAATAAGAAAATATGCATCTTGACTACAGTTTTTAAGAGAAAGGTTAACTGGATCGGACACATTCCAAGGGTAAATTGTTAACTGCACTTCATTGAAGGACTCGTGGACAGAGTTCCAGGTCGTTGAAGATGAAAAGTGTAGGTGGTTGGCGATTACAAGGGAGAAAGAATATATTGGGTGATGAAGTGAGGAGCTCAGGACAGGGCAAAGCGGAGAGGAAAAGTTTTCAGATCAAGTCCAAGGACCTGATAGTAGGCAGAACACTTAATACTAGACGTATAATATTCTGTTTAAAATTGATTTATAGAATAACTGACTACCAGTAATTTTTTTATGATGTGATTTATTTTACTTTTAATAAAATTAATATAGTTATTTATAGATGAGAGTTTGTTTACTAAACGAGGAATCCTGATCTCATCAGAAGATCCTTTTTCTGAGTTTATATTAAAACTAAGTCTTTAGTCCTTTTGAAATTTCTATATTGTCACGGATCTATTAACTCTTTTGGTTTCCATATTTGTTGACAATTACGTGTAATCTGTCAGTCAGATATTTAAGGGTTATCGCTGGCATCAGATAAAAAATAATCAAGTTGGAAAGTAGTAACTAACGTCATTTATAAGTGAAAGCGAAAATATTTGACGCCTTTGGTTAAACTGAATTAATTAGGTTTCTTTTCTCACAGTCAGTTTCACTGAATCCTTCCTCTATCTAGGACTTGAAGCGTTACGGTAATAAATGTCTGCTATTCCTATTGGAATAGTCGGCCAACTGCCTCCTAAACTAGTCAAGGCACGGCGAGTAGAAAGCTGCGACCCCACAGCAAACCCCTCTCCCGCCATCGGAAGGGCGTGGGACAAGTACCCAATGCCCGACCTACCTGATGCAGGTTTTTCTACGGTTTTCCCTGCATCACTTTAAGGCAAATTTCCGGGTAGGATCTTTAAACCATAGTCCGTGGGCCCCAGTTAACCCTTGGCTACCTTTCTCTACCTTTCCGCATCCCCCCTTTCACTCCATTTCCTATGCTATAAGAATGGAGTTGCTACTATGTGGATTACCCTATACATAATTGTCTACAGCTTCTTCTTGGCTTAAATTTTCCTTCGCTTCGCTTTCTCCCTTCAGATTAAATGATAAAACACATAAAAGCTATAGCTATAGCTATAGCTATAGCAAATATTTTAAAACAAATTCATTGCTGCTACAGAAATAATTTTTCCTGCTTTGATTATGTAGTTTTCATTTACTATGTAAAATAATCTAATATTATTTATTGTGGTTGTCATTCGTTCTGAATCTCGTTATCTTATCTGCAAGTTTAAATTCTGTGGAAGGCGATGAAAATCTCACCTGTCCCTTACGCAATGAGTTTGATGTCTTCGGACTGAACCTTCTGGGTCACTGATTTTTTAAACATCCTTCATTCTGTACACTCCTATATCAAGCTATTATAACGATGTTATAAGTTTTTTAAAAAAATTGTTTTATATCATCTTCCTCAAGTAATACGTATTAATTTTTTTGTTTCTTTTCGGCTTTATTTTCATTCCCAACTCTCTATTCGATTTTGTAAATCAGCAAGCTTGCCCAGCTCTTGGCTGAAAAATGATGCACCGGACATTTCTTCTCTGAAATTCATTAATATTTAACAGCACTGAACCTCCTTGTAAACAATTTAATTCAAATGAAGAAAAGTGGCATTATATGACAATTCCCTGTTTATTGAACTATTCCCGCAGGCGGCTGAATAAGGAAAACAAAGTGGTCTATGAGTACAATGGCTTTTGTAGAGACACTCCCAGTTGATGAGAACAGTAAGAAGGAATTTGGCACAGCCACTCCCTGCTAAACAATACGGTAAGAGCTTTGCAAATTTTCGCTTGGCGCCGTCGAACTCCGAAGCAGGTAAACGCAATGGAAAATTATTTCGAAGACTGACTTTACTTATATACTTCCACTTCATACTATTTTTTTTTTCACTTCAAAATGAATTAAACGTCTCTCACGTTATTCTTAATTACATAAGTGTGCTCGTTTCCACTATACAGTATGATTCATGGATTCGTATGATTATATATCTAAAAATTGGTTTTAAATGTGAATATCTAGAATTTTTTTTACGGATTTCGGGTCTATGAAGCCTATTTTCTTTGTTACCCCACCTTCATTAACGTAAATATTTATTTTGACCACACACATGAAGGCCAAAGTTCCTGTGACAGCAGAATGGAACTTACTGAATGTAAATACAGGTTAATTCTTAATCGGAAGAATTTTATACCATTTAAATAGCATAGGTGAATGAACCAGATTCCTTATCAGAAGCATATTAATCAAATAAAAATTAAAACAATTTAATAAAATTGAAATCAGTACTCCGTATCGTTCCTTTGATGTGGAACCTTTGCAGATATAATTATAAAAAAATTGGTAAGTTAAGTTTTACAAGTCTGAATAGACTACCGGCTGTAGAACTTACAAAAAAAAGAAGAAGATTACTATATTTGAATGAGCCGAATTTCTGTATTAATATTTAATTTTAGTTTTAACATAACAACTATTCATCACCATTGTTGGTTCTATTTGATTAAATTTATGCTCGTAAGTGATGCTTATAATTGATAATCGTGATTAATGCTTCCACGTTCAGTCTTATATATATAAACTATACTTGAGGCCAGAAAAATTATGTAGACAAGTCAAATACATACATGATAGTTTATTTCGTCAATAAGAAGTACTATGCAGATTCTTCTGATTCGTGTTGTTTCGATTGAAGTGAAGGAATATGTTTCGTATTTGTAGTTTAGTTTAGTGTCAAATTAAAGCATATTTTTCTTCTTTGTTCGGGGAAGTGAGTGCCTTTGGTGGATTCGCCTGAAGCAACGCCTTCCCGCTTAGTTAGGCGGTTGGGGTGGGTGAGTTATTGCTCTCCTAAGACTGCCTCGTAAGTTCGCATCACGCGACTGTAAACTAGCGGCAATTACTTCTCAAGACTGTAATAAGGCAAGTAAAATAGTGGCTCTGCATACCGCAGTTGAGAAACACATTCAGCTAGGAAACAAGACTTGACGTAAGCTGTGCTCTTCACTTACGAAACTACGAGTCTTTACACCCAAATTAGTACAGAGATATTTCGACAGATATTAAACAAAGAAAATGGTCTAGATTTATCTATTTATCCATATTTAAGCAGCTCAATGCCCAGACCATGTGCGTTTAAACGATATTTCTTCTGATGCTTTAAATATAAACTCAGAATACCCTCCAGCTTGTAGTCATTTAGGTACTCAATAAAAATCTTAATCAAAAAAGGTAATGAATTTTACTTTAATAAAAGGCTTAGAAAAAATCCAAATAATTTTAATTCTGCCAAAAACATAAAGATCCATTTAAAGTATAAACTATGTAAGCTACAAGTGTTAGAACTTTTGAGTGAATTATTAAACACTAGTAGATACATTTATTTCTTCCACTGTCCTTATTGGTGCAAGAGCCCATTTAAGGCCATAACACCTTCTGGAATTTTTTGAATGCCACGTCGTTAGCGTAGAGATTCTGATCTCTGTCTTAACCCCAGTTTTCCTGATCGCAAACATCTGTGCCCAAGCTGTGAACCCGGGACCGCGAAACTACAGCAGGTTGCCTACAAAAAAAACTACCTTATTGCCCATTTCGTTAATTAATAAGAAAGAAAATTACTTCTGTTTGAAAATTCAGAATAAGAAAATTACTGGAATACAGTTAAAAGAAGTGTTGATATAAATACCACATACTTTCTGGAAATCTTGTTCCTTTCTTCAGGTGTTAAGAAAACTAAAAAAATCAAAAACCTAGAGCCACACAACTGCACAATTCAGTTTTGAGTTTTTTCAACTGAATTGAGCAGTTGTGTTGCTCTAGGCTCTTGTGTTTTTAGTTTTCTTGTCACCCAAAGGAACAAAGTTTCCTGAAACGTTGTGTAGTATTTATATCAACACTTCTTTTGTCTGAATTCTGCTATTTTTTTATTATTAGTTTTATTAAACCATTATTAAGCTTAAAATAGAAAATACTAACCCAATTGGTTTCCACTAATATTTTTTTTCTAAAATCTTTGGTATTGAATTTAAGTGCTTTTTAAAATTAGTTTTATTAAACTATTATTAAGCTTATTAAACTATTATTAAGCTTAAAATAGAAAATACTAACCCAATTGGTTTCCACTAATTTTTTTTTTCTAAAATCTTTGGCATTGAATTTAAGTGCTTTTTAAAATTAGGGATAACGGCCGATTATTCGATTTTTGCTTTATATATATTTCACTCACGTTTCTTTCCATCATCAGAGTAGATGTGTATTAACAATAAAATATTGTCTTCTCGATATTTAATTTATTTATACAGTTATTTGGAAATAGTATGTCTTGTATTTTTATCCTATTCATAAGATACAGTTGAATATTTTTTCATGTAATGTGATTTTTGTTCAGTCGTAATTGTAATAGAAATAAGTTAAGACTGCAATATTCTCGACACTAAAATACGGAAAAATAATCGCACTAACAAAGTAATTTTGCACGTTTGTGAAATATTCGTAGAACTTGATTGCGCACAATGGCTTTTGGGAAAAGCTTAATTTGGGAAATTTCAAGCATCTCAAGGTCTCGGATGTGTTACAGTCCAAAATTGCTGGACTCAACTATTTGTTGCTGTGTAGCAATATTTGTCTATTTTTCTTCAATTAATATTTTTTTTTCAAACACTATTTTTTTAACTCTTGTATGATGTTAAGGCGCTGATCACTTGTAGCTTCCAATATTTTTCTGTTCAGAGTAACGTATTTATATTAAACTTATCACCTACTACAAATAAGTCCTCCAATAGAGTTGTAGCTTACCTCGGCCCAATAATACGGTTAAAGTTTTACTATTCCAAACGCACAACACTTAATTTTATTTTCTGACCACGTATATCTGTGATCATTAAATCCGGTAAGCACAACGAGAATGACACAATAAAGATATTATTTGTAAGATGAAATAAACATGAGGGATATTGAGTTATTCTTCTAGCACATAAAAGGAAGGCCAATTATTTTTTCATGTACATTCCTCGCACAAAACTTTACCAAGTATAGCGTGAAGTAAACTTGTATTTATATGGTTTCTTTTTAACATGGAGGAGCTTGATTTTTAATTCTGTGCTAGCCCTTGGTAATAACCTAGCCGGAAGCTTGAAGATGGACACTAAAAACCGCGCCCATTTGCAGGCCACCCAACATACATGGCTACAGCCAAGGTTATCTAGCATAGTTGCCCAGCAAACTACAGATGAGCAGATGATTATCATCAATATTCATGTGCACAAATACAAACATGATCGTTTGAAAAGTTATTTCTATGACGAATGAAAATATTTTTCCATCAACAAACAAATGTGACAGGATCAATTTTACACTTAAAGCCGTTTTATGGTTTTTTAGGTCGGTATCGGGACCAAAAAAACACGTTATTGCTGAATTATTTTGAAATATTTAATGCTGTTTAATTGTTTTCGGAAGTGTGATTCATGATTAGTGCTTATATTATTTAGTTTTCCTGTTATCTGTTCATTCGCAGGAAATGCGATGTGCTTGTAACTGTTAATATATTGTGGTTCTCCCATCCGTCTACTTTGATGACGTAATAATTATCAATTACGTAACTAACTATAAATTTTTTACTTCATCAGCCACAATGAAGATAATTAATATTAATTTTTAGTGAGTCACCATTTTCTTGAATCATTGTAATTCAACAGTTTGATTATGATTAGCATAAAAAAACAAGAATTATGAAAATTCCAAATAACTGTATAAATAAAGTAAATATCGGGAAAACAATATTTTACTGTTAATACACATCTACTCTGATGATGGAAAGAAACGTGAGTGAAATATATATAAAGCAATAATCGAATAATCGGCTGATATCCATAATTTTAAAAAGCTCTTAAATTAAATTCAAATGATTTTAGAAAAAAATATTAGTGGAAGCCAATTGGGTTAGTATTTTGTATTTTAAGCATAATTGTAAACTAATAATAAGAAAAATAGCCGAATACAGACCAAAGAAGTATTGATACAAATACTACACAACGTTTCCGGAAACTTTGTTCCTTTGGGTGGTAAGAAAACTAAAAACGCAAGAGTCCAGAGCAACACAACTGCTCAATTCAGTTGACAAAACTCAAAACTGAATTGTGCTGTTTTGTCGCTCTACGCTCTTGTGTTTTTAGTTTGTTGTGTAGTTAGGTTGAATGGTATTTATATCAACGATTCTTTTGCCTGTATCTGGCTATTTTTCTTATTCTTAATTTTCAAACAGACGTAAATTTTTTCATATTAATTATAAGCGAAATGGGTCACAACTTTCGTAAATCATTTTAAATCTCCGTTCGAACTAATAGGTTTTCCAAATTTTACTTATTATTTACCACGATTACACAATAAGCAATAAACTGTAACATTTGTATTAGGCTTAATTTGATTTTCGGTTCGTGTAACAAATTTAAATTAATACCTCATTTTTTATATTTCATGCATACGCATATAATTTTAGAAAATATAAAAATGATACATAAATCTTAGGAATGTCACAATTTTATCTGAAAACGACGTCCGTTAAGTTTTTATGTCCATTTTCCGTCGGGGGCAGAGTGGTTATATGGTTCATTCCTGACTACTCTCATTTTCTTGCAATCGGAATATTAGAGTCTCTGACGTCATCTCCGAAGATGAGGCCAAAGAAGGAGACTGTGAGGCCCCAAAGACAAACACCCACCACACCCGCAGCAGCTGGACTGACAGCACGCCTTCTTCGGACACCTCGTTCGCTTCGTCCTTGTCAGATATGCAGCATCCCACTTACACCTTCAGATCGAACCGGAACAAGCACACAGCTGCTCCGAGATATGCAACCAACTCCATGCACGGTGTTTTCGAACACAAATACACTCTCTGTAACGTCGCCTTTAATCGCGCTTGAAATTGTTTTTGACGTCTTTAGTAATATTACATAAAGTTCTAATTAAACCTTGGGGGTCCATTTTTGAAAAATGGAGTGACAGTATCTCTGTGACGAGTATTTGGGATATAGGTCTCATCAATATAGTTATAAAAGGAAAGCTCAATATCATTCAGAAACATTGTCTGCCATTACTCTTCTACTATCCTCTATGTTCATTTAATTAATCAGACATAATGTTTAATTTATGCATTTTAGATATTATTAACGAATATTTAAATTAATTTGTCACAGAATGTAAATTACCTTGGTAAGAATCTGTGAACGAGATCTTCTGAGAATAAGAGATATTTGGATTAATAATAAAATGAATTACGTGATCCTTCACCAGCGTAAATATGGTAAGGTTTTTTGCTAACGTAATTCGGTGAAAGATTAATTCAAATATTTCTCAGAACTAAGCACCCTAGAACGTCTTTCTTCATGCCGGGATTTTACTGAAATGACCCTCCTAAATTTAAATTCCGTTAATTTCTGAAATTAAATTTAAAATTAAGTTAATTAACGGTGTGGCAAACTAAACTATTAAAGCTCGCTACTGTACTATTGTTGTCAATAAAATGCAACTTACATGAAGATATAATTTTGGTAAAATATTAATTAACAAAATAATTTCGTATTATTGGCAAGAAATATTCACAGTAAAATAATTAAACTTACGTATATTAAAATTAAAAAATTATAATGTGATAATTAACACCACAAAGTAAATATTCCTTTGCTATCAAACTGATTAAAATAAATAAAATTTAATAATATCACAGGGTTCACGTGTAGTTATGGGTATTTAATTGGAGATGAAAAAGTTTAAAAATATTTTTTTCTGCATTTTTCTTGAGCGAAAATTCTCGTATATTTTATACATCACTCGTTTGCACGTCAAAGTATAAATTAGCTCAACATCTGAATTAAAAAAGCATACAGGGTGGACATTATACATTTAAAATCGAATAAGGACAAATTAAACTCAGTGCTTTAGAAGGTCTTCGAATTGGTAGAAAAAAAACGTTGCATTAATTTACTGTTTAGTTATCTGTTTGTGGTCAATTGCATGAAAATAATTCTTCTTAAATACGTTAATTAATATTTTAAATTTTTGTATATATAAACATTTATTTTCTGAAAATTTAAACTAGGATCATCAAAATAACAATTACTGAGGATATTTCAGTACAATTTTTGTGAAGTCAAAACGGGAATAAAGTTTCATATGTTCAATAAAATAATATTATTTGCATTTAAATCCATTGTTAACTTTATTATTAATTAGGAATTTAATAATTTTTCTGTAACATAACTCCGAAATAGCAGTGTTCTTTTATGATAAAATATCTCGATGTTGTGAACAATTGTTTAAATAAAATCTCATTTAACGTGATTTCATCTAATTTTGAGTAGTAAACAAAACGGAAATATATATATTGCTGTACAAGAACTAAACAAATTTAATAGTGTCAAAATGTAAATTTTAGATTTCCGAAAGCTGTTCTGAGATGTTATTCGGTCAAGATTTTTGTAACTTTAATGTTTGTGCGACGCAAATTGGTTCAAAAATTGATGAAATTGTGAATATTTTAAAATACCAATCTTCGTGAAACGATAACTAGATGATACATTTTTTAAGTGATAACGCGGTCTTTCACTTTTAATCAGTGTAATTTTAGCGCAACCATCCCTATAAAATGTACACCATTACATATGATACAATAAAATTTATTTTCTGGTAAATATAAAGTGTAATAAAGTTCACGGGACTAAAATGCTCGTAAATGTCCCTTTTAGAATAATTGTTGGTTTATTCACGCATACTAACTTTCTGAGACTTTAAAAACATTTTGACAGCCGTAATATTCCCTGAAATAACTTCCACACTTCCACTAAAGGTTTAAGGGAACTCATAGCTAGTCTTCTTTACGACCGAAAACCTCATGTGCCAATGGATGCTATAGGCGCTCCTATCTTCAACAGTGCATAAACATTGTAAAACTGAAAGTACATTTAGAATTGGACTTGTGTTATTACATTTTATGAAGGAAACAAAATATAATATTATGCGCGTTTTATTTCTCTCGGGGGAGCTAAATATAATATGAGGTAGCGGAGAAAATGAGTTTCCCCTTGACAGTTATAGACCACGAAAATTTTTCTCTTCTTAGATTCACGAACCTTGAGGATGGAAAGAACGCTCGCTTATTCTTTACGACTTTCCGCAGAACATTTATGGATAACACTAAACAAGTGGCGGAGAAAACTGTCATGGAAAACAGGCGTAAAGAGGTCTCTAAAATGAACCAAGTTATGATCCTAGGTTGCAGCATGATGGACTGACGACCAGACGCCAGGGGAAGGCCGTGTCTTAATAAATGTATTCTAAGAAGCAAGTGTTTATTTTCGAGAAAAGAGATACTACTTCATGACTGTAAATATACGAAATACGGGTCAAAATCGCCAACGTGCTAATTTTATTTATAGCAGGAGTGAAGGTGATTCTGCAAATATTAGTATAATATTGCCATAATGTTTCAAATATAACATATGAAATATTTATAAATTAATCTCACTTCCGGACCCCATCGCATTCGGGGTTTTATCCTGTTGAGGATGTCACAAGTGAAAAAAACCTTGCCTGTCACATTATTTGAAGTGTCGTAATGCTCCATTACAAATCAAAATGGTTGGAAATATTTGAGTGACAATATATTTTATTTTAATTTGTTAATCATATTATTTTTAAGAACTTAATTATAATTCATTTCTCACAGTTTCAAATATCCTTTTTTTTTCACAACTCCAGAGATGTCATGCACTTTCTAACATTCCTTAATTCACGTTAGTTGTCAATTGAAATTCGTTCTATGTGAAAAGTGAATCTCTTTTAGATAAATAATTATGTCTACGAGAAAATTTCCTAATTAAGTTATTTTAATTAAATCAACAGCTACTGAAATTTGACTATCCCGTCATTAATATCATTTTTAACAAATTAATACTAATTCATTTCTCACCATTTCAAATATCCTTTGTTTTTTTATTTTCATAACTCCTTTCTAACATTGCTAATTCACGTTAATTGTCAATTAAAATTATTTCGATGTGAAAAGTGAAGCTCTTTTTGACAAATAATTATGTCTCCCAATTAATAAATCAACAGAAACTGAAAATTGACTATCCCGTCATTCATATTATTTTTAACAACTTAATACTAATTCATTTCTCACCGTTACAAATATCCTTTGTTGTTTTTTTTATTTTCACAACTCCAGAGATGTCACGCTCTTTATAACATTCCTTAATTAACATTAATTGTCAATTAAAATTCGTTCTATTTGAAAAGTGAAGCACTTTTTGATAAATAATTATGTCTACGAGAAAATATCCTAATTAAGTTATTTTAACTAAATCAAAAGCTACTGAAAGTTGATTATCCCTGAGCTCTATATTTCGTTTAAGCGATAAAAATATCTCAGGGTACTGTGCTCAATTAATAACGTTACAAAACGCATCTTGTGTAACATTTCTCGTTCAACGAATTTCCAGACAGTTAAAATAAATGTTTGATATCTAAGACATTTTAAAGTTTTTCGTATCGTGTTCGACCCATTAAATAATTTTTTTATATATCAGTATATCAGTTTTAACATCATATTTGATGTGTAACTAAACTTTGATTTAATATATCCATTCTCGACTGTTGAAAATACGATTTATTTCATCCTTTATAACACGGATCCTGGGATCCTTATTCTCGTTGTATATCTAAAAATGTTCGTCCGCCTACATCTCCTGAAGGGATTATTCCTTCTTTCTTCAGTTGGACGTAAGAGTTGTTTGCTTCCTTTAGAAAAAAATCTTTAATGTCATTTTTTACGTCGAGAGTTCCGAAGATTAGCATAATAGTTTGTCGCTCAGTCCACTCGGTTCTCAGGTGTAAAGTCAGATCCCCGTGTGAACATTTTCATCCCTTCCATGTTGAACGGGATTAATTCAGCCGCTTTAAAATTGGAGAGGGGAAACGTTGAGTTCAAATGTGCCGCTTTTTAGCAGGTATTCGCTTACTGAAAGGATATTAGACTCTGAGACTAATATCCTTTCAGTTACTTCGTACAAGAAGTCAAACTTCAAAAAACATTTTCGTGAACAGATTTGTTAGTATAAATTAATTGCGATTGGTCGGAGCCAATGTAACAGTTTTTTTTATTATGGTTTATAAATATTATTGCGACTGTTAAAAAGTAAGTAAATAATTTCAACAAGAAAAATATATTAATTTAATTTGATAATTATAAAAATGACAGCATAGTTAATTGTGAGATAACGCATGTTTTATTAATTTAGAAAAATATATTTTATACCAGTAAAGTTGCCTGGAGTTTTAATACGTCGCTGTATAATTGAAGTGAAATTCATGTTATAAACGAGAGCCGGAGGAAAATAATTACTCTGTATCAACGAGAGTACATGATTCTGCTTTTTTTCCGTATTAAATAACTGTGATAATTGCTGGTAATAGATCTACAACATGGTTTTATACAACTTGTAGAAGAAATAAATTACACGGTATCGTGTCTAAGTTGAAAGCCACACATGTTTCTCCCGGGGTTATTTAATGCTCGTTTTCAGATTGTGTAGATATGCAGGAAAGAGTTCTTAGACTTGGGTATCTTGTTTTATTCCGTGTTCCTGTGAGACTTGTCTTTTAATTACTCCGAAGATCACAATTCAAGAACATTCTTAACATCAATGTTAGAACCTTGTTTCAGACGATGGGGAAGGCAGAAATGTGGTTTAATTATCAATACATAATGAACAATAATCGAATTGTTACTCTATATTGCCTAAATCTGCACGGAAAACTTATCTTCACTTGCGAAAATTATTACAAATTCTATGTACCTTCTAGTTTGCACACAGTAAGAAATTTAGTGATCCAAATAATTATTAAACCAGCAATTATAAATTAAATGCTGATTTCAACAAGCACAAAGAGAGATTCTATTTTCTATTAAGAAAACTTTCAAGTCTAATATAAATTTGAGATCAACTGAATTTTGTGACTCACTGGAAATAGGAAAATAAATAATTGTTATTCTTTGGAGAATAGATATAAAATATTTATTATCTTCTTAGAGCCAGACTTCCATTACGTTCAACTATTTTTATCATATTTAAAGGTCATAAGAGTAATTAAAATTTATTTCGGGATAAGTCAGGTCCTTTAATTTGAGTAAGTAAACCAGAAATTATTACCGTTACAAGTACGACACTCAATCCATATAACAGCCATATTTAATAATTTTTCAATATAATTTTATTTTTCATTGCATTAATATATGTTATATACATACAATATAAATAACACTAAATCCATTGCTTACTGTTTCCACGCTAACTTTTTTCATTAATATAAAATTTCTAAAATCGTTATTCTAAAATTTATTTTATAATTTCAAACTGAATAATGCAGCTATTCTTCACAATTAAGACAGTTGGATGGAGTAACGAGTGTAAAATATTAGTTTTATATTTATGATATAATTTACTTTAAATTTAAAATACGTCTGCAAATTCATGAATTGTATATTATTGCAAACAATAGTTTTATTATTATTATAATAATATAAAATTAAAATGCCAAATTCAATATTCCTCCCAGAAAATGTATTTTGATTACTGAATTGGAACACTTTTAAATCAATTAAATTATCAAAGTATAAATAAAACATTAAAGTGGCAAACTCTTGGAATTCCCGGTATTTTAATTCGTGACTAACGTGGATCCGATTTGTGAATCCTGGCCAGATGATATTTGGGATTCGGTGTCTGTGGGCGTTGGCTTCGTTTTAAAAACATCCGTTCATGACTTCGGCGGTAATTTGAAGTCCTCATATGATAATAAATAAAAAACGGGAATTTTTGGCTCTCTTTCTCTATTTTTCCTTGATTCCTGGTCATATATACACCTATATGGAAAGTGCCTTTATATATGCATTTTTTCCTAGCAAAATGGTGGAATCATGAAACCCACTATTTCTTATCAATTATATTTTATTTGATTATTACCAGGTAGATATTTTTTCTGAGTCTTTCAGTTATTATTTTTACATTTCTAATTGAATTTACTATTTTTAATCTCAAATAATGCCTCCAAAAATTTTAATTCCTTTCCCTATTTTCCTGGCACATCTATGTATGTATTACCAGGCATATTTTTTCCGAAATCCATTGAACAACTTGTCTCCATCCATACATTTACCTAATTTAATTCCCGCAACTTTTCACATCTCTCTCTATTATTTCCTCTCATGTTATCTCTAGAATTATATTTATTTTATATAAAATACCTTAATTCTAAGTGATACTCAAAGGCAAATTTTTCTAACACCAGAAATTTATCCCCAATGTCTATGGATACTTTAATATCACTAGTTTACGCTACGTTTTGATGTCGTTTAAAGAACAAAGTTTAAAAACTTGGGATGAATCTCTCGGGTGCTCAAGCCGCCAAAGATATCCAGTTTTTTAATGACTGCGTTTTTGAATATAATGCTAGTTATGTACATACCAATTTTTCGTGTGTTTCTAGCTGAAAAAAGAGAGGCAAGAGTCGGACGGCGTGCACTCCAATCGTTGTTGGACCTCTCCATTTGTCATAGTTGTGATACATATTGTTCGGCCGTGGTAGCTGGCGTGTAATATATGAAGCGTTTGCGAAGGTACTTTGTCACTGCTTTGCGAATGCTCGTCAATCTTCATTACGTGAGCTTTTAAATTGTCAGCTGCGGTCAAGATGATTACAAATTGTGTTAGGGACATAAGCGTTATGTTTAACTTCTTCTCTTTTATTTACGTACACTCATAGTAATGGCAAAAGTTTTTCTGTGGAACGCCTTTTGTTGTTTGAAAGAGCGTGAAGGCCAGAGGGTCATTAATTAATATAATAGCATTCTTAAAAATTCTTCCAGACTGATTATTTACAATTTGAAAAAAAAAGTATCGTATTAAACAGAAATGCTTATTCGTATTTTAATACGTACATAATGTGAAAATATGTATATTTCGCAATAATTTATCCTTGTTATTAGCCGTGTGATTCGGTTTTTTATGTTGCGCGGGTAACTTTCTCGCTCTCGTGGTATTCCACAGAAAATATTCTCCGAATTGTGACTTGTCACTGCAACGGCGTATCCTGTTTCCTCAATTAACCACTGCATTCATTTCTGGGTACTCGGTGTCTTGTCTTTTACTTCTGGTTTTTAAGAAATTAAGTTTATAAATGATTCATCGATTTCCAACTAATATCTAATTACTGTCTCTTCAAAGAACATAAGTTATTAGCTTCGGAATACATCGACATATTATGTTAAGTTTATAGAACAAATTATAGTAATAGAGTATACTTTGGAAATTAGTTGCTTTTAATTTGAAACAAAAACCACAATCTCAATATTGAATATAAATTACAACAAAAACTTTATATTAAATCCGTGGTATTTCTATTACTGTATTAATCGAGGTATCGTGAACGGTGCCCAGGTGTCAACAAAGCGCAACACGAGCGTGGAATGTAACGTTAGAAACATCACAGTTAAGTAAGCAAAAATAGAACAATAACATATAATTAACTACAATAAACATATTTATACAATTAAAAAAAATTATGCATAAAAACTCTTATTTTTTACAGCACAAAATTTCTATACATATTTTAAACCCTGGTTGAAATAATTTGTTTTAGATGTTCTAAATGTTTTCTCATTCTGGCTCTGAACATTGATAGTTAGTTAACGGTTACGGAACATTAAACTTATGTATGCATGTCTCCTGTCAGTTATTATATACAATACAATTTTATTTAGCTAAATAAATCAGATAACTAAAATATGTAAACATTCATAAAGGTGAAACGAACAATACAATATTTCAAATTCGAAGATGATATAAAAAAACTTTAAATGTAATATATATCAAAAAGAAAGAAAAGTATTTGTAAGGACCAACCGTTGTCAACAATACAGGATTTAAAAACGAATAATTAATTTTCAATATTCTTTTAATTTAATGATAAATATTTCCAATCATAAATTAATTACGTACAATATAATTGCTCAAATAAAAATTCCAAATAAAAAATTTATGGAAAAATAAAATAAGAAATGAATTATATTAAAAGTTTAAGGTTGATGTGTTATAAATATTGCTTAATTTTAACGTATAATTGTGTGAATTTAGTGTGTTAACATATCTTATATTTCTTATAAATTACGTTTTAATAAATTTTGTTCATTGTCTAAATTTTCACAATTGTTCCAATAAAACTTCTGGTTAAATATTTAAAATATTGTATTATTAGTTTCCCCTCTAAAAATATTACACCTGTTAGTTACCTGATTTATTCAGCAAAAAAAATCGTATTTTGTATCGTAAAGAAAAGTACATATTTAAGTAACAGTGCAGAAACCGAAGTATTAACATTTATAGCCAACGTTTGCTACGTGAAAACAGATTTTTATGTGAGACAGAATGAAGAGGGTACAAATATATACCGAAACAATGTAATTTTATACATAAAATAAAAAATTTTAATTACAAAAATGCCTATTTATGGTAGTTAATTATATCTTGTTTTTGAATAACAGGGGGGTTAAAATTAAATCTTATCTAAAAATTGAGTAAGGAAACTGTGTTGTAAATAAAGCTGATGTGCGCCGTATGTTTGTGGTTGTTGTGGGTTACCGTATGACATTATACCTGTGCCAAATAGTAGTTTATTGACGTATTATTGTTTACTTCGACAGTTTTATTTTTAGGGTGAATTCCTAAGTCGTCGTTGTTTTTTAAATGGATACTGACGTAAAAATATTACTGCGGTTAAATAAGAAACAGGAATTAAAATATTATAGCATACGTGTACGTGTTTGTGTGATATGACGTCTCTCAAAGTCACTAAGTTGGATTTGAGCTCTGGTAAAGTATACTTACCAGTATTATGTAGCGTTCAGTATGCCAAGTACAACATATATTGTAATAAAAATAACCTTCTGGCAAATCTGTTTTCTTGAATATGTGCCGTAAAAATAATAGTAACGAATAATTCATTGTCAGAAATGAAACAAGAACCTATTTATACTTTATTGTCTGCGATAAGCCATATTTTACGTAAAGAAATAACCCGTAAACACTTATTACATATGTACTGTGACTAAAGAAAATCTATGTAAATAATGTGGGATGACTATAATTCAGTGGAAAGAATGGAAAAATGTAGACAGGTACTCAGAAGTGGTAAACATATTAATGATTTTTGTCGAATAAATTTGAAATAATTTCGTCAGCGTTTTAAGTTCATTACGTAAAACCTCTGATTGAACGAAATCAGTTGCGATTTTATCCGAGGTTCCTGTTTAACAGCCTATTTTGAAAGAATAAAGGAAGACTGCCGAACGGATGCAAGGCCTCCCAATTAAGCCAAGAAGTCGGTCGCCCACGGCTCCCCCTTCGAGATTTTACTTCGCGTCAGCGGAATCGGAAGGGAAAGCAAGGGAGGGATTGACAGTTTTAGTGCTCCGCCATCGAAAGTCGCGTCGCCAAGTAGCAGCTGTTGGCAGCCCTGCATTATTCATGGAGGTGCCTTATGCATTCCTACGGATCCCTGCTCAAACAAGCCCTTCAAGGCTCATCGCTCGGAAAATATCGCCGAAGAGACTGCTTTTACGGCCAACGTCGTTCTTATTTATGTAACGCCGTTATTGCCCTCAATATCGGATTGGAACAATCTATGAATAAAATAAATTACAGGCCCGATCCAGTCCAAGCACGAAATACAAACGTTGGGTGAGAAAGTCTTTTCTCTATGAACGATTCCGTCAGAAGTTCTCAAAATAATGTTGGAACCCAAAATTAAAATATCTCTGACAAGTAAACCCAGAATTTAAGAGTTTTTTCAGTAACCAGTTTTATCAAAAAAGCTTGTTTTCTATAAATATCTATCAAGCATTAATCCCGGCATGGACATGGGTAATTGAGGTCGTCCTGGTCACGAAAACTGGGGTTAAGGATGACCACGTGTCACTCCTAAAGCCAGAATGTGTCATGTAAGATGAAAGTCTGGCAGCCGTCTCGGTAGGCCAAGGCCCTTCATGGGCTGTCGAGCAAAGTAAGTCATTGAAAATGTTCCAATTTTGCAAGTGAACGTTGTCACATGATTTGTCACGATACATGGGCCAACAATCCAATATCCTGCATTTATCACTCACTCGAAGTTTCATCGGACACAGAAGCAATGAGATATTACATATGTTTAACTGGATAAGTATAGATAAATCTGATCTCTGATCGGGAGTCCACCAGGATAGATCATTGGTTAAAGAAACGCGTTCCAAGCGGAGATCCTGGTTGAGATTTTTCTATCCTAATCCGTCAATTTAGTTTCATAGGCTTACAGCTTGAGCTTTGATTGAAATAATTTCTTCTGTTCTTGAATTACATACGTTTTTATTATTTTTTATTGACTGGTAACGTTAGTGTTGGATTTGCTATGCAATAATATAGGTACAAAATAATTGGAAAGAATGAATAAGAAAGATGGTCAATTCAGAAAAAAAAAGTGATAACATAAATACCACACAACGTTTCTGGGATCCTTGTACCTTTCGTCAGGTGAGTATAATAGCCCAGAATGACACAACTGCACTTGTCAGTTGACAAAACTCAAAAATGACGAAAACGTAACGACAATGGGAGAGCCGAAGGGTTAGCGTAACAATAAGGGAGGAATGACAATGGGAAAACAGAAGGTTTAGCATAATAATAAGGGATCATAGCAATTATTGAGTTTCATAGTGCTCAAATCAACCTTATAGTGAATACTTTCAAGAATAATTATTATCCCAACTTACAATTCACCCATGAACGTGAATTTAACCACTTCAGAATATCGGCATTCTCACCAATTTGTTCAGTAAACCTACATACTCCGGACGTGTTCTTAATTATCTTTCTGATCATCCTCCAAACCAAAAGAGAGTTATGGTACACAATCTTGTAGACAGAGATTTATTACTTTCTAACTCCAAGTTCCATCAAATCAACTTAAATATTGTTCGAAACATTTTAATCTCCAATGAGTAGTATCCTTTAAATTTTATTCTTAAACACACAAATAGCAGATTGAACAAAATCGATTATCCTACTGTGAATCGTCCCCAAACACCTCAAGCCTTTTTTTTTCTCGTACTCCCTTATTACAAATTTCAACATCACTAATTTATCCAAATATTCGAAGAATATAAAATATCCATCATTTACAGATCCACTAATAACCTTTCCTACTTGATTAAAAAACACAGGGACCACGTTACAGTTTGATTAAATGTGAAACATATCTGAAATTGTACCTAGTGTCTAAAATCTTACATTTTTCCAATCAAATGTATGTTTAGATACTACAGATTGTTTATCAATTGGAAGTTTGATATTAGACGTATGTTCCTTGATACGTGTATAGAAGGAACGTTTTGTTTGGCCTATGTAGCAGGAATTACAATTAGAACAAGGGATTTTGTAAACAACACAATATTTGCTGTAGGTGTCATGTGGGTCCTCTATTTAAAGGGTACTCATTGGAGATTAAAATGTGTCGGACAACATTTAAGTTTTGTTCTATTCTTTAACAAATCTACATTTATATTATAAATAATTATCTGGTGCACAGTTTACAAATTAGCCAGTGATATGATATAACGTAGGGTATTGGGTATTTTCAGCTTTACCATTGACCTTAAGTCTTGAGCGTGAGCCCCGTTCAAAGTCTCCACTGAGCGTACAAAGTACCGAAACGTACGTCTTCTTCTAACTGTTGTCCTCTAAGAATGTGATGCAATCGTCTCCTTGTCGGTAGGATCTAATTACGCCAACAGCAATTACTTCCCCATTCAGTTGGAAATGCTCTAGGCTTTTATTATCCTGAGCTCCGAGAGACAATGGGAACCGCCGCCACACACGAAGGGCACCGCTCGTGTTTATTTCTTTCGAGCTGGCGTGGGTGACCTTCCCCGGGGGTTAAGTAACATCTGATTGCGGTAGCTTTTATTCCTCTCAAATTGCCATCAGTAAATTGCTGCTGCGGGGGAGGGAGGTCCTGCGTGGCTGTTCAAGGATGGGTCCACAATACGTGACTTGATGCCCAGAAAAGGCGACAGAGGCGAACCTGAAGGAGAAATAGATGGCACATGTCACATTAATATACCACGCTCTTATTGGGGATTCTAAACAATTATATAATTTAAATATAATTTATTTGTGTCCATAGTTTTATGCGTTCACTCAGTCAATAACGTTATATAATTATAAACCCTTCATGTTCTTGATTAAAATATATGTGGCGATGGACCTCTATGGCAAGAGCATAGTGAATTTCTTGCAGTTTTTGTGTAAAGTTACGCCTTAGGGATACAGACGTAGTTGCCCCGCCGTGGCCGTGCCTCAAGAGTGAACAGATGGACTTTATTGGTTAATAAAGAGATTTCCTTTATTAGAACCCTGGAATATTTTCTTTTGTAGGCTGTAGAATTAATTAAAATAGTACTGGAAATAGTGAATGACAGGAAAAAAGATATTGTAGCCAAATCTAAATTAAGAAGATGTATGTAAATTATATGGATATAAAGTGTCAATGTAGAGGAAAATAGAGAAAATAGTCGACAAAAAGAGACAGTTAATTATTTTAACTTACTATTAATTAGGTGACGGACAAAAATAAATGCTAAATTTAATGTTGTGAGATATTTAACTTAGCACTTATTTAGTCCTGTTATTTGCCTATTCATTTATCTAATTAGCGTACTTTTCAAGCAGACGTTATATATTTTAAAATTTAAAATTTTTATTTATAATTCCTTCTCATTTCAATTTTTTTTTTAAAAAAAGGGTCTGTATTTAAAATATCTTCTAGTGTTGATTTTTCTAATTTCTTCCTCGTTTTGAAGTCCGTACCGTATTAGGTTAATATTATTCCTTGCAGATCATATACTAAGTGCTGAAATTGGTAGAAATAAAATTTTGGTAACTCATTGCTCAAAATACATTGTTTTTACAAAATTTTCGCAATAACTAATTTTGACAATAAAGCTCTATTTTAGTACAAATTTTGGTTTTTTGGTAATGTTTGTTTCTTCTACATTTAAATCAGTATTTAAAATATGCGCCTATAAAATGATAAAACTTCTTGCATATATATATATATATATATATATATATATATAATTTAAGTCAGGAATATTTTCTAAAATTTAATTGCCATTTTATGTAACTATCTTTATTGGAGTCCCGATAAGCGGCCCTGAAAATTAAGTTTGTCATCAAAGCCATGGCACAAAAATATTAATAATTTGTAAAATTTCCACAAATATAAAATTTGTTTGTTAAATTAGTTTTTTTATATTTTGAAAAGTCCGTTTAATTTTTTTTCATAGTGGTTAATTGTAATTTCTTTTCATTTGTTTAAACTAGATTTGGCGCTATAATTTTGGCTTATCCACAATAATTTGAATTTAAAGTTAAATTTTGGTTATTACAATATTGTGCTCCAACGTGGGGCTTATCTTGAGTTAATTTTAAGATTAATAAATATTCTTTATTACAATATATATATATATATATATATATATATATAAATCATTCAATTATTAAACATTATTGTGGTTTAATATATTTGGCCTGTCTTAAATATTAATGTAAGTTCTAATTCATATCATTAAGTACGAGCAACTGATAATTAAAGTAGTAAAATTATTGTTCCCATTATGTTCGACGTAATTTAGGCTTAACGTTTCCGTAACTAATAAACCTTGAACCGAAATGTAATGTATTCCAAGCCACGTTCCACGTTTCTTGTTTTAAACATACTTGATATGATGCCAGGACTAGTGGTTGCAGTGTAGTGAGACGTAGAAACGAGATGGAAAGTACTTCGCGTCAGCTGTGTGAGGCAGACAACGAGATAGCCTTGGAAGTTATTCCAACCGTAGACACTGAGGTTAAAGAAAGTGTTTTGCTCGAACAACCTAGTGATCTATCAAGCTGTCCCTAAGATCTCTGTCGATCATGTAATTGGGCGGACCGGAAACTGGCTCTCGTGTATACTTTGCTGTCAAGAGGTCAAACATAATATGTTAGAATACACGAAGACTAACGGTGTCGATTAATCTTTGTTGTAGTGTCTTTAGCTTTCCATTTGTATGGACGACAGTTAATTTTTACCTCGTACAGAAATATAGTTATTAAAATATCATAGAAGTGCGACATTGGTCTCATATTTTTAGTGGTCATTTTGTGTCGATTTTCGAGTTTCACTTCTAATGTAAGTTATGGCGGAGATAACATTTAAATGATAAATATAATGGTCAAATATTCAGTAAATATTTATTCATGAACAATGTAATTAATACAAATACAATATTTTTGTGTGATGTATAAATTCTATATTTTATGATTGTTCATTCTCGAATCATTAATTATTTACTAGTACATTTGTATATTTTAATTAGAACTGTAAATATTGTAACTTTTATGTTAACTTCTAATTATTTATTATTGTAGAACTCAATATTGTAATTTTATGTAATGACGTGTCCTATTTCCTCATACGAGAACTAATGGAATCAAATAAATCAAATAATGTCATTACGTTTCGTCGTTAATTTGGTAATCTATCAGGTAAAGAATAAAATAATTGCAACGTAGTTAATATTATGATATAAAATTTATATTTGGCCATTATATATATTTATTGATTGTGTTATTATGGTCATATATATATTAGAGAGAAATTTTGTATGGGATACATAAGCCAACATTTAATTTGAAAATGTCATTGCCTTTAACGGTGGAGTTTGATACACGATTTTGTTAGCTTTTCTGCTATGTTTTGGAATAGACAGATGTTGGGAACTTGTTTATAGCCGTCGTTTAAGGTATCAGACCAACAAAACAAAAGGAAAATTCTATGACTTAAATAATAAGTGTTCGGCAACGCCACAATGTGGTAACGGCAGATATTATTCACGAGGTTTTATGTTCAAGTTTATAAAGAGACCATAATCCATTGTAAAAATAAATAACAAATATATTTATGACTTATCGTGTAATATCGTGAAAGGATATCCAAGATACGTTTCTGAAAATTAAAGTGTATCATTATGGAGTTGTCAGATGGAAGTACCTTATGTTGTTCAATGTCATTCTACGTAAAAGATACAAACGACAAAAATAATTATTTTTTCAGCCTGTATTTATAAAAGATTATTTACCAAATAGATATATTTGAAATATATATTTTAATACAGACCAAACAAGTAATATAAATATATATGTGCAGGTAACAGAGTTTCTATAAATCTGAACGTGAAATGAATGTCATAGTCGATTTCAGTATTTCGAACTCATTCTAAGTCTAATCGCTATGTAAAATTGTGTATAAAGTAATGGATAAGTTCCTACCATAGGATTAAATAACAAGAACCCCCAACACATAATAAAAATAAATATTTAAATTTAATTATTTTAATATTAAGTTCGATTTGTTGTCACTACACTGAAATTTATACATTTCAATTGTTTCCTGGATTCCACCAACCCCATATCAATATTTTTTTTTTGTTATAGAAATCCGTATGAGGTAGAATATTTCACATATTTTGCTTCGTTCATGTCAGTTTCCGTGGAAAAGCCTTGCACCTAACTCGTTAAGTGCGGTAGTGGCGGCGCGTCGCGGCGCCTTATTTCCCGACGTCGTCCTTGTTTGCGCCGATACGAGAAGACGGCGGAAGAGGTAGCTAATGGGTCTAGCAAGGATTTACACACATGGATAGCTATTCCCATTATTAGGCGACCTCTCCTAAGGCCACTGTTTTAATTCAGAGAGACGCAGTGAATGAGTGGGCGTCTCTTCTTTGACATTGTTCACATACAACCTTAATGCTACACACACACACATACACAGTTTCGTAGCTTTAAATTCTTTCCAATGTCATTTACATAACTTTTACTGGCGTCGAGTAGATAAAAAAAATAAAGGCTGTGGAACGTCAAACAAAAAATTCGAAGGAGGAACAAAATGCGAATGAAACGGTTAGAATGGAAATGGAAAAGTGAAAGTTTAGGGCGGCCAGTCTACTTTATAATTATTATCTATTCAGAATATAATTATTTTTAATTTCATGGTTTAAGTGAGAAAAATATAGGGAAAACGTGTCTTTCAGTAGAAAGGCGATTACGAATACCGGAATTTTAGTACTACAGTTACCCAATATTGTATTCATAGCCAATTAATTTTTTTTTCTGTATGTCGAAGTAAAATTTTGGTGGTTAAAATAAGAAATAAGACAAAGTTCCTAATGTTAAACGGCATTTAAAATATACTCGGTAAATCCCTCGTATAAGAACACTTCGGGGTGTTGACTGTTCGGTAAAATAAAATTGACGCAGAAGGCAAATTAATAAATTGGGAAATCGACTGGAACAATCTGAATGTGTGGTTTGCTATAATAATTTTACAATAAAAACGTTGAATTGAAACGTTCCTGGGGAGGATTTATTTTTTTGCGACATGAAAACGCGAGCATTTTACTTCCATGCGCCGTAACGAATGAACGCGTTGACTGATCATGTGCATTCTGCAGTTTTATCAAAATTATAGGCTGGAAAATATACGTTAAATAATAGTGAAGTTAAATACAGTCTGAGAATTTAGAGGAAAAGTTTTTCAGCTGTTTTAAACAACCGGTATTTTTTTCCGAAAAAAATAATACGACCAAAGTACTCGACAAATCAAACAAAGATATACACGCCGAAATCGAAAAGCACGAGTGTATATAACGAAGAAAAGGGACTGTATAAAGCGATTAATATGAAGAAATCTGTTAATGTTTCGTAAGGAGCTACTAAGTCATAGCAAACGGAAATATGATGGAATAAAGCGTCGCATTTTAATAAAAGAGTAATCGATGCGTGAAATGAAAGTGATTAGCACACGTGTTTCTAATTCATAGTTAGAGCTCTTAATATCACCATAGATAGTCCTAGATACTTATCTTATTTTTCATTTCAATGCTATATTGCGTAAAGCAACGACACTAATTGAGTTTAGTTATGAATAAGAAAGTTAGCCAATACAGACAAAAAAGGGTAATATAAATACCACACAACGTTTCTGGGATCCTTGTGCATTTCGTCAGATGCTAAGAAGAGCCTAACGAAACACAACTGCACAGATCAGTTGACAAAACTCAAAAGTGACGAAAACGCAACGACAATGGGAGAGCCGAAGGGTTAGCGTAACAATAAGGGAGCAACGACAATCGGAGAACAGAAGGTTTAGCGTAATAATAAGGGATCATAGCAGTTATTGAGTTAACATATTTTACAATTGAGTACCATTTAATAAATTCATTAAAAAATTAATTTTATTTATTCCAGGTAGATGATCTAACTCCCAAATATAGAAAATTATGTTTGTGTATAGAGAAATGGTGTTTGCATTTATTTTAAATATATAAATCTGTTCTCAAAGTCTGCAAAGATTCGCTTCTTACTCAAAACGTCTTTCTTTTTTCTGTATTCGACTGAATAGGAAGGCTGGAACATCTGAGTGAGGATTCCTGCGGGAAGCTTAGGCACGCTTGTCCACCTCGAAGCCCCTAACACCGGGCTTAAGGAAACACAAGGGTGTACTTGACCAGAATATCTGGCCCCTGAAGGCCAGAATACGGTGTTTGAACTGCAGTAAATCTGCTAGCGGTCTCTTCTCTAATTCCGCTTGAGTGGGTTCTGATTTTAGCGAGACAACCTGACAAGCAAACTAAGACATTGTTTAATACCCTTTTGAGATCTTCCAGTCGTCTTCGTGATGATATCTGTGAATTTTGTGATACATGTGAATGATTTATATTCTGCTGTTATCTTTGACATTTTATTTTTAAGGACATAATTTTACAAAAATTGCGTTAGTCCTGAAACTGAGCTAGTCAACGGTGAGAATTACTTGCTGTCATCTCTTCCTAATTCTCACCTCCTCGTGAAAATTGCCCAGATTTATTCTTGAATTAAAATATGGTTGATTGGTGTTTTCCACTTATGCACAAGTCTCAACGGTGATTTACACGTCAGTGTGTGTTGAAGTTCTTAAATTTGAAATAATTAATAGACGTACGTAACACAGAATATTTTTCTTAAGAAAAGGTGTACGTCCAAGGTGCTCCCTTGTAACGCAGGAGTGACTCGCAATCTGGCCAGTGAGTCACAACTCCTTTTCCGGCAAAGTAGGTCTCCCCCTAGTTGCTACTTGACCTTAGCGACAGACAGTCTCCGGCCAATATATCAATCTGTCGGTGATCAGGACCCCATCCGATATCTCCGGATCTGGATCTCTACATCGTTAGTCACTAACAATAGTCTTTAAAAACTTGTCACAGATCGTTCATTACCTACTTCTATATAAAATCAGCGATGGAAACGACAATTGTACACGGCATTTTTATCAATCAGTTTTCCGGCATTACAAGTTTCTCATCCATCACTCCAAAAAAAAACTGCTATTATATTTCCATTCTACAGTTTATGATATTTTCTAAAAAGTTTTTAATTAGTCTTAAGCTCTCTGTTTAAACTTACTACTTGACTCCATTACTCAATAAACACATTAGTTTTGTAAATTGGTTGTCGTTATCACGTACGTGTTTTTCAGTTATGCAGTTATGCAGTTATGCCAAATAGAGGTTCACAATTGGGGGAAAAGTGGACGTAATTTAAAAAAATTATGTAGTTATTTTTGTAAAACTTAAAACTTTTTGGAACACCCGGTAAATACAAAAATAGACTATTTTACAGTGTTAGAACAATTTGAAAAAGTAGCCTACACACAAAAAAAATCGTCTTGAGGATTTTTAAATACTGTCAGTTATTACAAATATAGGTACTTTTGGGAGACCCAGAGATTAGAAATGAGTAATGAAATGTTTATTTAAATTGTTTCTTTATTGGCGGCGTTAATTTTGAGGTCGAGCGTTGTAGAGAACAGCATTGTTTGGCGCGAGAATGCAGAGACGATGATGGTTGCTAGGAATTGTCGAAAAAGCGTATACAAGACGCTCAGAATTTTAGCAGATGACAGTCAGTCAGAGAGCAGTGTGTGTTTGGGAGGCAGAGCAGTATTTTGTGAGAAATAGTCAGTCATGTCTATTCTGGGAGCATGGCGAGAGTCTGTGGTGGTCGAATTCAGAAAAGACAGCTGAATATCATCATTTTTTTCTATTAAAGATTTTCTACATAAAAACTGAATGTGATCATACGTACGAAAATAAAGTAGAAAGGCGCCGAAAGAATTGTAAAGTGTTACGACGAAGTGTAAAACAAAAATCAGTGCTTTGGTCTGTGAATAAAAATAGTGAGTTTTAAAAATTAAAATAATCACGAGTGCACAAACAGGTACCAGACAGCTCTAAATAAATCGTATGTAAAAAACGTTTACGTATATCTCGTTTACTGCCAGATTTCGATAACATTGTCAGATATTTCTTATAGTTTTATCAGATATCTGTAATTGTTGTTAGAGCCTTTGTATGAACTTTTGTTATTAATTTTTTTCTTTTATAACTTAGTGGAAATTTGTAAATCACTGTGTTTATTGGAGGCCCTATTGAATACCACAATATATTTAGGAATTATCTGAAAAATTTTCCGAGTCGTTAGCAGTAACGAACATATTTCTGTACGTGATCAGTTTGCCAATTATAACTTCTATCACGACTTCGTCAATAGAAAACAAAAGGCGACTGTACACATTTAAGGTTATACGCAATGCCTTCGTGCATTGTGTAATGTTTTTGTACCGTGAAACACAATCAGGTGCAAACAGTGAGCTTCGTTGGTCTGTAAAGCGCGTTAAGGAGAGTGGAATGAGAACACGTGCCTTGAGTTACGTGGTAGCATAATAATCGCATTAGCCTCGTTGCTAGCTGAAATACGCCGACGGAAACAATACGTACTTTGTTGTAGACGTGGATAAATTGCGACACAGACTGACTGGATGATATTTTTCTCATAAACACACGGTTCGCCGAGGAAGGACGAGCCCTTACTTGGGGAACCTGGCGCCTGTTTACCATATGCGTCGACAATGAAACACGAGAGAGATTGTGCAAGTATTCAACACAGAAAAAGTTGATACTTACTAACCTCGTTTGATCATGAATATTTTTCCTCCGTTCGGTGTTTGCTTTAGTGGACAATTTTTTTCCACGGTAAAATTAATTTTAAAGTTTAAATTAGTAAACGGAATGGCATAAAGTACTCTCGGTTTACAAAACAATACTGAAATAGATAGACGTTGTTAATATCTTCCTTTCCGCACATGTTAATTAAGTAAATAATTATTTCATGGCTCTTCTCTAACTTTCTTGTGACATAACGTCACACGACACCATTGAATACTGTTCGCTTACTACAAAACGTTCGAAAACTCCATAACCTCGGAACCATAGTCAGCATTATATTTGATATAAAAATTCGATAAATTACTCAGTCTTTTTTTTAAGGTTTAGACAGGTTATGTGTAGGGTAATCCACATAGTGGCAACTCCCCTCTTATAGTATAGGAAAGGGAGTGAAAGGGGGCGTGCTAAAAGGTAGAGCAAGGGTTATCTAGGGCCCCCGGGCTATGGTTTAAGGACCTACCCTGCAATTCGCCTAAAAGTGATGCAGGGAAAACACTAGAAAAACCTGCATCCTGTAGGTCGGGCATTTGGTACTTGTCCCACGCTCTTCCGATGGCGGGAGAGGGGTTTTCTGTGGGGTCGCAGCTTTCCCCTCGCCGTACCTTGACCAGTTTAGGAGGCAGATGGCCGACTATTCCAATAGGAATAGCGGACAACTCTTACCGTATGCCCAAGGTCCGCGACCCCGGAACATACACCTCTCAAAACAGGCCGATGTGCAAGCCTGGTGGCAATGGTCTATGTCTACAATAATACAATGAAAGAATATATAAGTATGAATTTTCATTTACAGTAATATACAGTGGACTTTATAGTAATTATGTTCTGGGTGAAATATAATTGCAGACATCTTAACGAAATATAATAGAGCATTATATATATACAGAATAATAAATAATAAGTGATATAATTTGGTAATATAATATGATTCTATATAAGTATTCTTACTTCATAGACAAGATTATTCAGAAAATATCTAAATGGTGATCTGTAATTCAATTAGAACCAGCATTTACGTACAAATATATGGATTTATATTAGCGAGTTTTTTGGAACTGTAATCTTACTTTAATAATTGTTTTTCAGAGATGGCGGAGGACGTCTCGACGCCGCCGCAGGTGTTATCCGTGCGCCGTTACGAAGTCGAAGCTCCATCCAACACGACCAAAGACCTGGTGAGATTATATTTCTTACTTACTCGATAACTTAATATAGAATGGTACTCTGCCTAGTAAAATAAGCAAGACATTTTTGTGGAAATTACGAAAAGTTTTAGAATTTCGACATATTAAAGATATGTACGAAAAATTGGTTTCTTAATATCACCGGTAGTTAACATTCTCGGGGCACCACTGGTTAAAACACTTTAATATTTCAATAATTGAAAAAAAAAATTCACTGTTATCTGATATATTTTTTAAAAATATTTTGCAACATGTTCTATACTAAAGTAAGGAAATATATATCTAATAAAAAGTGCAATATAATACACTATCATAAAGTCGAAATAATTAATTAATGTAATACTAATGAAGAATCATATCAAAAACATTCAGTTAGATGTGGTTTTAATTTAAATGTCAAGTCTAACATTAAAGCGTTTATCGGATAAATGAAGGTCGTATCGAAATAAATATGCATCAAAGATGAGTAAGAGAAAACTATTATGTTCAGTAATGAAATTTTATTGACCATGTTATTTAAAGCCAGCTTGCTAATGAAAAGAGGTTTGCGTGAATGTTTTGAGAAATATATCATACTTTTTTTTGCAATTAAATGGTCGTAAGTATAAAATTCTGTGTCAAGTGATATATAATTAAAGTAATGGCCTATCAGATAGTCAGAGTAATTAGAACCAGTTATGCTAGCCTGTAATCGGTCATATTCAGTAATTCAGTAGTTTTAAAAATTGCTCCTATAATTTTCGATTTATAGCGTATATCAGTTAATCTAAATCTTGAAAAGGTGTAATTTTCAATGTCTATTGTGTAAAAATTTATCTACCTTATTTCCTGGAAACATGTCTGAATAATTTTATTCGAAATTTCGGACCGGAATAGTGAAGGTCACATTTCTTTTGTTGTTAGCGATCACCATATATGTTATTTTATCATCAAATATTGCTAAGAACATTTATAAAATGAAATAGTTATTTTTCCAAGCTTATATTATTTTAATGTGGTACTATCAGTTTATTTCGGGTGAAATGCTTTTAATCTCCCAAATGTCGACAGTAGATATGTAAATACTCTGGGCTTTTTCGCTGATCTCTTTTACGGCATATTCGTGAGTGATTCTTTTCCGTCCCGTTTCTGTGTGTTAGAGATGATTGCGATCGCCAGTCAGACCTCGTAGCGCTTATCGTATTGAGAGGAAGGACGTTTGCTTTTACTGGAAGCAGCGCTGCCTTCCATCAATATTTCCACGCACAGCCGCTGGAAGCGATTGACAACACATTGCGGCGAACTGCTTGAATTATTCATCTCTCTATATATCTATAGAGCAGCACAAAGCCAATAGTAGACTTGAATGCCACCTAGCGGGCGCCGGATTAAACATTGGAATCTGGAAGGCGCGCTGGAGTTCTCTGCCGGAAAGGTTTGGTACCTTCATTCATTTGGTAAACATCGGCTAAAAACCTGTTCCTTCCACCAACTCGTTCAAAGCGTGACAGAAATAGCTTATAAGAACCTTGAGATGGGTAAATAAATAACACGAGTTTTTTTTCTAGAAACCAGTTACGACCCGAGCATCAGATAAGTCTTCTCGAATAACTTTTCCTCACAATAATACGCAATAATTTAACACTAAACTTTTGGAATATTTTATTTTGCCATCATAAGTCCTCTAACTGGTTTGGCGTGTTCCTCGGTTTTCGTCTGGTACAATCTCGTTATCAGAAAATTTATGACTACCAACTCTCCATATAATTTAATAAATATAAATTATGACAAAATATGCAGCTCAATTAAAGATATCACTGAAGATGGTAGATGAATAAAATTATGCAGCAAATAACATTTTATTCCCAAGATTTTGAATTATTGTATTTATTATTTAGAATCGTTAAAATTATGAACTATTACAAATCATAAAACATCCCTCATATATCCCCTCTGGTTTTATGCATGTTATATATATATATATATATATATATATGGGGTTCGGCCGCTACCATCCATATAAACAAAATTCAAATATGGCAAATAACTCCGCTTTATATATAACTAACTGTCCTTGGTCTCGTTACTAACTCTAGAATCCACAGTGCCCTAAATATTCCCTCAACCCAAAAAACCATAATTCCGACCTCATCCAACGTCATAGAAATCTCCACCACTTCAATTCCATTATCTTTAATACAAAATACACCCTCCTCCACCTAAACCCCTCAGAAGGCTAAAAAGAAAACGACAAATTAAATTAAACACGTTATTAAATTTTAGAAACAAAACAATTTTATTAATCTAGAATAGAACTCAAGAAAATCACTGTATATATTTATATCCTTTTACCTCAACAATTTAATTACAATAATAATCTAGTTATATTTTATAAATCATACTCTGTACCCCAGGGTCTTTGATAGGGAAACGGAACACAAAATTTACAATTTAAACAATGCAGTTAAAATAAAATGAAAAACGAAATGAAACGAAATCTGACTCATTACCCTTTATTTAACAATTTACAAAATTTATTACTGCATGTCTACTTACAATTTTATTTGGGGTTTTGAGGAATGCTCTTTAATCTACAATGCACAGACTTTTACACACGCTCCACAGACAGGTTCACTTTATCCTTTTTTGATATCCCGACAGCTTGCATAGACTAAAATGTTTATTTTATTTTTTAGGCATGGCGACCATTAAAATTGACCGAATATTTATCACCACCTTAACATCCGCCTCCTTTGCAGCCTACATTTCAACTCCTATGTCTTCCTCGTTCAGATTCTCGCCACACACCACGTCCATCTCCTTCCAACTCTCACGTCCAACTTCCTTTTTATCTGATTCCCCCTCTTCAGAATATTCCCTTGTTTTCACAGTTTTTGAATTTCCACGTTCGCCAAACAAACACCAGCTGTTGGCTTTCTCACGCCCCGAGAGCCACTCAATACAATTAAAATAAACATTTTCTTTTAATATAATTGTATGTCCAGAAAACTTCTGTCATTATGCCTTTAGGGTTCCGTCCGGATGTCTGTCAAAACCATTAGCTCAAAGAGCCGCTAAACGTCCAGTTATAGGCCTTCCCTTCTCTAAGAGCCGCTTATCCATCATTTTATTATTTTCTTTTTTTTATATACGAACCACTCAAGAATCCCCAGTCTGAGTTGGTCAACAAATCTGATGAAATAAGAAAAAATTTATGTCCTTCTTAACTGGGTATTACAATACATATATATATATATATATATATATATATATGTATATATTAATAAATAAATAAATAATTCATAATTTTCTCTTCAACTACTCACTCAAGAAGCAACTACATTTCCTCAAGTAATTTTAACATATTAACGTCATCAATATACCACAATTGTAAAATCTTCGGATTAAAAAATTTGGTGTAAAATTTAAAAATTACAATAAAAATTACAAATCATCATATTAGAATATACGTAAGTTTTTTTCAATATCTTACAATATACAACATAAATAAGTGTACTTTCTCTTTAAAACTTAGTACAGTAAAAGAAAATGACTGCTTCTCAGAACACCCAACCGACAAAAATAAATATCTGTAGCCTGACTGAAAAAAAATCACATTGCTATTTAACACTAGGTTTGACTAGAACAATAAAATCATTAAGTAATCAATTCGTATTCAAAATATTTCATAAGCAAATAAATTAAAAAAATAATCCAATAAAAATTCTACGAAAGCATCATCATCTCACGTTACTAGCTACTATACAATTCCATAAATCTTAACTCATTTAATTATCACATTTATTCAGATCCTTTAATACTCAGATTATCACCAAACCTGCTATTAATTTATCCACAATTAAACTCATTTTGAAAGACCATGTGGATAAAAACAAAACTCATGACGTAGTTTAACGATTAAATTGCAATGATTATACATCCATATGAATAGGTCAAACCAAAAGCACCATCATTAGCAGAATTAGGGAACATTAAGCTTCCACATTATAAATTATCTGTCATTTCAAAACACATTTTGCAAACCAATCATACTTTCAACTGGGATAATTACAAAATTTTAGATGAACACAGCAATTATAAATCTAGACCAGTTTCATGAAAGCTGCACATAAATCAGAATACATATTATAACAATGTTAAAATGGATAACTATTTATGAAGAAATATTTTAATCCATTATATGTAATATTCCAAGATATTTATAATATACATCTTTGTTTTTTATCTATTTCTATTATATTTCAGTAAAAGATAATATCATTTTTATAAGTGTATCTAAAATTTAATATATTTATTGTAAATCTGACATGGGTCCGTATTAGGACAAAAACATGTATTTTATTGAAATTTGTTAAAAATAATTTTAAATTGTCTGTTTGGCGTCGTGATTAATTTAAAATATTTATTGTGTCTCTCACACATTTATTCCAAGAAACAAAAGTACAAAACATACACTCCTCTTGGTGCTGTCACCTTGCTTGAATTTTGCAATTCGTAAAGCGCAAACCAAAGCGGACGTGGTGTTGGAGAAAGAATTAGAGACAAAAATTTAACTAAACGCTAGAACTGCCTCAATTGCTCGTCTAGGAATTATTTACAAATCATCAAAAGCTACACGAAATTTTTCTTAAGTGTTTGACATAAATACTTTATTTTTTCAGTCTAGTCCTAAATTTGATTTGCGATTTATTTGGGAAAGTGTTAATAAAAGTCACGTGATTTACCTGTGGTACTTGCGAAAATTTCACGGCTCTTAAAAATGAATACGGCGGTAGACTTCAGTGATTTAGCTAGTTAGAAGGAAAATATGTTATGACGAAATTTTAGGTTTCTAAACGAAACGCTTAAGGGTTAAAATATCCAGAAGTTTCTTAACAGTAACAGATGATAGCCACAGAACCCGTTGCTAATTAAAAAACAAACAAAAATATTTGTTAAGTGTTGATCGTATCGTTTTAAAGCCACCAAATAAATAAATTAATTGTAGCTTGTGTATAATTTGTAAGTTAAAACAGCTTGTAAAGTGGCGTTCCACTGATGTTGTCGAAAACGAATAAATTATTTAGGGGTGCTGTAAAAATCAGTCTCTTAATAACAGAAGACATGTTAATACACAGTGGTAAGTCAACACTCGTATAAAACGAAAACCTGTTTTACCACATTTTGCAACGGTTTCACATTTGCAATGTCGTAAAACGTATTACTGCCACTAAACGAGATCTGGTCTCAAAGCTGTAAAATTTCGGGTACTCCGCGCCAATTAACCACAAATAATGCGGCTCTAAATCTATTTCAAACATTTTCGTAATTGCAGTTGTGCTATAAATATATCCTTGGAAACTGTATTTTCTATAAGGAAACGCACAATTCCCGGAAACTGCAAAAACGAAATAAAAAAAGCACAAAACACTGTTACTTATTTGACATATCTATATGCATCACTTATTAATTTTTATTTTTAACCAATTGATTGTACAGTGGATAGTAAATACAAAAAAATATATATTTATTTTTCGAAATGTTGTTAAGGTCTTTGTAAGGCAAGACAATTATGGAATGCAAGAATAATATATTATTGATCTATATATACTATTTTTCCAATTTTTTTGGAAAGTAGATTAAGTAAGTGCCAATTTATTTTTGTGGGACAAAAAGAAAATGCTAAGTCGGTTCAAAATAATTTAATAAATGCTCCATTTTAAGTGAAAAATCCACTCGGTTCAAACACACAACAATACGTAGTATAAGAACAGCTTGTAAAAAATTTCCCTACTAGTGAAAATGTCTCGAAAACGTTTCTATCTAAGATGATACATTTATTTATCGTTTCAAAAACTCTTTCACGTGCTTCTTTTTATAGATTTGTAGCTCCTTTCAAAGGTTGATTTCCCCCAAAAATGTGTTTGTTTGGCGAAAATCTGTGAGATGTTCAATAAAAGTTCATTATTAATTTAAATTATAAAACACAGTACTGCCGTGTCAAATAAAATCGTTTATTATTTTTGATAGGTATAGCATTTATTAATTGATAAATTGTTCCATATCCAGGCATAAAACCGGAAAAAAATTATTAATGATTAATTATTCAAATTTATGGCAACCTTTGAAATTTAAAATAGCTACAACACCAAAGGAAATATATAGATAGATGAATATTTCCATAATTTTCAACAATACAAAATGGGAAATTGTCAATAATATCATAGAAATATAACATATAACTAAATTAAATAGAACTTATATTTTAATGTGATTAAAATTTAACATTATGTTTACAGATATTAGAATGTTACAATATATTTTTTAAAGGTCAGCCATAGAGTAGATTAGCTTTTTAACTAGATATTTTGTTTTAGTTATACTGCAAATAACTTCTTCTATACTTTCTTTATTCAGGAAGTTTATTAAATAGTTGAATGAAAAAAATTACGTCTGAAAATTAATAATAAAAATAGCTAAATACAGACAAGTGTAGTTGTGTCGCCCTAGGCTGTTTTTAGCACCTGAAGAAAGGAACAAGGATCCCAGAAACGTTGTGTG
The DNA here is from genome assembly GCA_037074705.1 of Zhengitettix transpicula. Taxonomy (NCBI): domain Eukaryota; kingdom Metazoa; phylum Arthropoda; class Insecta; order Orthoptera; family Tetrigidae; genus Zhengitettix; species Zhengitettix transpicula. The sequence continues at coordinate 28,904,834 of CM073596.1, forward strand.
GTATTTCAATCATCATTTCTGTATTTCGTTATCTTTAATATTACTTATTAAATAGTATTGTTTCATTAACACATGGGTTGTTGTCTGTGCCTCTTTTATTTGTCCTGATTCTAAAATAATTTCTCTTACCCCGAGTATTGATACATGTTATTTCCTTTTGTTTACATACTTTATTTTCATTTTTTTCACCAATATAATTACTTTGTATACGTATAGAGCATGTACAATTAGTATGGAATTTAACACAAAGGATTTATTACAAGATTCTTCCCTATTTAGTCCCATTTTATATCTAATAACTTTCTTTTGTATTAAAAGCAGACATTTCATGTTTTTTTTCTGATCGGAATTTATATTTTCGAATTATTTGACAAATTGCGTCCGGATTCCAATTCTACTGTCAGTTACAGTCCCCTACATAGTCTTCATTGAAAGACCTATTTATTAATTGTTTTATTATAATTTTCTCTATTTAAAGGAAAGAATTGTTTCGCCTTTCGTCGTCCTCTACAACCTTCAGTTTTGTTCTTATAGAATATTTGAATAATGTATTTTATGATGTGAATGCACAGTCAAAAATTTTTTTTAATCAGTTTCATACGTACTGTTACATACAAATTTCTGTACGATTAAAATATACTTTGTTGCATCACGAAATATATTGCCTCTGGCAGTTGTTCACGGCTTAATTTGTTAGCTTCGAAACAATACGAGGGTTTCCAATTGGCAGCTTCTGCATTTGTGTGGTGCGAATTTCCCGTGGACACAAATCCGATTGAGAGTGGCTGCGGATTACGTCGGCTCCAATTGAGCTCATGACCTGGTCCAGACACAAAAGCGTCACCGTTGTGGGATAATGGGATTGAGGCTGGGAGTCGGGTGTGACTCGACGACGAGCCCAGCATTCTCAACGGCCATCCACCGTGAAACGATAGGCTCCGATCACCCTCATTCATTCTCTTTCAGTTCTCGAATTCTCAATTATTTTTCTGCAATTCTTTCTTCCGAAGATCAACGAATCACGATTTAAAGATTTGTTGATATGAGAAAATGTAATTTCAGGTCTTACATCATCAATGGAATATGTGTTTATTTGTTCATCTTCAGATTATATACGTCTCATAAAATCATTACACTAGTTTTATATAAAAAATAATAAAATAAGTTTGTTTCTTTTGTACCTTTTAACGAGAAAAGAAAAGATTTGACCTCACAACAATTTTTTATCCCTCGCCATTACAATGTGCTGAAATTAGGGAATTCTGGGATTACAATAAGATAATATGAATACAAAGATACGAAAACTTAGTAGAATAGCGAATTACAAATTATCATATTATTCAAATATTCTGTAAGAATGGAAAGACAAAACTGAAAATTGTAGAGGACGACGAATGACGAAATAATTCTTTCCTTTAAATCGAGACAATTATAATACAGCAATAAATAAATAGGTCTTTCAAAGAAGAGATAAAAATGAAAACTATTTAGGGGTATATAACTGACACTAGAAGTGGAATATTGACGCAATTTGTGAAATACTTCGAAAATATAAATACTGTTCTATCTTCAGGGAAAAAAACATGAAACGTCTTCTTTTCAAACAAAACTGAGTTATTAGATATATAAAGGGACTAAATATGGCGGAATATTGTAATAAATGCTTTGTTTTAAATTCCATATGAATTGGATATGCTCTATACGTATACGAAGTAATTATTTTGGTGAAAAAAAATTAAAATAAATTATGCAAACAAAAGGATATAACATGTATCAATACTCGGGGTAAGAGAAATTATTTTAGAATCAGGAAAAATAAAAGAGGCTCAGACAACAACCCATATGTTAATGGAACAATACTATTCAATAAGTAATATTAAAGATATCCAAATGCAGAGAAACTAAGTGATCCAGAGAAATAATTTATAATAAGTATTAAACAATTCTTGGCACATTTGCAGTCACAAATTTATTACTTCATTCCGCGTAAATCATGAAAAATAAAAATTAACGAAGATGGATTATTTAAATACTTAAATGTACTAACGATTAACAATAAATAAGTCACGCCTATTTTTGAAAGAACGTGATTAATTTCGTAAGCACAATTACAATAAAAGATTTATTTCTGTAGTTACGTCTGACTTTGTTAAAGGATTGGTGACTGAAAGGAATTTTACATGACGACATCCTGTAATGAAAAATTCCGGATTAGAGCTTACTGTCACGAATAACGGTGCCATGTTTCCGTTCTTGTCAATAGTTTTTTTGTATCATTTAAATTAATTTGAAAAACTGTACTGTTCAATCTGAACAAGAAAAGAAAAATTTCTGTGTTTAATTAATATGTACACTGTATCTTAAATAGTAAAATAATATTAAAAAAATTAAATAATCCTGTTACCAACTCGAAGCTTAAAATAATATTTTTTGGTAAAAAAGGAAAAAATTGCGTCTGATTGAAAATAATGAATAAGAAAGATAGCCAATACAGACAAGAAAGGGTAATATAAATACCAAACAACATTTCTGGGATCCTTGTGCCTTTCGTCAGGTCGACTGACGATCCCAGAGACGTTGTGTAGTTTTATGTTACACTTTTTGGTGTGTATTGGCTATCTTGCTTATTCATTATTCAATATTTTTTGTGTTCTATTTTCTGACTATAATTCTTGGTAAATCTCTTTCCCGAAGCTTCGAAATATCGTAACAAATTTTTCCTCATAATTTCAACAACTAATTACGTTTACGGCTGCTGATTTTTTTCTCCTTTTCGATGTATTTATATTTTTCTCGCGTTCTATTACAATATTTGCACATTTCCGCGTCTGTAATTTTCGTCTTTCATCTTTCTTCCTCTATGATATTTTATTTGATTTATTTGTACGGAATTCCTTCTTGGTCAGATTTATTTAATCATAATTAATATCAAAGTAATTCAATTCACGAATAAGAGTTGTGTTTTGACGTGTGAGGTGTGTCTGATGCGAACGTTGTGATAAAACACGCGTGGGTCAACGGTAATTGAGCCATTGTTCTGTATAATGAAACTATTATACATTTCAAAGAGAGATATATAGTAATAGAATTAAACTGCACCACAAGATAATCGTTGCATTATTTTGATAAATGTGAGAAAGTTGAAACAATTATTTATTTATGTAGTCGTAATTCTACTGATTATTTTCAACTTTATTTACTTTTAAAAATAACATTAAAATTTAATAATTATTTTGTAACGCTGATCAGCAATAAATTTTATGTGGATGGCTTAAATTCCCGTTTGTATAATACAACGTGACTTTAATAGAACATACACACAGATTACTACAGATAATTAGTATAATTCAATCTATATAACTAATGAACGAAATAATACATATAAATTGTATCGAGTGATAGAGACTCTTTGATCAGAAACTGTAATGCTATTTTATCTTCCTGACATCATTGACAATTTTAAACTTCTTCAAAGGATGACTCGTGTTATTTTATAATTTTTTGGAAAACTTTAAATTATCTGAAAAAGATGAAATGTGTTTCTAAGTTTTAATAATTGTTTCTTTCTGAATATGACTATATTTTCAGTGATGAAATATTTTTTTCTTTTATATACTTGATTTATTTCCTTTGTATCAATGCTCACCTTTAGATGAACCTTCTGTCACAGTGTTTAATAATAATAAGTACCCAAGCTAAATTGTCTTGTGACAATGCTCCAAATACTTCAGCTAAACTTTTTCTGGTCCGCCAACTTAATTTTCGCTGTTGATGATCTGATGATCAAAAGTTCGAAAGTTGCCACTTTTTTAGTTTTTTTAAAAAATCTATCTCATTAGTCATGTTCTTTAAAATATTGAAATAAATAGTATCTTATTCAGTTTTGTGAACGTGCTTCTCTAAATATCGTTTAAGTGAGAAATTATTTTATTATTGTTTACTGAAAGAGCACAAACGATTCCCCCACGGGAAACTGTGCTCAGTTTTAAGTATCACGTGCTTGACGTTTTCTAATACATAAAATCATATATCTACTTTTATGTTAATATGTTAATATATTGAATTTATACGTTTTTTTACATATTGGGACAAATGGAAAAAACATACGGACAAGTATTTTTTATGTAAAGAAAAAATCCCACCGAATTTCACATTCTTTTAATTAAAATTTTTTCCCCAGGAATTTATCCAATTAAATAAAATTTAATATTTTTTGCCGTTAATACACTTCATATTATTATTTCACTAAGTGTTCAACTTGGATCGCTATATTAACGAAGCCGGAACCTTATAAATATTCTAAATGGCAATAAATATTCCAGGTTTCATTGTCATGCTAAGAAACTGTGACTGAACCACGTCACTGTTAGCATTTTAATCCCATTGAGAACCCTTGTATAGAGTCTGGACGTCAGCAGCACCCATTCTTGTACGTCGTATTCTTCACAATGAGCGACTCATTCAGCTAGTTAATAGTAAATTGCGCGAACTACGTCTCACCAATCCCAATTTCTTCCAGGACATCCCAATTGTATTACTGTTCCAAGAATTTTAATTCTAGTTTAAAAATAAATTATCTGCAAAGACTTATTATAATAATTAATAATAATTTATTACCAAGGATTCTAGAATTTTCATTTTATAATTTCGTCAACACTATTGCGTAGGTATACGTTTAAGAACTCGCGTTTACAGTCCTTCCATTTCTCCAGCTGTCATGCAGTTCTGTTTTAGAAACTCTTCCGTGATTCTAGCTTAACCTAGCACTTTCTTGTGCTTTTTCCATATCAGTCTTGTTCCTTAAATGGCCAAAAACTTTTCAAGAATTGAAAATTAATTTGACTGATATATGATTTATACATTTGATATGAACCATAGCCATTTAGAATAAAAATACTCTGACTTATTTTAAAATAAATATTAATAACGTCTCCATATTTGCCAGAAAAAAAATAATAACATATTTAACTTAAAAAGTCTAAAGTATGAAATTAATTATATAAAAGGGCAATTGCAGGAAAAAAATGACGGTTGTCATGGTGTCATGGAAGTAGCTTGATACTGGTTTCCATCCAGGAGCAAACAAGGTGCAATTAAAATAAATACTATATTTTTATCACACACTATATTTGTGATCAAAATCTTCTATATTTTCTGTACCAACTTCTATATCAACTACATCAATATCAGCGAAGCGCTTAAATAAAACAGCTTTGCTATCCATGGCAGCAAGAGGACCGATATTACCAAGCCCAAGCACTGCCGTGGAAAACATGATATTTAACAAACACAGCTTTTTTTGGGAGCTCTTAAGTTGTACAATTAGAATTAAAGATATTTAATAATTTATTATAAGAAAAATTAGATTGGCGTTTTCAGCCGCAACGTGTGTTATTTATAATTACATTTAGGAAATTTTGGTTATGGTCGTGGTATTAATGAGTAAAGATCAGCGTTCTCGTTGACATTTCAAGAGAATCCTGAGTAGACAGGACGTCAGTGGTCATCGTCGAGCGGCTCTCTCCCACTATGAATGGCCCATTCAGCAGGTTCAATGATGTGAGCATCGGTCCTAGCCGCCAGGTAGCGCCCAAGGCGGCGCAGGGAAGGAGGGGGATCTCGCTCACCGCTTGTCTTCAGTGTTGTGCCGGTGTTGTTTCGTGTTTGACGTGGGGGCACGGCCCCTCTCGGAATGGTGGTAATCCTGATCGTGGGCCAACCCACGGCGGCCACCGCCGCGGACTCCGACCTCAACTCCAGTACCACTTTCTCACTTGTGTCTTCCTCTTCTTCGCAGGTGGAGGCCGAGGCCACCGTCGCCACCACCAGAGAAGGTGAGTCCATCAACATCTAAATACTAATACAGCAGAATCAGTCGGTTAATTAAGCGCATAGTCACAGTCGATTAGTATTAGAGGTTGCTTTGTAAGGAAAATTGATCTCAAATTAAGTATTAGTTATAAATTATTAATCCAGAGGGACATACGAACATCGACATATTCAGAAACATTATACCAGAAAAGTGAGTTAAATTTAAAAAGTCTTAAATTTTTGCGGTAAGAATATATTTGAAAATTTTGAGTAATATTCCGAAATTATATTAAAATTCGTATCATTTTACTTTCTGTACTGAATTTAATCCGAAATTATAATTAAAGTAAAAATAGATAAATTTAGTGTAACCAAACGATTAGATATATAGGAAACAGTTGTTACAGAACCTTTCGTAAACGAGAATTAACCATGTAAGGCATTAAATTACATTAAATTTTCAGTTGGCTGAATTTTTAAGATACTTTAGCGTGAATATTCAGATTGAGTAGTTTAAGGTTTGTGGAGGGATGAAATAATGCATTCCCGCTGTTCCTTCCTCCGTCAACACCACCCCATTCCCTCATCATTTTCAAAATATCCTCATGTGTCTTGTCCAGCAATTAATTTAACCTATTTTAACGTATGTATTGTGGGAAAATATACTGAAGAATTTAAGAATATATATTTGAATTAGAACAAGTTTTTTTTCGACTTCCTTTTGTCTTCAATTTATAATCACTCTCATGCAAGTAATTAATTACATAGGATTCAGAATTGCAAGTATAGTTATTGAAAGTCTGTTTTCTAAATAATTATTTTGAGTTCTTAACTACTATTATTTACTTGCTGTAATATTTGTAATTCACTGCTGTGTTTCATAAAAGAAAACTAAAGAAGTAATATTATTTTCTAAATATGCGACTTTTAATAAATATATAATAATATTAACTCTGGTAATTGCTTCACTTGCAATGAATACACACGTATTCATTGCAAGTCTTCAACTGATATTAATCCAAACACAATGCAGTTGTCCGCACACAGTAATTAGAATATTGCCTCTAAACCGCCAAACCTGATCTTCAAATTTGAAAAACGTATTACCCATGTCCTACTTTGAGAAAGTATAAATACAACAAGGAAAAAATTATTATATTCATATAGATTGGATTCAATTTCCAAATGATGGTGTGCTTATAATATTATATGAAGATTGTTACTGGTATTCTAAAGGTAATAATGGATTCCATTTTTGTGTGCATTAAAAATTAATCGGTTTTGTTCCATGACGTAACAATAACATGTGGGATCCGAGTTATCCAAAGCTTTCTGCGCAGCTGTGTTCTGAGCAAATACGAAAACGTAATTTCTGAATAGGAGTCGCAGACACGGAAAATTATTAATACATCATATATTTCCTACTGACACACTTTCAATAAAGAAAATCTTTCTTTTTGTTGATGTTTAAATGTTCTTTATATTATAGGTGTGAATACTGGGATAAGAACTTTCAGTTCACGTAAAAGAATAAAAATAACAGTGTTATGTTTATTGAAAATAACAGACGGAAACCTGTTTGAATCTTGATTAACATTTCATTTTATCGTCTGTTTTACTACCAAGATATTTTTAACGACACATTGACAGAAATTTTTTTATAATTAATTATTCTATAAAATTATTGCCTAATTAGGCAGAGCCGTAACTCATTTTTGCTCTATCGTTTTTATTGCACAATTAACCTTTTTATGCAAGGTGTCTGTACTGATAACTCATTAAGGAGGCATTTTTATAATTTAATTTAAGAATTTAATTCTAAAAAAACTGTAAATAGGTCGTTAAATATATATTGCGGGTTCAATTTTAATATTTTAATAGTATATTGAATTTAATACAATATATTAATTAAATTCATATGCCTTTACTTTCTATTCCCATTTGCACGGTGCCAGTGTCAGTTTCATTTTACTTTTTCTGTTGAAAAAATGCAATTACAAATTCATAATTTAAAATAATTAAATAAGAAGGGAATTTATATAAGTTTTATAGCACTACATCCCGATGTGATATAATTATAAAATCAATTCTGGGATTATCTGAATGTTGATAGCACCTGAGAATAATTTTTTACAGGACTTTGAATTGAATTGCTAAAAATTATAAAACATAAATTTGACGGGTAGTCAACTTATATACCTCCTTACACGAGTATATGTTTAATTAATGATTTCATTGCGAATATGTTTTCGTGCAATGTGAATTGTTCAGTGAGTTTTAACGCGGACTCGGTGCTTTTGAAGCACGCGACGCTCCGACGCGACTGTATGTAATGGAGCAGGGGGAACAATGGCCGTCTCTTTACATAAGCGACAAGTGCTAGTGGCTGTTTCTTGGCCGCAGGCCAAGGACGCCTTGCTTGCTGGCTCTGTAACTGATATCTTGAGCACCCCCCCACACCGAGCTCGCTAAACTGACACATGAATATGCAAGGGGAACACTGAAGTGACTTACCTACTCCCGGAAGAATTTGGAGGCCGCAGCTAATAGCGTGCGCTACGGAGAAAGCGACTCCAGTCATATAATACGACGGAATCATTACGAACGTTGAAGAAAAATTATCACTTATTCCTCAAGTATTTTTTAATTTATACGCCACATTTCTTAAAACATTGCCCTTTAATATAAAGTCTCCCTTACGCATCACATTTATGTTTTCAGAGATTAATAAATCTAACATGGTTGAATTACTCTCAACTATTTTAATTACATAATGATATATATAAATATATATTATAACTATTGAGAAAACTAATAATAAATTAATTTAGACAATTTTAAGTCAAAAAATACTTTATTAATGTAAAGTTAAACAACGTTTCCCCTCTTATTTTGCGACATCATCAGCTTCAAGTTCAATCAATTTTTTAATTCTTTTAAAACTTGAACCCTGAAGAGGTTGCAAAATAAGCAACGAAACGTTGTTTAATTTTACACTAATCAATTCTTTCTTCTGACTTAGAATTGGCTGATGTTTATTTAGTTATTTGTTTTAATTACAAATAATTTGCAAAGAAACTGAACTCCCACCGTTAATAAAGTAGTGATTTCGGGAACAAACTGAAATGGTAATGGTCATGAGCTACCACAGCGTGGTTGCATTTACCTTTTGTACCCGTTCATGCATTTGTGACAATTTGATATTTATATCATAGTTACATTAGACAAATTATATTATATAACAAATTATTTTATATAATAATATGATAATTTTATTACATAATTATATAACAAAGGTTAATTTTTATCATTCAGGTGCGATACCTTTTGAGGTAATGTTAAGAAAATAAATACACTTAAATTATATCAAATACGTTCATTTTTTACAAAACGTCATTATATTCCAGAATGGAGTCTAAATTTTTGAAATGTAGATACTGTAGTCTGTATTGATGGAATATGGGCTATATTTAAAGTGGTTGTGCATTGTTCACGTATAGGAATATATCTTGCAAATATGAACAGTTAAGTATACAGAACCCAGTCGTTATTCGTGTTATGGCTACTAGTTTGTTTCTTACATGGAACTTACATGGGACTGTAGAAATTTCTTAATTTTTTTAAGGCTAAGATCACTGGTTTTATGGTATTCCAGACTATGTTCCATTTGTTTTTCATTAGTGTTCGATGTTTTTTCTACATATTTCTCAGAGTATGAAATATTGTAATAGCTAGAAGACGATGGCAGTGAACGTCATCGAAACTTCGCAAATACAATTGTTTACTCGGTTAGAAACCCGAGAAGACTTTATTCACTCTCTACACCGAGAAACAATACATTCAGCTTGAGTATTTTCACATAACGTACGTGGACGAAATGAAAACTTAGAACATAGGAAGATAAAAGTGTATATCGCAGAAAAGCGACTCAAAACATACGGATTTAATAATATAATGATTAATTTGTTTTATATTTTTTGAGAAAAACTACATTTAAAAATCATACTAGTTAATTCTCTAGTTATACCTTCAGTGATATCGTAAGCTAGACTTTCTACGTTTTATGTAGTGATGCATGTAAGCTTATGAAAATACATATCGTACAAAGGAGAGGGATGAATTTAGTTATGACAGATTTGTGATTAATAAAACGTTTAAAGAAATGGGTTCGTTAGTACTAAGACTAATTCATAATTTTTTAAAACGTTTTTAATGATGTGCCTGTTAAAACTACTTAAATACCACTAAGTTCCAAATTTCTTTTTCATAAAATTTCATTCTCTGGTTTAGCATATTTCCTTATATTACAATTTTTTGTATGTTATCGCAACATCCAGTCGGTAATTAACATTTTTGTGACCGACATTGACAATTAATAATATATAATAGCAAAGGAATCAGTCGAGAATTAATTATAAATAAATATTACTTGGCTAACTACACGCTGGTTCTTGAACGTGTTGTCATGAAGATCTTCCAGTTTTGTGATTATGGCGTGAATGTGGAAGGAGATCGTGTCTGTTTATCGAATGTTTGCTCTGTTCCGCCTCTGGAAGTTGACCATCGCCTCATGAATATGCAGATGTGTCACTGTATTTAGCTGCACGCGAGCATTCCTCGACCGATCTCCTGCGGAGCCCTCTTCAGTTATCGGCTTCAGAAGTTTTCCGACTCCTGGAATACGATGGGGAAACTAGAAACATTCTGAAAAGTTCCGGCTGCTGGACAAAATAAGTTTTGAAGACATCTGAGACATTGTAAGCTGAATATTTAGAATTTCTGCACGAGTGATGACTACAAACCTAAAATGTTTGGGTGGTTTCAAGTAAAAAAAAATTAATGAGGGAAATATAAAACAGTCCTTGCTAGGAATCAGACTTCAGAGTATGTAAGGAGTATTTTAAGAGACATTAAAAGTAGTTAATTTTTGATGAAATTAACATCAAATTTACAAAACAATAACAGACTCAATAAGTTAAACATACTATTAAATTAATAATCAATATTTGTTGTTATAATGGAAAATAAAAACTGTTACTGTGCACAGATTTGCAAAACGACTAATAGAAAAAGTTAATTTTTGCAATATAGAATTAATAATTAAAAATTTGGCAGATGTCTGGAATTACAAATTTAACATGGTCAAGAAAAATTATGATGTCAAATGTAACTGAAAGCGAGCTTAATACATAATAACATTATTGTGACTTTGTAAGATCGTAATTATATATATATATATATATTGTAATATTCCAAACCATATAATAATAAAAGGCCACCACGTTACGGCAAAATTATATGGTAACCATATCAATGAAAGGAAAAGATAATTTATAAACTCTTTCCTTGAATTTAAATTAAAAATTTTAAAGATACCAAAACAAATTTCGATTTACTTTTAATTTAAGTACATTTTTTTTAACAATTTGCTACAGCTTTAATGATACTCATAACCACAGAACCGTTTACAGGGCCTCTAATAATGATAGTGATTTGGTATTGCCACCAAAAGTTACAAAAGAAAATACAAATTAAATTTACAATAACAAAATGATATAAAATAATCTAAGAAAAAAACCTAGAGAAATGTGAGAAGTGTAAATTTACAGAACGATTTACAAAATGTAGTTCTTACATACCATTTTATTTAGAGCTTTTCTGGTACTGTATTATGCACTCCACAGGTATTTTATTTTATAAAAAAAATTAATTTACAGGCCATAACACTGATTGTCTCACTTCACTTAAATTTTGTAAATAAATTAACTATATTTATTATTTACGTTTGCTATCTTTGTTCATATGGGTAAGTGTTGTAAATTTCTCGAGGAAAATGTTCAATTGTTCAAGTTAATGATTAGATAATTTTTCTTGGTTCAGTTAACTGAAATGATCAAAATATTATTTGCTAAGAGGAAAATATTGTGCGTATTTAAAAAATGACAAATGATTTTTACTTTACGTAAACTGATGGGATATTGAAGTTAATCTTCTACTTAAATTTATTAAACAGATTTTATTCAATTAACATTTCAGAACATAAACTTATAAGTAATACTACCTGCATTCATATAATTATTTGACATTGTTTTTTAATGTTAAAAATTTGGTCATATAGACGAATGTAGATTGAATTATATTTAAAAAATATCATACCTATTACATACTTTTTTATATCGTTATCAGTAACTGTGGTTCTTTACGTTAAAGTTTGTTTTATTGCCAGCGTTATACGAATACACTTCAATTAGTTGCATTACAACTTGTTCCTGGAAGATGATAATTCTTCTTCAAACACCCTGTGTGTGATTCCGAAAGGTGGTGAAAGAAAAAGTTCCATTAGTCGTCTCTGATCTGCGTTTAAATGACGTCTCCTGCTCGTAATTGAGAAAGTGCTTCGTAATTTGGTTTAATGAAATCCATCAGCGCCCGCCCCCGTATATGGCGGGGCCAGCGACCTCGGCTTTCGTAAGAGGACCCACCGTTGAAGTTACGAAGTATCGCGTTGTAGATCTACGTCCTCCGTAATGCGTAAATAATTGTATGACATCTCCGAAACTGATTGCGGTTCTTCCTCGGCGGCATCTCTATCTTCATACCAGCTGTCAAGGGACGTGCTTCGCGTTAAGTGAGACGGAGTTCTGCTCAACTTCCCCCTTCTATTACCTCTAACAATCTGCCATCAGTCAAACCTCATGGTTGTGTGACACCCGTGGATCATAAATTCACGTTGGCGTTGAATTCAGCGAAAATTTATATTCAAATTCGTTGTAGCTGTATAATAAAAAAGCACATCCATTCTCTCGCTTCAAATTGACATGATGGTCAATAAGTAGCTTTACAATAAAGTTTAAAATTATTTAAATGTGGAAAGAACTGTATTAGAAGCTTCGTATTTGGGATTTCGATTATGTGACAAGTAATCACTAAAGATAATGTCAGAAAATGGAGAGTCTGGAAAGATAAATAGAAATTTAAAAGTGTTTGACAATTCAATCAGAAAATAGAAACGAAGGAGATAGAATAGAAAAATATGTAAACCAAATTTCTTTGAAACACGTGGAAAAATTTGTCTGTTTAAAAATAATCGTTAAAATCTTTGTTGGGCATTAAAAATAAATTCACTTATAAATCTCTTTTAGAATAATACCTATATAACACAGGAATGAATATTACATGTAATACAAGTCAGGTTCGATTGAATATGAGCATTCGGGTAGGCAGTCGGGTAAACTCGTGTTAGTACGGAACGCATACGTCAGTCTTGATAATAATAATTAGTCATTTGTTCCACTCAAGGCTTGTACAATGAGCAAGATTTATAGTTACAGTATTAATAGGCCACGTGATACAGATCCGAATATTACAGGCCAATTTTGATAGTTTTCTTTTATGAATTTATGCGACCACGTTTTTTTAATGACTCAATTTTCTCAAGTGTTAGTTTTAAATTCAGTAAATTTCCGACTCATGTAAGATTTACTCCAAAATCAGTGCTGACGACAAGTTATTTTTCCGTACATTTTATGACACATTCGTAAACTTCGCACGGTCGTTGCGTTTTTGTGAAGATGACTCCGTTCTGTTCCTCACATTGGTAAAAGCGGAGGAGAAACCCTGAAAGATTCTTGTGCATGATGCAGAAATCTTTGAGTCGAATTAAAAGAAGAATACGTCTTTGTGTATCTTCCTCGCTGTCAACGTGAGAAAATCTACCTGACAACTCACTCATTCATCAAGTAGACAGTGACGTCAAATTTCTCTTTTCACGCTACAATTGTCTCTCAAGGCCACAATAGTTTTGTTTAGAAAGTGTTTTTTTTTGGAATATTACGCATTCTTATCAGTCTGAAACTTCCTTCATGATGTATTAAGATAATATTTTTTAAATATCATGAAATATTTATAAATAATTATTTCAGTAACATCTTAAGTCTAACGATTCCCTCTCAAAATTAATTCGAAATGTGTCACAAATATTTCTGTACTACGAGTAATTCGAAACTATAAATTCTTTGTTCCTGATATAACGAATAATTTTTAAATATAAAAAAAGTGGTGTTGAGAAGTTTAAAATAACAATGTATTTAGCATTTTAGAGGTCAAAGACGTTTATTTTAATTTAAACCAAAGTCGGTTGACGGAAATTAATTATTTAATTAAATTAATTTTTCATTATGTTTTTAAAAGGAAAACGCTGACATTTTAATTATCTCTAGACGAATTGTTTAGACATTGATGTATCACCGGTCATTAGCTTCGCAGCGTAAACATTCCGTAATAATGCATCAACAGTAGCGTATATTCTTTCCTATTTTTCGTTGTAATTGAAATACGGAAACTGACCTCCAGTGTTTTAATCAATGAGTTAAATTCCACAACTATTTACTGGGCAAACTTTCTTCTATTTTGGCTATTATGACGAAAAACTACACATTTATATATTATAGTTACATTTCTGCTTTCCCCAACCAAATTTGACTTTAGAGGATGAACGGTCTTTGAGTCTTTCAGCAAAGGAAATTTCTTTTAATTGATAATATTTTTTCGTTTTTTATAATTAATTACTATTCTTTATAAAACTTAAATTGGATAGGAAGCTTTTTCAGAAATTTAATATGCTTCACATTTATTTATTATTCATGTTTAGGAACTGTACAAACAATGGCCCAATTAGGGAGACGCCATATAGGATCTGAGTGTTTGAAAAGTGAGGTAATTTTTCGATCAAGTTTTATTCGTTATCGCGAACCTTCAGTTCATTTATAAAATGCAATTACCTAGAAAATTCCATTCCCCTTGCTGATTTGTCTGAAGTTGGCATCGTAATGCTCATTCGGAATTCTCCAGTACCTCCATCCTTGCTCGCCAACATTCACGAATCTCTATTATCCTCAGACAATCTGCTTGATTGTAGGACGAGTTAAGCAGCTCATCCAGACACTTGCAGTGAAACGAACGATCGGAAGCATAGCTTTGGTCTCCCTGGCAACCTTGACCCTAATTACTGGATCATCGCGCGATCTCTGCTCGCTCCACCCACACCTCTCCCTAATAATCTTACAAGGTGCGGGGGAGGGGGGGGGGAGAGAAACTCCTGAACTCCTTCCCTGTATCCTCTCAAACCGCAGGAATGTGGCCGTTAGCGTGGGTGGCAGAAGCACCTGATCTGGAGCCAAATTACCAGACCCAAATTAAAAACGTAAATATTTCATCAATAAAAATTAATGAAGCAAAAAAATCTTTGTTTTCTAAAATTATATTTTTTTATTCCAAACTATGGTATTAGGTCAGCCTAGTTACGTGTAATAATAAATTAAAAATACTCGGAAACACCAGTCTGGGGACCCTAGATTAACCTCGGCTACCTTGCTATAATCGTCCGCATTCCGCCTTTCAAATCCGTTCCTATACTGTAAAGATGAGTTTCCACCACGTCAATTACCCTCATGTAGTCTGTTACTCTCAAAATATCGATAATCGAAACCATAATAGAATTTGAATTGACGATGTGTGTGAACGAAGAGTTTTGATTGGCGAAATGACTTTATATCCTCCACAGGGAACCATATTGCTTTCAATTGTCGTAAATACTAGACACTTCGGTTAAAATATTAATCATTCGAGGTCAGTTATATAATTTACAGTAATATTGAATTAATATCCTTTGATAGTTTCATTTAATCAAATAACATTTTCTAAATATATTTAATATAATAAGCCGGACTGCTGTGGTCTAGTGGCCAGCGTCATTGCCTCGCACCACAGAGGTCCCCGGTTTAAATCCCGGCATGCACATGGTTGTTTGTGGTCGTCCTGGTCACGAAAACTGGGGTTAATGCTTGTGGGAGAACCGACACTCTGACCAAGTGTGACTCGTAAATCCAAAATGTGTCATATAAGATGACAGTCTGGCAGCCATCTCGGTAGGCCAAGGCCCTTCGTGGGCTGTCGAGCCAAAAATTATTATTTTATATAACAACAAATAAATAAATATAAAATGAAAAAGAGAAGGATGTATGAAAATGTTTCACTTTTATAATACGAAGAAGAATTAGCAAGTCTGAATGTTTTATTTTTGATATTTCCAAATTTCCACAACTTCCAGTTTTCATTTTATGTGAATTTTTACAGAATATTGTGTCTATAGTGCATACCTTTTTCTTAGGACCAAAATTCAATAATTAATTTAGATTGTAATGAGAGAAATCATTAGAAGAGGAAATGCTCATGTCTCGCTTCACTAACGCTTGCCTACGAAGCGATCGTAATGAATCGGCCGACATGTGATAACTCGTTATGATATCACTTCACTTCTGTTGCAAAAAACTTGCATTTCCTACCAAAAAAAATTATCCTACCGGCACATAATAAATTTTTAACTTATAAATAAAATATTAAAAGTTTGACATGATCCGGTAATTAATTTCGAGACTTTTAACTTTTCGTATGGTAAGTCCAGTTAACGTAATCTTCGAACGATAATCAAATAACTATAAATCTCGTGTCATAACCTTCTGTTTACCCTCCGCCTTAGATTGTAGCTGGCACTGAGATAAGGTCTTGTTTCCGCGTAGAGATATCATTACCGCGGAGGCCTGTGGCGCTTGCGGGAAATGGATATGTGGAGATGAAGCCCTACACAGTACTCTTCCCTTCGCACAGACACTTGATAAGGTTGGTTCCCACACAAAACCCCGTTGCTTGCGGAGATGCTATCGGCCGCCGAGGAACAATTAGGTTCACTTGTAGAGCGTGCCCCTGTCTAGGTCAGGGCACGCTACCTGTCAGTGTCTTGACGGAAAGGACTTCATGCTGCGTAGCTATGCGTAGCCTCGTAAAAGAATGGCTAGACGAGAAAAAATCTTAACACAACAAATATCCCTTAAGAGTCCAACGCTTCATATTGCAACGCAGTTTGTTTAAATTTTCGAAAATACCCATCTCTTACAAATAAATTCACGTAATTCCGTATTATAATCTTGACATATAGAACTAAACATGATTCTCATGTACTCCGTGATAATAATATGGATTTGGATTTATTAA
Source organism: Zhengitettix transpicula (assembly GCA_037074705.1). Classification (NCBI taxonomy): domain Eukaryota; kingdom Metazoa; phylum Arthropoda; class Insecta; order Orthoptera; family Tetrigidae; genus Zhengitettix; species Zhengitettix transpicula. The sequence continues at coordinate 28,921,694 of CM073596.1, forward strand.
AATAGATAAGAACATTTCAAAAGCAATATTAGTCTCAATTATGTGAATTCAATTTCTGAGTCTATGTAAAGGAATCTCGTTATTAGGTCTGTGATGAGTACTTATTTAACAATACTGGTATTTAAAACATTAAATATTATTTTGACATCTATAAAATAGGGATTTGTACACGGGAGATTGCCTGATTCAGACCTTTGGAAAATTCTCGACTAAACTGATGAAAAACTCTTGTAGTCTTACTCTGGGATAATATATTATATAAAAGGAAGTCAACCTATTGGAAAAATCGGCCGGCTGTCTCCTAAACTGGCCAAGGCATGGCGAGGGGTAAGCTGCGACCCCACAGCAAACCCCTCTCCCGCCATCGGAAGGGCGTGGGACAAGTACTAAATGCCGGACCTACCTGATGCAGGTTTTTATAGGGTTTGTCCTGCATTACTTTTAGGCGAATGCCGGGTAGGATCCTTAAACCATAGCCCGGGGGCCCTAGTTAACCCTTGGCTACCTTCCTCCACCCTTCCGCATCATCCCTTTCAAATACCTTTCCTATGCTATAAGAGGGGAGTTGCCACTATGTGGATTACCCTATACATAGCCTGTCTACAACAACAAAAAAATCTATTTAAGACCTTAGGAGGAGGCTACCTTTGGGGATGCCTTCTCTACTCTCTGGTTTTTTGAACCCACAAGACTAAGCATCCTTGGCCTGTTATGAAAGGTGTACGTTCCGGGGTCACAGACCATAGGCATACGGTAAGGTTTGTTCACTATTCCAGTTGGAACAGTCGGCCAACTGCCTCCAAAACTGGCCGAGGCACGGAGAAGCGAATGCTGCCTCGGTACAGCCAACCCCCTCTCCCCTCAACGGAAGGGCGTGGGACAAGTACGCAATGTCCGACCTACCTGGAGAAGGTTTCTAGGGTTTGGTCTGAATCACTTTTAGACAAATACCGGATAGGATCCTTAAACTATAGTACGGGGGCCCTAGTTAACACTTGGCTTACTTCCTCTACACTTCCGCATCCCCCCTTCCTATACCATTAAAGGACAGTTGCCACCATGTGTATTACCCTCATGTAGCCTGTTACTCTAAAAAGAAAAAAGTTCAACCAGGTCTCTGTGATATGATATAAATAACGTCAGCTGTCTCCCGAAATCTCTCCAGGTTTACAGATATAGAAACCGTCTACCGCTCTTAAAAAAAGAATTTCTGTGGTGAATCGTTTAAACCTTTCAAACCATGCTTTATTGTGTATTTGTCCTATAATACTCTATAAACGTTCTTTACTTACCGAATACTTAACCAATATTCCTCCAACTGTTTGGAAATATTTTTCTCTATTGCGTTTCTCGAAACTGTAAATAGATAGCCATGCTGAGTTAACTCGTTCTATCTTCCAATTAAACCAATCTGTACTTATTTTCTATCTGTATATACAAAAATCGACACGTCTCGCTCTGACTTTTAAAAATTTACTTAGCTTATATTTTTTTTTGGACCTCTTTATCTAATAATTGAACAGGGTAGTTCCCCACGTAAAATAGGATTCTTCAATACAAATAACTACACCGTAAAAATTTCTCGTGTTTAAATGTTCTAAATATGTCTATATCCTGCACAGTTAATATATAGTAATTATGGGTTACTGATAAATTATTCGGAATTATTAACTAATCGTCTTCTAATATAATGTGATTTAAATTCTTCGAGGTCTCTATTTTTTATATCGAAATTCTAAAATTATATTTCATCCCTATTTATAATAAATTAAGTTAAATGTATTAAAACTCGCATTTTTTTAAAAGCATTATTAATTTTTGTGTGATTTCTCCGTGGAGCCTGATAACAATCTTCCAAAGTGGGGAAAAAGAAATCACTTTCTGATTAGATACGATCTACGAATTATTAAGGAAACATTACTTGGAAGAAATGAAAACAGGTCTGTGATAATGTTATCGACTGATGGCCGTTGACAAACTCTGCAGCGCGCGTGTTTACCTTTGATGCGCGTTAACGACTCGTTGGGCAATCTCGCCGGACTAATTTCCCCCTCGGCAGCATAGAGCCCTTCATTATGCTGTTCGTGCATCGCGGATTATCCGAGGTAACTGGCCACTTCGTTAACGCCTCACGCTCTCGGACAGCGCGACGGATTTATCCCGAAAACGCCAAAGTGTAATTGCCGGCGACGTGTTCAGAAAGCAGTCATTCACCAACGTAAAAAAGGAAATCTTACAGAGTTATGCATAAAATTAGAATAGAGAATCGAGTAAAGAGCGATTTTCACCCAACAAGGTGCCTCGGAAATTGTGTTGGGGAAGTTAGAAATTCTAATCATGGTCCATGCTTTACGAGAACAGCATGGCCACACTTCACCTAAGATTTTCAAATTCCATCGCACTATTGCTATTGTAAAGTAACCAGAAAATTGAAGTCCGGTATTAAATTGCATAACATGAGAAAAAGTGGCGAGCAGGAATCTGAATAACAAAACTGAACCATTCAACAAATAATTCAAGGAAACGTATATAAACGTATATAAAAATAAACGTTAGACTGAAGTCTATGGTTTTTGACAGATAACAGTTGTAACAAGGAAATACGTAAAATAAATAATCCTGGACGATTTTGGAAAAATTCTGTGATATTCTAATTAAATACGACATTGGCCACGACTAGAGTTACAGGCATTGTGGAGTTAAATATTATGTCGAAACATGTCACTAATTATCCAATATTCTAAGACTAGGTTTCCTTTCCATTGCTAATTTTCTTTTACTCTAATAAATTATTCTCCTAAATATTTTTTAATTGAAATGAATTGTATTTAGTATTTTTCAGTTGCTTACTGATCAACTTTATTTAATTCAATTTAGATTTGTTAATAGAAAAGCTTTTTAGTGCTGTAGCTTGTTCTGGAATAGTTCTATGTTTTAATGAATCTGTTTACCTTTCCTGTTTCTTGCCATGGTGTCATTCCCACAGCTCTGACCAGGGCGTGTTAACATAATTCAGTTCCGCGGCTCCGAGGAGCGCCAGGCTGGGCTTCATTTGAATACATTTCCATGTCGCATTGAGAACAGATTTTTTCCACACACACACACACACACACCTCCCTCTCCCTCCCTCCCTCCCTCTCTCTCTTTTTCTCTCTCTCTCTCTCTTTCTCTCTCCCCTCACCTAAAAATGACGTGTGAGAGTTTCGCAAACCGTTTCTGACGCCCTCCGTCTGCGTAACGGAACTTAATTGAGACTCATGCAAATTCAGCGACGGGAGGGAGAAGCGTGGTTTCCAAATGCCACCAACACGTGCCTTAATTAAACAATTACTTGTGTAACGAAGCAGATTACGCGGTGCACGTTCCTGGACTCAGCCATTAACATGAATGAAAGCGAGGGATTAGATCAGGTTCCAATTTGTAACTGTTGAAGCTTTCGCTGCTTCTGTACAAAGGATGTTGAACTCTTGGAATGATTTGCAAGTTTATGTCCTAATAAACAATTATTATGACTCTACTAAGGGAACCACGTTTTACAAAGTACCAAGGGTGAACGTGACAATAAAAACAAACTCTGTTTGTTGAACGTTTTCAGGACGACACTTGATTTAAAACTTCACCTTTCTCGTATTTTGACTATTTCTTTTTCCTCCAATCATTACGAAGCTCGTACAGCATAATTTCTTCTCAAAACTTTTTAAGGGGGGTTGTAATCCTTCTGGTAGGGAATAATTATGCCACACTTCATAGAGCTATTTCAGTCGTCTAAATTTATCAATTATTCTTTATTCGCTGATCTGAAGTCTTTAAGCAGGTGACCGCGACACCTTTCCTCAAACACTGAAAGATTGTCCATGTATCCGTACGGACTCAATATAAATACAACCACTCGACCTCCAACTTTCTTCCAAATTATATCTAGAATCAAAAGTAGACCAGTTGAATGTAAAAAATCTGGTATAACAAGTATGGCCGATTCAGATCCATCGTCAACTTTCTGAAGTTCAATTCTCTAAATCAAAATATTCGATCAATAATAAGGAAGATAGCCATCACACAGACAAAATAAGTGATAATATAACTACCACACATCGCTTCTGGGAACTTTGTTCCTTTCGCCAGGTGCGAAGAAGAGCCTAGAGCGGCACAACTGCGCTTATCAGTTGACAAAACTCAAAGGTGCAGTTGTGTCGCTCTAGGCTCTTCTTAGCACTTGACGAAAGGAACAAGGATCCCAGAAACGTTGTGTGTTATTTATATTTTCACTTTTTTGTCTGAATGTCTATCTTTCTTATTCTCTAGAGAAATACATTGAGTGATATTACGACTTTACAGTAATATATTATTGGTTTTCTGAGATGAATGTGTGCTATAATTAAATATACGTCGTAATATTTTATCCTTCACTTTTTCCTTTACAATTGTTCTCTTATTCTTGGATACATCCTATAAGCCACAATTTCTTGTTTCTATTTTTAGAAACATAACCCAACACAATTCTGTGGTCTATAAAAATTTAACATGAAGCATTTTCTTTTTATTAAATTACGATATTTTATATTCGTTTCCCATTCACTTTGCGTTATATTAAGATATTTACGAAAGCTCTATTTGTTTTTCTTTATTTTTTAATTACAATTATACGCAGAACCTTATTTGGTATTAAGCTTCTATTTTATAATTTTTTTTGTAGCTTGCTAAATACTGTAATGCGAGATACTTGCTACAAAGGTGTTTCATATTCGTGTTACACCTCTCACGGTTCCATTCATCTCTTTCCACGCTGCAAACTCACTGCTGCTGAGAAATATTGTACAAAGAGTACCAAAATATTTTTTTGTATACTCGATTCAACACTTATATATTTGTTTTACACTGACCCCAGAAGAACGAGTGCAAGTGTTTCCATTTCGGGACATATTAATTTAGTAGCATCATCGTTACTTAACGAGATATCAACTCAGTACTTCGCACCTGACGAAAGGGACAGGGATCCCAGAAACGTTGTGAGGTACTTATATTATCACCTATTTTGTCTGTATTTGGCAATCTTTCTTATTATTAATTTTCAATGAGACGTAATTTTTTCATTGCTTCAATACCACAAATCAGATAACTCTAGGTTTATTTTACAGCGCCACCACCACCACTACTGTTATAAACAAAACTGTGGACGTTATTTAAGGTTTAGTCTTGATATTTTTGGAAATGTAAAAACATTGTATGTATATTACAGTCGCATATTGTGTTAGTGATTACTCCTCATTTGTTCCAATATATTTTGTTTTACAACTCATTCCCGTGCAGCCATCGACACCATTTGTAAATGCAAAACTATCATCAGCACATTGAGTCAACAGGCAGTTATAATTATTACATCACATCTGATAAAGTACCTATTTTTCAAAATTATGGAGTAATATCAAGTTTCTTTCATTCCTGTCTATTTAGTAAATTTACGATGGCGTATTGGCTCATGCCGACTATTTGTTCCTAGGGATGTGTAGAGAGCAAATTTAGCTTGGGAACTTTCGACAGCAGAGATTGAGAATAATGCGTGGGTGACGCCTCGTGCAGTCTCCAGATTCCAGACGGAATTCCGCCGCGAGCCTCGAAGATGGGGTACACACTCCTCCCACGCACGGACAAGCCATTAAAGGCCGTTAGTGAGCAGAGGAAAAGGCCAGTGACAGCACCGGGGCCACTCATTAAATCTTCCTCTGCCCTCGGGCACGAGAGCACTTCTGGAAATATTAATTCAACTGTGACCTGCGCTTCGTCTTGGGTCGCGGAAGGTGCAGGAACTCTGCAGTTTGCTGTCAGGGTAACACGACGGTAGGTTTCTGCATACCACGACCTGAATGTAACATGACAAATTATTCAGTCCGTCAAATCTTGCATACTAACCACAAGTCACTACCAATGCTACGTTAACCAAGTCCACCTTAAACTGCAACGATTAGCTGATTACTCTGCGTTGGCATTTTATTCAATAAAACAAATATTCTGTTGGATTAGTTGAGTCATTAATTCTACGTATAGATAAAACACGTACTATTTTTATTTACCGTTACTAAAGAATACAGTAAGTATACACCTAAGGGATTAATATATTATCAGGAGATAACATAAAGTTGTCCAAAATTATCTTAAATTAACTCAACAAGACTTGATGGTGACCGATAACCAGAGTCTGATAGAAAATTTAAATTCAACGTTAAATAGGAAAATATATCGCAGTGAGTGATCTCTAAGAGCTTAAAACGTTTCTTTGTGCTGATTTATTTTATTCCTTTAGTCCTCGTATGAGGAAATATGATACGTCAATACATAAAATTACAATCTAATAATTGGATGCTGCAATTGTAAATAATTAGAAGGTAACATAAAAATAATAAAATTATTATTTTTAAAATATTTTATTTTATTTTATTTAATATATTAATAACAATAATAATAATTCTTTAACTATACTAAGGATATAACATAATATTTACAGTTATAATAAAAATATTCAATATGTACTAGTAAATAATTGATTAGAGAATTAACTATCATGAAATATAGATTTTACACATCACACAAAACTTAACACACTCACACTAGGAAGAAACGCAAACAACGGACAAGTCACTTCACGTAAACCGTTCCTATTAAAATAGTCATTTCAGGTACGTTGCTCGGCGTCTTCAACCTTGTGCTATTGCAAAGTTTTGGAGTCGAGTCCGTATGAAATCTGGTGGGAAACCGACCGACAAATATTACGGTAATAATATATTTGTATTCTATGACATTATTATATTTAACACTAGCTGGGTGCCCGGCGTTGCCCGAGATGTCATTTATCCATAACCCCCGATTTGACTCCAATATAGATATATTTTAGGTTATTTTTATGTAACGCAACTCAACCCCTATCCCTAAATATGTTGTCTGCCGGTTACATTGTTCCACATATTTCCACCTAGACCCCTATGTGTGCTTAGCTCTCATGCAGAAAGGGGTTGAAATTTTAGAAAAAACATCGGTAGATATATTATAAAAGTCATTGACCTCAACAATTATTTATTCTACGCAAATATCGACCATTTAATATGTTAGAAAAATTCTACCCCCGTGTAGTCCCGGCCCTGGTAGTTAAATGGCCATTTGAATGTCATTAAACTCAGCTACATCCATAAAACTGGATTTGACTCCAATCTCGATTGTAGTAGCGTTATTTTCTTGTAACGCGGGTCCACCCTCAACTCTAAGGGTGCTCCGTTCTCATGATGTATAGTCAGATAACATCGGTAGAAACAGTATCAATTTCTTTGAACCCTAAAAATATTTATCAAACTCAAATATATGCTTGTTTAACAAGTTTAAATATTTCCACCCCCGGTTATGGGGGTAGTAGACGCGTCTCACCCCGACATTGTTTGTTTCCTGGTTGCAAAGAACACGTGTACGAAATTTGGTGAAATTTGCTGCACCGGAGTAGATTTGTACAAGGAACATACAAATATATATACATACATACAAACAAACATTCTGCTTTATTTATTAGATAGATTAAGGGCGACTCTCAATAGAAAGCAGTTAAAACAGCTAGATAAACTGCATCTTTTACCTCTGCGACAACATTCTACAAAATTCAAATAAATTCTATTAATTTCCACAACATTCTAGAAGGTACTTCCGGGTTATTTTGTTTATAATTGACTAAATGTGATCGTAGATATTCCCATGATTTTCATCAAGTCTTTTATCGACCCAGAAACACATGGATTAATCTACGTAACTTTTGATATTTGAATTTCAATATTTATCGTCGTGCCTATCAGTTCTTAACTTAAAAGACAACAGCTTTTATATTTTTACGCTTGCTGTTTCCCACCATCACTATTTGTGCTAGTTGTGAATTACCCACATTATAATTTTTTTCACGATTCCAAGTCAAATATTATAATTTTAATGTTAGTCATATCTCCCATCGAGAATATATAATTTGAGACGATTGTGAAATCGTCACAAAGCCAAAACTCTTTGGGAAACTAAAATCGTGATGAGAATATGATCTGAAACCTGATCTCACTGTACGTGGAATTTTTCAGCATCATTCGTCAGCGGTGGAAAACTGCACGTGTGTGTGTGTGTGTGTGAAGTTCACATGTCGTCGACTAGCGCAGTGTTTTCCGAGAAGTCGCCCGAAGCTGTTCACGGTTCTAGATTCGCTTTCCGTATTCGGCCCGACTCCCTCTGTGATTACACGTTACCAGCTCAATTACCTAGACAGCTCAGGGTGATAGACGTGGCTAACGGCTGCCTTCCAATCACAACCGTGTATTATTCTACACACTCGATAACGATTTATTGTCCTTAAATTTCACCTGCGTCCGCGTGATATTTGCTAGCGGCTGTCGTGCCGTGTAATAATCCTAGATTTATGGCGCGAAACTGATTTCAATCGTGGTCGTTTAGAGAAACTAACTCGCTCGGCAGTTCATAATTAACACTGACTGCTTTTACAATGTCGGACAATCATCGTATTCAATCGTAGCTCTAAGGAAATTACCCTTAGAGATGACAAGAAACACATCTTTAAAGCAAATAAGCAGGTCTTACGTTTATTTTCGTACTATGGTTTCAACTTCATCTTATCTAACTGTGAACATTAAAAGTGACTATGCGATAAACTCAACGTAATATCCGTTCTTCGCTAAGATGCTCGATAATATTCACAACATTTTACTTTGAACTGTCGATTAAGAATTTAAAGTAAAGCATTATTCTGCCAATCGTATTACTATAATATATAAAATTTATAACAAGGATGAAAAATAAAACATTATTCTGAGTTTCGTACATAAATATATCTTATGAAATTAACCGTCAATAATAGGTCTACTATTTTTTAATCATAGTTCATCACATGCAATTCATTTTTGTGAAATATTATTAATTGTCAAGAGTTATTAAACAAATGACAAGGTAAATATGCTTTAATTCAAATTTATTTTTACTTTCATCTATGTCCCAACTTTTGACTATATATATATTGTACAGACCAATGTGTAATGAAATGATTTATTTTATAATTTCTTTAATTTTTATATTGTCGGCGTAATAATTATGGCCCATGTATTTTAAATAGTCAGTGTGAAGTAATAATGTGTTGTGCTAGAGACGGATTATTGTCGGAATATATTTGAGGTTGAAAGCTTGGACTAGAACACAAGCCAGTCAGTTTTGAGTGCCCGGACGATGATGGTCATTCAGTTTCGAAACGGAAACTGGCCGAAGATAGTCGCATTCAGCCTAGGATATTAAGTGAAACAGTAAAGTGGAGAGGCTGTATAAATATTCAGAACAGTAAAATACAATAAATAGTCACTCTTCATTAATACCCAGGACTGTAAAGTCAAGTCGACAGATACATGTAGGACAAAGAAGTTCTAGAACGAATGTTGGCAACGTGACGTTTAGAAAAGTGAACTAAATTTGTGTGCAGTTTTAGGTTGTGAACAGTGAATAAATAAAATTTCTTTTAAATAACCAATGTGGTATGAGAGAAGTTCTCATAATCTGTTTTTTTTTTAAAAAAAAACATTCTAGACCTTATATAAAAATTGCGTTCCTTCAGATTTCACTGGATTTCATATTTGTTTGGATTTTTTATGTTAACATTTTATTGAAAATTTAATTATTATTTTTGTAAAATTGTGGTTTTCATTTGATTTGGTGACAATTGCTAATTACTGTAGATATCAGAGGCCCAATTATCGGCCCTGAAGAATTAAGAATTTTACTAAAAGCTGTATCAATTTTTTAAAAGCTTATCTGAGGAATCCAATCAAAATTGAATTTTGTTTTATCTTTAAAAGTTTTTTGTTAAAACTCATTAATAAATACCTTTAATTATCCCCATAGTGGTGGCATTGTTAGTCTGCCATTACAGTTTTTGGCATCATTCCTTTAAATTAATTATATCACTAAATTGACACCGTAACGTGAGTTTTATTTTATTAAATTTTTATTTCTTTAATTGCACTCCAACGTGGGACTTTTATTATTATATTAATTTGTTTACTACAATATACTGTTAAATATTAAGACAGTTTGACGCTCTGAGAAAGTTGAAACAAAAAGATGAATTTTTATTCGGTCGCTTTTGAGTTTCCCGCATTCATACGGTCTGACAAACTGTCACGTTCGAGTTTTATTTATATAGACTCCAGTCATCGGGACGGCGTGGGACCAGTACCGAGAGCCCGACCTACCAGTTTCTCTAGAGTTTTCCCTGCATTACATTTAGGGGAATGTTGGTAGGATCCTATAGTCGGGAGACCCTAGTTTGTCTTTGCTATCTGTCTCTTCCATATCCCGCATTGCTATTCCTTCCTTTGCTGTTATTGGGAATTGCTACACTGAGGATTACCCTCACGTAACTATTTCTTAAGTAAAACCTTTTTTTAGAGTACAAAATATATATCTTTTTCACGAGTTGAATTATTTGTTTTGCGCTACCTCACAGTCACTAATATAAATTAATATATGTATATATATATATCTTTGATAGACAAACGACAATTTTTAGTAGTTGAAAGAATAATTAATTTTTTATTAATTAATATATAAACATAAATTTAAAATTATTTTCAATATTATAATTTTTTTAATGTCAAACTTAATGCCAGCCTCATTTGTCTGGGTTACGTCTATGGGAAATCGAGTTACAGTATGAGAAACATAAGCGTCAAAATGTAGGAAATAAATTTAATAACAAAATGTTAATTACTTAACATTATGTAGCGAGCCGTTAATATATATGGCAAATTTTATGTAATTTATAATGCATTTTTGAAACTTCGCCCGTGTAAATAATTATAAATTTAAGTTATTATCAAACTTCATAGTTATCGCCCTCTACTAAAGTATTTCCTTTAACACGAAGAAACATACCCTTTCCGAGTACCCGAAGAAAAAGTAAATAAATTACAACAATGTCGAAAGTAGTCCTTCAGATTGCAAAGGGAGATTTTTTGTTTTATTTCTGAGGGATATACTTTTAAGTTCAGCGAAGGAGAAACTTGAGGAAATTAAGCGTATTCTCCTAACGACTTGTAAATGGAACTTTTATATTATTTTTAGAATATCGAAGATTTAGTCTTGACGAGAATTGTGACCACCTTAATCTCAGCATCCTCGAGTACATACGAAAGACCCTTTTGTGAGGCCATTGACGTGTTTTTCCACCAGTTTCGCCATTCTACTCGGGATGTGAGGAAAGCTACGCAACGGTATGGTCCGACGCGTCCGTAAGAATGACTGGCAGCTCAATGCTCGCATCTCATTGTTGCTGGATCCATCGAAGCTACAGACTTCAGGCCAAGGCCACACGAAGAAAGAAACTTTTCCTAAAATATCGAGATTCACGTTCCAGGTGACTCACAATAGTGACTTCTCAGAGGATAATGTTTGTACATTTTATTTTTTCTATGCTGATAAACGGAGGAAAAGTGTTCTTGATATAAAAAAATATTATAAGCATCACATAGTTTAATTGCTAATAGATTTATTTTAATAAATAAATTATCCTCTTGAATTTAATTAATCACTAGTTAATATTGTCTGATGCTTTGATCAGCAGATTATTTTGTTTCGCGTTCATTCCCTGAAGTATGTTGACGGAAAATTTCTTGTGGGGTAGATCTCGTTGAGGTAATTTATATTTTTCTATACTTGTAGGTTGTTAAGCAAATAAAAAATTTAAAATGTACAGAAATGAGTACAAATTTTGTCGTACCAGAGTACAAACTCCATTAGCCCTGATATGAAGCTCTAATATTCAAATTAAAATGTCAATTGTAATAAACTGCAATATGTATCTACAACGTTGATAATATTATCTGTTACAATGTAACTCTGTTTTTTTATAATACTTTTTTTTAATAGATGCTGGCCCGAAGGCCCCGGAAAGCCGAAATCGTTTTTTTTTATCACGGTTTTAGGTCGACAAGACGAAGACGCCGTGAGATGGACGATTTTTATAAAATGTAAGAGAAATGTCGGTTATATAATCTGAAATGATTTGAAAATCTTCATCCGAGTGTCGTTATGATCGTATCGTTCTGATCTCAGTTGTTTGGCTCGCCTGCAATTAATGGCTCCTAGACGAAGTCACGAATATACTACGTGACTAATTACTAAGTAATTATAATCTTATCCTGCCAGTCTCGGACCATATTTCCAATCTACGTCTCAATAGAGCATATATTGAGGTTTAAATGTTCGCTTTTCTGGTCATAATATGTTACTATTAGTAGATATTGTCGGATTTTCAATTTCCTAGATCGGTTACGTTAAAGATAGAAATAATATATAATTCTTATTGAAGAGTAATTTAAAGGAACTGATAAAATTAAGTAAATAAGTCAAAGATATTGAAAGAAGAATCCCAGACGTTTATTTCCCAATTATTCTTGCCATATCTTTGTATTTGGCATATTTCCTTAATTTTATCCGTTTCCTATATTCATCCTCATTAATAATTCAATTTCTACTTGTGTTATTCTAAAACCTCCTCAACTTAAACCGATCTAAAAATGGAAAACCCGTAAAAAAATATGATTCCACACCTGTAGCGCATAATTTCAATTACTGTTACTAGTCTTCTAGTTGAATGCGGAAATTGGAAGCTGTTTGTCGCATCAATCATTAAAATTTAATCCCAGTAAACCTTGGAGCGCCATAGGGCGTTGACTGTTAAAAATGCGATAATGTATATGGCACATTCCAGAAACAAGGGAAATATTGAAAGTGAGCATTGGGTAGAGTTTACTAAAAAAATTTGGACAAATAAAGAACTCTGTTATATTAGAAGATTTTAATTAACTACATGGCCATTTTTCTGTAACGCTTTTAAATTTCATTCTCTTATTAACTGTAATCACACGTTTACGATTTGGCAGAAAACAGTCGTAATTTTTATTTAAATATGATTAATTTAATTTCACGGAATATTTCAGTCACGTTTTGCTATATTCTTCTGTTAAAATTATTTTAAATGTAAATTATTAAAGTTGAATATTTCTTTAAAACTGATCCTCAATGTACCATTTTATTTTGATTTGTTTTGTTGGTGTGTTGCTCTCTAGTTAACTTGTGTGTTAATTTTGATGTTGATCTAACAATTCTACTATAAATTAAATTTATCATAATTAAGAATTTGCCTTGTATAAGATGCTTAACCTGAAACTTCGTTTCGCTTCACAATGAAATGTTTCTTTTCTTCCACTCATTTTTAATGTTAATGGTTATTTCTCTGACAGTATGGCAACGTAGAACGTAACTGTGGATGTAGCTTAGCTTCAGAAGAAGCCTGGGTTAATTTAGAGCGTCGTTAGCTCAGCTCGTGGTGGTTGTAAACGTGTCCGGAAATTCCTGACGCTGGTTATTTGCGCGGCGACTTCTTTCACAGTTAGCCACACGATTTTTAAGCGTAGAAACGTTATGTATATAAAGAATATGAACGTGGCGTTAAATTATTAAATCACTAGGGCTTTCAGCGACTGTCAGAAAGGATGGAAATTAGATTAATTAATGGAATAACTTTTCGTGAATGGTACAGGGCATTTATGAACCCCTTAAGCTCCAGCCCTTATTAAATTTACATAGAAATTAATAATGGACTCCAACAAAGTGACTAGAATCACACTAATTCAAATTCTTATATTTCTAACTTATAACTTTTTTTGGAAATGTTCACAAAACATTTTTTATTGCTGTACTGGCTTAATATACGTGAACATTTCCAATAATAAGTTTCTGATAAAAGCCAAGTACAGTTTTTATACCTTCGAAATAAACTTAATGAGGTCTATAATTAAAAATAATTTCATGAAATCTTTCTGACCCACCCATTATTCACGTAGTAAATAAATGTTCATCAGAAGTTAATGTAGATTTCTATTTAGAATTAACTTGGGCTAAAAGAATTTCTATTACATTTTAAGCTATGCGGTTTTCTTTAAAAACCCATTACAGCCCTATATTATTAACAACATCGATTGGGGTAAGGAATATGGTCACGATAGATTTATTATATTCACCTAAAAATAAATACATGTTTCTAAATAATATGTAAATATTATCTATCTTGTTAAATTTTTGTTTCTATAACTTTGTAACCATAAAATATAAATCAGATAGAGAGAATCATTTTATTGTTAAGTGACAAATGTATATCAGTTAAAAGTAATAACATATCCCATGGATAACAGATGAAAAATTAGAAGTAAAATATTTTTCGATTAATGTTGAACTGAAAAATTAACGTACAAATTGTCTTATTGTTTGGAGGTGTTTTTAGTTTATTCAACTTGATAGTGTTAACATTTTTGTTACACTGTCTGAAAATAACAATAGGTTGAGTAAAACTGCAGTCTCTATCAAAATAGCCCTGAAAGTGTTTTGCGGGACTGTCTAGTGTATACATTCTGGTTTACGATCTTGACCACAATTTTTTTTAAGACACCTAGTACTTACACATATTCTTTAATGCACAACATTATCACATAATGTTTGTTTGGGTGTGATTAGCACAAAGTTGCTGATAGTTGTTAGTTTCTTTATATATATCTTTAAAGTTGATAAATAGATTAAGTTATTTAGTAGTATCACTATATCGTTTAAAGTGTGTAGTATAAATAGGTAATGAATTCCTGGTCCGCGTAAAGCGTGGGAGTATTTGTGCTCCTCGTCTGAGGTTTAGGAATGTGTTGATCTCCTCCTCCTCCTCTTCCCAGCGGTTATATCTATTGCGAAACAATCTCCTGCCGACCAGCTGCCCACAGGAGCATGCGAATCTAATAACACCTGTTAGCGGCCTCACCTCTTTGTGCCAGAGTTTCGAAATAAGTGCGCCCTTGCCGAGGTTGCTACAAATTACGACTCGTGAATGATATCGCGGGTGAAGATCTCGCCTTGCTCTGCGCCAGAGAAAGGGAAAAGGAAAAGCATTTAGCACGCAAATGAACGAATACAAATCCCCAGCCATTTCGAAAGCATCCGATTCCGCTGTGAAAATTTTCACTTTTCCAGGGGAAAACAGGCATGTTTGACGAGCGGAGGAACTCCAAGTATGATGGTCAGGTTGTACCGTGTCGGTCTCAAATGATGATCAACTCCGTTATCTCCACTAAAAGTGTCATATGTTACAGCTCTAATTGACAGTAATTTTATTTATTATAAATAATATGCATAGTCATCAATATATAGGTAAAATATTAAAAATTTTGCAGTGAAAATATTAAGATGTATTATGTAAAATATTGGCGTGGTTATACCGAGAGGAATATACATAAAAATACAATGATAATATATGTCAGCCTTAACTAAACAACATTGTGGCATAGAATAGTCGGCTGAGTGTTTACAACTTGCCGCCTATTGACAAACTTCCGCTGTTACGTGTGAAGGTCAGTGTCTCAAGGTTAGGATTCTTTTCACAGTCCATGATCAATATGACACTGGGAGTTGCAAAATAATGAGCAGCCGACTGTTTAATACACGATTGCACGTAATGTCCTTATTCTGATTTAACTTTGTCTCGAAAAGATCTGTTTTCAAACAGAGCTAAAATAATTTATTAAAATTAAGATGCCTGCCGGAACTCCACATGTTTTTTATTTAAATGAGAATTCGCCCGTCTGAACCTTTATACGTATTTTGAATCCACACTGTTAAGTAATTTAACGAAAGATAAAACTATAGTTATACGCATATGTAAACCAAGGTAGCTAATGCGTAAACGTATAATGAGGTACTTTATTTGCCCCCATGAATAATTTGGAAATTACGCTTTTTATATGAGGGGTATTACGGCGCTCTCTTATCAAAATAGCAATGAAAGTGTATCGCGGGACAGCCTAGTCTACATTAGTGCGACAAATTGTGCGATTACCGAATACCAATCATAAGCGAACACGTCAATGGCGATTAGAGGAAGCGGAAACCGTCAAGTACCATTGAAAAATTACATTAATTTTTTTTAAGGAGACATGTTAAAGACCGCCCGAAAAATTCCCTCTCTAGTCACAGTAAAATAAATTATTTTTTAACGACTTCATTATTTTTTTTTCGTTTTCTTCTGAAACATTACAAGCATTACTTCCTTTGCTCAACGATTCCCAATAAAATGGGTCTTTATTATAATCACAGCTTGTAACCCTTCCATAGGAGCCCACAGTCAGTATAACTCGTTATGTGTTTTTATAACTGAAGTGTGATTCAGTCAACGTACAGAAAATATTCATGTTCTATAAACTTAAATCAACTTTGAAAGGAAATATTAAATTTTATAAAGGATATTTTAAAAATTTAATGGCTTCAGAAATAAGTGCGGGGACCCCCACTAAATTCTTTTTGATATTGAGATTAAATAACTGTTTTTACGATTCTTTCACGGATAGAATTGTCGGTGCGATTAAGAGCCTGGGAACTCGGGACTGAATTGTTTCCGTATTGGCGAACGACCTGTACTAGCCGGCTTGCGGCAGAAGCGAGCTCCTGGTCCGTGAAATTGTTGATGGTTAATGCTGGTTGCCGCTTTATTTATAGCGTCTGTGTCGATGAACCCTTGCACTTCATGCGCGCACCTGGTCGTGTTCGGCACGGAAGAATGCGCCAGATACATATCTGCAAGTTCCCACGAGCTCGTCTCCTCGGCTTCTACAGCTCCGCACTTACTTCCTACTGTGCGACAATGTATGATGATGACCTGCCGCTATTCACGACTACGCAGAGGCTCAGATAGCGAAGGGAACGGTCGCTATTCAATGACACGTTCTAAACGAAACATAAAACTACTGTTACTGTATAATTTCCATTACACCTCTATATGCCAAACTTCTGTTGTACCCTTACAACTGACCAGAAATGCAAGTAAACATATTGTTCAACAACAATCGGTATGCATTTCCTTACAACCACAATTTTTTGTACTAGTGCCTCAATATAACACTTGTGGTAAGATCAGAAATAAGACCTATTTCCTATAAAATACAATGTAAGTGCGTCAAAAGACGTCTTTAACAGCAGATACAAAAACAACTTTAAAGTAGTATAAACTCGCCCCGAACCACCCTACAATTTACTCCTAGCGATAATACACAAAAATTTAAATAAACTTAATATTAATCGTAGAAATATAATAATTGCATGTGTGTATTTATTTAATTTTCTGAGTGCGTGAAATTATAATAAATTAATTTTTTATAAATTAAATTACAATAAATAAATATAATTTTAAATAAACTCGATTTGACAGATTTTAATTTTAAAGTGGATAAATAAATTTTTTCTGTTGTAAACTTCCTGATCGTACTTAGTGATATATTTGATTTTGTTTTTGTTACTCGTAGTATATATTGTATTGTGTATATTGGTTAAGCTTTAGTTTTTATTATTCAACATTGATATTGCGCTAAAATGAAGACCACAAAACCGTTGTTAAATTTTATAATTTACTCTAATATATTAATCAGTCAGTAATTTGAATGAAAATACTTATTCTTCATTTTCAAAACTTTCATATATATATATATATATATATATATATATATATATATGTATATAGGAGATTTCTGGTATTCAATATTTATTTGTTTTTGATCATCTAATTCATTAAATAAATTTTTTCATCTCGCTGTACGTAGACCCCACAAAATGTTTTAAGGCAGGCAAGTGTTAGTGGAGCAGTACTGTATGTATTAAAGTAATTTATACCAATCTAGCTTATTTCTTCGTATTAATACTGGGGACAGGTCCGTTTAGAAAAGATGACTGAAGAAGAACAAAAAATTTCAATAATAGAAGTTCTTGACAAGCCATAATTCTTAATCATGATGAAAACTTGAGTTGCTATGATATTTTGGTATTCTATTGAACTTTTAGCTCTAAAAATATAATAGATTTTAATTAGATCATTTATAAATGTATTACAGAAAAAAATATCTGTAATAGAACTTTATTTATCTAATAAATAAAACTGTATGTATGCATGTATGTATATATATATATATATATATATATTTATCTGACTATAACTTAAACCCCTTACATCATGGTAACGGAGCACTCTTAGGGTTGGGGGTGGACGCACGTTACAAGAAAATGACGCTAATACAATCGAGATTCGAGTCAAATAAAGAATGGTCTGTTGGTGACAGTTTTAAATATTTAATAAAAAAACATTTGTCGAACTTAAGACTGCAACACTCATGAATCAAGTAAGATAAAGAATTATTATGTTCAAAAGCTTGGATGAAAAGGCTTAACCCAATAAACTCCGAGCCTGCTTATCTTTTTTTTATGACCCTCATCTTTTATTTTAAGATAACTTCTCCATTTTCTAGAGCGTAAGCGAGCTGCATTCTAATTTAAATTTTCTTTGTCAACCCAACAGTCCGTAAAATGCAAATAACGCATTAACGCCAAAGAAAACAAGCGGGGAAAAGTGTCTTAATTACGTTCTTTGTCTCCTCCATTAGGGAAGGACGTAAATACGTAATTAAAGGAGGCAGGGAGTTAAAATGTAAGGCACGGAATCCTACGGCGGAAACGCAGGCAGGTTCCTCCCTCGTTATAAATTAGCCACCACTAATGCGACTCTCCTCTTAAAACCGCTTCCGTCAAGGATTTTTTTTTCTTTCGGCTGCTCGGGCACTTATAATTATTATTTCGTAGTACTTCTAAAGTCATCAACGCTTCAGTTACCGAAGCTCTTAAAATTTTTTCTTAGACTCTGAGTGATGCATTAATGTGAGAATGCGTTTGTTTTCGGCTACGTTCTCACGAAAAGAAGGGAGTTGGCGTCACGCACCCACAAATAGCACAACTTAATGGAGGTTAGAATAGCACAAAGGATCACAAACGCCGTATTGAGGAGAACAAAGACTTCTATGTATTACTATTTAACACTGGATAGTTATCAGAAATCTTATTACTCCAGTCTATAAACTCATTGAACGATACTTTTATTCGTTGTACATCAAGATTACTTCTACTTAGATAAAATAGTCAAATAACAGACCAAATGAAGTGATAATATAAATACCACACAAAGTATCTTGAATTCTTGTTCAGGTGCTGCCTCTTGCTTGGATTTGTTGTGTCGTATTCGCGGCTCTTAGCTTTTTAATCACCTGACGATAGGAACAATGATACGTTGTGTGATATTTATATTATGACTTCATTTTAGCCTGTTATTTAGCTATTTTACTAATTATTATATTTTTATCGCAGACGTACTACCTTTTATTTTAATTAATTCATTTAATATCTGTCTATTCAAATTTAAGAAATAACATTACAAGGCTGGCAATAAGCTACTTATAAATAGTATAAATAATTGTAAGCCTGAGTTTATTTTCGAATTAAATCCGTTCCGTTATTCAAATCACAAGACCATTCATCAAATCAACTCCGGATTCTTATTAGTGTCGTATGAAATTTTTCGTTTTGGGTCACAGTTCTCCTAAAAATAGTTTCTTTTTACGTTACGCTTCCTACGACGTTGAGTTTTCAGTGACTGTACGAAGCGAGGCTCCAAAATTTAATTATGTCTTTGAGATAAATTGAAATACTGCCTTCCCGACAACTGTTTTCTTAAATAACTCTCTTGGACGTAAGGCACCCAATCTTCAAGAGACCAATTCGTCACGTGTTTTTTTTTTCAAGTGGAATGAGTGCTTTATTACTTGAATTCCTTGTTACTTAAAAATCAACGTATTTCCGCGCAAGCTATATGAAGCGAACTCAATCTGAACTGTTCTAATTAATTATAGTAAAAAGTTGTTTATTATTGCGTTATAGCCTGAATTGCTAATTTTGTGTTTTGAGAGAAATATCACATATGTTTAATTTCTTCTATCAATTTTAAGTAATATTCCTGGTGTATTATACAGCTTACTGTGCTTTATTTTTCATGTGTCGGTGTCCACGCGTAACTCTCAAACACGCTTTCATTTCCATTATGAAATATGATAGAATTCCATAAATGACGTATATTCCTTTCTGTTTTTAATTTTTCTGTGGTGTATTTTTTAAATTTTATCTGTAGCAAAAGATTGTTCCACGTTTTTAAATTTTTCATTCATTATTTATTAAGATAAACTATAGTAATACATATTGATAAAGAAAATTTTCCGAATATATTTCCATGTTGTTAATTCATTCATCTTTCCTAAAAGTAATTATATTATCATTTGGTCTGGTTAAGCACATCTGGAATAATGGTAATACAAAACATCGGCTGGCTTGATTAAACAACTGAGAATTAACTTACAATCAAAAGTACCCCCATTACAAGAAGCATGTTGAAATTCACTCAGAACCCTTACACATTGTCGAATTTTTCCCTCTAAAAGTAAAATAAAAAATCAATGATTATTAAGGAAGTAATGACACAAACATATTTCACGTAGATTTGAGAAAACGTAACTGTATATAAGCTCTACAACTGATATGATTTGAATAATTACAGTTTAACGTGAAAAAATAAGTTTTTTGAATTAAGCAATCATTTTTGAGTCACATATCTTAGCGGTGACTTGTACGGCCAAAGTTCTGGTCGACGCCGCTAGATGGCACTGCATGTCTGTTTGCCGTGAGCGCCTTCTGCCACTCAAATTTTCTGGTAAAGTCCAATTTTGGCATGGTGATATTTTTATGTTAAATAGATTTCCAGAAAATTATATTACCCTGTTTTCAAATTTGTTTAGAAGGTTATTAAACTTTTTCAGATTTTAATTGAAAGACAAAATTATTTAACTGTACGTTTAGTATTTTGTTTCACATATCACAGGGAGAACAGAATATTTTGAACTGTATTATTTTTATGACTTTACTGTTGCTTGTCACGTTTTATGTATGATTAAATAGATCAGCTAGAAATTGAATTAAATAATTTGAGGTCATAATTAAATTTTAAAAATCAATTTTTTTTGTTATTCTCCTAGGAACTACATGGCCTTGACGACCTATTTTATTTCAATGGAAAGATCGATTTTTTTTCACCTGACAAATAATAAACAGACAGAAAAGTTCATATTTAATAAATCCAAAATTTATCCATGAGTCACCGAAAGAAACGTTTGATTTGATCTCCGAGCGTCGTTTCCAAGACATAATGACTTTTTTAGAATCTCGTTTTATACGCTCACAGTCAAAAGTAGGAGAAATTATAAATTAAATAAGTTAACTCCCAAATTTTCACATCAAAGATGTTACATTCTGCACATTATAATATTATTAAAAATATAATTGATACTTAAATTTAACATTATTAATAAGCATTAATATAATAATATATATTAATAATAATAATAATAATAAAATGAAACAATTGAAAGAAGGCTGTAAGAAATACGCACTACTGTATTCAGACAGTTCGAATAATACAAATATTTAAATCATCAGATACTAAATTCTGGAGAAATAACTAGAAGAATATGTAGGAATACTTTATAGGTGCTTAAAGTGTGTTGCAGGACAATGCAAAAATTAAGGTACCATTTGAAAGATATTTAGATGCGCTAATTTGTATTAATGAATCATATTCCATATGGAATATACTAAAAGCGTAGGAGGAGTCAATTTAGGGGAAAACTGATAGATCGGGTAAGGAAAAATGAGAGAATCCTATTTGATGTGAAATTTTATACGAATCAAATGTAAATAAATTATCAATATAAATGGATTTTTTTTGGGTGGTGTAACGAAATAGACGAGATTAAGACGGTTTATAATTTAATGGTGTAAGGACAAGGTTATGGTTATGCGGAATTGGAGGGTGAAAGTTGGGATCGGATGGCGTGTCGATGAAGTAGCGACGGACGTCTCGCGTCAGTTCCTTTTCTTCCCGACAGACCACAGCCAATTAAACGCACACACCCACCCGCATAAACATAGAGGCGTACTTTCACGAGAGAGCGGACAGCACGGACCCAGTCTTTCAACCACATCACTAACCTCAAAGTTGCACTATTTCAGCAGTGAATGGTTTCTACTTCTATACAAACGCCAACTTCATGGTTATCGCAGCATATTATTTGTAGAGGAGTACATAAATCGATTAAGAAGAACAAGAAGGTTATATATAAACAATAGATTATATATAAGGTAATCCACGTGGTGACCACTCCCGTCTTATAGCATAGGAAAGGGATAGAAAGTGGAAATTCTGAAAGGTAGAGCAAGGTACTCAAGGGTTAACTAGGACCCCCAGGCTATGGTTTAAGGATCCTACCCGGCAATTCGTCTAAAAGTGATGTAGGGAAACCGCAAGAATAACCTGCAACAGGTAGGTAGAGCATTTGGTACATGTCCTACGCTATTTCGAAGGCGGGACAGAGGTTGCTGTGGAGTTGCAGAATTTCCCTCTCCGTGCCTTGACCAGTCAGGAGGCAGCTGGCCGACTATTCCAATAGAAATAGCGGACAACTCTTATCGTATGCCCAAGGTCTGTGACCTCGGAACATACACACCTGAAAACAGGCCGAGGTGCTTTGGCTAGTGGGAATTTAAGTTCAAAAAGCCAGAGAGAAAAACGACGAAAATGCCTGAAAAGCGGATGTGAAACAGCTATCAAAAAAATATATTTTTCGCGGGTGGCAAAATCATCGACTAGTTTGTATAAAATGTTAAAACGACTGTAAATTACCGATTTAATAATATTATTACATTAAACGTTTAAACATTAGAAAAGCGGTAAGACCCATATTCAAATAACGAAGAGAGCGGTCTATATATAATTTTATTCTTCAGCACTTAAGGGATCACAATATAAAGATAATTTTCTCATAATATCTTAACAATGCTCCCGCTGAAATTAATTATTAATTAAATGCTGGACATTACATTTAATTCTTATAGATTTTTCTAATTATAAAAAATGTATTTATAACATACTTGAACTGAAATTGTAAACATAATCTGGTTAGTAAAAATTTTTATTTATTGATCAAAATTTTTTTTATTTAATTACAAAATTATAATATTTAAAAAATGACATTAACAATGATCAGTTTGGTGGTTTACTCAATCCGACCTTTTCAGGGACAGTTAAATCAGTACCGTGTAAAAATAAAAGCTTCCAGACATTGCTTTAATAGACGCCATAATTCTTTTCAACCTTATTCGTTATTCAGGCGAGACGATTCGTTTGTCGTCTGTGGTCCTCGATGTTGTCGATGGAAAATTTTCCTGATTCACAGTCCGAATGATAACAGACTCTCACACTCTCTAACATCTATTTAAGTTACATTTTTTTCTAGTCTGTTACCATTTTATAATTTTCCCCCTTCCAAAATATATAAAACGTGGGTGTGAATTCAACGCAATAACTACGCGTAGTGTTATTATAATCTTAAAATATGTAGCACTTTCTCGGAAGGAAACGGCAAGCAATCGTGATAGATCGAACATTCGATCACGTTCATGTGCGTTAAACTTTCACAAGTTCTGCTTCTTTCTATCAGATGAAACTCGCGAAGTTTTCGATTTCAACCATAGTGGACTCAGCAGGTGACTAAAAGAACTAATAATTTTAAATGCATATATATAGATGTTCAAGTTGACGAAAATTCCCTTCCGGTAAATTACGATGATATAATAGAAAGTACCTGGATAAATATTCAGAGAAAATTAAAATAATACTGGAAGCAGGACGCGGTAGAGACAAAACAAATTTATTCGTTAATAGATTCTTCTTTAAACGATTATTAATTTATATTATAATCAGTAGGGATACGTTTAAATTAGAATTCTGATTAGAATTTATAAGATGTTATGTGTGAAGAAATTTATAATCGCAAAAATATATTGGAAACACTTTTGTGCAGAGGTTTCTATATTAGCGTAAGATTTATTCGTAATCATAGTACGATTTTCATGTCAAGTATTGTCTCATTAAAATATGTAGATTTTATTTAAAATAAGTTTGTAGCTGTTACCATTAATCACTTTGATATTACTTAGTTTTCATTTAGTGAGGAATTAGTTTTTATTAGAGAAAACATATCTGTGAGCGAGTAACGTGTGCAAAAAAGAGAAAAGAAGAGAGAAAGGTGTTCGGTTAGAAAGGACGGTCTTCGTGGACTTCTAATATGTGTGTCACCCTTACTTTCCTGGTAAATATTAGTTAATGGTGCGTGAAATTTGGGGTAGTGGGCGAGACTCGCGATTAACTCACATCATGAGATTCGAAGCGACATCTTTGTTTACTATTACCCGTATAAAACTCATCAAAACGCCTGTAGCGGGGAAATTATTTACTGCAGAACCAATCAGATACCGTAATAATACGATGAACTACTAAATGTAATATATGTTTTCTGTATTATAACAGGAAAGACGGGTCTATTCTATGTTGGAAGGAATGTTGCGATTGTATTATTTGACCTATGGAGTTTCTTGTTTATTGACGCGAAAAACGTTACGTAAAATGCTGAGATGGCATTTATTGGCCGATTTATGTGATCATAAGCAATTTTCAGGATCTATTTTTTTTAAAACTGGGTACATGAGAGTAATCCGCGAGGTGGCATTTCCGCTTTAATAGCATAGGGCAGGATTTGAAAGGAGGAGATGCGGAAGGGTAGAAGAAGGTAGCTAAAGGATAACTAGGGTTCCCAGGCTATGGTTTAAGGATCCTACCCGGCATTCGCATAAAAGTGATGCAGGAAGAAGGTGTAGACAGGGTAAATATAGGGTAATCCACATTGCGATATTATAGCATAGGAAAGGGACTGAAAGGGTGGGATGCAGAAAGGTACAGCAAGATTCAAAAATATTTTTATATATGCCTTTGAGAGGCACAAATAATTAGCAGCATATTTACATAATTTTTCAGGAATAATAACTGGTATTGTGAGCCATTATTTTACCAGATTTTAAAAGCTGCTGATGTCCTAATTTGTTTCCTGCTGTAATTGAAGCATTATATTTATTTTACTTTAAATATAAATCCACTGCGTTTGTCTTGTCCTTAGACGAACAGACACGCAATAATTTCGACCTGCGGTTGTCTTGTTTTGTTCAAGATGACTGAATCGGCTTGTTACATCAGAGTGTTATTCCTCCGGAACGACATCGTACCGCGAAAAATTGCTTAGTTTCTTGATTTTATTTTTTATTGGTTTTGCAATTTTATTGTATCACTAGCTGGGTGTCCGGCGTTGCACGTGTACTTACTTAAATAAATACGAAAAAGTATTTAATTCTATATTAATCTAAAGTCAAGAAGTGATTTAACCTAAATCTAACTGTTCCAAGTTCCGTTCATACTTTCGACCGATAGTGCATTAATTGAACAGCTATAAAATACATAGTTTTATTGCACCAATCCAAACAAATAAACCTCCGAATTTCTTTACGAATAGAATACTTAAATATACTCCTCGAGTATTGCAGGATATAATTGTCTCTCAGTCTTCAGACATTACGAAATATTAAATTGATAAAATTCTTAGCTAGATTCCTAATGCAAACAAATAGCCGCCATATTTGAGTCACTAATATGGCACGAATATTAACTTACATTATCCGCAAGGATCGTAAAGTATTTAGTATTACTTTTTATTATCATTCGATGGAGTAAAATTATATTTTTTTTATGCAGTGAAAATATTTCTTCTTTGTTTCATTACAGAAAAGGGAACTAATTCCTTCGTTTGTTGCGTAGTAACGTCGCTCTCTCGCATGACGTCATAATATCTTGGCGCGCAGTAATTTAACATAAAATGATCACATTTTAAATTATAATTCTTCCTACATTAATGAGAGTGATTTATCACCCCTGCAGTACCGTTTATCGTGTTTTGAAGAATAGGTGTACCAATTTTTGTTGCACAATCTCCGAAAAACTGTAAGTAGTTATAAAATATCCGTTAATATTGTTTCGCCATTTTACTACAAACCTTAAAGTACTTTTGGAAATTAGTTTGTCTATCGAAACTCATAGTTCAGATTTAGGAGATTCATATTACTTGTCACAACTAATCCACTCGTTATTAATTACGCCCAATGAACTGCTATAAAAATAAAACTATTCATCATGACTCTTGAAGTGACTGACTGGAACGGTTCTTTTGATTTTGGTATTTCCGGGTTTATTGAAACACTCATAATGGTGGCAAAACTGTATTCTGAGTTATGTATACACACGTTTATAATAAATCTCTACAAAGTCATTTCAGAAAGCACAGTTTCTAAGTACTGCGACTATTACGGTTAACCTATCACATTTATAGCTGGTGGCAGCCACGTGTACACTGGTCGTAAAGCTCTCGTGTTCACGACGGACGTAACAATACCTCGGCAGACAAACCAAAATATACTTTATAAGTCTATAAAAATGTATATAATTGGACATGTGAATTGTTCGTCTTTTACGGTTCCGGGAACGAAAGGTTAGTGAACGGGGTTACAGATTCCTAAACGAAGTTCACGTTACGTACCGCTACTCGGGCCTTTTGATGGCAAAATAAATTCTCCTAAATGCCTCATTGTGTTTTCTTGCAGTCACTGTCAGCCAGTTCTCTCTGCTTTGTTGATTTACAGGGAGAGATAACAAGACAAACGAAACATGTATTTTCTGACGACAGAAATATGCTTTTCGAATAATAACTTTTTTTAAAAAAATAATTTTAATAATACTGGATTGTTATTGACCCCAGAGGTGACAGTTTGGCGTCAATATTAATATATATATATATATTAATAATTGGAGGTCTTTAGTTCCAACATCGAATGAATAACTGTCTATGACATAATATAAGGCAAGTTTTTATTATAACGTCACGTCAGAATAATGTATCTTTATAAATACTGCAAAATTCAATAAATTTGTTAGATTGAATGCCCGTATTATAATGAAGTATCCAATTAAGGGACAAAATTAAGTTATAAAAATACAACATAATGTTGATGAAATTCTTATATTAATGAGTTTATCACCTGGTTTTTGAGCTGTTTCTTTGCGGCTCTTGCATTATTGAATTACCTGACTAAAGCTACAAAATTAATCAGAAACGGTGTGTGCCACTTACTTTTTTCTGTTTATTGGTTAGTTAGTTATCTAACTCCTAAGATAGAACCTGAAAATAATATGTTCTGCACTCTAGAATTCAAAATGCGTGAATCTAGCTCAACATAAAATTTTTAGCTAGTTAAGTATATGGAAAAGAAATGTATTCGATCAGGAAAAGATTTCATTCGATCATGGACATTTTAATATGAATAAAAACAATTGTCCTGAACAGCTAAATTACGAAAATCAGAGGAAACCATATTAATTAAAAACCTTTACGATAAAAAATTTGGATCATAAGAAATGAGAAGCTGATATATTCACAGAAATAATTCAGATTCACGAACATCAGTAGATTTTGTTGTAGGACGGTATTTATTTATTTTTTTATTTCTTGAAACGATACTCACAAGACTTTTCCTTATTTTACAGAACTATTTACGAATTTTTCGTATTGTATTGTATTATTTTTCTATATTCTATAATTACCTGCTGAGGCATTCTCTTTAAGACATCGCATTTAAGATTCGTTAGATAACCAATTATTTAGATATAACGCCTTAATTTCGTCTGTCACTTGTTTGTTTTAATATAGGTCTTGGATTTATAAATCATATTTTAATTTTAATTTAACAAAAAGTGTATTTTTGTACAGTCCAACTTTTTATCAATGCCTCTGGCCGAACTCCATGTTCACTTTTTATCCACATGCTTTTCATTTCACAGAAGAATGGGTGACGAAGAAAAAGACCGAATTAACAACGACTCGACAGATCGAAACTCGAGTGAAACGTCAAGTGGTACTGGAAGATGGCAAAGTAGTGGGTGATTCTGGGCCCATAGTCACCACCAGCACCACAGAAGACACAGAGAAACAAGAGCACCAGCAGAAAGAGGTGAGTGACTACAGTAGACAATTAATTGTGCTTCAGTCCAGAAGCAGGATTCGAACTCAGCAGACCAAAATTTCAAATTACCGTGTAATAAACTCGGTAGTGGTTTTTTCGCTTTTTGCGGCACTTTCTTTGGGTTGTTCTGAGCGGTCAGTTCGTATTCCTTCACAAATTGACAATAATTAGAGCGTTCATATGAAATATTCAGTTTAGTGTGCTGCACTGTGCACCTTTGTCCTGGGTGAGCCACGCCCCGAACACGAATGGCCGGCATTCCGACGACGTGAAAGTTCGATGAGCCGCGTAGATTGCGATCGCCAACTGGGCCGCCCCGAACCAGCAGAGGGCGTTACCCGCCGGCAGGTGGGATACTACGAGTAACATTCCTCAGCAATAGTCACCTACAGCTCTAGGCGCCACATCACACACAAAGAATCTCTTCACGGGGCCGTAAGAATCCTAGGAATGCAGCACCGAGCCAATTGACAGAGCTGTCATCTGCATAATCGACATATACTTGATCTAGATATCCTTCTCCTTCATTCTGAGTTTACTAGTTAAACCGTCACATATACGTGAACCAATATTTTACTTCAATCTCATCTCTAGTATCTCTGTACTATTTATAGCACCCAATCGTCTAAATAAGAGACATTCGCGGATTTTATGTTCTGAGGACCAGAAAAAAATCCGTCCCTCAACTACTGAGCAATGGTTACTAGTATCAGAGAAGCCGTAAAGTCTGACAATTGCTAGTGAAGCCTCATAGAAGTTTTAAGGTCCCAACACTGCCACCTCGAGTCCAACTCCATTCGCGAGCCCACTTGTTCTTGCATTCTTCGGTTGGACTCGCGATGACATCGACTCGCTCGGGGTACCAAGTTCCCCTCAGGCCGCCCTGGACGGCCACGTGCAGAACTGTATCGACCAATCAGTCTATTGAACTTTGCAGATGAATCCAGCAGTTCAATTTATGGATTCGGGTTTCAAACTTGGATTCATCTTTATGGTAGATATCAGGCACCAACCAACAGAGAACGCGCTTTTGTCATGTTACAAGTCGGTCAAGTCATCGTCAACCCCTCAAACGACTAAATCTTGGTTCTCATGCATGATACTAGGCCGAAAAAAAGCTCCAATCCTTTCAGTTGCAAACGTTATTTTGTTTTACCAGCCAGCCAATGGCAGGCATCGCTTGAACAACAGGATTACATTCAGACTTGAGATGAGTCGCACTTCTCACCCCAAGTAACAATGACTAGGATCTCATCCCGTATACAATTGTTACCACTGACACCTTAAACTATAGAATACAGGATAGTCATGTTAGTGTAGAGAAAGTAGGCTAGATGTAAAATAAGAGATTCGATTGTCGAGCACCACCAGAAGGCGGGCTTTCAACCCAACGAATATTGAAGTGTTCCTTATACATTATTCTTTCAGTAAAGTAATCAAAGGTGGGCTATAAACTGGCCTATTCACTACAATATCTCGCAACAAGGTGATAGAGAATCGTAAAGCATTTATAGTAATTTATACAACCTTTGAGATGCCTTCACTTCTCTTTAGTTTTCTGAACTAAGGTTCCCACATGCCGAGGCACCTCAGCCTGTTTTGAGAGTTGTACGTTCCGGGGTCGCAGACCTTGGGCATACGGTAAGATTTGTCCACATTTCCTGTTAGAATAATCGGCCAGCTGCCTCCTAAACTGGTCAAGGCACGGCGATGGGAAAGCTGCGACCCCACAGAAAACCTATCTCCCGCCATCGGAAGGGCTTGGGACAAGTACCAAATACCCGACCTACCTGATGCAGGTTTTTTTAGGGTTTTCCCTACATCTCTTTCAGGCGAATTGCTGGGTAGGATCCCTAAACCATAGCCCGGGGCCCCTGTTTCACCCTTGGCTACCGTGATCTCCCTTTCCTATGCTATAAGAGGGGACTTGCCACTATGTGGATTACCCTACACATAGCCTGTCTACACCACCTTCTTTCTTCTTGATCTAAGGTAGTTCGTATATTTTAAGTTTTCGAACAATTTTCCTTCTGGTCATGTATCTGAGTTGAATCCATTTATATGGTATGTTTATAATCCTATGTTACGATGCACATACAATATTAATTTATTAACATAATTAGGTGTAACATTAGGGGAAATTATGAGAAAAAATGTTTATTATAAGTTATCAGTCACACACAAATATGCAAAAACAGCATCATGTAATAATTTTAAATACCGCTCTTTGGCATGTAAAAATAAGAAAATAGAATTTACATTGTCCACAGATTCATAATGTTAATTTTGAAACGAATATTTTGAAATTCTGAACAGTCGTCAGAAATACAAATCAATAATTAACAAAAGTTATACTGTGTAAAATAATTTTGCAAGACATATTTACAATCGTAGATATTACAATCGGGAAGATATTTATGAATGTTTATTTATTGTAGATATATTTACGTACTAGTAACATTTCCGCATTAGTTTCTTAGATTGAGATAATTATTTCCGCAAGAGAGTTGAATTGATGTAAGCGGCCAGAGTTGTGCCGCGACCTGTACGACGCAGCTGTAGAATGTGTAGCATACGCCGCAGGGGCTGAGATTGGGAATGGGACCTAGGAAGCTGGAAGCTGTGAGGAGGGTCAGTGCCCGGGGAACACAAAGACCAGCCGACGTGCCCACGGCCTTGGGTGCCGTTCCAGGAAGCTACCAACCTTTCCATCATGGACACACACACTCACGGGCCGATGACACACTTGCCTCCACACAAGTTTTCAATTTGTAATTTGGCTTCACGCGGTTATTCGTGCAGGACCACACTGCACTACTAAGTATTTGTATAATGCTGTAACAACAGTTCATACTTCTATTCATAGACCAATGGGACAACTATTTTCTCTCTAGTCTTTTGAGACATGGCTGGACTTATATAAAATAATATTAAAGTGCGATACTAATAAAACTAGTTAATTTCGACTCTGAACAACGATGGGTTTTTTAGTTTAAAGCCATTTTAAAGCATGATCTCAGTATATATTTGAATAAAAAAAGATACTGTGAATGAAAATCTTATTCTCAACTTATTGTATTAAAAACCAGCACATATTATTTTGACTTTTCTTCTACATATTTGAACAGTCACAGATAAAAGTTGCTTCTTCTACCGCAACTCGACTGTATGG
The DNA here is from genome assembly GCA_037074705.1 of Zhengitettix transpicula. Lineage (NCBI taxonomy): Eukaryota > Metazoa > Arthropoda > Insecta > Orthoptera > Tetrigidae > Zhengitettix > Zhengitettix transpicula. Next base: position 28,952,847 of record CM073596.1, read on the forward strand.
ATTTTCATATTTAATTGTCTCTTCATTTTTCCGAATTATACTTCAACAAATTAATTTTTCCATAAATAAATCAGAAATACATATAATTAAGATATAATCCCTTGGTATAATATACTGTTCCCTGATAAAGGTAATAGTACCATATTTTAGTTAACTATATAGTGAATTATAATTTAATAAAGTATTCACTTGATCAACTCGTAGCTTAAATCGATACATTCGAATAAATTTTAACTTAGAAAACTTTTCTCAGAATTATCAAATAACTAAACTTAAATGCTAAGCGTTATAAATATGATAAACTATTCTTAGCAATAATTCTTTTTACAAATAGTATTAATATTAGATAGAAATATATAAGATATTAAGATAGAAAGTAGTTTTACGAGGTAAATCATTTTGGTTCTCTTCTACTATTATACAAATGCTTTAATAAAACATCACTACACATATTTTGGACACTTAAATTATTTTATTGATAATGCAAAATAGATATTCTCTTGGTCCTTTTTAATTATAAATTTGGTGCGATGCTGGGTATTACTCAAATGTTCGTATTTATAATAATTTTAAACTTCATTTTGGTTCACATTTTAGAGTGCTTACATTTTTTTTCTAAGCTTACTATTAATCATAGAACAACTAATCACTTTATAGAATGTTACAGTTTCCCCAATTAATATTTTGTAATTTAATTTTTTTCTCTTGTCTGTTTTGCTGTTGCTTATGTTTAAAAATCGGCTTGTAATACATGTGAGGTCACTGTATTCATAAACAATTATCACATACAATTACGTGTATGAAGGTATATGTTTCGATCTTCTGGAGATATCATTCTGACAGCTCTTTCGTTGCTTATCTGTCGGACCAGATATACGAAAGTTAATTGCTTTCAAGTCTCTTTCTCTCTCTCCGCATTTGGTAAAGTCTTTCTTGTACCTTTCATAGATGTTTCAGTCACGAACTAATTTGGCGTACGAGATTAATTGTAAGTGTTCTTGTTCGTGCAAAAGCAAGTCTCTCATACATACTACCGGTTCTGAAAGTAGGAGGTATTTAAGAAGTGAAACCTAGGTCAAGAGTTAGTATACCTTGAATGATCTTGCCTGCTTCTGTAAGTGTAATAATACACGTGTCAAGAAGATAGAATCAGACGGTTAATACACTTCACGTCTGCAATTAAAGATGTGATGTACACTACTGATAATTTTTCGAGTAAGTCAATTACTATGAACCACAAATATAGTTATAAACGAAAAACTAAATTTTTCATGTTTCTATACTTAAAAATGAAATAGTTGACTTCAGTAGCATAGGAAAGTATTTGATACGGAAGGGTTGAGGAGGGTAGCCAAGGGTTAACTAGGGCCCCCGGTTTATAGTTTAAGGATCCAACCCGGCTTTCGCCTAAAAGTAATGCAGGACAAATCCTAGAAAACCTGCATCAGTTAGGGCGGGAATTTGGTACTTGTCCTACGCCTTTCCGATGGCGGGAGAGGGGTTTTCTGGGAGGTCGCAGCTTTCCCCTCCTGTGCCTTGACCAGTTTAGGACGCAGCTGGCCGACTATTCCAATGGGAATGAGGGATGCTCTCTCGCAGAACCTTTTCGGAGTGATACGAAGGGGCTACCTTTGGGGATGCCTCTTCCTCTCCGTTTATGAACTAAGGTTCCCACAAGCCGAGGGACCTCGGCCTGTTCTGAGAGGTGTATGTTCCGGGGTCACAGACCTTGGGCATACGGTAAGAGTTGTCCGCTATTCCCATTGGAGTACTCGGCCAGCTGCCTCCTAAACTGGTCCAGGAACAAAGAAGGGAATGCTGCGTCCCCACAGCAAACTCCTCTCCCGCTATCGGAAGGGTGTGGGACATGTACCAAATGCCCGGCCTACCAGGTTTTCTAGGTTTTGTTCAGAATTACTTTTAGGTGAATGCCCGGTTGGATCCTTAAACTATAGCCCGGATGCCCTAGTTAACCTTGGCTACCTTTCTTTACCCTTCCGCATCCCCCCTTTCAAATCCCTTCGTATGCTATTAAGAAGGAGTTGCCACCATATGGATTACCATCATGTAGCCTGTTACCCAAGAAAAAAAAATTACATGAACTGCTGTTAGAAAACTATGACAAGTTCTAACTAGCTCCTTTCAAGTGGCTTAGCAGAAAACAGTCGAGGCATTAGCTGAATGGAATTGTGTAGGTATTTACACACAATTACTCATTCCTTTTGCTGTTACTACGAATGATAACAGATTTTGTTCGAAAACAAAATTATGCTTGAATATAGTTCATTTTACTATATTGAATCAATATTTTTTAATAAAAATTTTAAAAAATTAACAAGAGAATGTTTTATAAGCAAAAAAAAATCTGAGGAAAAATAGAACACTGGAAAATTATTCGAGAAACTGAACATCTGAAAGAACAGAATGATAATGCTTTATTTCTCGTTAGGAATGGACGTAATCCACTCCAAACGTAAGAATACGGAAATACCGATATTTCTGAACCAGATATTTTTATTTTCTTCCTTCTTTTGTTCATTATTTGTTAACGACGTATGTTATATTTTTTCTGTTAGTGTCTTACAATACACAAGTTTGTTAAATCCCTTGTATTTTATAAATTAAATCCTTTGAATATTCAATCTTCAGTATTCGGTTCCAATGTCCTATCGATTTATGCTTTTATTATACTGGTTGAACAATGTTCCTCATTGGCGTCATAGTAGTGTACATCGTGCATTTCCGCTTGTGTTAGGCCACTTACGTCACACGTCTTCCTTTGTAACCCTGTTTACGGATGACAGCCGCGCCGGCTAACAGAGGTGAATTACACCGCATTGTTTGCAAATCCCCGACTCCTCCTTGCACTGATGGCCTACTCTGTCGAGTGCCTCTGTGCTGAGAGATGTGACCTTGCCGCGACCTCTGCAAGGTTTCCCTGCAGCCTTGACGCCGAACCTGTCTAAGCCTTGTGCCTTCCTTTGCCACTCACGCACCTGCGCCTCTACGCAGACATGCTGTTAATCCATAAGCTCTTCAAATCCAATAAGGTGCTTTTCACTTTACGTAAGTCTTTTGCCATTTCATCCATATAGGAAAATCCCGTCGGGGTCTATTTGAAGCGTTCACTCGGTTGAGGTTACAATACGATAAATATAACCTATTTCAAATCAGTTTAATAAATTATTCATCTATTATTGATGTTATAAGTCGCAATGGTTCGCAATACAGGAAATCGTTTGACCTAAGAGATGTCAAATTATTGAATCCGACACGGAGGCTCAAAATCCGGTCATTAGCCTTTCACCTGACTCCCGGTCCAATTAATATTATAAACGTGACGTCACAGATTTAGCTAAGAATTAATTTTGGTGTGTTCGTGTTCTAAACTCATAGCTATGATTCCTTATGTATCACAACTACGAAAATAACGTTTTCGGTCGAAAAAAAAATTTTAGATGCGAGAAATTAATTCAAGAACACGTTCGTACATCTAAAACTGTACCTTGAGGATTCAGTATTAAGACAATCACAAGTTTGTATTCTTTCTGGTGTTTAACGCCTTAATTCAGTGCTGCTGTTGAATGACGATTGAGATTTTTGTAACATAAAGTTAAAAAATTGAGAATCATAGTGTGAGTTGTCCAGATACTGGTTTAAAATAAGTACTTTCTCTTGGTATGTAATCTTCATTTACCTTTTGGTGTTTCGCCAAGAGAAGCAAACCTGTTACTTGCTCATGCGGGACAGTGCAACCGTTCACTCCGATTCGCTCTAAAATAGATTAATTTAACATCATTTGTAAATCCGAACAGAATAATCCATTCAACTTCCATTGTTTCTCTAATACATATTACAGCAAACTCCTCTCCCGCTACCGGAAGGGTGTGGGACAAGTATAATATGCCCGACCTACCTGATGCAGGTTTTCTAGGGATTTTCCCTGCATCACTTTTAGGCGAATTGCCGGGTGAATCCTTAAACTATAGCCCGGAGGCCTTAGTTAACCCTTGGCTGCCTTCCTCTACCCTACCGCATCCCCCCCGTTTCAAATCCCTTCCAATGTTTTTAAAGGGGAGTTGCCACAACGTGGATTACCCTCACGTAGCATATTACCCTAAAGAAGAAAAAAAAATTGTTCCGATTGGAACATTCGGCCAGCTGCCTCCTAAACTGGTCGAGGCACGGTGGAGAAGGGAATGCAGCGTCCCCACAGCAAACTCTCTCCCGCTATCCTAAGGAAGGGCGTCGGACAAGTCTGCTGCAGGTTTTCTAGGGTTTGTCCTGCACTACTTTTAGGCAAATTCCAGGTAGAATCCTTAAACTATAGCCCGGGGGCCCTAGTTAACCCTTGGCTACCTTCCTCTATCCGTCCGCATCCCCCCTTTTCTATGCTATTAAAGGGGAGTTGCCACCATGTGGATTACCCTCATGTAGACTGCTACCCTAAAAAAAAGACGTGATATCTAAATCTATTCTAACCTTTAACGTGAAAAAAGTTGTCGGCGTTACAGTGATTCTTGGTGTTTCACCTTTATACATATTAAGAGTTGGTTTGAGGTTCTAGAGATGAATAACTTGTTTTTCATTTTTTATTTCGTTATAAACTCGTATATTTTTGTTATTTTCTGTGACACAATTCTGAGAATGACAGTTAAAGCCACAGACGCGCCCCCAGCAACGAAGCATAAATCCTTTGGGAATTAGCCTACAGTCACGCTCCAAGTACCCGGGCACGTTTCCTACTCTGGTGACGTCATCACATGAGTTACTGTGCGTGAGGCTTGTGTCTATTTGTCTTGTGGAAAGGAAGACATCCGTCCCTTAGGAGAACATGTCCCGCCAACTAGAAAGTGGGACAGATGAAAATTATTTTATAGGAATTACGAGTGACGACTTGTATTCCCGTTACGGTGGTGGAAAAGACAACTATTTGTGCCACTTCCCAAAGCCATTTTTATGTTGCTTAGTAAATATATCATTTTAGTCCAAATATTACACTTTCCAGGACGAAATACAGAACAACAGAAAGAATTAAGGAATTATAGAAAATATTGAAGAAATAACGACATTTACGAATACTGAAATTTTTGAATGTTTCAATAATATTCTATTAATGAGAACACATAGTTCATTAAAAGATAGACTACATAAATTTTTCTTATATTCATTAAGTCGTCCTAAATTAATTATTTTTAATAGTTTTCATAATATCACAGAGCATATGCACCTGAAGAAATTTAACGAGTACCAATTATTTTGAAGAAAATATTCAGATTTTCAGAATATTATTTAAATTAATTAAAGATAATTGTTTATTAATTAACAGGAATATTAATACCCTTTTTTTAGAGTAACAGGCTTACTGAGGATAATCCACGTGATGGCAACTCCCATTTAATAGCATAGAAGGGGATTTTGAAAGGGGCATGCGGAAGGGTAGAACAAGGTAGCCAAGGATTATTTAGGGCCCCCGGGCTATAGTTTAAGGATCCTACCTGGCATTTCCCTAAAAAGTGATTCAGGACACTGCATCAGGTAGGTCGGGCACAAGGGTTCAAGTTAGTGAAACAACTTTGAGAAGATAAATCTACTTTACGATAAAATTTGAGTACCATCTGACTCATGTTTTTGTTATTTATATAAATTACAATTCTTCCTAGACATAAATAATTTTCTGCGTCATACTTTCTTTGAGACTTAAATTTGTAAATGGAAATGGTATGTTTTTTATGGAGAATTGTGGCAAAGAAATATAGATGTGAAATAAGTCTATTATTAATAATTCTTCTCTTATCTGAGCACAAAATTATAATTTTAGAGTTAGAATGAATTTAACGTGAAAGCAAATAAGGAAATTTTGGTGATTGCTAAACGACACTAGAATGTTCGAAAAATTAAGAGAGATTGTTCCACAATATGACGAAACACCTATATTCATAAAAACTGACTGATCATGAACGAAAAATAAAATATAAAACAAAAAGACAAAGATTTGTATTCCGTTCAATTTGATTGTCACGGTATTATTTTGCTTAACTTATTATTAGGTTACTGTGAAAAGTCCTTGATATCACGAATCACTATTTGTTGTCCCTCCTTCCAAGGCGTGAGAAACAGGAGGCTCCCCGTTGATCCTAACCGGACGTGACTACAATACAAGCCGACTCGCTGATCTTGCTGGATCACCACTAATACGCACCATTGTCCTCAGATACAATCACACCACTAATATCAGAGACATAACTTTAAGGAACGTCGAATCGAACACTGCTCTCGGTAATAGCAGAGTCGCCAAATACTCGTTGAATGTCTCCAACTGAAATAAATTTCGACACAAATTTCCAAGAAATTCGTCTTTCATCAAAAATAAAACGACATATAATCGGTAAAGCTATTGTGAGTTGTAGCGAATAGATAACACACGAACGTTATGATAAAACCAGTATGGAAAGTACAGGGAACCTGAAGTATGTGGATTGCTTTCACATTGTTCTTTCGACACACTGCATTCCATTCCATGAAGTATATCCACAGATTGCTTGTATATTTCAATATACACAATTCCTCAGCACTCCAATTCATGAGCTCGGTAATTTTCATAATAGATTGGAATGGTAAGTATTATTTCAGGATCAAATCTTGATAATTGTCCGCCCGTTCTTTTCTGGATACGTAAAAATAGCAAAAATGTTCTGGTCAATTATTTTACGGCATGGGTCTTTCTGCGCATTTCCTAAAAATTTCAAATTTCTCTATTTACAACTGTTTTATTTAATGATTTGGCTCCATTAATTCATAGAGTGAAATTTAAACAAGAAACTGTCTGAACAAGAAGTCACTTCATGATAATTCCGCTCTTAAACATTAAATAAATGGATCCCTTTTAGTCTAAATATTTTACTTCCATCGAGCAGAATTGTTTATATATATAGTAGTGATTTGTCTACAATGCAATTTAAAATAGTTTTTAATTTAATTTGCCCCCCGTTAAGGCGCCAATTTGTAGTAATTTAAGTATTAAAATGATAGGATGTTTCAATAAGAATCACAATTTTAAAATAGACAAATTAATTTATTAAGGCACAATTAAATTTACTCAAGTTATTAGGGCAAATAAATTTTAATTTACATTATCAATTAATCTTTTACAATAAAATGACTATATCTCAGGGTTACTGGGCCTTTAATACAGAAATACTTGTTAAACAAACAAATTTTATCAAGCTATCATGGGATTACATCATCAATAGATTATTACAATGCAAAATATAAAATATGAACTTTAAATTCTGAACGAAATCGAAAATCTGACGACAATATCTTTATTTATGAGTTTACAAATAGTAATTCTGTGGAATTTTAAGTTACTGTGTCTAGTACTCAAGGAAATTGCCTCGTTCGTACACAAGCACTTATTGCACTTTATAGACACGCCATTTTTTATCCACTGACTCTAATTAACACTTTTAGTTTTGCAAACGTTGGTTCACTGTTCGTTTAAGAAATCCTATTAGCTCGTTCCGAAGATTGCTAACTGCTGGATGCAGTTACCTGGGCTCCCAAAAATCGAAAAAAGTGGTGTAAATCAAAAATATTGATTTAGACTCAACACTCTTAATATTTAGCGTTGAATCTTACGTAGTCATCCAACAGACTCTAACTTGTCAAATGATCTGTTGTTACATGTATCCAGGCACTTTCTGGGTTTTATACTTTTCGTCTGTCCACTTTTATATTTCCAAGGCGACTTTACTGGAGCTCGCCTCCCCACAGACTCTGCCCTACGTTTAGCGAACCAACCTCTACAATACCCACAAACATTGCATTCTTGCCACATTCTTGTGTACGACTTGCGTGTTTTATGCCGCTAACAATGCGAGTCCAAATTTTTGTTTATTAATTATTTCATTTTCATTACCACAATATATATATATATATCTGATAAAAACTCTCACGAGTTATCGTAGGAGACCGAGTAAGTTCTACATTAAATTATGAATTTTATTTTTCTCCTCCGTGAAAAATATCCCAATGTTCCCGAAGATGCTTTGACTTTCTCGCCTCGCAATGGCAGGTATCACAATCTGCGTAATGGCCCCGTTCTCAGTCATTGTGGGGAAAACAAAAGCTCGTAGTGCGCCCCAGATCTCACTGAAAAGTCACTGTCATCGTCTCATTTTCGCTGTCATTGTTTGGCGACCTCCCGCACGACCTTGCAAAATTGCCCAATGTTTTGAACGAGAGATAAACAGTTGGGAAAGCTGTCAATTATTCGGAGTCACGTTTCGTACTACTTGTCTAGGTGTAACTGGTTTTATAAAAGAATATCCGCAATATAACTATTTTCCTCATAATTTACTTCAATAAAAATTTAATAACACATGAAGCCTCGTATTTCAAATCTCCCATAGTTTATTATTCAATATCACCTATACAACACATTTTCTGTGCGTTTAAAACTACAGGTCAATATATGAATCTAAAATAAATGATCTTAATATTTGGAATTGCAAAATTACAAAACTGATGTCTGCTGAAATTAAATACATGTTTGATTTAAGTTGTAGGAAAAGATGGGACAAAATTTACTGAAGCTATATTTTTTATGAAGTGGATTACTCGATAATTTTAGGAAATAATTATTTCCGTTAGTATTTTCGTCGCATTCACAATATCTACATGCAGGACTGTATTATGAATACGTGTTACTATTTTCTATTCCTCTCTGTCACAAGAGTGAAATGTTCTATACTCTTTAAAATATATTTTATGCAATCTTAACAATATGTGGGACACCTTTGTTGTTTAGGAGTTTCCTTTCTACACGAGCGTTGAAGTTCCCAGGTAGCATCAACCAATGCAGTCTGCTTTTTTAAATTTATTAAAATTGACTCTTAGTCTGGAGACTTTACAATTGTAAATAATTTTATTGTTTTGTTTATTAAATATTTACAAATTGTAAATACTTTTATTATGTTAAATTATCACAACTGTAAAGTCTCCATACTAAGAGTTAATTTTAATAAATCTTTAGGATCAATCTCATCATCGGGGAGGGTGGGGGTTAGAGTTAGGTAATTCCGGAGTGATTTAGGAGCAGGAGGACATTAACTAGAATTTAGAAGAGCTCAATGGTTGGATTTGGATGGTTATTAGGGACTTTGTAGATTTATGAATTATGGCAGGAATTAGGGGAATTTAAGGGGGAATTTGAGGTTAAACGGAGAATTTTGTTTTGTTTTGTTTGTATTTTGTTGGAGTGAGAATAGGCAGCAGATTAAGGATACATAGAGGAGTCGTTTAGTGCTAAGCAATATGGGAGATTTTCTGTTGATAAAAGGAAAGAGTTGTTTTATTTTGTTGTTGATTCTGGAGGTAATTTGGCCTACGTGTTGTTTCCATGATAATTTGGAATCTAGGATAACGCCTAGGTATGGTATAGTTTGTTGGATAGGTATTTTGGTGCCGTTCAGAAAAAAAGGATTGGATGAGGGAATGTTTGGTTTTAACGGATTGTGGATTTGGTAGGGTTTATGCCGATTCTCCATTTTTTGCCCAGCTTTCAATATCATTGAGGGCGATTTGTAGTTTATGGCCATACTTTGTAAACAGTCACATATATTATTAATAGTTGATTAAAATAAATTATTTGAATATATTCAAGCTGTATGTTCCTCTAGTAGACCATTAATAAATTAGAAGAGGTTTTATTTATAAATGTGAACACTGGCGTTTATTCATCAATATATATAACCTGGCTACCGTGAAATATCGGTAGATTAATATATCTATATAATAAAAAAGGATGTATATTTGTATGTATGAATGTATGTATTTACGTTGTTCTTTATACAAATTTTATCGCGTGGACAGAATGCAACAAAAATTGGTATACGTATTCTGCCAAAATCGAGAACCGGTACTGTGGGGATGAGAAACCCGTAGCATAAAGGTGTAAAGAATTATAATTGATAAATGTGATAATTTTGTGTTAAATTAATGTGCATCAAGAGATAATTTTATCCAGTAATTCTCCATGGCATTATAATAATAAAAAAAAACAATACGAATAATTAACGATCTTTGCGGAAAATGTATGTTAATTTTCGTGCCATATTAAGTGACTCCAATATGGCGACCATTTGTTTACATTGTGAATTTAGCGAACAATTTCATCAATTTAATCATTCGTAATATCTGAAGACTGAGGGACAATTATATCCTGCAGTACGCAATACCGTGTATTTCCTTAGATATTTATTGTAATTTAATCCTATGCCTTTATAGCTTCTGTGTTGGAAATAGGTTGTTGGTAATGGTTTGTCACCAAGTTATATCACTGAAACTAATCTATAAACATAAAAAATTACTTTTATATTTTAAATTTTGTTTTCAGCTCCAAAAACCTGTTCACTTAAAAGCTTGCTTGTGTTTCAGCACCGGACTTCGGGAGACGACTCTCCTCCCGAGGGCGACGAATGGCAGCTGGCTCCCAGTCCCGATGGTCTGGTAAAAGAAGTCCGCGAACGAACCGTGACGAGCAGAGAGGAACGGGAGGAGCGCGTTGAGACAGAGGACGTCAAGCATCTCGGTGACCTCACTGATGACGTAAGTAACGTGACTCATTCGTATCTTTCACCATACCCATAAAATAAAATTGACACAACTTATATCAGTTCTCAAAGTATCATTGACATGCTACGTCTGTCATTTTAAACAGTCACCAAACCTTTAAACACCAAAGGGCTGTCCAAAGTTACAGGTTTCCGGTCCTATGAAATCAAAATCATGGCAATTTCGAAATTTAACATTTTTTATTTGGTGATTGTTAATCAGGTAATTCCGGACGATATCAATTGGGTGTTTAAGTTTTACTCTGCGGTTTTGTGAAGCAGGGGGCTGGTTACCGTAGATGATCTCATTGGTTGGATTTGGATGGTTGATAAAGCTTTTTATTAGGGACTTGGTGGGTTTATGAATTATGCGGAGAAATTGAACGTATCATGATGCATTTGAAAGGTCATAGTCTTTTGTCATTTTTTTTATGACTAGTAAATGTTAGAAGGCAGTCTGGTGAAGCGGGTCTCTCTCTGTTGGCGTTCCCTATGAAGCCTTTAGTGCAATTAGGGAGAGGCCGCTGATGGATGACTGGACCGAGCCACCCGGAAGAAAAGAGCCAAACGACAGTTTAAAATCCCGCTGACTACTTCGCCTCGCCCGAAGTTGAACGACCTGTGAATACGTCTGCACGTTTGTGGACAACTCCTACTTCCCAAGACTACATTTGCAAGTCCAGCATTCCAGATGCCTAGGTGACCTTCGGAAAGCGGAAGTTTTACGTTAAAAATGAAGAGTTGACCTTTCTGGAAATGACCAAGACAGAGAAGACAAAAAAATTATCAAATTTACAGACTTTGGAAGACAGATTTGGGAAATGTATATCCTCATATGTAGATAAAATTGTTTGTTGACTATGGCGGAGATTGCTGTCGAAACGTTGTTATTCAATAAACAATTGGTCCGGGTTGAGACCCGAGAATTTTATCTACAACACATTCACCGGGAAAACCGTCGTTGTCTTATATCCTCATATATTTACAGTCTGTCAATATTTGCGACACATTTTTAAGTATTGTCATACCGTTGGTCACATTGTATGCATCTGATCCATTAAATTCCACTTGAGAACATGCCATTTTCTCAACTTCCCCACCAGAGATCCTATAAATTGTTACATGGTGTTACAAAATCGTAATTATATATTTTTCTTAAATTATATGTAAGTTCTTTTTTTATGTAACAGGCTACATGAGGGAAATCCACATGGTGGCAACTCCCCTATAATAGCATACGAAGGGATTTGAAAGGGGGGATGTGAAAGGGTAGAGGAAGGTAGCCAAGGGTTAACTAGGGCCCCGGGCTATATTTTAAGGATACTACCCGGCATTAGCCTAAAGAAATGCAGGACAAACCCTAGAAAAACCTGCATCAGGTAGGTCGGGCATTGGGTACTTGTCCCTCGCCCTTCTGATAGCGGGAGAGGAGTTTGCTGTGGGGACGCAGCATTCCCTTCTCCGTGCCTCGAGCAGTTTAGGAGGCAGCTGGCCGACTATTCCAATGGGAATAGCGGACAACTCTGAATTCTGTAAGCTATATTTGAAATAGCTGTATGGATATGAGTAATACAGTTAAACAACTGCGTGCTCTGCTCAGCAAATAACTTCCGCTATTTTCCGCTCTAATTAAAAATCTGACATTATTTAAATTTGAATGTATTGAAATATTACTTGATATTGAATTTTTAACTATTTAAGAATTAAAGTTTGTGCAAATTGTGTACGAATAAAAAATATAAAACTAAAACGGGATAAGGCAATTCGAAGTTCTTATATGGTTACGTTAATTACGTTATAACCAAATAGCGAAATAAATTGAAAGTTGAATTCGGTGTCATAATTGATCCAATATTACTTTTCTTGCTAACAATCATAAATAACGTCACTGAAATGATTCAAATTGAAATTATTTCATGCATTAGTAATTATTAAACTGTTTATCGAAATTAAAAAATTTAACGTCTGAAAATTAGCCAAATATAGACACTATAAGTGAACACAACGTTTCTGGGATCCTAATCCATTTCATCAGGTGCGAACAAGAGCCTAGAGCGACACAACTGCACTCGTCAGGTGACAAAACTGAAAAAGGCTCTTCTTAGCACCTGAAGAAATGGAAAAGGATCCCAGAAATGTTCTTTTCACTTATTTTGTCAGTATTTGGCTATATTTCTTATTAATAAAGTGTTCATTCCCCAAAATAATTGCAAAAATTTATCAAAAGTGACATCAGTCGTAATGGATTTATTCTATGATGACATTTTTGCCTCCGTATAGTCACGTTAGGGAAAGGATTTGATAATTTACTGTACTTATTAAAGTTAAAATCTTACTGCTGCAAGTTTTTTTTCCAGTTTTGACGTTTTCCAAGAGTTCTTACAATTTTCTTTCTCACAAATTCATGTTTTTCGTAAATACATTGTTATATTTAGTCACGCAAGAAATGTGCTATCTTCGTTAATTAAGTAAATATTCACGGTTGTTTCGAAGTTTGTGCCTCATAAGCCCGTATTGATCGTAAACGTACATATTATAAGCATTTAAATAAAAAAAATGTCTAGTTTAGATTTTCCTGGTTCATTGTTAGTAGCATCAGTAACTTGTATAGTTATCTACAGTTTCCCAAAATTACAGTTTTTGGATAAATCACTGACAAACACAACTTGAACGTAATTATATAATGAAATGAGGTATCCTCAAATATCTCAGATGCGGTAAAATAAAAATCTTCACATTATATATTGCATGTATCACGGGAGAACCTCATTAAGTCGGAGAAACAGACTGTAGTTTATTATGGATTTCTTTGAAGTTCCTCAAGAACGTGAGTATTAATGACTATTACGCTTTTTTTACCGCAGGACTAGAACACGAGTCGCTGCGGGCGATGCAATTACACAGCCTCATTACTTGTCAGATCATGAATTTTTAGGATCCGAACCGACCGAGTGTAGAGTAATAATAGTACGTAGACGCCGCCTATTAAAGCCTGAGCGTAGTAGGTTCAATATCTCTGGCCTAACGGGATTCTCCGCTCCCGGATACGAAGGAAAGGGAGCCGATTGGCCCAGGAATATTATCCACGTAGGGATGGTAATTGGACCGCAAACAATAAAGGCGGCGTATCGGGAACCTGTGTTCCTGTGAGTGGCGTTAAGTGCGCTTTCTGCGCAGATTCCACAAAGAGGCCTAAGGCCGACCGAGAGGAAACGCAGTTAGCTCTGTACTAGAATCTACAGTCATAAGAAATACATATTTCAAGATTTTCGGTACGTTCCCAAAAGGATAGCGGCATTGGCAAAGGTCCATGGTCTCCGTTACTATTATAGTAATAACATCAGTAATCTTAAAAAAAATAGCAGTGTAACAGTTCAAGTAAAGATTTAATAGATGTGTTGCATTCACCAGTAAATATTAATTACTTGCACGTTTTACCCGTGTTAAAAGATTTCAGTTTATTCCCCCCATATTTTTTTCTTCTTTATTTGAGATAAATTCCCAAAACTTTCTTATTTTTGTTCGTTTACGAACTTAATTGCCACAGTTACTCTGTCTTTTGAAGTATGGAATATCTCTTCAATAATTGTATTAAATAATTACATTGAATAATATTAATAATTTTCTTACAATTTTGATTAATTAATATCAAATTTTACAATTTATGAAATCTATGTATTTTAAATAATTTTGGAGGAAGAGATTCAAATGTTTATTTTAATAACACCCTCTTGCCCATGCCAACAGCCGGCACCACACTTAGGATGGCGAAGTCCTACTACAGGGATTTTTTTTGTAGGTGTAGACAGGCTCTGTATAGGGTAATCCACATGGTGGCAACTCCCCTCTTATAGCATAGGAAAAGGATTGAAAGGGGGATACGGAAAAATAGAGGAAGGTAGCCAAGGGTTAGCTAGGGCCCCCGGGCTATGGATTAAGGTGATGCAGGACAATACCTAGAAAAAACTGCATCAGGTAGGCCGGGTATTGGGTACTTGTCCCACGCCCTTCCGATGGCGAGAAAGGGGTTTTCTGTGGGGTCACAGCTTTCCCCTCTCCATTCCTTAACCAGTTTAGAAGGCAGTTGGCCGACTATTCCAATATGAATAGTGGACAACTCTTTTTCATATATATATTTAGTATCCAAAGCCATTTAGAAACTGCGTTTTTCGATTCCATTTAGAATATGAGTGCCCGGTAAATTTTTTATTAAAATTACCAAAACAATTTTTGATATAATTTATTTATTTCTCGAGCATTGAGAACATTTTACTATCTGCAGGGCGTAGTTGTTTAATACATTTTTTTTTGTGTTAAACCACTGGGCCCTCCGTTCCTTGTTGAGTCCTAAGCGGAACTGAAGCATTGCCACGCCACGTCTCGGAGCGCCTTACACCAGCAATGCTCTATGCGGCGCGGCAAAGGGACACCGACAAAGGCCATAAGTTCATAAATTGCCAATGCAACATTTTTTTTAGGGCAACAGGCTACATGACGGTAATCCACGTTGGGCAACTCCCCTTTAATAGCATAGGAACAGATTTGAAAGGGGGGATGCGGAAGGGTGGAGGAAGGTAGCCAAGGGTTAACTAGGGGCCCCCGGGCTATATTTTAAGGATCCTACCCGGCATTCACCTAAATAAATGCAGGGAAAACCTTAGAAAAACCTGCATCTGGTAGGTCGGGCATTGGGTACTTGTCCCACGCCCTTCCGATAGTTTTCTGTGGGGACGCAGCATTCGCTTCTCTGTGCCTCGACCAGTTTAGGAGGCAGCTGGCCGACTATTCCAATGGGAATAGCGAACAACTCTCACCGTATGCCTAAGGTCTGTGACCCCGGAACATACACCTCTCAAAACAGGCCGAGGTGCCTCAGCTTGTGGGAACCTTAGTATATATATACACCAGTTTGCAATAATCGACTGTAGTTTATTACACTAACACCGTTTAATACAAAACATAATATTATATTGTGCAATGTGACGGTTTTAACATATATATTTCAACAAATAAGGCACTGTTTAAGATGTTTAACATATATCTCAGCAACTACAATTTGCAAATCCACACACATGAATAGTGCGCCACCAAAATTCGGCAAAAAAACGAATTTTGAAAAATTAAATCACAGTTAATGGTGTTTAACACAAATTTCAACAGTTATCATTTGTAAATCCCAAACACAGAAACAGGCCGCCGCCAATAAAAAAAACTATTTTTGGAGAAGTAAATCACCGTTTATGGTAGAGATCCGACGATCTGAAACACCGAAACTAACCGCGGAGACGAAGGCAGGTGCTGCAACTCCTTACAAGCATCGGGTAAAAAATTGGAATTTCCAATACGGAGTCAGTCCACGCTACTTGATGACCAAGTGATCCTGATATGCTTTTTGCTGGAATCGGCATGATTTAACAAGAATACTGATGCAATAATTGTAATACTTAATTACATACCCGTCATATGATAAAAATGGCGTCCTTACTTCTCTAGATTTTTTTAAATAATGTTTTTCTCCCGCGGTTCATTAAAAACAACCAATCAGCGATTCTCCTATTCCAACGAATATTTTCTTTCAGGCAGAACCATTTAAGAGAGACAGAGGGGACTGCCTTTGGGGATGCCTTTTCCTCTCTCCGTTTTTGAATTAAGGTTCCCACAATCCGAGGCACCTTGGTCTGTTTTGAGAGGTGTACGTTCCGGGGTCACAGACCTTGGACATACGGTAAGAGTTGTTCGCTATTCCCATTGGAATAGTCGGCCAGCTGCCTCCTAAACTGATCGAGGCACGGAGAAGGGAATGATGCGTCCCCACAGCAAACCCCCTATCCCGCTATCGGAAGGTCGTGGGAGAAGTTCCCCGATGGATATTTTCTATGGTTTCTGGAAATACGTTTATATCATTGGAACAGTCGGCAAACTGCCTCCTAAACTGGTCGAGACGCGGAAAAGGGAGTAGGAGGAGTACCCAATGCCCGACCTACCTGATGCAGGTTTTCTAGGGATTGTTATACATTACTTTTAGGCAAATGTCTGGTAGGATCCTTAAACTATATCCGGGGTCCCTACTTAACCCTTAGTTACCTTTCTCTACCCTTCCGTATCCTCCGTTTCAAATCCCTTCCTATGCTATTTAAGGAGGAGTTGCCACCTTGTGGATTACCCTCATGTAGTCTGTTACTCTAAAAAAACATAATGCCCTATGTCAAAGAACAGGCAACCAATAAAAAATATATTTGTATGTTCTCTGGAAGAGAAAGCTTGCGTATTGAAATATATATTAAAAATTAATGGTAATTAAACATGCTAACATTATGAGTCTCACGTCGCAGACGCCTTTGTTCTACATTCATACCATCGTTGATTGCAAGAATCGCAATGCTATGTCGTGATGAGATTTTTCCCGATTTTGAATTCAGACAAGATGATGAAACCAGACCAAAATTCACATTGTTCCTAATTACTGCACGAAACTGTGATTTTATCGTTCTCGGGAGAGTTTGATCCAAGTTTGGAGATCGCAGTCCACGAATTTTGTTGTGAGAACGGAAGAGTGCGTAATGTTTGTATTCCACGAATCTGGCGCTTTCCATCTGCGGGTCGTGGCCGGGTCAGCTCTCCTCTCACCTCACGTACGCGGGTTTAACCTCGTGGACGTCCTCGAGACCCACTTCGGCGACATCAGCCTGGACACGCGACAGTCCGTCACCTTCGAACTTCCGTCCTCCGGAATAAGCTATTTTTTTTAAAAAAAAAAAGATTTATTAAAATTAACTTTTAGTCCGGCGCTTTTCAGTTGTGATAATTTAACTTGAAGTATTTGATTTTGTAAATATTTAACAAGTAAGCTTGGGGTGCTCTTGGATTTGAGCCTTGTCGTTCCAAGTTTGAGACGAGAGAAACAGACAAACTTGTTTCAAACATATTAAGGTTAGCCGGCATGATGCTTGTGATCGTTTGATCATCGCGGCAACTTCGTGTTATGAAAAGCATTAAGGAAGCTACGTGGATGATGGGAAGAACGGATATTTAGGGAGTGTGTAGTACCAGTTGGTAGCAGGGGGCTAGAGTTACGTAGTTCGGGAATGATTTAGAGGGAGGATGATATCAATTAGGAGTTTACGTTTTAGTCTGCGGTTTTGTGGAGGATGGGGCGGGTTACTGCTCAATGGTTGGATTTGGATGGTTAATGGAGCTTTTTATCAGGGACTTGATGGATTTATGAATTATGGTAGGGATTAGGGGAATTTCAAGGTATTTGTGGAATAACTGAGTTGCGAAGGTACTAAGGGGGGGGGGGATTTGAGATTAATCGGAGAATTTTGTTTTGTTTGTATTTTGTTGAAATGGGAAGAATAGGCAGTGGATCCTCATTTGGAAAATGAGTACGACCATATGGGGCAGATTAAGAATAGATAGAGAAGTATTTTGGTGCTAAGGGATATGTGAGTTTTTATGTTGATAAGAGGGAAAAGAATAAGCCTTAAAGACACTTTTAGAAAATGAAAAGAATTACGGGTAATGTATTGACCAAAATAAAAATTCATAGCTCATAGTTACTGATCACTTGTTCCTTCGTGTTATGTCGGAGGGTTCTCTTTTATAAATCAAGACAGAAAATGGTGATGTATCACGATAGTACATTTTCTTGTGCTGTGGTGATCTATTTAATATAAACATATGGATTACAAGACGATATTTCTGAGATTGAGCGCATATGAATACAAACGAGTTAAATATTCCTGTTGAATATATTGAAACACGATTGGTATTATATATACAGATAATAAATGACGTATTGAAAATTATATTTTAACTAAAAATAAATATACGTTAAAACACAAAGACGTTAATTTTTTCCAAACGATACTTTTATAATGATTCTTACTTAGCCTAATTCTAATATTCATAAATTCTCAAATTTATTTTGAAGGCAGGCGGATTCATTATTATTTCTGTTCGATTAGTAATTTTTTCCCTGTATATATATATATATATATAGTTATAGGTTCATATTTTCCGAAAATCTTCGATATATTGTATCCTCAATATATTGTATCCTCAATTTGTACTTCAATAACTTCAGATATAAAGCAGCTCTTTCTCAGAATGTTTCCGATCTACTTCACTTTCCTCCTACCAATTCATAGTTCGGATTTAAGTCATCTTCAGCTCTTAGTGCTTCTTTTTTATTTATCCTGTCTATTTACTTAATTATCTATTTATATTTGTCCAATTATCTTTTCGCTAATGAATACTTCCTCATATATATATTCGTTTCCCCTTTGATTTAATTAAAATTGTATCGTTATTTTTCTACATTCAAGTAAGGGATTTTGTTTTGTGCAACGTCCGAGACCTTGTCATTTCACATCAACCCACGAGTGCATTCTACAACGAAATTACATTTTTTAAAGTAAGACCTTTTGTATGTGACGGACAACAGTTTGTGTATTGGAAGTGACGTCAAAACTCACAAAATCAATGAGAGACCACCAAGATGTTATCTCCGCTACAACACTTTTAAATTTTATCTCTCATTTTAATTCTATCCTGCTCAGAGTCCGAAAAACGCCATGAGATAAGTTTGAGTCAGATTTAAAACAATCTATGTGGCAAAATTATTGTAAAACTTATATAAACATCAATTTGTTTTCATAAATTCTCTAAATATTTTATTAATTATATTTTAGTTTCATAATTATGTAACGGCCGACCTACCTGGTGTAGGTTTTTCTACGGGTTTCTCTGCATCACCTTTAGTTAACCCTTTGTCTACGTTCTTCTACGTTTCCTCATTCCCCTTTTCAATACCTTCCTATACTATACGAGGGGAAAGGCCATTCCATGGATTATCCTATACATAACCTGTCTACACACACTTCTGGATTATTTTTTTAAAATTAAAATTATTTATAAGATATACACATCAGTTTTCGTATTGGAAGTGACATCGCAACTTAGAAAATCATTGGCCGAGCACCAAGTGGATTATATCATATCATTCCCATTTTCAAATCTCTTCCTATGCTATTATAAAAGATTACCCTCCTGTAACTCAAAACTAAAAAAAAAAAACTGCCTACGTGATTACATCTAATTTGCCGTAGAACATTTTTTTCCAATGTTCACTTTACGAACATCTTAATGTATGTTAATTAGCTAATTTGATATAACCTCCTGACTGACTGAATAGTAGGGTGGTTCGTTCCCTTTGTGGTGTAGCGTAATAGCGACCGGCCTCTGTGTCGCACGTAGCATCGCAGGAATGCGACCCCGACCCCCTCTGGCGACGCAGCAGGTTCGCCGGACTCAGGGCAATGCCATTCACTCAGACCTCAAAACACAGCCTCAGTTCATTTTCACTCAAACTCTAATTTATAAACAAAGTGGGACCACGAAATTGATTCATTGTGCGTATTGAGTGAATGCCACACGTTTCGCAGCGAGGACATCCACCACTCAAAAATATCCTCGCAGGACTAGACACGGAAACCCTTTTATAATTTTGAAGTCCATGCCCTGTTTTTCTATCCCAATTATTAACTTTCAATTTACACTAGATTGGTTCGAAACATGACTTAAAATATTTCACTTCCATAAATCTGTAACCACGTATCTACAAAATTAATTTGTTTTTATTTTACAGTTACCTTCTTATCTTGCGATTTTACAGTTGTGATAATAATGATAAATATTCTATTTAAATTAGTATTGTAACGTGCTGTTGGTGGTAACTGTTAAGTAGTCCATAACAATTGTTGCGTATTAGATTACATTGAACTCTTATTACTAAGGTCTAAATTTAATTAGCTAAAACTACGTTAAAGTGAAAATAATTAAGATATAAAACTTTCGTAATGTTCTTTGACAGACAAAAATTATTAATTACTTTCGAAGTATATGTCATTTTCCATCTTCTGTAATATGTCTTTATTGAGATATATTTATTGGCTCCTTTAATACTCATGGAACAGGACAAGAAAAACAGTACGTTACATACTTAAGTATGAGAAAATAACAATGAAATATTCACAAGTAGTGAAAAACAACAATAACAAACAAGGCAAACCGTATAAAAATAAGAAATATACTAGAAATACGTTTACTAGAAAAATGTCCGATTTATATCATTGGAACAGTCGGCAAACTGCCTCCTAAACTGGTCGAGACACGGAGAAGGGAGAAGGACGAGTATCCAATGCCCGACCTACCTGATGCGGATTTTCTAGGGATTGTTCTACATTACAAATGTCGGGTAGGATCCTTAAACTATAGCTCGGGAGTCCAAGTTAATCCTTGGCTACCATCCTCTACCCTTCCGCATCCCCCTTTTCAAATTCCTTCCCATGCGGCTATTAAAGGGGAGTTGCCACCATGTGGATTACCCACATGTAGCCTGTTACCGTAAAAAAAATCAGCGTAATAAATTATAGTATAAACAGAATCAATTTTAACGGATAGATAAGTGCACTTTATAGTAGTAAGTAAAACTGTAACAAACTCACGGATTACACCATTGTTACTAATGTAATTTATTGGTGAAAGAAATTCTAAACAAACTGTTTACGGCCGGTTAACGAATTTATTATTGCTTCAGACGATAGGCTATTTTTAAATATTATTATAAATATTCTCAGAATTTTCGTCGTTCTGAGATTCATCAGTGTGTTGTTAAAATAGCTTCTAAGATGAAATCTAGCCCTAGAATCATGTTCGTAGTAAGCCAGATTTATCCCTTTCATAAATATAGTCTGCCTTAATTAAGTAGAAGAATTTTTTTTCCTCCCTCAACGCATCTTCATTCATAATTAAACTAATTCGTTGAAACTACTTCTCCATCTGACCTGTCAATGAAATTAATTGACCAAACGCGCAGCTATATATATTTTGTTTAATAGATCTGTTTTGACTAATGAGATATAAATAACTTATCCTTGCGCAACTTAATCTCTCTTTCACGAGTGGCGACTGCAGACGGCTTGTTAGCGTAATCGTCTGGTAATGAACTACAATTACAGACTACGTATATAGTTCATTATTGCGTAAGCTGCAACTCTCACTTGAAACTCGACGCGTATACGCCTTGTGGACCTTGCACTACCCTTCCGCATCCCCCTTCACAAATCACTTCCTATGAAATTAAAGAGGATTAGCCTCATGTATCACAACACTGTTATTTTTATTTATTTCCTATTCGACGTCTGTAAGAAAATCATATGCGAAGACTAAGCTTGAGCGAATATTTATTTTAACTTAATTTTACAAATCTGTTTATCACATATGAGTCAGTCCTTTACTGCAATGTTACTGTTACATCAAAGTTGAAATATAAACATTAGATAGTTATATACCAGTTAAAGATATTTTTAATCTTAGGATTGGATATACGAGCTGTCTGCGAGGGCTATTCTCTCGCAGGCAGAATTTTGTAGGAGAGACAGGAAGGGGCTCCCTTTGGGGATACCTTTTCCTCTCTCCGTTTTTGAGCTAAGGTTCCCACAAGCCGAGGCACCTCGGCCTGTTTTGAGAGGTGTATGTTCTGGGGTCGCAGACCTTGGGCATACGGTATGAGTTTTTATCTGTTCCCATTGGAACAGTCGGCCAGCTGCCTCCTAAACTGGTCGAGGTACGGAGAAGGGAATGCTGCGACCCCACATCAAACTCTTCTCCCGCTATCGGAAGGGCGTGGGTCAAGTACCCAATACCCGACCTATCTGATGCAGGGTTTTCTAGGGTTTGTCCTGCATTACTT
Source organism: Zhengitettix transpicula (assembly GCA_037074705.1). Classification (NCBI taxonomy): domain Eukaryota; kingdom Metazoa; phylum Arthropoda; class Insecta; order Orthoptera; family Tetrigidae; genus Zhengitettix; species Zhengitettix transpicula. The sequence continues at coordinate 28,975,218 of CM073596.1, forward strand.
TTAGGCGAATACCGGGTAGGACCCTTAAACTGTAGCCCGGGAGTCATAGTTAACCCTTGGCTACCTTCCTCTACCTTTCCGCATCCCCCCTTTAAAATCCCTTCCTATGCTATTAAAGGGGAGTTGCCACTATGTGGATTACCCTCATGTAGCCTGTTACCCTAAAAGAAAACTTAATCTTCGATAAACATTTTACGTTGTATTGGTGGAAAATAATCGAGAGATTGTAATGCAACTAACATTTTTTGCAGTTTTATGCTTTTTAGTGCAATAAATTAGAAGTTTATGAATTTTTCCCCATGTTTTAGAAAAAATTGATAAAAATTTCAAGTTTTCTTTATACTTCCTTGGATTTGGAAATTTTTTACATATTTTGAAAATTTTAATATATATTTTTCGACAAATTTTTATTATAATAATTAAGATGGATTATAAAATAGAAAATTAGGGAAGGATTCCATATTTTAAATGCTGCTACAATTATTTTTCTATCATCGACTAATACTTTTTCTTTTCCTCCTCACCTGTTTTTCAATATATTGTTTATACTGTAGTACTTATGGCATTGTAGTACCTTCTTCAAATTTCCGTAATTATTTTCTGGTACATATTATTAGAACACTTTATTTTCTTACTAAATATTTGATAGTTACAGTTTCTCAATTTATAATAGTTTCATTCACAAAGCACTCAATTATTTTTCCAATATTTGTATATGTTTTCTTCAATCTGACGTACGTTTGCACTGAAAAAGACTGTGGGAGCTGTTAGGAAAGACGAAGAGGGTTACCTTTGGGGACACCTCCTCCCTCTACTTTTGAACTAAGGTTCCCAGAAGCCGAGGCAGCTTGACCAATTTTAAGAGGTGTATGTTCTGGTGTCGCAGACCTTGGGCATACGGTAAGAGTTGTCCGCTATTCCTTTTGGAAAAGTCGGCCAGCTGCCTCCTAAACTGGTCGAGGCACGGATAAGGGAATGTTGTTCTCCTACAGTAAACCAGTCTCCTGTCACCGGAAGGGCGTGGGACAAGTACCAATGCGCGACCTACCTGATGCAGATTCTCTAAGGTTTTTCCTGAATCACTTTTAGGCAAATGCCGGATAGGATACTTAAGCTACAACCCGGGGGCTCAAGTTAACCCTTGACTACCTTCTTATACCCTTCCGCACTCCCCATTTAAATCCCTTTCAATTCTATTAAAGGGGAGTTGCCGCTATGTGGATTACTCTAAAAAAAATTACGAACGTTTGTAGCTCGGTAGCGTCTTGAGTTCTCCTTTCTTTCTAGCGAATCTCTCTCTCTCTCTCTCTCTCTCTCTATATATATATATATATATATATATATATATATATATATATATAACACATTTGTATAGGAAAGAGAGAGAGAGAGAGTGAATTTCAATTACCTGAAATAAACAGTTTGTCCTATTCAAATTTAATTTTTTCTCGTCACATTTTTCTCAAGTGTTATATGTATATAAAATTAACAATCACAGCCTTTCGTAACTGGCGTTCTTATCTTTCGCTTATCTTCTCATATCATACCTCAACTTGATCTTAATATCAGACCATTCCTTTGCATATGGCACAGCGGAAGTGCATATTGTTTACGGGAAATAAGGCCGGGGACGTAGGTGCAACAACCTCAATGCAATCAACAGCCACCTGCCACGTCCTATGCTAAATTGCCGTAAGGTTCCGTTACCTCCAGATCTCTCTCCCACTGTGCGCGTCAAACTTACCTGCAACAATTGTCGCTCGTTGGAACGCAGCTCGTCTTATAACGAGTAGGGCGTTTAATAACTTTGATGCATTGCTTCACATGTCTGAGAAAGGGAATGCCATTAATAATTTCCATCTCAAGAAGCAAAATACTGACCACTGAGCTAACTTGTAAAGGAGTTATATAGGCTACTACTAGTCCTACTATCTGAAGACTTAAACGAGCATGGGCGAAAGACTTCCCAAAGAAAGAAAACTGAATTAATGTAAAGAACTGCATAGAACCAGTATTAGTTACAATAACTAAATACTTCTAAAAAATGTATATAAGCAGACACCTGAAGATAGGAATAGTAGAAAAAAGGAATATTTCTGTGCTGCTTAGATTAGAAGTTCCCACGTCGCAACGCAACTTGATTTTTCTGGTAAATTCACAAGCTTAATAGTTGTCAGTTGAAACATAAGGGCCGTTCGGAAAGTTCTCGGTCCGATACTGACACTGCGCTAGTAGGAACAGACCGCGATCGTAATGGTCATTATATGACAAGCTACAACATTCAACTATATTTATGCAATTATTTAATCGTGTTAACCTCTAAAAGAACATGGATATTCGAGTAGGTGAAAACTTCAGCTATAGCAGCGAAATTACATTTGACATAAAATTAACATTCACTATTCGTTTTCAAGGGTATATAAGTGAAAAGCAATCTCCATTTTGGATAATGAACGTTCAGAAAACCCAGCAACCGAACAAGATGAAAATTCATGGCCACAAAATTCGATCTTCTGCACCATTGCAATGAAACAGCTCACACGTTTGCTGTTGAACGGTAAACCATTCGAATTACTTCCACATGCTCAATATTCGCCAGGCTTTCCTCCAAACGATTATTTTCTGTTACCGATTCATTATTCTGAACGATGGTTAGCTTCAAATGAAAAACTGATAGCTAAGACCAAGGCATATTTTCCAAGGTTTGAGAATAAGCTTTGTACTGACTGTATAAATAAACTGGAAAAGTCAATAAAATATTCCAAAGGACTGCATTAAAAGATAAAACACTAAATTGGTTACTTTTTTATTAAGATTATTCTTACCTTGGAGGAGGTAATATTTCTATAACATTCATTTCAATGTTGTTGCCTAATATTGTGACTGGCTTATGTGTAATGTGCTGAATTTATTTCCATTTAATCTATAAGATATCATTCACTTACAATATCTACATGAACAACACAACCATTCCAAACAAACAAAACGATAAATACTTCAAAAATACTAAACCCATTTCAAATCTTTCAATGAAAAAATTACCTTATATATCCCTTATACTTTATATACCTCTTATTTCTCCAAATTAATAATAAATAACATACATAAGTTCAGCAGTTTAAAAAAATGCTCCACAAGATAAATATAGTAGAATATAACATGTACAAATATCACAAATGTGAAATCTTTAGATTATAAATTTCTGTATTAAAAAAATGGAATATATTGACGTTCATTCAAATATTATTTACGCTTTTAACTATAAACACGATTAATAATTATCTGCAATAATTTTTCGCTGTTTTTTAATTAAAAATATTATACAAACGTTTATTTAATCAATTAATAATTTGACATATATGCCACCCGCATCACAGTCACAGTAAGTTGATAAACGCTTTTCTTGATATATAAAATTAAATTTATATTTCGTGTTTGTTGCGTCAAGGAAGCCTGTGAGAAAATTCTCTGCTTCTTTGAGATCTCTGGAGGTTGCTCCCTTTGGGGATGCCTTCTCCTCTCTCTGTTTTTTTTAACTAAGATTCTCACAAGCCGTGGTAACTCGGCCTGTTTTTGTGAGGTATATGTTCTGGGGTCACAGACCTTGGGCATATGGTAAGAGGTGTCCGCTATTCTTATTGGAATAGTCGGCTAGCTGCCTCCTAAACTGGTCGAGGCACGGAGAAGTTCCCACAGAAAACCCCTCTCCCGCCATCGGAAGAGCGTAGGACGAGTACCAAATACCCGACCTAGCTGTTTCAGGGTTTTCTATAGTTTTCCCTGTATCACTTTAAGGTGAATTGCCGTGTAGGATCCTTAGACTATAACCCGGGGACACTAGTTAACCCTTGCTCTACCTTTCCGCATTCCCTGTTTCAGTGCCATTCATATGATATAAGGAGGAAGTTGCCACTATGTTGGTTACCCCATATATAGCGTGTCTTCACCTTCTTCGTGTTCGTTGGGAGTCCGAATATCCTCTAAAAGTAGCTTCTATCACAAATGTAGTTTAAATCCATCAGAATTTCAATCAAGTATACTGTAATAACTGAAAGTTTTAGTGAACCTTAATATAATTCCTTACCACTATACACGAAAAAGAGAGAGTATTGTATTGGGCCGAAGTTTCCCCGCCCTTTAAATCGTTTCTACAGCTAAGCATGTCGTGCGAGGCTTTGTCCCGTTATGACTACGCGTACACGATAAAGAGCTCGTAAAACCATCATGTGACACAATAATTTATGCACAGGTCAAGCTACTAATTTTTCTCTAGAGCTTACAGAAATGAATTACGACCTCTTTCTTTCCCTTATCCCATGAATCTTTATGTTTACTAAATAATGTGAAATATATTTCCTGCCTGTGTCTCAAAGAGATGCACGGGGTGTTTTAATAAGGTAAGAAATCATCGTCTGAAAAGACGGAGATATGGCGCCAGATAGGGAGGAACGTTGTCCAGGTACCGCTGTAACACAATACTCAATGCAGATCGCTCTTTTGTACGTACGAGTCCGTAGTAAATGACTACTGTTCCTGAACATATTAAATATGCCCGAATAATTTGTAAATACCTTTCTTGTATTGCCCACACAGCATATAAATAATTCCCCTTTCCTAAATCCTTTGTTACTTACATAAAATAAAGACAAACGTTAGGGGAGGAGAATTTAATTCATCATACCGATTTTATATTCTTCCATTTAATTAATATATGTCGCCGTATTTAAAATGTAAACCATCAAGAGTTTACAAAATTTGTTAATCAAGGACGTGTTGTCATAATTTCGTCGTTATTATCTCATAATCGTCCACAATTTCGATGTATAATAATATTGTAAACATAATCTCTTGGAATGGTCATTTGAGATACTAAACATGAGTTAAAGCGGGGTTTTCTTATCTATCCTCAAATCTGCTGTAGTATTAAATCGTTTTCAAATAGAAAAAAAATGAATCCTGAGCATTAATTTTCACATACTACATGCACCTGTTGTCTTCTTTTTTTATGCATTGAATCTGTTTTTTGGGGATTAATTACCATTTTCAAATTGCTAGCTGTGATCTTAGTTTCAGAAAATTCAAGTATATTCTGACGTGTTTCTTCCCTATAATTTGTTGTTCCATTTAACGCTTTTTATATACCTGGATCTATGAAACACATCAACCATAAAATTTTCCTCGCTTTCCCTCACAATTTTTCTCTCTCCGATTCCCATATTAATCCAGTTCATTATTTATTCGTCAGTCCACATTCTTCGTTGACAGCACGTTTTAAATTCTTTTAACCTACTCCTTTTCCGGCTTTTCAAACGCGAACATTAGACTTCTATATAGTTACTCACTTCAGTAACCGTGTCACGTTCAGCGAGATTAGAAAACTACGAATACGACCGACAAAAGTGGAAGTAGCTGATTAATTATAGCCGTCAACAGACCATGCTGAAGGACAGAAAAACTGTGCGGTGAAACTCGTAATTATATTTGCTTCGGTTATAGCAACGTGACAAGGTCCTAGATTCAATTCCGGAATACTGTCAGTTTTTTTCTGACTTATTGTGGTACAGATATGAAAGTCTTGTTAAAGCAAATAGATTTTCTTTGTAAATCAAAATTTATATTCCAAATTTTATTATAATAAACCTATGTAATAACCATTAGCAAATTTTTATAAAGGAAACTGGTCGTAGATATTTTAAAATTATCATTATTTTTCGTCTTGGAGTTCCATAGTTAAAACAGATTGAATTATATATCAGTACTAGCTGGGTGCCCGGCGTTGCCCGAGATATCATTTATGTATAACCCCCGATATGACTCCAATTTCGCTTGCTTTTGCGATATTTTTATGTAACGCTCCTCGAACCCTATCCCTAAATGTGCTCACTTCCCATGCCGAAGGGGGTTGAAGTCATTGACCAAATATATCGGCCGTTTTTACATGTTAGAAGATGACCACTCCCACAAATGTGCGATCATCAAAAAGTATTTATTCCACGCAAAAATCGGCGATTACATTCTCTGGAAATTTCTATCCCCGCCCACCACCTCCCAAACCCGTCGAGATACCCAGGTTGTCACAATTAGACTCAGCGGCATGAATAGTTTCTGAATTGATTCGAATCTTGGTTGATTTGCGTTTTTTTTATTTAACGTACCTCCACACCACCCCTAAGCTTGCTCCCCTCACAGGGGTTGAAATTATACACAAACAATATTGATATAAATACTATCAAAGTAATTAACTCCTGGAAATAATTATCGTAAATATCGACTGTTTAAAATGTTTGAAAATTTCCATCCCCAAACACTCCCGCTTCGGGGACTTAAACAGCAAGTTGAATGTCGTAATTAAACTCAGTGACAACTATAACCCCGGATTGTAATCCAATCTCGATAGTTTCTGCTTCATTTTTATGTAATGCCGCTTCACGCCCACCCTTCAGGGTCCACCCCTCCAAAGCCCGTAAGGGGTTGAAATTATACACAAACAAAAGCAGTAGAAATACAATAAATATAATTAACCCTGAAAAATATTTATTCTACGCAAATATCTGACGTGTTTGTATGTTCCAAAATTTCCGCCCCACTACCCCTGAATCTGAGAGGTAAATGCAAAGTTGAATGACGTAACTAAACTCAGTGACATCCTTACCCTTCGACTTGACTTCAATCTCGATTGTATTCGCGTTATTTTCGTGTAAATCATCTTCACACCAAACCCTAAGGGTGACCTTTCCCCAGGGTGTAGAGGATGAAAATTATATTCAGATAACATCGGTAGAAATACTATCAATATCTTTGACCCAATTGAAATATCGACTGTTTTAGCATGTTTAAATATTTCCACCCCCGCTTCTGGGGGTGGTAGACGCGTCTAATCCCGACAGTGTTTGTTTCCTGGTTGCAAAGAACACGTGAACGAAATTTGGTGAAATTTGCTCCACAAACAAACATACAAACAAACAAACGCCCTGCTTTATTTATTAGATGATACAGTAATAAATAATATAACTGGGATTCCACATTAAACTCTGGAGACGCTTTAAATATTTCCTAGAATTATAGAATTAATTATATTTTAATGTCTACGTGAATGTTTTCAGACGCTCAAATGGGAACCTCAAATTATCGACAAGTATCACAGGATAGAAAAGTACTAGTTGAATAATTGGTATTGGGCAAGGTATTTCGTAAAAGAAAACTAACTTAAAATTTTTCGTGCAATGAATAAAGAAGTTGAATACGTTAAACATTATTCTGCCAGGGCGTTGTTTGTCAAGCAACTGTCAGAGAGTTGGTACAGAAAATAAATAATTTAACATACGTTTTTTCCTTCATTTCGGCCCGTTCTGAACGTTGAGGCATAAAAATAATCCTTAACCACAATTAATAATAAACAAAAATTGTTTTAAATTGCTTATTAATATGACTACATGTAAGTAATTTTTATTTATATTTAATTCTTAACTTACTCCTATTAGCTTTCAATGGCAGTTACAGCCGTCTAAAACTAACATTGTTGTTGACTATATGACAGAAACTTTGAAATAGGCTGTATGATATTAATTTTCATCTAAATTCGTTTTAATGTGAAAAGCGAACACAGTCAACGTTACAGGCATGCAGAAATTTTCAAAAGCGGTTTCTGATTCGTGAAAGTATTTCTTTTTCAAGAAGGAAATTGTATTAGTACATCTGTAAACGATGTATATTTTATATTCTTTAAAAATATGGCGGTATTTATTATATCACTTAACTTTGTCTTTTATTTGGCTATTTCTTTATCAACGTTCAAATATAATTGATATTTATTTGATACATTTTACAATACAGCCCGAGAAGTATGAAGAAGTGTAGTCAGTGAGGTTCCAAAGCTCAAAACTGAAGTAGCCAGTGGTTGGTTGTGAAGGAAAACCAATTTTTATAATTCTGTGTATTTCACGTATATAGTAGTAATTTAGTGTACTTTTTCAACAATTTAGGAACCATAAAAAGACTTACTTGTCTAGTATTAGCTCCTAACGCCATATTCGTCTTACCAAGAGAAAATCATATGTCTCTCTGTATAAAAAATTGTCATTTTTTATAGATTTTAATTAAAAAGAAATATAGCCAATTCAGGCAAAGTAAGAGATAATATAAATACCACACTATAAATACAGCAAAAAATTTTTTTTTTACAAAATCTCTTGCTCTAATTGTAATTCCTGCTACATAGGTCAAACAAAACGTTCCCTTAATACACGTATCTAGGAAAATATATCTAATAAAAAAATTTCCCATTGATAAACAATGTTTAGTCTCCAAACATATCATCTATTCCAAATATACATATGATTGGAAAAATGCTAAGAGTTTAGACTTTCTCAGTAGGTACAATTTCTGACTCATTTCAGAGATGCTTCACATTAAATCAAAATTCACAGCTTTTATATATAAATTATATATATTTATATTATCAATTATTTGGTCTGAATTGGCTATCTTTCTTATTAATTATTTACAATCAGACGTTTTTTTTTCATTTTATATATTTTATGTGAATGCCAGATCGATAAAATTTTAAATCAATCTGTATAACATCTCGTCTTTAATATTTATTTGAATAAATGAGTGAATGTAATGTAAATTATGAAGGGTACTTATTCCATTCTGAGCTGGATGGTTTTATGTTCGTGATCACGTATGACCAGTGCATCACGTCTCTGCGTGACCAGGAATGCGACGAAACCATCCGTGATGAAATTCTTAGCATTCACCTCAAACCTCCTCCTGCATAAACATCCTTAAAATAAATTCTACAGGAAGTGCATACCAAATACACCTTAGTTCTGCAGTTTCCTGTCCGTCTAAAAAATATGAAACATTCCACACAAAAAAAATCTTATATTTCTTTGAAATAGTAATTATTAATAAATGTTTTCTATTATCCACTTTTTATAATTAGCGTTTGTATATTATAGCAAGTTGGATAGTTTAAAATCATGCACATTATAATTTATTGTTATTTAAGTTTGTGAAAATCTTTGAAAAGATACGTGTAATTTAAAGCCCAATTTAAAAAGCGTACTGTGTGTCGTTTAAAGCGAGGCACCACGGTAAAATGAGTTGAACTATGGATAATGATATATATTTTTAAAAACTTTCATTTTTATACATTTTCTGGCATCTTATGTAAAGTGGTGTAGAATAATAACGCCTGTAGTAATTTTCTTCTATGATTTATTATATATATATCTATATATATTATAGTATTTCACTATTAAAACTATCTTATCCTCTTATATTAGTCTAATTTCCTTTCATATCGTTTTATTCTGCATTTATCTTAAACCTTTAATTTATACCAGGAATTTAATTTATAACCCTATTATTACTAATTAAAGTGTATAAGGCCGATTATTAATTTTAGGACTACAATACTTACTTATTTTGCTCCCCCAAAAATTATTTATGGACGGTATTACGGCTGTATAAATATATGGGTTGTATATCTGATTGCAAAATAGCCACAGTTTCGTAAGCGTCGGAAAAATCTCGTTTCTGTTTCTTCATCTGTAATTCGATTCTCTGCAACATAAAAACTGGCTGAGTCTGAATTAAGTTCAACCTGACACGTTTCCACAAATAACTCTATCGGAACATCATTACGACCGTACAGTAAAAAAAAATCTGTTCGAAGTTTTTATATAGAATTCTTATTTATATTTATATATTATGGTTACATTTTTTTATTGATATTTCATAAAACAATCATGCACGGCAATGATATTTAAATTCATGTTTACATTGTTTATGCAACCCTGTCTTACGTATCAGAAGTCTGTAATTTATATATTCTGAATTTCAACTTAAGTGCAAACGGGAATCAAGCTACTAGAGAATGTTAGGTTCATCCGTTTCCAATCAAACTTTATTTATGTACTCGTATATAAAACGTCAACATCGAGTAATCTGAACCGCAAAAAATTTAATAACAATTTACACAGGGAAAACTTACATTCATTAATCATATGTATATTCTTCATGAACGACGCAAAGAAACAGAATATTTATAATATTTTGTTTTTAAAATTATATAATACTTAAGCTACCGTTGAGATAATGCTTAAAAATAATTATTCTACTACAGTAATTAAAAAGTAAACTTTTTCTATCAAATAGTATCGCAATATAGTTTAGATAATAGTCGCTCAACAATAGGAGTTTGAGAAATCATTGAAACTTGAATGCTATTAATAAAAAAAATACTAACTGGGCAGATTTGTAAATAAAGTGAATAATCGACCTAGAGCTATGGCTGTGTGTACTGTGACAAATGGTTTAGGTATGATTGTAGGTGAAGGCGGCCGGACAATGCGTACAAGAGGCTTTATAACTTACCAGTAAGAGCAGTAATTTGGGTGAAGAGTAAAGTTAGACTGTCATTTCATAGCTTTCACTCGACTAAAAACTGCGAAAACATATTCCAGCCTAAGATAAATAAGGAGAATTTTTTATATTAAAGGTAAACTTTATCAGAATTCGCTAATAAATTTATTTGGTATTATTGAAAGCAAAATTTTATTTTCATTGACCAATGAAATACAGCAACTAATTTTGGGCATCTTAACGGACTGTAAAGAATTATTTTTATTTATTTTTTATTTCTATTAAATAATTAAAGTTTTTGATTAATATAAAGTATTTAATGAATATCGAAACAATTAAATGAAAATGCATATATTTTACAAAATTCTAGAAAATATTTAGAACATGTATCACCGACCTTTTTCGTCAGGATGAATTTTCGTGAGAAGATAATGTTTGGAAAAACTTTTGCGATTATATTAACGTATTTTATACAATAAAGTCTTATCTGAATTCCTTGACAATTTTATTTAATTTCAAACAATTGTTTGAGGTCCTATTACAGGGCGGTTGACGAGTGTTTTAGATGTTTTGAAGACGTGTTATTGTAACAAGGTCGCGTGTGCGGCTTTTGCGTAATCGAGGTCCTTAAAGTGCACGCCGCACACATGCAGCCAGCTTCACCTTGACAGACTTTCACTGGACCGTTATAGGAGCCACATAAACAGACACCGCAGGTTTGCAAATTAGACGACTTGATTCTTCGATCCAATAATGGGAAAAACTTCGCGACGAAGAGAACAAAAAAGTCTTCATCCGACTTTGAAACTAGGAAACACGGCGGGATAGAAACTAAATTATCAGCCCAGAAAATATAACTCTGATATTGTTTTCAAGAGTCAGTGAGGCACCGTTTCAGTCCCCAGAAATGTTACAAACTTTATCGTATAATTTTATTTATATTACACTCGTATTCCTTCACCGAGTTGCTCTGTCTGAAGAAGGTAGTAAGCTTAAAAAAAATAAGTAGATAGTACAAGGCTATATTTGGATAAAGGTACGATTTTCCATGAATGAATGACTAATCAGCTATATTAAATAATACCAAAAGTTCTTCAGATCGATCGTTATGTCTGCAACGTTATTCTGAGAAAATGTTCAAATTATATATATATATATATATATATATATATATATATATATATATACAATTTCAGGATTAAAAATATTCTGTACAGAAAGAATCATGCAATATATATATATATATATATATATATATATATATATATATACCATTTGGGAACAAATATTAAGACAAATGAAAATTTAATTAAACATAGGTTCGTATAACCCGTACAGTAGCAAATAATCATTTCTAAGATTAATATGTCTAAAATAATTTAATATAAAAAGTAATTAACACAAGGTTTATTTCTCAATCGAGGACTTCATCAGCTGTTCAATGGATTTAGAAAATATTGGAGTCAATAACTATTAACCATTTCTAAAATTGTTGGTTTTCGCCTGTTACGGATGTTGAGAAAATTAAGAACGGCTACATATTTTAACAAGAATGATATAATATAGAAATTCGTAAATTAAATTACTTAATAATTTACACCGGGACAGCTTACATTCATTAATAAATTTTTCGCGGTTGGGAACCAGACTCAAATTTCTCAACGTTGACGTTTCTGCGGTTATTCTCTACCGCTGTCTTCGGACTATGTCAAATAACTTGTTTCTGTTCTTGCTCTAGACAAACTATTAGTACACATTTTTCGAGGCATGAAAACAGCTAAAAACTTTCTCCGGATGTATAATTACATAAAATAACAAAACGATAAATTTGAATCATATTTTTGGGCATTCCAATCGAGATTTATTTTATTCTTATAATTTTTCCTCCATTTAACTGTCTTTATTCGTTGAAACGGCCCTAAAATACTACATTTCTTAAAAAATTATGCGTAACAAGAGAATTCTTTAATTTATTTTAAATTAGGGAAGTAGATGTTCGGGATAAAATTAAAAATCAATTTAATATGGAAAATAACGTATTTGCCGATTAGTTGAAAATCCATTCCTTTGTTCTAGCTGCGTTTCATTGGCGACTGATTCTAATTTAAATTCGATTTAATCCCAGTAAATCTAGGTTCCTTATAAGGAATTCAAGTAGCATGTATTCTACGTCCAATGAACTGTTGACCGTCCTGTACCCACGACGAACGATAATTTATTAAATATGTTAGTTTTTATTTGTTGAACGTACGAGGCCAATTAAAGGTAAACGCTTCCATTTGAAACGAATGACGTACACGTTATCTGTACATGGGAACGTCGCTTAGTGTATCGATACCGGGACAAGAGCCAATTTCTCTGCTACTTGTATAACAGGAAAACCTCTGGCAGCACAGAAGCTAGATGCAGAATTCACTAGTAATAAACAGTGAGGGTTTTCGTATACGTATTTTTTTAAAAAAAATCATATGATCAGAATTTTAAGGTTTTTTAGGACAACAGGCTACATGAGGTTAATCCACATGGTGGCAACTCCCCTTTAATAGTATTGGAAGAGATTTGAAAGGGGGGCTGCAGAAGGGGAGAGCAAGGTAGCCAAGGGTTAACTAGGGCCCCTGGGCTATGGTTTAAGGATCCTACCCAGCATTCTACTAAAAGTGAAGAAGGACAAACCCTAGAAAACCTGCACCAGGTATGTCGGGCATTGGGTACTTGTCCCACTCCCTTCCAATGGCGGGAGAGGGGTTTTCTGTGGGGACGCAGCATTCCCTTCTCTGTACCTCGACCAGTTTAGGAGGCAGCTAGCCGACTGCTCCAAAGGGAACAAGTCCCTTAATAATTAGTAGAGATCGGACATTTTGACTGCGATTTCTTACAGTATATAGGCGCATGACTGTGTTCGAAATCTTCATATCAAAGGAAATGATTAGTAGATGAAAAAATGTAGATCTGATTGAAAATAATGAATAAGAAAATTAGCCAATTCAGACAAAAAAAGTCTTCGCACCTGACGAAAGGGACAAGGATCCCAGAAATGTTGTGTGGTATTTATATTATCACTTTTTTTCTGTATGGACTATCTTTTTTTATATTCATTATTAGTAGATACTAGTAGAGTGTCTGTATAATACAGTTTCCATCGAAACTAAAGCGGAGAAGAATTAAATTTAAATTTTGCCCGGTCAGTTGTCACCAAATATACCGTCACTATTTATAAATAATAACGATAATAATTATTCTGCCTAAAACTGAATACGTTAAACATTATTGTTTAAAGACTTTATTATGCTACTGGTTCGTGAACGCCATCATAACTCTGTAATTTAAAATATTTAATATTGCAAGTAGAATTAAGTTGAGCCAATGCCACTACTGATAGTGGTGTTTGTTTATTATTACCAAAGTATGTATCGTTAGAAATATTGACGATACCATCGCAAGGAAAAGTATATATTTAGCATGTCCCTCAAACCAGCGAGGCAAACATCTTAATTATCTCTGTCGGATCCGAAGTTGCCAAGCAGACAGTTGTCGCTAATGGACTCTGCACGCTTGTCCGCTTTAGTCAAGTAACGCAACCGTGTCTATAAGAAGTGGTCGGTTCTCTACGAACGGTGATGCGTGGGAAAATACAGGACATCTAGGAAAAAGCTTGAGGTTCCGCAGGGGTGTAGTACCGATCCAATTCCAGGAAGTTGCTTAATAGCTGCGCCAGAAAGAAGTTTCTTCCCGATTGTAAAAAAAGGAGCTTGATTCGCAATGGAAGGATCGAGATTTCACGCAAGGAAACTGACCTCCCGGAAGAAGAAACTAAAAATATATTGTCGAATCAGTAATTTTAATATTACAAAATTGCAACGAAGCAGTTACACATTTTCATACTTCTTGATTAATAAATAAAAATTATCTTCTCAATTATTATTGAAAACAAAGATTTTGTTTACTTTATAATATCCTATACGTCCAATTGTAAGTACAATTGGTTCCACCATCTATATAAGTTTCTGGTCAAGAAACTGGGTTCACGAGTTGGAAAATGTGAACATCATTCCACGGAATTTGTTCCGGATTGAGCCGGATGACTTACTAGTCAGTTTTTTATGTGATTTCTTTGTTCGACAACGTACCGATGGCTTAGACACTGCGGTTACTGAAAAATGTTTTACCATTAGATAACGTTAAACTGTTTGGACACGTGCTTACCACCACAATATCAACGACAGTTTTACGAACAGACTGATGGCGTCGCTACGGGTTCACCGCTTTGCCCAGTAGTGGCCAATTTTTATATGGAACAATTTGAAGAAAAAGACTTAGAATCTTCCAAAAAGAAGCCGAAATGCTTTTTTCGATACGTAGATGATGCATTGGAGCCACGGAATTCATGATCTATCCAAATTCTTAGGAAATTTAAATATTATTAACAACATTAAGTTTACAATGGAGACAGAGAAAAGAGGAACATTGCCGTTTTTGGACGTTCATATCTATAAAAAAAAAGCTGGAGGAAAACCAACGCACACAGACTTACATCTGAATGCTAGTAGTTTCCATCACCCAGCGCAGACAAAAATGGTATTAAAAAACCCTTCTACATACAGCAAATTCAATTTCAGATAGTTTGATTCCTGATATGGAACGTCTACGGCGTACGTTCATTAAAAACGGATATACTCAAAGGGAGATTGAAGAGGCACATAGGAATAAGAAAAAGAAGAGAAAACCTGAGTTGGACCCTATAGCCTTAGCTTTCCTTCCCTATGCAGAGCCAACAACGTCAAATATTGGAGGGTTTATTGGTTAAACACAATATAAAGACAGTTTTTTTTCCACAGAGCAAAATAAGACAGATTCTGGGTTCTGTAAAAGATGACTTTGGCCTAAAAACTGCTAAGGTTTCCATGATTCCTTGTAATTGTTGCCGAAAATACATCGGACAAACTTTGAGGACCATTGAACAACGCTGCATTGAACACGACAGATATATTTGACTAAAACAACCTGACAATGCACGAGATGTGTTTTTCGGACACTGTCAAATTAAAATACACTGGAAAGTGGCACGACAGTGTGATTTTGGAAGCCATAGAAATTAAAATCCGTAGCAATCTTTTAAACAAAGACTCTGGCTTCCAAATCAGTAACGCGTGGAATGAAATTATTAAAATATTACGCGACATGCCAACGCGTATGTCCTTGACACTGTCGTCAGTCGATCCTGAAAGGCCAATCAGATCGCTGCACGGAAACTTGGAGTCCGACGCACACGTCACGCAGCGACATAGTCTGAAGGCAGCGGTGGAGAATGACCGCAGAAACGTCAACATCGAGATGGCTGAACCTGTTTTTTAACCGTGAAAAATTTATATTATATAATAATTTTAATATCCCCATAAAACATAAAGTAAGTTAGCTATACCGAATTTTACATTTTAACTTCTACAAATATGGATGACAATTTAAGATAGCTTCGAAGTTATTAATAGATTCCGGCCCATTTACTTTCATAATTATCTGAAAAAAATATTTTGCATACAACAATGTTGAATGGAACAGTTAAAACTTACATACTAATCATCATGATGATAAATGCGATGTCAATACGTGATAAAAACATTCTGAAGTGCCGTAAGGGTATTAGCGAAATTATCCCATATTTTCGTACAATTTTTTTGTTTATATTGATGTAATTGTTCATCCTCCATTTCCCTGCTTCACGCATCCAAAATGGGTTTGGATATCGCCTTCATATTATGGATAATGTACGTATTCCGGGAAATCAAACTTGTTAGGGGTATGTCCTTCCATTTCCTTTCATTCAATAATGTTCAATCTAATATACTTGATTATGATTATAAATTGACCGAAATTGAAATATGTTTTCCTTGAGACTCTGAATGATTGTTTAAATGTGAATTAAACAAATAAATTAATCATTCACTTACAGAAGTACGTCATCCATCATTCTTGTCACCAGTCGAGACTCGTCTTTAGCTTGTAATAATGAATTTATAGGTGGTTTAATTAATTTAATGAATTATGAAGAATTCGAGCCCCACGTTGTGGAAGCCAAAATGTAATAATCAAATAAAAGCCTTTATTTAATTTGAATTTAAATGAATCTCTCGTTGAAGCGCCAAAATGTAATGATTAAATGGATGGCTTTTAATTAAATAAAAGAATTAATAAAATTTACAAAAAAAAATTATTTATTTTGTGGCAATAATTTAAACAATTACAAATTTAAAATATTTATTTCTCAGGACCTTCACTGGGTTTGATAATGGACACATCAATTATATTTAAAATCTTATTAACAAACAAATCACATTTACCTAAACAATACGTCGACTAAAAGAAAATAAATTAACTTGACAATTAAAATAGAACGAAATTAAAAAGTAAAGAGATTAACTCTGATTAACAATTTAAAAGGAGAACGAAATCTGACTTTTATCTTTTAATTACGTTTACATAAATCATTATTTTGTATTTTGTTACTCACATCTGTCCAGCTTGTTTCCAGCATTCCCTTTTTTAAATCGAAAAACACTACTGCGAGATTTTACACTGATTCTAGTCAAAACTGATAGGATGTCAAGAACTCGGATGATCCTCCTTTTTGTCAGCTATCTGTTGACTGCTTGCCTTAGGTGAATTCTGCTTGCCTTATATTAATTCTGTGGTTTGTATATTTGCTAGTCTTTTACCACTTTGGACTTAAACTGCAACTTTACTATTTCTGGCTGGCTATGGACGTAAAACTGCTTTTACTTAGCAAGACATTTGTTCGATCATATCGCTATAATAGATTTCTCAAACAATTTAATTTTTATGTTCAAACAATTAATGTCCTAATTAATTGGCATTCCAAGCTAAACGATTATTTTCAGTTATTGAAGGAAAAACTTGATTGGACCGTCAATAAATAGTAAATATAGGTATCAAATTTCTAAAAAGAAATCAGTGGGCTTTATATAAACCACGGCACCAAGAATTATAAAGTTTACATTGGCAATGTACGAAACATGATTACTATTAATACGTCCTTATCAAATTCTGTTAACGTATTACAAAAAAATTATTTTTTGTAAAGTATGAAATTAAAGTAAATGCACATTGTTATTTAGCAGATATTTGTTCCTTTTCAGTAAATACCTTGCTCCAAGAACAGGAAAAACAGGCGCGTGGTAAATAGTTAAACCTACAAGAGAAATAAAATAATTCTCCCCCTTCACTTGTCGCGAATGTGAATAAATAAGACAAATAGTCTTTGTGGGAAATAAACAAACGTTCGTCACGGTTGTCTGGCATTCAATGGAGAATTGTCTCTGCGTAATGCCCGGAAGGGAAAGTTGAATAATATCTCAGTCACTGGAGAGACACTCCAACTTGGTGGAAGCACAAAGTCTTTTACTTTACAAACGCATACTTCACGCATAACTGATTTCCTTACTGTTATTTGATTACATAACGTATAATCAACACACAACTTCCTTGTTCTTATTCTTACATTTGTGGCAATGTTGAATTCGAAAAGCGAACAAAACATTGGGAACCAGAAAAATAAAAACAGTAGAAACAATATCGCGGAAATATATATATATATATATATATATATATATATATATATATGTATATATGTATGTAACTCAAACCGTAAAATATTAAATCAGTAATTATTAATAGCTCTGAGAAAATTGGACAAAAGTTATTCTGAATTGTTATACAATAAGGGATTTAAACATATTTAATGAAAATTGTCCTAGACTGGCATTTTTACGTCATTCGTAAATTTCATCTGTGAATCAATCAAAATTACAAATTTTCATCCTTATACGCGTAGAAATTTATTGAATTCTTCAGATCAAACAACCCGACTATTTTGCTTATGGAGCGAATTCAACGGGATTGGTTACTGTTCAAACATAGAAGAACTACATATTAGGAACTGGAATAAACTGTGTCAAGCTCCACATAGATTAATACCGACGAAAAACTCCTCACTGCCTGCCTCATTGCATTTCAAAAGAAAGTAGGTTAAAAGGATTTATCTACAGCAGTTACGTGTAACGTACACAATATTTTACTTAGACGAATTAAATCGTCTGTCACGTAAAAAAATGTTCCGTTGCTCGGAACAGGCGAGCGTCGGTGCAAAGATTTTGGAAAATTGCCTACAACTTTTGTCTTTCGGAAAAATAAATGATTCATGGGGGAAAAATGCAAGAGAATACATAATAATCTCTCCTGCAGCATGTTTATAGAGCCGAACGATCCAAAATTAAAATGGAAAAACTGTCTACCAAAGAAGCTTGAGAGTGCTATTATCTCGCCGAAGAACCTTCCCAGAGCGATTTAAGCACCTTTGGGGATGCCTTCTCCTCTCTCTGGTTCTTTTTAACTACGTTTCCCACAAGCCGAAACACCTCGGCCTATTGGAATAGTCGGCCAGCTGCCTCTGAAACTGGTCAAGGCCACGGATAGGGGAGTTCTGCGTCCCCACAGCAAACCCCTCTGCCACCATCGGAAAGGTGTGGGACAAGTACCCAATGTCCGACGTATCTGATGCAGGTTTTCTAGGGTTTGTCCTGCATCACTTTTAGGTGAATTCCGGGTAGAATCCTGAAACTATAACCCGGAATCCTTGGCTGCCTTCATCTACCCTTCCGCATCCCCCCCTTTAAAATCCCTTCGTATGCTACTAAAGGGGAACGTCCTCGCATAGCCTGTTACTCTAAAAAAATTGTCTATAATTTGTTTCTGATCACAGACATAAGGTGAAACAAAGCAAACTTATAAATATTATAATATATCAGTCATAAATAACATGATCGGATCAAAAATTATCTTTCTCATTTTGTTTTTTCCTAACTACAACTTGAAAAAAAATACATTTAACCCGCAGGATTTCTTTCGTCATTAAATTTAATTTTTTTTATAATGAATAATTTATGAGTTTGGTACGTTTATGATTAATATTCTCATAAATAATTTTATTTAAAAAAATGTAATTGTGTTTCATAATTAAACCTTTTGTAGTGTACACGCTACAAATATTTTCCCGCGAAATCTTTGTCAGAAACTCGGGCTGTATTTCTTCTATAATTTTTATAAAATTTTTGCTTACATCTTTTACTAGCGATTATTTATTAAGATCATTCTCTTTTAACGTAATGCGTAAAATTTCGGCCCTAAAACAGAAAATCCGGAGAAAATCACAAAAATATAACTGTTAATGAGACATTTCATGTTGAAAAATATAAAAATTTAATTATTACATATCTATAGTAATCCATTTCAAGTTTTCAGCAATTTATTTTCAAATCATATTAATAATAATCTCTCTACGAGTCTAATTTGTAGACAGTCTCGTGGTATAATTTATAAGCAGATTGGTCGGAAGTGTTCTTGTGAGTACCTATTAATCTGTCTGTATCGAGGAAATTCTACAGCAAAATTGCCAAGTCTTGTAGTAGTTCGTAAGTACATCTGCATTCCTGTGTTCAAGCAAAAGGCTGGAATCTACGAACAAGTACAGGTCACGTGCTTCCACTAGTAATCAGAGTAAGTCCATTAGGCTTCCGGCTTTACCGCGAATAACAACAACTAATTAGCCTCGACGAACCAGGTCAAAAGGTGAAGGGAAACTCCTTCAATCGCGACACTGGAAGAATAATAAACTTACCTATTGAGTCGTTGTAAATTTTTCGATTTCGAGATCGAATAATTTGAACCAAAACAGCCTGAAAGCAACAATTTAAGGCAGTTGAGTACTACCTCTAAAACTGAACTACACCTTAACCGTATGGTCAACGTCAGAATTAAACTCAGCGACTTCCATAACCCCTGATTCAACAGCAGTCTCAGTTGTTTCGTCATTACTTTTACGGTAACAGCCTTTCACCCTCATCCTCTGGACCTAGGGGCTGAACTGCAACTTACCTGACATAGTGAATATCATAATTAAGATCGTTAACCTCTATAAAACTTGGATTTTACACTAATCTCGGTTGTTTCGCGTTATTTTTGTGTAACTCCCCTCCACCCCATCCATTAATGGTGCTTAAGGCGTTGAAATTATAGTCTAAAAACATCTGGATAGAAACAATTAATCACATCGTCTCCGAAAAGTAATTAACATTAATATCGTTTTAACATGTTTTTAAATTTCACCACCGTTCACCCCTTGGGAGTTTTCTAACGCTTGGAAAGACCGAAAGACACCTTCGTGGTAGTGCTTCCAACTCAACAAAATTCCATCGCAATCGGATGAATGGTTTAGGAGCGCATAGGAAGGACGGACACACATTAATTTCTATATATATATATATATTTCATTTAGACTTTTTTTAAGGTCTAGACCGGCTATGTATATGGTAATCCACGTAGTGGTAACTTCCCTCTTATAGCATAGGAAAGGGATTTGAAAGAGGGGGTTTTGAAAGGTAGAGTAAGGTAGCTAAGGGTTAACTAGGGCCCCGGAGCTATGGTTTAAGGATCCTACCCGGCACTTCGCCTAAAAGTGATGCAGGAAAAACCGCATTTTATACTTGTCCCACGCCTTTCCGATGGCGGTACAGGGGTTTCCTGTGGGGTCGCAGCTTTCCCCTCGCCGTGCCTTGGCCAGTTTATGAGGCAGTTGGACGATTATTCCAATAGGAGAGCGGACAACTCTATTTATTTAGTTCAGAATATTTTGTGGCGATTCAAAGTTTTACATGTGAGCCATGGTATATAATACGCGTTTAAGAATATTTTTATAGGGTGTTACATGTGTAATTTATATTCGATTTAATTGTTCGTCGTAGTTGTGTTTAATGAAAGGGCCCATTTCCATCAGTATCGTACGTCATTTAGCTAGTTGTTCGTATTAAACACAACACGACTGTGTGATATGTTTAGTAGTTCACGTTATGAGGTAGCACGTGGGTGTTCGTCACATATTTGGTTGGCGTTAGTCACCGGCGTTTATCGTATTTGGCAGAGCGTTTAGACGGCCTCTGCCACGGCTGCTCTGCCCTTTTGGAAGTTGCAGACGGGCAATTTCGGTCGGATGCTGTGGACTACCAAGAGACTGGGTAGGGGGGAGAAAGGGGAACTTGGCCCTTCACTCGCGACAGCGGTGGGGGCGTCAGTGAGCTCTGAGACGCAGAGGCGAACGGCGGTGCGGTTTAGCACAGTGGTTAGTGTGAAGGACTTCAGAGAGGCTCTTGAGGATCTATACTTCACCCCTGCCGCTCACCGGAAACGAATACCGGAATTTCCTCTCAAGGTAATACTTACGTTCAATTGGGGAAGACTTGTCAAGTGCCACGATCTTCAATAACTGACTTACGATTATTTATATTAATTACTGAAGTGAACATTTGCCGGTTCAGTGTTGTATTAGCATTAATAAGGTAGGTAATAAATAGTATAAATTTAGGTAGAAAGTTTGCGGAAAAGTAACGCCCCCTCTACATCCCTAAAAATACTGTCATAACTGGATCAAACAATTGAAGCTAGTTAAAAATGAAATCGTTAAGCATGTGCGGTAAGGCCGGTAATTCGTTGGAAGACTTTAAGGATCTGTAATTCACTCCGCCACAGAATTTTTTTAAAAATATTAATCAATTTTTATAACCTTAACTTCGTGTCATTGCTTATGACATCCTCTCAGATGATAAAAATACAGTCTTTAAATTTATGAAATATCGTATCCAGGTGACAGCCGTTGAACAGAAAACGTTTGAAAAACACCAAAAGTCGATGAGGTTTATGTGGTTTATGTGAATCACTGCATATCAGAAAACCTACAAGAGCTTCCTCTAAAGTTAATAATATTAAAATGAAATTTTTTCGAATGATCTCACAATGTTTGATGATCGGAAAAAGTTTCATGGGCACACAAATCGGAGTTGTGCTGTTATTATAAACGATTCAAATTCACTGGGGGATTCAAACCTCCATCACCTCTCAAGTTAATAGCTTTGGCGATTTGTCAGAAGAACTAACAAACATAATCTACAACATTCCTTAGTAAATATTAAAGAAACTCAGCAATAGCAATCATATTAACAAATTTTATGGACACGTTTTATCAACAATATGAGCCGGCGTCTGCAGCGATGAAATATGCAGGAATGACAGAAAATTGTACGTGGCAGTCGAAACGGATGACACTTTCCTGTTATCTATGGCGCAACCATTTTAAGGAACAAATGTATCATTCACATAACAAAAGATCACTTGTGCAGTATTATTTGTAATAATCAAATATATATATATTATATTTATCAACCATCTAATTAATTTTTTAATCAGATTATTTACTTCTTTTAAAAGAATATTAGACAATTCTTGAAATTTTGATATAACAAGTTAAATTCAAGGTTTAAAATAATCTTGAATCCTGCCAATAAAATTGATATACATTCGTTAAAGATATTACAGTAGCTTTGGTCGATTTTCCTCGACATGATCATCTGTTTCGAGGCTGAAGGCCGAAGAGATTTATTGAAAACTGTGAACGGCGTTAACCTAACGTTATGTTGGAACAACAAAACAAATTTGTTTTAGGCCGCAATGTACAATTAAAAAGTTGCTGATTTCTGTATTTCGTGGTGGGCAACCATAGAGAAGGTCTTTCCACGAGTCGGGGATATCTGACCTTAAATATCTTCTGAACAGAGTTATGTGGTTGAAATCCACACACCTGTGGTGGACATAATGAGTACACCGATGTTGTGTTGAAGCAAACACGCTCCACTTGGCTCTTTTCACCTGTTCAGCACGACAGCATATGTATATATGTTAGTCGTATTGAGGACGGTTAGTTCTACCGTGGAAACATGGAACGAAAACCGTAAAAATGTTACGGTAACAGCGATAAGTTTACTGCCATTCTCAACCACTGACAGATCATATATGACAACTGTATTGCTGGAGTTTGAAAATATTACTTTACAGAACATTGATAAAAATAGGAAGAACATTTAGAATGTAAGTAGATCGATTCATACGCATGTCTAAAATTATGATATATATATGTACATATATATATATATATATGTATATATATATAAATAGTTGAGTGTCTATTTGGGACGTTAAAAGTAACTATTATATTTTGAACACTGGTCGTATTCATAGTATATTTTATTATTAAATAAATGTAGTACAGTAGTTAAATGTTTCTTTCCAAAGAATATCTTTCCCTGCGTGCGTGTGAGCAAGGTCGATTGTAAATCGGTGATGTAATAAATTTTTGTTCGCAATGCCATATCCGGGATCAAACCTGTCCAACCTTAACCCCTTTACAACAGTCATATGAAATAAAAGATTAAAAGGAAAATCAAACATTGACTTAAAAGACTGACGATCTATGGGGAATTTTGTTGTCATCATTCGACAACGAATTTTTTTCTGTTGTGTTTGTTGGACCAAATTCAATCAAGGAATCGAATCTGATACAGCTGAGTACATTTACAGAGGCTATGGATATATTTTTAGTATTATTCTTAATCTTTAAATAATGATTGGACGTTTAACAAAGACTAGGAATATTAGAATAATATGGCATATTAAACTAGAGAAACTGCTGTCAGAAATATAGCACCGGTTACGTCCATTACTTAACGATTCGAAACAGAATTAGAAAAAAATGAGCAACAGGATTATTAGTAAGACGTACAACATGTACACATGCATACAATATTCCATTGATGAATGAAGAATTTGGTTGTTTAAAATATCGTTGAAATTACGTAGTACTTTATTTTCATAGTATATGCAGTACCGAGTTTTAGTAATCCAAATACAATCCATAGCGAATAATTAATTCTAACTTTACTTAACCCCATCAGTCTTGACTTGTAATTCGACACACTATATATTGTACCTTCATATTCGATTAGATTTCTTATTCAATAAATTAGTTCTCGGTCGAGGAAATATGAAACGTCATATTATAATAATACAGGAAAATAATATATTACAGTTACAAAGTTTAAAAAACAAACATTGTACTTTATAAAAATATATATAATTTAAAACGACGTTAAAGATAGTAATGGATAGAATTGAATAAATCAATCATAAATAAGGTCAAATAAAAAATGATTATTAAATTTAATGTCTCAGTCTCAATGTACTTATCAGGTTTACATAAAGGAAATTAAAAATTACAAATATGATAGCACAATGTAATATTATTGGGTAGACAAAGATTATAAAAAAGACGAAATAACAAAGATAAATGGTTGTAAAATATTTTAATCTATGATACAAAATTTTTTAATTACAAAGATAAACATTATAATAGGTTAGAACATTACATACAGATTTATCATTGAATTATGTAAACAAACAGACGTGCTGTTCTGAGAAGGTGTAAACAAAAACTTTTTAAATTTTTTTGATATTGATGAATATGGCCTAAATACCAGTTTATATATATATATATATATATACATATAAACTTTTATAACTGTGAAAGGGTACTTTTATAATTAACTAGCTTGGTGCCCGGAGTGGCCCAAGTTGGATTGGAGAACATCTTAGCCGGCAAGCTGTATGTTATAATTAAAATCAGCGACATCCATAATCCCTGATTCGACTCAAACCTCGGCTGTTTTTAATTTATTTTTGTGTAGCGCCCCTTCACCCCCACCCCTAAGGGTACTCCCCTTCTTTTCTGAAAGTGGTTGAAATAATACATAAAAAACTTCGGGAAAAACACTATCAATCTAATAACCCCGAAAATTATTTAACTGACGCAAATATTGTATCTAAATATTGGTGGTAGACGTATCTTAACCCCAAAAATTGTTTTTTTTTGTTCATGCACGAAATTAGGTCCTTGTCGATTTGTATGCGGTATAATGGTAATTAAAGAAATGATAAGGATATTAATCTTCAATTTTCATTTGGCTGAGATTCCAGTAGCAAATGTTACTTCGATTCCTGTCAAACAAGAAAAAGAAAATAATTCTGCACTTTAAACCTTATAATCGTAAAATAATAGCAGAACTTGATAGGACACCAGCAAAGTATTTTATTAGAGTGGATCTAATCTGTCCTTCCTATCTACGAACTCTTTCAGTGTGTAATATGCTCCGTTAATTAAGAAATATTTACAACTATTTATAAATAAATTTTGCATAGTTACAATTTTTATTTCGTCCGGAAGACTAATGTATAGGTTTATCCCGGAATACGGATGATTCATTCAAAAAGACTTAGGCGATGTTTTTCAATGTGAACTTGAGAGATATCTCTGGTGTTGTAAAATGATTTTTGCTGTGTTTAGGTAATATAAATTGAAGTTTCTTCAGACAAACTTTAATATTTATATAATATACGTACAAGGCAAAATTAAAATCCCAAAATTCCGAAAATGAGACTTGCAACTGGCATTACAATCCGGACACGTCCTCTTTTGAAGTTTAAAAATTTGAACGACCCCAGTTTGCTATTACGTAAGACACGACAATGAAAATATGCATGATATACCATTTTAGATGTAGATATGTCGCTTTCCCGAACGAACTCTCATAATGTGAAGCAAATTTTACTATTTTTTTCCCGAGTTTCTTTACGTTTTGATTCCATTTGCAGAAAATACAAATATTATATTTAATTGTAATGCATCATTTTTGAGTTTATCCAAGAAACAGAGATTTATTTCAATAGAGGATTATATTAAATCACACAAATCACCGGGGTGTAATATAACTTATTGGTGTTCTGTAATATTTTATGCTAAATAGATGTATTCCTTAATTTTTGTATATAACCAAAATCTTACAGTACATCAGAAGTGAAAAATAAGTCTGGATTTGTAAGATGCCGAGACGACTCATCACTTAAATTCGTGTTTATATCGTTTATCACTTCAGGAATTACGGATGCGTGAAGTGTTCGTACGATAACGTGTCGTGTTAACTCGGTAGGTTTTAAATTTCTGGTCGTTATTTTGATTAATTAAGTGAAAAAAAATATCGCTGGAGGGCATTCTGGGACAGACTAATTAAAGTTAGATAATAAAGCATTCCGTTTACAGCTCAAATAAAAACCGTTTCCTCTCGAGTGGCGCGCCACACATGTGACTAAGAGTCTTGATATTGTTATTGCATGGAAGACATTCCGAGGCACATTAAGTGAGCTCCAAAACAAGGTCCTGAAGGCACTTGCTGTGTGCTACATATCTCGCACCACCGGCCGGCATAACTTTCTAAACAAGCAGGCGGCTCTGCGTGGCGCTGCGGCAGGTATTCCATGCTGCATTACATAACCCCTGCTAGTTTGTTGACACACTTCTCCCGCGAGTTTCCGGCTCACTAGCACTGTCACCTCCTTCCTTTTTTTACGCGAAATGTCAAACTTTCTCAAGATAACACTCTGTAGAATCGAACTCATTATAATATGAATACGTTTTGGCCTGGTGTCGATCTGACAGAATCGGCACGTTGCGTGGACATCGACTAGTTACACCAAACAGTGAACTACGGACGCCATGTCTGTGGACTAATATAGGTACTTCTGTATTAAATTATCCGTGGAATTAAAAGGACTTCACATCAGTTTAGGCGAGGATTACGGGCTGAGAAAAACGTTTTTGTTGGTCCTGTCACAATCTTTCAGTCAGTATTGCCAACAAAGTTGGGAGATAAATAGAGGAAGGCGATATAGAAGGGTAAAAATAATTACAGGTGGATGTTATAACCTACACATAGTAGTAGCTAATTCTTTTATTATTATTAAGGTCAAAGCATACAATAAAAAATTTTAATTTAACAAAATATTTCACCTTTTCAGGTTTTACAATAATGGTATTAAAATTATTCATAGTATAATTGACTGTATTATTGAATCTTATCTTCTAATAAATAAAATAAATTGTTTGTTTGTGTGTACGTTCCGCATACAAATCCACAATGACCTAATTTCGTACATGTGTTCCTTTCGAAAAAGAAACGATCAATTTTGTGTTAAGATACGTCTACCACCCATATTTATATACCATATTTGCGTCAGATAAATAATTTTCGGGGTCAATGAGATTGATAGTTTTTTCCCAGAAGTTGTTTATGTATTATTTCAACAATTTTATGAATAGAAGGGGAGTACCCTTAAGGGCGGGGGTGAAGGGGAGCTTCACAAAAATATATAAAAAACAGCCGAGATTGGAGTCTAATCCGGGGTTATGGATGTCGCTGAGTTTAATTATAACATTCAATTTGCCAGATAAGTTGTACTCTATCCAACTCGGGCCGCGCCGGGCACCCAGATAGTTAATTATAAAAGTACCCTTTCACACTTATAAAAGTT
Organism: Zhengitettix transpicula; assembly: GCA_037074705.1. Taxonomy (NCBI): domain Eukaryota; kingdom Metazoa; phylum Arthropoda; class Insecta; order Orthoptera; family Tetrigidae; genus Zhengitettix; species Zhengitettix transpicula. Next base: position 29,002,902 of record CM073596.1, read on the forward strand.
TATACATATATATATATAAACTAGTACTTACGGCCCCTCTATACCATATTCATCACTATCTCGAAATTTAAAAAAGAATTGGTTTTGTTTACACCTTGTCAGTACAGTACGTCTGTTTGTTTACGTAAATTAGTGATAATTCTATATGTAATCTTCCAACCTTTTATACTATTTATCTTTGTAATTGGAAAATTTCATATCATAGATTAAAATATTTTGTTACTTCAAATTTTTATAATATTTGTGTACTCACTAATATCTTTGTACTATTATATTTGTAATTTTTAATATCCTTTATGTAAACCTGATGAGGGTCCACATTAAGACTGAGACGTATTAAATTTAATAATAATTTTTGATTTGACCTTATTTATATATTCCATTTTTCCAGTATGGATCTTTTGATAATTCAGTTTGGACTAACGAAGTGACAAATGCTACATAATTTTAAGAATATTAAGGAGATGGGATAAATTTGCTACTATTGAATAAGTTTTTTTTCCGTAATATGTCACCTACTGACAATGTCTTTCCAGTGATTGAGGCCGTTTCTAAATCCATCATGGACACATCGAGAGGTTCCCACACCTCACAGGTAGTACGACACTACTTTATTAAATCCACAGACCCATTTCAATAGACTTGGTTTCACCCCGGAACCATGTTATTTGTTGATTCTCTTTTGTCTGTCCTGGTTCTTCCCACCTCAACTGCTGGTCAAGATTTTGTACGGCTTCCATACACTTCCAGTACATCTTATTGTGTCCAGATCTCCGTGTATCAAAGGAGGACCGAAAACATAATAGGCATTAACAAGCATCTTCTTGTTAGGTTCCGGGCCGTTGGACTTGGTCATGAGTCGATTCAGCGCTGTAGTCACCTTCGCCGCCTTCTCAATTATTTGCTGTCAATAGTGATTCCCAGATGCTTGGTCGGAGGCCTCTGAAACGCTGACGTAGCCCAGGATTCAGTCGACCTTGGCCCAGCAATTGGTGCGCAGAAGACGAACTTTTGTTTCTTCCTCTCCACCGATACAAGCCCTGGCGCCTCCGGCACAGTGATGCCAACATTCGCGGACGGCGTCACGAATGAATGAATATCTAAAACCTGCCTGCGCTTTCGGCTGAAGTCTGTAGTCATAGACAAATATAGTACTGAGACGAGTAACAAATAATAACAGTTGATTTATCAGTAAATACAGGAATATCTCAATCAATCGACGACATGAATATTGAACATTCCGTTATTCTGTGAAGTATGTCTTACTTTCAACAAGCTTTCAGGTACGTTTTGACTGAGGTTATTCAGTATCCTCTAATCAGAACCGAGGGAAGAAAATGCGATTCAACCGGGCCTAATAACATTGCAAAAAATTTCTAATAATACTAGTTGCAAATCCTCCTAAGTGGTTCTGGTTTCACACCTACACATTGTTTCCCCTAGAAAAAAAAGCATGATTAAATCTAAATAAACCCTCTTTACTTTTTCTGAAAGTAATGAAAAGTTATGGAAGCGCCATATACAAAATCGGTCAACCCAGTGCACATATTAATATTGTTTAAAAAATATATTTATTATTACAAAATGAAAAATTTACGTCTGATTGAAAATATGAATAAGAAAGATAGCCAATACAGACACAAAGGGTAATATAAATACCACATTATATATTTATATTACCCTTTTTGGCTGTATTGGCTATCTTTCTTATTCATATTGTTTATTACAGTTCAACGATTAACGCTAGTTCCAGAATTTGTTTATTTAAAATTTGTTTTTAAAAATGTAAGTATAATACATATTTTTTACTTAGTTTAGCCGGAAAGGTCGGCTCTTGATACTTTCTGGGCTTTGCTACGAATTAATATCAGTACCTCCAATCTCCCAGAAAATCTTTATCACCCGAATGTTTATTACTATTTTCCGCGTAAAACGTTGATATTTGCCACCTTTGAAACTCGTGTGAGTTCAATTTCAGCGAGCGTAACTATTTGTAAACGAATTACATAGAACAAATCTCACGACATAACAATGGCCTTTCGCAAACAATTGATCCTAAAATTTCAATCTCAATTGAGTTTTATCAATTTTAAATAACTAAGATAGTTGTACTATAAGACCTGCGGTCCTTTATATATTTTCGTGTTAATTTATTCGGAATCCTTTAAGAATAATAAAACCTGATTCTGAATCCAATTGAAAGGAGCTTTGTGAATTTTATGCTTCTATTAATTTTATACATACTTGTTCATTTATTTTTTACACAATTTCATCGAAATATATGTTAATTTTCCGTTCATTACTAGTTTAAATTCTTGTCGCTTCTTTCCATGATTATGTAATTTTATAATTATATCAACCATGTTCCACCACATAATAAAAAATGTTGATTTCTAAATTTAAGATACAGTATGTAAATATGCTTTAATGATTAAATAATAAATTTACTTTCTGCATTTTTTAAATCTCAGTTACGTCTAGAAAGGTTATATTAGAGTGGCACGATAAAATACGTTGTATATTGAAAGTATTTATTATTAATATTATAGTCTGGCTAAGTTACTCGATTTAGTCGTTAGAATGGTTTAAAAAGAAAAAAAATTGTACATTCTATAAACAAACTTTACTATTACTTGACTCTGATTTAATTTGTGTATGAGAGAGCCGGTATAATAAGGTGGCATGACGTTACCGAGTGGCATTTGCACTCTAAATAATCGCCGTGTACATAACCTCGGCTACCATAGCAGTATTGTATTACATATACTAGTAATTAATTAATGTAAAATGTATTGTCCGTTTAAAATAGCCAGCATGTGCTTTGTATACAAATAAGTTATTTAAAAATTTAATGCTTCAGATATTTTGTGTGCACGTGAATATCGATTTACTATACCTTATATATATATATATACATATATATATATATAATACAGTAACTGACGGAACTAGGTCAATCCTGGACCTTCTTGTTACATTTCGAAGATACAGTAAGTGTTTGAGACTTTACCACCTGGTTTCGCAATTCTGTACCAACTGTCCTGTAATCGAGTGCACACCATATGTATTTATTATTAAAAAAAATACCCGTTACCATAGATGCCTTCCGAGCTTACCCGAGATTACTCGACAGAATGCGATAATTTACAATAATATTATTTTATACATATTTGGGGGAATTATACCAAACATTTCACCATATATTTTAAATGTTTTTATTTGATTTATTTTATTCTTCGTATGAGAAAATAAGGTTCCGTCAATACATAAAATTAAAATATACTAATTGGATTCTACAATCATAAATAATAGGAAGTTAACATAAAAATACTGAAATTCGGAAACTCAAATTTCCCCGTCCAACGTAAGTAAAATATATTAATAATAACAAAAATAATAATTCTTTAACTAGACGAATGGAATAATACAATATTTACGGTTCCATTAAAAATATTCAATATGTACTAGTAAAATATTAATGATTCGAAAATTAACTATCATAAAATATATCATTTACACATCATACAAAACTTGACACACGCACACTAGGAGGAAACACATTTATATGCAGACACCTAGTTTTTTTTAATAAAAAATATATGTAGTAAATTAGTATGATGTGGAGATGAAAATTAATGGAGTTATGGAATTCTAAGCATATTATGTTTATGGCACGTGGAAAAGTCGGAATACGTAATATCTAACAACCCCAATAATCATGGACACACGTAAGTTATTGATAGTTTTTTCAAAACTTTACACTAAATTAATCTCTTTCATTCGAAAAATCGTTTTTATTTTGCTACCATAAAAGTGTATTTGAAAGTAAAAAATTCTCCAGCACTCTGGATGATTTATTCTACTGAAGTGCCATTTTTTTCAAAGTAATGAAAAAAATTACGTACGACATCGCCACCCCATTGGCCACATTCCACGAAACCTCCACCACTGTCCCACTAAACCACATAGCCAGACGAACTTCTTGCCATTCTGTCTTCTGAGAATCACCTCCCGCAGAAACGTGCAGACTTCTTTTTCTCGGTCTGCCTTGCATCTGAATTCTGTTGTCTGCAGCAGTTCCGCTGGGTGCTGCTGCTGCTGCTGTCTGGCTGCGGAGAGAATTCGTCTTCTCAGGCGGTCTGATTCCGATGTAGCAAAAAAAGAACGCACGAGTTCATGTAGGTAAATAGTATTCACAATTAAATATCCGTCTTATAAAATCACAACCCCTTTTGTTGTTTCAGCAGTCTGGAAGACAAAATTTCATCGTAAGCACTGTAGTCGTTTATGAAATAAATTTATTCTCATAATCTTCCATAACATTGTCTTTATAAATCTTGTTTTATTACGATCTTCTTTGAAATTAATTACTTGGGTTATAGGTCTAAATTATTATACATTATAACTTCGATCCATCGATTTTAGGTTAAAATAATACAGGTTTAAAATAAAAAATTTACGCCCGATTGAAAATAATTAATACGGAAAATAGCCAATACAGACAAAAAAAAATGTAATATAAATACCACACAACGTTTCTGGGATCATTGTCTCTTTCGTCAGGCACTAAGAAGAGCCTAGAGAAATACAACTTCACTGGTCAATCGACAACACTCAAAAGCGACGAAAACGCAACGACAATGAGAGAGCCGAAGGGTTAGCTTAACAATAGGGGAGCAACGACAATAGGAAAACAGTGCAGTTGTGTTTCTCTAGGCTCTTCTTAGCACCTGACGAAATGCACAAGTATCGCAGAAAAGTTGTGTGGTATTTATATTACATTCTTTGTCTGTATTGGATATCTTTCGTATTCATTAATACAGACTTAATATTAATTTAAAAAATTATTTTTAAATTTCAGAAATATGACAATATTATTTTCTTTTACTTTATATATAGATAAATTTTATTTACAGCTACTTTGGGTAAAAATTTTAATACCGCTCAACTCTTGAGGTTAAAGGTCCTAAGAATGCTGCAGGTAAACTGTCTCAGCTTTTAGTAATGAGAATTTACCCCAACATTTGTTCTTAACCCTTTAGTAAGAATTTTCCAATAGTTGTCATTTCTCGCCATGTAGGTCGGTCCAAGTAACCTTGCCTTTATTTATGATGCAGAGTTTTCAGCTCCCCTTCCCTTCCCTTCAGGGTTTCCCGTTATTACAATATGTTTTGCGCAGAACGATAAGGATTCAAAGGAACTAAACCGTATTTCACAAAGCCAACTCATGCGAATTACACCCTATTAATCTATCATTTTAAGAAGACTGAATAATTTTATTCTAAAGATGATTCAGAAAAATAACATTATTATAAATAAATTACGTTAAATTTTAATCAATGTCAGGGACGAATCCTTGCTTTACATTTTTTTGGGGGCAACAGACTACATGAGAGTAATCCACGTTGGGCAACTCCCCTTTAATAGTGTAGGAAGGGATTTGAAAGGGGGGATGCGGAAGGGTAGAGAAAGGTAGCCAAGGGTTACTAGGGCCCCCGGGCTATATTTTAAGGATCCTACCCGGCATTCGCCTAAAGAAATGCAGGGAAAACCCTAGAAAACCTGCATCGGGTAGGTCGGGCATTGGGTACTTGTCCCACGCACTTCCGATAGCGGGAGAGGAGTTTGCTGTGGGGACGCAGCATTCCATTCTCCGTGCCTCGACCAGTTTAGGAGGCAGCTGTCCGACTAATCCAATGGGAATAGTGAACAATTCTTACCATATGCCCAAGGTCTGCGACCCCGGAACATACACCTCTCAAAACAGGCCGAGGTGCCTCGGCTTGTGGGAACCTTAGTTCAAAAACGGAGAGGAAAAGGCATACCCAAAGGTAGCCCCTTCGTATCTCTCCTAAAAGGTTCTGCCTGCGAGAGAAAATCCCTCGCAGGTTACCTCCCCTTGCTTTACAGAAAAAAAAGTTACCTTATGTGATTGACAAAACATTAAAATTGGGAGCAAAAAACTTAATTCTATCAGTTATAAACGTATATAGTAGCAAATTCATGTATTGAATAATAATGTTGAAAGGTTTCTAAACGTAACGCTGAATGCATTGTTGCAAAGACGATCTCTCTATGGAATTTCAGAGGGAATCGTTTATTGAGCTTGGTAAATTTATTAATTAAAAAAAGATAGTAAAATATTGCTATTCTTAAATGTGTCGATGACCTGGCCAGTGAATTCAGGTTTAGAGTCGAGACTTGATTAATGTCCCGTCAGGCGCTTCTGATCGTGAAAGAAGAAGATCCGAGGCTTATGGATTTTTTTGCACGTATGGATGAAGGGGTCAGTCTGTCTGACTACAGTAATGCGATTCACGTTCCGTCAAGAGTTAGTTGCTTTTTGTTCCGAGAAACGTGACTGAATGCATTGCTTGTTCAGTTTCCTCGCCATTGCCTTCTATAAATACTCATTCCATCATAGAGATACGATTTCACGCCACCTGCACAAGGGGTTCCGCCCACCGACCGCCCGAATATAAATGTTGATGGGTCAAGTGCCTGACTCTACGGTGTAAATGTCAGGAAAATAAATACAGCAATAAATATGGAAGGCATCCGTGAGAGCACTTCGTGCACGGTTCCGTTATAGTTTTGCAACCATCGCCGGAGAGTTTGATTTACACCGGCGGAATAGAATTCGCAACACAATTTCTGTCACGAATCGGTGATGTATTAAATATAATATTCTCTAAGGATTGGGGGGAAACTAATTTCTTCTTCTAAATAGCTGGTGCTTGAGGAATAAACGATTAATTAACTGCGGTTCAAAGGTTCAAAGATTTTATCCATTGTCGAATAGATGATCTTGCAATATCTAGTTGAAGAATCTCGTCCTAATACGAAATATTAGACTTCAAGTAATCCAAAAATATTACACATTCATATAAGTTAAAGCATTGACATTATGTGGAACAAAATAAAGCGATTCATTTTCTACGTGGCTATTTAATTCAAAATAAGTCATTGAGAAGAGGAGTTTCTCCCGCCATCGGAAGGGCGTCGGAAAAGTACCAAATGCCCGACCTACCTGATGCAAGTTTTTCTAGGGTTCGTCCTGCATTTCTTTTAGGCGAATGCCGGGTAGGATCCTTAAACCATAGCCCGGGGGCCCTAGTTACCCTTGGCTACCTTCGTCCACCCTTCCGCATTCCCCCTTTCAAATCCCTTCCTATGCTATTAAAGGGGAGTTGCCCAATGTGTATCACCCTCATGTAGCCTGTTGCCCTAAATATATATATATATATATATATATATATATATATTCTCCATTTCCCCTGGCCAACCTTCGAAAGCGACATTTGAATGCATCCAATTACATTTTGATGATCGAAGTTTTCGTTGTTTTGAATCACTGAGTTTCGATGTTCATATTTATTACATTCCAGCTGGCAATATTTATTCGTTGCTATTGGTTGATGTTTTAAGAGTCATAAAAGATTTCGCTTAATTAACCTCGTATTCTATACGACCTTGTGTAACTTCGTTAGTTGTCGAGAGGTTACGTCTCACAGGCCACAGTTGACAGTTCAGTGAAACTGTAGAAGTAGAGTTACTAAAATCAGTATAATTTTTTTCTTTGAATTATGGACTATTTTCTATTTTTATTTACTCTTATCCTTATTTTCATACTTTTAATTAAACAATAATCATATACAGTACAGTGATCCTTCTAGTTATTCACGTAAAAGTTTAGTAAGTAAGGTTTATATATTTTTCCGGACAATTAACAGCAAAAAATGATTACTTATATCATACCTTTCTCTGTGTATATTATACTGTTTACATAGTTGATGAAACGATAAGCAGGATCTGTCCCAACCGCAGTTTAACTTATAATGCATACAAAAAAAATTGAAAATAATTTTATTAATAACTAACTGGGTTCCAAGAGTTGCACGGGCACTTAATTTTTACACATTTACAATCAAATATGTGAAATTATAATAATATACACATTTAACCAAAATTTTTCGTGAATCTCACTCGAAATAACTCGTCAGTTTTAGCACATCAAATCTATTAAATTATAATGATAAACAATTAATAGATATTGATTTTACCCAAATTCTGTTTCTCCTCCAGTACATACAAAATTGGGCAAAATCATGGTACGTGCCATATTTATGCCATGTCAGTCATTTAAAAGTCAAGCTATTTAAAAGAAAATTAGTTCCACAGATCGTATAATATTTAGTATTGTTTTTTATCATCATTCGATGATCCATTTCTGGATAAAATTATACTTTGTATTCAATACAAATATTTCTGCTTTATTTCATTACGAAAATAGGAACTATTTCCTTTCTTGTGCAGTATCGTCGCGTAGTGACGTCTCTCTCGTGTGTGCTGTAACGTCGTGATTTCTTGACGTGCAATAATGTAACACGAAACGATCAATTTTTTTCACTATTACTCTTTTCATCTTTATGCTACAGGTTTGTCACCCCATAGTATCGTTTCTCGTCGTTTGAAGAATATGTGTACCAATTTTTGTTGTAATCTGGCCAGTCGTTTAAATATGTATAAAGATGACGTAAATACATACAAATATACATCCTTTTTTATTATATAGATATTTGAATTGCCGTATTGATCAGAATGAATAAAAGCCATATAATAAAATAAATATTTAAACCGAATATTTTATTACATCATTTTAACACCAATATATTTATGCATTACAAGTTCTCAGTGACAATAAGATTATTGTTAATAAATCGCTGGTAGTTACTTTTTAATTCGTGAGCTTAAATACTCAATCCAACAAAATTCATTTAATTTTTTTTACCAACGAGGAATATTACGTTCAATAATCATTATTGGTCGAATTTTGTACTATTCAATGCTAAAACTCATATAAGTAACATTAATTCACCAAAAAGCAACGTTTATATGTAGAGAAATGAATTTTAAGAGATAATCCAGGGACATGTAAGTTAATACGCATCTCCCCTCGTGATGTTAGAGGTTATTTTAACAGTTGTCTCCGAGTTATTTCCGACCTTCCTGTCGTGTTTCTTCAGCTCAGGCATTTCCTCAAGAGCGGCCTAGTCTCTTTTATTTGGGATTCCGCCTCCAGATCCCCATTAGTGAGTGAAGAAGGTACTCGGCGAAATCTGAGGCGAGGGCCAGTGAAGACGAGAAGTGACGATGCTGTCTGAGAAGACCTTGCGAACACAAGCCATCCGTGTCACTGACCTCGCCTCAACACACGACTTCGGAACACTGCGAAGCTCGTCCATGGCGCAGGTTACGACATTCACAATGATTTACATACCATCCCGAACAGTTCTATCAGATTCAGAAGTCTGGAGTATTTACAATCACTACAATTTAAAATTTGAAGTACGTCTCATGAGGCGGTATCAGATGTCTATATAAATAGATGAACACTTTTGTCCCAGCATTGCTTACAGTCGAGTGATCTGAAGGTTGTCATCTAAATTTACCGACTATCTTGCTGAATTTTTTTCACCGGTACATGGCCGGACTGAATACAATGAAAATTTTTGACCTTATGGCGAGCCGTCAGAATGATCATAAACCATCCTTTCACAGCTGGAAAAAAAAAAGTATTTTGTTACTGTTTTTCGAAAAACCTGTCGGATGGATTTAAATGAGATTTACTAATTTTTGTGTAAAGCAATAAAAAATAGCATCTTCTGTTTTGAAACAAAATAGCGAACATTTAAAAATCTGTTTGACACCTTTGGCATTGGATCTGTTTGATATACGAAAAAAAAATTGTCTGAAAGGTTTTTCCTGAAGTGATACGACTTTGGGGCTATCGTAAATAGTCATTTTAAAAAAGTTGAAACTTATCTGTCGAATTTTCTTTTCGGTTTATCGTCAGCATATGATTTTTGATAATTTGGAAATTTAAAACTAATTTATGTAAGGTTTCTACAAGAGTTTATGAAGTGATAGAGTTGATTTTGTAATAATATAAATATTAAAGAGGATGAAAGTATTAAGAAACAAAGGAACGACTTCTGCTAAATCAGGAACCAGCTATCATCCGATCATTAACTTCTATTAAATAAAATTTACTGTATGTATGTTTGTGTGTATGTTCCGCATATATATCAACACACGTTGAGAAAATTTCACCAAATTTCAAACACGTGTTCGTGGCGACCAGAAAACATAAACTGTGGAGGTAAAATACGTCTACCACCCCCAGGAGTTAGGGTGGACGGAGAGGAAATTTTCTAACATGCAAAAAAGGTCCAAATTTAAGCGGATAATTATTTTTCGGGTTTAAAGTGATTTATAGTGTTCCAACGGATGTTATCCATTAATAGCATGGGAAAGGAGAACCCTTAGGGGTGGGGTGCAGGGGTGTTACAAGAAAATAACGCGAACACAACCGAGATTGGATCACTTTTTAAGTTATCCCAGTTGTTACAATCGAGTTTTGTTGGTTATTTACACGCTGTTGAATTTTAATTGATAATTTTAGGTTTTGTGCAGAACCGACAAATCGCATTACTTAAAATAATTGAGAACTACTTGTTTTCCTGACAGACACTTTCCCGATTGTCGTTTTCCCGAAAGGAGGATCATTTTTCCGAAAGGTTTGTTTTTACGCTGAGTTTAAATAAGACGACCAACTTGCCACATAAACCCCATATAAACATGTTAGCCGACAAATTTTTGCCTGGATTAAATATTTTTATTTCTCTAGATGTTCTATAATTTAAACCTCTTTCGGGCTTGGTAGTGAAGCAGCCTTAATTACATAAAAATAACAAAAAAATCGATATTGGAGTAAAATCCGGGGTTATGGTTGTCAACGAGTTTCATTTCAACTTGTTTAACTCCGCAAATCGGGAGTGGTCGGGGGTGGAAATTTTATAACATGTTAAATGGTCGATATATGCGTGGAATAAATATTTGTCGTGGTCAATTACATTGATAGTATTTTTACCGATGTTGTTTGTGTACAATTTCAACCTCTTTCGGCATGGAATGGGAGCTATCTTAGGCGTGAGGGTTACATAAAAATAACGAAACTAAACCGAGATTGGATTTAGATTGGGGGTTTTGTATATGTGGCAACCCGGGCACCTAGTTATATTTAAATAAAACACAGAATCTTGAAATGAATAAGATAGGTATTGATGCTGTGAATGGCACAATTTCTTGACATTATATCCCTTTGCTTATGAGAAGTGTTCGTATACTGACATGGTATGTAGGTAATCCCTGCGTTGACAGTTGCTGCAACCGTCTCCTAATCGTTGTAGGGGGGGGGGGGGTCATAGGCCCACCGTGATCGTTGCAGATCCTGTTTTCGCGGTGGCGTTTCTTGTCTTCCGCAACAACACTGCAATTACTGTTCTGGCCAGCTGGGGAGACGTGGTTAGGAATGCCGACGCTCGGCTCGTGATTAATTCTGGCACGCGGCTCCATTAATAAACTCCCTTCCAAACCTCGAGGGCAACAAGCGATAGGGGGAGTTATCAATATCGCTGCAGACAGCATTACAGCGTAAAGGTGGAGCATCAAATATAAACATTACAGGAGGATTCATGTTCCCACTAATTATCGTAATTTCTCCTCTGCATTTCCACAACCACGACCACGCTTCTAAAGTAATGAGAAAAGCATAGAATAAATACAGAAAAAAAAGTATTTCTTCCAAAAGTAGTCGTTACGAATAAGAATATAATTGGAAAATAATAATTGCACATGAATCCTACTTTTAAAAATATCCTAGTTATGTTGAGTAAGACGATACTATTCACTGAGCGCATTTATTTGTTAATTTATTCACTATTACTACTTTTCAAAATATTATTTATATTTAACTGCCGTTAAGCTATGATCAACGGCAGCATTTAATATTCATTCAATCCTATAATTTTGGACGTCGAACAAATTATAGTAACACACAATAATTTTGATCAAGTAATTTTTTGTGCTATAACTTATATAGTTAATGTGTACGATTTATTAAAATTCTTGAAAAATAACTGATCGTTCGTGATCAGTTACAGCTATATTTTAAAAACTTTATTTGTTCATTCCGTGCGAAAAATTGTTCACTATATTATTGGTATCATAATTTCGATTTTATAACATAGGATCAAAATACAACTATAACATAAATATAGTGTTTTGATGGAAACAGTAAACGCTTTCTTTAACGCTGTCTCACATTTTCCCTGTATTTGATTACATTTAATAGTATTTTCAATGATGATATGCTAATAAATAATAAATATAATTTAGTTATTTATAACTAGATAGTTCTGTAAATACTGAAGACTTTCTTAGAAAGCAATTTTTAATGAAAACATGTCAACAAGACACGTTTTGTCGAAAATTATATGAGTTTTAGAAACCTAACGAGTAATTTGTCAAGTAATTTATGGTATACGGGAAAATACTGGCCGTAATGAAGCACTTTTTAAGTTATTCCAGTTGTTACCGTCGAGTTTTGTTGGTTATTTACACGCTGTTGAATTTTCATTGATAATTTTAGGTTTTGTGCGGAACCGACAAATCGCATTGCTTAAAATAATTGAGAACTCGTTATTTTCCTGACAGACACTGGAATAATTTCAACCATACTTGGTACACGCGTCACTTACGATCCAGGAACAAACACTGAGGATTTAAGACAACTGTAGCACCACTGTGTGTGTTGGCGGAAAAGACTGGCAGTGTTTCAAATATTCGAAAACGGCAGAAGTTTTCGTCGAGTACATAGTTTACAGAGTCGCTCAGATGTTTTTAAGGGTCTAATTTTAAACCCTAATGGCAAGGGGAACTTCTGTAGGGGTGGAGGTGACAAATTAATGAGATAATGACGGACTTTAGTGTCGAATCCAGAGTTGTTGTAGTTGTTCAGTTTAATTATGACGTTCCGGCAGAGCTGTAGTTTTCTTAAATCCACAGGGTTTGTTCCTTGACCGTAAGAAACGCGTGTACTAAGTTTGATTGGTATTGTTCCACGCATTAATTAATAACTTAATTTACAATAATTATCATGTATAATAATATAACTAAACTATAGTTTTCGAGAAAACGCACCTTCTGGGAAAATGTTCGATCACGATATTGGCCTGTCGAGCAAACGTCAATCGTGATAATGTCGTCGGGAAAACGTGCATCGGGCAAGTAACTGTCGGGATCTTCTACTCGTCCCGTGATATTTATAATACACGTCATTATTATGCTAATTAGCAGCTATGTCAATTACAGAAAATGATGATGGTTATAATTACTCAAATATGATTAGATTCACTCAGGCTTCATAAAAATTATTCAAGTATTTAACGCACACATTTACGTAAGCGTCGTAAAGTTCGTTTAATTTACGTCCTAGTTTGATGTTAGTGAAGTATTGTCCATCTTTTTCATTATATTCGTCCTGATGTGACTAAATTATATAGGTAAACATTCCGCAAGGATTTTTAAAATAATTAATTACTGTTGTTCGTTGTGACTGCCACCGAGGTCGGCCCAATTACAGTTTATAAATATTCATATCCTCTGTTGGTGGCCATTGTCTTCTAGTGTACACGGCAGTCAGTGATCCTTTCCAGCAATTACTTCTGAATGAGCGCGTATTCCGCGAAGAGGAAGTGACTGTGCCTTACAACTCTCTGAATACGAAGATACCCGTGACACACGAGGTCATTACGACTCGATGGGTGCAATCCCATTAGTCAGCCGTTTTCATCTCCTTTCTATTTTCGCACACCGTACTCTGACGTCATTTACTTGCTCTTCCTTGGTCTGCTCGACTGTGACCATATTATTGTTGGTTCGTTAGCTCCAACTTAGAGGAAATCAATCAAGATTTCCGTCCTGTTAACGAAGCGCTCCATTAATTTCACTGCCCACAAAAATACAATTTATTTGCTTCATCTAATGGTAACGACCTCTTTATCAACGCATAATGAAACTAATTTCCGAGATCGACTCGCTGTGGTGTTTTTATGTATGTTCAATACAGAAGAAACACAACGACTGGACTCTTAAAATGGAAACATATTAAATTCATTTATTTGGACTTTAAAATAATTCACCAATTTTTTCTCGTAACATCCTGCAGTATAATCTTTAAAAAATTAATGGAAGAAATTCTCGCGGCAATTCGAACAATCAGGGAAAATTCTTTCAGCAGTTATAGTTATTTAATACAAAATCAGCATAATGTGACTGCTCATTATTAAGCGACGATACTCGTAGTGTACAGGGTTGGAACTCGGATACATTTTTTTTTAATGTTGGAGGTTACAGTGAAGTAAATAATCCGCCTTTGATTTTATATTAAGGTAAACAACAATTAAAAATATTTCGTCACTTGTTAAGGAGCTAATTAATTCTGCCAGACGAAACCTGAAAAATAAACGGCGGAGCAAGCCAAAATGTCGAAATTAAAATTATAAAACTTAAAACGTCTGCGTAAAAAGTTTACCAACTAGTTAAATAATGAGCAAATAACAGAAGAAATTAGGGCAAAATTGAACACTTTTTGCTTTTCATTTGAGTTCGTCACTTGGTTCGTGTAGAGAATTGTACTTACGTATTTCTAATAACCTGACGAAAGCATCAAGACTCGTGTGTTATTTAATTTATCACTTATTTTTGTCTATTATTTATATATTTTTTTCATTTCACCTACATTGTTTTGAATAAATAACTATAAATTACTAACAATAATCTTGTTCTAGATTCAATATAGTTATAGTTCCTGATTTGCTGACTATATTAAATGAAGTTCTCACGAAACTATTAATCTTAAAGTATTAATACAATTCCTTTTAGTTAAATATGAGCTTGATTGTAGTACATACAAGTTCTTATTAATTCGTGTATTTTTTTTTTAATAATTTAAATTTTCTTTGTTTCAGGTAAGTTGCTTTATCATCTGGACAATACTTTGGTAAGATCTGTACATAATAAAATTTTATAGGTCTCTATAAAACTCAATTGAAAATTCGGCTTGAAATAATTAATGTAAAAAAAGTATATCTAATTTGATATAATTAATTTGAGTTATAATGTGTTCTATTGCGATTGTAGCATTCGTCTGATAAGCTTATACTTATCTACGCGCATTCTATTTTTCTAGAGTAACAGGCTACATGACGCTCTCAGTACCTTAATGTTTATTTGCCTAGACTCAGATCTTTATTATCGATCTGCTAAAAATTCCATTTCAAGAATTTTTTCAAAGAAGTAAACAGACTACGTATACGGTAATTCTCTTATAGCATACGAAAGGGATTTGAAAGGGGGGATGCGGAAGAGAGAGGAAGGTAGCCAAGGGTTAACTAGGGCTCCGGGCTCCGGGCTATGGTTTAAGGATCTAACCCGGCAATTCGCCAAAAAGTGATGCAGGGAAAACCCTAGAAAAACCTGCATCAGGTAGGTGCTTGTCCCACGCTCCTTCGATAGCGGGAGAGGGGTTTACTGTGAGTTCGCAACATTCCCCTCGCCGTACCTTAACTAGTTTAGGAGGCAGCTGGCCGACTATTTCAATAGGCTGTGATATTAATTGCATAAATACGGAATGTCGACCTTATCCTTTTGTTTTTAATATTCTTACTGAGGTTGTGTGTAATTATTCCATAATTTTAAGATGATACTATTTAATGGACATATTTTAATTGTATTCGGCTGTATAAAACGGTTTAATTAACGAACCACGATAGAGCTTGGTGGACAGAACTTAGGATGCCAAATTAATCTATATCAGCCTAAGAAAATTATTTTTGTAGGTCTCCTGGATTAAAAACTGATAAAAGTTTGATTCTTCGAAAAAATAGAATTTACCTGAGACAAGTGAAGTAAATTCCGACTAGTCCTATAAGTTGATATGTGTCGATTTATTTTTGCCTCGGGAGCTTCCCTTTACTCGTTCGATAATAATTGGTTTGCTCAACCTAAGCTTCATATTTGTTGGTATCTGTTACCAATAATTACAGCATCTCGATTCTCACCTCACGTCACTTTCAGACCCCATGGTTTCCGGAAATAAATCCAAATAAGAACGATGTAAGTGGCATTTTGCAAGGCAAGGTACAATTTAAAAAGCACACAGATTTTAAGCAACTGGTTTAATAAAAGTTCAAATATCTGACTGTTTGTTGGATAAACAGGCTGTCACTAAATTATTGAATTCAACTGATTTAAGTTTTTCTTCAATTACTTGTGCATCACTTTCAAATACAATACTAAACGTTTAATTATGCTTATAAATACCGCGAAAGATTTATATGAAAACGTCTGCATATCATCCATTGTATTATTTATACTTTCGCATGTAAGTTCTAGAATTCAATAATTGTAAAAATACCACTTTGGCGTAAAAAATTTACAGGTAAAATTTTGATAGCATATATATAAAAAATATTATTATATTGTAGAACAATTCTGTTCAAGTGGGATAGTGACACTGTACGCTTTTAAAAGGATTTACTCGTAGATTATTGAGGGTACAGGAATAATTCCTACAAGATTAAGTCAACAGACTGTAATAGTTGCACATATATTTATCTATATAAATAAATCGAAAACGGTCCAGTTTGTGATCTGAAGTGCGGTAGTTTAGATTAAAGTTAAAACACATTGGAATTATCGGCTACGAGTAACTGCATTGTCTTTACAGAAATAACAATTTCTTTGGGAGTATCATTGACACTCTTTCACGCATATTCATAGCAGTTATAGCTTCAAATTTGACGGAACTGTATTCGTAGGAGACGGAACACAAAGTTCCGCGATGTTAATATTTCGCAAGCCGCGCCGCGGTATTTCTGGATCTTCTCCCCTGAATCTCAACCTCCATGAGCCGTTGTACTTTCAGACATGAATTTTTTTTTTAGCGCAACATGCTACATGAGGGTAATCGACATTGGGCAACTCCCCTTTAATAGCGTAGGAAGGGATTTGAAAGGGGGGATGCGGGAGGGTAGAGGAAGGTAGCCAAGAGTTAACTAGGGCCGCCGGGCTATATTTTAAGGATCCTACCCGGTATTCGCCTAAAGAAATGCAGGGAAACCCCTAGAAAAACCTGCATCAGATAGGTCGGGCTTTGGGTACTTGTCCCACGCCCTTCCAATAGCGGGAGAGGAGTTTTCTGTGGGGACGCAGCATTCCCTTCTCCGTGCCTCGACCAGTTTAGGAGGCAGCTGGCCGACTATTCCAATGGTAATAGCGGACAACTCTTACCGTATGCCCAAGGTCTGTGACCCCGGAACATACACCTCTCAGAACTGGCCGAGGTGCCTCGGCTTATGGGAACCTTAGTTCAAAAACGGAGAGGAAAAGGCATACCCAAAGGTAGCCCCTTCGTATCTCTCCTAATAGGTTCTGCCTGCGTGAGAACATCCCTCGCAGGTATTGCCTGCGAGAGAATAGCCCTCGCAAGCCCCTCCCCAACCCCAGAGATGAATGGCCTGTGTGTGCTATTATAACTCCGGCGACAGTTGTCTAGCTGTAAGAAACTCCTTTGCGCTTACAATTGTTTGTCTTTCACAGAGACATGGGAAGGCGGCGGTAATAGCCTCGCTCAACGCGACAGAACAACCGTAAATAGCAGAAAACTGGACTCTCACGACGGCGTACACTCAATTAAAGTTCGACATAAACGGGAATCTCCTGAGGGAATACTTTTATAAAACG
The DNA here is from genome assembly GCA_037074705.1 of Zhengitettix transpicula. NCBI lineage: Eukaryota > Metazoa > Arthropoda > Insecta > Orthoptera > Tetrigidae > Zhengitettix > Zhengitettix transpicula. Next base: position 29,020,551 of record CM073596.1, read on the forward strand.
TACGCTTATACAGCGATTGCTACTACATCGGTTACATCGACATCCGCTCTAACTCAACTGCATCAAATAGGTAACATAAGAGACTGTAATTTGCTATGTTGTCGGGTTAACACACGAATTTTTATTCGCAGTGATTACAATAGCGGCGATTTGGACAATTTAAAAGTCACATTGAGCTAAACTTTAAAGTTCTTGAAATAATTGTGCTAAAACGGCCAAATATTTGGGCCAGATAAAACAATTCGAACCGGAGCAAATATCCCTTAAATAATTACTAGGTGCTTCTATAGTACCAGGTTTTGTTTCATTTAATTAATGTTAGTAGGTTCCAAGTGTCACTGAATAATTTAAAAAAATATATACTGGGTAAAACATGAAAAAACCAGCCAACTTGTCGGAAAGAAATTAATTATTCGTATTGTCTTAATTATTTAGTTATTTTAATTATTCGGGTTTTAAAAATTTTAAATCTTCCAATAAGTTAAACTTAGTCAAATATTAAAGACAAAATTAACATATTAGATAAACATATTGTTCTTTACGAAATTAATTGTTTAGATTAATGCGTGCTATATTCGGCAAACAAAACCGGTTTAATAAATATAAAAACAATTTGAAATTAAATGTTAAAAATTTTCATTTTATTTATATAATTTTAATAACATTTTCTATTGACCTAATGCATATATTTTAGATGAGGATAGTTAATATTATTCAAAAATCATTAGTGAAAAGTTGCGCAATATCTAATAATTCGTGGAAAAATTGTTTAAATAGAATTTATTTTACCTTATTATTTAACACTGCAAGTTTTTACTATAAGCAATACGCTCAACAGCATTCAGTATAAAACATTCTTTTCGGCTGTAAATGTTGGCAAAGCACAAAATTGAAATTGAAATTGATATTGTACATATATACATGTTTGTTATATAAAAATATTATTTGTAAAAAAAATATCTGTTTAAAAAATTGACGTAGATAAAATTCTCGGGTCTCAACCCGGGCCAATTGTTTGTTAAATAACAACGTTTCGACTGCAAGCTCCGCCATCGTCATCAGGTTAACAAGCAATTGGCCCGGGTTGAGACCCGAGAATTCTATCTGCAACAGATTATCCTGGAAAGCTGTCGCTCTCTAATAAAAAATAGATATTCAGACTTATAAAAATCTACTAGCAATTTTTTTCTGCACCTTAAGGTGCAAAGGAACGATACATAGTGATAATTTTTATTTTATTAAAATATTTGTTACAAATTGGCTGGTTTATTCATACATGATTCAATTGAAGCCACATAAATATAACTAATAGAAAACTGACCAATAAAAATTTGCGTTAATGACCTTGTCCAATTTTGTGTGTCGTAAAAATACGAATATATCGCTTATAAGTGTTGAAGAATTAATGTAAATATATGGTTCTTCCATCTGCATCTACTGTTTTACGATTACTAAATTTTCGAGTGACATGCCACAAGACGTACCTCACGAACTTGTCATTCATCTTAGTCTTTCACAAGAATTGCGTTTTAAAATTGCGCCCCGCAATTTCGCCATCCTTACAAGGGAATTAGCCGGGGTTATTTCCTTACCCACTTCGAGGTCAGCGTTCATTAGGCAGTCTTAATTGCGCAAGCTGCGACCGAGGTCGCCACAGCTTGAAAATTGATCCGAAACTGTCATTGTTTCTCTGCAGACGTGCTCCGTAACGCGTGACAAAGGCGCGGGAAGGAGAAAATTGTGTAGGCAACTCTGGAACAGGAAAAATAGTTGGCCGTATTACTGTCACTGGGAGGAAGTTTGGGGTTTGTGTTGGATCAACGACTTAGTCTGAAATTGCACTGTTCGCATGTATTCAATTTATAAATAGTTACCGTTAAGTATAATTAAAATAACATTCTATATGAACTCTCTTCTTTTTATATTTTCTGTAAATATGAAAAATAAATTCATATTTTCCCTAAATATAAAACATAAAACTTCACAGTTTCATTTTCATACTTACATAAAATATGAATTTATTTTCCGTATAAAATTAACAGAAATGAGTTTTCGTTATGTCATTCATCAAACAATTAAAAATGGAACCATTCTTGTATAAGAATCGTACTTTATAGAGTTATTATCTTTTTTTTCTCGTACTGGATACTACAGTAATGATTCAACTTAGGCGTAGAAAAAATTGTTTTTAATAACAAAATAAATTTAATGACCCATTAACAGATACTAAAAAAATATTTTGTAATATTATTTTGTCAATTTTGGAACTGAAACAGAGTTTGATTACTGTTTGAAACGTCGATTCCTAGTTCTCATTTTTCTTTCATACCTTTTGTTTCATCTTTTATACTTCTCTAGTTTCGTAATTCTTATTGCTGTAACGTCGTCTTTGACCTGTCTCCTTCATCTTATCCGTTCCTCTATTCATAACTTCCTCTACTTTAAATGATTTAGGGAATGGAAAACCCGACAATAACATCTACTGATTATTTTGTCTGTTCCTTACGCCAGTTGGGACAATTTTTTTTGTAATTTAATTTTTTACATTTATTTGTAATATTGGTCTCTATGCCACTTCGATTTTTTTTACATTTTATTTTTATCTGATTTATTAAGCTTAATAAAATATCGTATTGCATATAATAATTAAAGCACACACATCAGTAAGTTTTATATTTCTTTACCGTACATACATAAATAGTAAAATTCAAAGTCAGACTAAGCAAATAAGTACCAACTATTAAAAAAAATTATGAATAATTTTTTTATTATAAAAAATAGATAATTTTTATTATTATAAAAATAGGTATAATTTTTTTATTATAAAAAATAGGTATAATTTTTTTATTATAAAAAATAGGTATACTTTTATTATAAAAAATAGGTATAATTTTTTTATTATAAAAAATAGGTATTGAATGGTCGTATTAAATATCTAAATTAGTCGAAATATTTGCCGAAGGTTAGCAAATCGTAGAATTTTGCATCATAATTCGATTTCTTGGCCGGAAATAACTGTAAGAAGTGTCTAGGTTTTATGATCACGGCACCACTTCTTTCATAGCTCAGTGTTTGCTTTCGTTATAAATGGTTTCGCAATTGCAGCCCTTCCATGAATTAGCCAAAGCTAATTTTCTGCTTTTGTCGAAACAGTATTACAAAAGCGAGTGTGGAATTCTCCTGTAACGTTTTCCGTGGTATTTTTATATTTTCTGACCACAATCCTTTTTAATGTTCATCTGTTGACTATTCCCCTTTCCTGGTGATGTTTTACCATTTTTCGTATGTGAATTTATTCTTAAATTTATTTTCTGAAATTACTCGTATTCTAAATCATATCACGAGTGTCTACGTGATCCGTTTGTAGGAGGAAAAGAGGGTTCTACACCTTGCGAGACTGGATTCGAGAATCAAAATTTACAATCTAGTGGAGGCGCTGTATTTCGCTTGAAGACAGGTTACAGCCATCTGCATCTAATCAACAATCGGCTTGGGCAACTGGTGGATCCGGATTTGATCTCGAAGACAGGTCTGTTCCAAATGCAACGCGGACCAACCACTGGGTCATCTCTGATGCATGGACCACTCCTGGAAATATCACCTGCCGACACTTCTTTTCAATGTCTGCTTCTTTTCTAACCTACTTCACTCAGTTTCTCCGTTGAAGTCCGGCTTTGAATGCCCGAAATTTCCATTTTCAGAACAGTCGTCACTTTTGAATACGAGGGAACGAGATCGTTGTATTTTGAATCTGGACAGTACATGTCGACGACGGAAAGATAGAACCGTTGTTTCCTTGGTAAGTGGTCTGTATTCGGAGGCAGGAAACCGCCTGTAGTTTCTGCGGAATAACGAGTTGCGGCAGCCGTTGATCCAGAGCGATAACTAAACGCACGGCCTCCCTCGCCATGAGTCAGGGCTGTGTAAATCTCCATGGAGGACGTGGCCGTGTCCCTAACAAGGGAATCTATCAGCGGGCCTGGACTCCGCTAACGAGCGACTTAAGGACGATCTCTGCAGCGCGCGTTGGAATTACAAATTAAAACGTGGTCTCTTTGCATCGTTAATCATCAGCACACACGTCCAATGTCGTGGTAAAAAGTCGTCTTCTTATCTTACTGATGAATAGGTAAGGAAAAATGAAGGGATTTAAGAAACATCTTGCCGTTCAATCTTCAGAAACAACATATTCAATTACTACTGAAGCAACCATTTTGTCAATGGCGATTATTTTTGTTGGTCACTGATTTAACTATCCAATTACAGACACGTCGCTATAGAATTTCATTATTATTTATACGGTAAATAAGATTAAAATGGAAAGTTTCTGATCGTGTTCTTGGTCAGATAACGGTCAATTTAATCCTGGAACTGCTGGAATAAGTATTGGATTTCCAACCGAGTGACGGTGCTATTCGACGTCAACGCTATGAGGTTGGAAACCCGAGAGGAATTTTAGCTCCTTCCTTCCCGTTAAGTAATTTCTTATTTGTTCTTTAATAATGGTTGATTTGACCAATGTAACAATTTGAACGGTCAGAACCAAATTTATTAACTGCATCATGTATTTGCAATTTATTTAAATTACAATCCAATTACTATTTCACGTTACGTTCAAAACGTCGTTAGGCAAACAAAACTTTCCTCAGTTACCGATCTTTGGAAATATGGCCCCCACGTAAACGCAAGCACAATTAACTTACTTTTGCTGGTTTTTTTAGCCTTCCTGGAACTGTCGCATGTCAGAATGTAAATTATTCATACACAAAGCACTACCTGGTATATCTCAGTCATATATATATTGTAATACCCCACTTATTGATAATTATGATTATAGGAAATTAAATTAAACACGTTATTAAATTTTATCATCAAAACAATTTTATTAATCTAGAATACATTTTAATAAATCAGACTCTGTACCCCAGGGTCTTGACTGGATTGATAAGGAAACGGAACACAAAATTTACACTTAAACAATGCAGTTAAAATAAATGAAAACAAAAAGAAACAAAATCCGACTCATTACCCATTATTTAACAATTTACAAAATTTATTACTGAATATCTACTTACAATTTTATTTGGGGTTTTCAGGAATGCACTTTACTCTACAATGCCCTTCTGTGCACAGACTTTTACACACGCTCCACAGACACGTTCACTTCATCCTTTTGGTATCCCGACTCCTGACAGTTTGCATGAACTTAAATGTTTATTTTATTTTTAGGCACGGCCACCATTCAATTTGACCGAATATTTATCACCGACTCCACGTCCTCCTCCTTTTCGGACACTCCAACATCCTTCCCTCTTGCGCCTTGGCACCCGACTCCACGTCCATCTCCTTCGAGGTCTCCTGACAACTCTTCTTAGGTCTCCAGTCCAACTGTGTCACCACACTCCAGTCCATTTCCTTTTATCTGCTTCCCCCTCTCCAGAATATTCCCTTGTTTTCATAGTTTTTGAATTTCGACGTTCGCCAGACAAACACCTGATGTTAGCTTCCTCACTCTCCGAGAGCCTTTCAATACAATTAAAATAAATATTTCCTTTTAAATATAATTGTATGTCCATAAAACTTCATTATGCCTTCAGGGTTCCGTCCAGATGTCTGTCAAAACCATTAGCTCTAAGAGCCTTTAAACGTCCAATTATAGTCCTCCCCTTCTCTAAGAGCCACCTATCTATCATTTTATTATTATCCTTTTTTTATACAAACCACTCAAGAATCCCTAGTCTGAGTTGGTTAACAAATCTGATGAAATAAGAACAAAATTAATGTCCTTCTTAACTGGGTATTACAATATATATATATATATATATATATATATATATATATATATATATATTGAATTTTTGTTGGTATTAAAAATATAAGTGTTCTTCTATATGATTCTAAATCAATGAAAAGAGCCAAATTTTTACAGAAATAATTTAATATAATTTGCTTCGTCCTCAATCTAGGACCTGACCAGGTGTACAATTTGGAGGAATATATATAAATCTAAGAATTAAAAATATCAGTCAAATATTGATGTTATATAAATAATTTTTTTGTAGAACAGCAATGTTTGATATTAATAGAATAATTTTGCAATAAATGGAAACTGAAAGTTAAATCTATTTTATATAATTTTATACGAAAAATATTTAGAGAAGTTTAAATGTAATTTTTACTTGGATGTTTACATTTATAAATTTACGAATCCATTTCCCACCTGGTGAAGTCCTATATAGATAAAAAAAACGTTGTATTCTTATTTTTTATGTTATATTGCTGTTTTATTCATTTACATGCCCTTCTTGTACGTGAAGAGGTTTTCTAAGTATTGAATCTCTTATCAACCTAGCGGAAACGATTACAGTTAAGAATATTGAAAATTATTGTAACGTTGCAGTAAACAACATTAAAACTTCATGTTAAATATTTCACACTATCTGCAATTTATATCTCGAAAATTCCTCAAACAATGAAAATCAAATTCGTAACGATGAGGCGATTATTGACTCAAGCGAAATCAGTTACAGGTTATTCTTTCTGTCTCTAAAATATTCTCACTCAAAACTCACAATCTCGTTTCAGCAATAGGATTAATTGAAGACTAATATAAATTATTTATTCACTAAAGTATGTTAAGTATAAAGTGTCAATATGGAATCCGGACATCGCAGTGTTCCACTTGTAGATCCGAAGGTAACAAGCCCTGCAGATCGCAATCTCCAGGACGTCAAGGTGATACCATCAGCTTCCGAAACCGTTATTGTACTGAACAGCAGTCACACGCCGTCCGACAAAATTTTCCCAAGGGTCAGGAAGTGAAAACAAAATAACGTTTTCATGTATAACTGTTCCCACTGGCGAGTAAAATGAATTGTTTGTTGGGACTTTAGTGCAAAAGTCTCGTAATACAAAACAAAGAACGAGAAGAAAATTTCTTTTCTTTTTACGTAATCGTAGTAATGACTATTCGCAAGTCCCTACAGACTGATGATAAAGTATATAAAACATGTTAAATTTTTTTATTGAGACGGGTTCAAATTTAATTCAGCTAGTTTTACAGGAAATGCGTACAACATTTCATTTGTATGTGTTAATAACAGACTTCGCAAATCTGTGCGTATAATATTCTTCATAATTTAACATAAATACCAGTACAATAATACAATAATTCCAATTGTCCAGCTTTTGAATTAGTTTCAACGTACCTGCCAGATTTTTATAAAACCTTAAGAGATTATTGTTTCTTTATATATTTCGAAGATAGAAACAAGGGTTGACTATTAGTAATTTTTTGAGACCAATATTTTTTTGATTTACCAGAATATAAATAAAAAACAACACGACTTTCCCCTCAAGTTACTTATGGGAAATTACTGAATCGGAGAAGTTTTTTATGCAAATTAGAAACAAGAACAAGAATTTAAATATAATAATTTTATCCGCAAATCAGGATCCTGGCGAGATGATTTCTGTGGCGTCTGCGGATTTTTTCTTTGATTACGTTGATGTAGCTGTGGTTTATAACTCAGATCATGTATATTAATAGAGTTTATTAACAGAGGACTAAAATCTAACAAGAAATTAGTCTGTTCCTTAATTATTAGACATTTTCTTACTCTTTGCTCTTTTTCATTACAAGATATACTTTTTTTTCTGTTCCAGACACTGACATTTTTTTTATCTGCCAACTAAGATAGTCTCCTTGTAAAAGGAGTACATTCGTATTTACTAATGTGTTATTTAATTTATTTTGGGTTAGCAATATTGAAGGATTTAGGAAAGAAGTTTGTGACTAGTTCTTCGGATCAATATTACATCATGGGACGGATACTTATAAAAAATAAAAATGAATCATTTCAAGTCATAATTTTTGTGAAATGGGAATTTCAATATTGTTCTTTATAAATTAATGAGATACATCACGGAAGAGAACAAAGTACCACTGCTTAAAGTCGGGCAGGATTTAACCGCTCAAGCAGAAAGAGACTGTTGCGTTTCATTTCTTCAGCGGCATTCGCGTTGCGTAATAATAACATTTGAAGTGTATTGGAAAGTAATATTTTTTAAAAATAAAAATCCATGTAAAACTATTGTTCCGTTAAAATCATTGGCGGCACCGACTTTGAACCTGGAACGCCGCGTTCCGCTGCTTTGGCCTTCACTGGACTGTGGATGTTCAAGGATGGTAACAATGAAGGATAGATAAAAATAGTCAAAGAACTGTCTCGTGGTTTTTCTCAAATTATTATAAGATCAACGGCGTTGAACAGAGAATTGCGATAACGTAAAAGTTAAGGAGGAAGAAAACTTCCGTTGTTCAAGAAGGTCGGGGAGTAACAGTATAAAAGATGCGGGACTTTAACGAATACAAATGCAAATTGCATGCAACCTTGTCCGCAAAGCAGCTGCCGTGTCCACTGTATGAGATCCCAAGGACAAGCTGCGGCATTTGGTTATGACTTCGCTTTAGAGTAGTGAAAGTTGACATTACGTTCGTACAATACTTCGTAGAAGGGAACTTCTGCTTGTGTTACTCGAAAAAACGAATAGAATATTTCTTTCTTTATGACGCTTTGGAACGAACAGGTCCAGAAAGAATCTAAAGTGGACAGTCAGACACGAACGTGTATTTATTTCAGGAAAATTTCATTAAACATAGAAAATGCACTTAATTAAAAAAAATTAATACTTATTGGTTATTCTTTTACTCCAATAGAAAATTGACACGAAATGTGTAACTTGTTACAGTGTAACAAAAACTCGTGGCAAAATTCCTTTATTTCAGTTCCACTAATCCTCATTATATGATTATGTTCTTGAGTTTCTGCATTTACAATTGTAACCGCGGTTGTCAATAATTTTTTTTCGTCTTTAAAATATTCAGGGTCTTCTTTAAAACACTTAAACTACTCTTTCTGGGCTTTTCTAGGCCTTTCTAGGCTTTTCTAGGACCATTAGATTCCAGTGGCAGTATTCTTGAGTTTTCATCAAAATTATTGGTTCTATAACTGACTTTAAAAAATACGGCATAAAAATGTCGTGTTAAGAGAATAATAGAAATTCGGAAAAACCAGTCTTCTTAAATTTCCTCTTGACTCAGTGGTACATCTAGCGTCAAAAATTTTAAAATTATCGACAATTTTGGATACCACGGCGTTAAGTCTCGTTTCTGACTTCCAGTTTACATTTAACCTTCGTTAATTTTTACTTTTATATTCATGATAATAATTTTCATGTTTTTTGCACTCTACTGTATATTTCCTTTAATTCAGTTTAAAAATTAACAAATTATTTTTAAGGTCATCTTTATTTCTTATTCCATCCTGCTTTTGACACGATATTCATGTATTGAGTATGAATGTTATAAAATGTAATTATAAAATTAATATATATATATATATTCAACAAATTTACTTCTCCTTGATCGGTTTGGGACAGCGAAACTGGTAATTTGGTGATCGCTAAAATAGTCCTGGATGTATTCATGTTGTTCTGATGTGTTAGGGTTGACGAACCTCGCTCAACGGCCTGATCTCATCACCCTGTCTATTCTCCATCTACTCTCATATTTACATCGTTACGTCTGTTTCATCACTGGCACCCCTAGGCACCAACTGAATATTAAACACTCATTGCTTATTTCTTCTCTCTGTCTCCACCATTGATTCATGGACACACTTACTCCATTTTTATATCTCCCTGTCTCCATTTTTGTTGTATTGGATTTTGTGTTGAATGAGGTCGAACACGGTCAGTTTGCAACTGAACAACGTGTGAACCGTTCACCCGTCACCTTTTCCATTTCCGAGGAATGTAGACAAAGTTCCATTCCGTCACTTTCTCCCTCTTGGTCAACCTCTCCAATATCCGAATGTTTCTCACTTATAGGACGTGACATTCTCACTTTCGTCCAATCACGTCGCGAGTCACGTTTTCCACTAGACTTGCGAAAACTCCAGATCTGAAATTTTCTCAGTTGTTTTCCCACGCCGTTGGGATAATTGAATGTCCTCTTGTTTTGACTCAAGTCACGTTACTGATGACTTTGTTAATTTTACGCTTTTATGCAAATCTGTGACATGTTTTTCTACTTCTCACAGCAACCTCCGTTCGTGTGTCTCAAACCGAAAAATCTATTTGACAAAGCTGCCACCGGATCTATTCCACTCGCAGTTAAATAATTATGCAACAAAATAGAGCTGTTTCACATTCCAAACCATAGCCCGGGGGTCCTAGTTAACCCTTGGCTACCTTCCTCTACCCTTCCGCATACCCCCTTTCTAATCCCTTCCTATGCTATTAAAGGGGAGTTGCCCAATGTGGATCACCCTCATGTAGCCTGTTGCCCTAAAAAAAAAAGAGTTTTTAAAATAACGTGAAGAAATATTTTCAAATTTAGTACTGTGCAGATATTAGGTTCCCGGATTGGAGCATCAATAAAAAAAGATCAATATAACCAAAGCAACTTCTTTTACTGTATTAGTTAAGTCTTGATTCGTTGTGATATTTTAAGTGGCTGCTGAAGAGGTCACCAGGAAGTTAAAATCCAGAAATGTTGCAATGACATCCTGTTAATAGAAACTATCCGCTTGTAAACAATTATCAGCCGTTTGATCGGCAAGTCTCAGGAATCTGGATGATGAATTGAGGCTGGTTTCTCTTCTCCGAACCTTGTTAAGTAGTCTGCCGCAGCATTGAATGATAATAGGTTCCGATCAATCCCAATTTCCACTAACGGAACTCACCGTGGAAGCAGGTTTGGCTTTTCGAAGAACATTTTCGGCCCTGCGGTTTCGAGCAGGTGGGTCCTCGTGTTAGGAAGACAGCGATGTTGTTAATGGAGGGCTCGAAGATCGCTAATAAAACGCGCGCGTCAGCCATTAGCGACCTTGCTGAGGTTTCCTGGAGCTGGAAGTCAATGACCTTTAGACAGAAAATGACAATTTTAAATCTAGTAATTATTCGTTCTTCAGTTACCTGTATACTAGGTAGCAATTTCAATTATTTATGATAGAGAGGGAATTTATAAAGATAATTAGAAGAAATTATCATTTTGAAAAACCCTTAAAAAATTATTATTCAAGAAAAAGTAAATTTTACTTTATACGAAAAACAACCATTATATTAATTTGCTTTCTAAAACTTAGAAAAACTCCAAATGATTACGGGAAACTATTCCAGAAATCATTTAAATGGATGGAGGCAGGTTTAGACAAAAAAAATCCAAAATTGTGCTAAAATACTATTTAGTTTTTAATTATGTTGTGAATGATGCTAAATTAAACCTGAAGGAGTTTTAATATTTACTGCTTGACAATAAAAGTAAATTCATATTATTTTAGAAAAGTATCTTGGCTCAGATTTTCTCAGTTATCTATAGTCAGAAACTATTTTAGAGAGTTTTGTTCTATTATATAATTAATATATATAGAAAGTAAGTAGTCAGTGGGCCCTGACTTGCAGAAATTTTTCACTTAAAACCTGGTGTATTGAAAATGGTGTTTGTAAATTTTAATGAACCGATTTCAAGTCCTAATATTAAAATTTGATCTCATTATTTAGTTTACCACATTTTATGATATTAATTGAATTGACGATTTATTTTATCTCAGAACTGTTCAATGGTCCGATTTACCCTTCCAATTTACGTTCCCCAGACCCCCGCACCTGACGCCTTTGCATACCAAAGGCAGTGAAAGCAAGGTACTTTCAAGGCCGGGTTTAACCATACGCCATGCTCTACAGCAGATGTTTTGTCTTCGCCGGTATGACCGCATCATAAATACTCCACGGAGATTACCTTGAACTTATCAATTGAGCGCGATTATAATAGGCGAAACGAGTTTAAAAATAAATCCTCTTAAAAGTGTGGTTTAATTTTCTTCGAGATTCACTGAAACCAAAGGAGCATCGGGAGCAGAATTCAGCGAATAAAAATAACGGTAACGTAATGAGAAGAAATACAGATCGTGAAAGCACTGAAATGTATTCAAAGGACTTTGGTAAATATTTTATCGGTCATTCAATTGTCACATGATGGATGAAATAGTGAGTATGGAAGACGGATGAAAGAATCCAACTTACACCTAACCAGTAAATTCTGTGTTCGTCTCCAGAAATCAGAGCTGGAAAAAAGATTCCGAGCATTAATTGTATATTTAAACCTACTAAATTCGGTAGACTAATTTAAGAATCCAAGTAATTTGAATTTAAACACAATACGTATTAGGGTAACACGCTACATGAGGGTAATCCACATAGTGGCAACTCTTCTATAATAGAATAGGAAGGGATTTGAAAGGGGGGGATGCGGAAGGGTAGAGGAATGTTGCCAAGGGTTAACTAGGGCCCCCAGGCTATTGTTTAAGGATCCTACCCGGCAATTCGCCTTAAAGTAATGTAGGGAAAACCCCAGAAAAACCTGCAATTCCATACGTAGACATGCTTCTAAATATATTTAATGAATGTACTTCATAAATAGGCGATAAAGAGAATTTTTTTTCTTGTACACGTCATTGAGTGACGCCCTCTTAGGGATTTTTCGATTCTTTAAGGATTAGTGCACGATTGGAATATGAGTGGTTGTTTGTAGGTGTTAACTGGCGTGTGGCGTCCAGGCAGACGCCTCGAGGTCGTTAACTCCGCCAGATGTCTACGATCCAACGACCCTCGTTTGAAAGAATTCACTGTGCTGGATGCCAAATGCTCGTCGTCACGCGAATAGATCAATAACCCCGTCAAAAATTTAACTCTGTTGTTTTATATCGACCGTAGAACTGCTAAAGTCTGACAATCAACTCTTACTTTCGAAGATGTGCAAGCTTGGAACGTATTTTCCAGCTGTAAAGAACGAGTAGCATTTGTTAAACGCAGTATTCCAGGATGATCAGGAATTAATTTCATTAGGCTGTGAAGAGTAGATTCCGCCATGGCACCATGGGGTGTTACAAATGTTCCTGACTCCTGGGCAAAAATAATAATTAAAAAATATATCGTTTCCAAACAATTAGGAGCGACAATTTAAAAATAATGTAGTCCTTAAAAAGGTTATTTTTCGGACGAGGGAAAATTCATTAGCATATATTATTAAACAGATCAAATTTATTCACTGGTAGTGATGATTTATTTGTCAATTGCTATTGAAAAGGCCAATATTAGTTATATGCCAGAGCTATAATATTCTCATAAATATAAATTTCCATGTAAATACAACAAATTAAAAATTTTATGATTTTCATTAATAATTTTAGATTTTGTGTGGAACCGACAAATCACATTGCTTAAAATAATTGAGAACCGGTTATTTGCCTGACTTTCACGATGCACGTTATCTTGACGGGATTATCCCGATTGTCGTTTCCCCGAAAGGTGGGTCATTTTTCCGAAAGGTTAGTTTTTACGAACACGTAATGTTGCTAATCTTATTATGCATAGTATACTAAGTTATTAATAAATGTGTGGAACAATTTCAACCAAACTTACAACACGCGCCCTTACGATCCAGGAACAAACATTGTGGATTTAAGAAAACTACAGCACTTCCGGATCGTCATAATTAAACTTAACGACTACAATTACTCTGGATTCGACACTAATGTCCGTCATTGTCGCATTATTTTGTCACCTCCACCCCTACAGAATTTCCCCGTGCTGTTAAGGGTTAAAATAATACAATAAAAACATCTGAGTGACTCCGTAAACAATTTATTCGACGACAACTTCTGCCGTTTTTGAATAGTTGAAACACTGCCAGCCTTTTCCGCCAACAAGGGGTGCTAGAGTTGTCTTAAATCCGCAATGTGTTTGTTCCTGGATCGTAAGTGACGCGTGTACTAAGTTTGGTTGAAATTGTTCCATTATGTGCGACAAGTTAAAAATAATTTAGTCTTTAAAAAAGTTATTTTTCAAACGAGTGAAAATTCATTAGCATATATTATTAAATTGATATAATTTATTCACTAGTAGTGGTGATTTTATTGTCAATTGTTATTGAAAAGGCCATTATTATTTATATTCCGGAGCCATAAAATTCTCATGTAAATTCAAAAATTAAAATTTTATGATTTATCTCGTTTTTTTTTCAAAACAAGAACCTTACACATTCTTGAGACTATTAATTAATTTAAAAAAATTGTTCTCCTTTAATTTCAATGAATAAATTTCCTCCTTATTCTTCAATCCCTATTTAATCAGTCTGATATGTATAATTGAAGTAACTACTTGCTGTCTTTTTTAAGAAACTGTCTACTTCCACGTAGTCACTTCCCAATAACATGTAAAATAGATGATCTGGTGCATATAATTGATTAGAAACCTTTGTAGGCTTTTATATACGGTCAGAGTCAAAGATTTTCGGAAGGGAAAATTTTGGTAAAATAATCCGTGCTAGAGTTTGTTAGACGCGGGTTCCCTCAAGCAACTTTAGTGGCATCCGTCTAGACGGAGCGCTGTGGAGGAACTACTAACCTGTTTCCAGGGAGACATCGTCATGCGCGTCACGCAGTCCGGCAGCTATGGACCAGTCTCCAGACCAGACCAGCCTTCGCCTTCGACCTGTAAGCGGAAACACTTCATTCACATATAAATCAGATCACATGAACAGTTTGTCAACAGTTGACTCTTTGTGGTTACGGCACTTGCGTCGATTTCGTGTACCATTGCCGCCCTTCACAGAAAGAGAGAATATTCATGGGTACTTGGAAGGGAAAGGCTTGGTCTCGGTACTCGTACTTGAGAGGGAAACCGTTCAATAAAATTGGGATTATTTATACCCGCATTACGAATCCAGCCACATCTTCGCGTTTAATTATCAGTCGACTGTAAACCAAATATTTTTCACCACTCCAGATAGACTATTGTTTAAAATAAAAAATATGCAAGCTCATATACTGCGGACCAAAAAAGAAAAAAAATTAATCTTCGTTTTTTAAATGAACGTCTTATAAAAATACATTTCTCTTTATAATTTATTTTAAAAATAACTGCGGGGTAACACGGTCAATATTATTAAAGCAACATAGTCGTTAAAACGTTTCTGATTGATAGAAATATACTTTTTTTTTCTGATGGGATTTAAACCTTATGGATTCAAATATGATTTGATTTGATATTGAAAAAATGGCCAAAATTGGAAAAACAACAGCACTACATATTTTTTCTTATACGTCGATCTCATCAGGAGCAAATTTCAGTGATCATTAACACATTTTTTTACGCTCACCAAAGATGTTGAAGTAGATTTAGAGTTTTATCGCTTCGTATAACAATACAATTATTATTTAATTTAATATATATCATCACCGGTATCAGCTTTGTGAACCTGTGTTCTATGCCCACAATTTTAGTATTCATCCAGGCGTTCTGAAACAATAAAAGTAAATTAACTAATTGACGAGGGTTTGAATAAGAAAGTTAGCCAATAGAGACAAAAAAGGGTAATATAACGTTTCTGGTATCCTTGTTCCTTTCGTCAGGTGCTCAGAAGATCCTAGAGAAACACAACTGTACTGGTCACTTGACAACACTCAAAAGCACCTGACGAAAGATACAAGGATCCCAGAAACGTTGTGTGGTATTTATATTACCGTTTTTGTTTGTATTGGCTGTCTTTCTCATTCATTATTTTCAATCAGACGTAATTTATTTTACATTTTGACTAGTTTATTGTATGTGTAAAAACACACTGGAACTGATAATTTTAAGTCCATGAAACAATCTCGCCCGATCGTTAAGCGATTCAGTGGTACGAAATCCAAAAAAAGAATACTATCCCATTTTTTTAAAAAATATTTCATTTTCATCTGTTTTCTGATGAAGTGAGCGTAATTAAAATTTTTATCAGTTAACCAAGCGGAGCTTGCCGTCGAATCGTTGTTATTCAACAAACAATTGTCCCGGGTTGAGACCCGAGAATTTTACATAGAACAGGTTCAGCGGGAAAGCCGTCGCACTCTAAAATTTTTAAACTCGAAACTAGGAAAACAAATTTTAACGAAACAATTCCAATATATGATGAAATGTCGATTAAGATTTCGGTGAATTTCAATTTTTATCAGCGGATATAAATTGATTTGGGATAAGAGAAAGAAATACTGGAACTATAAATCTTCAATAAATTTCTGTGAAGCGTTTATATTTTCTGTTTTAAAATATTCCTGGATCTTGTAATGTTAATGTTTAAGCTTATTATTATTTTGTGGACTACACTCCAAATTTTTCTTTCCGTGTTAAAAAATTCGTGATGTCGAGTAGTTATTTAAGATCAGGGTAATCGTTCCCATAATCTATTCGTAAGGTAGTATAATTATGTGACGTTTTGATAGTACATTATTTTTTTGTCACGTCCCGCAAAGTCTTTCAAAGCTGTATAAACGAACCGACTGACTAAGCGTGTTACGTACTTTCTAAGACAAGTCGTTTGCTTGAGCCTCAGTATTTACATGCAAGTCAGTTGAGCATTAGCTCGACGCTAAGGTTTGTTTAATCGCTACTTCACAGTGAGGGACAATGGTGGAGTTTGCCGTTTGCAGCTGCACCTTCGACGGATGCTTTATGGTGCATTGTAACATGATTCACAGAGCGCCGCAACATCTTCTGTGCTCCCTCCCCCCCTCAACAACGAGCGTCCTGTTGACCTTGCTCTCAAATAGGGAACAATCGAAGCTCTCACCGACTGTATATGGCACTCAGCTGGTTATTAACTCGCCCCGCCGCCTCGCCATCGGCAATGGGCTAGGCTACCAAGGTCTCTCTTTCAGCCCCACAAATACCCACATCACGCAACATTGTAAGCCAGATGACTGGTGTTATCCTTTCCATCTGCCCCTCGGAGATTCGGGGTCCGATTCCCAGTCATCGCCGTACCTAATATCAGTATAATCGCCATTGGATTGTTGGAATATTACTAAACGGATTTTACATAATTTAACTGAAACATTTTTTAGAAACTTAAATTGAGACAAATAGAGTAGGAAACTTAAATTAAAGTAGAATAAAATGCAAAAATTAACGAAGAAAATGTAGTTGATCATTAAAGAACAGTGTTTCGAAAGTTAACACTGCTGTCTTCAGGGATCAAGGGGTGTTAAGAACAACAGCAGAAACTTTTTGCAACCGACTTTTCTTGGAGGATTATTCATATAGAAGAAGAAGAAGAAGGTGTAGACAGGCTATGTACAGGGTAATCAACATAGTGGCAACTCCCCTCTTATAGCATAGGGAAGGTAGTGAAAGGGGTGATGCAGAAGGGTAGAGCAATTCCAATAGGAATAGCGGACAACTGTTACCGTATGCCCAAACTCTGCGATCCCAGAACATACACCTATCAAAACAGACCCAGTTGCCTCGACATGTGGGAATCTTAGTTGAGAGATGTGAAGGTAGCCTCCTCCAGAGCTCTCTGGGAAGGTTCACCTTCTAGAGAATGCTCTCACAGGCTTCCTTCATTCATCTAGTGACTTCTCCTTTTTTAATAAATTTGATCGGGGAAAAACCTAAGAGAAACCTACTTCATGTAAGTCGGGCTGTCTGTACACGTCCCACGCCATTCCAATGCCTGGTGTTAGGATTCTTGTGAGTTCGCAACATTCCCTTCAATTCCGCCCGACTTCATGCGGTTTATGAGCTGTAAGTTGTAATAAGAAGTCTGCCACGACTATTTTCACCCCGATTACTGATCTTCGAGTCCTCCTACTTTTATTTCAAACGTTTATCCCTATGAGATTACACTTCACGCATTTTAAAATATTTTAAATTCGTTAAAAGTTCCGAAATTGTCGTTCCAAGTTTTCTTGTTTATTTATGCAGTGGAACATTAATGAAACGACTTCAGAAATACTTTTTATGGGCGTTTAAATGATGATGTTAAAAAATATTTAACATTAAATTATACTAATCATCTTAACAGCCACGCATGGCAGATTTTTTCTTCTTCTTCTTCACCTTCTTCATTAAACCCTTGTACGTAATATATTTTACGTTAGCTTTCTTTTATGTAACATCGTAGTAAAGTTCGGATATTCGGTTAGTAGTGTTATTAATTTGCCTGTCTATATATGAGAGAACACGGTAGATGTTAATCAGTTATTGTATTTCATTCTTGTGGGACATTCAAGTCGCCTCCTAATGCAGGCTACAAAAAATCACAGTGGAATATTTCTGTGCCTCTGAATGGTGTGGATCCTATTATATCCGAGACGGGGCGACGAGTTGGTCCTTCCCCCCCTCTTGTCACTTCAACCCCAGGCAGCCGACAGCACAAAATAGCTGTCAGATTATTCCTGGCAGCAGCAGGAAGGCGCCGCGTCTGTTACCTCTTTTTCTGATGTCTGCCACAGACTTAACATCATGGATGAGCAGCCACGCCCTGTGCAGGATCCCGTCTGTTTTAGTGATTCAAATCCGTTCTAAAGAAAATGCCGAACTAACTCTGTGGCAAAGGATCTCTGGGAACCCTCGTAATATCAGGGGGGGTGCGGGGGAGTCACACACAGTCTAGATGAAAATATACAGTAGCACTGTATTAATTTTTTTTAAAACAAAATTCTGTAATTCCACGAAAATTTAATACGAATATTAAAACTGTTTTCTGAAATAAAATAATATATTTTATACACGGAAAATGAACTGACATTATTCTTTTATTTGTTAGACCTTAACAATTTAATTATTATAAAGAAATTACGCTGTATCCAATACATACTTTATAGACGAATAAAATATATTGAATAGAACTTTTATGTTATACAACGAACCTGAGTAGAATAAGAATACGAAGTGATAATTTAAATCAAAAAATTTCTCATTAGAGTATTCAGCGTCTCGAAAAGCGTAGAAGAAAGAAAGATTGGATTTACAAACTATTTAAATAGTAAACAGGGAATAAAGCGCGGAAAGAGATACGGGATAAACTTGGTAAACTAACTTATATTGGGAGAATATAAATTTAAAATGCCATTTATTTATGCGCGCTCGTCCATTGCTATTCATCGGTTCAAATATTCATTTTTTTTACATTGGAAATATTCGTTTTCTCTGTTAAGGCCTTTTAGAATCTACCATTGGATTTAGTTGTGCTCCAAGCCATATATATATATACTGTAAATTCAGAATAAGAGCCTCCGGGTATCTTTCGATTCACACTCGTTTCGCATCGTCGTTTGTGAAATACGAATGACACAGCACACAACTCAATATTAATAATTATTCACGATATTGAGCACTTGAAACAGTCATAAATGTAAAGCGCTAAATTCTTCGTTCCTTTAAAATTATCTATAAAATTCCTAATTTTACAATATTTGTATTAGACGTTCTTTGACATAAAGATTTTTGACTCGAGTTGAAACTCTCGTATAATTCGTGTTGGTTAACAATTAAGTTATTTAATTATTAACCATTGGTTTTTGGGCCGTTGCGACGAGATTTACAACGTTCCGCTTGAAAAAGAAAACAAAAAACGGGCGTACGGAATTTTTTTTACTTCAAAAGATGGATAAGAGATTTAACAATTTACTTGCAGCAGTGTTTGCTGAAAATCTTCAAGGCCACAAGAAGGTTGAAAAAGAACCTAAATATATTCGTGTAGTGAATAATTTTTTTTCCGGTAAAATAAATATCATGTTGCAATTTTTTTAGTGAAGTTTTTACAATTCTGGAAAAATTTCAGGACAATTTATGGAATAACGAATAATAAATATAGCCAATAATGAAAAAAAAGATAATATAAATACCACACTACGTTTCTGAGATCCTTGTGGCTTTCGTCTGGTGAGTAAGAAGCGAAACTTTGCAGACTTTGAGAAGAGATTTATGTATCTAAAATAAATACAAACACTATTTCTCTATACACTACTCTATTTTTGGAAGTTAGAACATCTACCTGGAATAAATAAAATTAATTTTTGATGAATTTATTAAATGGTACTCAATTGTAAAATATGTTAATTCAATAACTGCTATGATCCCTTATTATTACGCTAAACCTTCTTTTCTCCGATTGTCGTTGCTCACTTATTGTTACGCCAACCCTTCGGCTCTCCCATTGTCGTTGCGTTTTCGTCACTTTTGAGTTTTGTCTACTGACCTATGCAGTTGTGTTTCTCTAGGTTCTTCTTAGCACCTGACGAAGGGAACAAGGATTCCAGGAACGTTCTGTGGTATTCATATTACCCTTTTTTGTCTGTATTGGCTTTCTTTGTTATTAATTATTTTCAATCAGACGTAATTTTTTTCGTTTTAGCAATTTCTGGAACATCTAAGACTTCTTTTTATTTCAAAATTCGATTATTGCTTTGTTTACAGAATTGTTTATATAATTGTTACTCAAACTGCCACCGGGATCTATCCCATTCACAGAATTTTACATAATAAATAATTAATGCTTATCTTCGTTGCTCAGAAAATAAATAAATGTAACTTCAAAATAAGTATCTCTTAAGGAAGGAATATAATGCCGTTTTGCCAAGATAATGGTAACAATTGTTTTAAAGGAAAAAATTCAACTCTTCTGCTTTCGCTCTTTTAGGATTTCGTGAACATGTAACTGGAGGAGGAGAAAACAAGACTCGTTTATTTTTGGGGTTGCGAAACTTCATAATATCTGAGACAGTTCACACAGCCGACGATGGCGATATGAAGAAGCACGGTAATTCGTGACGGCGATCGCAGACCACGATATCTCGTTAAAAGCGGAAAGAGCTTTATGTCAGAGCGAAACAATGCTTTCCTATAAATGGTAATAAGGAGCATGTCTGATGAGCCGAGGCTGGCTGAGGGGCGTTCCGCGGTCTGCTCTGTAATACTATATAATCACGAGCATTGAAATTATGCGGGGCGGGTCCTCCTCCGGACAGCGCAATCCATTACCTAGCTCCTACAGTACACAACCATGCGGAATACCACACACATTCATTCTTCTGCTTCTTCTTGTTTCCTTCACGGCAGCAGTATTTCTTCTATCCTCTTCCAGTGCTCTCTTATCAACTCCACCGCCAGTAATCATTACTTAATGCCGCCAATCAGTACAGATGAACTCCGTGTATTTCCTAGAGAACATTGGACAAATGTCCGATTTCCGTGTGACTCCTGTCATTACCAGACTGTTTATTGGTTAGCACGTACCCTTGCGACTTGGTGCACTCATTCCATCTATTTTTTCTACAGCATTGGTAACTGAGTGGCTTTGCCTGATATTTACGGAACTGCACCTGCGATCTGGGCGGGTCCGCCAACGGAGGTCAGGGTCGCAGCTCTCGGATCCGGCTCACTTATAAATCACGACGGTTCTCTCCCCCTGGCGAAGACATCTATTGCTCTGCCATGACTTCTGTGCAGAGCAACAACTGTATAAAGTTTCCTGATACACACCACATCGAATCGACGTGTAGATAGGGACGACATGGTTCCCCAGTCAGTAGTGATGGGCTCTAATGGCACTGGTTTCGATATCAGATGGAGGAACTGAACTATATACCCATTAAAGGATCTTGTCTGATGCTTATCAAGCTGGCACTGAGATTGTTTGCAGTATTCTTTTGTTCCGTTACAGAAAAATCCAAATTCCCTCAATCATGTATCACGAAAGTAAGTTACAATGTATGGTTTTGTTGAGCGCATTTCTGCACTTCATATTTCTATAGAAAATAATCCCCCACTTTTTTCATCAGTCTCGTGCATTCCCTTGAAAACAAGAATATATGGGTAGCCACATTCTTGGATTCTGAAATGCATTCGACAAGGTTCACCATCCCTCACCTATCCACCCCGTACTTTAACCTCCAACTATCTTACAAACCGCTCTTACCTTGTCAAATATCAAAACCATTTCTCCCCAATATATCCTATTCACTCAGGGGTCCCTCAAGGCACTGTCCTTGGCTCACTCCTATGTTCCATGATATGCCTCAAACAACCGCAAAAAAACTGCCATATTTGCCGACGTTGTAGCCATACTTTACCATTCCCTTGACTACGACTCGCCTACAATACATCTGCAAACTGCCATTACCCGTGTAGCCATTTGGGCTAATAATTGGAGAATTACCATAAACCCAAACAAATCCATCAAAGTTCCTTTCTCCCTAAAAAAAAAGATGCCATTGACTAACAATATCTGCATTAACAACACACCCATTACAAACAAGCAAAACCATAAATACCTTGGTTTAATACTCGATTCAAAGCTAATATGGTCCTAACACACCAGTCATAGTAAAAAAATATTCAAAATACTAAAATCATTTACTAATCCTAATTCGCCTTTATCCGTTTCAATGAAATAATTATTTCTCCTTTCTGGAAGTACGGCTGTATCATTTGGGGTTCCGCAGCCAAAACACACTTCAACATGATCCAAACTCCCTAAATAAAATCCTTCGTTATATCACAAACTGTCCCTGGTACTTCTCCAATTCCCGCATCCATTGTGACCTCAATATTCCATTTATCCAGTAAACAATAGCCAAATACATACTTCAATTAAAAAAAAGGCGTAATTCTGCCCAACCCGTTAATATCAGATACAGCTGCCTCTCCTCCACCTCCCATACAACATCGCCGATTAAAAAGAAAGAGAAAGAGCGACCAAATTAATAATCAATAAATTGCATAAGTACAGGAGGTGAAACAAAATGCTCCACAAATCTTTAGATTGTAATGTTTGTTGAATAAAAAAAATTCGTGCATATATTGTTGTTGCTCCTCGTCCAACAATTTTCTAGCTTATCTTTTAAAATAGCATAATCTTCTACGAATTATCTGGTCTAATCTAGAAATTTTAATAATGATCAACAATTTTTTATGTATTCTATAAATGATGTTATGGCGCTTAGCAAACAATATTTTGTTTAACAAGAATTCTTAACTATTATAATATATTATTAATGAGTACTTATATGGCCCACTGAATTGGACCAGCTTTGAGAAATGTCAAACTTTCAGACTTATCACAACTTATAACTCATCTTTTCCGAAATTGTGATCCTAGCTAGATCATTCCCGCCGCCGTCTGATTTATTATTAAAATCTAAAAAATAATAAAAATCTATATAATGAAATAAATTAGAAATATTTCCATTGTATAAAAACTATGATTTTATCCAGTAATACTCCATAAGAGTACTTTACGATTCTTGCGGAAAATGTAAGTTAATTTTCGTGCCATATTAGTGACTCGAATATGGCGACCATTTGTTTACATTGAGAATCTAGCTATGAATTTCTTAATCTTAACACTGATGCAATAAAATTCAAGGCATTGTATAGCTTTTCAATTAATGCACTATCGGTGGAAAGTGTGTACGGAACTAGGAACATTTAGATTTAGGTTAAATCACTTATTGAATAAAGATTAATATAGAAGTAAATACATTTTCGGGTTTATATAAATAAGTACACGGGCAACGAAAATAAATAATTATAAATATAAATTTGTGAGAAGCATGCATATAAATAAAACTCTGTTGTATAAATATTCAAAAATATCAACAAGGGTCGGTCCCTGTTTACTTCTTTGTCCGGATCGCAGAGTCCTAAGCCGGTGACAAGTTCGTTACACGCATTACATTAGAATCTCTGAGGATATCACTCCAGACTTCTCCCTTACTACAGCATGCTTCATTCTTTGTCTCATTATCCTAATTATTTATTCTATTATTTAATTTGGAGCAATGCGTCAGTACATTGGTACAGGAGAATTGATGGATTGACAAATAGATAATGAAGTAGCCCATTAACTGACAAATGTCTGAAATCCTTTTTTGCTTTCATCAGGTGTTGTTAAAACTCAAGTTCTTCACCGAGTATCTGCGGCCTATCCTTCTTATACCTCACACGATTTTTTTATCGCCTGAAGAAAGCAAAAAGGATTGCAGAAACGTTGTGTTGCATTTATTTCATCTCGTTAATTGTATTAATATCACCATCCGTAAAGGAATCTTTTAAACGCCCAAGTTGCTTTGAACTTATTGCACGAACCACATTTTATTTTTTATATCATAAAATTCAAATATTTTAGCATAATTAATCATTTAGTGAGAATATATAATAACGATAGTTTTCTTTTCTTACAGGTAAGTTGCCCACTTTTCTGGAGGGTTTCGGATGGTTAGGTAAGGTTGTGAGACTGCATTGAAAGGAAAGAATTTACAATCTTTTCAACACAGTTTTAAGTTGAAACTATTTTCGTTCAGCAGCAGCCAACATTCGCTGATTGAGCAACATTTCTTCGATTAACATTTATTCCCATTATGGTGGCATGAATACGTTTCTTTGTTACACACACACTCACGCACTCACGCATTGCTATCTTTATAGGTCAATCGCTATGAGTTCACAAAGGAGGGAGCGCCAAAGCTGTTTCAATATTCACAACTGTGTGTATATTCCCCAGCTGCTGCATGAACTTATTTCATCACCGTACAGACACTAGAACCATGTTAAGTATTACATATTACTGCCTGTATAAATCTTGGAGACGAGACTCATACAGAATTTTAGGGAAAACTGAATTTTAAAACTTTTCATTCCGACATTGTGGTTCCAAAAATATCCACAGTTATCTTTATTGAATTTAGATTTTGTTGTTAATTTTTTCATATTTATTCATTAATTTATTTTCTAACCATTCATTGTCCAAGCATGGTTAGAATATAAAATTGGAATTTATTGCTTCAAAACCTGAAAAGAAATTCAGTTCTGTTGTACTAATAAATATATTCCATCAACATTGGAATAGTCGGCCAGCTGTCTCCTAAACTGGTCGAGGCACGGAGAAGGAATGCTGCGTCCCCACAGCAAACTCCTCTCCCGCCATCGGAAGGGCGTGGGACAAATACCCAATGCCCGACCTACCTGATGCAGGTTTTTCTAGGGTTTTCCGTGCATTTCTTTAAGCGAATGCCGGGTAGGATCCATAAAAGATAGCCTGGGGGCCCTAGTTAATCCTTGGCTACCTTCCTCTACCCTTGCGCATCCCCCCTTTCAAATCCCTTCCTCTGCTATCAAAGGGGAGTTGCCCAACGTGGATTACCCTCATGTGGCCTCTTGCCCTAAAAAAAAAGCCTTATAGGTTTGGCAAGGATTCTCTCGCAGGCTTCCTTCGCAGAGCTCTGGTGGGGGCTACCTTCGGGGATAACTAACTTTACATCTCTCTGGTTTTTTTGAACTAAGGTTCCCATATGCCGAGGAACCTCGGCCTGTTTTGAGAGGTGTATGTTCCGGGGTCGGAGACCTTGGCATACGGTAAGAGTTGTCCGCTATTCCTATTGGAATAGTCGGCCAGCTACATCCTAAACTGGTCAAGGCACTGCGAGGGAAAGCAAATCACTCTCCCGCCTTCGGAAGGACGTGGGACAAGTACCAAATGCCCGACCTACCTGATGCAGGTTTTTATAGGGTTTGTCTTGCATTACTTTTAGGCGAATGCCGTGTAGAACCTTGAACTATTGCCCAGGGTGCCTTATTTAACCCTTGGCTACCTTACTTACTCTGCCCTTCCGCATCGCCCCTTTCAAATCCCTTTCCTATGCTATAAGAGAGGAGATGCCACTATGTGGATTACCCTATACATATCTTGTCTACACCCCCCCCCCTTATAGGTTACTTTCATTGAAGAACTGTCTGACACAGACTATAAAAAAATATATAATTATCTTAAGTTATTGATGGGCGAAATGCTTTAAAAGTTTCCCAAAGAGGTGAGTATTGTATAATGCATTTGGAAATATTTTACAAATTTGTCATACTGAGAATATGGACCTAATCATTTATTATTGGCATCATTGATAGCAGAAATAGGCGATTTCGATTAAGATTATTATATTCAGAAATTTGTTAGCTAATTTATTTTTACTTCGTCCAAGACATTTTGGCGTCGAGAAGTGGGTAAAATAGCCGCTTTTGTAATACAAAATCGGGTCAGCAATGATTACAAGCGAAATCTGGTGTAATTGACCGCAACGTTCTTTTTGCGTGAATGATCCGCTGTAATTAGGAAGGTGGTAGGAGCACTTGGTATTGCGAAAGACCCCGCTGCAGTCCAGAATCCATATTCCGCAACGGACCGACAGAAGTGAAAGCAGGGAAAGCTCTCCAGGAACCCGGCGGCAACGGTTAAATCGCCCCGATAAACACTTATGGCAGCATTGTGTAGCTGTAACAATGGCGCCCAGGCGACGAGAAAGGCGTGAGGTAATTGTCAAACTCAAACACTTCCCTTCAAACCTTTTTTTTCCAATACATCATGCAGATAACGGGTCTTCACCCTACGACACGTAATGTGTGGAGACAAAATGGAAACTAATCTAATACATAAATAGCATAACTAACATGACGAGACGAGGACCATCTTCATCAGGTGATCTGCTTAACGTAACTCGTGCGAGAATGATCTGTAGTTTAACGATACTCTTAGGAGAACCATCAGTCTTTAATGAGAATTAAATCCAAACCCAGTTTTCAACGGTGTGGCAGAGAATTGACTTATTTAAACTAGGAGGTCCTCCATGTTTCATCAAGGATTCCGAAATCAATCACTGGGCCCAAAGAGAAATACCAACTCGTTCGTTTGACGTTATCTAAAATTATTTAATATAACACTGTAGATATAAAAATATTTTTAAACTGATAACGTTTCTTGCCTGTATTCAGAAAATTATTGCTAATCATGAGGTTTTCTCAGGAATTTTTCAGTTAGATATATTAATTGTATAATAGCAGTCCTGAAATAGAATAATTTCTCCTAAATTAGACGGTTTGTTGTGGAATTGTTTTATTACTTCGTTTTCTACATAAATTAAAGGATTGAATCCAACTTCTACAGCTTTATTGTGCCAGATACAATTTTTCTACTGCTTTCAGTAGATATTATCATTCAATTCCTCTAGAAGGTATCAATTCTAAAATCTCGTGAACAGGAATTATTTCGGTTTTCGTTTGTAAATATTTTTTTTATTTTTTTCTAGGTGATTTTTAATTGTTTTGTTGCTAGGGAATAATTTTCAAAGAATAATATTAAAAATATAGTTTATATCTATTGAATTAACAGTTCATGTCTTTGTGATTAACCGAGTGAGTTGATACGAAAATAGTTGAACATTACAAAATTTTCGTTGTTTAATTTTATCTTTTTAATTACGAAGTGTAATATTACGACATGACAACACTGTTGTCTAACAAAGTGACGTCAGACATTAACATGTAAAAGGTCGATCGTCTATCACAAGCCACCGAGTCATCATGTAAATTTGATCACTCGTTACTTATTAATGTTTCGCGGTTGAACTATCACAGATTAATTCTTAATATTAATTTTGTTTTGGATAGGTTATCCACATGGTGGCAACTCCCCTTCAATAGCATTGGGAGAGATTTGAAAGGGGGGATGCGGAAGGATAGAGGAAGGTAGCCAAGGGTTAACTAGGGCTCCCGGGCTATTTTAAGGATCCTACCCGGCATTCGCCTAATAGTGATGCAGGTCAAATCCTAGAAATCCTGCATCAGGTAGGTCGGGTAGTTGGTACTTCTCCCACGCATATCGGATGGCGGGAGAGGGGTTTTCTGTAGGGACGCAGCATTCCTTTCTCCGTACGTAGAACAGTTTAGGAGGCAGCTGGCCGACTGTTCCAATGTTTTAGCGGACAACTCTTACCATTGGACAAATACCAACCTGATGCAGGCCGCATCAGTTTTAGGAGTATGCCGGGTAGTATCTTTAAACCATGGCCCGGGGGCTCCCCCTTCCGCATCCTCCCTTTTAAATCCATTCCTATGCTATTAAAGGGGAGCTGTCACAATGTGGATCACCCTCGTGTATTCAGTCAGTCTAAAAATAATCTATGATTACTTCACATTCTAAATTAGACTGGTTGATAATCTTATAAATAAAAAAGAGTGTATGTATGTTTGTTTGTTTGTATATTTGTATGTTCGTAATACAAATCTACACCGGTAGAGTAAATTTCACCAAATTTCGTACACGTGTTCTTTACGACCAGGAAACAAACACTGTCGGGGTGAGACATGTCTACCACCCCCAGAAGCGGGGGTGCACGGGGGTTGAAATATTTAAACAAGCTAAAACAGCCGATATTTTAGTCGGATAATAATTTTTAGGGGTCCAAGATATTTATGGTGTTTCTACCGATGTTTTCTGAATATAATTTTCATCCCCTACACCCTGGGAAAAGGCCACCCTTAGGGTTTGGGGTGGAGAATACAAATCTATACCGGTGGATCAAATTTCACCAAATCTCGTACACGTGTTTTTTGCGACCAGGAAAAAACACTGTCGGGGTGAGACGCGCCTACCACCCCCTGAAGCGGGGGTGGACGGGGGTGGAAATATTTGAACATGCTAAAACAGTCGATATTTCAGTCGGATAAATATTTTTAGGGGTCAAAGATATTTATAGTCTTTTCACTGATGATATCTGAATATAATTTTCAACCTCTACACCCTGGGGAAAGAGCACCCCTAGCGTTTGGGGTGGAGAGTACAAATCTACACCGCTGGAGCAAATTTCACGAAATTTCGTACACAGGTTCTTTGCGACCAGGAAAACAACACTGTCGGGGTGAGACGCGTCTACCAACCCCAGAAGCGGGGGTGGACGCGGGTTGAAATACTTAAACATACTGAAACAGCAGGTATTAGATTTGGATAAATATTTTTGGGGTCAAAGATATTGATAGTGTTTCTACCGATGTTATCTGAATATAATATTCATCTCCTACGCCCTGGGAAAAGGGCACCCTTAGGGTTTGGGGTGGAGTTGCTTTACAGAAAAATAACGCGAATACAACCGAGTTTGGAGTCAAATCGAAGGTTATGTATGTCAGTGAGTATACTTCGGATAAATATTTTTAATTGCCCATTTAACCCGAAAGGGTGGGGGTTGGAAGGGGAGATAAATAGTCAGTTCTTGCGCGTTCTTGGAGGAGAATTACGTGAATACTATTTCAACGGATGTTGTTGAAAATATAAATCCCTTTAGACATTAGGGGTGAGCTTGCTTAGGGCTGGGGGTGAGAATTGTCTATTATTCTAAAACTGCCAAAATGTTATGTGTTTATGGGTATAGTGTTTCTACCGATGTGATATGAGTAAAAATTCAACCCTTTCCACCACGGGAAGGTAGCAGATTTAGGGGTGGTGTTGTTCATACTATTTTAACCGATGTTGTTTCCATTAATAACGACGTTTAATCAAAAATAAAAGTGTTTCAGAACCATTGCTTTTTATACTCTTTTAAAAAGTTTTTATATTATAAATTGTTATAAACATAATTTTACATTTATTCCGTAATTGAAGTTGTATTATTGAGAAGAAACAAAGCAACAAATAATCACGCACAAATACATGTAACTAAAACTCTACATGCTAACATAGTTTATAATTTAGTTTACTACAACTTCAATGAAAATATTATCCACGTAATCTACATTATTAGAACAATTTTTTTCAAAATCACGTGTTCTTTGCGACCAGGAAACAAACACTGTCGGGGTGAGACGCGTCTACCACCCCCAGAAGCGGGGGTGAACGGGGGTTGAAATATTTAAACATGCTAAAACAGTCGATATTTCAGTCGGATAAATATTTTTAGGGGTCACAGATATTGATAGTGTTTCTACCGACTGTTGGGGTGAGACTCGTCTACCACCCCCAGAAGCGGGTCGGGATTATCAGTAGAGCACTTTTAGGTGTTGGGTGGAGGAACGCTGCAATAAAATAACGCGAATACAACTGAGATTGGAGTTATGGATGTCGTCCAGTTCAATTATAGCATCAAATTGGCCATTTAGCCCCGAGGGGCTGGAGTGGATGGGATGGAAATTTTCTAACATGTTAAATAATTGATATTAGCGTGGAATAAATGAATGCCGGGACCATTGACGTTGATAGTATTTCTACCGATGTTGTTTGTAGGCATGATAGGGGTGGGGCTGGTGGGATTTCCTTGAAAATAACGGGAAAACAACCGAGATTCGAGTCAAATCGAAGGTAATGGATGTCCCTGAATTTATTTGACAATCTGGACAACGCGCGGGTATCGGCTGGGTTGGGATGAGTTGACCGGCTGTTTTTTGCGTTGATTAAATATATTACGGGATGAATTACATTAATAAAATTTCCCTACATGTTCTCTGTGTATAATTACAACCCCTTTCGGACTCATAAGGGTGCACATTTAAGGGTGGGCGTGAAGTAGCATTACATAAAAAGAGACCAGAATCTATCGGGATTGTCACTGAGTTTAATTAATTTCCTTGAAAATAACGGTAAAACAACCTAGATTCGAGTCAAATCGAAGGTAATGGATGTCGCTGAATTTATTTATGACAATCTGGACAACGCGCGGGTATCGGCTGGGTTGGGATGAGTTGACCGGCTGTTTTTTGCGTCAATTAAATATATATCGGGATGAATTACAGTAATAAAATTTCCCTACATGTTCTCTGTGTATAATTTCAACCCCTTTCGGACTCATAAGGGTGCACCCTTAAGGATGGGCGTGAAGTAGCATTACATAAAAAGAAACCAGAAGCTATCGGGATTGTTACTGAGTTTAATTAATTTCCTTGAAAATAACGGTAAAACAACCGACATTCGAGTCAAATCGAAGGTAATGGATGTTGCTGAATTTATTTATGACAATCTGGACAACGCGCGGGTATCGGCTGGGTTGGGATGAGTTGACCGGCTTTTTTTTCGTCAATTAAATATATTTCGGGATGAATTAGATTAATAAAATTTCCCTACATGTTCTCTGTGTATAATTTCAACCCCTTTCGGACTCGGAAGGGTGCACCCTTAAGGGTGCATTAGATAAAAATAAACCAGAAACTATCAGGATTGTCACTGAGTTTAATTATGACATTAAACTTGACCGTTTAAGTCCTCGAAGCGGGGACATGTTAAAACGGTCGATATTTGCAATAATTATTTCCTGGGGTTAATTACTTTGATAGTATTTATACCGATGTTGTTTGTGTATAATTTAACCCCTGTGAGGGGAGCAAGCTTAGGGGTGGGGTGGAGGTACGTTAAATAAAATCCCGAAAAAACAACCGAGAATCGAATCAATTCCGAGACTATGAATGTCGCTGAATCTAATTGTGACAACCTGGGTAACGCGACGGGTTTGGGAGGTGTTGGTCGGGGGAATAAATTTTCAGACAATGTAATCGGCCGATTTTTGCGTGGAATACATTCTTTTTCATTATCGCATATTTGTGGGGGTGGTCATCTTCTAACATGTAAAAACGGCCGATATATTTAGTCAATGACTTCATCCCCCTTCGGCATGGGAGGTGAGCACATTTAGGGATAGGGTTCGAGGAGCTTTACATAAAAATAGCGCAAAAGTAACCAAAATTGGAGTCTTATGGATGGTTATAGATAAATGACATCTCGGGCAACGCCGGGCACCCAGCTATCTTATAAATAAAAAAGAGTGTATGTATGTTTGTATGTTTGTATATTTGTATGTTCGTTATACAAATCTACACCGGTAGAGCAAATTTCACCAAATTTCGAACACGTGTTCTTTACGACCAGGAAACAAACACTGTCGGGGTGAGACATGTCTACCACCCCCAGAAGCGGGGGTGCACGGGGGTTGAAATATTTAAACAAGCTAAAACAGCCGATATTTTAGTCGGATAATAATTTTTAGGGGTCCAAGATATTTATGGTGTTTCTACCGATGTTTTCTGAATATAATTTTCATCCCCTACACCCTGGGAAAAGGCCACCCTTAGGGTTTGGGGTGGAGAATACAAATCTATACCGGTGGATCAAATTTCACCAAATTTCGTACACGTGTTCTTTGCGGCCAACGAAAACAACACTGTCGGGGTGAGACGAACCTACCACCCCCAGAAGCGGGGGTGGACGGGGTTGGAAATATTTGAACATGCTAAAACAGTCGATATTTCAGTCGGATAAATATTTTTAGGGGTCAAAGATATTTATAGTCTTTCCACTGATGATATCTGAATATAATTTTCAACCTCTACAGCCTGGGGAAAGAGCACCCCTACCGTTTGGGGTAGAGAATACAAATCTACACCGCTGGAGCAAATATCAGCAAATTTCGTACACGGGTTCTTTGCGACTAGGAAAACAACACTGTCGGGGCGAGACGCGTCTACCAACCCCAGAAGCGGGGGTGGACGGGGGTTGAAATACTTAAACATACTGAAACAGCAGGTATTAGATTTGGATAAATATTTTCGGGGTCAAAGATATTGATTGTGTTTCTACCGATGTTATCTGAATATAATATTCATCTCCTACGCCCTGGAAAAAGGGCACCGTTAGGGTTTGGGGTGGAGATGCTTTACAGAAAAATAACGCGAATACAACCGAGATTGGAGTCAAATCCAAGGTTATGGATGTCGTCCAGTTCAATTATAGCATCAAATTGGCCATTTAGCCCCAAGGGGCGGGAGTGAATGGGATGGAAATTTTCTAACATGTTAAATCATCGATATTAGCGTGGAATAAATAAATGCCGGGACCATTGACGTTGATAGTATTTCTACCGATGTTGTTAATAGGCAAGATAGGGGTGGGGCTGAAGAGGATTTCCTTGAAAATAACGGGAAAACAACTGAGATTCGAGTCAAATCGAAGGTAATGGATGTTGCTGAATTTAATTATGACAATCTGGACAACACGCGGGTATCGGCTGGGTTGGGATGAGTTGACCGGCTGTTTTTTCGTCAATTAAATATATTTCGGGATGAATTAGATTAATAAAATTTCCCTACATGTTCTCTGTGTATAATTTCAACCCCTTTCGGACTCATAAGTGTGGGCGTGAAGTAGCATTACATAAAAAGAAACCAGAAACTATCGGGATTGTCACTGAGTTTAATTAATTTCCTTGAAAATAACGGGAAAACAACCGAGATTCGAGTCAAATCGAAGGTAATGGATGTTGCTGAATTTATTTATGACAATCTGGACAACGCGCGGGTATCGGCTGGGTTGGGATGAGTTGACCGGCTGTTTTTTTGTCAATTAAATATATTTCGGGATGAATTAGATTAATAAAATTTCCCTAAATGTTCTCTGTGTATAATTTCAACCCCTTTCGGACTCAAAAGGGTGCACCCTTAATGGTTGGCGTGGAAGTAGCATTACATAAAAAGAAACCAGAAACTATCGGGATTGTCACTGAGTTTAATTATGACATTAAACTTGACCGTTTAAGTTGCCGAAGCGGGAGTGGTCGGGGGTGAAAATTTTCAAACATGTTAAACGGTCGATATTTGCGATTATTATTTCCTGGAGTTAATTACTTTGATGGTATTTATACCGATGTTGTTTGTGTATAATTTAACCCCTGTGAGCGGAGCAAGCTTAGGGGTGGCGTGGAGGTACGTTAAATAAAATCCCAGAAAAACAACCGAGATTCGAATCAATTCCGAGACTATGAATGTCTCTGAATCTAAATGTGACAACCTGGGTAACGCGACGGGTTTTGGAGGTGTTGGGCGGGGGAATAAATTTTCAGACAATGTAATCGGCCGATTTTTGCGTGGAATACATTCTTTTTCATTATCGCATATTTGTGGGGGTGGTCATCTTCTAACATGTAAAAACGGCCGATATATTTAGTCAATGACTTCATCCCTCTTCGGCATGGGAGGTGAGCACATTTAGGGATAGGGTTCGAGGGCTTTACATAAAAATAGCGCAAAAGTAACGAAAATTGTAGTCTTATGGATGGGTATAGATAAATGACATCTCGGGCAACGCCGGGCACCCAGCTAGTGAAGAATAAAAGAGCAAGGTTTTGATTCATATGATATGCCTTTATCCTCATGTTGTCCCTAATTTCAAATTTAGAATGGAAAAAAAACTCTTCATTTATTAAATAAATTATACATGGGCGCTAATATTATTTCTTAAGGAACAAGCGAAAATTTTCTTATTTATTCACAGACAAATAATTTAAACGACCATAAACACTTCAATTTATGTCGCCCGTAACTTTCAAACACACACAAATTTTTGTTTCCTTTCTGAATTAAATTAACTTCCAGTTTTCTTCATGTATTCCGCGCTTAAAACTTCTATTATAATTTTTCTATACTCCGTTATTTTCACGCGTTAATAATTATGCTTGTTTTGTTGATATTATTCCAGCTATTTATCATTATCTCAAACTTCCTCTTTTGATCATTTATTATCTTACTTATTTCACAGACTATAAGAACCAAACATTATTTAAATTTCTCTATTTGTTTAGCACGCTAAAATTTAGTCCTGTGCGAAATCTGCTAATAATATATAGGCATATTATAGCTGATGTAGTTAACTGTACTTGATGCAAGAATAAGTAGAACAGGACAGTCTGAGATAAATCGATTTTCTTTCTGTTACGGCGAGTTAGGCGTCTAATAAGTGCTAGATTATGGTAATGCCGTAAATGTAGAGGAAATCCGAGCAGTTCAAGGAGAAGCTGTTAACAGTGACCTGGGTTAGCAGTTATGTAAGATGACTTTTACTTCTTTTTTACCATAGTGCCCTTTGCGTCCTTTCTACCTTGACGCAGCAATAACAGTCGTTACTGCTTTTTTTTTGTATAATTTAAGTTGGGATACTACGCTTCCATTAACGACAACTTTCCTTTGCCCTACAGTTGTTTCCTAATATCTTAAGCTGAAATAATTCCATTTGTCATTGAAACTTAACACAATCTAAAATAATGCCAACCTACCAGATTTTCTTCTTAAATAAGGTGAACATAAAATCATTATGTCAATGACTGACATATAAAAACGTTGATTAATTTATGAATAATATATTGAGAATCATGATGTTACCTGTCTGGTCTTACCTGAATGGTCTATCTCTCAGTTTAAGAAATATCATTATTAAATCACAATTTTTATACATGTAACATATAGAAAATAAATTACGGCTTGTGTAAGCTTCTAACAATAGTTTTAAAATGTTTTGTTCGTTGCTTAACTGTTGTTTCCAATTTTTTGGCGATGAAGAATCAGTTCTCATTTTCCCACTTTTCTTGCAGATCATTTGAATGCCTAATTCGTTTATCGTAAAACTATGTTATTGGAAACCTCTCTTTTTGTTCTCCACGATCTTCTGACCCCAAGATCCGAGAGTATGATATGCTCGCTTGTTTCTTTCTTATTTTACATGAGCTGCATTGCTATTACCGGCACCGGTAACAGGTTTCTCATATTTCAAAATTTGGCACTTATCTTCTCCAAGGTTTCAGACTCTTCAATTTTAACGTGTCAGAAAACGCAGGATCGAATCAAGTTTCATCGAGGGGCCTCTGCAGCTCACTCTTCACCGTGAAAGGGAGAGTACAAATTCAGGTCACTTAGATTAGACTTATATTTGGTTAGAATGTTCAGTGGCCTTGGCTTTTCACCCGTCACTGGCATGGCAGCCTTCTGAAGAAGTTTCTTCCATTATTTCGTTTTTACTGCTGTGCTCCTCTAATTGGTAATCTTAAGGATCTTAACGTCATCTGAGCGTCGGTCTTTCAACTTTCATATTTCGTTCTGGAATCGAAATTATGTATCAGCTTTATCATTCTGTTATCGTGGGTAGTATTTCCCGCCAACTGTAGGCTTCTTATATTTACAACTAGCTGGGTGCTGGCGTTGCTCGTGTACTTATTTATATAAACTCGAAAAAGTCTTTAATTGAATACTTAAATATATTCCTTGAGTATTTCAGGATATAATTGTCAATTGTCACTCAGTCTTCATACATTACGAAATATTACATTGATGAAATTGTTAGCTAGACTCACAACTAATATAGCGCGAAAATTAACTTACATTTTCCGCAAGGATGGTAAAGTAATTCGTATTCTTCTTTATTACCATTCGATGGAGTATTGCTGTATAAAATTATACTTTTTATTTAAAAAAAATATTTCTGCTTTATTTCATTCCTAATAAAGGAAATATTTCCTTTGTTCGTTGCGTAGTAACGTCTCTCTCTCGCGTGACGTCATTGTCTCTTGGCGCGCAGTAATTTAATATTTAATGATCAAGGTTTTTAATTATAATTCTTTCCACATGTATGCTAGGCGTTTCTCACCCTCACAGTACCGTTTCTCGTATTTTGAAGAATATGTGTACCAATTTTTGTTGCATTCTGTCCACGCGATAAAATTTGTATAAAGAACAACGTAAATACATACATACATACATACTAATATACATCCTTTTTTATTATATAGATAATACAATGTCTGAATCATTGTATAATATATTTATATATATATATATCTGCGTTCACGGCGATGCCCGTGAACTTATTTATCTAAACCCGAAGAAGTATTTAATTCTATATTAATCTTTAGTCAAGAAGTGATCTAACCTAAATATAACTGTTCCTAGTTTCGTACATTCTTTCGACCTATAGTGCATTAATTTAACAGCTATAAAATACATAGAATTTTATTGCATCAATCCCGACAAACATACCTCCGAATTTATTTACGAATAGAATACTTAAATGTATTCCTTCAGTATTTCAAGATATAATTGTCCTTCAGTCTCCAGACATTACAAAATATTAAATTAACGAAATCTATACCTAGATTCACAATGTAAACAAATGATCGCCATATTGGAGTCACTAATATGACATTAAAATTAACTTTCATTTCCAGCAAGGATCGTTAAGTATTTAGTATTGTTTTTTATCATCATTCTATGAAGTATTTCTGGATAAAATTTTACTTTTTATTCCGTGAAAATACTTCTGTTTTATTTCACTACAGGAAAAGGAACTATTACCTTTGTGTGTCGCGCAGTTACGTCTCTCTCTCTACCGCGTGACGTCATGATCTCTTGGCACGCATTAATTTAACCCAAAATGATCTCATTTTATAATTATAATTCTTTTCACTTTTATGCTAGGGGTTTCTCACCCCCACAGTACAGTTTCTCGTGTGTTTAAGAATATGTGTAACACGTTTAGTTTCACTCTGTCCACGCGTTTAAATTTGTATAGAAAATAACGTAAATACATACATACATATTATATAGAGTCCAAATGAAATCTTCTTCTCCTGTAATCAATTTTTCCACTATTCCAAAATTGTACATCAAGATTCTTCTTTCAAATATGCTCAGTTGTCTTTCATCTGATTTATGTAGTGTATGTCTCTGCACTATGTTATTACTGACCTCACTAAAACTTTCTAAATTATCAACTTAGTTATCCAGGTCATCAAATTCGACTTCAGATGTTTTCTGAGGCCACGACGGCACTTATCCCCTTCTGTATTTTTGGGCTTACATTGTTCTTGCTGTTAACATCTTACACCCGAGGTTGCCGCCGAATAATTAGACAATGCAAGGGTGGTACGCTCAGTTACGACGTATCCGTCGGCTTCAGACTTCTTCGTGACGTAACCTCTCAGATTTATCAAAGCTCAGCTTCGGCGGTCTCGTCGTGAACTCCCCATCCCTGCCCAGCCTTTGTTTCGAGGAAACACTGACCATCTTACAACACGATGCCGATACTTAATAAAAATAAAAGAGAGAAGAGGGTATTATCTTCCACAGGTCTCTTCGTGTTGAGCAGCGAGCAGCTGTAAAGCTGAAAGAGCCACTATGTCGAAATATGGCCGTAATTTGCACTCGCCGGTTCCGGCATGATCCTCCTCCCGCAGAAGAGATCGTGGCAATTCGTGCTCCAGAAAAAAAATCCTAGATTGTTAAACATTTTACACTGATGACTAGATTTCATATTCAGTACATATATATTCTTGTCTTCTATTCATTTTATTTTGTATTTGTGCTAATTTTCCTTAAATCTAAGTCAGCTCTGAGAATTAACCGGAAATATTATTTCCTGCTCTCAAATTTAGGATCAGAATTATTTAAACCTTAGTATTTCCAATAACCTCACAAGCAATAAACTTCTTCCCTGAGGTTCTTTACGGTACGTTATCGTTTACTGCCCATTTGCACCGTTGCATGGAATGTGAACTTGTGCAGGAATGATGGGACGAACCTGAAGAGTGACGAGAAAATAAATTATACGTAGAAAATACGGACAAATATTTTAAACAGTCAACGAAATCAATTACTTCATGTTTTTAAACATACGATAACACAATATGTTTATTTTAGCCGGAAACATAGTGATTTCTTTAATAATTAAATGGTTTTATATATGTGTAAAATATTTCCTCGTATCTTATTTCTTTATATAATTTATTACAACAGTCGTAAAATAGCTAATCAGATAAATACAATAAGTGCAATAATGTCAGGAAGAAGTGAAATAATAGTGGAAAGTCGCTTACGTCATAACTTTTATGTCGGTTGATTGATGTTAGAAGTAATAAAGTTATTATTATTAAAGATTATAATCGCTCAAAAATTATAAATATAACAAAATGGAGTGTATGCTGGTCTCATACAGTCGTAGGTGATGACTGTCCTTCATTTACCGGTTGTTGTAATAAATTGCCGTTCTCGGGACACCAAACGGGTGACGTCGGTATTTTGGTCACAACGTTTCTATTGCTGGAGCAGCCATCCTCTTCAGGTGAAGCAGCAGACGAAACCTTTCATCGAAATGTTGAGGCAAGAAAACTTTATCGCCTGGTTGGAATCACGAGAACACTTCATCCTGGAAAGCCTCTGATCCTTAAAAAATTATTCTCGCTTTATACACCAGGTCAAAATTGTGATAAACCACAAAGTTTCAGCGATCATCATCGCCGTCATCAGGTGAATTGGTGTTCCGAAATATTTTCTCTCTATTTTTTACTCCTGTCGGTGCCGTGAAAGGAAATAGCGAAAGTGTCGCAGAAACGTCGTGATTATCACAAATTAAACCCGGTTGATGAACTGAGAATCATTCATTAAATTGGTACACCGGGAAAGTCTACTTTCAGAAATTTTTATTATTTATTTAAAATAATCAAGATATTAGTAATAGTTATATTAATTTAATTGAATCATAAATGAAGAAACCAGCCAACTTTCAGAAAAATTTTATTAAAATGAAAATTAGCACTATGTATCGTGCCTTTGGGTTTTTTTCCTGCAATTTGTACGTAAATAGCATTACGTTTAGAAAATTCTGCATAAAATTTTCATTATTAATCAATATTGAAAGAAATGTAAAAATGAACGCATCAATTATTTTTTTCATTTACACCAGAAAATACTTCAAAACAAAGGAAAGATACGAAGTGATATTTTTTATTTTATTAAAATGTGCCAATATTTACAAAAATGTTTCTGACATGATGGCTGGTTTATTAATTTATGATTGAATATATCACCATGAAGAAATTTCAATGTTGTGAACGATTGGTTACAACAAGTCATTTGTACTACTCTCTGCAAAGTATTGAAATAATTGTAGATTGGGTGATCATTATTAAGACTTAACACGTATTATATGTTCCAGAAGTCTTTCAAATGAAATAGCATGAACTAGTGCCATTTTTAATCTATAATGGTAATGTCTTACGTAGACAGTAAGCTTAAAAAAAGAATATATCTTATGTAGGGATATAGAAGAACTGCATCAGAAAACGAAATGTTTTTATTTATAAAAACGATTTATTCAACTTATAATTTTTTCTATTAGTAGAACGTTTTACATTGATATCGTAATTGTAGCGATACAGGGTTTGTACAGGTAATTGTCCTCATAACTTCGCATCACAGAGAAACTCCGGTTATGCCGTATTGCGGGTCCCCGTACCTTAAGGTGTCAGGTCGTGAACTCTTATCTTGGTGACATGATCAAGTTTTATTACTTTAAAAAGACAGACCGAACCGTTAAAATACAATCCACGGAATGACATCAAAACCTTAATCTTTTAAATCTACAATTACTGCTGACAGACGCGTAGTATTACGTGGACCACCTCTTCCTGTTTTCCTGGATTATTGTAGCATTACCGCGAGTGTAACAGCAGGGTGATTGCAGAGACACGAAATTGCACTGCTGTGGGCGG
This sequence comes from Zhengitettix transpicula, assembly GCA_037074705.1. Classification (NCBI taxonomy): domain Eukaryota; kingdom Metazoa; phylum Arthropoda; class Insecta; order Orthoptera; family Tetrigidae; genus Zhengitettix; species Zhengitettix transpicula. The sequence continues at coordinate 29,060,549 of CM073596.1, forward strand.
GGAAACTTAATTGCGAGTGTCCGATGCGCAATTACGTGCACGGACACGCGGCGAAAGCAGTTCGAGCCTCGCCCTGTCTGAACATCATATCTGTTTCCCCAGGTTTTCCATAGATGGTCCAGCTTTTCTTACTCGTCTCCATATTCAATAATATCCATTTATGGCGCCTGTTCCTAAATATGAATAATTTTTAATAAAATAATACACAGCGCAAGAATAATAACTACATAAATTTATTAATCACGTAAAATTATTATATAAGTAGATTTATGCATTTATTTGACTTCAAATCGTAAATGAATAAACAAGAAAAATTTCAAATACATTTTAATAAATTAAAAATTAGCACTTATTTTGTTTTGTAAACTCTTCGAGGGCAAATATAAAACAATAAGTAAGATGATTATTCAGACTTGTAGAAAATCAACTTATTCAATATTTTGCATTTGCGCCTAAAGATGTTCCAAAATAAAATAGAATTTTATTTTATGAATAAATGTTTATTTTTATTTTACTAAATTATTTCAGTCAAATTGCTGGTTTATTCAATTAAAGTTTGTCACTTGTCTGGTCTGTAGAAGAAGAATATTGGTGAAAAATGTTCCTGTGGATGGGTAGTGTTACTACTGTTCTCGATTTGGAAGTGTATAATCTCGTAAATCTGGGAAACTCGGGTTATTAATAACTTATCTTTCATAAAAATATAATATTAATTCACATAAATACTTAAAATTAGGAACAATTGAAAATTAGAATAAATTACCTCTAACAGAAGGGAATTAAATATAAGACAGACAAAATGGAGTGGTGCCATAAATATCACACAAAGTTTCTCGAGATTTTGTTTCTTTCGTCAGGTGATTAAAATAATAAGAACCATAAATGACAGCCGGGGGCCCTAGTTAACCCTTGGCTACCTTCTTCGAACCTTCCGCATCCACCCTTTCAAATCCCTCCCTATTCTATTGAAGGGGAGGTGCCACCATGTGGATTAACCTCATGTAGCCTGTTACCCTAAAAGGAACGAGGATTCCAGAACCGTTGTGTGTTATTTATATCTCTTCATTTTGTGTGCCTCTAGGTTATTTTATCTTCTTCAGAGATTTAAAAACACATTTTTTTTTATTTTAGAAATTAAATATAAATTCAAATATTTTTTTTTCTATGGGTTGATAGCATTTTCTAAAAATGATCTAATATTCATTAAAGTAAATATTTGACTCAATGATTTTCAGATTAATTTTTCTAAGTTTATGTATTTTATTATATTTATAGTTGCATAGAAATTTTAACTTTCATATTTGGCTACGGTGGGTTTGTTACATAAGAACGGAAACCTTTTTGTACTCAAAAATAGAGCAGTAGAGCCAATAAAGAACCACTTGAAGACATACCTATTACATTACCGGAAGTTATACTTACGAGTTTCTCTTACTAGTAATCTAGTCTTTCAGGTGTACTTCTCGCACAACTCACTTTCGTAGAGTGCTACAGTCAACACAAAAAGAACGACCGTTGTTCTCGTTCACCCACCTTTCTCCGTTGATTTAGTAGCACACGAGCGTTCCGTCATTTAATCGTGAAATCAACTACACACGTCTTACGCATCAACACTTGTTCATGTAAACAACATTTTCTTTTTAGAAAAACACGAGAGTAATCTTCGTAGTGACAACTCCCCTTTAACAGCAGAGGAAGGGATTAGAAAGGGGGATTGCGGAATATTAGAGAAAATTAGCCAAGGGTTAACAAGAATTCTATTTGACTTTAGACAATTCGTTTGTTAATTAGCACAAATAAGGTAACATGAGCCTACGTGAAAAATTTAATGGCAATCGGTTTTGTTATTCCGGACATATTGAGATACGTATTTGGTATTTTGCTATTAATATTATATATGTATATATATATATATATATATATAATATATATATTAAAGAAACCCATTGTTACGAAGATTCGATAAACGATTTTCTATAATTTTTTCAGTTTTAGGATTCTTAAGTTATTAAATTAACTATTTTTCTGAGATATGTATTCGAAAGTGGAGGAGCAGAATTGACGTATTCCCGCAGTCTTATCCAATTGTTACTAGGACAAAATTTCATAATTATCTCACATCTGTTATTGAACGTGCATGAGGACAGGTAAAAGTTACATCCTCCATCCTAGAAAGGTCTGTTGCACTTCCTCATTGGTTCCTCGAGTGCACGACTACTCCTTTAATTAGCCACGAACTACGAGGTCTGGAGAGGAGAGAAAGCCACTCGTCCATCATACGATATTCTCAGGTTACATGACAGGTGACACCTGCACTCTCCCAAACATCTACTGACCTAAACTTTTCCTTGTTTCTCCTAACAACTACCGAGTCTACCCAGATGTCTACCAAATATTTTAAACCAAAAGGCTGTATAACCAGACTGGTGACGTCTCCAAGAATTTTGTGGTCGTCTGAGAACTCTGCAAGGCAGATTTAAAACAGCAAACACGAACCCTGGTTCTATACTCGTTAGATGCGAAACGTCTAGTCACTTCATTGTGGAAGCTAGTTAAAGGAAAAACGTTGGACTGATGTTATTTAGATGGAAGGAGTTAAAAACCATATATTCAGACAAAAAATACACTTTATTTTCAATTAAAAATCATCAACAGCTTTCGGCTTAATCGTCACATTCATTCAAGTCTCAAAACAATGTATTCAAGCACTTTCAGTGTCATTCGTGTTAGTAATTAAAACTTAATCACATTATGCATTTAAATGTTGACGATTAAGGAGAAACCTCCTGATGATTTTTAATTGAAAATAATGTATTGCGGGATTGCATTTTTTTTTAAACTCCTTCCATTCAAGAAATATTTCAATTTTTTTCTTTACTTTTAGAAAGAAACGCATTTCAACTATTCTACGCCATAGATTTAAAGAACAATAACGCTTCGAAATTCATAAAGTAATTTTAAAATATTATTGGATCCATACATGAATGTTTAATTTTGTCATTTTTCATGTTGAATGATATCAATGTGTTATTAACAAGAATACGTCGTAATTAAAAATTCATTTTTTAATTTTAAAATAACACAGGTTCCTATTCCTCATGTCCCTATAATATTAACGTGATTTCAAACAGTTTCTCTTTCATTTGTGCAGCACTACTTCTTCTTGAACGTCTTCCCGTCCTATTTTATCTTATGTCTTCTCTTTTTTGTATCTACCAAGATGTTTTGTTCTTTAAAGCCTCATAATATATTTTAAAATAAATATTAAGTGATGTATCATCATGTTATCTTGGATTTTTTGTTGTATCTCGGTTCTTCTACGCACTCATTCATAAGCAGAAACATTCACCAAAATCACGTTGAGTTGTGCAGGGCCTATTCCAATTTAATGACATACGTGACCTAGGCCGGAGGTACTGCACCAAGTTCAAGATCGTTGGTTTATCTGAAAGTTTTTGGTACCGGTTCCTGTAGGTTCACTCGTGGTCATCGCACTCACCTGCTCAGCTGATGCCGAAGGTCAGCTGCACTTTCTCTTAGAGGATGAGCGCATCTCATAGCGCTCCGTCCTCCCGTATCTCTTAACAAGGTACGTCTCACCTTATTGGTTACCTCCTTTGCCCTGCGTTGCTAACCGACTTTCTAAATGCAAATCCCATCTGCTTTGCCTGCCCCAAATATGTTTTCACTGTCTATTTTGTTCTTTCTCTCCTACACCTGCTATGCAAATTCATATATTCAGTATACTTTCTATCGTAACGAAAGCTGGGGAAATTAAATCGACTTATTTTGTATTTTACCATCACACGACGTAGTCATATACATTTTCCATATTGCTCATAACCTCCACATGTTTAATTGTTAATTGAACAAGCAGGATTGTTGCAAACGGCACTTTCCTGGCGACATACGTCGTCACGTAAACGTTTTCGGAATTCGTCATCCGAAGAAGAATCATGTTAGAAGTCAGGAGGCATACTTAAAACGTTTGGAATTGCATGATAAGGCCTCAATATTTTGGAGTTAATTAAATCAATGTGTGGACCAAATAATACGTAATATCGCGTTAATAGAAAAATAAAACTTTTTTTCGCAATATAAAAAATATAATACGCCCTCCTAGCCACTTCCAAAATTGAAATAAATCATTAGTTGAAGACTATATAATTTACCATAATAATCAATTATCGGTCGTATGAAAATTAGGCCTATAATTGGGAACTTATACTTTTCTTCCGCGGTGTAGGAAAAGTAATGTCATACAGAAGGGTTTTATTTTTATAGGTGGAATGGAGTGACCTAATAAAGCAAATGATGAAAATTAAACATTGTGTTCAAAATATTGACAACGGCAAAATATTTTATGTAATTTGTATACAATTTTGAAAATATAGCTTCATAATTATTTTAAGAATACTTATTTTTAATCTTATAAATAAAGGAGAAGCGGGGGTGGACGCGGGAGGAAATATTTAAACATGCTAAAACAGCCGATATTTTAGTCGGATAAATATTTTTAGGGGTCAGACTCGAGTAAAATCAGAGTTATGGATTTAGGTGAATGTATTTATGACAACGTTGGCAATTCACGAGGTAGATTCATAAAATTTCTCTACATGTTATCTGTGTATAATTTCAACCCCTTTCGGACTTGGGAGTGGTGCACCTTTAAGTGTAGGCATGGAGTGGTATTACATAAAAGGAAAGCAGAAACCATCGATATTAGAGTCGAATTCGGGGTTATAGTTGTCACTGAGTTTAATTATGACATTCAACTTGCCGTTTAAGTCCCCCAAGCGCGAGTGTTCTGGGGTGGAAATTTTCAAACATGTTAAACGGTCGATTTTTGCGTTAAATAATTACCTCCTGGGGTTAATGACTTTGATAGTTTTTATACCGATGTTGTTTGTGTGTAATTTCAACCCCTGTGAGGGGAGCAAGCTTAGGAGTGGGGTGGAGGTACGTTAAATAAAAAGAACGCAAAAACAACTGAGATTAGAAGCAATTCAATGACTATGCATGTCGCTAACTCTAATTGTGACAACCTGGGTAACGCGACGGGTTTGGGAGGTGGCGGGCGGGAGTAGAAATTTCCAGACAATGTAATCGGCCGGTTCTTGCATGGAATAAATACTTTTTGGTTATCGCACATTTGTGGGGGTGGTCAGCTTCTACACTGTAAAAACGAACGGTATAGTTGGTCAATGACTTCAACCCTATTCGGCACGGGAGGTGAGCACATTTAGGGATAGGGGTCGAGGAGCGTTACATAAAAATAGCACCAAAGCAAACGAAATTGGAGTCATATCGGGGGTTATGGATAAATAACATTTCGGGCAACGCCGGGCACCCAGCTAGTGTATGATAAAAAACTGTTAGATAAAAGAGATACACTTCAATAACGTGCATTCATTGTAGACCTACGTTTGTTTCCAAAGCTATTCCTACACAATATTTTAATTCTTGTATGAAAAACGGGCACCATACGATTACTGCCATTGACGGATGAACAAGATTAATTAAGAAATTCCACATGTAGACGTGTTCAAGACATTTAGATGTCTTTGACTGAAAAATAAGCTAGAAAATTCACTACAGCATCTAGAAATAAAATATGGCTTATTGTTCTGAAGTCCCGTACGCTGCTGACATACGCATTCAAGACGCGACTTTATTAGCAGGTAACTGCAGATATTTCCAGGTAACTTTGAAAGATTCGCGTGACCCTTTCGTTGGAAAATGAGCGAGAGAGATTTACGTGCCTTGTAGATTGTCACGGCCGTGTCCAACAGGTTTTAGTCGAGGATTCTGACCACGACCAACCTGTTATTAACTATAATTTCTCGCCACAAACTTTCGTCCGCAAGCTTTTACAAAGATTCCACGTGATCTCGCATGTTCTTCGAGAGAAATTGTGTCTTCACCTACATAAGACACCGTTAATCGGTCACATTTAAAAATCTATAAAATAAATATAGCTTGAAAGAAATACTCCTTGTGACGTAGTGGTGACCGACGAGTTTGGTGAGACCAGATTAAGTTGTATTTTGATCAACCGCAGTTGTTACATAAAATAATTTTTTGAACATTAAATTTGTATACGGTTCTGGATAACGAAGTCTGGAGTGGCTCAGTGAAAAATGAATGCTCAATTAAAATTAATACGTCGTTGAAGATAGAAACAGTTTATTTTCCATTGTAAAGCAATAATAATTATTAATGACGTGTCCTTTTGTGTGATTCCCATCTCAAGCTCATATTAATAACCATAACGACCAAAAGGGGTCACCAGCAAAATACCTGAAAGCCTGCATTGTAGGCCACGTTTTCCCCTCGGAGGATAAAATACGACGTCACGTGGTCGTAATAACTAGGAAGTATTCTGCAGCATCGTCAAGAATGCACTTGTGCCCTGGTCGTAACCTGTTCACCTATTATGTAACGATATTTAACATAATAGCGTTGCGAAGATAAATAATAATATTGCTATGGAAAATTAGGTTCTCCATTCCACCTTTAAAAATAAAACACTGCGGTATGCAATTATTTTTCCTACACCGCGGGAGGAAAGTATAAGTTCCCAATTATAGGCCTAATTTTTATACGACCGAGAATGATTATTATGGTAAATTATATAGTCCACAACTAATGATTTATTTGAATTTTGAAATTGGCTAGGAGGGCGTAATATATTTTTTATATTGCGAAAAAAATATTTTATTTCACTATAAACGCGATATTTCATATTATTTAGTCGGCACATTGATTTAATTAACTCCACAATATTGGAGCCTTATCATGAAAGTCCAAACGTTTTAAGTAACTGCCTTCTAATATGATTTTTCTTCGGATGACGAATACGTTTACGTGACGACGTATATCGCCAGGAAAGTGCCGTTTGCATCAAAACACTCTGGCGCCTGCGTTTCCAAATATAGACACCGAAAATCTAAAATTAGTAATCCTGAGCCTGTTTTGGCCAACGCGGCGACGCGCAGACCTTGAAATTCGCATTCTCCGACCTGCTCCTTGCGTGGCCTTTGTCCCAGATTCTCTCAGTCCACAGACTCCGGTCTGCAGATTCGTATCTTGACATTGATGTAGCACAACGACGTTGTCCCACCACCGGCCGTTAGGTGGTGACAGCGTTGACCCACACGACCGTCCGCTACTCAATTACCGAACGTCTGAATCCGTCGGTATGGACGTCTCCGGTTCCAAATCAACATCTTTCCAACAAACTACCTTAACATATTCTAAAAAAGCAGAATGTAATTTACTTACATGTTTCTTATTTACATTAAATATGGAACATTTTAAATATATATGTATATATCGTGACATGTTACGTCGGCCAAACCAAAAGGACGTTGATTACGAGGATTAAATAACATAAATGTGATACTAATAACAATAAACAGAGTCTGTCCTAAACATTACTGTAGATATAAACACAACTTGATTTAAAAAATGCTACTATATCAGACAGGGAACCTCATTATGGTACAAGAATCATTTCAGAAATTATATTGATTAAAAATCATATTAATTAAAAATCATTTAAACACTGTCAACGTTAAACGTGATACCGAAATAAATAATATATCTTATTTTAAGTTCTTTGGTAATTCTGTATATGTCCCATAGTAAACACACAGTAAGAATATCCTCCTTTGTGATCCTGTTGTACAGCACCGTCACGTACGTGGTTAAATAATTTCACAATATATACATATATATTTAAAATGTTACTGCGACTTTAAATAAATCAATATAAAATGAATTAAATAACATAAATCTCATTTCAAACTTTCAGCCACGAAAGTGTTATGATTGCTCCGTTGAATTATTCAATTTTTATTTCATAAAATATGGCGCGGTTAAAAACAAATAATAATTAAGAAGTAACTAACTTATTGAATCCTCTTAATTTCATACCTGGTAACTAAAACTGTGCAGACACACAAGCAAAAATGTGGTGAAATAATGTAAACCGCAGGGTGTAACGTTGCCTTGACTTTTGTCCGCAAATTAAGCATCGTATCAAGTTTGCGTATTATCTACTGTGACAGGCTGCATCGTCTGGAAGGACGTTGATGGAGGAGAAATGGAGAAAGAGGGGATAAGCCAGTGACTCACACAGAACGAGTTTCTCTGCTGCCTATATGGCAAGTAGGTACCAAACATAACAGACGAGCCATGTCTTTTTTTTTTCTACCTGGTTCCAGTGTCGAGTCGCTCGACGTGTTTAACGTCATAAAGCGCTGTGTTGCTATCCTGCTAATCGTTTAATATTACAGGGGAGGGTAGGAGGGTGCCCGGAGAGATATATAATAACTAGTCACGATCGATAGGTTATCTGAGTGCGCGTTGTAGTCACAACCATTTATAAACTCGTGAAAGAAAGATACAAGAACAGGCTGCTATTAACACGCCGATTCTGTTTGCAGTAAAAAAGCCTGTACTGTTTTGGGGTCAGTATAAATCAGAGGAACCTGTACGTTACCTACAAGCTATAGCTGCTATTATTCGCATTTGAAATTGAATCTCATTTAAGGATATCTATTTTTATTTACATATTTATAGAAACACTCGTATGTGGTTCAAAATCATATTGAGAATCCTGAGATATTCACAACGGTGACAAAGTTACCATTATTGTCTTATTCTTTTTTTCTGTTTGTTTGTAGGTGTAGACAGGCTATGTATAGGGTAATCCTCATTGTGGCAACTCCCCTCTTATAGAATAGGAAAGGGAGTGAAAGGGGGGATGAGTAATGGTAGAGGAAGGTAGCCAAGGGTTAATTGGGGATCCCGGACTATGGTTTAATGGTCCTACCCAGCAATTCGCCTAAAAGTGATGCAGGGAAAACCCTAGAAGAATCTGCGTCAGGTAGGACGGACATTTGGAACGTGTCCCACGCCCTTCCGATGGCAGGAGAGGGGTTTGTTACGGGGTTGCAGCTTTCCCCTCGCCGTGCCTTGACCGGTTTAGGAGGCAGGTGGCCGACTATTCCAATAGGAATAGAGGACAACTCTTACCGTATGCCCGAGGTCTGCGACCCCGGAACATACACCTCTCAAAACAGCGGAGGTGCCTCAGCATGTGGGAACCTTAGTTCAAAAAACCAGAGAGATGTCTTGGAATTATTCTATTATTATTATTATAAAAACTACACATCTGAAAGAGCACGCTAGGCTTCCACTAATTTTTTCTTAACGGATTAACAAAAATCTATTTAGATCCTATTTTTATTAAATAGAAATAATTATATTCATTATTTTCTACTTCTATTAATTTTTTTAATACGTAATAATTATTTGCAGTTTTATAATCCAGAAATATTTTTAATCATAAAATCTTTATTTATCAACACAGCAACGTTTCCGTACGTATTAGTACCATCTTCAGGCTGTTTCTGAAACGTTTGTATGATGTTATGAATATTAATAATATCACAACTATGTCAATACTATTTTTAATAAGTTATAGGGTGAAATGGTCTCTGAATGAACATTTTTGGTATAATGTGGAATACTAAGGACAGTAGAGCAATTTAGAGCTAAAATATTTCAATTGGAACCCTACAGATGGCATCCATCCTGATGCCTTTTTTTTTCTGACTGGTTTATTTACAAGGGATTCATTGTTAATTCAACAGTTTGTTGCGAGGTTTAGCCGTAGCGTATTTTTATATATATTGTCTTTTTTAGTAGACAATTTAATGGAGGTCTTCTGTTTATTCACAGGGGTTGTTCATTCACTTGTACGTAAGCGATTGTTTTAAATAAATTTATTTGCACCGAATCTTCTTAATATTTTGAATATTTTTGCCTAAGCGTCACAAAATTCCTTAGTAACTAGAGTGGTACACGACAGAGAAGAAAATAATGCTGTAAAGGGTAATCTGAGGACCTGAATGCATTCACTGAAATTAATCTACTTGAAGGTTGCTGAGGAGTCACCGGTCCATTGAAGTAAGAATACAGTAATTGATTATCACCACATCAAAGAAAATGAGAGATTTTTATAAATATTTCATTAAAACGGCCTGTTCAGGCATATTAAGTGGAGAGAATCTTGAAACGAATTAATAGTAATGAATAGGCGAAAGTAGTCAGGAGAAATTGTCGTCGGGAAACCAGACCTGTTTGTTTGACATTCACACATTAATTATCAGTATGTACCTTCTCTTCTACAAGCATACAGAATACCATTAAGATGCAATGCGTCCAACAGGAACAAAAAATCTTGAAATTCTTTAATATTGTTTTCATTTGATTTTTTATATGATTTATTTGGTTATCCTAAAAAAACACTCTTTTTAGAGATATTATTTTTTCTAATTTAAATTTTTACGTTCGAAAAGATCATGAAAGCGGTAAATGCTGGCAGGAAACGTAGTAAAAGTCACCGTTCATTTGTTACTATTTTGTGATGGTCATTCTCGTATACTTTAATGTCTGTAAATTACACCAGAAGAGTGGTAATTTCTCGAAATATAACTGTTACAAGAATGTCTGTGAAGGACTGTCAGATCAAATGAGATACGGATGCTCACATGGGTATGGCAATTTCGGAAGGTCCTGGTTGCAGCGCAGAGTCGATTGTTTTGTGGGTGCGGCATCTGACAGATCTGGGGTAGCCGCTTCACCGCCTCTGGCCTCTGATCGTAATTGGCCACGCCATGTCTTCGCGTGGCAGGGACACCTTTGGAAACTGGCCAAACTGCGGTCATCCAGATATGAACGACTGCTTCCGGCATATTCGACCACCAAATCCGCTAGATTTTCAAGTTTTTGGTTCTCTTTTCCGTTTAAGGGAATTGTGTCACGTGTTTTGATCAGCTCGACACATCTTGTGTTCCTAATACATTTTCCCCTTCAGCTTCGATTTATAAAGTGAAAGATTCTATTTTTAACCCGTTAAAACCTTTGGTGAAACCCAAATGGACTATAAAAAATATTATTCCAGTGCCAGATACACAGTATGTGATGCGGTGTTGCCTGATGTATGGTCACACTTTTCAAGACACGGAAATGCGCGATTCCAAGCATAAAATCTGGTTGACGTTGAGCTTAGATTCGCGATTGTACCTCGTGCCGGTTCTTTGTTGTGTCTAGCAGTGATTCTTTGCCCTATTTACAGAACCTCGCGTCCTCGCCGGGTCCTTGGATTGTAGTGTTTGCGCACCGCTCCCCAGGCTCACACCCACGCAGGTTCCAAAGTTCAGACTCCTTTCCAGTCACTGGAGCTGTGGATGCCTTACAATGCCACTCCAGCTTCCGAGGCACTCCTTTACCAGTTTGTCAAATATACGAGTCTTTGTCCTCTATACAGATACTTGAAGACATCTCTTGGAGTAATGTATGAACAGACGTAGTAAATAAATTCCCCACCTTAACTTGGAAATGTTTAGTGGGTCTATGAGAATATAAACTAAAATCTTAGGTTGCCAATTTTTACTTCTGTCATTTTTAGACAGGCTCAGCTCATTTCTCGAACAACAATATTCCTTCCAGTGTGAAAAATAATTTTTTAAATTTAAATTTATAAATACTTTTTTAGTAATTTAGATGATAAAAATATCTCAATATTTCTGTAGTTAGTGTATCATTTAAGCAATTATTTTTGAATATTTTAAGACCAAATTTGTCTACCTTTATAGAATTAACCTATTTTATATCTTTAGACCTTTCGAAAGTCATTAACACTTTCACTTAAATTTCCAAAAATATGTGTATTTTGCTTTGAGATCTGAATTAACTTTTCCTCAGTTGTTGAAAATCTCATTTATGAAATATAAAATAACGTTTTTCAATAAAGAAGAAAAGTATATATTCTCTTAAAATATTTATTAAAACTAGGCCTTTCACAATTAAAAAGGACTATTTTTCTCTACTGACATGCAATAAATAGTGATAAAACAGTCGTGAATTTTAAAATTATTTATCAGAACAAATAGTTATAATTTGTTGATAATAGGAAAAAAATCGGGTATTATTTTCGAGTACACGTATCATATATCAAATTATTGTTTGTTCACAATTACGATTATGTATGAAACTTTTACGCGGTAAATGACTACAACTATTTTTTATTTACGGTCGGGTCTTACGATTAAATTATTTTTCACGTTTATAAATACTTGAAGTTCATTAATTTCAAATTACTCTTAATGTGTTAGATTCTGTATTTTGTCAATAATTATTACAAAATTTAAATATTCAAGTTATTCTCTGCAATGGCGTCAATGTGCGATTGGCATTTATTTTTCCTCAAAAAATATCTGTGTTAGATGAATATAAAGAAGTAAATACTGAAGCAGCCAATAAATACTCAGAATTCAGTGATTGTGTTTCATTGTAAATTTTACCTTGCTGCGAAACTGTTTGATGAAATATATGGCCTAAACAGTAATTTACAACGCCATTTATTCTCTTTCTACTTCAGTTGTGCATTAGTTCATCTCACCTGGAATTTAACATTTACATTAATTTTACAGTTCAAATAATTGATAAATACATGTCGGTAATTTAATTTTAATTCCCATTTATTTTAGTGTTCTATTAGTTCCTTAGCATAAAGAGAAAATTCTGAAGACAGAATGTTTTTTAAAGTTGAAGACTCGTGCGCCTTGTATTTTGTGAGAGACAACCCGTCGTACGCATCCGATGCGCAAAGCCGTCTGCGCCATAGGAGTTTGAAAATTTTTAACATGATTAAATCTGTAATTAAAGATATTTTATAACATTTTTAATGGTTCCTTTTAATGTTTTACGTAGAAAATTAATATTCTGTCTGGTAATGTAAATACAATAATGTATACTTAATAAATTAATGTTTTATAGTAATTTAATATTATGCACATGTAGTTAATAGTTATATTTATCTGTCTTCAATCTAATTATAAGTTAATTAGAACAGCCATATTTATCAGTAATAATTTAATAGCAAAAATTAGCACATTTCGTCCGCAATCTAGGACATTATAAGGTGTACAATAATTTGGAGTGCACCTAAAAATCCAAATGACATTTAAACAAGTGTTAAGACTAAGATTTTTATGAAATAGACCTACAATTCCCGTAAATTGCCGATGATTCTAATATCAGCCAAATATTTAGGTAATATAAATATTTTTTTTTGTAGAATTTCTAAAGGCATGCCCGTTGTAACCCAAATGAGTAAAACAATGTATTCCAAGGGTGTGTTGTGGAGGCTCATAATTCGTGACTCCATGCCTCGACCGGATATGAAGGGCAGCTGGCCGACTGGTCCAATTGTAACCGTGAATAACTTATCGCATTCCCAACGTCTGCGATTCGTGAAAATGCACCTCTTGAATCTGGAATGGGTGTTACGGCCATTAGGAAGCTTATTTTAAAATTTCTGGCTTAAATCCGGGAAGAGGAGAGTCCAAAGCAGATTATTCCTTCCGGGACCAGAGCAGCTGACATACCCTAGCAACTAATTTACTCTAGGGTTACTTATGCAAGAAGTTTCTATCTAACGGCATAATAAGATGACGAGGCAACGTGGAAATGCTTGAGTGAAATGAAGCGAACACTGTTTTGAAAGCGGCATTGGCAGGAATGAATGAGCACGATCCGCTCTGCGCTAAAGGTCACGCGACAAGAGCGCTGCCTTTCACACCCACCATAATAACGCGCAGTTGAAGAGGTTAACCACGCCAGACGAGAAGAAGGAGAAGGAGAAAGGGGGGACTCTGTTGCAAGGCTACCTGCCACAATGATCTATCTCCTCGTCCGCTACCAATCAACAGGTTCAGAACACTACGCCCACTTTCCTTGCTGTCAGAATGTTCATTCAGACTCCGGAAAATTCTATTCGGTTTTCGGATTACTGCTGATTTTTTAATGTTTCTTTTGGGCCTCTGACTGTATAGTTAGTCCAGATTAAAACACGCATAAACAATGTCATCTAGTAACAATCATCCTAGGCGATCATACATATTAAACTGTAAATCTTATATCTGGCGCTTTTGATTGCCTCTTTATTTACAGAGACACATCTGAGCCTTACTGCACTAACAAATCGGTGTAGATGATCTTTTTCTCGAGAATTTTTCAGTCCTCCAATTCAACACATTCTAAGTTACATTATATTGCTAAATATATAATTTGATTCGAATGGGATGGATTTCGGTAGCAGTTTCAAAAGAATAATATAAATATTGTGTAAACAAATAAATAATAAAATTTTTAAATAAAAACGTCTTAGAATTTTATTCTTAAAATTTGTTCATTCTTCGAAATAATTTACTTCCAGAAAAGATACTCAAAAAATACACTTTGGCCCATCCACTTCACTTCAGGAATCTATTTACATTATTTGTAAACCTAGTTGCTGGAATATTCTCCTCATATAGTGCTGCAGTAAATAATTCGGATCATTTGTCGTTCTATTTAAGTTTGAATATTTCCCTACCTCATTTTTTTTGCGGTTTCGTTTTTATTTTAAATACGTGATCAACTGTACTACTATGAGTTGGTTTTATCTTCCAAAGACATTGAAATTATCTTAAATTACAAAAAAAAACGATTAAAGGCAAACGGCCGATGGTATTTATTCTGGTTTTATCTTTAAACTCAAAAGAAGTACAGGGATTAAATTTTAATCGAGCTAATCTATGACGAGTTTTATTATGATTCACGTTAAAATTATTGCCACTTTCTAACTAATTATCTGTTGCCCATAAATTGCAGTCACCACAATATTGTGAATATTTACGGAGTTATGAATATTATAAATAATTCTCCCAGAATGGAATTTATTAATGAATTTTGATTAGGCCATTGTGCAGAATAGCGCATAAAATATTTGAATAACACGAATTTATTGGTTTTTACAAAGCAAATTTCGAATAGAGAAAACCGTTTTAAAAAGCAAGCTGTGAGGACAAAATTTTATTCAAGTGTAATCGTTGCATTTATTTCAGTTCATTTTAATTAGAAATTAATCGAAACGGTCAAATTTTCCAGAAATAACTTGATAACATAAAAATTAAAACGACGTTACTAGGACTTCATCAGGTTCATAGGTTACAAAATTGCAAGAGTATGACTTCTAAATTTTATATAAAAGTTATTTAAATAACATCAATATTTTGCTTATATATAATAATAATTCCCAATTATTTACTTCAAATCCATTGAATATCTAATGAAGTCCTAGATTGAGGGACAAAGTTCGCGTTAATTTGCATGTTTTTATTTATGTAATTTTTACTATTTAAAGACTTCAAATGGTAAGGCTTAAAGCCAGAAGGTTTGATTTTAAGTGAAGAATGAAATACAGTCAAGAAGACGCGGGCAATTAAACACTATTATGATTTTAATTGGGAGATAAATCGCTGATAAGTTATGATACTACGCAACGAATGACAAAGATAAAAATTTTAATTCAGTAGTATGGATGGAAAAATGTCGACCGGACCGGGAATATAACCCAGGACTACCGGGCGGTTGTCAAACCACTAAGCCAATCGTATTTGACTTCCGACCCGGGTGCGACATTCCTCCATTCATTAAAAAAAAATAACTATGACTTGTGGCTTAAATAAAGCTTTGTAGATTTCTTTGAAGATCAAAATTGTTTCTCAGGATAGTCAAAAATTTCCTTATCCGAGACCAAAATTATAAACCTTCACTCTACCTCTACTAAACATACTTCTAAAGAACTAATTCCTCTCAAATTGTTATTCATAACTACGTTTTAATTATTTATACCATAAATTACCGTAAATAATTAAAATTTATTAATAATTAAATCTTTCAGGTATTGATTATTGAATTTTGACGGCCTGAAAATAACTTCATAGCTGTAGGTATCAAGTTAACGAACAATCGTGATGTCAAATGGATTTTAAGTACTCTGATCTCACAATTTGCACAATGGCACCTTACTTAGAGCGGATCATTTCTGAAAAAACTGTGATTATTTTCGAATGATTTTCTTTTCTCCATTTCAAGACGTCGGGCTCCAGAAAAATATTTGGCTGAAAAATAAACTTTCATTTTGTATGGTTAGTGGAGGGCGAAAATATTTTGGGTATAGAGTAAATTAAACTAGAAAAAAAGATAATTTGTTGTGTCCAACCCATTTGCTCCGTGTTGTGCTGAGTGACGTGGTCATACTCACACATGACTTACAGCGTGTGTACTTATGAATTATGTGACTGTTTATTGTCTGCGGTTCTTGAAGCGCTCTATCACAACTCAGATAGAACGAAATATTGCAGGGGGGAAAGCTAAATGCCGTACGTCAACTATGAATTATATTTTTATGGGAAATAATGGCCCTAACTTCGAGTATTTCTGTGCACAAACCTACGGATTCCGACAGCGTGCAATTTCAGAGCTGAGATGCTGTATGT
Organism: Zhengitettix transpicula; assembly: GCA_037074705.1. NCBI lineage: Eukaryota > Metazoa > Arthropoda > Insecta > Orthoptera > Tetrigidae > Zhengitettix > Zhengitettix transpicula. The sequence continues at coordinate 29,076,949 of CM073596.1, forward strand.
GTGCCGTGGAGGTCGTGAAGGGCTGCAGTATTTCTTCAACTTGTTCTCATTCACTTTCACCTTTCAACAGTCTACTGCGATCCTTAAAACTTCATTTAGACTTTAAGGAAAACATTATTCCCTCCATCTTCAAATAAACCACTTGTCTCTCTTTATCGTAGAATTCGTATATCAAAATTCTAACACTCAGACGGCATATTTATTGCCGTTCGATGTATTTTATAAATTACTATTTGGGTGCCCGGTGTTTCCCGTGTAGGCCTACTTATGAATATAAACCATAAAAAGCATTTAATTCTATATGAATATTCAGTCAACAAATGATTTAACCTAAATCTAACTGTTTCTAGTTCCGTGTAAACTTTCGACCGATAGTGCATTAATTCAAGAGCTATAAAATACGTTGAATTTTATTGCATCAATCACTACAAACGTACCTTCGAAATTATTTACGAATAGAATACTTAAATATACTCCTTGAGTATTGCAGGATATAATTGTACCTCAGTCTTCAGACATTACGAAAGATTAAATTGATGAAATTGTAAGCTAGATTCACAGTGTAAACAAATAGTCGCCATATTGGAGTCACTAATACGACATGAAAATCAACTTTTCCGCAAGGATCGTCAAATATTTCGTATTGTTTTTTTATTATCTATCGATGTAGTAATGATTATACTTTTTATTCAATGAAAATATTTCTGCTTTATTTCATTACCGGAAAAAGGAACTATTTCCTTTGTTCGTCGCGTAGTAACGTCTCTATCTCGCGTGACGACATGGTATTTTGACGCGCAGTAATTTAACTCAAACTTATCAGGATTTTCCATTATAATTCTTTCCACCTTTATGCTAGGTGTTTCTCACCCCCACAGTACCGTTTCTCGAGTTTTGAAGAATGTGTGAGCAATTTTTTTTTGTAATCTGTCCACACCTTTAGGTTTATATAGACATTAACGTAAATACATACATACAATTATACATCATTATATATATATATATATATATATATATAATACTCAATTATCTCGTTGAGATCTCTTTTTTTATACGTCAACAGTACTGAAATAGATTTAACCTTTGTCCTCAACTAGAATTTCGTTCTTTCGTTTTATCAATTTCTTTTATGAGAATGTACAGACCTGACTACTACTGAAAATCTTCGCCAACAACAGTCGCACCAACTTTATAAATTCAGTTTTCCTCTCTATTAATTTTAAATTATCTTTTATATACATAGTTTCACTTTAGAAATTATAAAACGTCTGTGTTCAAAGTACACTAATTATATAAATAAATAAACAATTAACAGACAAATTAATAAAATTATTTAAACACAACGTTCGTAATTCTCGAAAATGACTGTAGTTAAGGACCCTTCTTCCTGACGGCATTAAAAACAAATAAATAGCTCTCAATACTTGCAAACATTCATTAATAAAATAAAAAATATATAACAATACTTGTTATCTAAGGCAATAAAATATTGGAATATTAATGCTTGAATATAATGTATATGAACACTTTTACATATTTTACCCATTTTTAAGGAAGTTAAAAAAGTAATGTCTTGTTGTTAATAACAATAACATGGACATCATTCATTTTTAATATTATTACATGACGATTGTCCCTCAAGGAGAATTTTTCACAAATTTGTTCTAGAGTTTCTCGTACTTAAACAAATTTTCTTTTTTCTTCATATTTTTAATCCTTTGTTTTTCTCATATATTTATAGCTGTAGAAGACTTAAACAGTTCCTATGTTTATTGAATGTAACAATGCATCCTTCTGTTCGTCAAGCGTGACAGGAATATCTGCTTACTCATCTATCAAAGCCATACAATGAAAGCCTCAAGAGAACTTCTTGCAGCACAGTAACATTAAACCCGAGTAGAAAGTTGTTTTATACAATTGTGTCAGTGTTTAGAGAATTCTGATTTCAAATGGAGTGGATCTTGTATTGTAAAAGCGTTACTTTTAAGTTGACTAACCCGGAGTCTTTTGCTATTTTTAATTTCTCTAAATCATCGAATGGATTTGAACACTGAAGGCATAAAGCGTTATAGATGCTTAAATATTCAATATATAACATGGAAAACGTTGACCCTGGTAGCTTGTCCTTGTGATGGTCCGATCATCCGTGGAGACAAACCTTCAGGACAACCTTCCATCCAAATTTAACGCCAATTTCGTGCTCACTCTTTAACGTTTCTTACGTTGCATCCGTACCTTATTTACTTGGTTCTACTTTTTATTCTCCAATGTCGCCTTAAACGCAAATTTCAATGGCTCATTATTCGGTCTAATGGACTGGGTAATTTTAATTTGCTTTCCATAAACACGTCGTGTTTCGTAATGCATTTGATACCTAAATCACGACTGTTAACGGTTCCTTTGAGAACGCTGTGAATTGGCGAAAATTTTTTGAAACTCATTCAATTTCTTCTTTTCTCAAATTTTTGAAGAATGTCGTCTTTTATATATAGTCGTATTTAATTTTAATCTTTAAGTTACTGTCAAAGTATTAATACGTATACCCCATACTTCTTAAGGGATTTAATTAATTGTCATATAATATTCGAGAAAGGTACGGATTTTTACGCCCACTCTTATACAAATGCATTTTTATCATGTATTATATAATTATTTTATTTATTTATTTCATAATTTATCGTTTAGTTTTCAAACTTAATGTGTTCAAATCCTTTTGTTGATCAATTCGTTTATGTACATGAACAACCATTTACATGTAATGGTAAATAGTCCCTTTTCATTGTCTTTGCTGTAACTCGCTCGTTATAATCGAAGTAAGTAATTAATAGGCATTCTTCTCGTTTGAGATGAAGGTTGAGGTTACTTGGCGGACGACTTTCAGGGCCGCCGAGTGATCCAGATCCAGGACTCCTAATTACGCGTGTCCTGAGACGCACAATAGGGCGTCTTCCGCAATCTACTCTCTTGAATAAGGCGCGTCTCTGCGTCCATTAATCATATCGAAAGTCCCGTTAGGACCCCACGTAACGGGGGTGGCACCTACTTTTGGGAATGCTGATACTCACTATAGCTGACATACAAGTCCGCTAACGGGCCCAATAATTATTAATTGTCTAATTTTGGTTTAAATCCAAGAACAATTATCTTGGTTATTATGGAGTTATAAAAATAATATCAAAAGTTGCGACCTTCTTCCTTTAGCTTGTGCTGAAAACCAATTCAAAAGTAAACAAACAATCTGGTCACAAATGAAATATTCATAGAGAAAAATATTAATATATATCAATATTCCTAATATTCTTAATTTTCAGTAAAATATTAATGAAGCTATACGAACTACTATAAATGAAAAAATGCAAACTCTCTTCAAACAATCTGAAATAGTTACGTTTTTTCAAGGCAATTTATTTTCTGGAAGTATGTATATTTTTAAATTTTCTTGTAAGTGTATTGAAGAATATATTTGGCTCTTAGATTTTTAGAAACACGTACTACAACACTAGGCATATTGTTACTTAACCATACTAACTAGTATCAATAAATTTTTGCTTTAAATTACTGATCGTTCATTCTGGTGCTTTCCTTATTCAGGTTATGAAGGTTATTAAATAAGCACATCAATTTCAATTTAAATAGTAGTCATAGGTATTTAAGAGATGAACAACAATGAAACGACAGAAAAATATAAAATATAAAAAGCTTATTTTATCAGCACTAATAATTTATCTGATTACACATATATATATATATATATATATATATATATATATATAAATAATCCATTTTTATTTAACATCTGTTTTTGAATTAAAAAATCAGATATTGGCCTTTTACAGACACTTTTTTATTTTATTTACAGCGTTACGACAGGTCTTCGTATCTTCTTCAGGTATTATCCAAATCATTATAACAAACTAGTACTACAGACAATCACAATGCTGATAAATTCACTAAGTTTTTGAATAATTTGAATGATAACTTAAGAATATACGAACACGTATCGAAACGTCGTAACTGTATAAATAAAAAATAAAGTGTTTGTAAAAGGGTAGTAACTGTTTTTTTAATTAAAAAACAAATGTTAAATAAAAATTCATTACATATATTCAATTTTTAAATAAAAAAACATGTAAGGGATCGTAACTTGAAATCACAAGTCTTGTATCCATCTTACCTATAAATAAATTTTCTATGCGCATTAAGTGTTTTTGAAAGTAATAAAAACGTTCAGAAAAATTTTCTTTATATTTAAACCAAAATGGTTCATTTAAAAAGATAAAATGCTTAATTATAACCTCATTTAAAATCACAATGTGAGCAATAAATAATCTGAGTTGACGTTTATAAATTATCAGGATCAATTATACTGACACCTTAAATTCATGAAAACAGTCAAATATTTCAGGAATAATTTAATAACAAGACAAGAAAATTAAAACGACGGTTCCTCATCAACAACGGGCATTGCATTGGAAATTTTACACAAAAATTATTTATATAACATCAATATTTGGCTGATATGAATAGAAGAATTAGGCAGTAAACGTAAATTATTTACTCCAAATCCATTGTATATTGACGAAACCTGGAATTAATGTTTGTTATTAAATCATTTCTGAAAAATTTGGCTGTTGTCATTCATGTAATATTATATTGAAGTCAGATAAATTTAGCTATATTAACGTTACTTCAATGCGTAAAAATTAGTTTGATAAAAAGTATGCGCTTTTTCCATTCACAAAGATACATTGATAAATAGGAATTGAATGAGATGGGATCCGGTCTGCGGACAGGTTTGATATATAGTAGCTGTGAGTCGTACACATCCTGGAACGGGCGAGTCGTTAACCTGCAGGAGACCTTCCGTTACATTGACGTTTATCACAGAAGCACGCAAACACGGCTACAATTCGAACAGCCAACTCTCACCGAAGAGTGCTAACCAGACTGGCTCAGATAAAGTACAAGTGTGACACAGTTCCAGACCTGCCGTCTAGAAAGCAGCAATATCGTCCCCATCTAGCGTTTACACGAGACCGTGTGAGTGTAATATACCAGGATCATTAGAGGAAATTGGGGATGTACCAGAGCAATCGGAGCGCTTTCATCTCGGTCAGCGTTCGAGAACTTTCCTTTCGGCTCACTTTGGAATTTAATTCCCCGTCTATAAAGATACTATCGGCCCCGGTACGGCTTGTGCGGGGATTTTTACCGTGTCGGGATTAGTGATTCCTTCGCGGTTTACCCTGGCGTTACTGAAAGTGGTTTCTCTTGTTCGTGAGTAGCGAGATTTCATAAGGTTTTACCAATAATAGTTCGTACCATTTTGTATTCATTCAACTAAAACTAGTGGTGCCTCTGCATAGTTCTAACTTTTGTATGGTACCCAGCAGAACTTAATCCTCCAACACAAATAACAATTTTTCTACACAATATAATTGTAAAACTATAATTCTTCGTATACTTGCTACTGTGAAATCGCATAATTTAAGCTAATTAAAAGTAGCCTTGGAAGATGGCTTTGAGTCCAGCTCAATACGAGTTAAATTAAATATTCTATCAATAATCATATTCTGACTTAAATAATGTAGTCTTTCTCGTTGTAGAGAATGAATAAAGTCTTCTCGGGCTTCTAACCGTGTAAACAATTGTATTCGCGACGTTTCGATGACTATTAATGCCATCGTTTTCCAGCAGTAGTCTTTAAGACTTACCTTGGATTATATACTCTTACTCTAACTGCCTCACTTCCACACTCTTTAATTCCTCTAGATATTGGCTAATTTTATATTTTTCTTGTTCTTTAGTTCCAAAAAGTCGCATCTTCTTGTGGCTTGAATAACTGGAATTAACCTTTAAAAAAGTCCATCTAATTATCCGTCATTCTTAGAAGGAAGGAAGCATTTTATACGGTTCTGGTGCCGTTTTTGTCACAATTATTTCCGTATAGTGTCTACTGTTGTATAAAGGGCCTATTTATTTTATTCAGCGTGATATTTATAACTCAGCTCGAGTATAAAGCTGTTCTAAGAGTATTGTTTTTTTAATTCTTGACTCTATAATATTATTGACATCCGACATTAGCTTTATCTACAAATAAAAGCCAATTAAAAATAAATTGGAAAGTTTAATTGTTAGCCTTTATTAAGATTATTGTACGGTTTTTTTTTCGAATACTCTTCAATTAAAATATTTTTGTCTAATAAAATTCCCTTTAAACATATAATTTAATGGAACAACTTCCGCCATTTTGACTCAAAATGGTTAATGGTAGTTTTATATTGTTAAAGAACTTAATCGAAATCGGTCAATTTTTTTTTGCAAGAAGTAGTCGAAATCAGTCCTGTAAACGGGACAGAGAATGGCATTGATTTTAGATTCATTAAGGTATGAAAAGTGAAGATAAAATAAACTTAATCAGTTTCAATATGTTTTTAGAAAAAACTTCTTTTATATATATGTATATAGCATGCATATTTATTATAATATGGTAATCTTCATTTCGAAATTTTTAAGTGAGGACTCCTGCACTGCAAACGGTCAATTTTAACACCATCACGCGAAGAAGATTTACAAATAACTAAATACTTTGTGCTCATAGGAGCGGTGTTATAATATAATCATTACCAATTCTAGTACTTGTCATCTTCTTTAATAGCTCAAGGAAACCTTGGCAAATCCAGCAGCAAGAGTGGCAATGACCTAACGTGGGCATGGTTCTCAGAGGAAAACGATCCGTACGTCACTACCTAAAATAGCGTTGACAGATTTTAAAGTAATCGTATGAAAATGGATTCGATCCTACGCATGAAATAACGGACAATAAACAAATAATCGCCCATTACTTTAAATATACTAATTATTTAGTGGTGGTCTTGTAGTATCCAGATGAATACAACACCTGACGTCGGTCGCAAAGTGTTAAAAATATTTCCAACGGTCCACAATTTACGCAAATACTAAAACAGAATTAAACGAGACGAGACGTAATTATCTCGATTGTCAGATTGGTTGGGTTCTCTTTTCAGAAAAACCTCTTAATATGATAGTAGTTACGAAATCAAACATGTCAAATTACTTTATTCATACACGTATCCTCGCTTCTTAGTCATCAAATTCTATATATATCAACCCCCGTCCACTCCCGCTTGAGGAACGTAAACTGTAAGTTGAATGTCATAATTAAAGACAGTGACAAATACAACCTCGGATTCGACTCCAAACTCGAATGTATTTGCGTTATTTTCATGTAGTGCCACTCCACCCCTAACCATTAAGAATACACCACTCCCATACCTGAAAGAGGTTGAAATTGTATACAGAGAACATGTCGTGAAATTTTATGAATCCTATTGATCACAAATTATATTGATTCGACGCAAAACTCGTCCGATTAGCATGTTTGACTTTCCCCGCTCACCACATATCATCACCGCCAATTCCCACCCACCCGCCTGCGTTTCTCAGTTTGTCATAAATAGTCTCAGCGACATCCATAACCCCAATTTGGGTCGAAACTCTGTTGTTTTTGCGTAAAATTTATGAAACGACCCCACTCCCACCCCTAAGGGTGCTCCCTTCCTATGCCGAAAGGGGTTGAAATGATACACAAACAACATCACTAGAAATACAATGAATATAATTAACCCTGAAAAATATTTATTCAAAGCAAATATCTGCCGTGTTTACTTGTTCCAAAATTTCCACCCCGCCCACCCCTGCATCTGGGGGTTAAATGCCTAGGTTAATGTCATAATTAAACTCAGTGACATCAATAACCTTGGTTTTGACTCCAATCTTGGTTGTATTCGCGTTATTTTCCTCGAACGGATCTCCACCCCCTCCACTAAGGGTGCTCTTTTTTCATGCTGTTAGTGTTTGGAATATTTGCAATGTTAGTACAGTAAAATACTTTGAATTGATGACAATATTTGGATAAAATACAGTGTACATGAATCTCATTATTATTTTGATAAGCAGCACAGTAGAGCGGAAGTGATAATTTTGGTGTTCATTGCAGGCGTACCTGTCCGCGGTGCGGTCGGGACAAGACATTCGGCGGGCTCTGAGTGACCGTGCAGCCCCCAACAGTCAGCAGCTGGTGGCCACGTCCACCCCCAAAGAGGTTCACCGATCCAGTCGCTCCCATCGCATCACAGACACCACAGACACGGTCGAGCGCAGCGCCGTGACCCCTGATGGCCGGCTGCTGACAGAGACCCGCAAGACCAGCGAGAGGGAAGAGGTTAAAGACAAGGAGGATCCGGAGAGCGGCGAAGACGAGGTCCGGGAAAGCCGCCAGGAAAGCTCCCAGAGGCACGCCACCTCCCGCGATCAGGAGGTGGTCCAGTATCTCGCCGACGGTGTGAAGGTAACCCGCATCCTTCGACTTATTTTCAAGAGGAAACCTTTATAGAAGGCGTTAGAACAAATTAGATTTATTACCTAATATTAAAATTTGATAGTTGGAGATGAGTAGTTAATTCTGTGCATATATATTTCTCTAGTATCTGGAGGTTTATCTAACTTAATTCTTCAATAATTCAGGATCAATTACTCTTTACATGTTGAGAAGACTATATGTAAAGCGTATGAATGAACTAACCTAAATATTCGAACCTGGACTGTATAATTATATAACCGGTAAATTAAATAAGAGCTCAAATGAAGCGCACATTCAAAATATATTATAATATCAATTCGAATATGACATACGATCTTGAAGCAGAGATTTTGATCAAATGGTTCTCGGGGTACTGACATACTCGTAAAAGGGATAAACGTTGAAGATTAATTGCACGCTTGCGTATAAAACTGTATAAATACTTATCCAGTGATCTATGTCACGAAAATGTAGGGTATGAACTAAAATGAATAACTTCCATAGATTCTAGAAAGAGATAGTGCAACAATGTTTAAATATAATGTTGTAGTGGAAAAGTCAATTGCGTCTTGACTATGCGGATTAAATAAACGATATAGATGATATATATAGTTGTCATCTGGAAATAGCATTTATTGAATATTGTTATTTCAGATCGGCGAAGAAATGCGGTACCTGGTGGAAGAACGTGAAGGCGAGAGGCAGGGCGACGCCGAACCTGCCGACCTGGAATGGGACAGTTTAAGCACGCGAGTGAGGCGGATGCGCAGGGCCGCAGCCCATCAGGCCGACAGGAAGGACGCACTCACCAAGAGACCACTGGACTTCGACTTGGAAGAGGAGACGCGGAAAGTCGAGACCAGCAAGTGGTTAGAGCACCACTTCGGCAGTGAATCTCGCTCCTCCAAGGACTCAGCTGATGATGACGATCTGCCTCAAGCCACAGGTGCCCATAGTATTTTACAAAACCTAAACATTAATCATAAAAATATTTTCCTATAATTAACGAGAAAAAGCCGACGTAAAAAATACTAAAAATCTGGAAAGGATGCAAAATGGAGAATTAAATATTTAAAAATAATTTGCAATGAAGAAAATCATCTTTTCTCATGATGGTAGAAAGGCCTGTTGACGTTGATGAGCAGAAAAAACCCAAAACAATCTCAAAGTTTTTAATTTTATTAAATAATTAGTCGGAATCTTTCAACTCTTTTGCTATAATTATCCTGAATGAACAGTCAAAACTAATCAACCACTTATTTAAAAAACATGAAGTTACGAATACATTACAACACCTTCAGCATAACATACCTTCTTGTCCTATAATTAAAATCACAATAACTTTAAAAAATATTAGTATCTAAAGGTACTTAGTCACTACTATAAAACTATGTTGTTTATTCAAGAAGGTCTGTTCTAAAACTGCTCTATTAGGTGGATCAGTGAGTATAATTACAGTATAAAATAGATACTATAGTAACGAAACTATAGTATCGATTTATCATATTGTTAGCTATTATATAACTGTACATATAAATGATTATACATTAATGTAAACAAATACACCTCAACATAGATGCCTAAAATAATAAAACTTAGAATTGATTATAATTTCTTATTATTTTTAGATGTACTACTTATCAATATTTTAAGTATCTCTGCATATTGTTTTTCTATTTCTAAACCTTCGTTTCTATTATTGAAAGTATTGTTTTTGTTTAGATTAATATAAATTGCTTCTGCTATTCTAAATTTTATTCTATTATATAATATGTTAATATTATTAAAATCGAATTCGTGGTTAGTCAATATTGTGTGGGTGGACAGCGCTGTGTTGCTTTTTGCTACGGGTTTTAATGTCTGTTTATGGTGATACATTCTAGTTTTAATGTTTGTTGTGGTATAACCTATATATGTTTTTGGGGTTGCTGTATACGAGATTTGTCTTGTACTGTTCTTCTGTCTTGTCCTTAACCTTAGTTAGTACATTTTGTATATGGTTAACTGGTTTAACGTTTAATTTAACATCATTATATTCCGTTTTTCGTAATTGTATCTATGATTTTAAAGATCAATTTTTCTATATACGTAAATCTGTAATACGTCGGTTGTTTTTTGTCACAGTGTACTGGAGGAGTCGTAGTTATTTCTGGTAATTTGTAATTATCTGTGATATTAACAACGTCCGTATTATTTATCGATACTGGTTAAAAAAAATCTTTAATATTAGATTGAGTAGGATCTTCAAAATCCCCAGTGTCCACATGTATTTCAACTATAGTAGTCTCTTCTTCTATAGTATGCTCCTTTTCTCATGAGTTATTGTTATTACAGGTAACAACACAAGTTTCATTAATGTGACAATGAAGTCGCGACCAATAACGAGGAAGTCGACGTCTCCGTCGCCCGTTAACGGCCACTCAGGGAAGTCTTATGTTGCGACGGTGAACGCCTCGTCGCGCGTCTTCGTATCGTCGCCAGAGCCGGACGAGGTTCACACGCCGCCGCCACCCCCGCCACCCACTACTAACGGAGGCACTAACAGCTACTTCCACGGAGTGAGCGAATGGTCCGAACGCCGCAACAGGTCCTCCCCCGCGCCGGTGACTTCGACGCCCGTGAGACCAGAACGCGTGCAGGTGCGGCAGCCGATCCGCCACGTGAACGGTCACGCCCCGGCCGAGAGGAACGCGTCCTTGCTGAGCGCCGGCAGCAGCGTCCAGACGCCTCCAGGACGGGCGTCGCCCTACCGCGGCGATAAGGATCGAGAACTCTCCTGCGGCAGCTTCAGGGACTCTCCAGTCCGAATCAACACTGTCTTTCATCAGCGAGAGAGAGAACAGGAGGAATCTTACCGAAGGGGTTTTAACGGGAGAGAGGTGAGTGACAAAAGACCATTCGAGCAATTATTTCATACAGTTGCATTCGTTCATTTTAACTATATTCATGGCTTCCAAATATCCTCTGAACTGTTGGCCGAGTAAGGATGAATTAGGCTCAAGCAGGATGGTAGACTGCCCCACGTTACTCGTGTACGTTGGGTTGCCTACGTGTCAGGCCGTAATGCTGTATATTCATTTACATTACCGATCGCACGACCTACGATTGAGACGAAGTGAACATTTACATTATTAATATCTGTTACACTTTAATTTTTTAAATCATATAATTATATTACAATAACCATAAATTATTTTGCAATATCATTAACATAATATTAAAGTACACACGTTCCTCATTCTGATTGGTAAATCACAAAACACAAACTCCTAAATTATATGAGATACCATACTTCATTTCCATAAACATTTTCATCCAGACTTTATTTTTTAAAATATTTAGGAGCTCATAGAACAATATATTAGCTTGATAATGTAAATATTTTATCTAACCATTAATTGTTTCAACAATATTCACTTTACAACATTATTTTGCAAATATAAGAGGGTTTTTACTCCATTTTAATGATCTTAATTACTTTACAAAGCTTATCTATATATTTAAACATTAAATGAAAATAACTTATTTAATTAGAAACATTTAACTTCAACTAAGGAACAAATGAATATTATTACATCTCAAAACCCTCACTTATTCTCACCAAATATGAAAATAATCAATGTATGAGAAATACCCATTAACTTTGAAACTTTATCATTTGTTTCACATATAATTAGTAATAAGAATACTTTCACTAAATTTTTATATTTAAAGAGACAAAAATATATAGGAAATAAATTTTTCATTTTCTTCTTTATTAAGTAACTAAGGAAACATGTTTGGTTTTTGGATTGATCCAAGAAGACAATTCATTGATTCAAATTGTTTTAAACTACAAAAATATTCATCTGAAGAATTGTTATTTTTAGTATTACTTACCTAAAATATTATACTGAAGTTAAAACTCCCATACATGTAACTACAGAACACAAACATTGATAAATGCACTGAAGAGTCTTGTATGTTATATTTATTAAGGTATTGTAGAACAAAATTTCTGATGTTTCAAATAATAATGTTGTCTTATTTTACTAGAAACATGCTTATTTATCAACAAGAAAAGTTTATTTCCATTTAACAGGGATAATAAATTTTTAATATAGATTTCATAGATTTTTATATGGATACTACAATGCTTCATGCTCTTGTAACACCACATTATCATATTCATTCCTTCTGGTTAGTGTTAGTTTCGAATTTCTAACCCATATTTTTAATTATTTTTCAACATAATATAATTTACAATTAACCTATCAATATTATGACATTTAATGAGATAATTATTCGATGCATTACCTTAATATTAACAAAACGTTATTGAAGTTGTATGAAAATTATCTCTGAAGGCAAGATTACAATTGATACATCAATCAAATATATTTAATTCTACAATAAATATATTAGTACCTGCAGTTTTTAATATTGGTAACATATGATGACAATGGGACATCACAAATCCAGGATTATATCTTAGCAAATACACACTATTATTTATTACCAAATTTAACTTCTTATAACTCATAATGAAATATATTATTTGCAGAGTAACTTTTATTCCATTAAATATTACATATTTTTCCTGAGACACTGAATAATGTTTAAAATGTAATTTTATTTTAACTACTACATTTCTTAACATTATTTATTATTACAAGTCATTTTGACATATTAACTCAATATTACTGAAAGAATTATTAAAGTTGTATCTGATACTGCCACTAAAAAAATTATTCAGGATTGAAATTGATGAATCATTGTAAGGTATTTGATTATATAATTCTGATATATTTATATATATATAATTTTTTTCCACAATTATATTTACAACACACTAAATAGTAAAACACTGAAGATAGAAGGGACTTTTGTTTATAATTAAGTAATACATATTTATTTTTCCACAATTATATTTACAACACACTAAATAGTAGAACACTGAAGGTAGAAGGGACTTTTGTTTATAATTAAAGAATACATATTTATTTGATTTTAAAACAACATCTGCTTGGAACCCAAAATGTTTTAAAAAGCAATGAATTCTTATAATTCTAATAAAAACAATAATGCTATTTTTCAGCAGTGTCTAATACATTGAATATTTAATTGGTATAGTTAATAAATCAATATTTTAAAACCTAAGACAAACAACTCAAGTTCAATTTTTCTGTTGCTAAAGGCTTTCTAGAACTAAATTTCTTTGCCTGAAAAAGAAATAAAACAGACATAAAATATGATAAAAGGAATTATTTAAAACATAATCTCCATAGTGCTAACAAATCTGGGTTATATTTTTTCTTTGAAATAACTAAAGATCAATTAACAATTGAATATCATATGACTTCTTCAAAATTTTCACTCACTGTCTAAAACAGGACCCTCTTTATATTTACCTTATTTAAACTAATCGTAACTTTGATTTTGATTTTCCTATTTCTGTTATGACCCAGAGAATATTAATAAAATATTTATTTAACTTACAGCTAACTGTTCTGTAAATAACTCTACCAAAAATGTTCCTCCTGTATCCGCGTATAGCCTATTTTTATTATTCTTTGAAACAATAACTTTAAATAATACCTTCGCTTTTGTGGCATACAATAATCTAGTTAATTTCTTAACGTTTAATAATTTTTTTTCTTCCACAACATGCACTCTACTTTGAAATTAATTTTTTTTAAGTTTTGAATTACCCTACAATTTAATTATTAAGTTTTTACGTTTTTCAAATTATGGTTCCAGGCAATTATCAAATATGCAAACGACGGACGGGGACGAAGGAAACAACAACGTGTACTGCGTGACTCTGCTTAAATGTAGATTGCGGAGACGTTAGTTAATATTTGTCACGGAAATTTATGATAATGTTACGATGACAAACAAAACCTGAACCTTTGAATAAACATTCTCGGACTGCTGTAGAGAATTCATTTCTTAAAATTAAAGCAACACTGTAACCTTATACGTGCTTCACAAGTCGCTAAAATTTTAATTATACATTATCAATTATACATTTAAGTTAATAAATGCATTACAAATAGATTTAACGTCTCATTCATAATGAAACATCAATCTTACATTCAGCAAAAAACTTGATTATTAAACACTACAATAAACTTCATCAAAATTTATCGACACAAAATTATACAGGGAACCTCATTATTCTAAAGTAATTAATTCAGAAATGTTGTTCACTCAAACACTCCTTCCATCAGAGTATTTCTAAACTCAGAAAATTCTGTATTTGGTATTGAAATGCTTAATACACAAAAAATATTTGAATATACAGATACTTATATATCCAATTAAAAATTCAGATACGGAAAACGAACGTGGCATGTGGAAAATAATTTTTGTTTCAAGTATTTGAAAGATAAGTAGGGATGTTGTAAATTGGGCATAGAAGGGTGTTTGTTGTTTATTAAAATAAAAAATATTTTGTAGCACGCTTTTTCCAACGCATTGAATAAGTAAATTTTTCATTATATTAACAGTTTAAATCACTTCAAAAAATAAGATTGTAACAATAAATTATGCATTTAATAATTATTTACGTAATTATATTTCATGACATCTTAATTTTTTGAATTAGAGGAACATCTTACGTGTTTATTACTATATTCCTGTCAGGTAAAACTTACTTTTGTTCGAATATCAATGTAGAGTACTGGCATATTTAATTAAAACTTTTGTGCTTGTGTTCAAGTCACACGACTCTAAATTTCATAGTAAATAAGCCGTTTACGGTTATTTTGAATAAAAGCTCATTGAAGATATTAAAATAGAGGCCTGACATTAAGACTTATCATTAGTACTTGTACCAAAATTAATAACTACAGCGCATTCTCCATTATAAAATAATTTGTGTTCCATATAACATGCAATTGAGTATTACAGGTTTTTATTATTCACTGTTAAAACGTGACTCGTTTATATTCATCAAAAAAAGGATCACTGAAGACATAATTTCGTCGTTTGGGGTCAAAATTCCGTAATATACTTGTTCTGACGGAAGATATAGAACACACGCGCTCAAATACTTAAGAGTTTACATATAATTTCATGGAAACAATTAATAAAATAATAGTTAAAGAATTTAACATAACTTCTTCAGGAATTAGAAATATTTCAATCAATTCTATGTCTGACAAAATCGATCAATAATCAAGTCATCGTGTCTTTCACTGCTGGTAATTACGTGTTCTGTAAAAACGAAATGGAGGTTTGCTTTAGGGAAAAAAAACATCTTCAGTGACGTGTTACGTCAGACACCACGAGCCGTCTCTGATTACAGTATTTTTCTTGCGCAGACAATGTATAGGTTTTAACAGGTATAGAAATTACATTCCTTTTATGACTTAAAGAGGTCCTAATTCTCTCTGAGATTAATAATTGGTACCTGCCGACTGCTCTTGATTAATGGGTCCTCTACTAATTAGGATGCGCGTTTATATTACGCGGTTGGGTCGTAATGGTAGACCCGGTCTCGAGTGTGAACGAAGCGACTGAAATAGACGATCGGAGACAGGACGGTAATTACGTGGACCCGAAGATTGCATGGGACGCTGACTCAACGAGTCGTTCTTGAAGGTGCACATGACGTCAGCGAACGTGCGAAATAGGTGTGTTTTGTTCTCCGACACGAGAAGGATGAAGGAAGCCGCGTAGAAGCACTTGAGCTACAGACACCAAAACTGGCAATTATTGACTCGTCAAAAATATAAATAAAAATCATCGTCTGAAGAAATAATTGTCCGTGAGATATGGTCTAAAATTTGTTAAAGTGGTTAGAAAATGAAATATAAATAAAAAGAACGTGATAAGAATAGGAGACTAGAACCTTTAACCATTACGCAACACCGAAACTTTTAAATTATTTGTAATATAATGCAAGTGGAAGTGGCGGACTACAATCGGAAGAAATTTGTCATACAATAAATCTACCATTCTGTATTTAAGTCATTAATTTATTTTTTAAACCATGAGCAGTTACTGTATAAATCAACTTAACCACGTACTAGTCTGTATGGAAAAACCATTGTATGCGTAAGCTTCACTTAACCAGGTAGACGCTTATTAGTAGATACGACTTGAAATAAATATAATATAAAAAAATATAGCGCACTTCTGAAAGCAACTACAGAGTTTTATCGGACATTAAAACATTTTCTACACACTATTTATATAGTTTAAAAATATCTTCACTTCCTTTCATAATTATTAAGTCATTACCGCGACCGCAATTCTTGGCACTTTTAATTAATTTTCTGATATAAAGCGTAGGACGATTTTTTGACGCGATGCAACTGAATATCATTGTTGTTGGGTGAGTCTTTCGGTCTAATATTAATGTTGTTACTTACTATTTCTGGTATTCATTTTAAATTAACTAGAGATGTCTGTAACGAACTATGTGTTAGTTACCAACGATGTGAGAGAATCGGGAGTCTATAGTTAATTAATATTACTGTTCGGAAAAAATTTAAACTAAGTTTATGCCGATATCTATTATACTTACAAATACGGTCGATTGTATTCAGAACTTGATTTCTTCCTTTTTCAATATACCTTCCCGTATTAAAATCATTATACACATTATTTATAATTTTTTAGTTTATTCAATAAGGGCTCATCATATTTAAAAATTAATTTTACATCATATTTAAACATTAATTTTTCTTCACATTTTAAAATTAATTTTTTATCATATTTTAAAATCAATCTGAAAGAAAACACTTGAGTTAAAATCCCTATTGTCTAATTACTGTGATTATTTATTATTTTTTTCAACGTCTCCGTTTTAAATTTTGAAATATCTACAGAATTTCCGTCTTAAAATTTGTGTGGACCAAATTAAATTCTCCATCCATCTTCAAGACGGACAAAAAAATTTAATCACAGTTCGAAAATTAGTGGTAAAGTTATATAATTCAGATTTATTTTTAGGTAGTTCAAATAGTTGACATTTCAGGTTTTTTTTAAAGTAATGTTTGTGTAATGATTCAGGCCTGAATGAAAATATAGATATGAGATGTATTTTCGAAATTAACCTGTGATCAACACATAAGAAACCTCAAGTCTAAACTGAACAGTAGATTTCCCATCTAAATTATTAAACAGAAAATCCCCAACATCCCTAGCAACAAAAAAGTTAATTTACACCTGCCATCTGGCAATATGCTTCTTCCATATGGGGAGTTGAGGCTAAAACAAACCTGAATAAATTCCAAGTAATACGAAATAAATCCCTTAGATGGATTTCTGGGTGTCCTTGCTACTTTAAAAATAACAGACTTCATAGTGACCTCAACATATCAACAAAGACGTTATAAAAAAATTCTTCGACTCTTTCCAATCCAATCATAGCTGAAATTACAACTTGAACTCCTCCAGAGCCCCAACAAAGAAGACGTAAAAGAAAACGTCCATTCTACTAATTCTGTTAAAATTTATATCTTACTAAACTTAGACTTTAATTAAAAGAATTAAATGTAAATTAATAAATGATAAGTTTGGGCAATCTAATGGTTGCAACCAACAGGATATAAACATGTTAATTTCATTAGAATACTTAATCAATACTATCAGAAGTCACAGGAAAAAAAATATGTTTTTGGCATGTTTTTATCAAAATAAGAATATTAAAATTTTAATTTTGCTGTTTGTCCCAAGTTGGAAAAAATTATAGAACACGTCTATAGCAAATAACGAACAAACTATATACAAATACCGTGATTCAGTTGAGCCAAATCGACACGAACGTCGGAGTGGCGTATTAAAGAGATTCGTGCCAAAAAGTGACATTAGAGAGAAGTGAAATCGTGATTACGACTCAGATTAGACTCATTGGGAAGAATGAGTTCCCCGTAATAATTGCGGCTATTCCAGTTTACGATCGGCAGTCAGTCAGGTATGACTCCACAACGCCTATATAGCAGCAGAAAACAGCTCAGCCATTTAGGGACGACAGTGACGTAAAGTAACCTACGTTTTTTCCAGTTGTTACCCAAGAATAACAGACAACACGGCTCGAGCCGTTGCAAGCGCATTTCGCAACGATACTAAATTATATTCCAAAGGACAGACTTCAAAGTACTGGTAAACGATCTCTTACTCCTTGAGGAAAAAAATTCACATGGCATTTGCGATTGTTCAAATATTATTTACTAGCGTATTTAATTCGTTGTTAAACCTTGGTTATCGATACATATTCCAAATAAATATGGCGGTGGTTATACGACAGTGTTATACAGCATATAGTATGTGCTACTAATGACTGGAATACTTTTAGAAGACGGGGAAAAATAAAATATAAATATTGTAACATCTAAATTCTAGCCTGTTCTAACTGTGATATATCGATAAAATCAAGTGATTTCTAATATTGAGCTTATAAATTATTTTAATATTAATTTATAATATTGGAGATATTTCACGCTTACAACTAAGTGAGTAAACAGTGCTGTCACTTCTAACAGTCTAGTAAATCTAAACTGAAAATTATCTGAAATTCGAGAAAGATACAATGTAACTACTAATGACCAAATAAAAATTTATTTAATTATATTTATTGTTAGATACAACAGAAAACGTACGTTCCCGATGATAGGGGAAAACGTTTAGTGATTTTTAATTTTAATTTTAAAAAACCGGTCATGATACATTAATTATATTTATATTACATATTTTATTGAGTTATTTGTCTATTAATATATATATATATATGAGGTTTATTAATTTTTTTCGGTTACAACAGTCTTGGAAGCAATACCATATTTTTTTTAATTTATTAAAATTTATTTTTTTAGTTTAACCAATTTTTGGAACCTAATCATTGAATAACTTGATGAATGAGTAATAAAAGAGTATTCAATCAAATTTATCAGAATATTCAATATCCTTCAAGAAATTTAATATTACAATATTAATCAGTCATTAAAGTCTCATATGCTTTTTAATGATCATCTAAATATGTCACAAATTAGGAACCAAACTTAGTTATATATTGTATTAATCACATAGTTAATTAATATACCTTTTATGGATATTTTGTTATATTTATTCGTTAATATTTATATTATTTAGTGTTAGGTCTGGTAAGTTGTCTGAACAAAAGTATTGAAACCTGTCGTTGCCTTATGTCCCGTACGTAACTTTAAGTCTTTCTGGTAACAATCAAGAGGAGAAACACGGAAGAGATGATCTCATTGAGTTTTTTTTAAATATCTAGCATATTTTATATTTTCACTGTATGCTCCAACAGACTCTTATTATGATTGCACTGTCGGTTTCGATTGTAATCATCTTCGCTTTCCTTTTACCCATCGAAAACACATATGAATACCATTTTATTAATAAATTTAATTTATATTTATATAAGTATCCAAAACTACTTAGCTACATAGTTTTAATACCGTAAAATATATTGAAATGTAAGAATTTTAATACGAAAAGAGAGAATTTAAACAGTATAACTAAAGCATAAAAAAATAATCAGTTTACTAACGTGTATATAATAATTAACGTGTTTCATAGAGGTCATATTTTTATTTTACAAAACGTTTTAAATTATATATTTCTAAAATTTTAATAAATTTATAAACCACTCCCTTTAGAAGATAGTTTTGGCTCTTTTTGTATTTTTCTTAATACAAAACTATACCCATAAATTTTTCATTTTTTTCGTAAAATACTGTGGCATTAAACTGAAATATATTTTGTGATAATTACACGCTGTAATTCAGCAAATTTTGCAACCGATATCCATTATGGTTCATTTCTTCATAAACTGTGTACTAATGTAATAACTAAATACTGAAATTATTGTTAATGGTCTCGCTGACTGAAATAATTTAATAATTACGTGATTATTAAATTGTTATAATATCATAGTTACAGCAACGATAAGCTTTGCTGACACCAAGGATGGTCAATGTCGGAGATCACCTAGATGTAAAATCACCCTCACACAGAAGTTCACGGAGGACATGGAAAACCTTTTTAAGATGAATCAAGGGTCGGACTGTTGCGATATAAGACTTGTTTGAGGGCTTCTGAAGTAGGTAGTTTCTGTAATGTTTAGGATTCCGCGCTGTATCTTCATGATTTACGACATATTTTGCGTAGCTAAGGACGCGATTTGTAAATGACTGAGTTGGTGACGGCGCGCAACAGAGCCAAACAAATCATTCCGGCCAACGCACGCACCTGGAGAGCTTAAATAATGGCAGGTCTGGGTGATTGCGGCTCGTGTGGGCTCCGCAAACTGGTTCCCGGCCAGATGATCTGCATCGAGCTGCCCAAGTAAGGGACGAGAACAGACCCAGCCCCCAGAGAGACCCTATTGTTCATTTGAGGTCTGTTTCTCTCGCGCGCAACTTCTCTTCTTCGCCAAGATGGGAGCCATGGTGAGTCGGGAACGTGCTCCGTAATTGAGCTCTGTGGGATGGTAGAGTCGCCCAATCGATAGGGTTATTACATATTTCCTTTTCTCTCTCTCTCTAATTGCATAGTTATCATCACGGATACATTCTTCATGGTCCCCGTAAAGTTCTAGAGCTTGTTTTTGTTTATTTTGAGTTTCGTTTGACACTAACCAGAGGTGTGGGAGTGTCGTCCAGTTGGGTCAAAAGTGGTTTGCTGCCAAGATCAAGGTGAAGTTTAACTGAAATTATTTACTATCCATCGACATCACTCTAATCCGTTCCAAAATGGGAGATTTTAAGTAATTTTAGATCATCTATTACCAAGATAGACGAGTTTTTCCTCTTCTTCACGCTCACCATGATCTATCTGCCATTGAACAAGGACACTTCCAGTTTTTAAAAGACGTCGTTGCACCGTTGTACACAGGTGATTTGAATGGACAGATCCTACTTGCTGTTCAAGGACATGTCCAGGAATTGTAGTGGACACGTTTTATGAGATGTTTAGAGCAATAAGATCGTATTACGTAAATGTAAACTGAAGAAGTTGTTATCCCAGCTGGTAATTAAATATTCAAATTATGATAGTCCGGAAATGTTGTAGCGACAGTTACCCACTCCTCAAAACTAATTAAATCCAGATGAGATTAAAATTTTAAGACTGAAGAATATAATCACAAATGTAGTATAAGATTATTTATAATTTTGCAGTACTGCTCAGGAATGTCATTTAATTTTCAATTTTCAGTGCTTAGGACCTTAAATATATATATATATATATATATATATATTTAAAATAATTTATGTCTTAGGGTTTATAAATTGATCTATTAGAAAGAAACATGGTAGAAATTTGATAGTATACCATTTAAAAAGTTATGCTTAAAATTCAATGGTTGATTCGCTTTAATTGAATCGTTATATTTTCGAGTAACGTAGACCGTATGTTATAGAGAGAAGAGGAAACTTCGCCAGCAGAAGACGGTTATCGAGTGCATTACCGACCGTGGGAAAGATTTCGACGCCGACAGACGGACGACAGCGACGGAGGCGCCCAAGAGGTAGAGCCGCCCCCGGACTACTCGCCTCCGCCGCCCCACGCGTCTCCGTCGCCGTCCCCGTCGCCACCCCCGACGACCACGTCTCCCAGCCCCGCTCCCATTGCAAACGGCGTGAAGAAGGTCTACCAACGCACCCGCTTCGCCGCCGACATCCCCCCGGCGTCTCGCCAGCAGCCGTCTACGACTCCAGCGCCGACGCCCCACAAATCGTCCGCCACGTCCATCATCGGCGAATCCTTCCGCAAGCTCGTGGGCAAGTTCCGCACGTCGAGCTCGGAGCGGAAGGCGGCGAAGCGACGCGGGAGCAAGCGTTCTCCCTCGCCGCCGCGCAGGGCGGAGGAGGCCGCTCCCGTGGCCCCGCCGAGGGGGACTCGTCAGTCGCGTTCCAGCCACGCCGCAGCCAACATGCAGCGCAGGTTCTACCTGGGCGAGGACCCCTTCGGCGGCAGCATCTACGGTCGCGAGAAGGAGTACGACGGCGTCGTGCCCGCGAGACGGCGCCATCGCCAGATCAACGGACACCGGAGGCTCGACGACGAAGAACTTTCCAGGTGAGTACTTATTCTAATTATATTTGCAAATTATTGGAACTTATAAGCGTGTTTACCTTATAAATGATAACTTAATACAGGGAACGGAAACCAACCAAATACTTTGAAATTGACGTGGACACAGCCTCTTCACGTTTATGGTCATTTTTTCTACATTTCTTATCAACAAAACATTTAGATTTATCACAGCAGTTCCAATAGTTCTCGCTGTTTCCCGTTTCACAACTGCGGTGAAGGACGACATGAATTTTATAATAAAGCGTCGACTGATGACTACGTCTATTCAAATGAATTTTAAATAAACTACTGATTCAATGAAAAAATTATTTATTTAATTTTTCTGCCAATTATTTCTTTTAAAATTTACGACAAAAAAGTTTAGAAACATCGCCTAGTGAACCAAAGTAACTTTAGAAAATAATTTTTAATCTAGGAACAGCATCTCCAATTTTTCAATTCATAATCTGTCGAACGTCCTAAACTATATACGCGATATTCTCGTAGGTTGAAGTGACAATTCTAGTATTTATTATTTCCGTTCGCTATAAATGAGTGATTTGTCGTTTTAATGAAAAATTTTTGTATACGACCTCCGATTTCTTGTATCGGAAAGAGTTAAAACAGTTTGAGTAAGGCCCAATGTTTTAAGTTTATGCGCAAAATTTTCGACTTGTCAGAGGAAACCTTGAAGGAGTGTTTTCACTGGAACCTATTAAAAATACGGACTTTTAACTTCTCGGTATGGAAATTCCGTAAACAAAATAAAATTCCCTCGTTTGTACAATTTGTAAAGAACAAACATGTGAACCAATATACGATTAGAAATGTCATTTTCAGTGGGAAAGGGAAATAATTCTAAATTCTGGTAAAGATTCACCGTATCAGTTTTTCGTTAATGAAATATATTGCCACAAGAGAATTGTCGACGCAATTATAAATTAACTCTCTCTTATTATTATCTGGTAGAATCCGGAGTGTGATGAATTCTTTCGTCAAAGTTGTGAAAGTAGATAAACGTTTTTTGTTGAATGACCATTTTCATTTCTTTATCATTGCACTTTGCTCGCTAAATCTGTATGATTCATGTATCATAATGTGACACTTAACGCAGTTGTCCGGTATTATTTTGTACTTTCTGAGGTTATGATAATCGTCTTAGTAAATGGGTGGCACTGTTAGTTATTGAAACGTGCCTATTAACAGGTCTGAAATAGTGTGCCAAATAATCACCTGACAAGGTGCAGTGGAAGGTAAATAACACAAAAGGAAATCGGAAGGTTAAGGATAATGTGGGTCGTAGTTAGTGTGTAGATGTGAATGTTTGCAAAGGTGAGGTAGGACAATATCAAAGTGGTTGCAAGTTCCGTAATAAAATGTAATAAATCGTGTTATTACTATTTTACGCAGCAGAAACATCGTCAGGGTCTCTCGGAGCATAAACTAAGTGCACTAAGTGAACTAGTAACAGAACGTCGCGGACGATTACAATGAGGTAGTCGCCGAATAATTGACGTCAGAGCTCACGTTCCCATTGTTCTAGTTGCTAGGTTCTCGAACGTTCCTGTTGTCAACAACTGTTGCCGAATTTTAGTCGTAATTATAAATTTTCGTTCCACTGCCGTGATTGGTCTTTCGAGATCCCATGAGCGGATAAGATTGGGCGAGCCAATATGAAAGTTGGATTTCATTCTTGGCTGCCTCACGATGGAACGTGATGTTGCGTAACTGTGATTAGCAGCACCTGCACACACGCGTCGGATGCTGTCTGGAGATGGAGGTGATTAGAAAGCTGCGACTGTGTCCACTGAGAACCCTACAGGGGCCTACCTCAAGTCTCGTGGGCGCAGCGCCGCTGCCCTTGGCAAACGTCACAAACAACCAATGCCAACACCCAGATGTTTTCGGGTAATTTAAAGCGAGACTAGTGTCTTTAAACATTACATTTTATGCTCCGAGAGACCCTGACGATGTTTCTACTGCGCAAAATAGTAATAACACGATTTCTTACAATTTTTTTATAGAATTTGCAACCAATTTGATATTGTCCTACCTCACCTTTGCAAACATTCACATCTACACACGAATTACGACCCACATTTTTCTTAACCTTCCTATTCCCCTTTTCGTTATTTACCTTCCACTGTACCTTGACATTTATTTATTGTGGCTGTTGATAATTTTCAACCTCCCTTTACAAATACTTTTATTCATAGATCCCTTCCCTTCGTTAATTCGTGATATTATGTTACGAGCTGATTTTCTTCTGCGCTTTTTTCTCTCTTATTAAACGCAAGCATGCACAATTTTAAATGGCATTTCCGCTTATTTTCTTTTAACAAGGAAGCCTGCAAGGGCTGTTCTCTCGCAGGAGAGCACTGGAGGAGGCTACCTTTGGGGATGTCTTTTCATCTCTCTGATTTTTTTGAACTAAGGTTCTAACAAGCAGAGGCACCTCGGCCTGTTTTGAGAGGTGTATGTTCCAGGGTCGTTGACCTTGGCCATACGGTAAGAGTCGTCTGGTATTCCTATTGGAATAGTCGGCAAGCTGCCTCTTTAGGTGAATTTCCCGGGTATGATCCTTAAACCACAGCCCAGGAGTCCTAGTTAACCCTTGGCTACCTTGTTCCACCTTTCTGCATCCCCCTTTCCTGTGCTATAAGAGGGAAGTTTCCACTATGTGGATTACCCTGTCTACTCTTATTATTATTATTTTCTTTCAATTTTATAATTTCCCTGTCTACCACACAGTCTGATTTTAAATACAAAGATAATCTAGTTGACTCTGCCTATACCACGATTTTATATTTTTATCTACTCGATTGCTATTTTACCATTTGTCTACCTTCGGTTGTGGGAAATTTTATAGTAAATACACGAAGTTGATAAATGTAAGTATTTACGTAATCTGTAATTAAATCCAAATATTTGCGACGTGATTCAATCTAATAACGCATTGAGCCTGAAGAAGAAACAGAGACCGCGGTTCGGATGATAATAAAATTTAAAAGTGGAAAATTATGGGGAAACAAGCACACGAAACGTTCACTAATATTATGATCAAAGAAATGGTACTTAAAATAAATTCAAAGCTCACAGAGATAGAAGATGAATGAAAGATGAATCAAGACATTCCTGCAATGCAAAGACTAATGAGAAACCAAGTAAGAAATAATTTGCTGACCCAAGGA
The DNA here is from genome assembly GCA_037074705.1 of Zhengitettix transpicula. NCBI lineage: Eukaryota > Metazoa > Arthropoda > Insecta > Orthoptera > Tetrigidae > Zhengitettix > Zhengitettix transpicula. Next base: position 29,102,554 of record CM073596.1, read on the forward strand.
ATATTTTGGAAGTCTCTAACATTAATTATTCATTGTTGAAGTTTTCCTATCATTAGCAGGTTTCAGTGAACGGTACGGAGCCAAAGTTACTGCTCTGACGGCACCTGTTTCGTGGACGTAAACTTCGGCAGGTACAGCGACTGAATTAATTTCACAACTGAACAGGTCCCATTCGGAACGTGGGCGGATTTCGACAACGCGTGTAGCTTGGTCTCTTTTTATAACTTATCTTTTTCCGAGAGAAATGTCGTAAACGGTGCTAAAACGTCTTGACACGCGCAGGCCGTAAGCGGCAGTGTTGCTGTGGATCGTATGCAAATGAGTCAGCATCGTTTAGGCGAACCCACGTGGGATTGGCAGATCTCCCCTCCCTGGATCGTGCATGTCCTTTTAAAAAGTCGCACACGTGGGTGAAGCGATCTGCCCACGGCACGAGCTCCTCGACCTTCGCCCAAACATGGCCTCCGTCAACAGCTGGCTGAAATACGATGTGGGGCACTTGCACTTCATACTTCCCAAAACAACGCGTCACAGCTCTACTGCGAACCCTGACTGTCCAAATTAATTTGAATCCAACCAATGAGGTGGCTTCTTGAAATGCAACGACTGTTACGACAATAATCATTTAAATGTATTGCTAAATATAAAGTATAAGAAACCAATAATACACGTTTGAAATTAGGATTTTCAGGATGCGTTTATTGTAATAATATCCACCAGTCTCGTGACTGTAATTTTTGACTTAAATAATAATACCATGATGTATTAACTACCCCATCCCCTTTGCCCCAGCGCCAATTAACTTCATTTCATACAGAATGTCCCACAAATCCAAATCTAACTTCTGACTGTCCTTATAAATGGTGGCTCTAACTCGTTCGTTTCAACTCATATTTATATTCTAAGGTGTTTACACTTGTCAGAAAATTTAGACGCCTAATCCTGAATTCAACAAGAAATAAACCTTTCGTTTGAGGCGTTTATTGGCTACGAAAAATTAATTTCTCTTCCCATTGCGAATTTATATTTTCCTTCGTAGTTATTATTTTAAATATATGCATCATAAATTCCCGAAAATGCTGAATATGACTCCTAAATAAATTTGTAATTTGAGAGTTTTAACAGAACAATTTATAAAGTGCTAGCAATTTAAATATCAGATAACTTATAGCCGCATGGAGACAGCAACATTCTTGCAGACATTATTACCTGATGCAGGTTTATCTAGGGTTTTGCCTGCATTTCTTTTAGGCGAATGCCGGGTAGTATCCTTAAACTATAGCCCGCGGACCCTAGTTAACCGTTGGCTACCCTCCTCTACCCTTCTGCATTACCCCTTTCAAATCCCTTCCTATTCTATTAAAGGAGATTTGACACTATGTGGATTACCCTCGTGTAGCCTGTTACCCTAAAACAAATAGTTGTTTCTGTTCGAAATGGAACAGTCGGCAAGCTACCTTCTAAACTGGTCGAGGCACACAGAAAACCCCTCTCTCGCCATCGGAAGTGCGTGGGACAAGTACCCAAAGCCCCACCTACCTCATGCAGGTTTTATAGGGTTTGTCCTGCACCACTTTTAGGTGATATAGGATTAGTCCTGCACCGTTTTTAGGTAAGTTCTTGAAACTATAGCACGAGGGCCCTAGTTAACCCTCTATCTATCCGCATCCCCTCTTTCAAATCCCTTCCTATGTTATTAAAGGGGAATTACCAGCATGTGGATTACTCTCACGTTGCCTATTACTCTAAAAAAAATACTAATGTATTAATATTGCAAGTGTGTTGTAACATTAATGAACCATATTAAAACGAAATATTTTGCTTACCATTTATAACTATTTTATTTCCCTCACCATACTGGAATTAAATTTTATGGAATTAATTTCTCTCTTACAGTTGTCAACATTTTTACGAGTGCTCTGCATCAAATTTTTATATTTTGTTCGTTTAAAACAAATTGAGAGACCTGACCTGTCACCGCTTGCTTGTTGATGCTTAGGGTCAACTTAAGACTGGTAAAGTGTGGCTTGGTGGAATCAAGTTGTTCTGGTGAAGCCCTGGTAACCTTGTTAGCGACCCTGTTTGAGATCCCCGACCTCTCTGGCACCGTTCCCACGAACAGCTTCATGCAACTTTCCCGCATCATTTGTACCTGTAAGTTATGCACGTTCTGGTAACCTTGCTTCCAGATTCTTTAAAAATATTGACCAGACAACTTCTGCTCAAAAATGTGGCGAGATCTTCCATTTGGTTCTCAGTTACACCCAATCTCGATATATTCAATGATAAAGCAAAATTTTTCTCTCAGTCAATGTAGAGATGTATCTGGGGAATCAACATCTACCATTAAAAATTTGGGGTTCCCATTTAAGTATTTTATTTTGCCCCTCACACATTCCCAGTTGGGGAGTCGAGATTGGTATCGTTGGATGTTCCACATCGAGACGAACAAATTTCGTAAACCTTTTCTTAAAGGAAGATATTTCAATTTATCCAGATAATTGGGGGACTATATATAACTAGCAAAGCTCTCGAATTTCGGAAACTTCCTTGGGACGGCTACGGCTAGACGGAAGTATGAACAATACAACACTACCTGTTCATCGTGACTGATTTATTGGAAAACATTTCTAGGTCTTACCTTTACAGGTCGAAATGAACGTTTATCATTCTTTGCATAACAAGAACACATTTAATGACGTCAAATTTTACCACGGCACTTTTTGCCTGCCCTACATAAGACTCGGATTACAAAAATTTCTTCAAGTAAAATTCTATGTACATAAAGATATATGGATATACGGGTTGTTTTGTTATGTCTAAATCGCTGAACAAACGTGTTAAGTTTCGCGGAATTTTCCTGTATGATTTTGTTTTTGTAGATGCCACGTTTTATTACGTTGAATTTTTATGGCATCGTTAAATCCTGTTAACACGTTTGCTCTTAATGAATCCAGAGAAAAGTTAGCTAATTCTGTAACTGCGTGGAATGTAATTGAGTAATAAATTTCGTCAAGTGAAGGAAATAAGTGCGTCGGAGGTTTTCAGATTGGGAAAGGATCTGCGTGCTTCATCATCGCCGGCCTTGCGCTTCTCACATTGGTTTGAGCAAGGTTCTGCGCACCTCATTTCAACTGCGAGGGAAACGCCCGTCCTCTTCCTACGTTTCGCAGGCTGCGGAATGTGGTTCGGCAAACCTCTGGAATCCAGCAATTCTTTTGTTTGCGTGCGTGTGTGCGCAGAGCGCGTTTCGTAACGAACTCTTCGGCGGAGTCCATATCGCGTTACACCGTGAGTCACCCACCCGACCTGCTACATGTGAGCCACATCTGATCATGTCTTCTTACTCAACATGACCCTCGAAGACGGAGAAAACACGTCTCTTCCTCGAAGGCCGCTCGACTGCGAGCGAAATTCGCTAGGCCTGTAGCCTATGATGGTCTCCATACTAGAGTCGATTGCTGCTGCATAGGGAGAACTAAAAGTTCGCTCAGTAGCCGAATCAAATATCATATGCCCAATATCAAACCTACAATTGACAATCAATCTGTCGTCTCCAAATATATCAATTCCAAACATTCATTTGATTGGCAAAAAAATTTTTTCAGCTATCGACACAAAATTATATTCGAAATGTTTTATGAAAAAAAATTTAAGTGATAAAAAATTTACGTCGGATTAAAAATCTATATAATAAAAAAGGATGTATATTTGTATGTATGTATGTATGTATTTACGTTGTTCTTTATACAAATTTTATAGCGTGGACAGAATGCAACAAAAATTGGTATACGTATTCTGCCAAAATTGAGAACCGGTACTGTGGGGGTGACAAACCACTAGCATAAATGTGAAAAGAATTATAATTTTAAAAAGTGATCATTAAGTGATAAATTACTGCGCGCCAATATATCATGACATCACGCGACAGAGAGAGACGTTACTACGCGACGAACAAAGGAAATAGTTCGATTTTTCCGTAATGAAATGAAGCAGAAATATTTTCATTGAATAAAAGTATAATTCTATCCAGTAATACTCCATCGAGTGATAATAAAAAACAATACAAAATACTTTACAATCGTTGCGGAAAATGTTAGTTAATTTAGTGAGTGCAATATGGCCACCATTTCTTTACATTTGGAATGTAGCTATCAATTTGATCACTTCAATCCTTCGTAATGTGCGAATACTGATGGACAATTATATACTCAAGAAGTACTGTCTGAAGACTTACTGACAATTATTTCTTCGCGGAGAATTATATTTCTAAAGAATAACGATGGTATGTTTGTTGCTATTATGCAATTAAATTCTATGTATCTTATAGCCATTAAATTAATGCAGTATATTTATGTATTGGTAAAGAAATTCGGAGGTATGTTTGTTGAGATTGATGCAATAAAATTCAATGTATTTTATAGCTGTTCAATTAAAGCACTATTGGTCGAAATTGTGTACGGAACTAGGAATAGTTAGATTTAGGTTGTGTCTTCTTGACTAAAGATTAATATAGAATTAAATTCTTTTTCGGGTTTATATAAATAAGACACGGGCAACGCCGGGCACTCAGCTAGTTAATAATAAAAATGATACCCAAATACAGACAAAAAAGTGATAATATAAATGCGACACAACTGCACTCGTCAGTTGGCAAAACTCAATCATTGTAATTAACATACAAACTGATACAGGTCTAGTAACTTCATTGATTATATATTATCTTTTTCCGTTTTATCTTTGCTTTTGAATTTGTGCAGTTTTTCCTCATTTCGTCCTGACGTAAGCAACAAGAATTGCAGAAACGTTGCGTGGTATTTATTTTATCACATAATTTTGTCTCTTAAATGGTTACTTCATTATAAATTTAGTAGAAAACTCTAAGATGTTAAATTAATTGTCATATTTGTATTTCTATTTTCTGAAGGTAATTAATTTACCGAATTCCAAGTCAGGAGCACTGGACCAGAGGAAACTTAAAAATTATGTGTATTCTGTATTATTCGCTACGGATAATTAATAACACTTGCTGTATATCGTTGGTACTTGTTCATGTTGTTTCGTGTAATTAATGGCCCGGATTTGAATTTTACTGACGGATATTATTCGACGAAAGTACAGAGATGAGATAAAAGTGTAAGTAGTGACAGCTAGTTCCAACGTTGAAACTGCCTTTCATTTCCTCAGCTTCTTTCACTACTTAAACTTATTTCATGTCTCTACTTTTCTATCACAGGCGATGGAATGTCAATAATATCTCTACCAATTAATATGCAACGGCAGGCATCTGAGGGCTTTGACTCAGACAGTAGCAACGAGTGTAATTTGATTTGAACGTCAATCCATAGCGCTACTAATGTCGGAACATTGAAAGATAGAAATAACACATTGAGTAGCTGTACAAGATGAGACCAGTCCATACTCAACGTATTGGAAATAATTTCTGAATTCTGTTATCCACAGAACGTCATACTGTACAAGGAAAGGTCAGGTCCACCTCACGGACAAGGACTATCCTTAGTATAGTTAGTTGGAATATATTACTCACGTGTTAGGTATTTGTACACGGACACCGAACTTCGTTAAACATTACACATGGGCTTAAATTATAATAAAAATTACCCAATTAACGAAACCACAAAATTTCATCCTACTTTTTCAAATATTTTTGTTTTGTTTTGTATTTGTTTGACTATCGGGGGGGTGGTGCTAGACGCTTCCGCACCACCGGAGTTCATCTCCGCCGAGCACACGACGTAATTGGTGCCATCCGGCCGATTCCGGCCCACCTAAGTCAGGGCATGGCAGGGCGGGTCTTCTCGTTGGTCATTCCGACCTCGCCGCGCCTAAGCTGCCAACTCCGTATTGAAATCGACACGTAAGGAACGGCGGTCCTCGCTTTGAAGCACACAGGTCGTGACGGAAATACAGAAATCCCGGCCCCGTTACATAACAATACAGTGGGACGACACAAAAAATGTCATTGAGGAACCGAGAACTGACAGATTTTGCTTAGGGAATGAAAATGAGGGAGCCGAACCCTAAGCTCCAGTTTAGGTTCCGATTTTTATGACGATGCTGACCTACTCTTCGTTCTTTTGTTAATTTTGGGAAATAAAGCAAAAAGTATATATTTAAATCTTACCTGTGGTGCTTGTATCGTTTCAGAATCTTCTTGGTGAATCTGCATTTCCGCTCTTTTGTTTCTCCAAAACAGCCTCGTTATCTATTCACTCCTTATTTTTCCATTAACTCGTCGCAGTGTTACTCTCGTTCCATCGTATTAATTCCTTTCACATAAAAATTCTATAACCTATGACTTTCAAATTATAAATATGCTCACTCCTCAACTCGAAACATATATTTCTCGTCCGCTCACAAAAATGTCCCTGCTACTTTTGCTCTCCGAGAAAACCGAAGACCACTTTATATTATACTAGCTGGGTGCCTGACGTTTCCATATAACCATAACAGCCCCCCCACACCAAATTTGTTGCTTTTGCGTTATTTTTACGTAACGCCCCTCCACCCCCACCCCTAAGCGTGCTCCCCTCCCATGCCGAAAGGAGTTGAAATTTTACACAAAAAAATTGTTAGAAATAATATCGATCTAATTAGCCCTGAAAAATATTTATTCAACGAAAATATCGACCGTGTTTGCAAGTTCAAGATTTCCACCAAAGCCCCTGAGGTTTAAATAGCAAGTTGAATGTCATAATTAACCTCAGCGATATTCATAACCCTGGATTCGACTCAAATCTCGGTTTTATTCGCGTTTTTTTGTAACGCCCGTCCATCCCCACCCCTAAGGTTGCTCCTTTCCCATGCTGTAAGGGGGTTGAAATTATACATTGCTAATAACACTATCAATCTCTTTGATCTCAAAATATATTTATCCGACTTAACTATCGGCCGTTTTAACATGTTTGAATATTTCCACCCTCATTAACCCCCGCTCCTTAGGATGGTAGACGTGTCTCACCTCGACAGTGTTTGTGTCCTGGTCACAAAGAAATCGTGTACGAAATTTGGTTTCTCCCCGCGGCGGATCTGTGAACGAATACATCTGAAGGTGTACTCGATATAAAAATCTACATCCCATCCCCCTGGCCAAGAGAACAACGATGTCTCAGCAAACGTAATTTAATGTCAATTTTGCCAGATAAACACGTGTCAACTGATGCACGTCTGTTATTTTTACGTCGTATAGAATGGTTTTCTACCGTTGTCAAATTTAGATGCCGTAAAATATTCACCCAGAAAGAGAAATAATTATAGAATAATTCACTTCTCAAAGTGACGCAATTTTAGGTTAATATTTTTCAATTAATATTATATTATAAGTTTGAACGGATTTAAAGTAAACATGTATTCGTTTTTAAGTCGAGTAATCTATGTAGAAGTGTCCCAATAAAATAAATGAAATATGTGACAATCCTGTAGAATAAAAACTCAACGGACAGCTGCATTGTGTAGATCGTAGTTGAGTGTAAACAATGTCAAGGTAAATTACGTCACACCGTGTCGTCACGTAGAGGTTGGTCGGGCTCCAAGGAAACTTGCTGCAGTATTATTCATCCTCCATAGGAATATCGGTAAAAATAAGCGAACGAACGATAGAATTGCGGCAGAATAACTGAAAGTAAACTTATTTTAAAAGTGTGTATATTTTAATTTCTCTTCATTCAACAATCATCGCCGTGATTACATTTTATAGAATTTCGAACACGCGGAATATCATATTTCATCACTTAAATGATGATAACAAGAATTGTTATAACGTGATAATTGAAGTGCTTTGCTTTATTTGAGTTTTTTTTTGTATTTCTCCATTAATATGGCTATATGTTTGGTGTCCATTACAGACACTGGAAACTTATTCTCCTTTCATTGCACCAATTTTAAGCCGCTTTTTCTTGGTCCCACATTCCTCTTGTGAAACTGACTTGTACACGTTCCGTATGTAGGCATCATTATTTAAGAGTAAAAGAAGTCATTTTTACGCAACCTGTGAGCTGGAAACGTGTTCCTTGGCCCTGTTCCGAGAAACTAAAGCGTTATATTTATTATGGCAAAAACAGTTTTATTGGATGTAAAAGTAAATATTGATACAGTGATCACTGGGTTCCAGTCAATCCTAAGAACGACACTAAAAAATGACTTCTTAATCATAATTTTATATAAACAACATATTAAAGTGAGTTTGTAATCAATAATATGAATATACTAAAACGGAATATAATTTTTCGTTATATGAGGGAACCATAAAGGCTAAACTTGTCATGTAAGGAACTTTAGGACAGAAAATACTCCTAGACGACACTGGGATCTTGACAGGGATCACACGAGACCTCTCGATTGAATTTAGTTCTATTACATTATATTCGACAATAGTTCAATAAATATCGTACTTAAATCCAATTTATAAATTATTTTAATCCATTAATTTGGATGCAGTAGACTTAATTTAAAATAACTGACGTGATATTTTGGTAGTAAGTTAAATAAAGTTAAAAAATATATATTTATAATCCTAAGTCAGACAGTAATTTCATTATTCTTATTCCAGTATTACCTACGTTAATTTTACAGCAGATAAAGGCACGATGCTTGTTTTATTTTGTTCCAATACATTTTAAATTCACCTCTTATATGCTTCTTTTTTATCTGACAAAGTCGACACTGTTGAATTGTCACGTTCTTGTAAAAAGAAAATAAAAGACAGTGAAATTACCTCCGATATCAGAAAATTGGAACATAGAAAAGTCAAAGAATTTTTGAGAGAAAAGCTAATACACTGCTCCTGGTCACAATAAGAATTTATACTTTGCAGGATAATGGCCAAAAACTGGAATGAGCTAATGTAGAAAATTCACGAGAGCTCAGTTAAGGTAATATACGAATTTATAAATAAATGAGTAGCCAAGATAGAAGTGTGGTAAATAGCGACTCCTAAATTCTCTCAGTACTTTGAAGAACTAACTACAGCTACTATCTTCAGGCATTTATTTTTATCCATAACTGCCTACATATCTAAATTTACTCAGTTTAAATTTCAGCACTTTGGCAAGAGATTTATGTCGGGGCATTATGTTAGAAAACAAAGCGTGTTCTCATTAAGTAGCGGCTGCCCAATAAGTGTCCTAAATCGTCCATTTAATTACAATCTGGGTTGTAATTTTGGTCGTAAACATTTTATGTGCCACAACGTATTAGAAGAAAATTGGACGCATCCTGTTGTAAACGGCATGTTCGAGGGTCATCGCTGACGAAGGTCCCTTGTTAGAGGTCAAGGGAATGCAGTTAAGCTCTCCGGCGGAGAATTTGGCGAACACCTGTTGTCGAGTGCAACTTCGTCACGATACAGACCCTGCGTGAGGTTAATGCATAGAATCATTCGATTTTTTTCACGAGCAAGCCTTGCTGTAACGGCTGTAAAAATATATAATGATTATGCGACGTTAGTGAGAAGTTGACTGTGACGGAACACAGTCAAGTCCTCGGTTGGGGAAAAAATGAAATTACTTTCCGAACAACGAACAATAATACTAAATCAGAAACTTTCTTTACGTACAGAAACGGCGTGACTACAATATCCAAATCTATCTATCTATATAATAAAAAAGGATGTATATTTGTATGTATGTATGTATGTATGTATTTACGTTAATTTCTATACAAATTTAAAAGCGTGGATAGATTGCAACAAAAATTGGTACACAAATTCTTCAAAACACGAGAAACGGTACTGTGAGGGTGAGAAACGCCTAGCATACATGTGGAAAGAATTATAATTAAAAACCGTGATCATTAAATATTAAATTACTGCGCGCCAAGAGACAATGACGTCACGCGAGAGAAAGACGTAACTACGCAACGAACAAAGGAAATATCTCCTTTATTAGGAATGAAATAAAGCAGAAATATTTTTTTTAAATAAAAAGTATAATTTTATACAGCAATATTCCATCGAATGATAATAAAGAAGAATACGAATTACTTTACCATCTTTGGGGAAAATGTAAGTTAATTTTTGCGCTGTATTAGTTGTGAGTCTAGCTAACAATTTCATCAATATAATATTTCGTAATGTATGAAGACTGAGTGACGATTATATCCTGAAATACTCTAGGAATATATTGAAGTATTCAATTAAATACTTTTTCGAGTTTATATAAATAAGTACACGAGCAACGCCGGGCACCTAGCTAGTTAAAAAATAAAACGTCTCCAGGCATTGATCAAATAAAAATCACTTATAAGCTCTACCCAAAAAAAAGCCCTAATCCTACTAACACCAATGTATAACGCCATATTAAAAACCTCCAAAATCCTCAATAACTGGAAAATTGCAACAATAATACTAATTAACAAACCAAATAAATAAAAATCCTTCCCCAGACCCATCAGTCTCTTACCAATACGGACAGAAGTCTTAGAATAACTATTTTTACCACAACTACAAAAAAAACAAATCTCGCACTTAATCCCTAACCAACAATTTTGATTCCGAAACAATCACTCTTGTCCTCAACGTAGTAACATAGTAACAGAATATATTAAGAGATCCTTTGAAAACAAAAATATATGCCCAGCCACGTTCTTGGATTCTGAAAAATTATTCGACAAGGTTCACAATCCCTCACTCCTCTTCAAATTAAAATCTCACCTGTTCACCTCCTGCTTTAACCTCATATCCAACTGTCTTACAAGCCACTGTTATCGTGTCAAATATCAAAACTATTTTTTCCCTAATATACATTATTCACTCAGGGGTCCCTCAAGGTAGCGTCCTCGGCTCACTCCATCTATACGCACGATATCCCCCAAAAAAACCGCAACAAAAACTTTCATGTAGCCATACTTTACCAGTCCCTTGACTGCTAATCGGCTACAATACATCTGCAAACTGCCATGTAGCCATTTGGGCTAGTAGTTGGAGAATAACCATAAACAACCCCATCACAGTTCCTTTTCCCCCTAATAAAGATACAATTCACTAAAAATATCTATTTTAACAACACACCCATTCCAAATAAACAAAACCATAAATACCTTGGTTTAATACTCGATTCAAAGCTGACGTGGTCCAAACACACCAGTAACATTAAAAAAAATCATCAATCACCGCTACTATTAAATTATCAATCCTAATTCTCCTTTATCCCTTTCAACGAAAAAATTAGTTTATATATCCCTTATTTCTCCATTATGGAAGTACGGCTGTAACATTTGGGGTTCCGCAGCCAAAACACACATCAACAAGATCCGAACACCCCTAAATAAAATCCTTCGTCGTATCACAAACTGTCCCTGGTACTTGTCCAATTCCCGCATCCACAGTGACCTCAATATTCCATTTATTTAGCAAACAATAGCCAAATACATACTTCTTCAATATAAAAAAAGACATAATTCACCCCAACCCGTTAATATCCGATACAGCTGCCTCTCCTCCACCTCCCATACAACATCGCCGATTTAAAAGAAAGATACCGAGAGACCTAATAAATATCCAATAAAAAAATATATACGTACAGTAGGTGAAATAAAATGTGCCCCAGAAGATGTATGTAGTATAATAGAAAATGTACAAATATCACATGACTAAAAATCATTATATTGTAAAGTTACCTGAATAATAATAATAATAACTTTCCGAACAGCTTGATAGTATTAGTATTTTACGTAGTAAAAATTGTTGCTTGGGGTGTTGATGTATATGATGTAGCACATAACTGAAACTCACAAGGTGCTACTGATTGTTGGCAAAGCAAAGCAAATCCTAACGTTAAGACCCAAGCGCAATATTTTTATTCCAGTATGATGGACGGTCACCAAGCCAGTATATCAAATAACTGTAAACTAGTATTTATCCTGGTTGAGACTGGTTTAGATATATACGGGATGAATAAACATGTGTACGGAAAGGTTCGTGAAGTGTGTTCGTGAACTTGAACCAGGTACAAGTTTCCTTAATCCACATTAAACTGCGACAGGTTACCAGCAAAAGAATTATGGAGGAAAGCTCAGAAATTGATTAGCGCAGAAACCTTGTAAGCAGCGGGAAGGCTAATTAGCGCGCTCCTGAAGAAACCAACTTCCGCGTCGGAGGTGCGCGGAATCCAGATTAAAGTCCGTTGGAGTGTGTCCAAAAGCCGACCTTGCTGAGCTCGAGAGAAGAGCGAGCAGATCTGAAAGTCGCGACCTACTTTCCCCCGGCGCCGCCACCTCGGAGACACTTGCTCACTCCCACATGGAGATTCCGATCTCAGTTTCCTGAACATACCAATAGAGCAATTACATCCGAGGATACAAACGAGATCAAGGATATGGAAACGTTAACGGTAATTAAAATTGGCGAACATTTCACGACTGCGAACCTGCAGACCAAATACGTTCATGATCAAGAGACGAAACAATCTGGAGATAACGTGACGTTTTTCTCTGAATCGTTGGACTGAAATGACCTTATTAAATTATCAAGGGACTAGTAACTAATTTAAGTACACTTCGTCAAGAAATTTCTAGTTTGCAGAATAAAAATATCATCAATGACACCTCAGCCTCTTGAAACCCAAAGATCCCATGTAGATTTTTTTCTTTGGTAACAAACTTATACGGCTTATATCTGAGGATGTTTCGAAGCTATCACTTCTAGAACTGTTGATAGCAGTTTTACTTCAAAATTGATTTGATGGTAACTATAACATAGCCAGAAACCATTAGAGAGGCTCTTTTACAGTAACACAGAATTGCAGGAGTCCGAAAAAATTAACACTAAGTTTTTTATTTATACGTTTCCTGTAATTCATCTCAGGTTTCCTTCTGTCAATAAAATTACGTATCTTGCGAAAATCTTAATATCTAGACCTTGACATTCTGCATAACCAGCCAACACAATAGAAATATTAAATTGTGGTTAGCGCACAACAAGTGATTATCGATACTAAACTTTATCTTATACACTAAAAAAAATTGTCCTTCACATTCGTGGAATACCAAACTGGTTACAATCTTTCACACACCAAAAGAAAATAAATATGACTTTTAAAACCTGGTTACGATGACACGAAAGTAAAATATTTTGTAACGACTAGTTGAATACACTATAATTACCGCGACCACGTGGGCGAGATTAATACTTTAAAATTATCATAAATACATTCTGGGAATGTTGTTTCACCATCCCACTGATCGATTTTCCAATGCTCGTTCATGGAATCACGCTGGCTATTTTGTATCGTAATCATATTTGATTGGCTGTGTGGAACTGAGTTCCAGGATACAGGCTGTTTTAAATATTTTCTATGCATTAAATAATAAAAAATAATGCCCCACCCTTGTGAAAAAATGAGTTATTTAAATGAAAAAAATTACATCTGATTGGAAATTAATAATAATAAAGATAGCCAAATACAGACAAAAGAAGTGATAATAATATAAATACCACACAACGTTTCTGGAAGCCTTGTTCGTTTCTTCAGGTTCAGAAACAAAAGCAAGCGCATAAAGAGACACGCACGAGTCACTTGATAAAACTGAAAAGCGTTTTTTATGCTCCTGAAGAAAGGAACAAGGCTTCCAGAAACGCTGTATGGTAATTGTCACTTCTTTTGACTGAATTTGGTTATCTTTATAACAACAGTTATTTTTTGCACTTACGTCAATTAAATTAACAGTATACTGAATGATATAAAATTAGATTCATTTACTTTGATCAAGTAAAATTCTATTTAAATATTACTTGAATAATTATGAGTATTGGCGTCTCATTGTGGAATCTTTCAAACGTATGTGATGTGATTTCCGTGATGGTGACTGAACAATGAGGACAGTGGTTTGATCAGATGCTGTAAGCAATCATTACCTCACCTTGCTGTTAAAAGTGAGTAACGTAGCCGCCAAAGACAACTTCGATGGGCAAGGAATGTGTCACTTGCAATGAAGGAAGCCGAGACCAGTTCCTGAAACTAGAGCACCAGAAACACTTGGTGACGTTCCAACCAGTCGTCGCGCCATTATGCTTCCATTGTTCGCATTATTAATTTTTTATTACATTATATAAATCCTCACCGTGTGAAAGGAACAATTTCTCTGTCTTATTTAATGTCAAGAAGACACATAAGCGACGTTTAGACCGTATCAGTGTTTCCCGGTTCAGCGACAAACCAAAATTTCATACCTTAAAGCAATAATTTATATTTTAAATACTCGAATCAATTTTTGAATCTTTAGTTTCCCTGTCAAATAAGTAAATCAATTTCTAAACGTTTAATTTCCCAAACAAATTCACTCTCCACTTCACATGCATAATTCCACCTTTCTTGTATTCTTGATGATCACGCGCCATTCTTTGTAAAATAAAAGGCTGGTTTGTGTCTTCTAGTCGCTTTCGTACCAATGTTACAATCCACCATCAAGTCTTCTTGTAATGCGAGTTTAAAGACTTAACATACACAACCTCTTTTCACCGTGCGATATATTCGTGGGATAACCTACGAAATTATCGTCGATTCCATTTCAAGTCTCGGCACGAATGCTGAAAAGTGGTCAAACATTTTTTTCTTTTCATGAATCTATCATTTGTATACTTTTGTGAGTTTTGCGAGATTTCCATATTGTTAGGGGGGAAAAAACTCTTAACCCTTTAGTGCATAGTTTAGCATATCTGCAACATAACATTTAAAATTACCCCAGAGGCGTCTGTTGGTTTCTAAGAGATCTAATTTGTGATTCAGATATGGAATAACATGGCCTTAAGGAAATGTGAAATTTTTGGCGTCCGTTTACATGTTAAAACATTCCTGTCGTAGATTTCTGTGAGTCAACCCCTTAAGTGCGATTTTTCTACCCGCCGGTCAGCTTCAAAAAATATTATTTTTCTGTTTTTTACAAGAAATAAAATTTAATCGTCATTCTCAGGGTATTCTAATTGCACTATAATAATGATAATAATTGTCCAATTAAAATGAAATATTTATAAATCAGACATAATTATATTTATGTTGAGCCAAATTGACTTTGGTCATGTTTTATATGTTTTTTGTTTATTTTTTCCGTATTGCAGTCGTAAAAATACATCTTAAAAATTTAGTTCTGAAAATACAAAACATCATGCAATAAAGGGTTAATACTTTAAATTGTAATTTGAATTAATTTTAATCATATTTAAATGCCTTGAGACGTGTAAATTGTGCGTTTAAAATAAATACATAGATCACACTCAGTGTGATAAGAGCCATTATAAAGAGAACCTCCTTCATAAACCAAATCCAATAATCTATAAATTAACAAAAATATATTAGTTGCATAATTTTTCATTTTAGAGTTACAATATGCAATGCTGAATTTTTTTCTCTTTAAGACGATAAAACTATTGCCAGGTACAATTTTAAAGGCCGGAAATATATTCATATATTTAAATAACGGCGTGGCACTGACTGAATCGTAAGTTAAATCAGAATTAAATGTTTTCAAGTTAAATAAAATTATTTTCGCCAAATTCTAGTCCTCTCTCCGCTTGTGACATTCTGTCATAATATTCGAAAGTACTTCTGTCATATTAAGCAATAATTTTTGTACGCGAGTTCTGCAAAAGCTCATATTATTTGCAAAACCTGCAAATTTGCAAAGAGGTTAGCAGAAACGTTGTGTGATATTTATTTCATCACCTAAATTTTGACTGTTTATTCACTACTTCATTACTTCTTTGTTAATTTTAAACTAATGCAAACGTTTTATTTACGTATAAATAAAACCGAGACATTATTTTGAACATGACGCGATGTGCGATGAATATAACATTAAAGAAAAGAACCATGAAAGTAGTCTCTCAGTGCAGCTCTCTCGACTATTTGACATTGCTCTTGGTGAAGATCAGGAATCTGCCACTCCCAATTGTTGACATGCAGGTGTTTGGGCGTCCTGGATAACAGGTTTCTCTTGGATATGGTCCATGACTCTTTGCTAATTTAATTACTGTGCGTAGGACAAAAGGAACTCCTTTTTTATGATAACAAACCAGACCGCCAACCTACGTATGTCAAAACCTTGTTATGAACTCAGTTACGCGTTTTAAATCTTTAAAAAAATTGCAACACGTCCTGCTATTTGCCTTGAGTCTCTCTGGAGTTTTTATTTCAAATTCAAGGTTGGTTTCTCCTCGTTTTGTGCGAAGTTCGATGTATAGTATAAATTTTTCAAGGGTTTCTTTCTGTAAAAGGGATCTTGTTCGTCCTTACGATTCCGAAAACAAGGACTGTTGATTTATCCTTTTCAAGGTGAAGCGGAAGCATGCTCTATCATTAGTTTAATTTTTAAACACAACGGTGTTCGGAATCTATGATCAGAATGTCGTATACAGTATTACGATTTAATTTTTTTAAAAGCTACAGTTGTAATAAAAATTTACTTACCACTATCTACCTCAGACTAGATATTTCTAGCTTTAATTTTGCTTTATAATAGGAACAATAAATTTTACTTGACTGTAATTCACGAAATTCCATTACTGTAGCGCTACGGGTTTTTTTTGTTTTTTTTCGGGGGGGGGGGGGAGAAAAAACTTCGTAGTTGATTCTCAAATGTAAATATAAATATTTTCACGGTTGTCCTGGCGACTATTTGTATGTAAAGTGAACAGTCTAAAGCCATCGTAAATGCTCCTACAATTTTATTTACCTACCAAGGAGTTACTAGTATACAATAAAATCCCGTACAGATTTTTCTAGAATTATTTAGTGTTTTAGAAATGATACAATAAATATTTATGATTATTGAAATTAATGTCCAATTTAGTGTTATGATTGGAACATATTAACGATTCAATCTTTATAATATCTTAACTGATTTAGTGTACGTTAGTTGCTCCACTATGATCAAATCGAATAATAATATTTCTAAATTCAATCGGGATGCCTCGTAGGTGCTTGGGAGTGATCACACTTTTTCGTCTGGCGTTGATATCGTAATTAATATTCGTCTATTGTTTCTTCTTATCCATGTATCTCCCATAGAAGTAATCCTCGAAGCTCCATATGTCCATATTCAGGTCTTCTTTACAGGGCTCCTATCACTTTCTCATTTGTCTGTTGGTAGAACATTCAATATTCTTTACATGTACTGTATTTATAAATATTTCAGTATTCTCATTTGACGCTGTTGTGAAATAATGCTTTATTTTCGTGTTTCCAGGACACCCCAGAACGGCATCAGCTCCCTCGGACGCTTGAGCAAGTCAACCAGCCGCCTCACAACCGTCACTCCGCCTCCTTCCAGCGCTTCGCCCGATTACAGCCGCACGGCCCAGACGCTCCCACGTAAACTCTACGAGGACCACGGTGGCAGTCGCGTCAAACGTTCTCTGTATTCACAGCAGAAAAACAGTTTATCGAACGGCGTCAACAGCAACAGTACAATCAACGTGTCCATAATCAACAACGTGACCCCTCAGGGTCCAGCCAAGCCTGCGAGGACGTACCGATCCAACTTGGCACGTTCACAGAGCTTCAATGTGCACGCCCTCCCGTCAGCCGCCACCACCAACGGCATCTACAAGTCCAACCCTCAGCTACATCGCCTGGACGAGTCACCACCCCCGCTCAAGAGTCCGGGGATTCTCGCCAGCATCTCACGCAGTCAAAGAGACCTGACCAACGGACACCACGACACCAAGAAGCGTATATTCATGCAGGAACTCCGAGAGAGGGCGCCGGAGTTGTTCAAGACTCTGCACGGTGACGAGCCTGTCTCGCGGAAGCTGGATTACAGTAGTTCTTTCCGGTCAAACAGCACGGCCGAGTCCCCGTACCGTGTCAACGGTGGTAACGCGACTTCTGCTGTGGTACGTCGTGGCAGCAAAGGCAGTGACGACTACTCCGAAACTGTACGAATCACGTCCACATCTGACGACCCTGCACGACCTTCGGTGACCAACACGGTGCAGAGCTTCTCCAAAAAGACCGTCCCTGTTCGTGGGGGTCGATCCACGGAGACCATCGAGTCCAGCGAGACCACGACCGTGACCAAGAGCCGGTACAATCCGGCGACGCGCAATGGAGGCGTCGTCATCGAGGTCAGGCCCAGGAAATGACGAGACGCGTTACGACGCACACAACCACAGCTTTAAGTCTCTGTACATAGTCCCGATCCTCCAGGTCAGCATCGCAACGAAGAAAACGTCTACGAGCAAAACACGTTCCTTTGGCTGACAGAAGTGCTGGATTCTTCCTTCCCATTTCTTCATAGCTCAACCCTTTGAACTGCGCCTGCTCCATCAAATTTTATCTCTCAAACAGAAACGTTCGTGACTACGAGCAACTGCCTTGTCTCAGTTAAATTAGTTATTACGTTTGCAAAAATACATCCTCTCACCCGCAGAGGTTTTCATATCTATGACATCCTGGCGTTTTGCAGTCATCCTGAATCCATCCGTTTTAATTTAGTATGTATTCGATTACTCAACAAAGAATGAAATTCCTTCAGGCAGCTTGGTGCTTTATCATTTTTCCAGTCTTCGGTAGCATTTTAAGTTTTATCGTAAGCAATTGCCTAGTTTTATAGTACAGAGGAGTTTTTTCATATGTGCCAAATACTATCACCCCTTAAATCAAGAGCTCATAGAGTACTAGAATAAAAATGTATGGATTGTTAAGTAAGCCATTTGGTGCTGTCCGTTTTAAAAATATCTGTGGCTTTAATTTTCAGAGAATTTTATTGGATCATCAGCGAAAGATCTCAGCAGTGATGTTTGTTCTCACCCGTTTTACATTTTCTCGACTCTAAGAGACCATCAAATATGTTAGTTATTTTACTCAATATTACTTTAAAAGCGCCGTATGCTACCAAAAAAAATATTCTCAGGGCCAGACATTTTTTATTTTTATTGTTTCCAAGTGTGGCTCATATGACTGTTGCCCTCCATTCCTTTAATGCTCGTTTCTTGGGTCAATGTACCGTTGGTATCGTACCCTAACGAAGTTCCTGTATTTGCTAAACCGTTTTGAGGGGATGTTTTTGCTATTGCTTGTAGAGCGGAAAACGATGTGCCAAATAATCCAAATCTGAATTATCTGCGTTAGGTCAAATATTGCTGGTGGTTTTTTTTAGATTCTCTTCTTCAAATTTGGAGCCAGGTAATCTGGAATTCCATTCACATGCCGACGGAACGTTTGTGTTGACACTAGACCCTCTACGTGGGCAAGGATCTCTAGAGCAAGGTCTCGAAGGAAAGACCTCAGTGCCTTCGTCGTGACTAAGCTCGAAAGGTCACGACCAGCCAACAGCTTGTCACCTTGAGAGAGGGAATGGAGGGCAAGTTGTCTCTATATGGACATACGGGAGTGAGGACGAGGACGCCGGGCCACGTGCTGACTCCTGCATACAGCATTCCTATCTGAAGATGAACGTTTCAAGGTGTCGAAACTAACATTCATTTTGCGGGTCAAAATGTACTAACGTAGTCGAGGAAACTGGAAACCAAACAAACGAATACAAAACTAAGTCGTGTCAATAAAATATTATTGGGTTTCAACCAGGGTCAAGGGAACCTTGTATGGTTTACGAATCTGCACCCGGATTGAAGCTCGAGAACAGTTTATTCATATGACTTACTTGGTCAATCTTATTATTTATCGTTCAAGTTTAAATACATGTGACTTTGCAACTATCCATTTAAAGCGGAATCAGACAAGGCCTTCAAACAATTTTAATTGTACATGAATTCAAGGCGTATAAAACCTATTAAATGGTATTTCAAAAGCAACTGAATAAATAAATCCCTTGGTCCCACTAAATTTCTGGACAAAAAAAAATTGACTCATCTTTCTGAATAAATGCAACTTGACCTGCTGTAAATCTATTTCAGATATTGTACATAAATTCAAACAATTTCCTCAACATTGCATTTAAATGTAAATAAAGACTCTGAGTGCCAATTTGTAGGCGCCTGTGCCTTTCTAGTGTTTTAAGATGATTGCTTTTTCGAGTTTTCAGTTCCGTTTTGTTTCGAAAACGAAGAATTTTTCTAAGAAAATGTGTACATCTATTTTTTTTTTGTAAAGAAAAGGTTTTATGGAGGAAGATCTATTAACATTTCCGCACAATAATAATTATATAGCTGTGAGCCATATTATTGTATTAATGTTATGCCATGTGTAGACTAGTTCCATATTGAGTTATGTCTCGCTAATAATTTAATTGAGCTTAACTTATGAATGATTTGTAATTGCTACAAACAAAACTAATGCAAAAATATATATATATATGAATACCTTGACCAAATAAAGGCCTTTTTTTTTCATGTGGCTTTTGAGTAACAAATACTTACTGTTATAAATACAATATGATTTACTCGTTGTATCAAGTACAATATATTTTTAATAAAGAATTTATTACTAATAATATTTGTTTTTCTTGGTCTAAAAATCCTGTATTTCGCTTTTAATATTTATTTTATAATTTAACTATTTTGATAATTTTACGTGCTGAAATTTCTTCCCTTTGTAATTCTCCAACTCCGTCGTACACATGATTAAATATGAAGTCAAGGAATAAGTGTCTTGCAATTATATTCGTATCAATTTTTTTTCTGACTCACGGACAATTTAATTACTTAATTTAAGGATATTAGGTAATTATAATTACAAATATTTTTTCTATTGCTATGGAATCCGGACGTTTTCCCAACACACGCTTGCCCGATTCACGTTTGCCCGACAGGACAAAATCCCTAAAGGTGAAATTTTACGAAATAATGCATAATATTAATATTGTAGAACACTTTGTAAATTAACTTATCCATTTCAACCAAAATTGGTACAATTATGATTACTCTAGCACCCCTATTGGTGGGCTTAGAAGGGGTGGCATTTTTAAAATACAAAATATGCTTTAACTGACTAAAATGGCACCAAATAAATAGTTTACGGGGTCGCACAGATTCGTAATGCCACTCCATGCTTTTAGAGTCGAATTTCATCCCCTGAAGGTATGAAAGGGGGTGACCAAAAATTGCGATTATTACTAAGATTGGTGTCGAATCCCGTGTTTTGGAAGTCGCCGAGTTTATTTATGGCACTGCAGCAGGTTTAAGTTAAAGTTTAACCCCCAAAGGGGGGATGGAACGGAGTGATATTAATTTGATATCACCCGTTATTGCTGTTGAAAGAGTTTTATGGTACTCTCTCAGTTTAGTTATAGAATTCAGGCAGGATTAAGTTTAATAAACCCTGGTGACTTATGAAAATATTTAGGAAAAAATATAATATAAAAAATACGGAAATTTTTCATATATTTGTCAAATAATTTGGCTAAAAATCTTAAACACGTGAACCAATTTTCACAAAACTTTGGTACATGAAAGATTTTGGTTACGATATATTGATTTAGAATCTGTGGTTAAAAGCAGTGTAAAAGCCGCCAAAGTGTTTCGGCAATTAAAGGTATCCTGGTATGCAATTTACAAACAACTAAGTATGTAAACCTGATTAAAAGATAGCCGTCAGATTTCGTTCTCTTCTTATTGATTAAAAATTTGTTAATTAGAGTCAATCTTTAGTTTAACTTCGTTCGCAATTAAATTTGTTCTAATTTAATTGACAAGTAACTTTTCTTTTCCAGTAATTGTAAATTGTTGATAAGATTATAAATAGTATTGATTCGCCATTGTCAAACCCAGTTATGACCCTGAGAGACTGAGATATATTTAAATTGTGTAATTGTGATTTAAATAATTGATAATAAATATTTTGTTTGTAAATTTTAATAATTTATTTATTTATTAAACGTCTCTAGTTTAATTATTACAATTTATTTGTGTATTTGCAACGTCTGAAGACGATGATTGTGTCCCACACTTATTGTCTTCGTGGCAATTTCCGGGAATGTTGCCGTGGTAAGTGTATCGATACGATCGTAAACAGACTCGGTGGATCATGTATCGATACCAACGTGAAACCTCTAAGTCACATGTCGTAGTGTGCTGTTGACTGTGGAACGTGCCATCGGATCTTACGAGGTTGCGTTCAACGTTTCAGTAAGTCTAATTTATTGTTTTTTTTTGGCTATTCTTGTGGCACCTAATTTAAATACTCATCATTCAATACTAGCTAATAATCGAATTGTGTTTTTTACAATTGAACAAAATGATTTATTCTATTCAATGGCGCATGCTTGCTCTATCAATGTGACGTCACGTTGGCGATTTCAACGTGGACTTCGTTGTTGAATTAGCTGAATTCCAGAGAAAACCCTTGTTTCAGATATTAATAATAATCGTTTTGGGGAAATATTATAACTCCCTCACCTTCTTGGGCAAACATAAATTTCCCGGACGTAATTCCGATGGGAAATGGGTTTCGGCTTAATAAACATCCAAGCATGACGCCATGACGTCACATTGATACAGAATACATGCGCTATTGTGTAGGACGTTTCACTCCTGCAACACATAAAAACTGTTGCGCTGTCTGAGCCTTTTAATTTCAGGTAGGGTGTGTTTTTCCTTCATTATTCTGTTACTTTTTGTTCACGTTACATTTTAGTACAAAACACACCCCTTCTGCCTTTCCTCCACTCTGTAGCATTATAAAATATTTCGCCCATTGCTACACCCCAAATTTTATAATACGGGTTATTTATATACATAATTAGAAAACTAGGAAAGAGTTTCAAAATTCCGGAGATTTTTTTTTTGGGGGGGGGGGGTTGGGAAAACTCGTTTTGAAAAGTTCCCCCCCCCCTCTTTATTTTTTAAAAAAAATATCTTTTTATTCGTAAACTGCAAAATTGTCATAATGTATGGAAAAGTATAACAGCTATCAGATTAAACTTTCGTTCAGTAATCAGGAACAAATTTTAAAAATAGATTTAAATGAAGGCAATTAATTGTCCTAGGGTGCATTTCGAAAGTCCTGAAGGTGTCTTTTTTTCATGAAGGTGAATTTATAATGGCACTGGTGCTATTTAATTAGTACAAATTAAAAGTAAAATTAAATTTTAACCATGTAAAGGATTTCGATGGGTGATATATTGTGATCAGAATTTTTTTGCACTTGTATGAACGACTCATAACTGCACGAAGATTTTTCAAGGATTTTAAGTTTTAAAGGAAGGAAAGAAAAATCCTCCGCAATAGCTCATGTATAATGTGTCAATGTCAATTGACCGTATCTCCCGCAATTATCGTTTGCCTGGAAAAAAAATTGCAATATATAATACTGCATCTTTTAATTCGTGAAAATATTCTGAAAATTTTTTTGCGACTAAGTGTTTCAGTCTCAATGCATATAGTTATTCGATTTTTTATGTGAGTACAATTCAGATGAGATTCTTTTTTACTGGTTATGAAATCAGGGATTAGTCAAAGTGGAAAAATTATTCCACACCTTGAGTCTCACTTCCCGTAGATTCTAGGCTACATCGCTGAATTAATTTTCCCCATAAGAAGCAAAGTCATACATTTAAAAAAAAATTTCGACCTTTAATGAATAAATAATGTACAGAAGAATCGTTAAATATTTATAATATAATTTTTAGTAAAAAAATTATTGAAATAAAATTTTACATTATAAAATCAATAAATTAATATTTTCGCTGACTGCCAATTTGTTCAATATAACTATTTACGACAAAGATTTGAAGTTTATTAGCAAATATAATTATTTTACAAGAACTCGCGGAGTAGGAGTGACTCAGTAGAAATGTTTTAAATTAACTTTTGAATTCTACTTTACTTCTTCTTAATTCTTTATACGTGATGTTGTATGTTGAAAGTCTACAAAATGCCGCGCCCACTTAAATGTTTTTTTCTTTAAAATACTTCGGATGAAACTACACAAAATATACGAATACTATTTTCATTTTGAAAATTTTGTCTAATTTAAAATAATTAATTCGACTACAACAATATACTACAGTTTTAACCCTTCTAATTTTATTTTAGAAAGTCCTTAATTAATTTTAAGCATATTCCGTACTTCCTGTAGAGAAGCTGGGCTTCAATTATGTGGAATTAGTCGTCAATTGTACATAATTGCAATAATTATATATATTTGCATTGAATATTTATCAATATTAAACTAATTCTGCCAGTTCAGTAATTCGTTCCTTTTTTAAATATTATTTTATTATCCTTTCATGTTGCGAGGAAGCTTGTTAAAAATATTAATACCATTTATTTATTATTGATTTTATTTACAGTCGTATCAACAGTTGAGGTCATTAGCGACTCAGTATTGGAACTCAATTATCCTTGTCGGGGGACTGATTTTACGAGAGTTTCTCTCACGCACACCAACATCCATACCCTCGCCGGGATTCGAACACTGGAACTCTGTGATGTGAGGCAGTCACGCTGACCCCTACACCACAGAAGGTCGGTTATTAATACCATTATAAAGGACTCATTTCTGTGTAATTGACAGTGCCGCTGAAAGCTGTCCCCAATGATTTTTTTTTTGGGGGGGGGGTTCAACTAAGCTTCACAGCAGTGCGATTCGGGTTAATAATAAGGTAATTATATTTTAAAATTAAATCTACATGGAGAATGAAATTGGTGATATTGGTTTTAGTGAGAGTAATAAAAAATGTCCACGATTGCCACCTTCAGTCTTCGTAAATACTGTAACTTGCTTGATTTCTGTGCAGCTAAGAAGCAATTGTCTTCTTCACATTAAGGTACACAGAGTTCCTACTGCTTCTTACGTCACTCGTAAAGGCTTTCCCACGTTCAACTACTGATAACGTCTTCACGAGGACGCGCCATTATCTTCGTCGACCGGAAATTGCGAAAGTTTCTCGAGTCGGCGAGGTACAGATTTTGACCATCCATCAGTGTCGCTTCCGCCGCTCACAGCCAAGATGACAAACTCGAAACGTGCCATAAAAGATTGCTGATCAGCTTCATCTGCGATTCAACTCGTGGTAATCTGATTCATTCCCATACAAGGTAATGTTCAACCACGCTGGACTGGTCTTGGATGTTGCCGAAGATCGAAGAGTTCGCCGGAGTCTGTTTAAATAAACGTCAATGGCAGACCTTCCCAATGTAAATATGTAAAACCTCGAACTCATACACACTTGACAGTAATTTAAATCCATCTTTCTACTAAATAACCCTGTATTTTCATTGACCAGGTACGAGACCACATGCTGGGAATGGTGGGTTTAATATTTTGCTGATCAGGTGTTGCATTGTATGGGACTGAGATCCAGACAGCAGTCTCCCTGGACAAGTCCGGGTTTATGTCCTTATTCTCTGAAAACTCTTTGGACCGTCGGCTTATTTCACTGCTCCCTCTTCAATACGATCTTCCTCCATCACTCAAATTTTTCTTTCCATCCTATGTTTTCTAAAAAGCCAAACGATGCACTCGTAAGCCGTAAAATGACTTTTTTTGCCCAATTTTTTGGTTTAATTAATTTTTCTGACATATTAAATGTATTGCTTAAGCATTTCTTAAAGATAATATTTATTGAATGAATCCTCACTAGTATTATTGACTATTATCTGGGTTCCCGGCGTTGCCCATTATATAAACCCGAAAAATTATTTAATGCTATATTAATCTTTAGTCAAGAAGTGATTTAACCTAAATCTAAATTTTCCTAGTTCCGTACATACTTTCGACGGATAGTGCATCAGTTGAACAGCTATAAAATACATTGAATTTTATTGCATCAATCCCAACAAACATACCTTCGAATTTCTTCTTAAATATACTCCTTGTGTATTGCAGGATATAATTTCCGTCAGTTTTCAGACATTAACAAAGATTAAATTGATGAAAATATTTACGACATTCACAATGTAAACAAATGATCGCCCGTATTGGAATCACTAATATGGGACGAAAATTAACTTACATTTCCCGCAAGGATCGTAAAGTATTTCGTATTGTTTTTTTATTACCATTCTATGGAGTGTTTCTGGATAAAATATTTCTGCTTCATGTCATTACGGAAAAATTGAACTATTTCCTTCGTTCGTCACGCAGCAACGTCTCTCTTTTTCTCTCTCGCACGCGCGCATGACGTCATGGTATCTTGGTATCAGTAATTTACCACTTAACGATCACGTTTTTTAATTACAATTCTTTTTAAATTTATGCTAAGGGTTTCTCAACTCCACAGTACCATTTATAGTATTTTTTTTAGGGTAACAGGCTACACGAGGGTAATCCACATAGTGGCAACTCCCCTTTAATTGCATAGGAAGGGATTTGAAAAGGGGGATGCGGAAGGGTAGGGAAGGTAGCCAAGGGTTAACTAGGGGCTCTCGGGCTATATTTTAAGGATCCTACCCGGCATTTGCTCAAAAGTAATGCAGGAAATGTGGTAACCTTAGTTCAAAAACGGAGAGAGGAAAAGGTATCCCCCAAAGGTAGCCCCCTTCCTGTCTCTCCTACAAGGTTCTACCTGCGAGAAAACATCCCTCGTAGGTACTGCCTGCGAGATAATAGCCCTCGCAGACAGCTTACCATTTATCGTGTTTTCAAGAATGTGTGTACCAATTTTTGTTGCATTTTGTCCACGAATTAAAAGTTGTATAGAGATTAACGTAAATACATACATACAAATATACATCCTTTTTTATTATATAGATTACAGGCAATATTTATACATTTCAAAGTCTGTTACCCATTTCTCTGGTGTAATTAGACAGAACATGAGGTTTTTTCTTTCTGATGATGATCTGTGCTATTTTTCGCATCTAGTTTTAATAGCTTAACTCTCCTGTTTGGTTACGATTACAGAGTTGCCTCAGTGTCGGGAAGCTGCAAGGTTATTGTGTTGATAGTCACGGTGCGGGTGGATTCCCTGAGGAGCTTGTGGCTCCATAAATATATTTTTGCTCCTAAATATAGCTGAAACTGTGTTTAGTAGTGAAGAAAGTATGTCATTGTTGCGAATATGGGCGATTTCACAGCGCTAAATGTCGGGAGGACAAAAGTAACATCGCCTGGCAAATTACGTCATCTTCAAGGTGCCACATTCCACCTTGTGTTAATTTGCATTGGGTCGCTGCGATTCACGACTGTTTTCTCTCGATGTCTCTGAGCAACGGCCGGGCACTGGCGCTGACACGAATGACTGGAGTCATGAAGGAATTTACGGCAACATCAGGCTGGAAAACGTTTAAAAAAAATAACATCTGTGAGCTGCGTATCATTCTTGACTCCACTGGATCTCTTATTTTTTTTATTGATATTTTCGCCTGCCATTGTCCTTTTTATTCTGACATTCTTCAGACTCTTCTTGACTCAGTTGCAAACACTACTGGACACGGACACGGGTTGTCAATTAAATGAAATTTTTTTTCGTATCTGTGAATCAGGACCGATCGTCTGTAAACAAATATGGCGAGGAAATATTAAGGATCACAATTGAACTAATTCTCTCTCCTTAACCTAACTGGCAGAAATACTTGAAAGTATTTCAGTGTGGTTTCCGTGTCAAGTTTCCCTTCTGGTGGTCCTCAGCCTTGTCCCATTGCTTGAGGCAGCAGCATTTTCCTTTTTACGGAACGTGAAGTTTCTCCAATACCAACGTGATCCCCACAAGTCGTCACAATATTTGTGACGCGAATTTTCAGTGTATTTCGAAATGACTTTACTATGAAAGAGAAAGAAATATTATTTCTAAACTACCATATAAAAACATTCTTGAGCCTTTCAGGTCTAGGAGAAATATTGGGTGATCTAACTAAATATTTTAATTTTAATAAATTTATATGTTTAATAATATTTTATGAGTAAAACTGCATGTTCGAGTGTTTATGCATTTAAGCACGTGTATAAATTTCAACCAAATTTTGTACACATGCTCCTCCACAAACACTGTGGGGGGGGGGGGGGTAAGACACGACTACCGCTCGTAGGAACGTGGTTGGAATTTTTAAAACTTGCGAAAATGATCGATATTAGCGTTGGGGTTCAAAGAAATTGATACTAAAATAAAATTAAAATATTTAATAATTATAAATATCTATGAGTTCAAATTCCACAATAATTTTTAAACATTTAGTATTTCTTCAGGTGTGCATTGGAGTAATTTAGGACTCTGAGTATTATAAATAATTTGGGTACATTTCTAATATCTTCCGCTAATATCTGCCAATTCACAGTGCTTCTGAAATTTTACTCAAAATTTATTTATCAATTTTTGGTAGATCTTAATGGAAGGACGTAGAATTGTACAAAAATTATTTATAATACTTAGTCCTAAATTGCTGGAATGTACACCTGAATAAGTCATAAATTAACGGCGAATCATTGCGAAACTGTTTTTTTATCAATTGCTAATTGCTTTATGGCCAGTTAATTAATTTATAATGGAATAAATATTTAACTCGTATCGCAACTTGAGAATGTATTACTTATAATTTACATCGGGAAAACTGCATTTTTATAGGCGAAGCCGGGTAGGATCCTTAAACCATAGCCCGGGGGTCCTAGTAACCCTCGGCTACCTTCCTCTACCCTTCCGCATCCCCCCTTTCAAATCCCTTCCTATGCTATTAAAGGGGAGTTGCCCAATGTGTATCACCCTCCTGTAGCCTGTTACCCTAAAAAAAAAGTCTCCGATCTCTTAAATAAAATTTAATGTCAAAGGTTACTTTACGTTGACATATTTTATGGATCGAGAGGTTCAGTCCAGAAAAAATGTATGTGAAATGTAAATTGTCACAAATTACATTTTGACTTTCTATTGC
The DNA here is from genome assembly GCA_037074705.1 of Zhengitettix transpicula. Taxonomy (NCBI): domain Eukaryota; kingdom Metazoa; phylum Arthropoda; class Insecta; order Orthoptera; family Tetrigidae; genus Zhengitettix; species Zhengitettix transpicula. The sequence goes on from CM073596.1 coordinate 29,131,268, forward strand.
ACGAAACCACCGGTTCAATATGGTAAGCAAACTGCTGTGACAGACAAACTTTCATGGTTTTTTTACAAGTCTTAACGCATTCCCCTTTATGAATTATATTTTTTTTAAGTGAGAGGTTAAGGCATAAAGTTCGCTCTTGCCTTTCTATCGCCTCAGAAATTAACTGACGTGTTCCCACGATCACTGGCTTCAGACATAAATCATACATCGGTGGGCTACTCTAAAGACCTCTTAATAATTTATTTATGACCCCCTATTCCTTGAATACTGGCGATGTATCGGCGTGGATAATTTTTTTATGTGGCCACAAAATGAACAAATCTGTAGAGCGGAACTCCCAATTTATATTTATTTATTTAAGGGAAGTCAAAGCTCAAACTCCCATTATTCGTGGATTTTTTTGAAACCATTCCCAGATGTCTAGAATCACTTCTGTTACACGCTGAAGAGCGAAGCCGTCCGTAAGGTCATCAGTGTACCAGGCAAAAAAATACTCCATTGCACATTTTAATGAATCCAATCACAATGCAGCCACAGAAAAACGAAGCCTACGTTGGGACATTCGTGAACTTAATGCATCACTTAAAGATATGGTCTCCCGTAGACGAGCAAAAGCGTATATCTCTTTCAGTGTTCGTCCTGACTCCATCTTACTTGCTCTTTTTCATTTTGTCGGGCATGGAAATCTATCATAACTGGGGAGATCTCATGTCGACTACCGATGCAATTAACACGCTCGTCGTTTTCCTGGCAACGTCCCACAAATATTACAAGTTAATCTCTTGCGAGAAGCAGTTCAAGGAAGCTATAAACGTTGTGGAGATGGACTTCTTCATGCCAGGCCAACGAGAAGACAAGAAACAAGCTGGGATCATTGATAAGCATTACAAAGAAGTGAAAGTCATTACTGCCTTTTGGGTGAGTGCGTGTGTTATAACACTTTCAAGCATCATGCTTTTACCTTTAGCACAAGGAATAATACACATCAACCAGAGCAACTCGAATGAGACGTACATCTGGAAGATTCCATACAGAACGTGGACACCATTCGACGGTTCACCCGGATACGTCATTGCGCCACTTTATATATTCCACATGTACATGGGTGTTATCCAGATCACAGCCATTCCTGCTTTCGATTATATATACATTACACTCGTCAACCACGCTTGTGCACAACTGAAAATACTCCAGGGATCCATAAGGAACATTTTAATTTACTCGACTAACTCTTTAAAACTGAATCAGGAGACGGAGGTTCAAGGGATCGACGACTCAGAATTTTATGACCACAAAGAGCAAACGTCTGTGGAATCTCTTTCAGAAATTAACAGATATTGGCCAATTTTATTTCGGAATCGCAATTCTACGATGAATGTTTTGCGTAACGTAGTCAATTTTCAAACTAATGCCAAAGTTCCTGCAGATCGTGGCATAACTACGTTCATCCAGGAAAATCTTGATCATGAACTACAAAGAAGGGTCGCCTCCATTGTAAACCATCACGAAAGGATATTAAAGTAAGTTAATTTTTCTTTCCTACACAACGTTATCTGCAAATCAATTTAAAAAGTAGCAATACAATATTTTAAAATAATCATTTGGAGTTTTTCCTCAGGTGTGAAACATTGTAGAAATGAATTAAACAAATTATTATGTTAATAATAATAATTATTGTTACATGCTGTTTGGATTTTTTTTTATAAAGCATAGTAATAGTGGCTGCTTCCTATTACAACGATAAATAAAACCTCTGGAAGTTGGAATGAAACCATCCATCTGATTATATGAGTTGCCGTCCACAAACTCTATTAGTCGAGGCAAGGAAATTTTTTTTTGTCATGTTTTCATTCAGTTCTCCAGCAGGAGATTCAAGTCATTACCATGTTCAATTGTGAGTTTGACTTAATCTGGATAACGCAGGTCCGTGACCGTTGCCATTCCCCAGGCTCCCTTGACCAGTCCCATATTTTGCCGCGGTATATATTGTAATAATTAAAAAAGATAGACTTTTAAATGAATGAAAGATTATAAACTTTAACAAACAATAGATTTATTTTTAATACTTTAAAACAATTACACAATTTAAAAATTATCTCAGGGTCTCTACTGGGTTTGATAATGGCGAATCATTTTATTTCTCAACCTAAACACAAATTCCAATTTAAAAGAGAAAAGATTTACTCGCCAATTAACTATGACGAAATTTACTTGTCAAAAAAATTAAACTAAAAAGATGGATTCTAATTAACAAATTTTAATCAAACGAAATCTGACGACTATCTTTTAATCAGGTTTACATACTTATTTGTTTTATATTGTTACTCACTTCAGCATTCCAGGATACCTTGTAATTGACGAAACACCATGGCGGGTTTTTGCACAGCTTCTAAAAACTCGCAGATTCTAAAATTATTATTTTTAGATCAAAAATCAGGAACGAGGATAATCTTCCTTTCATCTCTCTCTCGATTGACTTCTGCTCGTCTATGTGCACCAAAAACTGTTTGTGTTTAGCAGGTTTCGTAGTTCCGCTCAAATGAATATTTCGTCTTGAGCAAAATGTTCAGGGACCAATCAAAGGTGTTGATTGGTAATTCTCGATGTTTCTCTGCAAATTTCCTTTGAATATTTGAATTTGTCTTGTCTATTTCAACTCGACCAATTTCTGTCGTGTCTGACTGCCCACCGCTTCTACTTAACTTTACTTTTTAAAAGAATATCTCGTCTATTTTAATACGACCTGTACTTGACCAAACCTTCCAGCCAACTCTAACTTCTCAATATCTTCCTGCGACCAAACCTTCCTGCTAATGCGACCTGAACTCTACCATATCATAATGTGTACTGAACTCTCTCGTAATTTTTGCTTCTTCCGACAAAGGAAACAATACCTGGCTACATTGTTGCTGTGTTCTGTACCGCCGTCAAGAATAGATTTCTCAAACAATTTATGTTTTTAATTTCTCAATTAATGCCTTAATTAATTGGCATTACAATATTTTTCAAGGTGCCTGATTTACTCTCCGATGCAATTCTATGTATTCCTGAATATCTCATAAATAGTATCTATATTTTTATGCATATACATTAATTAATATAAACATATTAATGCCAATGTCACATTCTCTCTAGTTACTTTTATGTATTGCCCACATAAATTAACAAATGCTCTAAGTGAAATTTTTATAACATTTTCATAATTCTTACATGTAATAAAAATTAACTGAACCAATCATATCATCAAATGGAAGTTCTTAATATAAGTGTGCAAAATTCGCAGACAAAGGAGAAAATTCACTGTCTCTAATACAGTATCCAGGTATTATAATTGAATTACTATTATTTTTTTAACATGACATTGTTTTAATTTCAGTTTCGTGAAACAAGTTGAATTTGTGGTAAATGCAGTTTTCCTGACGCAATTTGTCTGCAGTGCAACACTTTTCTGCCTGACTGGGTTCCAAATAACAGTAGTATGTCGATTTTTATGATCTTATAAAATAATCTCAAATATCTTTTATATGCAATGTTTTTAAATGTCACCAAAATTTTTAATTTAAATTCCATAATAAATTGTGCGTAAACCACAGTCATCACTATAAATAAACAAATGCGTGGCCTTATATCAGAAGATTGTTTATTAAGAAAATCTATATATCTCTATATAATATAAAAGGAAATATTTGTTTGTGTTTACGTTAAACTCTATGCATATTTAAACTCGTAGTCAGATTTCAGCAAAAAATGGTACATATTCTACGGTAAGAGTTGTTCACTGTTCCCATTGGAACAGTCGGCCAACTGCCTCCTAAACTGGTCGAGGTACGGAGAAGGGAATGCTGCGACCCCACAGCAAACTCTTCTCCCGCTATCGGAAGGGCGTGGGACAAGTACCCAATGCCCGACCTACCTGATGCAGGTTTTTCAAGTGTTTTCCTGCATTACTTTTAGGCGAAGGCCGAGTAGGCTACCTTCCTCTACCCTTTCGCATACCTCTTTCAATCCCTTTCCTATGCTATATAAAAAATATAATAAAAAAATGAGATCATTATGTGTTAAATTACTGTACGCAAAGAGACCGTGTCGTCACAGTACACGCGAGAGGAAAAAGTTTCTACGCGACGATACTGCACAAAAACAAAATAGTTACTTATTTCGTAATGAATTGCAGAAAATTTATATTCTATTAGAGAGTTGGCGTATTTCGTTATTTTTTGTTTTTGTTTTATTCGATAATCCGTGTTTAATACTTTAGGCTTTCAGGCGGTCAATATGGTGACTTTTTGTTTACAATCTGCTAGGCCTTAATCAAGTCCATTTTGTTTATTGTTTTAGCAACAAAAATTTCGTCCAATATGACATGATCTGCCAACACGTATATACTGTAATAATAATTAGACACAATAGTTCTCAGCATTGAACTTCAACGAATAGTCATTATGATCCTCAATCGGTTTGCTACAGTTAAAAAATATTGAGTGAAAAGTTATAACTAAATAATGTATTTAATAAGGGTATTAAAAATTAATTAGCCATAAAAAAGAAACAAGAAAATATCGCGGAAACAACAGAAATTGGAGCCTTCCATGGTTATTGCTGTCACAGAGTTTAATTATGACATTCAACCTGCCGTTTAACCCAAGGACTGGGGTGGAAATTTCCAAACATTCAAATACGGCCGATATTTGCGTTAAATAACATTTTTTGGGGTGTAATGAGATTGATAGTATTTCTCTCGATGTAGTTAGAGTATAATTTCAAACCCTTTCAGCATGAGGGGAGTACCCTTAGGGATGAGGTGGAGGGCGTTACATGAAAATAACGTAAAAACAACCGAGAAACGAGACAAATCCGCGGTTATGGATGTCCTTGACTTTCATGATAACAACCCAGGCAAAACGGTGCACACAGCTAATATTTAATAAATGACTTTCGTCCTTTTAGTACCTCTTCATGATAAGAAATTCTAATTGTAACATAGCTTCAACCTATTTGTTCAAATAATTTAAACAGGTTTTGATGAATCGATGTAATAAATAGTTATATTTTATGAAATTTAAAAATGTCGATTACAAATACAAATATGACAAAACAGTGTGCTCTATCTAAAATGATCTTTTAAGTGTTCCATATATGTCAGTCCTCCTCCCATTATTTGGGGAGTGTTATTAAATGACAGAATTATATACTTACTTGTGCAGATAGCAATGATTGAGCAAGTCTTATTATTTATATATGAAATTGTAATTTTTTTCAGTTCATCATATTTGACTGACAATAATTTATTTCAGAATAAAACACAGCATGGAAGGTTATTAACTATGACTGAGCTCTTGGTTGCTGCTATATTTGAAATGGGAATGTTCTGTTACTATGCGAACAGAGTTAGAGATGAAGTATGTTTTATTTTAAATGTAGATATGTATACAATGGAACCTGCAGACAAATGCACAGTACCATATTTTTTGAACACTTAATGTTACAGAGCATTCTTATTGGCAAAGCAGCATATGATTCTGAATGGTATCTAATTAAATCAAAGAGTTTTAAAAAGTCTATTAGCATCATAATGGCACGCTGTAATCGTCCAGCTAAAATTACTTTTGGAAAATTTGCTGATCTTTCAATGGATTCTTTTGCTTCAGTAAGTACAAATCTTATTATTAATGATGAAGATGATAATTTTATGTGAATGATTCTTGTTTTGTGAGGTTCAAGGAATAATAGTAGTTTCCTTCTCTTCAATTTCATAAGTTCTTTACTGCTTTTCCACATCTGCTAGTTCAGCCCTCTCTCCTTTTACTCCAGATGTTATCACTATAAACATTTTATGATAGATTTTGTCACTAGAAACTCTGAATCTACAAAACCACAGCATGTGTATCAATAGTATTCTTGATAAATAAAAATTGGGATATGGTTGACCTATTCAACTGCAAATAATTTCCAATAATGTGTCCTCAATGGCTCCCAACTTTTCCACAATCATTAAAATTGTAAATGTTATAAAAAATCCTGCAGTTGTAATTTGTCACATAAAACAAAATAAATAATTTTCCACAGATTTACATGAGATTCTAAGATTGCAGCATGTGAAAAGAATTATAATTTAAATGAGTTTCTTAAGCTAGCTATTACAAATACTATTAAACACATTCAAATAGTTAAACTAAACTATTTTTGATTTCAGATATTGCAGATTTCTTATTCTTACTTCACAGTTTTAACTAGAATTAATGAATGAAGTGAAAATTTCATAAAGACTTTAATGGGAACAGAATAAGAAAAGAAAAGGAAATTAATTATCAACATATTCTGCTTTCAATGTTTATCGTAGCATTTTATATGTTTTAGAAAACTTCAACTAAATTTTCTTCATATGGTAAAAAATATTTGATCTTACACATTCACTTTTACACTTTTGAAGTTCGATAAGAATGTACTGACACTTTAAGGTCTTTTCAAGTGCCCTTTTTCTGTCTTGTCTTCTGTTTTCTCACTTTCTTAATTTTCTCTCCATCTCTTAAATTTGTTTATGTTACATGCTGTGAAATACATTAAATCTGAAGTCCTGAAAGTGGAAGTCATATTCCTATAGTTAGCAATATTTATATGTAATAAATAAAAGTAAGTTTGAAAATTACTAACACTAATTTGTCTACACATACCTTCCAATTAATTTCTGTACATTTTTACATATGAATAAAGCACTGGATCAACACAAGACTTTTTAATCAATCCTGTACATTATTTTTTGTCTCTATTTGGGAAAACATTTTATATTTCCTGGTAAACTTTCACTGTTCTTTCTCTTCCAAAAGGAAAATTGTTCTATTAAATGGAATGGGTGTGTTTCGAATTACTGTGTCAACCTAATAGAAGGGAAATTTTTTATTGAATTGATGGAATGTATCAATAGGGCCACTCACATCCTGAAATGTTGACACAGTGCTCCACAAACTCATTTTTTAAAAAAATAAATATTTTCATATTTTCCTGAAGAATTTCCCCATAAAATTAGACATTGTATGAAACCATGCAGATTTCAGAGTTTGAAGAACTCACTCCCAGGAGCCTTCATGATCTTCAATTGGATGAAGAGTTACCTGCAGACCTCTCAGGGGCTCATACCATGTGACACAGCTCTCTTTTAAGCTTTGAATACTGTTATTTGGTTGTAATTAGTGGAACTGGATGGCTATGATTTGTGAGGAACACTTGTAGAAGCACAAAATACATTCATTTATATTTGATTAATATACAGCCATATTGTTGACAACCTTAACACACTCTAGTAGCAGTAGCTAACACTATGTTAACATTTATCAATACCATCTAGTGACAGTTATTGCATCTCATTACAATAAATATTTTTATCAACTAACACTCCCCCTTAATGAGATGCCCAATCCTATACTGTTTGCATGGTTTAAGGTCTTCTTCCCATTTATAGGTTTCGTTAGTAGATCAGCATGGTTCTCGTTTGATTTTCTTTTAAATGCAATACTATTCTAGTTCCTCTTCCCAAAGGTTCTCCTGAATTTTGTCTCTCTTACATGGGAAGTCACTCTCATCGAACTTTACGTTTCAGCTCAGGAAATATTCGTCCTTCTCGCTTGTTCCACAACTTGTAACCCTTGGTTCCTTCTGGATAGCGCACTACGGGTCCAATTTATATTTCCTCTGCTTCGTGTCTAGCACACTCCAGGATTTGCAACCATACACTCTTAGATAGTCCAACTTGACATTTTTGCCTGTCCACATTTCTTCTGGAATCATTCCTTCTATTGTGCTTGATGGGCATTTGTTATGTATCTGGCAACCGGTGTCTAATGCGTCAGCCCACAACTTCTTTGTTATCCCAGATTCAATGAGCAGACACCTTGTAGCGTCTAATATTGTCTGATTGAACCTTTCGGCTATTCCATTTTGTTCAGGTGTGGCAGGTACAGTGAGTTGTCGTTGTATGCCATGATTCAGGAGGTATGATTCAAACTCTCTACTTAAATATTCACCGCCATTGTCGCTGCGCAAAGTCTTGATGGTTAAGTTGTGGAAGTTCTCAAACATCCTTCTGTATTCATCAAATTTCACTAACACTTCACTCTTCTTCTTCATGGGGTACACAGCGGAATTCATCATTGGAAATCGCCATCTTGCAAATATTTGCTTCAATATCTGCTTTCTGTATTTATATATTTATTGCAAACTTCAGAAAATCTGTAAAAAAATCTATAAATAAATGCTTCAAGACCGATATATCTGAAAGTAACGTTAGATATCGATATATCGGCCGTCGTCTGCTTCAAATGTCTACATGTCAGATAAAACTCCTTAACTACCGATATTCAGATATGTATTTGCTTCAAAAACTCTAAGTTCAATGACCTAACTTCTATTTTAGAGGTTTCCTGGTTGACTTGAATGATTACTGACTACTTCTTACCCAGTAACTCATCACACTTCTATGCATTGTTGAACTTGTCTCTCACGTAATCAATTACTGCTTTGATAAATTACACTTCAGAAGAACTACTTCTTAGTTGCTTCTTAATTTGTCAATTGGTTGATCAAACGAGTACTCACAGTTCAAAATATATTCTAGTTGATTTTCCGCCTTTGCACTAAAACGAACATGGAGAAAGGTTAGACGTAATGGCTGCCTCCTCAACTTTTCAAACTTTTCAGAAAAATGTTCACTCACTCAGTATTTTAAGGTTTAGTTTTCCGTTCGTTGTGATTGAGTTATTCTCAGGTTTGAAACGTGTTAATATCAAACTTAAGTTACTATAATAACCACTTCCAATTATTTGTTTCCTGCGCTTTGGAGTAAAAGTGAAAGATACATCAAAGCTAATGATGCTTCTATTGCACGTGTTAGTATTCTCATTATAAATTGTCTATGAAGCGAATGCTTCTGAAGTCTTGGTAATGGCCCAAAACTTTTGACGTTTGAAACACTGGGTGAGCGCAAAGTCTTTCCCTGATTACAAAACTTAGTTACTAATAAACGATTCCGTTTCATTCTTCATTTCGTAAACGATTAACACATGGATCCTCCTTGATGAAATGAAAAAGTTCTAACGATAAAATTATACATAATTATAGTACACTAAAATTTTGTAATCAGGGAAAGACTCTGTGCTCACCCTGTATTATTAGCTCTTTTATTTATTGCAATACTCAAATATTATTTTAGATAAATTAACAGGGTGAGCGCAAAGTCTTTCCCTGATTACAAAACTTAGTTACTAATAAACGATTCCGTTTCATTCTTCATTTCGTAAACGATTAACACATGGATCCTCCTTGATGAAATGAAAAAGTTCTAACGATAAAATTATACATAATTATAGTACACTAAAATTTTGTAATCAGGGAAAGACTCTGTGCTCACCCTGTATTATTAGCTCTTTTATTTATTACAATACTCAAATATTATTTTAGATAAATTAACAGTCATATTTTTTAATTTTATTTAATTAAAAATGTAATAATTGAGCAAATATTTAGCTGCATTCTCCATTATTTATATTTATAAGTGACGAAAATTATTATTAATCAACCCACAACAAATGCACAATTTTTCTTCCAAATTAACCCATTTTTAAAATAAATTTTAACTTATACTGTATATGAGCAATGAAAAACTTTTTTGTCATCAGACTAAATCAATGAAATTACTCTTGCTTGAAAAATAAACTTGTATAATTATTTCCACTGTTGAAGTCTACAACTTTTGATTACTAACAGGATATTAAAATGTCATTAGGTGGAAAGTATTGAGGACAGAACTTTCACGGGTAGCTTGTTTTTATTAGTTCTCTCAGGGAAACTGCTAAATTCACTGAAACAGTTGTAACATTCTAATTTGAAATGCTTCATTCTGAAAGCAAATCAGATAAGTATTTTGATTTTTATTTAAAAATATTTCACAACTCAACACTATGGCCAAAAAAGGATTCAAAAAGGAAAATATCGGTGGTTTCATATTTTTTGATACCATCATATTTGTTTTACTTCATTTTATCTTTAATGGAGATTGCCCACAACTGGGGTGAAATTGATGAAATGACTGAAACACTGGACATGACCTTAATTTATACAGTTACTAGTCATAAATGTGTTACATTATTATTTTATCACAAAGAATTTAAGAAACTTGTTGATATTCTTGAAAATAACTTCTACATGCCTGATCAAAGAGTAAATTCGGAAAAAAGTGCCATCATTAAGAAAACTGTTAGAGAAGCCAAATGGTTGACTATAATTTGGACAATTTTATGTGCAGGGGCAGTGCTTAGCTTCACAGTATTGCCACTTTTTGACGGAATTATACATTTCTTGTCACCTGGAAATGTCTCTTACACATGGAGGCTTCCGTTTCGTAATTGGTCCCCATTTGACACAGCACCTACTTGGTGTTTTGTCATAATGTTTGTGTACCATTTCTTTATGGGTGTCCTGCAGTTTGTAGTGGTCAGTTCATTTGATAATTTCTTTATCTCACTTCTTAATCATACGTGCAGTCAGTTCAAAATTTTGCAGCTATCACTTGAAAGACTAAAGGAAAATGCACTTCTCAATATAAATCAGAAAAATGCACCTCCGACAGATGCTAACGTGTTAATATCAAAATTAACACATCCTACATTTAGTAGGCACAAACTTGAAAAAAATGGGACTCCAAATTGGAAGGCATTTTCTGGAATTGAAATCACTAAAGACAGTGAAAGAGTAGACAATGAAATGCATACTTTGCTAATTAGTAGTGTGCAGCATCACAAGTCACTAATCAAGTAAGTATAGCTATGATATACACAAGTATGTAATATATTAAAATAATGTTTGTATTGTATAAATGTGAATGATAAGTAATAGTCAGGGTCTGTGGCATACCAGAACATAATTAAGTCAGTGCTATGACATTAATTGAATTTTTGACCAGTCCAATCAAATGGAACAGACATTTTAGACTACTGTTCTAAGAGAGGGTTTTAAACTAAAAATTATATGTATTCCCAGCATGGTCACCAACTTTATTTTTCATTAGGTAAGCCACAAATCATGCATTTTGTGTATTCTTAATTTACAAATATGCTGCTAATGAATTACATCCAATTAGTGAATACATTATATGTATATGCACATTGCCACAATCTAATGTTACTATTGTAGTAAGTTCAATTACATCAATGTTGATCACGTTCATGTGTTAATTAATTGCTAAATAGTAATAAATGGTTTTGATCGATTCATATCAGTATATTTTCTTTATTTTAAAAATTTTGTTTTTCAAGATTTGTATCAGACTTGGATTCCCTTGTGAACCCTATTATGCTCTCTCAGTTCATCAGCTCTTCTGTTATCATCTGTACGACAGCTTTTCAAATTGCAATGGTAAGTTTCTATCTATATACTAATTAACATGCAATGAATTATTTGGGCTTTTTTTTGCATTTAGTTCATGATGACTACACTTAGGATATAGTAGGATATCATCAGTTAAAATGAATGAAAAATTTGCTTAATTGTGTCCAATTTAATTAATGTAAATTTGAAATTACAGAACTCTGCACAGGGAGGAAAATTATTGTCTATGCTGTCTCTATTAATTGCAGCTCTGTATGAATTAGGAATGTTCTGCTATTTTGCAAATCTTGTCCAAGATGAGGTAAGAATATTTATTATTATGCATATTATAAAAACATGTGACCCATGATTCAACTTACATTTGATACAGACTGAAACAATATTTAATTTATATCAAACAGTCTAATTGAATAACATGAAACATTTCAGGGAGTAATGGTTGGAAAATCCGCTTATACTTCAGAGTGGTTTGGCAGTACTGAGAAACTTAAACGAGTTCTTAGGATCATTATGGCTCGATCTGACCGACCTGTTAAAATGACTTTTGGAAAATTTTCAAGCCTGACTCTTGAGAATTATTCTTCAGTAAGTTCATCCCAAATTTTATTATTGCCTTATTAAAATCACATGTAACATTATTTCAATTATTAAGTTCAACTTTTGTGGGGTCAGAAGGCATAATCTTGTTCCTACTATTAAAAATATCATAAGAAATTTCAGTACCATGCATAATATTGAGTCTACTTCAGTGTTTTATTTCATAAATTGGATCAATAGGAAAGAGAGAGGGAGAGAGAAAGTGGCTCAACTAATTTTTAAAGTCAGTGTCCATATTCAGGGAGTAGCAGCATGTTTGATACTGCTTTCAAATTAAATTTCTGATATACCTTGTAGCAAAATTCAAATGGAGTCTTTTGCAAATAACTTTCAGATTTAATTACAAGTTGTGTTTATCATTTCACTTATATTCTTACTTATGTCATCGTATTTGATAAAAATAAAATTTGCTTTGCAGATTCTTCAGATTTCATATACATACTTCACAATGTTAAAACGCTTTAATGAAACTTAAAGGAAAGAATGAGTATAATATGGATTCAATAAATATAATTACAATAATATCCAAATAATGATTATGAAATTTTCACAGTTGCATATTTTGAAAATGCTAACGTAATTTACAATATTGTTCACAGATTCGATGTTAATTTATATATATAGGCTTATGATATGATATGATATGTTCATATTAAAAAAATTCTAATACACTATGTCTCATCAAAAATCTGCAGACCTCTTCATGCATGCACTTCAAATAAAATTTAGGTCCCACAGATTGAGGACAAAACAGAGTGTATTAGTAATTTTGTTCTTAACTGACTTTTTTGGTCATCATAAATTATTAATTTCCCTGCCAGTTACAAAAATGTAAATTATGAACGGTTTGTTAGATAAGTGTTATTGTATCTTTGGCATTTTCTATGTTGCAAAAAAAATTACAATTGATATGGAAAATATAAATTGATATGTATTATTTTCAACTTCATACAGTTTAATAAGTAATTATATGCATTTCTGTAACAGTTCATCTTCTAAATATTTTGAAACAGTTGTAGTATTTAAATATCAATAGCAGGCAAATAAAAAATACTTTAATTCAATTTAACATGTTTCTGCCTTGATGTGGACCCTCATCATGTTAACAATAAAGAGCTTAAAAATTAGAGATATACAAAGATTATGAAAAATAAAGTTTACATTTACTTCATCTAATGTAACTTATGGAACTTGTCTTCAACCTATTCAAGACATGTACTTTCAACTCAAGATTTGCTGTGTTCAACAATTTATTTTGAAATAATATTCATTGCTAACATTGTACTGTAAATTTAATCAGCTGTTCTTTGAGACTTCACCTTATCAACTTACTGTTTCACATTGAAATAATTAATTATTCAACACTTTGACTTTGTAAACAAATATTACTGATAACACTGAACTCTATATATTGGTGGGTTTGTTTTAATGCTTTAAATTCACTATTAATAATTTATTAAAGTTTGCCTTATAACTATTCTTATCAATTTAGTGTTATTTACTCTTATATTGTAATATGTTCCTAAAATGTATTTTATCGAACTTAGGACCTATGTTAAGATGTCGCCTTAACTTCTCTGAAAAGCTGGTCAATACTAGACTAAATTTTGAATTCTTAATGAATTGCTGTATCTGTTTTTACAAATTTTTCATTTGGTTTTCAGAATCACAAATTTGGCCGAAACACTTGCAACAAAATAAATTATCAATTATAACTATCTGACTTCATATTTAAAGTATGTAATGAAAATAGCAGCCTTTAAGTCTGCAAAAAAAATTTAAGTTGACAAAAATTTCCAGCATGTGGATTGCCCACAGATCTCTTAACTAAATCTATGCATGTCATAACCAAAGTCCATCAAATGTTTTATTATACTGACTATATGAAGTTTATTTTACATTATCATTTGGTGTTATCAGTATAATGTGTGTTTAATTTTGTTTACAAAAGTTTTTTAAAGTTTACTTTATTAAATTATTATTTATAAAAAAAACACATTTGCTTTCAATTGATAAATATGAGGAAATGTAACTGTATGACAGTAAATTTAGAAAATGTGTATCAGTCATAAATTTATTTAATTAGTTAGGTAAAAAAATTAAATCAAGAAAATTAATTATATGGCCCATGACTTCGCTTCCTGGATCAAGACTACAGAAGTGGTAGGAGATGATTCCTTTAAAATATTTGGTAAATTAGGTGGTAATGTGTGAAGCAATATATATGAAAAGGATAAAGTACACTAGTAATCTAGCAGTTTTTGAAATGTTATGTTCTAGATTAGTGGATCCCAGGAATTATATTATTAATAAGGAACTTGTTTATTGTATCCTGTAACATTCAATAATAATCTTACAAGGAAAAGGTTATATAAAACACAAAAACTCTGAAAAAAATAATTGTAATGGAATGTAAGTGTAGGTACAGTGGACTTGACTTAGTAGATGAAGTAAAGCAAAGTATTGGAGGTACAAGAAAATATAATTATAGGAGGGAATGGGATGATAAAGCAAATACTGCATATAATACAAATTTAATACTAGTTATAAAAGTGCCAAATATAGAAAAGTTTTGAATTTAACAATAATAATTTTTTTCTTAATTGCAATTAAAAACTAGTGACAAAAGTTTATATTTCCATGTAATGAGATTACTTGAGTAGGAATTAAGGGCAGATAACTTTATTATTTTGATGAAACCAAAAAATTTAGTGACAATTTGAGTTCAAGTATACTACAACGTTCTTTTAGCGTTCGTGTAGATGTGAGTAAAAAAAACAATGGGATAGTCTTTTAAGTAGGGTTTGATGACGCAAGTGTGACCTGTTAACGGGTCAAGCGCAAAACCGAGGTCACGATAATTCTTGGGCGAAGCTGAGGCCTACGCTAGGCAGAATAAGGTGCGGCAGGCAACCAACATGAAAGCTGCTTTCGTTGTGCTTCTAGCGCTCTGCGGAGTCATTTGGGGTAAGAACATATTTCATTTATATAGAAACTATGACTTCTATTGACATTTTTATTAATATAACATTAGAAAACTTATTTAACTAACGATAACTTTATTATTTTATTTGAAATATTACAGCTGGTTTGACGGTAAAATATTGTTGCATATAACATGAATACGTGTTTTGGGGTATAGAAAACTTGTTTATCCAAATAAATGGGAATTTATTTAATTTTACTTCTAAAATAAACTAGTTCATGTTTTTAGTAAGTTTAACATACTTCGATTATACAAATAATTGACCAGTTGTATAACACATTTAAAGAACGGACCACTTTGATATACAATAAACATTTGTTGATCTGCATTTTATTATTTTGTTCCAAATAGTGTTCAAATGTAGAAAACAAAACAGATTTTAACAAAAGGACCGCATTCGCCGCCACTTTGAATATTTCCCAGTGAAATCGATGTGCGATAATGAAAATTCGTGGCACATTATTTGGTTTAATTAAGGAGACGTTAGTTAATTAGGGGAAACCCAGGAAGTATATAACTCTGTACAACTTCTTTTATTATTTATACCAATAAAGCATATTATCGCGTAGTGCTATTTAATTCCACTAATTGGTTTTAAGTAAAATAAATGGCAGTAATTTCTTGTTACAGTGAGGGGAAATCATGCGTCAACAAAATAAAAATAATATAATTTTATATTTTACACAAGTGAGAACACGGCTGGTGACTAATTCCGAGTAGTTTATTAAAATTGTTTTAGTACAAGTTGTCTGATATAACACATAACTAGCAGGTCTGTTATAAATAAAAGTTTGCGCTTAAATAGTAAAAATTGTTATATCCATAGAAATATTCGACGCTTCCTTAGAAATGGTTTGTAAAGTTTTAATCTGGATCCGTCACGCAACTCATTAAGAGTACTGAAGAGGCAATTTAAGCATTTATTTTTTAAGGGCCAAATTAAGGCCAAGTTGATGTATTATAAAAATAAGATTTTTTTGCTCGGGTTTTCGTAGGATATAAATGTTGACAGAACAATATACTTCCTGTTGAATTATGCTGTAAATAATTTATATTTTTTCGGTCCACGTCTTTAAGTGACCAATTGTGTCGTATATGTAAAGCGAAAACGAGATTTTTTTTCTACTTGAGCAAAAGGGTAATTTTTGTTGTTGATTTTTTGAATGTTTGTACCACTTGTTTGTTGATCAATAATACGTTAATCGTAAGTTTTTGAATTGTTGCCGCGGAAGTAGGTTATTGATAGAAGCGTAAACATCAGCACGTTGAAGTAAGCGGACATTGCACATATGCGGTTGTTTGATATGGATGTGGAACACTGTCTTTCTTGACAGGAAGTAATTTTTAATAAAAGGTGATCTGTCAAGAAACGATTTTTCATTTACTGAGCAATGGATTTATGTGTCATTTTCATCCTATTATTTGTTAATTATTCCTTTGGTAAGTGTTCAATATATAAATATGTAAAAGTTAGTGCTTTATACATTAAATAAAATTAAACTTTAAACATGCATTTGAATTTTCTTTATATCAATATCATTTACATATTCGGCCTAAAATTAACTTTAAAGGTATTATGAAAATTACGCAGCTTTTATGCTAATATAGTATTGATTCAGTTTATGAAATAGTATGAAACACCCATTAATTTCGGATGAACAAGTATTACTTTACCATTTTTGCCTGAAGCAGGATTATGATTACCAAGTTTTAGAATTGCTTATTTGTATTTGGTATAGGTTAAGAATCCACAAGAATATCAGAATATGACTTAGGTAACGTACAAATGAAATATAAAAAAAAGCTCACATTTCTGATAATTTTAAATACATGGCATAGTTTGAGTCTGGAATCACATTTTATTTTATCACTGAAATATGAATTAATTTAATGTACACTGATAATGATTAACACTTAACATTGTGATATGATTCAACATAAAACTTTTATTTATCCACATTAATTTTTACAAGCATAAATAACTAAGAACAAAACAAACTGCAACACCTGTATACTCTGTATACACACACTTTACATACACAATGATATTTGTGGTGATTATGAATCATTTTAATTCCACAGGACAATTCATATGTAAATAATTCAAATAACTTCAAGTATTAAAATCTTAATAAATAACTATGACCTGTTTGTTTTACAAAACTTTTTTACAATACAAGAAATTTATAGGAACTGAGCATCACAGAAAGATTAGATAGGGTTTGAGTATGAGATAAGATATCTGTCATAGGTTTATTCATTCCACACAATGAAATGTGAATATGATACTAATGAAATTAATTTTAATTAAAATACTTTTATTTTCATGAATGTGTGAATTCCTCATAACAAATACATTTCTATATTTTTTAAATAAATTTCAGCTGCTATACAGAGTAAAGTAACTGATGAAGAACTGACCAATTTAACTGAAATTTTGTTCAAACGAGATGTGAATAATGCAGCCAAATTTGTAAAAGTAAATTATCAAGGAAGAACTAGATCCAACAGCTTACAAGATGAAGCACCTCTGCCGTAAGTAATTTTGTGCACGCCTAGTCTCTTTGTCTTTAATATGAATTAAATTATAACTTCTTCTGTTGATTCATTGCAATTTTATAAGTCACATTTGGTATGCATCTGGAAGTCTTTTCAGTTAATGGCTTTGTCAATGGATAAAATGTGTACTACACATTGCATTTTAATTAATGAAATGGTTTTCCTGAGTTAATAAATTTGTTTTATGTGAAACATTAAAAATTTCAAGGTTGATAATGATAAAATTATATTTTATGTTAAATATACAAAATTATCCTAATTTCAGATTGTTTATTTTAATCATCTTGTTTAGGAAAGACTTTTACTAGTTGAAGATAGAAGGAAAAAGCTAATATAAACTCTTGTTAAATAGTTGATAATAATTCATATAGACATCAGTTTTCTGTTGCTATCAACCATTGATCATATTAACAATTATTTTTTAAACAGTACAAACAGCTGACGAGGCAGCCCCATCTACCAAGTGCTGAATATATATTATTTTATGTATCGAATGTTTTACACACACAAAAAAAGTGCACAATGAATATGAACAATGATGAAAAAATATTTACACTTATAATGATATAAATAAATAAGTCAGAAAAATGATAAATTAACAAAATTAAATATAGACATATTTAGTCGTATTTTAGAACATCTTCAGGTTTAATAATTTGAGTATAAATCATGCTAAAAAAAATTAGAGACACGTTGCAACTTAAATGAAATTCATTGACGACAATGAAGAAGTCCTAAAAGAGGATAATAAACATCATATTTACCTTTTGTTAATAAACATAATTTTCTGACTTGGGCCATATATTTATAATATGAGAAATGGTTGAAAGATGTATAATACTTGTGTTTAGGTGAATTATAGACTGTTTAGCAAGATACTTAGTATAAAGTTTTATTTTCAATCTATCTATGTTAATATTATTATGGCAATACATTTAAATGTTTAGTTGTTGCTAGTTTTTTATGTATGCAGAGAATTTAGAATGTTAGTTGAGTAATTATTGCTTAAAATAAACAATAGTTCTGCATATCTTACACAAAAGATTTTATTATGTTTTTAATTGAGACTGATCTCTGCCAACTACCGTATATATTCTGCAAATTCTAACAGATCTTTAGATCCTATTCCATTATTGACATAATTGTTATTGAAGTTTTTACTTTACAGTTTGGTTACTATTGACTCCAAAGCCTTTCAAATTCCTACAGTCGCCAAAGTGCGGCTGCTATATAACAATTACATTGCTGATACATTGGTGAATGAGCATGTTACTGCTGCTGAACGTGCAGAGGAGAGCAGCTTATTGGATAGCTTCATGGCCACTCCAGTCATGAGCACTACATTACGTTTCTTATCCGACCATGGTGTGTAGTTCAAACATATTTTAACACACAAAAGTTGCAAGCTTTCACATACTTTTGATTAATTTTATGATTTTTTCTGCACTTCCATAAGTCACAATTTATTCAATATGATATGTAACATTCTTTACTCATAATATGAAAACTATTTCAAAATTATTTTCTTAACTTTAGTTTGACCAAGGAAAGATTTAACACACTGTTATACAAACAAGATAATTTTGGATTCAGCTCTCAATATATTTACACCATCTGCACGAAAAAATCACCCCCTCAAAATGGAGAGCATTTTTTTAGTAGTATACATAGGTCAGGGTTCTGGTGATTCAATTTATAACAAATAATAGAATAGAATCATTTTTCATATTTCCCCATGAAAAGCAAAGCTTCAGGCCTGTGGAAAAGGTTATAAGTTTTACTTTGGATTGAGGCCTTAATGATTATCTTAACATAAAATTTTAAAACTTATTGCACTTGCATCAGTATACAGTATTATGTAAGAGAATAAGTATTTTTATCAGTATCACAGGATTAAAATTAGATTTATGCAATAGTACTAAATAGATTTTTGATGAGAATCAACAACACTTTAGAATTAACACCACATTACGAATGTAAGTGCTATGCATAAAATAAATTAGTATTTAAAAACAATAATCTGTTATATTGTTAAAGAATAGGGATAAAAGTACTCCACTTGTAAATTAAATTATGAATGAACACTCCATTTATGTTGCTCCTTTAGCTCTCATTTTGCTGTAAAGCTGTTCACAAAATTTTGTAGTTCATTAGCTGTCAATACATTTTAAATGTTCTGAAGCTTATTTTGATTTTCACCATAAATATTAGTCTTGCTATTATTTGTATAATTTCAAATAGTTTTGCTTGTGTTTCAGGATATGTCAGTCGAGATCCAAAAAGTCAGAAGGCTCAACTGCATCAGATTTGGTTTGGAATGTATTCAAGAGGTGGTGGAAAAATAGGGTCCAGTGCATTTGAGCATGTTTTCTTAGGAGAGTTGAAAAGAGGAGAAATATCAGGTTTCCACAACTGGATATTCTTTAGCAATGAAGAAGCCCAAAAACATGCTGATTATTTGGGATACATTAGAAAATTAGATTTGGGAGGTGTAAGTATAATAAGATACATATGTAATTTTACATTCCTGATTTTTTATTTTTATAAATGCACAGAGCAGGGAAGTAACCACTTATGCAAACACTGTATTTTTATACATACAGAGATACTTAGCTATGACCTCCCATGCCCTTTCTTGCTATGTTCTCCTCTTATGCTGATGTCTTACTTTTTGAATATACAGAAGAATCCCAATGACAAGAAAATGTTGAGTTGTAGTCCTCATAATTAATGTCGGATAAAATTATGTTTTACAAAAATATATATTTTTAAAATGTTGATAAATATTGCAACTGTATATGTGGTTATTTCCTTGTATGTAAAAATAAATGTATTGATACAATAACAATTGGGATACAGCTTTAAATTTTATTAAATGTTTAATTTCAGGATATGTTAAATCTTAACATTATTTAGATAAATAAATAGCCAAATATCAGATAAAAATAAGTGCTAAATAAATTTGGCCTTTTCTGTAATCCTTGTCACTTTAGTCAGGTGATTCAAAAAATGTAAGAGTAATATGGCTATTTAGTTAAATAATTAGTATAATTTTATATTTTAATCACAACAAGATGTTGCACCATTATTTAAATCCCCATCTTCAAAATATACTTGTGGTATTATGCTACAATTATGTGTATATTTTCAAAAAGCCATGGAACTAAATGATTTACTGAGCATCTCAGTTTTTTAAAAAAGTATTGTAATTTGTTTACTCTATTTGAATGTTTTATTTTACCTGAGATTTTTATTAATGTTCATGATTTAAAGTTAAGAAACTAACTTTGTGCTACGTGGTTATGGCTGTCAACTCAGTTTCCATTACAGAAAGGATCCATTTTGAAGCTGCACTACAAATGGGAGAACTTGGTGAAACCAGTGGGATCTATGTTTGTTGGTACTAGCCCAGAATTAGAAATGGCTCTATACACTGTGTGTTTTCTGGCACGGCCTGATCAGAAATGTCCAGTAAGCCTAGGTGGCAAACAATTTTTCATCACTACTCACACATTCCGTTACAGAGGAAAGAATATGATTGGAAGTGCATTCCCTGAAATATAAGCTATAATATTAAAATGTAGTTCATATGAAAAAAATATTTAAGATAATACTCAATGTATGTAATTTATAACTTGGTGCCAAATATTTTTATAACTATTAAAGTCACTGCTGCATATTCATTTGATTTTCCAATACTGCATTTGTCATATAATCCATTTCAGGAAGTCTTTAAATATGTACTCCCATTTTGAATGTCATAATATTTACAGTTTATTCATGTGTGCAAATTTACAAACTGATGACTACTTGGGAAGTATTTCAAATCTTGAACTGATGCTGGTTTTGCAACATTAACTTCATTATTAGGTAAATGGGTAAGGCCTGGTGAAAATCTATACATGTGTTTCTCTATATGCAATATTTATTACTTTTAATAAAAATGAAATGACATTTTTATGATCTTTTCCTTTAGATGATTAAAAAATTTATTGTATATTTGACATTAGTTTCTTGTGAGGATTAAGTATAATTTTTAATAATTTGTTGGTACACAGCTGCAAGTTAGTTAAATTCAAGTCATGAAGTTTAAAATAATGCTTAGGGGCAGAAGGGCAGCTCTCTCTTCAAACATAATGGGATTTGTTATTTTAGATATTACAGATATTGATGGGAGAAAAAGTGGGGAGTCAAGAAGCTGCAGACCACCAGGAATGTTGAGACAAAACAATAGTTTGGAAACTACAAGTGCTTTGCAAGAGGTCATATTCCATTAACCGGGGACCTAGGGTGGGTGAACCCTCCAGCAGATGGGGAAGAGTATGATTGAAGGAGAACTCTGAATTTTAGGAGAATTTTACTTTTGAAACTGACAGCATTGAGTTTGTGTGGACATTATGCCCATATATCTGTAGTAGTAACTAGAAGTATGGACAGGAGCAATTCATGGACTTTGAAGCTTTATAAATGGTAATGTATAATTTAAATAATGTCTCAAATCTAAAGCCCACCTGATCAAAAAGTTTTAAAAGAGTATCATAGCAAATAAATTAGGAATTAAATAATTTTATTTTGCAAAGTGGTAACTTTCTTCAATTCTTAAACAGCTAGTAAAATTTAAAATCATTTGTGAATCATGCATAGTATTTTGTTTTAAATATAATTAATTCTGCTCCTCAATAATATAAGCCTTATGTATAAAGAGTTCTAGGGTAATGTGATTAGTTAAACACAACGTTTCCATGGCTGTCACCGCCATCTTCGTCAGGTGAACTGTTGATGGTGCCAACCATGGAAACTTGTTTAACTAATGACATTACCCGACCAGAAACCTGAGAACTCTTTATACAGAATATACATTGGGAAAACTTACGCTCTATATAAGCCTTATATTTGTGTTATACGAGTTGTGTCTGGTGTAATATGTGATTTTACTTTATTTTCTTGTTACACATGGTGTAATAATGAAATTTAGTTTTTAGAGTTCTTTCCAACAGCTTTAAATAGTTTGCTACAGCTTGTCAGTACTTCTTTCTTTTTATTATCTCCATATGAATATTACTGGAATTGAGGGTCTTTAAAGACACTAATAATTGTGTATTGGTACCTAAATTTCAATCATGTCAGTGTTTAAATGAATAAGTGGAACATACTCAATAAAAATGTGTAATTAAAATTACTCTTACTATTAATACAGAAATGGTAAACACAAAAATAATTTATTTTTAAAAATAGTTACTTTTTGTTAGGAATATGGTAATCTGAAAATATCAGTTACAACTGGTAGCTTTCAGCAGTTTTTGAAATCATAATACATGCTAATTAGTGACAAATGAATGATATAATGTCTATTCCAGCAGAAACAGAAAAACTCTATTAGATTGTACAGGATACGGAATTTTCTGAACTGCTTAGGTTTTCTGGGAGGAGAGAAGTATGTAGTAATTAAAATAGCAGGTTACTATATTTCATCTACAAGAAGAATGTTTCTGTCATTTTTATTAGCGTCTGTTGATGCTAATTTCTATTATATTAACTGTATTGGTGCATATGGTAACATTGATGGTGGAATATTTGTACACTCCAAACTAGAAAGAAAACATTGAATGTACAACTTATAAATTCACACATATACTTTAAAATTACAAATAATTCAAATGAATTTGCTATACATTATTTCATTTTTAGTTGGATTTTGTAGAGACAAATTAAGTCTTTTTTTCCAGAAATCAGTTTTTTGGTATCATGAATATGATATGTATTCTTAATGTTTGTGATCCTATGATCTAGTTTAATACTTTTTCTTCTAAAACGTCCTTCCCCTGTTTCTCATATTTCAACCATTCATTAACAATTGTATGCATCGATCTGTTAATCACATATTTGATAAGGTGGAGATCAGGTAATTTGGTATGGCTGATCCTAACTCTTGAGATGACCATTTCTTTGAGATTTAGATTGAGGTTTCTTTTCAGCGTGGCAGTGAACAAAGGTTTTATTGTTTTAATAAATTGCAGGAGAGATATTAACTGCATGCTGGCTGAGAACGTAGTTCAGACCTCCTGACAAAGGGGGTTCAGCCCCTCGAAAATAAGTATTATCATCTCCCGACTGGACAAAATATTTATTTCAGGGGTAAGTCGACATCGCCCCCTCTCTCAATGTAATTAGAGTTGAGATGGGCAGGCTTCGTATCTGGGTACAAAGAAAAAATTGTTAAAATATAAAATGCACTGATACTAAGCTGATGTGATAGTGCCCTATATGGATAAACTAATTATTTTAAAAGTAAAATGTCCCAAAATCGTTGACACGAACGTACTAGTAAGACGATCTAAACTCATCCACGCGGACGCAATACCCAAACGAAACGATTATAGCCGCATACGCGACCGAAGAAGGTGTTAAAAAGGACAAGTAGAAATGCCCCTTTACACAAAGACACCCGAAATCCGTCCGATCATTGAAAAGATCTCAAATGCCACTAAAAACACAAAACACCCCGAATGTCCCTTTGCAGATATCAGAACCGTCCCATCAATCTCCAGGTAGGTTTCTTTTGAACTTGAGCCCCTCGTGTAGACATCAGCCACCATGGAATATAAATAAAAAAACAATTAGTATGTTTCATATTCACAGAAATAAATAAGTGTATTTCCGTACAATTTTGAAATGAGTATATGAATATCTGATCTCACCTTTGCACGTAAAATCAAATTTGAGAAGTTTGATCACGACACAGGCTTAAACAATATTTAGAGAAAAATCTTTCAGGTCATAAACATAACTTAAAATGGCAAATCGATTTTGGATCGTGTCTGACCTGAGAAATTTGTTTCGAATTCTATGTAAACAGTTTCAATCCAGAACAGGAAGAAGTCCGTCGAAAATAATGTCCTCTCTTTCCTGAATCAAAATGAAGTTATATGTATTTAGTTCAAATGTTCGTCAGTCTTCAAGTCGTGCATTCTTCACGTGCAGAGGAACACAGAAAAAGTCAGAGGAATATCAACGCTGACAAATTAAAGCTCCGTAGATTTATTACAACAAATTTATCAAGGATTGTGAGGTGACAATTGAGACACAAGGAGCCGTGGATCTAGAAAAATTCTATCGTCGGTTTTCAGTAAAAGTAAATATTAGGAGAAAGACATTTGAAGTATAAAATATCCAGAGACGAATTATGAATATGGCGAATCTTGTCGCAATCGTGCAGTATGTTTTTTAAAAATAACTCTATGAAGTTTAGTGTAAAGTTCCTACTTTGCCTCCTTGCAGCCCGTACAAGGAAGAATGTCTACAAGCTTGCCTGGGAAGTTCTCTTCCTTTAGTGTCAGAGCTGAAGAAACGTCTTCAAGAGACTGGCTTGTCTACAGTTTGAAAGAAACCCTCCTCGGAGAATAAAATTGAAGTCAGGTGAGTCGCCGCGAATAATTATGAATATAAGAATAAACTGCAATGGCAGGTTTAAAGTGTGCAAACGTCAACGTCACTTATTACTGGATACTGAATGACAGAGGAGATAAAGATACGATTCGAAATTTCCTGAAAAAAATTAGCGGAGTTGACAACGAAACAAAACTTACATATTAAAACCGACGGTCAACTAATTTAGTTACGGATGAAATTACCAAGCAAATTAAGAAAAAAATTAAAATAATGCATTTATTTTAGTTTAATATGTAAATAGAAAACATGGAGTTGTGTCAAACACGAACCTGAATGCAGAAGCGCAGATTTATTGATCTTTATTTATCTCCATTCCTTTTCCTTCCCGGCCAGGAAGAGCTCAGGATAAACGCGAAAAAATTTTAATAGCCCATCGACATTCGACCGTTGCGAAATGTACTTGTTTTCGTCTCCGTATATAGTCAAATCTAGATGATTTATCTACGTACTTACGTATATATATATATTCACGGCTGTAGAATGAGAGAGAAATTACAAGTAATTATAATAACTTTTAAGTGGATTACATTACCCTAGTTGTATTTTAATACTATATACATTTATCTGCAAACCTGTTCTGTCTGATGAAGGGTGGTGAGGCCTTTGAGAATTTGACACAGTCAATACTACTACCTAGCCTGGTGACCTCAACTATCAATTTAAGGGAAATCAGTCTTTCCAATTGAGATGAATTAATTAATTTGACAATGTCAATAAATATATATATACATGTATACTTAGTAATTAATATTTTGAATCTAAATATTTGCAAGCATTGCCCACACTAATGAGTCTCGATGATTTTTTTCTTAATGGCCTAGTGTATTTTAAAATCCAAATATGAACACCTTTGACATCAATACTTTTACTTTTCAGTTACTGAAGTGACTGATTGAAGTCAAGTGACAAAAAGAAATGTGAATCATTAAAAATGTGTGCTGCCATAAAAAAAGGTCTGGTTTCAAGGAAGATAGAAACAACTCTCATTTGTTGCATTTTGAATTTAGTGCTATTATAAATAATGGAGGCTTTTTTCCTGAGTCCAATCTTTAATCAGTGAAGATGAACAGAGTTTAACACTACGTGACATATTGGATTTAATCTTCAGTCATTCAAATTTTAATTCTGTTGTTGAGTTCATAAACATTCCTATATCAAGGATATGTTATTCCTTCCACAAGGGTAATCATTTACATTAATGTTGCTCTCATATGATTATATATTGATCATATATTAAGCTATATGAAATAGGTTTTTTTCAGGATTTGAAATTATTACTGTATGTTAGGCTTTTTGATTTCCATTCTGCAGAATGGCTGTTTATGCAAACTTAATTACCATTGACACTCCTCATATAAATTTCTGAATTCCAACAGGGAAAATTTTACACATGAAGTATGGTACTATTATTGAGTTATATTTTCATCAATAATATACTGTCAATTTAGTCGTTAATATCAGCAACAACGATAGGTGAATTTCACTGCCAGGTGCAAACTTTGCTAATTTGAAAAATACATTCACATGTAAATGATTTCATTACTCTAAGCATAATGTTTTCTATGAATGAAATACATCTTCCTCTTCTTCATTAATTTGCTAATGAACTTAAGTGGAATATTTGATGCTGGATGTTTAACTATTCTTTGCATGCTGAATGGGATGGTTGTCATCACTGTGAGAACAACCTTAACTGGAAAACTGCCACTGAAGTATGTATTCTGGAATAAATATAATTTACTTACAATAAACACTTTAAAAACTGATTAAATTACATTTTTTAGATGTTGCAGGAAACAGAAAAATATGATAAATTGATGTTACTATACTCACCTCTGGATGACAACTAAGGCAAGCAACTACAATTTCATTTGTAACTTCACTCAATTTGGTGGAAGATTTTCTAAAAACCCCAAAATATATAGCAAAATTCTGGAAATATATAAGAGAAAATGGGTTTAGAAACGTTAGTTCAAGTCGAGTATATTTTTTATTTGAAGTGCTTCACCTTCATTTTCCTGATGAATTCTTCACCATAAGACTTTTTTATTTCTTCTGATGAATTGTCCCAAACTTCTTTTATCTTATTTTCCACATTTAAAATGTTGTTCATTGAAGTCCTGAAATAAATTTTGTTACAATGAATAAATAAAATATTTAAATACTGGTTTCTTTTACAACTTAATTAGACTGTAGGCACCGTGGTTCAACAGGTAATAATATTAAAACTTAGTCATAAGAAAATGGTATTATCGTATGGACAGATACACCTACTGTTCTTAGCTCATCTCGAAGTGATTCACAAAATGAAGTGACAGCAGCCTTAGTAAACAGTAAGGTGAGCCCATTGCAACAGGAAAGCTACCTGCATAGTTAAATAAGTGCATTATAAGGAAGCTGGAAATAGTAACTGTATTATCTCAATTATGCACATGAGGGACCCTTAGGCATAACTAAGTGCATCTTTCCTCTTACAATTCATCTCATTAGGTAATAATACCAATTGAACAAAGAGAAAATAATTATTTTTCACAAACATTTTTGTTTACAGTTAAATTTATTTTGTCTCCTTCAAAAAGTAGTGAGTAACTCCAGTTTGATGTATGGACCATCGTCCTTGCACATATTGTGCATATGAACGATGAACTGGTTCTCTTCAATCTGCTGTTCAGTAACTGAAAATATGACCCCACAGGAAAAAGTCGAATGAAGTCAAATCAGATGATCATGGATACATGATAGGATCAAAGGTAGATAGGTCAAAGAGATTGATTTATAATATTCAATTAGAAACAGAGGAAAGTCTGCTGGCACAAGTTGTGGCTACACACAAGTTCCTATTCACTTCAACTAGTCCTAAAAGTTATTAAGGGGAATTTTCGAGAACCCTGCATATAAAAAAATACTCTGATAATTCAACAAAAAAGAGTATACAAATTTAATAATTTTAAACAGTTTATTGCATGTCCTATTTTATAATAGGAGACCAAATTGGCAGTATGAAAGAAATTAATAGTATGCTTATGTAAGTTGTCTTGACAAATAATTTTTTATAGAGTGACAATCAATATTTTAGTAGCATTACTTCAGATTTAGAATTGAGTGATTATCAGATGGCATATATTCATTACAAAGATATATATATATATATATATATATATATATATATATATATATATATATAGAGAGAGAGAGAGAGATTTTACCTAAGGGACTTGAAACAATCACAACACTTCCTTTAGAAGAACGAAGCAGTGGTAGAAATGACTTTGTTACAGCAATCACTCCTACTGTATTTACATCTACAGTCTTTCTGATTTCGTGCATGGGTGTCATCTCTATAGGCCCAAGGAATGTGATGCCTGCATTGTTTATTATGGTCCACAGTTCTAAAAACATAAATTTTTCTTAAAACTGTATTTACTTGTAAGAAAAGTCAAATAAATAAAATAATTCTTAAATTTATTACTATGAACAAGTTGAATAACATATCACTTTCATATAATTGTTTTCCAACTCATTGTTTAGAGTGTCACTTTTCATGTTTGTTGTAAGAGCGACACTTCACATCTTTGAGTAAAGGACAATTTACAGCAGTTGGTATGCTGTCCAAGAGCCTTCCTGTAAATGATTTAATTTTCTCATCTTCTCCACGACTTTGCATCTGCAATTAATTTCTAACTACAACATATACATAAATAAATCAATATAAAGGAAAATGAAACTCCAGGCCCACTGTCAATCATATCATAGTATTAGTCATTAAAAATAGTTGTAGCAGATCATTTAAAATTTGATGTTCCATAGTCATTTGATTTTCATTTCTAGCATAATTATAACAAAATTAAAATTTTCAAGATATAGAAATTTTTACATAAATAGAATATAACATTTAAATTACTAATAGTTTCTTTGTTTCATGTAGATTGTATTTTTTTTTAACAATTTACAAGTCTTCTACAATTTTAGTAACATACTATTGTCTATTGTTCTTCAATGAAGTTCATTCTTTCCAATCTCTAAATGTATTCGTGAAGCATTTTCTTTCATTTAGATAAAATAACATATGAATAAAGAATAACCACACAACACTACTTACTTTTTCTGTTGAGTGTCTCATTCACATATTTGGTTGCTGACATTAGATGCTCTTCATTTGTAACATCTAAGTGGACTATATGCAGCTCTGAAGAGCACTGCTCCTTGAGATTCTGGGATCCTTGACCATCAGGGAATAAACAACCTGCATACACAGTTACACCCAGCCTGTCCAGCTGTTTGGCCAGAAAATGTCCTATTCCATCCAGTATCACAACCTAGTTATTTGAAAATGTTTTAGTTTATCATATGATAGAAACTTACATCTAAAACAAAAAAAAGTGTCATTCAATGCTCCTATAAATATACTGCTAAATTCATATTTCAATGTAAGCCACTCTATTTTAGTACTATTGTAAATGCATTCTACAACTTTGTAATTATTTCCAATTTCATAAAAGTATATGAACTACAACGGGAGGCACTAAAAACAGTTATTAGAAATAGCAAAAGGCGGTGCTGGACAAATCTTGTAGAAGAAGTCAACTCAGATCCATGGGGGAGAGCGTTTAAGATTGCTCTGGGAAGACTAAAAACAAAGCAGGCCATCCCGGGCTTAAATAATAAGCCCTGGGTGCTAGAAATAATAAAATCGCTATTTCCCAGGAGAGAGGAAACGCACATTGAGGCCAGAGAGACAGAAGAAAGCGCCCCGTTCACAGCAGACGAGCTACAAAAAATCGGTAAATCATTAAGGAAAAAGAAGGCACCGGGCCCCGATGGTATCCCGAATGAGGTACTGAAAGTGACGAT
Organism: Zhengitettix transpicula; assembly: GCA_037074705.1. Taxonomy (NCBI): domain Eukaryota; kingdom Metazoa; phylum Arthropoda; class Insecta; order Orthoptera; family Tetrigidae; genus Zhengitettix; species Zhengitettix transpicula. The sequence continues at coordinate 29,161,086 of CM073596.1, forward strand.
TGAGGGGTACCCACAGCTTCTGCTGAAGGCGTCAAATCTTTGCCTGAAAGAGAAAATTTTTCTGCAGGAGTGGAAGAAGCAAAACTTAATTCTCCTAAGGAAGGGAAACAAGCCGTTGGATAGTCCATCGTCTTACAGGCCAATTTGTCTCATGGACAACATGGGGAAGGTCCTGGAAGGCTTAATCCTGGAGAGGATCCAACCGTGGATCGAAAGTGAAAATAAGATCTCCGAACGACAGTACGGCTTCAGAAAGATAAGATCAACAACTGACGCCATACAGCTGGTTGTAGAAACAGCCCGGAAGGCAAAAGAAGGATTAGAAGGAATGAAAGGCTACTGTGCCCTTATAGCAATAGACATCAAAAACGCTTTTAACAGCGCTCAATGGAGACACATATTAGAAGCATTAAGGGAAAAGGGAACGGCAGAAGACCTGATTGCGTTAATCATCGACTACCTCAATTGTAGAACAATCAGATTTAAAACAGAAAGCGACACACTGGAGTACAACATGACCTGCGGAGCACCACAAGGATCCAGAATAGGGCCCATGCTGTGGAACGTCATGTACGACGGCCTGTTAAACATACGTCTCCCAGAATCAGTGACAACGGTAGGGTTCGCGGACGACGCAATTGTAGTGGCTTCAGCGGAATCAAGTGAAATTTTGGAAATACGGGTGAACGACGCTCTGCAGAGGATTAATAGATGGCTATCTGCAAAAGGGCTAGATATAGCGGTGAACAAGACAGAAGCCCTCCTAGTAACAGAGAAAAGGTCCTACAGGAGGCCCGTCTTCAAATATGGAGACGAAGAGATACCCTGCAGGAACAGCATCCGGTACCTCGGGGTACAAATAGATAAAAACCTTAACTTTAAGGCACATATGGCACAAACAGCCGAAAGTACAGAAAAAACAGTAGCAGCACTAGCGCGCATCATGCCAAATATTAGGGGACCAAGGGAAATGAAGAGAAAATTAATAATGAGCGTCACCCACTCAAAGATTCTGTATGCATCTCCTGTTTGGGCCGAAGCTATGAAAATGAACAGATCAGGTAAACAAAAGCTTGAATCTGTCCAAAGAAAAGCTGCACTCAGAATAACATCGGCATATAAAACAACCTTAAAAAGTGCAGTTCTAGTGATAGCCAGCGTACCACCGATCGAGTTATTAGTTAGGGAACGGCAAGAAGTACACCGCGAAATAAAGGATACGAAAGCAGATTCCAAGACGGCTCGGGAGAAACTAAAGGTCGAGGCAAGAGCGAAACTCATGGAGCGCTGGCAACGCTTGTGGGACTCGGAAGAGACAGGCAGATGGACGCACAGATTAATACCTAATGTTGCACCATGGGTCAATAAGAAACACGGGGAAGTATCATTCTTCCTCACCCAGGTGCTAACCGGACACGGCTGTTTCAAATCATATTTATATAGATTTAAAAAGACCGAAGACGAAAAATGCAATTACTGCGAGAATCCGAAGGAGGACGTGGAACATACATTATTCCACTGCGATTCCACGAGATAAATTAAATTCCTATCTCAAGGAAGAAATAAGACCAGATAACCTGGGTGAGCTCCTTCTAAAATCGGAGGACTGCTGGAAGCGTATAGAGGATTACGCAAAGGAAATAATGGACACTAAGGCAAAACTTACGAGAGATTAATATTACATTAATAATCGGAGAACATGGTGCAAAAGACACCACCCTGAAGTAATACGCAAGTAGTTCCAGGGTGGATAAATGTCAGGAGCAAAGGGTTTGTGGTTTTAGCCGGTAAAAATCCGGCACTGTTGAGGAGTGCGCACCCTTCTCCTCGTCTTTCGAAGATTTCCACAGTATCCCACAAAAAAAAAAAAGATAGATAGATAGATAGATAGATAGATTGAAAGATAGATAGGTAGATAGAGAGACAGAGAAAGAGAGAGAGGGGGTGGGATAGAGCGGGGGGGGGGAGAAAGAAGAGCCGGGGGGAGAAAGGGCCGAGAGGGGGGGGGGGGCAAATACGTGCGACTTCTGTTGCAAGAAAGTCTTCGGTAGGCACCGTGTGGTGAAATGTAGAAATGTTGAAAAGCAAAACAAATATAGGGTTGAATGTTTTACAGTTTGCGCGGCATCCATCATCCCCTTCCAACACAATGTACTGAAGGGAAAGCGAACCTTACTGGAGGAACCGGAATGTGTGACTGATAGACAAATGACTGAACAAGTAGGCCTGTGGACTGAAATCTTGGCAACGTCACTTAAGTCTGCTAGTATGAAAAACCAGCAGTAACGAATCCGTACATACGAAGGTACGAAATCTCGAGTCCGAAATGAAGCCACTACCTCAGTCCACTGAATATGTAACAGGAAGCGGCGCTATCGAAGAAACGCTATGTCCCACGTCATACTGAATACCTGAAAAGCTGAATGTGACAAAGTATATGCATTAACTCGTACCTACGTCAATGAAGCGTGTTTTTCCATACCTGAAATCCGAAGAAAGATACTAGTTGTAATTGTAAACGCCAGGCCAAAAAGGCTCTTTATTAGCAATATAAAACAAAATTAAAATATTTCAAAATTGTCATAAAACTTTCGCAGTATACATTTTTTTTGTTAATCTTTAAAGATTGTTTTTCAATCTTACGCGTAAAGGAACTATTAATAAATAAATACATATACTTAATTTCATCTATTTATTTAATGGGTCAACACAATCTATTTTTTACGTTGTTAATGCGTGTATAATTTATATAAATCATTAAACGGAGGAGGATTGAAGACACGCAGCCAGCAATATTATTAACATATATTTAGTATTCAACGTCGTCTCTCGTTTAATTCATTTTCTGGTGTTCCTGAAACGTGTAATTGTAATCGCCAGGCAAATCAGACTCTTAATTATCAATATAAATTTAAAAAAAAGAATTGGTAGAATTTCTAAAAACATTCGCAGTACAACTTTTTTCTGTTAATCTTTAAAGATAGTTTTGCTGTCTTACGCGTAAAGGAACGATGTATAAATATGCTTCTTAATTTCGCTCTTTATATTACAAGAAGAATTTTTGGTATTCCATATGTTAATACGAAATTAGCGCAATACCTGTACTTTAGCTGCTGCGTGTTTCAGGTGAAGGGTTTTGTATGAGTTCTAAAGCTTCAACCTTCGTCGCAAGCCAGTGGCTGAGGTGGTTAAAGCCTGGACACGTGGATGTGGAGTTTCCAGGTTCGAGCCTCGCTCACAGCGCTACTAGTTTTGGTATTTCTCATTCGTATTTAGCACTCACGGCCGAGATTTGAGACTCTTAAAGGAAATTAAAACATCTAAACTTCGCCTCGTCCGTGGCTCAGTGGATAGAATTCAGGTGTGTAACGCAATGATTCTGTGCGTAGCAGGCTGTGGGTTCGAGTCTCGGCGGGGTCCTTACTCCAAAGCATTTCCTCTCTGCTTCCACTTTCGCTCGTCTTCGAGTGTCCTCTGCCTTCCCCTCGGGGTCGGCGAAAATGAAGGCAGAATTCCTGGGAGTGTGGCGGAGTAAGGTTTTTGATTTTTCTTAATTTTTTCTTAATTTTTGTTTTATATTGATAATAAAGAGCATTTTTTGCTTTGCGTTTACAATTACTACAAGTATCAAAAACATCAGTAAACTAATTTAACGTGAGACGACGTTTAATGCTGAATATATTAATAATATTGCTGTGTTTCGTCAATTCTCCTCCTTAACGACATAAGATAACTTTGTCAGTTCGCTTATTGAAATTTTCATAGTGCTCCTACTTTATTTAAAAAAATTAATATAAAAAATGAATTCAATATTTAAAATTCTGTCTTACAGCCCTACTTATTATTGTGCGTGGAAAATGCTTCACGTTGATAGCATAGTGCTGCACTGCTATTGATGTAATTTTCCTTGTTACTTTATCAAAAGTGGAAAATTTAGTACATTAAAATATATATTGCATATGTTCTTAGCATCTTACATTTATTTGTGTAACTAATTCGAACGCGTAAATTAAATGCATAAATTACTGCCCCACTAAAGTGATATTTCTGCTGTCCATATTAAATAATTTATTTAACAATTCATATATACATAATTTTATTTACAATAGCAGTGGATTGAAATTCCTTTGCGGTACTCGAAAACATTTTTGGAAATTTGTACTGAAGCCGTTGGCGATGACGTACTTCTAAATAAACGTTTAATGTTTTTCGTGCCTCACATCACACCAAATACAAAAAGTTGAGTATTTTAGGAGGCTAATTAAGTACTTCATAATTTATCCCATTACCTTAAATAACCGTATATATCGTTTTTGAAGCATATAATAAGAAGAAATTCAGGTAATTAATTTGGAGGTCAAACATTTTTATTTATTTCTTAAATACTTGTATTGGTAAATTTCGTCTTGAGATCTGATAAACTCAATTATTAAGATCCTGAACTTGGTTCACGTTTCATCCATTGTGTTGCAGAAATTCGATTTGTGAACGAATATAACTTCGTGGCCCGATTAGAATGAACGTGTAATACAGGGAACGAGGTCTATGAGGGGTGGGGGCTGTTGTTGGTGTTGCTGCCTTTCACTTCTTCCTGAGTTCTGACCGTGGCAACTACAACCTTGATGGCTCCATTCAGCCCAGCTGCTACTGAGGTATGCATTGCTCATGCTTTATTACGTGTCTTATACTGCAAGAACATGTCTCAAAATAACATTTGAGACTTTAATTATATTAATTGTATATTATCATACAATATGTAAGCTTTTATAAGCAGATTTTATATACAATTAGTGAAACTTCCAACTTTCCTTGACGGTTGCAATCTAAAGGCGGCTCCCAATTAAGAACCGCGTTCGTAATTTCGCCAAAATAAATCTTTTATTTCTATGATTTGGGCAACCAAATCTATCCTGAACACAATTTGACAGCTTCTCTTGGTCTTCGGGAAGAAATATTTCAGCGGAGTTTCACTTATTGTCTCAAATCGTACGTTGAATCTTCGTAGCTGGTTCCTAATAGCGCGTGCATCATTGCCACTAGGAATATTTGTGTGCGGTAAAATGAAACACTGTGGGATTTGCATTTTTTGTTTTTGAAGATTTATGCAGTTGGTGTGGAATTTGTGGGTATAATTTTTTTTGTACGATATTTGTTGCGGGATGTCAGATCAGAAAAAAACGTTACTTTCATTTACACGGAGAAAAAAAAAAATTAAATGTAGTCTGATATTTATATACTTTATTTAACATTTGTAGCTAATATTGACAATTTTAATACGGTTGAAAGGAAGTTGTGTTGGTGAAACTTTAATAATTAAGGAGAACAATTAGATATTTGTGACATCGCCACTTTCATCATGGCTGCCAACATGTGGGCCATATTCATATGTTACAAGCAGATTTTCGTAGCATTTTTCAAAGTAGTTTATAATTGTCTATTTATGTAGTAATATTTTAGAGGCAGATTTGAATTTTTATATAAATTTCTAGTTGTGTGCGTGAAATCAGTAATTTTTAGCCGAAATCTGTGTTCGTGAAACGGAAAATGAAATAAATATTAATGAATTATAACGAACAAATTTATTCGGATGTTTAGTTTAATATGGATATGACATTCCCCAATAATTTATTGAAAAAGTCCCTTCTACTGTTAATAAAAAAATTTATTGATATAATATATTACCAAAATTGGCTAATGTTTACTGAACGTCACATGGCAGAAAATTTTTTTTAGTGTTTTCTGGATAATAGACTAACTTTATTAAATTAAAAATATGACTGTTTTCTGCATTTTCGGTTTTATATAGTACCCTTAAAGTTCTCTTTTTACAAAAGAATTTTTTAGTTGTTCACATGCTTCTAAGCCATTATATTGAAGGAAATATAATCTCATAACAGTGATTGATATTTATCAATGGGGTCAGTATTTAATTTCAAATGTATTGTTATTCCTAATAATTGAAAACTGAAGCAATATTTACATTAATTTCTGGAGGATAGTTTTCCTTATGATGGGTAGCATCTAAATACATTAAACCTGATTTTGTTATTTGTCGTCCATTATTGACAAAATAATTTGAAGTCTTCCATACTGGTTCATTTTGAACATTAAGATTGCTTAGTGTTCTACAGCATAAGAAAGACATCTGCATAAAAGACAGAAGGCTTTATATAAGTTCATCCATTCAGTCCTTTATGTATAAAATAAACAGTACCAGACCTATTACTGAGATTGGGTAAACTAGTTTAACTTTCAATAATGATGTATCTTTGTCTTTAATACCCATACAAGTTGGCTTTCAGAGTATATCATGGTCAAAAATTAGAAAAGCCCAGCAACATTTTCCCAACTATTGAGTTTAATTCTAGTAATTTTGTCCTTAAATAACTCCTTCCACTTTTATCTCTGCATTTAGTGTTGGGATTGATCATTTCAATAAAACCAAACCTTGGCAATGGTCATTTTTCATCTGAATTTCCTTTGGCATTATCTTAAAATTTTAAAACCTGTCTCAATAATGTAATGTGTGATTTTAAACTTTGGCAATTTATTTAAATTTCCCCCTTATTTTGATATATTTGAGCACAAAATTAAAAACCTGATTTGGTATACGGATACATGTAATTGTAGTGTTTGGCTTAGAATTCTAATTAGGTTTTCCATTGTTTGCAGCACCAGACATTGGGTTCCTGAGCATTTATCCTTCAAGGGAGCGACAAAGTTGTGGAGAGGGTAGCGGCCAGGATAAAATGGAGAAGGTGCCACATGGGCGTGGTCAGAGGACAATAGTGGAGCCATAACGGGAAACTTGAATTTCACATGAAAACTGGCAGACTTGGGAGAGAAGTTTAGCATCCACCAGTTCAGTGTCTGTGCAGAACAGGACACTCGCAAGAAATTAACCAGTAAGGGTGAGGTTCACTTACCTTCTGTATGACTGAGCAATTCTTAATAAATTTATAAAGTGCAAATTCTATAAGATTTGTTGACTAATAAATATAAATTAAAAAAAGGAATGTCTAGTGTCTCAGTATAAATTGAAAGTAATTGTTTTCAAAAAACTTGAGATTTTGAACTAGATATAATCTGAAGAATGTACTGTATACTTTACCTATATAGCAGGTCCATAATCACTTCATTGCTTCCTCACTTGAAATTGTCATGAACTAAAACCCTGTTTTCACTTTCCATTATGTCATGTTTATATTTTAATTAAATTTAATTGATCCACAATGGTGAATCTTTGTTAGATATTCAGGCAATAATTTCCTCTAATTGTAAATTCTTATATTTTATGCAAATTTTGATAGCAACTACTTTAGGTTTGATTTTGAATACTACATTGAGCAATTTGCCTGAATTCATTTAGTGTGCTTTGTACAATTGTACCCAGCATGGGTTTTAGTGGCTTCAAGTTTCCTCTATTCTGCTCTCTCTAATGCAGTTCTGTCATCCATTATTATTCCACATATCTATCCACTGGTTTTGTGGCCTTCCTCTGTAACCTTGCAGTATCCATACTAAGGACAATCTTTCCTTATTCTGGCCCTATAAATCTTGAGCAGAACCCTGTGTCCAAATGTCCTGAACTGTTATTCATCAGATTATTTCAGTTGAAAGAATTTGTCCTATTATTAGTTTACAGATAGTAAAGGTTGTGCAACTGTTCTAAATTAAAACCTGCTGCTGATGAAATTCATGTACTTTTTCTTCATAGTAAGACCTACTTTGTGTAGTCTGTCAAGTGAGACTTGCTGATCATTGCTAGATCTGTGTATGCATTTATGACTAGATATTTGACTGCTTGTAGTCAGATTGAATACAGTTGTAGAGTTACTGGTTTATTAATACTAAAGCATTTTCTCAGTTGTCCATCAATTTGCATTGCAGCCTTGGAACCAGTTAATGTTGCTTGAACATGTTTAGAGATGCTAACTAGATTACTTCTGAAGTTGTAAAATTTTAATTAAGACCTTTGGTTAGAAAAATTTTAAATTATTTTGTATCAAAATGTTAATATTTCCTTTTTTTGCAGATTGATTCCTTATTTGTGAAGAGGATGGAGTTGTACATTTATTGGTGAGTTTTCATGACCACTCTTATTTTTTTATCTTACTAGGTGAAGTGTTCTAATTGTATTTTCTTTTGTTTCAGGATTTGGTGAATTGTTCCTGTTGTGCTGGGGTTACAAGAAGTCTATATTGTAAAATTTTCTGTTTTTTCAAACTTGTATATGAAAGTAAAATTAAATTGTTAAACTAAAATGTATTGTATTTTTGAATGGTCTAGGATTTATATAATTGTAAGAATTTTTATGTTCAAAAGTAAATTCAAATGATCTAGGATATATAATAAATCCAATATAAATTTAAGAATAAATGTTTATTTTCAAAAGTAATTTCAAATTTAACAATTTGTTTCAATTACAATTAACAAAAGCAGTTGGCTGTAGCTGTTGTGAGAAGCTTGGCCAACCATTCCAGCTGTGAAGGCCAAAAAAGGCACTAAAAAAAGTGCCCTAAGTCCAACTCAAAAAAAAATCGTTTCTGTTCAACGTTGAAACTTTTCAGCTTCCACAGCTTCCCAGTCCAGCGTTTTGAGGAGCGAATGGACAAAGGGTTTAAAGCCCCCAGTCTATACACTCCTCAACAAAAATCTGAAACAAGTAGTACATAAAACATGAGATAAAAATAAACCAAGTTCCCAATAGCTATTATTTGGAGATAGTTTATTTCTGGGCACACCACTACGGCAAGGAGCTGCAATTACTTGGAGATAGTTTATTTCTGGACACACCGATACGGCAAGGAGCTGCAATTACTTGGAGATAGTTTATTTCTGGACACACCGATACGGCAAGGAGCTGCAATTACTTGGAGATAGTTTATTTCTGGGCACACCGATACGGCAAGGAGCTGCAATTACTTGGAGATAGTTTATTTCTGGGCACACCGATACGGCAAGGAGCTGCAATTACTTGGAGATAGTTTATTTCTGGGCACACCGATACGGCAAGGAGCTGCAATTACTTGGAGATAGTTTATTTCTGGGCAAGGAGCTGCAATTACTTGGAGATAGTTTATTTCTGGACACACCGATACGGCAAGGAGCTGCAATTACTTGGAGATAGTTTATTTCTGGGCACACCGATAAGGCAAGGAGCTGCAATTACTTGGAGATAGTTTATTTCTGGACACACCACTACGGAAAGGAGCTGCAATTACTTGGAGATAGTTTATTTCTGGGCACACGGATAGCTTGGCAAACTACAATGTGAACCGACTGGATTGTTTAAAAACAGTGGAGATAGTTTTTTTTTTAGTGGACTCTCAAATACAGCAAGAAACTATGATGATTCTACTACAGTTGTACTAGAAAGATACATAGCTGCACATTGTTGAAGGAGAGTGTGTTTAATGTTAAGAGACCTGAGTTATAAATAGATTCATACCATCATGTAAAGATAGTGCAAAAGGCTTAAATGAGACAAGATTATAGATTGAAGGTAGAATTGGCATACAATGATAAAACTTTGTATTTGAAACAATTCATTCATCTAGAATAGACACAATGAGAAATAGCTTCTTAAGGTTGAGATGATTACAGATTCAAAGAGTAGAATTAACAAAGATAAAACATTGTGTTTGAACTGATACATTCATCTGAAATTCACACAGCATGAGGAATTTCATCTTAAGATATAATGTGAACGTGTTCACAAAACGAAAAGTGATTAAACAAGATACATTTTAAGTTATGGGCCACTACATAATAAATTCTTATATCGCCAGTCACGGATTCTCTAAACAGTTAATCTGGGCACTAACAATAAAATCCAGGAAAATGTTAAAAATATGTATTCTCAGTTTTTTGAAGAAAATTGCTGTGTAGAAATAGGAATTAGTGTCTAAGAACACACCCAAATATTTTGGCAGAGGAACAAGCTTATGTGATTCCAATCTTCAACAGACAAGGTCTAGCTTGAAATAGGGCAGAAGAAATGATGATACCTAATGACAACTGCTAAAATAAATAAATAAGAAAACTCAAAGAATGTAATAGGAAACAAGTGATTCTTTTATTGAAGTCTTGTAATTAGATTTTTATGGTAGAAGGCTAAAGAAGTTATGAAATAGGTATTGTGCCAAACAGTCAGAAGGCAAAGAATCAAGTACTTTCACATTATCCTCTCTTTTTGGACAGTTGGTTACTTTTATCAAAACAAGAAGCATAATGCCATAGTTATTTTTTTTAAAATTCTGAACACCCTTTTTTGTGGACCAAGGAAACAAGACTGAGAGCACGAGAAGCTTGCCTCTTGGAGCAATTTGTAGACATGCAGAATCCTGCAGGTTAACTTGTTTGTGAATCAGACAAGTGCAGCAATAGTAACTGGAAGACTGGATCAGTCAAAAGAACATTGATATGTAAAGCTCGATTAAAGAAGTATTCAAGAATGACAATATACGGGTCATTAGGCTGTGTTAATTGTTGAAGAAACCAAATTGGGTGCTGAAGATGTGAATAACAGACAAAAAAATTAAATAAAGACAGGTAAAGTCATAGAAACAGTGGCAGAAGTATCAATATAGTCACCACAATGATAGAGTAATAGACACATTCTGAAACTTGGAAGGGGGAGCTAATTTAGGAAAAGAAAAACTTTAAACTATCTTTTATGTGTCAGGAATCTTTCTTCTCACACATTTAACCCTGGGAGTGGAACAATAACGAATTAGAATTGTTGTAAATTTTAGAACTGCAGGAATGAGGAACATAATATTGCAGTGAGCCTGACAGCCTGTATTGTTACCACTGAATCTAGAGAATTTTTTATACATGCTCTATGGACAGAGTTTTCTGGATTCAATCGGAGTGAGGGGAGTCAAATGTAGTTGGTGCTCTAAATGATTTGTAAATAGTGTGCAAAGATTGTAAAAAATTTAATAATATTGGCATAAACTTACCAATGTATTTGAACAAAAAAAACAAACCTGAGTTCATTATGATATGTAGATGAAAAAAGGTAGTTGGAGTACCCAAAAATTGAAGTGTGTTGTTAGCTTTTTAAATAAGGAGAGAGTTTTACATAATATCTTCACAGGAATATCTATATACAGATGAGAATAAGAATAGAATGTGAGTAGACGTGTCTAAATAAATCAGATGACAATAAAGAATGTTTTATATAGCAATCATGCCATCAAGACGTTAGAGCCACATGGAAATACTAAAAAGAAAATAATCTAAATCCATGTATCTACAGTAAGAGTTCATTGTGTTTGCATCCAGACGCGAGCATAGTCACTCTGATTAGTTGTTTTAAATGTGGTCAAATGGAAAATTACAAAAGAAAATAAATATGACAGAAAAAGGTTTTTGAATTTTTTTTAAAAAAAAGTTGAAGATCTGAGACTAATCAGTTAAAACACAACATATCCAATTACACATGACTGAAGAACCATAAACCACACATAGAAAACTTGATAAATCTAGCTTTTGTCCATTTACTACTGATAATTATATGCCAAAATAAAAAAAATGGTCATTTTAAAATGTTTAAAACATAACAAATTAATGTAGGGATAGCCAACACTTTGAGGATCAAAGTCTACAGAAAATTGATAAAATAATTTAAATTTTCAAATCAAATCATGAAAGAAAAGCTTATAAATACCTATCAATTTTTAAATTGACAGAAGCCACATTAATGTTCAGCATAAACAAGAGTGAGACAAACTCACCCAAACTGGAGGTTGTCTTCTACCAACAGAAGCTGCTTCCCAGCCCAATATCTGAAGGCCTGCACGAGTCCTGCAAGAATATAAAAACATTTAATACACATATCTATCTTACCATCATTTTAATCTCTACTTAGTAATTTTTACCAAAGTGTACACTAAAATGGATTCTTTTGGACAGTAAAAAATAGACTAGAATTGATTTATCCAAAGGAATTAATCAATCATACTAAGATAAACTTTTTTCTTTGATTATATTTAATTCAAGCAATTTAAATTAATAGTGTGAGACTTACCTGGAGATAATTTATGATTTGAGGAAAGATTTATGGTTCTTCCAACATTTAAGTAGGAAATCTAATTCCATGCTTGACACCTGGCATCTAAAAAAAAAGTGTCATATGTGAATAAACTAACATTTACTATCTTCAGGGTTACCTCATTCCTACAAGCTTATGATAGTTGATAAACTTGAATTAAAAAGAGGTTTCAGTTTGCACAATTTGGTTGAATATTATATAAACCTTAACATTTAAAATGATTATAATATTTCTTTTAGATGGTAAACTAATAAACAAATAGCAAAAACATCTTATGAGACATATTGTCATCTGCTGTCAATAGCCACAAAAGTTTTCGAGTTAATTACTGGGTTCGATGGATAACAAAGTAATTAAAAAATTAGAACACACCCGTTCGTATTATTTATTTACTATTGACTTTTGTTAATTCTGAACTTGTCTTAAATCGGGTATTTCAGATAACAAGAAATATTCAGTTCTAATTATGGAGATAAAGATACCATAACATTAAAGAACGATTATTTAAACGATCAAAACTCAAGAAAGTGATATAACACACAAGAGCAATTAATTAACTTACGAAATACCGCCTCCAATATTTACATGATGATCCTCTTCGCTGATACATCGCGGCAGAGTGCCAATAGTGCCAACTTAAGCATTTTTGTTTGAAATGGAGTTTGCAATATACGAATGAATAATTTTTGGGAATAACGTCAAAGGCAAACAACAGAAGGCCAAAAGCATGATTAGGATAATGTATAAATTAGTTTTTTAATTAATTTTTTGACGTAGTTCAGGAGAATCCGCTAGATGTTGATGTTCCTCGTCCGTCGTCTGCAATTGTCGTCTGCTTGGCTGCTGTTGCGGTGTCTGTGACGTCACTGTATTGATGACGTCACGATTTTTAATATAAATACCACACGTTTATAGAATCCTTGTTCCTATCGTCAGATGAAAAGTGACTATTATTCTTAATTAAGAAAATCTAATCATTTAATAAACAAATTTTTACAATTTTGATTATGTATATATATAAGTAATGATAAAATAATTTTCGACGTTCTATATAAGGAAATGATGGCAAAGCCTCCTGAAGAAATGAGGAAAATCATTGTCTGACATTTTTACATTTTGGAACTTTTCAACCTACTTGGTGCTATATATGGAAAAAATATGACCGTATGAACCCCTATACAGCGAGTCATTATAAAACTATGAAAAGGTTGTTTAAAAACATTTTTCGTTTTTTTGGCACAACATATTACGCATTTTTAAATAAATAATTCAACAAAAAAACATAGTTCTTTACAACGAGAAATAAAAATCAGAATTTTTTATTACGAGAAATTTAATAAAACACACAAGACTATCCCCTTACGCATTTTAAAATAAAATTTTCAACAAAAAACAGCGTTTTCTCATACGAGGAATTATCGAAATGATGGATCGAAGGATGGCCCTTTTGTTTCAGAAACACCTCGTTTCAATGAAATTATTTTTTTATTAGCAAAATAAAAAAAATAATGCGGAAAATTGGAAAGAAATCAAAAATACTTCGCAACTGTTTCTAACTCATCTCTGCCCCTCAATTTCTCCGACCCCGAGGGGGCGGGCGGGTTGGGAAACTCGGGGCCGAGTGAAATAGGAAAGACCAGCTACGCACAGAATCATTGCGTTACACTGACCCAGACTCTAACCACAGAGCCACTGGCGATTCGAAGTTTGGAAGCTTGAATCTCCCTTAAGAGTCGCAAACCTCGACGGAGACTGGTAAAGATCTGGAAGAAACAGAAAAAATGTAAGCTGTTAGCAGGCTCTAACCCGGAACTTTCAGCTCCAGTTACACTCACCTGGACTCGAACCACTGAGCTACTGAGTGAGGTGAAGGTTGAAGGCTTTAATCACTTTTAAGAGTCGCAATACACGCCAGTGACGTGTGAATAAATACGTATGAGACACAGAAAAAATTAACGCCGTGAAGAACCTTCAGCTACAGCGATCTCTTACGGCGGACGAGTGGTCAGATACAGAAAGCGCCTCCAAAATGTAATTATGATGGTCCGTGAACCTCAACATTGCACAACATCACCACTTGTGTATTGCGACTCAGTCAAATATAATTAATATATTCAGCATTAAACGTCGTCCCACGTTTCATTAGTTTATGGTATTTCTGAAACTTGTTGTAATTGTAATTGTAACGGAAAGGCATAAAAGGCATTTTATTGTCAATATAAAACAAAAAAATTAAAAAATTAGAAAAATTAAAAAACCTTACTCCGCCGCACGTCCCAGGAATTCTGCTTTCATTTTCGCCGACCCCGAGGGGACACGCGGAGAGAACTGGAAGCCGAGCGAATTTGGAAGTAGACAGGGAAGTGTTTTGGAGTAAGGACCCCGTCTGGACTCCAATCCATATAGCCTGCTACGCACAGAGTCATTGCGTTACACCAACCTGAATTCTATCCACTGAGCCACGGACAGGCGAAATTTAAAGGGCGCTAAGTAAGTAACAATGAGAAAAAATACTAGCGCTGTGAGCGAGGCTCGAACCCGGAACGTAAGGCCCACGCATCCAGGCTTTAACCAACCGCAGCAACTGGTATGCGATAAAGGCAAAGCCTTTAGAACTACTACAAAAATCTCCCCCATCACCTGTAACACGCAGCAGGTAAAGTTCTTTTCGTCCTTCCTTCTCGTTTCAACGTTTGCTTCTTCCTATGCCTGCTTTCTTTATTTCATTACCCTATAAGATGCCATTTCCTCTGTAAAATATTGGAAAAAATCAATTTACCTTCATTTCTCGCACAAAATAGCCGATTGGTTCCTTTTGTTGCACGTATTTTCATTCAGCAACTCAGAGACGTTATTAAACGAGAGACGACGTATAATGCTAAATATATTGATAGTAAAGAGCCTTTGTTGCCTGGCGTTATCAATTACAAGTTTCAGGAACACCAGAAATATTATTAATCGTCAGACGACGTTTAATGCTAAATATAAAATATAATTGATGTGTTTCTTCAATTCTGCTCCGATCAAATAAATGATGTATAAAAATTATACACGCATTTACAAAATAAAAAATTAATTGGGTTGATAAATATATCAATCAATCAATAAAATAAATAATAAATAGATGTAATTAAGAAGTAAGTATATTTATATTAATTAATGTTCCTTTACGCCAAAACCATTTTTTTTTTGGAGATGGTTGGAATTGAGGCGAGAATTCAGCGAATATTCCGAGCGGAGTACCAGGATAGTGTAAGGGCCAAGTAGGTCGCGTGGTCAGCCGAGCTCCGCACCACCTGCTCACCTGCTTAGCTCCTAATACTCGCCACCTGCTCACCCTCTTAGCTCCTAATACTCGCCAACTCCTCGGCCCTTACACTATCCTGGTGCTCGATGCTGAAACGAGCTCCCTTTTCTCGTTAAATTTTCGCAGAACATGCGCGCGCGCGCTTGCTTCTTGTATAATTTATTTTAAGCCTTACGCGTGACGGAAAGATTAATAAATAAATAAATATACTTAATTTCATCTATTTATTAAACTATTGACATATACGTCAGTCAACCATAATTTTTGTGTTTGTTGTTCAACCATACATAGAACGAGGATTCAAGAAACAGCAGCAGTCAGTATTACAATAATATATTTAGCGTCGTCTCACGATTCATAAGTTCGTTTTCTGGTGTTTATCCCGAAACTTATAATTAATTGTAAAACGTCAGGCAATGAAGGAATCAAGCTCTCGTTTCTCCTTACATTTTCGCAGTACACATGCGTTTCGTATATAATTTTGCTGCCATACGCGTAAAGAAAGAATTAATAAATAAATATACGTAATAAATATACTTCCTAATTTCATCTATATTGAAATATGTCAACACATAATTTATTTTTTATTTGGTTAACGCGTGTATAATTTATATACATCATTGAAAGGATGAGGATTGAACAAACACACAGCCAGCAATATTATGAATATATATTCAGCATTAGACGTCGTCTCACGTTTCATTAGTTTACTGGTATTTCTAAAACTTGTTGTAATTGTAAAGGACAGCCATAAAAGGCTCTTTATTGTCAAAATAAAACAAAAAAACAAAAAAATTGGAACAAATTAAAAAACTTACTCCGCCGCACGTCCCAGGAATTCTGCTTACAACTTCGCCGACCCCGAGGGGACACGCGGAGAGAACTCGAAGCGGAGCGAATTTGGAACCAGACAGGTAAATGTTTTAGAGTAAGGACCCCGCCGCGACGCACAGAGTCATTGCGTTACACCGACCTGAATTCTATACACTGAGCCACGGACGAGGCGAAGTTTGGACGTTTTAATGTCCCTTAAGAGTCGCAAACATCGGCCGTGAGGGCTAAATAAACATTTAGAAACAGAAAAAATACTGGCGCAGTGAGCGAGGCTCGAACTCGGAACCTCATGATCCACGCATCCAGGCTTTAACCACCTCAGCCACTGGCTTGCGATGAAGACTGAGCCTTTAGAACTGATACAAAAACCCTCCCCCTTCACCATGTAACACGCAGCAGCTTAAGTACACGTATTCCACTAATTTGGTATTTCTTTTCGTCCTTTCTAATTTCAACGTTTTCTTCGTCCAATACCTCATTTCTTTATTTTTTTACCCTACAATATGTTTCCGTTTTCCCCGTAAAATATTGGAATGCACATTTTACCTTCATTTCTCGCAAAAAACAGCAAATTGGTTCCTTTAGGTGCACGTATTTTCATCGTGCGACTCGTCCATTGGGGCGGGGAGGAAAAAGGAATCGAAATGACATTTAAAAATGCAATTGTTCACAAGTTAATTTATTTCTCAAATGTTACAATTTAGACAAAACTGAAAACTGGGAAATAATTTTACAATCATATATTAAATATATTATGTCGCCTAGTTTTAACTTGGATTTTGAGCATTTTCTTGCACTGAACAGATCAAGTACAATTCGTTTTAGCTTTATTGGCAAATGCAGTTTAAAATTAATATATAACTTGAACAACTAAGAGACTTTAAAAAAATAAACGTCGAGCTCGCGACAAGCGGACTCTTAGATTCCCAAGTTCCCCCATGAGTGCAAACCCTCCCTCCAGACGCGTGCAGCAACGCAGGGCCGCAGCAGCTTACCAGGGCCTCAACATGGCCGTGCAGCAGAATGAGTCCTCACACACTGGATGTTCTCTCCTCCACACCAGGAGCACAAATGCTAGTTTTTATTTGCGCGTTCTTACAGCTTTAACTCCTTGTATTTGTTTCATTGGTGGACTCATCCACGTGACCAGCCCTCAGTGGACTCGTGCGCCCACGGCCTTTACCAGCGAAGATTCAACAAAACTCCCGCAAACACATTCCAAGCAACCCCTCGTCCGAATCTTCTTAACAATAGTAGAAAACATTTAAATAATGATTAATAAAATAGTATATGGCGCTATAATTTATAATCGTACAAGCCTTTTTATTATTGTTACTCGAACCGTTTCCTGTCGCCACGTCTGTTCCTCAGTCCTCCGGTACTTTACCACGAAAACTTCAGGATTTATTCTATTTAATGCTCAAGACACAAAACTTAGTTATTCATTTCAGTCACATTTATAAACCTGTGTATTACATAAATTTTAGTTAAAAACTCTTTTAGTTGTGACGTATTTACTGTCCACTTTTTTACACTTAACCTTCTTTAATCCAATAGATCAGTTCTTGCCAATCTAATTCAAGATGATTTTGCACACATTTAAACTCAAAATTATGGACCGCTTAGTGGGTGACCTGCACTTCACACGTACAACTAAATGTTACCGTTTCCACCACAGTTGACAACATGTTGCATTTTTTTACATCCAGTGCTACCAACCTCATACACGTTAATCAGAAGAAATTATACGGGCTTATTCTTAACTGAAAATTAATATTGGCCAAACACAACGTTGCTTTTTACTTTCACTTCCTTTTACGCTAAATACCTTAATTTTATATAACCAGAACGAAAAATGCCGTTGGTACATTTTTATTATAAAAGATACCAACAGTCAGTACTGTGATATTTCTTACCCTTTAAGTCTTCCCTTTCGTCACACCATGTACAATTGCGCAATTACTTTAATTTACCTTTTTTAAACGCATTACAGCTTTTTATTTGACATACCAGCCTGTTATAAAGGACCCGAGTAACTGAAATACGTCACAGTATTTCATTTTACTGCTACTCAGCCAGTGGCCAGT
The DNA here is from genome assembly GCA_037074705.1 of Zhengitettix transpicula. Lineage (NCBI taxonomy): Eukaryota > Metazoa > Arthropoda > Insecta > Orthoptera > Tetrigidae > Zhengitettix > Zhengitettix transpicula. The sequence goes on from CM073596.1 coordinate 29,179,375, forward strand.
CTGCGCGCGGCTACTACCTCAGTGACGTCAATGGCTCATTCGTTATAATACTCTTTGTACGCCAGAAATGGACCACACCGAGATTGTATTTGATGTGAACGCAATTTAACATTCAAACACCGAAACGCTTGTTTTTCATTCGCGAATGTAAACCATCATATTCCTCTCGACCAATCTCGAAGATGACTTGATTTGGATCTTCGCCGAGCTTCGGTGAGAAAACGGGAAAATTGGGTGAGGAATAATAAGCTTTACCTTTTTTTAGTCTACATAGTTCATACAAAAATTGTCCGGTGATCGTCGATTCGTGTTTTGCGTTCCTCCATCTTCAAACCTCGAGAAGCCGTCGGAAGGTCAAACTGCATGATATCTGGGAAAAGAAAAAATAGGGAAAGAAGAATCGCTCAAACGAACGTAATTAATTGATTCCTTTCTCCCCTACAACGGAATGCAGACTCCGATGGCAGGAAAGAACTAACGCTGAAAACCACGCAACTTCTCCAAAGTTCACAAGATGAAATTAAAAAGACTAAAACAAAACACTGAAATTATAAAGCAAGCTGGCTGAATTTAACAGGTGTGAAACTAAAATTAAAAGTATACGAGGAAATTTAATTATTCAACAACTAATTTACAATCACAATCAACTTAATTTCACAAATTCTGACTAAATATAAATAGAGAGAACAATTTGAAAAACGTTACCAATTTATTATCAATATTTTAATTTCAGTAGTGTATTTAAAGAATGTTTTTGTGATTTAATTTCCCTTTCTTTTAATATTTAAACGATTAGTGAATTATCTTACATTACCATTAGATTCCTGTAATTGTGGCCAGCGAAGCAGAGATGTGTAGCAATTCCTTCCTTGAGGTAGTTTTTTTTGTAATAAATTAACCTGAAAGAGAATAAAAGAGAAATTAGAGAAATTTGTTAACGGTTACAATGCTAAGAAATGGACGTTGAAGAGTTTTTAACATTCTGGTCATTAATTTCGTACCCGGGATTGGCACAATCAACTCTTTATTATCAGGGATTCATTTGCACAATTGGATTAACTAAATTTGTTTCAGGGGTCTAGTGGATTGGATTATTGTATTTTGACAACCCTGCGTCAGTTCTGTCAGTTGTGTTGCCTGCCTGACAGGCGCGTAGGCACGTAATTAATATTTACCGCATATAGCGTAGTTACGAGACCGAAAAGAACTACAGAAAATTTAGAATTGAATTTACCTAGTTTACGTTTGGTCTGGATTGGGAATAACAAAATAGTTCTGAAGGGAACAGAAAACAGTGGTTGTTGGTTTATACAAGTGGATGAACGCACGTCCACTTCATTAAGAAAAGCCCTCAACGGCGTAATTTAATTAAAATAGAGTTAAAGAAGGAGGGATCTGTGAAAATGGGTTAAAGATAAAAATCTAAAATAACTCAGAACGTCGTTTACAGATATTAAGGCACAATTAAAATTAATAGAAGGTCAAGTAATTATACACACACAAAATATAAAAAATAGTTTATTATAGGAGTGATAGTGTTTATATATTTTCTCTTTTCTAGGGACACGAGAAACAAAATGGAGATTATTTCAGTTTCTAAGATAATAGTGAAAAAAAATAATGTGGAATTAGTAATTGCCATTAGCGCGGAGAAATTGAAGCCCAAGCGGAAAATGTACCAGAAAATACTAGTAAAGTGAAATGACACATACACATGGAGGTAACTTGGCTTCGATGAACATTTGCCTCCGTAATTTAACAGGAACAAAATTTGAATAATTTGTCACGTTTTTGAATACTGCAATTTTATAATGATCCGGGTAATGTAATAATAGAGTTACGATGTTTCATATCACATGACTGTGTTAAGGAAGAAGTAAATTTCGCGGAAAAAGTTTTTAGTAAGAATAATTAATTTTTAATCCTTTCACTGACTCCACGTTGAGAACAAAAAAAATTATACTGAACAAAGCGTGTATTGAATCAATTCATAAACTTACTTTCATTCTACTGAAATCTCATAATAATAGAAAAATAGTGGCAAAATAATCACATGTCAGGGTCATAGAGTGGGCAATTTTGTCATTGGATAAGTGAGGTGCAAGAGTAAAAAAAAACTGAATCACTTAGCCGTTTACAGCACCACTTGTTCATTTAACTCCACGTTCCTCCACGTGCAGAATGTTCGTGTCCTCTGGAACTCTACAAAGAAACACACTGGACAACACCGGAACCTGTAATAAACTAAATAGTGTAATATAGTGGCATTCTTACCAACTTAATGCCAACTACTTACATTAAGCATTTGATTTGGTCCTCAGTTCTCTCTCCGTTTTTTTTAATTAATCCGCTGCATTACAGCAACAATAAACAGTTCCAACTAGATACAAATATAGATAGACATAGAAGATTGTATATCTCAACCTATTTCTTTTATTATAAACAGTCTCTCACGGTTTCTGACTGTCCTAATTCCAAGCTTGTAGAATAAGATATAAGAAAATACAGAGAGGTGATACATTAAGCTGGGAAGAGAGTGAGCGAGTGACGTGATTCATGGACGACCAAAAAGTCCGTTTTAATGGTAACATTTCAGAATATTTATTACTAAGCCAAAGAAACCTAAAGAAATATTCTGACGCCCAGTGACTTCTTGAAATGCTATACTTTCCTACTCCTCCTGATCGGATTTTAGTCGGTCATGAAACCAGCTCTTACAAACAAAAACCATTCAAACAATTTTTTTGTATACTTTAAAAATGCCCTCATTCTCACAGCAAACATCTGGAGGAAAAAAATGAAATTGCGAAATAATATTGTATTTCATTATAAATTTCAGAGCTAAGGATATAAATCTTTCGTAAAACTATTTTTAAAATCTATTATCCTGAAATTGTTTCATGGCGGCAGGGTCATCTTGCAGTCTCCCAGTAAATTCGTGTTGTTATGAATGTCGTCAAATCTAAAAACATTACACACAACGATAGCCATAACTTACTATTTTAAAATATAAGACACAAAACTGAACGAAATTGTAGTTCAAACAGAACCAATGAATTCTGATTCAAGTGGTTTAGTTTACTTAGATAACTGAAGAAACATTCGTGTGTACCTGGGTCGCTGACCTTGGGAATACGGTAAGAGCAGTCTCTATGCTCCCATTGGAATAGTCGGCCAGCTGCCTCCTAAACTGGTCGACGCACAGAATGCTGCGTCCCCCCGACATAGAAAGGCCGTGGGACAAGTACCAAGTGTCCGATCTACCTGATGAAGATTTTCTAGGGTTTCTCCTGCGTCAATTTTTGGCGAACGCCGGGAAGGATCCTTAAACCATAGCCGTAGTTAACCGTTAGGTACTTCCTCATCCCCTCTTTCAAATCCCTTCCCATGCTATTAAAGGGAAGTTGCCAACACGTGGATTACCCTCGTGTAACGTTTTACTTAAAAAAAAGTCGACGCACCGTTCACGTAGTTAAATATTTTTTAATCAAAATTGCTTATCGGCACATTAATCAGAAATATTCGTAAAAGATAGACCCGCACAAGCAGTAATTCTGTGTAGAATTTAAATTTATGCGCGTTTGGAGAATGTTTCACGAACACTTATCAAAAATTAAAAATTGGCTATGAGATTGTTAAAATGGCGGAAGGATCGTCTAATGGTTTCAGGTTTTTTTCGCGTTTCCTGGAATATCATCAAATACTCCGAAAATGTTACACATGCATAGTTACAAAATTTGAGAAAGACTCGAAAAACAGAACAAATTTTGAGTTTTCCAGAACAAATTGATTTATTTTTTAAAATACAGTTTAATTTGCTTCTTACTGAGGAAACAGCCGTCGTTTCAGTTGGATCTATTTCAGCACTTCTCCGGACAGAACACTATGGACTCTGTTACTTCCAGAATGACCCCAATCGCTTGCTGCACGTGGTTTACATAGTCTTGAGACACGTTAGTTCTAGTTTACAGATCGATTACCTTCGACTATTGGTCGAAACTAACGCAAGCAATTTTTCCTTGTTAAAAGGCCGTGTGGACACAAATGAAAGTTCGAAATACGTCACAGATACAATTCTCGAACAAATTCTATTCGTAAACTAAAACGGGTATTTATTTATATATGCCAGTAAAAGTATTTAATTCCACATTGATCAATTAGTCAAGAATGGCATAACTTAGCTATGCATATATTAATTTCGTCATAAAGAATCAGTGCCATATATACTCCCGATACGAAAAATTATAAAAAAAATACTTTGTAACATAAGAGCGTCAAAAATACTCCTGGTTCGTTGAGTAAAAAATATTCTTCGTACCCTAATACAGTAAAAAATACACGCACAACTTTAAGAGATTAAATTATACTCTCGGAACCCTGATCGAGACAATTTGCAAATTGAGTTTTTAATTTAGTTTCTGGTTTCCTTAAAAATTATATGATTTCATACCGTTTATACCCTATATTAATGTCCCAAATTAAATAAACTTTAATATATATATATAAACATATATTATATTAATTATAGAACCCAACGATGGGTCTAGTTTTTATGCCCGTCGAAATGGCGGTGGAAACCGGAGAACAGATACACTGACCTTTGCTGTTAGGTTTTATGTACATTTGGCTACAGAGGAACGTGAGGCATGGATATTTTAAAAAATGATTAAAATAATCATAAACATTAAGGTAACTTTATTTTATGTACATCATTAGTATTTTTTCCATTTAATAATAAATATTAAATGCTTTATTTCCATTAAAAATATCACAACAAATTTTATACTGACAAAGTTTTCCTTAATATTTGACTAGAGCTGTCAGGATACATGAAATATTATTTAACAAATTATTAATGGATTAAGTTGAATATTATTCAGTTTGAGGATCATTGGTAGTAACTCTTTAATAAATTTCATAAATTAAAATTAACATACCTCCCAAATACTGAGAAATGATTTTTTCTTGAATTTTTTTGCATTATTTAAACAGACACATCTAATGCTTAATTTCTAAAATATTGAATTACACAAATATATGTATGAGAAGAAGACTATTTTAATATATGCCTGAGACACGTGCCCCCTAAATTATTTTAAATACCGATTCACAATTATATGAAGCATCATATTAAACAGGTATGTATATAGTTGATTAGATTTATCAATCTTGTAAATTAATTTCATTTCAAAATAATTCTTAATGGAATAATTGTTATCGAGATGATATAACGAAATCATGCACACAATGAGTATACTCAGCATTAGATATGTCTCTTTCAAATAAGGAAAATTAAAATAAATTAAATACATTATTTGAGATAATACTGCATATTTTCATAACTCTTAATACATCTGGCTAACGCAGTACATATGTAATATGGAATAAAAATTTACATGTTATAGATTTAAAATTCCAATTTGAATTAAAAATCCCTCCTAACACATCTTCAGGTAACAAGTTAGCCATTACTGTGGCACATTGAATCACAATATATAAGAATACATAAGTTCATTGAATATCAAGTCCCAGGAACTATTATCACTCATTGGTTTATGGCAGTTTCTTTTTATCATGCTGATTATTATAAGAAAATTCCATTTTAAAACAACATCATGAAACACTTTATGTTACAAAACTATTTAGCTATTAGTGTTTTTAGAAGTGTAAATGAATGGATGTCCAGCTGTTGGGCACAAAAATCTTGACCAGGTAGGATACCAATTCGTTGACTTTTTACCAACTGGTTCCATCATATTGTTCCAGAGTGCATTTGCAGCTGTGAAAATGAAATATGCATTTTTTTGTTAGATCAGAGCACATAATTTAATAATATACTATAGAAAAAAATTATCAATAAATAATATACTGAAAATATGTTTATGTTTTATGAAACTGCCTTCTGAAATATTCAAACGAAATTTGAATAATACAATACTACGACATTGATTAAGCTTTTAATATCATATCTCAGAACGCAATGTACAAAATACATGGTATAAATAATATGACAAAATAATTGTTACAAAATTAATGTTCGTAACTGACAAATATATTCATGTATTGAATTAGAAGCACTAAAGTTTTTTTTCAAATATGTGTTGTGATTCATAAATCTCACCTTTTGCATTTCCTTTTTGGCTGAAATGAAAGCAATCTTTTGAAAGATAACTGAAGTCTGTTATGTTTCTATCAGAACTAGGCCATTGAAGCTCATATGTAAATGGTTGTGCTACAACTGCAAAATCTTCACTGTCTTGAAAAGCAATGTCATTTGCCTATGTTCAACAAAAGACATAGTACGTTAATTAACTTAATATTCTTAATATTTCTAATATATCATATTCATTAAACATAACTTCAAGTTCAATTGTTGGGATTGTTAGTAATCGAATAATTATTTACATAGGGTACAATATGTATTAGGAAAACTGTTAAAATTAGGAAAGATACACAAATTTTTTCAGGGACAAATTATACTAAAAGGATAGAAAAAATTACGATATGCAGATTACAGGAAGCTCCATTATTCATAGTAATTTAATTGTTATAATCGGAAATTATTCCTATATATTTTTATTATCAGGAGAGTTTTCTTTAATAAATAATTTATTTCTCTAGTCTTTATTTTAATATGCAAAAATTAAATAGCATCTGAAATATTATCGATGGGAATGACAAATTATTTCTGCAATGTTTATTTTCCTTATTCATTCGATAACTCAAAATTGGACTGTTAAATTATTTATCTTATCGTCCTTATATACAAATCTTAATTCCCTCATTATACTGTTAAACTTGTCTACAATAAATTGGGAAAGAATTAAAATAAAATCAATAAACCATTGGACAGAAGATGTATGTAGTTATATGGAGTAAAAAGTGGAAGAAAAATTGAATATTGGTGATAGAAACAAAACAAGTAAATAAATGAATGACAAACATCATTCCTTATAGAATGTTGCAAAGGTGTATAAAGGAAAATGTATGCAGATAATAATTGATAAAAAAGAAATTAAGAGCGTAAGTTTTCCTGACGTATATTCTGTATAAAGAGTTCTCGGGTTTCCGGTTGGGTAACATGATTTGAGCACAACGTTTCCATGGGGAACTGACAAAGATGGCGGTGTCAGCCATGGAAACGTTGTGCTCAAATCACGTTACCCGACCGGAAACCCGAGAACTCGGTATACAAAAAAAATTATACAATCTTCCTTGACAGATTAGCATAAAAAATTATGATGATAACTGGAGAAGAAAGTACTACCAAAATATATACGTAATTCCTGAATAAAAGTGCCAAAGAACTGTAAAATGACGTGTAATTTTTCACAATAATGAAGATTTGAAAATTGAAGAGAAGAAATTGCACTGTTTTGGCCATATTATAACTAGAGTCTTTATTATTTACTTACTTTGATATGTTGTTATATAATTCTCCTGTTTATTTATTATTAGCAAATAATCATGCAACAATGCATTTTTATTTTTCAATCATCTTACCACATCAAATTCTACTTGTTGCCAACGTTCCATAAGTTGTAGGAATTCTTTCTTCCTGTGCGCGTTGGGAAGACCAAAAAGACAGGGACATTCCAAATGATTTGTGAATGTGCAAATATTTGACCTGCCTTTAAAGTTTAAAATAATATTCAAATCTGTCAAAAGGTAAAAAATTAATTTAGTCCTGTAATTACAGTTTGCAAAATTTGAAAATGTAGTAATTTAAATAACCTATCTCTGAATTATTGGGATGAACAAAAAGTTAGTCAGTGAATATTTTCAATAATAAACAATACTTAGGAAAAATTGCTGCCAGAGAATCATTTGATTGGTATTTTAAATGAAGCAGTAATCTTTACTAAGTATTATCTCCCTTAAAGACAAATTTCTAAATAAACAATAAATAGTCGATAAGGTTAAATTAAATTTGAAATAATAATTTGAGCTTTTCAAGATTTTTTTTCTTAATTTCTTGTGCTTGAAGGTTGGTGCATGAATTGTTAGTGAAGAGTGTTTCAAAATATTATTTTCCTTATTTTCATAATGTTCTCAAATTGTCTGTCACAATATATATATATATATATATATATATATATTTATATTTATTTATTTATTTACTATTTTCACTGCCCATAGTAAAATACATTTAATTTTTGATTTTTTCTAACACATTTATTCCATGCAATTAAAAAAATTTCTTGAACACATCGTTGAAATATTTATTGTTTTTCCTATTTTGGATTCCTAACAAACAGTAGTGCCCCATACAGTGATTTTCACAATATATACTAAAGAATGAAATAATGTAAATGTGATTAGTGTCCAGGAAAAAGTACTTACTTGGTGCAATAACGAGGTTTACTAAAGTTCTAGGCAGATTGTCCTTCAGGTACAGTAGTGTGCTCATCAATTCCTTGCGGTGTCGCTCACTTGATGTTGCCACATCAGTGTAACAGATATCCAAACAGAAATCGTTTCCACCAATCATCAGTGTAATCAACTAAACAGGTCAGATTACAAATTATTTTATTTGTCGTTATTTTTGGTAATTTAAAAATGTTACCAGTGTTAATGCAGTTCATCCGTGCTGTATTTTCTTGACTAAATATGGAATTTTTAAGCGGGTATAATATTTATTAATTTTAATTTGACGATAAGTTTTCTGATGTGAAAAAAAAATTACACACTAGTAGTTTCATCGTCTGTATAAACAACTAACAATGTTTTAGGAATGTTCAATGAGGGTAAATAAGTACAATGGCAATACTAAAGTGTACCTATTAACACTGTTCTATACAATCCTTGGACGATTAGTACATAAAGAATTATTGTACTACATGGCACAATTAGGTGCGTAGTGTACAGATTCTCCTGTTTTATCCATGATTTACCCCGGTACTCAGTTTAAGATGTGGGAAGGAAACGGTCCTGACTTTGCATTATTACTTCATACTATAATAATTAAAAAATAACTAAGGAAAGTTAAAATCATTTATTAACGTATAACTCAAATTATATTAACAAAATGTAACAGATAATGTGCTCAATGATAATTCTGGGCTATACTAGTACAAATTTCGACAATGATAAATTTTGCACGACAGAAGTTAAGCGAGATGCAGATTCCTAGAATTTCTGTGGTCTGATTCCGGAAATTACGTAGCTTTGGTAACTACTCATGTTTTAAATAGACTTCACACTCCACTCTCCATTACAACTATTACTTTCACTAAACCCTCCTAATATATAATGTACTTAAAGAACTTTATTTTAACATTATATAAAAAACAATTTAACGAATTTTTTTATAACAAATACGGGGAAAAAGAGGTCCTTCCTAATATTATCTTATTTAAATTCCTGTAATGATTATAACTTTTACATGAAACATATTTACAAGAAACTTTACACAATGCCATAAAAACGCATATTAAGGTTTAAGCAATATCAAACGGCAATGTGCCATATTAAAACAAAAATGTGGACGATCCAAAACCTTCATTTTGTTAGTTTTTCGCCTAGTAAAACGGGTTTTTTCAAGAAAAATTTATTGATTGCTTTAATGTGAAGAACCATAAGAATATATTTCAACAACATAAAACTATCTTCAGCCTTTAAATGATGAACGTTTCAAACCCTGTATTAAACTGCTTCGGCAAGGATTTTGTTCGCTTTGCAGAAAGAGTGGTAAACCGGGTTTTCTCTGAAGCTGTAAATAAATTATCACCACAATTTTAAAAAGTTCAAACTTAAACTTAAGCGTTGTCTATTTATATTTCTTTCAAATAGGTAAATAAAATCTATGTTGAGAAAAGTGAGAGAGCCGTATTCATAGAGCTAAGAAGTAACGAAAAGTATGGAATTAAAGGACGGTTTTACATCGAGGATAGTATTATATTATTTTCTAAAGTTAAAAATCAGGTTTATGTTTTTTATAAGCACCAAAAATAATTAAACATATTTATATATGTTATTAGTGGAGATTTTTTTAATTCCTCCCCAAGGACTATCTCCTTACAGTGGCAGGGAGGTTCCCGTTCCCCAATGATCCTGCGATCTGTTTTGGCAAGAGTAGCCCTACAGAGGATTGGCGACGAATCCTTAAGATACGCCTGGGAATATGGAACACATCTTACGAAGGCCACTTGCCAATGGCATATGGATAAAGATTGAATGGTACCACCCCACGGTATTTTGGAGGTAACCCCTCCACCGCCGTCGCAAAAATTTTCTCCCGTCGCATACAGAAAGGGGTTGAAATTATAAGCAAAAAACATCGGGAGAAACATTAGCAATCTCATTGATATAACAATTAAGGCGTCTGATGTAGAATAAGATATCATTGCACATACAAAAAATTATTCAACGATGATATGATTAGCAAAATTTATTGGCTGTTTATAGGAAATAATCTTAGGGCAATACGTCTGCCTTTGAATAATGGGCATAAGATCAATAAATTCCAGTCGCTTACTCATGATAAATGATTACGAATATGTTACAACCAGTTTTACCTTCCAATGTTTGTTGAAGTCGACACGAGGATCCGATCGTATCCTCCGTACTATTAATTTAGCTTGCCAAGGCATGTCTCTGCTCATGGCTCCTCCTTCCGCCACATTGAACTGTGAAGCCTTCTGATGAGAAAGAGAATCGTTCAATGCGTAACCGACGAGTTTTGGATTGAACATTTTTAATATATTAGGCAGCGTGAGGTATTCCCTCCACGTCGCCTCCCCTCCTAATGAAAAACACATGTTAGTTACAATAAAGTTGCAATATAACGCTGCCAAAAGTCAATGTGAACAAATTAATAAAATATGCATTTAAACAAAAATTTATATTCAACTTGAAAGGTGTGAATAAGATGATTTTTTAATGGTAACATACGGATAAGATGAAAGCTGTACATACCTCTAAATTTACCATGGCTCAAAGTTCTGTATTTTTACATTGTAGCTACAGTTAAACTACTACACATGTAACTATGAAAGTCGTAATTTGTAGACGCATACCTATTTTTCGTTATACACCATTGGGTCGGTTCATGAAGTAATTATAAGCGGTCATATATTAATTTTTCAGATTGAAGCCAGTGATTTGAATTTACAGATCGTTAAAACTTGTATTCACAAAGTGATTTTCGGATTAAATTGCACATGTTTTATCATTTAAAACTAAAAAAAATGTAAACGTAAACGTCGGTCGGTGTCATCAGGAAATGCCGAGCGGTGTTTCATCTTCCCTTGTCTCCTACAACAAGTCCTTTTCCCCAACGGTCCAGTCCGTTTCCTTTGCAGTCTCCGTTCCAACTGCCCATATTCAAAGCTTATTTTATCTGAAGTTCTGCAATCCTCAATATACACCATCTGGATGAGCATATTTTGTCTGCATCATATCTTAAGGGCTCCCAAACCATTAGCCAAACTACATCCACACGCACCTTACCAAACTCAATCTCCTCTCAATCATCAGTTTTATACAACCAGCTGGCTCTTCTGTCTTCATGCAACTGCTCACATCTGCGCTGACCCTTTTCAACTCCTCTGACCACCCCCTGCGTGGTCCAGACGAAAATAACTGTCTCTCCCAAGAATCGATCTCCCGGTATCGAGCTTTGTTTAAGGAAGCAAATTATTGTTGTATTTGTGAGCAATTTGTATCTGATTTTAAGGGCAATACGGAATTTTACGTCCCAAAATTACGAATGAGGTTCACGATCACACCATACAAATCTCACTTAATGTTTTTTCATTCCTCGTATGATCTGTTTGAATTATTTCTAAGACAGCCGTTCAAATATCATATAATTATTAGTTTTGAGTTTCTTGTAATGGAATTGGCATAATGATGCCTCGCTTTGTCCAATACTAAAGAGCTGAAACATTAAGTAAATAGGAAAATATTTTCATTTAAATTTGTTATTGTAGAAAAAACTTTCGTGCCAGTATAAAAGTTATATATATATATATATATATATATATATATATATATATATATGTATGTATATATAATTGCTATATTGTAAAATATTGCCACTTACCGTCATATATCAATAGACGTAAAACAGGAAATTAAATTTAAAAAAATTACTTACTCAGGTGTAAGTTTTAATAGTTAGGAAATATATTTGAGGTTGAGAAATTTTGGATGAAACTGTCAATTTCAGTAATTTTGCGAAACCGAAAAAATTTCACGATTTTAGAATGGAAGAAATGTTATAATCTAAATGGTTCTAGTTTATCCTGAATCCTACTCCGACTTTAAAATTAAATTTTTTGGTTAATAAATCAAGAGAGAGATTTACCACCCCGTGATCTGATAAGGATTTTATCAAAGAGCTACTGTTCCAGGATTCATGCACCGGTAGAAACATACCTCCGCTCCAAGACATTCCCCGGTTCTCGACGTACACTTGAAACACGTTGGTTGCCATGTTGCCGAAGCTTGCGGTAAGACTGTCGCCCATAGCCCCAACGACGTCAATGTCGCCGGGCCTGAGTCTGTGGACGCTCGTCGGAGGCGTCGGAGATCGACTTTCCCGCGTGGCGCAAGGGAAAGATCCTCCTCTTGGCTCCTGCACAGTCTGCAACACACCATACATCTTTGTTCTCCGGGGAGTTTACCTTCAATTTGTGCAGACCGCAATACTAGAGAACAATGAAGCAGGGTATCGATTGTGTGCGTGGAAAATAATAATTCTGGCATTACTATAAATTCCCGTTACAATTATTTTATTTTTAAACTTCTAATACCTCCAATTATACCACGCAGTTTGTTTTTAATGTTGCCGACTAAATTCAAAATTCGACTTAAAAGCTGATGCGAACTACTCAGTATCGTAAATCCTCCGTGAGCACCTTTCATTCGCTTTCCTGGCCAATTTTGAAATTTTGTCAACAAAAATTACAAAAGATGTACCTTGGTATTTGAAAAATAATTTAAAAGTTCGATAAATGCTGAAATATAACAGTATGAATTGTTTTGTGTATTTTCAGCATCTGATTAAGTTTTATGCTATGTATATTACTGTCATATTAAATGAGGTAGAGAATTTCATTATCACCAATCTGGTGTAACGGGACATTACATGCAAATGTTTAGTTAAAGAATACAGTCCGGTAAATAAATTTATATCTTATGTTATGAAAGATAAAACTATGTTAATCCAAAAGCACAACATTTAATTAGCCAGTTAAAGCGATCACGGCTCAATTTTTTTTCACTTGACGTCTAAAATCTTATTAGCACGAACGAGACTCGACCAATAATTATTTTAAATTGACGTTGTTTTTCCGACTTTCGTGTGTGGAAACATCAGCTACTGGACTGTAACAGAACTTAATACACCTACTTTTTGACGCCTCGCAGTATTTACGTTCTTCTCGTGGTCTCTGGGACTAGCCAGCATCAGGATCACTTCTCTGATTGTTTCGTAGAGTTGGATCGAATTGAATCTTTGCGGTGCAGCCTCCGTCGACGAGTCAAGACCACAGCCCAAGACCACGACACAGCAGACAACCAATTTCCAGGAGAAGCTCATTCTAAAACAAAAATACAATATTTTCTTAAGTCTATGCATATACATTTTAAATACATCCAATTATCAGAAAATGGTGTTTGGGAAAAGGATTAAAGAATAAAGTATCACGGTAAACTTGAAGATGCACCCAAAATGAAAGAGGATGGACACTATAACACCTTAAGAATTATACGGAATGTCAAGGTTTGAAATTTCATTGTAAAAAGAAAGTGTTTAATGTAGATCAAATTAAATTATTTAAATCTACTTGGGCACTTTAACCTGCAATAAAAAAAACTAACTTCAATACCAACTTCGTTAAAGCGTTTTTCGAATAACAAAGGCTTTCCTGGTGTATTTATTTAATAAATGTTTCTCTGTCTCTCATCCGGATCAATAGTTTACTAGAAGTCAACGTTTCTTCGATAATCAACATCGGCATCATCAGGTGAATCGTGTGCCGATAATGCAGAGAGAACATGAATACAAAAAAGAAGTTAAAATTCAAAGTCCAGTAGTGTTTAAACATATTAGTTTTAGAAAAACAAATTTTTGATTGGTCTAATATAAAAATTTGCAAATATTGTCCCAATTTAACGAGCGATATGTTGCAATATTAGGTCAAATGATTAGGCCTTTACGTAAAAAATGATACAAATATTTTAAATAGTATTAATGAATTATTGTTAAAGTAATGTTCTATATTTTTTTGTCTCCATTGCTCAACAGCCTTCACAGCTGTCATTTATTCCGCAAAATGTGTGCAAATCGCATATTTGAAAGTCATATACACCAATTCTCAGGTAAGTAATGTTATATAAATTTCTGTTTTACATACAAACGGTCACATTTAAAAAAAAAATTGTTTTCTTTGCTTTCTTAGATTACGAATTAATATTTTACACCAGAAGGGGTCCCAAAATTTACGCAAGAAACCTTGATTTTATAATTTTTAAATCGCTGTTAATAAATTTATGACTACCTGGTTGTTATTTCATTTATTAAAAATATCAGATAAATATAATTATTAAACACTTGTTATAAATCTATGCCACGTTTTCTGTGATGCGTGTAATATGAATTTTTCCTGCGCGTCCCAATATTTATATCGAGGATTTGAAATATCGTACAATTATCAAGTATTAATGTTCCAGCTCTGATCGTTGAATTACAAATTAAGATTAACGTTAATATGGAATCAAAATAATTATGGTCTATTGTTTTACAGGAAGTTTTTTGTACTTGTAGGTAAAGTTGTATCAATCGTGTCCGATACCTGCTGCGCGTCACGACATATTTATTGGAATATCCGTAATCACACGCTTTCCTACTGATACAAGATTGTTACGAGTGGTGTTTCTGTGACAACGTATAATTAGTATTGCTTCACGTTAAACTAAATTAAGATAGTATCATTGTTGACATGCTTGGTACTGTTTAGAATTCCATGAGAAATTACTTTAGACTAATTTTATCCCAAGGTTTTTCTTAACATGCCCCACATAAGTCTTACTAATGCTTCCCTATGTAATATAAACATATTTTTTATATTCATGAATTGAATTATTCCTTAAAGAATTCTAATTACAACTTTTGTGTCACGGTTCTTCAATAATAATAATTCTAAACTTAACAAATTCATATTTAAAATGAGGATACCAACAATTTTGTACAAGTTAAATCATAGCTGGCAATTTTTAAACTCTACTCGAGTTCTTTTTCGAATTGTCACCCTGATCAAAACAGAGTTTAAAAGCCTGTAATCACAAATTCTTCTTCCGGAGCTCATTGAAAATAAAAATTACTCTACATACCCAATGAACAGTTTCGGATATTTAAATGCTGCTGAAGACGTTGATAATTTCGTGTAGTAATACGGAAATCGCAATTCCGTGCCGCAGTAATGAATCACGAATTTGCATTCTGTTTATTATTATACCGTGCACAGGTTGGACATTCGCCGTTGTTTCGTCCTTGAGACATATCGCGTGGAAATATATTAGCATGTCCTTACACGTACGTGGCTGCTTATACTGCAAAGCAGGTAAGTTTTGGCTCACTCGCCTTTTCAAACCATTCACAAAGAACTTTCGTTTTCCTGTGCAATGTAGCGCTAGGTTCAGAAAGACTCGAATACTGTTGAATCACTTTCTATAACTTTTGCGAAATTTAAGGACATATATGTAAGACTTTGATCGATGTGTCCTATAGCTTCACTAACTTTCCTTATTAATTCGGTTTCCACACACCTGAGAGAATTTTTTTTCCAACTCGGGCTAAAGAGAATGTGTGGGTTTTAAGTCGCGACGCTAGACCCGCAGAAAATTGGTGGCTTCGCGTTACGCTGCTGCCTCGGTCTAAACTCTGTTTGAACTGGTTTCGGAGGGGTTTTTATGCAGATCATGTGGTCTGAACTGAAGCACTTATTTGTTCCCCGCCTTCTTAAAGTGAGTTTCCACTTTCGTTATTCAGTCTTGCTACGACCATCTTGGAGTGAGGGAGGTTTCTGAGTACTCTATACTCAGTCTAGTTCTTTTTATGATGAACTGTATCTCTAACTTTATAGAACTTTATGATTCATGTCTCTGGAAGGTACTTAGATACCAAGAACCCCACGTTATCGACTTTCCTATTTTCATTTCCTTTCGACACTGAAGAAGATACGGCGCTGGATTTTCCTCCTACATGATTCTTCTAAGACTGTTCATTTCCGTGACTTAGCTAGAACTAAATTTCCGTAATATCCTGCTTATTTTGATCTCTCAGTTTTAGCAGGTACAAAATATTACAAATGAGACACGTGACGAAGTAAATATAAATAAGGACGAAATATTTTCTGATAAATGAGTCTTCTGAACTTTGACCTTACAAGAAGACATTCATAGTCCTTGTAACACAACACGCTTATCCCACTCCTTATATTTATGTTTAAATCTATCATCACACAATTTACTAAGTTCTCTGGACCAATTTGCTAAATATGATGTATGAGGAACTTGGTTTACACAACGACGTGGCAAACAAAATCTTGAGGCCTACGTCGTACATATATCGCTTTAAAATTTGTATAGAAATATAATTGTACCTCTCTTCAAACTAAAATGAAATATTTTGGAAACAACTCTCGACTTTTCTCTGCAAGACAAACTTGATAGTGTGTTAATAACGACGTGGTTCCACTTTTATGAGCAATATTTATTTTGTAATAAAACTTAGGTTATTGTTCGACTCTACACCTGATAAATTATCTACTTCAGTTTATTTTATACAATTAGTACATTTAATAAGAATAGATTATTGGTTTGGGCTCAAAGAGTAAAATTTTATGGTAAAAAGGACTGTTGATGAGTAGAAAAAACCAAAAACAGTCTCCAAGTTTATAACTTTATTAAATAAATAGTAGGAAGCTTTCAACTCTTGGTTATAATCATCCTGAATGAACAGTAATTATTTAATAAAGTTATAAACTTGGAGACTGTTTTTGGTTTTTTCTTCTTATAAGAGTAAAATTTTATTTAGAAAAGACGGCGTAACATTATTCAGCTAATAAGAAAAATTATAATAAATCTGTCCAAAAACCATGGTTATCAAGGATATTGCATTAAAAGAAGAAAATTTGGTCTTTGGACAAAACAGGAAAAAATGATTTTTGAGGTGAGCTGAAATTTAATTTTTGAGCTCTAGGAGGATTAAATGAGAATTGGAGCTCTTCAATGGGTAACGCCTTTAGGGAAATAAAATATTATATATATATATTGTAATGCCAATTAATTAGGACATTAATTGTTTGAACATAAAAATTTAAATTGTTTGAGAAATCTATTATTGCGGCAGGAGCTTACCGACAATGTAGTTTAGCTCTGTTGCTTTGTCGGAAGGTCAAAATGGCGTATGCGCGCTAAAACTCGAGACGAGGATAGTTCAATAGGTGACGAGAATTTAACAGAGTTGGTTGGTGCCTGGACATTTCGGAGGACGGAACAAGTGATACTTGAGCAGAGACTAGCCGTCGTTTATTGTATTACTATTAAACAAAGTTGTGAGTTGAGGACAAAGTAAAAAATTCACGAAAGAATTACATCGAAAATTACTAAGTAAAAGCAGTTTTACGTCCATAGCCAGCCAGAAATAGTAAAATTGCTGTTTAAGTCAAAAGCAGTAAAGACTAGCAAATCTACAAACCACAGAATTCACCTAAGGCAAGCAGTCACTAGATTACTGACAAAAGGGAGGATCATCCGAGTTCCTGACATCCTATAAGTTTTGACTAGAATCAGTGTAAAATCTGTGAATCTTAGAATCAGTGTAAAATCTCGCAATAGTGTTTTTCGATAACGAAAGGTATGCTGGAACCAACTGGACAGATGTGAGTAACAAATTACGAAATTATTATTTATGTAAACTTAATTAAAAGATAGAAGTCAGATTTCGTTCTAGTTTAAATTTTTAATCAGAGTTAATCTTTTTACTTTTTAATTTCGCTCTATTTTAATTGTCAAGTTAATTTCCTTTTCTTTTAGTCGACGTATTGTTTAGGTAAATGTGATTGGTTGTTAATAAGTTTTTAAACATAATTGTTGTGTCCATTATCAAACCAAGTGAAGACCCTGAGAATTTAATATTTTAAATTTGTAATTGTTTTAAATTATTGCCACAAAATAAATAAATATTTGTAAATTTTAATAATTCTTTTATTTAATTAACGACCTTAATTGATTACTACAATATACTTAATGATAGAAGGAATTGAATATTCTGCGCGGTAAAGTTTAAAAGGACGAAAGAGGGAAGTTCTTGAAACATTTTTGAAAGTAAATGATAGTCTGAACCGCATGCCTCAGAACATCAGTAATATTTTCAATTATTTACAAATATAAAAGCAAATAACATCGTTAACAAAGTTTAATGATAAGACTGTCCCAACAGTTATTCGAAACTTAAGTTAGGAGAGATTTTATCACTCATCCTAAGGACTTAAGGCAGGAAACGGAGTGTTTATATTACGTATGTGGTACTTCCTGTTCGACTCAAGGGCGCTAATTTCAGTTATCTGCATTTCCAGGCTTTTGTGTTCCTCCGAAACTATTCTTCGAAACGTTGCGAATTCAAGAGAACTTATAAATATCTGGAGCGTGTTCCTTCAGTCAGGTGAACCACGTTATATTACGAGACTCGTTGTTTTGATTGTTATAAATGCATTTTAGGTATTCAATTGTCTGATTGAAGAGGAAGATAAGGTTAAAAAATGGGGAGATGAAAGGAAAGCAGTAGGTATATAAGAGCCTATTTTCCTCATCTTTTCTTCCTCTTTACTGAGAAAATTGAATATCCGAAAAATACTTGTGACAACATTACCTCACTGTTGCCAACAAATTTCAAAACGTCGCCTTTGAGTTCAACGAAGCAGTTAAATAAAGTCAATAAAGTAAAGCAACATGTTTATGAATCAATCGCTGAATCAGACAGGTTTCACAAGTGTTCGTTAGAAGTTCATGTGACACCTGTGGGAACTTGTCATACAGACCTGCGCCATTCTGAGCACGTGGAAAAAATACCCAGAAATCCGTGCGCAGTCAGTTTCAATAGAAATCGATGAAAAGTGATGAATTTCGTGAAACCTTTGAAGCAGCAGCAATAAAAAATAAATAATGCGTCATCTTTCAATATAAGTGAGAAAAAATATCAAAAGATTAATATACTTTATTGCATTTCGACTTCGCTTAAAACTAAATGATTTTTGAGACGTTACACTTAATCTAATACTTTGATACATGAATATAGAAATAGTATTTATTATTTATATTAGATCAGGCCTATTTTTTTTGTAATATTGTAAGCTCTTTAAAGGATCAAAGTTGTATCTTGAAATTTTTAGCGCCGTGAACCATTTTGCGCTTATTTTAAGACGCATTCATTTATGAATTTCTTTATTTGCTCACGAAATTTTCAGGAACGTAACTATTATAATAACTTCCAAAGAATCTAAAGTATTGACGGTGTAATTGTAAAGGCAGTAAGGCCAACGTCACTAGCGTTGGCGTGACTCAGGACGTGGATCCGCGAAAGTGTTCTAGACCCAGCAGACATTAACGCAGACTTCTGATGTTTTTTATATCATATATTACTTTAATATTCACTTAATGGATAATTAATTCAACAATACATTTAATGACAAAAATAATAAAATACTACTAATCAATTTTTCAAATAAATTGAGTACCTTAAAATAAATTAAATAAAAAATGATAATGTTTAAACATTTAAAATAATTATTTGTTACAAACTTATTTTAAAAATGTGCATTTAAACTAACTGTTCTGAAGTTAAATTTGTATATTTTAGGTACAGTATGTAGCATTTAAAAACAATGCGGAATGCACAGTCATTCTTAAAAATATTTTAACACGAATGTTGTACAGGTGGAGCAAAAGTTTTTAGATTTTTCGGATGTGAATTTGTTTTACACAACATTTATGATGGCGACAGTAACAATTTTTTCATTTAAATTACTGTTGCACATTTAAAGCGTATTTACAAAGATTCTTGCGATTGTTTACCTTAAAAATCTTCTGTTTTGACACTTCTACGTGTAGAATATTTCTTCTATAAGGAAGTGTATAAAATTTTATTTCCCTTAAAAACGAAGTCCAATAAAGAGTTCTTATACTCATTTGCAAGGTACTTAACATGACCTTTTCTAGAAGTTAGAAAATTAAATTTCCACTCACCTTACAAATCATTGTAGATTTTGCCTCTTTTGCCCCAAAACGTAATATTTCTCTTTTAATGTAATATCCTTGTCATCGCCACGGTTTTGTCCAGATTTAATACATTCTTTCTCAGGTTATTTGCCGAATAATATTGACGCCTTGATTTATTAATGATATTTTACTCTGAGAAAAATGCTGTAATAAATTCCTATTAAAATACAATTTTATTTAAATTAAAAAAAATAATCTGGAGTGTCAAACTTAACAATATCGTAATTTTTAATTTAAGTTAAATATAAGCCGGAAACACGTCGTTATTAACAAACTACTCATTTTTTCTTGCAATGGTTCCGAAATACTGAAAGTTGTTTTCTAAATGGTTTCATTTAGTTTCTAGCGTGGAAGTGAATTTTATAAAAGTTGTAAAGCCAGTTATGTACGAGGAGCAAAATACTTGGCCTCTAGTTGGCGTTTGCCTCGACGTTGTGTAAACCGGAGCTTGTAATAATAACATTTTTAGGCAATTGGTCCAGAGACACTTAGAAAATGTGTGAATGATAGATTTAAACAAAAAGCGAAGGTCATGTGGAGTGAGATAAGCAGGTAAGATAACAGGGTTAAGGAAATGGCATCTCGTTGGCTTGCGAGGTCATGCATGCTCAGAACTCAAGACCGTTCTCTTTTGTCTTGCCCCAGTTTGCTTTGTGGTTTACGAAATATAACGATATAACGTCAGTGGATCGGTAAAAAAATCAATCGGTCTGTAACTGCCTCGTAGACGCGAATTAAATTGGAAAACAAAGGCAATTTTGTTTGCTTAAATCTAACATCAGCATCGCAAAAATAAGCCAAATCTTTTTATTAGCCATATCTATTTAACAAATTGTAAAAATGAGACAATAAATTCATTTTTTTACTGCTTTAATTTGGATTACAGGGAGGATTCTAGCATTCTTATGGTATTACTAGACTTTGATTATACATATTTTTTAACGATTGAATATTTGTGGAAAATCTGGTGACTTAGAACCTTTTAAACGAGTAAACTTTATTTGGTTCATTGGTGTGAACTTTCACTTCGTCGTTGTTAAATCATAGATACACAAGAAAAAAAGATATAATGTAACTAAAAAAAATTTAACAGTTTAAGTATTAAATAATTGTTGATATTTTAAATTTATTTTAATGCATAGTCGGTAATAAGCCTATAATTTAAGTAAAGTATATGTCATATGCAAATTTAAAGCATAAGGTCTTAATTAATCTGTCTTAAAATAAAATTTAAATAAAAATAAATGTTCCCGCGATTAAATGTCAGAACAGAAACACTCTCTCCTGGACTGTAAGAAAATTGGTAGACCTTCCCCTGTTAAGATAGATTAAAAATTACTACTAATGAATAAAAAGTATCTGAAAATAAATCTTGTGTCATCGATCCAATTTCGAAGGATTTAAATGAAAGACGACAGTTACAAGATGTGTCCGAACTAAAACCAGTTGATGAAATTCTCGAAGTTATTAAACAAAAATTAAACTGTGTTTTTTTTGTTTTGTTTTTCACATTAAATATCAGTCTTAGTAAAATCACATAAAATTATTGATTTGACAAAAATAAATTCCATTTTAAGATGAATGAAAAATGCCATAAAAACCATGCATTTACGTAAGATTTATTGGAGGATTTAACATCGTCAACGTCTACTACATACGATTGAAATTGAATATTTATAAATAAACGACAGTCAATTTGATATGCGGCCACAACAGTCAAGGGAGAAAGTCCTGACTATCAAAAGTTTGTTAAACTTCAACCTGAAGAGGCCGCAAAGTTATCCAGGAAACATTGTTTATTTTTACATAAATTAAGATCGTTTTTCTTAATTTAAATTGGCTGTTGTTTATATATATATATATCATTATGAATTCGAATATTGTAAAAAAATTTCGGGAGGATAAGAAAATGTTACAGGTGTTGGTAATAAGCAATAAAATATTACTTTTTAGTGATTTTCGACTAATTTAAAAGTGATTGAATTAAAGAACTAGTAGACAAATTCTTAATTTAAATAGAAACTTAATAAACTTAATGTAAAAACTTTGTCGAAGGTAAAGAAAATAATGTAGAAATTTCAGAATTTAATTAAATAAGTAATTGTTGCAATTTATTGTTGACAGATGTTATAGTCGAAAGCTGGTATCTAAATATTTTGACGATTTATTAAAAATAAATTTTTGAAGACATGTTTGGGTTTCATTATTTAAATTGTTTTGTGAAAGTAATAAATTGTTTTAGATTATTTAATTTAAAATAATATAATTTGACTATTATATTTCATAAACCACGCTTCTAGTTAAAAGAAAAAAATTGAAATTAAAATTCTATGTATTATTGATGATTAATAAGCCGTAAGGTTAAATAGTTTGAAAACTTACAATGTATTTTAAATGTGATTAAGAATTTTTTTAAAACAGTGCATATGTTATGGACACAGTCACCTCAAAAAATTTTAAATTTGAGTAAATAACATGAATAATTATTTTATAAAGATGAATTAATAATGTATATATTTTACTTGAATGAGAAAAATTTGTGTATTGGACTTATTACAAAAAAAACGATTTCATCGTCAATTTTTTTTTATAAACGCAACAATGCAAAGCCTGTTTTGAAAATTCATTTTATGATCCTAAAGTCAAGGTTTTTTTTCTATTCTCATCGTTGCTTGAGAAAACGCGAGACTGGGAGAGCACACTGCTTCATCTGAAGCACCGTGAAGGTTGATAATCATGCAATGCCAAGACCTTGCACGCAACTCAGCATTCATGAGATATTACAACGCTCTCGTAGCTATTACGAAGCAACCTAGAATTATTCAGCAGCATAACTTCCTCCCCGGAAGAAGGAGAGCAAATGTCAGTTGCATAATTTGTTGTAGATTAAGATTTTTTTTTTGAGGAGAGGACGCAAATTGGTTAATTAGTTTGTACGTTATGGCCTGTCGGATGTTAGTGGCACGTGACCTGAAAGGAGATCTTTCCTAGACTTTGAACTCCATAAAATTCCAGAAATTCATGAAACGACGGATTTTTGTAGGAATTGACACCACTAAAATTTTGGAACAACTTTAGTATCAATGTGTTTTCTTAGAGAAAAATCTTGTCGTAACCGTGATCGATATTTTCAGTGGTCTTAAACCACCCTACTAGCATTTTGTATGTCTAAGTCATAGACGTGTGCCACCTGTGAGGATAACCAGTCTTTAACTGCTTCTTTCACCTCTTCACCTCTGGGGGCACGTGAGAAACCCACGTCTCGCCTCCTTGTGACAAACTTCTCTAAAAATCGATCACCTTTCCTATGATACCGGTCTAATAAAATCAAGACCACAAGCTACTATTTTCATCTGTTTCTAAAAATTTCCAATTTCACAAAATGTGCGCACGTTGGATTCCCAGCCTGCTTACTGAGGAACTCCAACTGAAAATAATGGCTTGTGGCCCTGATTTTTTTTACTGATCAGTTTTTACCGTAGAGATGGCGAGGTGAAAGAAGCAGTTACAGACTGGTTATCATCACAGGCGACACGCGTCTATGACTTAAGCATACGGTATGACAAATGTTTTTTTAAAAAATATGGAAACTATGTAGAAAAATAGAGAATCGAGTAAAGAAATTAAATGAAAAAATCTGCGATAATTTATATTTTAAAAGAAATCGGACCTTACTTTCGGAATAACTCACATAAATTCGCGATTCAAGTTCCCGTATTCCACGAAAAATTCGTGTGACTGAACGAGAGTTGTCAGAATTCGTTACATGACTTCGATAATTATGGTCCATAAAATGGAAACTACAGAGGTATAAGTATCCTTAATACTGCATACAAAATTTATAGCAGAATAATTATTACCAGGCTACCTCTGATTGTGTTTTATTAGAAGAACAGGCCGGCTTCAGGAGAGGAAGATCATGTATTGACGATGTTTTTATATTAAAACAAATGATACAGAAACGAATATAATTTAAGCTGGAAACACATGTAGCATTTGTGGACTATGGATATGCATTCGATCGTGTTAATACAGATATGTTATGGTCAATTATGGAAAGAAGAGGATCTCCTAAACATTTAATAGAAGTTACTCAGAGCTTATATAGGAACACCAGGATTGTGATAGATCAGAAATTACCATTAATCACGGTGTAAGGCAGGATTGCAGTATGTCAGCAACTCTGTTTAACTTATGCATAGATGATCTGGTAAGGAAATGGAAGGAAGATAATGTAGCACCAGGCATAAAACTGGGACACACTGAATATCTAAACACATTGCTATTCGCCGATGACCAGGTTATTATCCAAGATAATGAGGATTAACTACAAATGGCGGTTTATAAGTTACACCAACGGAGTAAAATATATAACCTGAAAATTTCAATAAGTGAAACAAAAACCACTGCGCTCTTAAGGAAACAATCCAATAAGAACAAAAATTGTCGTAGAAGGGAAAACACTCGAACAGGTGTCCCATCTCCAATATTTAGGATGTGAAATAACATTTGAAGAGGATAAAGATATCACAAATAAAATATACATTTTTCAGAGGATATGTGGGACAATAAGAAGAACGTTAAAAGGTAAAACCAGAAAAGAAACACAAATTAAATTTTATAAATTGATGGCAGTTCCTAAAATGCTGTACGGGTCAGACAAATAGAGGCAGCTGAAATTAAATTTCTTAGAGCAGTGAAGGGGTGTAGAAGGATGAGTAAAATAACGAGTACTTCCATAAGTGTTCTGACGATCACAGATAAGTTAACAGGGTATAAATAAAGGTGAAGAGAGCGTATATTGCGAATGAAGACAGATTTCGAAAACAAGTGCTGCAATATAAACCATGAAGCGAAAGGAGTGTTTGAAGAATAAGGTTCAGATGGTGAGGTGAAGCCGGAACAGGCTAAAAGCGTAATCCTGGAAAGAAGAAGAAGAAGAAAATGGAAATAGCAAGAAAATAATTAATATCAGAATACAGATCCAAAACAGGAAACACGAAACGTGAACGTGGTTAAAACTGCAGAAATAAATCTTTGAATGAGACCTACAAGTTGTATTCTTTGAACTTAATTAACATGCTTGAATAAATTAGCCTTGACCACTGAGGATCAGGGGCACTCTACTCACGCATGAATGCTGCAGATAAATGACTCCGGTACTTGGAAATAAAAATACATATTGTGTATATACAGTTGATATGTAATTGATAGTTATCCGGTGGAAACTACAATAATCAAACAAAACAATCTTTGAAATATAATTTACTACGAATACAAAAAAAAGAACACTTAAGTGACTACAATAAATTACTGCATCATTTTAAAGGACTATAAAACTTCATTTTTAACAGCACAATATTTTTTTTTATTTTCAAACTATTATCTGTTCGGAAGGAAAGTGTCTAATAAAATTACAGGAAAATAATTTTAGTTTCTAAGCGAGATTTTTTGTAAGTTCTTTGTTTTCTCTGCTTGATTTTCTGATATTGATAAAGTAATAAAGACGACCTTAATCATGTAAAATGCGTTTTTAATCATTTTTCTAGAAGTGTTGGTGTAATGAGAAACTCTGGTACTGGCATTCTCATTTTCGATTTTTTTTATAATAAACTAAGCACATTACTTGATTCAATCATGTTGTTTTATTTTAAAATTGTACCCTCAAATATAATTTGCACACCATTAGGTAATAGTAAATATTACACATTTATAAACGAAGCAGTAATAATTAAGTGGAAAACTCCTTTTTAAGCATAAATTTTTCGAAATGTACGTTACCGGAAACGTAATTAACACTATAAGTTTATAATTAAATTAATTATGATAATTATAAAGATTTCTGGGTTATTATTCATTTATCTTAATTTGCTGCTTGAAGTTTAGAAAAGAGTGATAAAGCCTTGGAGGTTTCAAGGATGCTTCGAATCTCGTGAGTTGTTTTAGCCTGACGAAGGTGTTGTTAAATTAAGGACGTAACAATTAAGGGGCAGCAGTAAAGTTAATGGTGCCATTTCAAAACTGTTGCAATTCAGACACAAGTTTTATTGGCTTTTTTAGCCTGAAAAACTCCTTACAATTTTTAATTTAGTTAAAAATATTCAGTAGAAATCTCATTTATCATGTGTTTTAAAATAATGTAACAAACATGTCGTTCCTGGAAAGTCTTACGTAAATGGAAAAATCACAGGTGAAACTAGTTTAAAGAATGATATATATATTCTGACTATTTAAGACAAATTATCAAGGAAGCCTGCGGAAGGAAGCCTGTGAGAGGATTCTCTCGCAGGTGAACATTCCCAGGGAGTTCTGGCGGAGGCTACCTTTGTGGATGCCTTCACATCTCTCTGGTTTTTTTGAACTAAGGTTCCCACATGCCGAGGCACCTCGGTCTGTTTTGAGAGGTGTATGTTCCGGGGACACAGACCTTGGGCATACGGTAAGAGTTGTCCGCTATTCTTATTGGAATAGTCGGCCAGTTGCCTCCTAAACCGGTCAAGGCACGGCGAGGGAAAGCTGCGACCCCACAGCTAACCCCTCTCACGCCATCGGAAGGGCGTGGGACAAGTACCAAATGCCCGACCTACCTGATGCAAGTATTTCTAGGGTTTTCCCTGCATCACTTTTAGGCGAATTGCCGGGTAGGATCCTTAAACCAAGGCCCGGGGGCCCTAGTTAACCCTTGGCTACCTTCCTATACCTTTTCGCATCCTCCCTTTTAAATCCTTATACTATGCTATAAGAGGGGAGTTGCCACCATGTGGATTACCCTATACATAGCCTGTCTACACCATAAAAAAAGACAAATTATAAATAAACAACAGCCATTTGAAGCCAAATAAAGATGTTTACTGACAATTACACTACGTTACCTCTTCAGGTTATAAATTCTATAAGTAAATCAAACGAGCAATACGTCAAAAATAATTTAATACATTACGTTCATTTTGGAACTTTAGCAGGTGTAATGCAATATAATGAATAAGAAAGATAGCCAATTCAGACAAAAAAGTGTTAATATAAATAACACTCAACGTTTCTGGAATCCTTGTCCATTTATTGATGAATATAAATAAATTTAAAGATTTTTTTTATATCACTATTATATCAAAGAATTTTTAGCACAATTCTGGAAATATAAATAATTTTTATAAGCGTTTCGTTACTTTCATCTTTTAGTTTTATTTATTTGTCATTTATTGAAATTACATACTATTGCAGGAGATAAATTGTAAGTAATAAATTTATATAATTGTATTATAGCTTCTTTGATATCATGTTTATTTTAATTTCTTTAAATTTTTGTATATTCATCAATATTCTTTAGTTACCAGAAAGGGAACGAAACATGTTATTTTGTATTAATTTGTCTCTGACGTATTGGCCGTTTTATTTATTTATTCATTATAAGTTTAAATTAACGTCCATGACCAATATACAAAAAATAGAAACGGGTATTTTATACAATTTATTTTCGGTCCGCTTAACGCAGAAAATAATTCATAGATTTAAAGAATGGTGTGAAGAAATACGTTGTCATATTTTATCTTTTTAATATATTTTGGACCTTCTGTAACTATTCTAATGTATAATGTACAAGGAACTAATATTAAAGATTGACTATTCCACTGAATTATCCGAATGAGCAAAAACAATTCAGTTATTTCAACATTTCTGAGGATGATTACAACAAAAAATTAGATAATTTATTCTACCAGTATAATTATAGTAACAAGTTTAATAAAGGTTTCATGGAGTTTCAATATAATAGCTGTTTCGCGTCAGTTTCAAGAAATTGAGAAACTTGTTAAAAAAAAATTGTTTTCGGTATTTATCTGCAATATATTAGAAACTAAAATGGCATATTTTATTAACAATCAAGAGAGTTATTATTCCAAAATTTTGATATGAAGATATTTTATTACTTTAACTTTCCTATTATGAATTATTCATATTTTAATACGTATCAGCCAAGGAACAGTTGTCATTGTTATTCGAGAAGTGTACAATGTTGCCTCGGTACCTGTAATTTTTTTTTTCAGTGTGTTTTGTGAAATTGCGAATTTTGGTTCCAATTAAGATTAGTGACGTCCTCTTCTCAGAATTCTAGAATAAATTGTAACAAGGAAGGAAAGCGAGGCGGAGGGATCCTAGTGGGAAATACCATGGCTGGAAATTTAGATGCGGACGTACATTCAATGGGGGAGGGGGGGGGGGAATCACTGACCACAAATTTCGCGGAGCTTCATTAATATTTGAACGCATCGCCATCGGAATGTAGAAATGTGGCCAGTCACTGGGACTCAAGTCGTTCAACTGTCCCTTTTCGTAATGGCACCAAAAGAGTTACCAGTACAGAGAAACTAGAATCCATGACGAATGTAAAATACTTGCCTTAAGTATTCGTATTAACACATTAATATACAAAAATTATTTTCTAAATAACTAAATGATATTTGAACAATGAACCTCTCGTATGAATAAATACGGATTGAGAAGAAATCAACATTTGAATGGCTGTTGCCGCCATAAAACATAACTTGTACATGATATATAGCGGGAATAGATATGATCATCAAAACTCAACCAGATTTACTTTGCTTTAGTCTAATTTATCGACATTTCCTCTTAATTATTATTTGGGTTTCTAAGCATAGTCAGAAGCAAGGTTAAAAGAGTCGATTAAGAGTTACGACAGTGACATAAATAGGTACACGTTTATTCGTCAATGAGGACACGTTTGACGATCTCACCACTAAACTGAGGCCCCAACTAGTTTCCCTTCCCAGACGGCAGGCTATTGTTAATATATTTCGCTGTGGTTTACCGCAGCAACGTAACAATCAATCTGCGGTTGTCGGTCTTTTGTGATGATATCGTTCTTAAGTGTTGCGACATCTGCGTCTTTGCAGCTTACGAAAGAAAACTCTATGCTGTTAATGGGGCGAAACAGCGATTTATAAGTACATTTAAAAGAATAAATTTGTGAATAAAAACACAGCTATACATTGACTTTAAAACGTTATCGACGTTATATTGTGTCAGAAACATCGTAATAATACTCAATTCCGTAAAAAATACGAAAAAAATTTTTTTTAGTAATACTTCATATACTTTTCTATCGCTTATGATATATTTGGAGGAATATCGATTCTCATTAAATATGTAAAACCGACAATTACATACATAAATCCACTTCACATTAAAAACATTATACTGGTTAAAAACATTTCATTAACCATTTATTATGTTAATGTAAAAACAGTCATAATTTTTATGTAAATATTTATTGTGACTATTGAGAAAACTAGTAAATAAACAGCCAATTTTAAGTCATAAAAAAATAATTTATTAAATTAACAATTATTCATCGCTTTATTTGCTTAATTTTCAGTCAGAAAGTTTCTGTGCATCAATTTTTTTTAAAAACTTAAACCCGATGAGGTCGCAAATTAATCTATAAAACGTTGTTAATTTAATAAATTATTTTTTGCTGACTTAAAATTTGTCATTTTTATTTCAAAATTGTAAGATTGTCAAAAGAATGAGATTTATTCCCTTTAGGACATAATCGTCTGCAAAAAAATATCCGGACAGGACGATAACTCACTTTTTAGTTAAACTAACTATTTTGGAATAATAATTATGACTATTTTCACTTGGAAACTTGATAATAAAAAGGTTTTAACTAACTAAATTAAGTTATGGGTCTCTTCAAGGTTTATTGTATGTAGAATAATTAGTTTTGTTCGAGAGGAAAATAATTAGTCTGCCTTCATAACCTCGGTTATAGGTCTGTTAAAACAAAGAGGAACCATTAAAATGACAATTGTTAGCTCAAAATAAAAAAGTGATGTTTAATAAAAGTCTCTGTAAAAATATTACAATTACAAAGTTTAAAAGCGAAATTCACTTGCGCCAGTTTATACACAAAAATGGAGAATAATGGTGAATATTTTTTTTTCTATCTCCCACTCGAATATTGATTGGGTTCTCATTTTTAACTTCCTCCTCTGCGAAATACGTAACTCATTTCCTCCTGTTTATAAAAAAAAAAAATTATCTGCCACTTTTTACTGTGTTTTCTGCTAATTATATTTTTATTTTAGCGGAAATTATTATACGAAATCAGCAGGAAACATCACGAAGAAAATAGCACGTAATAAGTGTATATAGTTTCCTATGAAAAGTCTATGAATTACTGTATCTCTCGCAACATAAATATAGACATTTAATTATTTTCATGTAAGGCTACAAATTTAATGTTCCTCAATCGTCTGCGAGGGTTATTCTCTCGCAGGCAGTACCTGCGAGGGATGTTCTCTCGCAGGCAGAACCTTGTAGGAGAGACACGAAGGAGCTACATTTGGGGATGCCTTTTCGTCTCCGTTTTTGAACTAAGGTTCCCACAAACCGAGGCACCTCGGCCTGATCTGAGAGGTGTATGTTCCGGGGTCACAGACCTTAGGCAAACGGTAAGAGTTGTCAGCTATTCCCATTGGAATAGTCGGCCAGCTGCCTCCTAAACTGGTCGAGGCACGGAGAAGGGAATGCTGCGTCCCCACGGCAAACTCCTCTCCCGCTATCGGAAGGGCGTGGGACAAGATCCCAATGCCCGACCTACCTGATGCAGGTTTTTTTATGGTTTGTCCTGCATTTCTTTAGGCGAATGCCGGGTAGGATCCTTAAAATATAGCCCGGGGGCCCTAGTTAACCCTTGGATACCTTCCTCTACCCTTCCACATCCCCCCTTTCAAATCCCTTTCCTATGCTATAAGAGGGGAGTTGCCACTATGTGGATTACCCTATACATAGCCTGTCTACACCCAAAAAAAAAAATAATAATGTTCTAATGAAGCAAGAGATTATGACGATTTACAATTACAGTTATTGTGTTTATATTCTATATGATGAAATAACAGTCATACACTTTTTGATATACGAACAATTAATCTCTCAAAAATGGTACTCGGAAACTAATTACTACGTGCGTTTAATCTATGATAAATTACCTTACAAGTTAACATTTGATAGCATTATCTATTAATAATGAATAACTTCTCAGTTGCGTGTCAACTCATTCAATATCTTGTTAAAAGTGAGGGGGGAAATAGATAGGAAACCTTCACTCCATTTCACTACGATCGTCTGTGGACCTTGGCCTCCTTCAACACAGACATGCCGCGTTTTCTGCCTTCACCACGTGTGTATAATATTTCTCCTTCCATCCTTAACATAGCTCATAAGTATTAAAACACGAATTAATAAAGCTTAATTTTCACTAATTGTGAGCCTGCTGATTTTGCCTTCTATTAGGAATCCGTGAAGAACACCAGGTAACAGTAAATCAAGATTGTTCGACTGGGAGTCTAACTTCGATCCAACTTTACGAAGATCATGAATAAGTACAAGAGTGTTTGGATTCAGTACAAGATATTTTATTTGCGTTAATACAGGACTTTCCTGATCGTTTCCTTAATAGTAGAAATTATTTTCCCTGCACAAGTGTTGAATATTATGCATTGTAAAATATTCTTTTTAGTAACGTGTATACATTTTTATGCTCATTTCTTTTCTTCTTTCATATACGGACTGAAGTTACAATAAAAGTTTAGAATTCTCGTCTATCAGCTTCGTCGTCGTGCTTTGTTGTGCTACTCTGTATTTGGGGGGGGGGGGGGTATTACATTTATTTTGCAGCGATTATTTTTCTTCAAACAATCTCGTCAATTAGTCCCCAGAAAAGGCAAAATGAATACCTATAAAGAGTCGCTAATGCCCTGAAATGTCGATGCGACTGTAAATAAATAAGAATATTATTATATTCTAATCTTAGTTATATTGCACTAAAAAAGATGGTATTAAAGATTAGCCTTCCGTTTAAGTAAATAAAAATTATGTTTATAATATCCATAATCATAACACCAGGGAGAAGGAATTTGTTTTTTATTGAGCATCTGAATCTAAGAAGTACTAAAAATTCGATGTTTGATAGAGGTTCAATATTATATAATGAGTTGTCTGAAGCTGTAAATAATACGAATAGTTTAAATGTATTTTAATAAATTATTGTTAGAGATAAAAAATAGTGATATGTAAATAGTTGCATTTAAGCATATGAAATTAGCTTTAAGCTAAATAAATAAATTTAACAAAAATTAAATGTACAACGTTTGGTCCTCTTTTTAGGACCACTTCAGTTTTAATAATTTTGTAATATAACTAATGTATAAAATGTAGAGGCAAGGTTATGCTGTCTTGCCTATTGCATCTAGAATCTTGTTAACAGTAAAATTTTTGTTAAATAAATATAATATTCTGACCGGAGGCCGTATATTTATTTATATTATTATTGCGAGATGTTTTTTCATCATTATTAGGATTCCATAGTTTCTAGTTATAGGATGAGATACGCTACATATATATATATATATATATATATATATTCTGACAATTGAGAAAACTAATAAATAAAGAAACATCAGCCAATTTTAAGTCA
Source organism: Zhengitettix transpicula (assembly GCA_037074705.1). Classification (NCBI taxonomy): domain Eukaryota; kingdom Metazoa; phylum Arthropoda; class Insecta; order Orthoptera; family Tetrigidae; genus Zhengitettix; species Zhengitettix transpicula. The sequence goes on from CM073596.1 coordinate 29,212,160, forward strand.
GAAAAAATAATTTATTAATGTAAAATTACTTAACGTTTCATCGCTTATTTTGATAAGTTTTTCTCTGATGACCAGAAAAAAATGGTACATTTTGGCCTCGGCAGTAGGCAGTGAAAGACCTGCCTATCAAAAATATTTTAATTTAATATTTAAAATGTAAATATTTTACAAACTGATGAGGTCGCGATGAAACTTTTAATTTTACGTTAGTAAATTATTTTTTCTTACTAAAAATAGGCTGTTGTTTATTTATTTATTTAAAAGTTAATACAGTTTTCCTTCTTAGTTAATATCTATTTTCAGGTATATTTCTACTGTTTTCTTTTTGAGGCAAAAATAATATATTATATATATTATCTTTTTCAAAATTTATCGTCGATTAATATCAGTGTATATACATATATGTATTTTTAAAAAAGACGCTATATCTCGCAAACTGTTGTATATATCGACGTAAAAGCAACGGAATCGTGTTCTGCGTGTTCGATTCCATGAGAAATGAGAACTTGTTCAAGTATTTTACGGATAATTAACGTGTTAATCATATATTGTCCTTTTCAAAATTTATATTCAATTAATATAATTCTAGATACATATATATGTATATATATATATATATATATATATTATAATATAAATACTGTCCTTACGTCTAGTTTATTTATTTAAAATAATTATATTTATTTATTGTAATGTCATGTTACCCCACCGGTAAGAATGTCCAATTATAGATTAAATAAATACATACATACTTAATTTCATTTATGACGAATAGTATTTTTCAACCCAGAAATAATGTAACTAATAAAATCTATATCAAGTAACGCAACGACACTACTTTGTATTGTAGACATTTCGATTTTTCCCCGTAGTATAATCGTAGTATGCCTACGATTATTTTCTGATAAAATTCTCATGTAAAACGACACCTGGACTGGAAACGTGATTTCACACATTTTTAATTCATTACAAATCAAGTTTTTGAAGGAAGAAGACGACTTCCAATAGTGAAGCGAGTGCGCGTGGATACAGCCACTTTTCCGACGTTCTCTCCTGTAATATCGACGCTGAAGAGACTTAACTCTGTAGAATATCTCGCTACGGTGGTATCTAGACGACCTTCTGTTGCCACTGAATGCCGCCATTTATGTCATCATTAGTCACAAGGCTGAGACTGATCGTTTAACCGCCTATTTAAAAACCTGCCCCACAAAATTGATGGGAGGAAGCTTTCAATATGGTACAAAACAAAATGTACACGCTATTAAGGATGGAGTTCGATCAACAGGAAAGTCGTTTTTCCCTCCGAACGGATAGAAGTTTGAATAGTATAGAATAAATTCATTTTCCATAGATCTTCATTAGAAGCAAAGCTCCAAGGATGTCATCCATTTCAGATTGAATTTGACCTATATCTAATTAATTACTTAATTTACATAATAATCACGTATAATAAGGTAATATAACAGCTTCATTCTAAATAAAAAGATTAAAATTTAATGTTCAGATTATAAAAGCTATAAGATTATTTTCAATAAATTCATGCCAACTATTCTAATCACTTAATTAATATTAATATTTTATGTATAAATACAATTATTTTACAAAACTCATTAGGAGGGGTTGAGTAGAAATTTTTTAAGTAACAAATGTCGTTTATAATACTAGTTGCGTAAATTATAGTTTGTTATATAGAGAAAACGAAAACCTCATTACACTACACGGACAAAAGAAACTGTCAATTTCAAGCTCACAACGAGCAAAATAAATATTATTAGAAAACTGCCATAATTTTAATCATTGGTTTATTTTGAAAACAACTCAATATTGTACAAGATACCTTATTGCAACAGAATAATTATTCCAGAAATTGTACTTATTTAAAAACAAACACTGTCAACAAATTAAATGGTCTTATTGTAAGTGCCTTGGTACATCTGCTTCGTAAACTTTGGTTTATAGATATTTTCTTTCCCTGTCATTCAGTATTTAATATCCAAAGTAGTGACGAAACATCCGATTATTTGTAAAAACAAATATTTATAGCTTTATATTTTTATATATATTATTTGATTGTTTCTCAAATTTATTTACACTTTAAAGGTCTTGTAATTAATTATAATATTTAAATCAGACATTAAATCGACATGTTTTTGTATTATAAATAATTATGACATGTTAAAATTATGATAAATAAAAACTGGCCAATCAACTATTGGGATATATTAGAAGAATATGTAAACATTTTTATTCTATTGGTACTTTTATAATTCTATATTTAATTTTAATTAAACCTATATTTGCAGCATGGTGTGGCTTCCTTATACTCAAGTGAATTTTGATAAAATTGAAACTGTACAACAAATTTTTCAGAACAATATAAGACTGGAAGATCCTTATTTACATATTAAATGTGAATATATCTCTTGTATTCGAAAAATCTGGAATTACATCTGATTTTGAATTTATTTATAAAATATGTAATGATATGATTGATGCTCCAGATTTATTAAAATCATTAAATTTAATACTTCCTTGTACACAAATTCAAGACAGAGAAACGTGTTTGTGAGAAAATATTATAAATCTAATTATAAACAGAATTATCCGTTAAGCAGAATTGGTAAAATGGTTAATGAATATGATATGGACTTGTATAACCTGAATTATTGTCATTAATGAAATTTTTATATAAAAATATTTATATTTGTAAATAATTGTGGAAGTTTGTTATTCATTATATTAAAAATATACTGTATATTATATATTATTTCTGAAAATTGGACTTTATGTCCGTTTAGTTAAAATAAATGTCAGAAAAGTTTAATAATCGATAAAGCAATTGATGCTATAAAAATATTTTGTCACGACATTTTGTTAGGACTTCATATGGATACTAATTGTTAAAAATAGATGTAAGGTCTCAATTATTAATATGAGAACAAAAAAGTCTTGAATGAAGTAAATTGTTATTGTATATTGTATAAAATTATCTTCCATTAATATTTTCCAAAAATGAAAATATTAACAAATATGGATTTTGAGATGCCAGGTTGTTCGGATGATATATATTAATACAATGTACTTAAATTGATCATTGTCTAAAATATAATTGGTCGGGTCAAAGTGATTTTAAGGAAAATAAAAAATTGTTTTGGGAGATGCAGTTGAAAGATTCTTCGACAAAATAAACAGTTTGGGAAATTGTATTTTATTATTTCTGGGACTGATATAAAGGTAATATTCAATTAATAACCAGAAATTTAATTTTACCAGTTACAATATTTTCCTTACAAAACGCCTAATTTAGCTTCATTCATGATCCCTGAAAGAGAAAACTTTAATTGTCAAGAATTTAGGAAGATGAAAACAAATATAAAGTACAAGTAATTTTATTTCAGAATACAGTAAACATACATGCCAGAAATTCGCATACTGTCATTACGTGTTTTTTTTGGAACAAAGGAACCATTATCCGGTCAAATCCGTCCTCACAAAACACTCAATAATCAATTACGTTTTACAGTGTTGGTCCCCTGAGATTTGACAATAATTGGTATTAATTCTGAATCTTCCACATAGATATAAAATTTTTAAACAAAGTTAGTACGTCTTTGAGTTTGTCACCTGATTTGGGTGGTCGGATCAAATTGATTTCTTGTGACTCTTACGTTTTTTAAACACCTGAAGAAAGCTACAACGATCACAAAATTTAATTTTGGCCGTTATTTGGTTACCACGTTATCTAATTAGTATCTTTCATACTATATAATTTCAAAGGTTGTGTGATCATTACTTCTACTATTTAAGTAATATGAATGCGAGACGGAACGTTCGTCCTTTAATGCAACTCCCTCTTTCTCCTTAATTTACGAATTACATGAGAATTATCTAATTAGTGACCCGCAATAACCTACTTCTTGTCATGCTGATTTCACCGGCCTTCCAATTTGCATATCACATTTAAGTGCATGCATTCTTGCTGTCCTCTCGAAATCAGCAAGGTCTGAAAGAGGTGAGGTCTCCGAGATCGAAGGACTTGGTTGCACGGGTTGACTTTCTCATTACGAGCAGTGTTGAATAACGGGAAATAAGAAAGCACTTACCATATTGACATAACTTTATTTTTTCAAGATAACTATCGTGCTTATTTTCAAACAGAAATCGCGTTGTATGCCATACAACTTAGTTTTTTTTCCATCAGACGTAAAGTTGGTCGGCTCTGCAATAATTATAATAAAATTCATCACATGTTTTCATATGGTTAGTTTTTCTACGACTACTCTTCCACAACCAAATTACAAAATAGGAACCTAAAGTTGTTACCCGGTCTTCATCAACTGTCGGTAAAAATTTCCCGGTCACCCTATGTATTATATTTAATTGATAAGTGATATTTTTTGTATATATATATATATATATATATATATATATATATATATATATATTGTAGCAATAGTTAATTAGGCCATTAATTGTTTGAACATAAAATTTGAATTGTTTGATAAATCCATTATAGCGGTCTGATCGAACAAAGCAACAATGGAGAAGCGAGCTTGCTTGCTTGATTTGTCGAAAAGTCAAAAATGGCGTATGCGCGCTCAAACTCGAGAGAACTAGGATAGTTAGTTGGTCGTTGTGGTCTGGATTGTACAGAGGTCAGACATCGTCGAGCATAGTATAATAAAGTTGGTTAATCATTGGAGAATAGAAGCGGCCGACGATGAAAACGTTGCAGAGAACGATCTTTATAAAATTGAGCAGAGTAAAACATTCACCAAGATATTGTAAAGTAATACCAGTTTCGTCAAAATAGAACTTTGTACAATCTTCGTGGAGGAATTGTTGCTGAATAACATTGGTAAATTATTGTGTAGCAGAGCAATCAACGGAATACAGCCAATCTTGCCAAATTTTAAAGTGAAGTGTAGAATCAGTGAAAACCAAGGCCTGATATTAAATAATTAAAGAGTGTAAAAGTGTCCGAAGGAGGTAAAATTGATTGTTCTAGTACCAGACAGACGGTTTGTAAGTAACATAATTTTGAATAATATTGTAAACGCAAATTAAAGAATAAAGTCAGATTTCGCTCCCTTTTAATTGTCAATCAAAGTTAAATTCTTTACTTTTTAATTTCTTTCATTCTATCGACATATTGTTTAGGTAAATTGTGAACTGTTTTGTTAATAAGATTTTAAATCAATTTATTTTGTGTTCATTATCAAACCCAGTAAAGGCCCTAAGAGGTCAGATCTCAAATCTTGTTTGTAATTATCTTTTATTGCCACAAAATAAAATAAATAATTTTTGTTTGTTAATTGTTTAAACATTTCATAAAAAAGCCAACCTTTTGTTCATTACAATACACACACACACACACACACACACACACATATATATATATATATATATATATATATATATATATATATATATATATTGTAGCGTTGGACCTTTCGTTTCTCGACTCAATTTCTAATACGGGCGCCAGATAATATTTTGGAATGAAATTAACAAAACAATTTTATTTGTAATGAATTAATTTCTCGAGCCATGAAACATTCAACATCTGCAGGCCGTGGTTATTTATAAAATTTTTATATTATTACACTACGGGGACCTCCGTCAGTGCCACTCTCGGACACCGACAAATACAAAAAATCGAGAATGCAACATAACCATGTTACAATAAATATATATATATATATATATGTTTGTGTATGTATAATTAATATTGTAACTTACTATAAAAGAATCACAACAGTAGAGTGATGGATTGTAACCGGGGAAAAAAAGCAATAATATTTCAAACGGTTAAGATGAAAATATGTACGATGTCAGACGAAATTATATCATTAAGCATAAGCAAATTACGAACTCATAACTTTGTATTTTGCGAAAGCTGTGAAACATTTTCTTCGTCAATATAGTTGTTCTTTTACGTAGATTGTATGTAATGTCACGGACTTACATAGTGCCGCACTCTATTGAGCTCGTGGATTAACAAACATTTTCTCCAGAGAATAAACCTTTGGGCACATGCATAATTATTCAAAATTGTTTAAACATGATTATGTTTTATTGGGCAGTAAAAATATTATTATTTAGATTATTCGGGTGTTTCATTGTCTTGGAGTAGAACGGTGAGAAAGAAGAAGAGAAATGAAACAAAACAAAAACGGCAATAAAGACGCAGTTTAAAGAGATGACGTGAAAGATCGTCTAAGAATACCAGATCAAAGATGTAGAGATTTAATCCAAGCGAAGATAACAAGAAAAACAGAAATAAAGAGGCAGTGTGCGAGAAAAAGTGAAAAATGGTCAAGAAAATAAGAGGAAAGAAAAAAAGACAAGAAAATGGAACAAAAAACGATATGAAAGAGGCCGTTTAAAGAGATGACCTGAAAGATCGTCTAGAATACCAGATCAAAGATGTAGAGATTTAATCCAAGCGAAATAAACAAGAAAACAGAAAGAAACAGGCAGTGTGCAAGAAAAATTGCGAAAAGGCAAAGAAAAGAGAAAAAAGCAATCAAAAACGGCATTGAAAAGGCAGGTTAAAGAGATGACGTGAAAGATCGTCTAGAACACCTGAACTAGATGTATAGATTTACTCCAAGCGAAATAAACAAGAAAAACAGAAAGAGGCAGTGGGAAAGAAAAAGGCAAAAGGGAAAATAAAAGGAAAAAAAGAAAAGCAAAGAAAACAAAAAACGGCTGTCGCAGTATATAGATTCGGAATAGAAGATTGGAGTAATAGAAACCCGTTTTTATATCTTTCTAGCTGTTTTTTCTTTTCTTTTCTTTTCTTCGTCTCTTTTCTTTGTCTTTTCCCCATATTCTTGCACACTGCCTCTATTTTTCAGTTTTTCTTCGCTTGGAGTAAATCTCTACATTTTTGTTCTGATCTTCTAGACAATCTTTCACATCCCCTCTTTAACCTGCCACTTTATTAATTTCCTTTTTTTCACTTTTTCTATCACACCTTTCTATTCCAGGACAATGGAATACCCGAATAATCTAAATAATAATGTTAGCTCACCACTGTCAAAAAAATTTCAAATCTTGATTAACCATAAAAATAGTTACCGATAGTGGCGAAGCGCCACGATAGTACATTCACGTGAATTTCCGTGACCACGGACCATACTTCCGATACTCTCTGACTGACATGGGTAGTTGGTCTCTCAGGACGTATAATCAAAATTCGAATACATTAAATAACATGTGCTGAAAGTATCGCCATTGATAAATCTACTCAGGCTCAGAATTATTTGACCACTTTTAAGCTAAGCGGAAACAAAATAGAACATTTTAACGCTTCTATTTTTAGATTGGACTTAAAAAATTATATATTTTTTTTATCATGAGTGAGGATGGTCAGCCGGACCCTGTACTTGGGTCCTCTAGTATCAAGACAGTTAAGAAGAAGAAGAAACTAAATATTTTTCCTTCATATTATACTATAATTAGATTATTTGCGGTGTTTTTGCGATTCACTGTTCATCGTACAAGAAGAGAATAGTCAAACTATTCAAATACAGGACGTTTCAGAATGAATGTATTTTCACGTAAAACTGCAATCCTGCGAGTATTAGTGGGAAAGTTTGAAAATTATTGCTGTCGGACATTACCTTGATCTCAAAGCCTCCGTCGGCAGACTAAACTCAGATCGTTCGCTCCCACTGTCTTAATATTGCTTGAATGAGGACACTTAACGAACTTCATTTCGGGAAAACAAAGGAGTAAGGACAGGGCGTTGGGAAATTTGGTCGTGTTTACATGTAACTCATCTATTGCACATCACTCATGCATGTTGTTCCAGAAACGGGGAAAAGGATGCGGAAGGTCAAACGTAGCGCGAGGTGCTAATGGCAGCAAATGACGGGAGAAAACGAGAGTATTTAACGAACAATAACTGTGAATTGTAAATTAGTAAATACGTGAATAACAAAACATCTATTCTTTTGTTGTATAACCAGGTCAAGGTTTACGAAGTGAAAATTATCTTAGCAGCGTTATACAATTAATTGAAAACTGTGAAAAAAATTTTCTTTCTGGAACCTATATCAATTTGAGATGAGAATAATTTTTTAAAAAATATTGTTTATGTTTTTAGAGTATCAGGCTACATGAGGGTAATCAACATGGGGGAAACTCCCCTTTAATAGCATAGCAAGGAAGCTGAAACAGTGGATGCGGAGGGGTAGAGGAAGGTAGCCAAGGGTTGACTAGAGCCCCGGTCTATAGTTTAAGGATCCTACCCGGTAATTCGCTTAAAAGCGATGCAGGGAAAACCCTAAAAAAACCTGCATCAGGTAGGTCGGGTATTCGGTACTTTTCCCACTCCATTCCGACGGCGGGGTCGCAGCTTTATCCTCTCCGTGCCTTGACCAGTTTAGGAGGCAGCTTGCCGACTATTCCAATCGGAATAGTGGACAAATATTTTGGTACGCCTCAAGGTCTGCGACCCCGGAACATAAACCTTTCAAAACGGACTTTTTTTTTAGGGCAACAAGCTACATGAGGGTAATCCACGTTGGGAAACTCCCCTTTAATAGCATAGGAAGGGATTTGAAAGGGGGGGATGCGGAAAGGTATAGGAAGGTAGCCAAGGGTTAACTAGGGCCCCCGAGCTATATTTTAAGGATCCTACCCGGTAATTCGCTTAAAAGCGATGCAGGGAAAACCCTAGAAAAACCTGCATCAGGTAGGTCGGGCATTGGGTACTCTTTCCCACGCCCTTCCGATAGCGGGAGAGGAGTTTTCTGTGGGGACGCAGCATTCCCTTCTCCGAGCCTCGACCAGTTTAGGAGGCAGCTGGCCGACTATTCCAATGGCCAACAAATTAGTCAGAAATATATTGTAATAAAGTAAAAAATTATATAATATTTTTAAAATAAAAATTGTCACGACTCTATTGAGACTTCTAGTATTTTACATTTTCTCGTCTGAATGGATTCCAAAAACGAACGATCATCATTTTAAATTTTATTTAATTACATTTTATTAAATTTATTTATGACAAATTTGGCTCGTTTCTTCATTTATAATTAAATGAAGACAGATAAACAGTACTATTAAAATAATTAAGTCTACTGCATTTCCGTCATTTTACTACGATACGTATATTTTAAAGGCGAGAGTTTTGTAGTTACTGTTTTGCTATTTAAAGTCACTGAACTAGTTGACGTCACAATCTGAAATAATTAAGTGGAACTAAACAACAAATTATATTGCTGAGGTATGATTGGAGATAATGGACTTGTGTCTATAATTTCTGGGATCCAAGTATTGTTACACACCAGATTACTTTAATTAATGTTTTCATCGTAAATAAAAATCTTAACAGATACGCTATTACGATAACGCGCTACAAAACAAAATTCAATTGTAAAAATAATCTGTGGAAATAAAGGAAAATATAGAAACGTTTCTATTAAAAATTAACAAAAAGAAAAGAAACAGCTAATAAAAAGAAAAATATTCTGACAAAATAAATACAACACTAACATTTGACTTTAAACTTGTTTATTTCTTCAGGTGTTATAATTGTAAGGTTTATCGGCTCCTTCATTATTGGTTAATAAAAGAGAATATTCATATAAAAATAAAGGTATATTAGTAATCCTCAAATTTTGTAATCTTAATAATTAAAATGTAAAATACTTCAAGAGAAAATGTACTGACACTGGAGCGCTCTACAAAATCTGAAACTATTTCTTTATATTCGTTAATTCCTGGTTTAATTACTTAATTTAAAGAATAAATAATATACATTATTTTTAAATCCTGTATGAACTAGAAATGCTGCATTATTGCCAGTCTGTTTTAAATCCAATGTCATCAGATAATATCTGAAGGTTGAAATCTAATAAATAGTATTGCCAGTAACCTGAGCAACTCAACGAAAAACAAACAAATAATAAAGCCATCAAAAGCCCAAGGACGCAGTTGGAGAAACCAACGACTGAGTCTAAAACCGCCGAAAGAGTAAACAGATTGAAATTGAAAGATTCTATTTTTAAATGTATATGACAGAATTCATTCGTTCGAGTATAAAAACAGCTTCTAAGATTTTTACCACATGAACTGGTGATAAATTACAAAATTTGGTATTAAATTGCATATTTTTTAATCGTAAGAGAATTTGTTTTTAGAAAATATAATCTTATTGACTTGTTTAAATGTTGTGGCAATCAGAAAAATTTTAAAAATTCCTATAATTTAGTTAACAATTTCTGAGGAAACTAAAAAAAAATTTATTAACAAAATTAATGGTTTAGATTGTAATTCTTGTTATATCGAGCAAACAAATCGATGTCTAAGATCTAGAACTAATGCAAATAGAAATAATTTGAAATTTAACGTCCAAAATTATTCAGTTGTGTCCAAACATATTTATTTTTTTTAAAATAAACAGTTTCTTTTGGAGAAACGAAAAGATTGTAGAAGAAGAATGTAAATATTATAAAAGTTGATGAGTTAAATGTTGTATTTTAGATCTAATGTTCCTGACATTAATTTAAAAAATTATTGATTTTTAAATTATTTAAAAATATTGATCTATAGATCTCAATAATAGACAATCATAAATTGAATTTATAATTTTCGTGTCATTTTTAAAATTACTGGTCGAAACGTTAGATCTAAATTGCAACATTTCACTGATCAATCTTGATAATTTTTACATTATCCATCTAAAATCTTTTCCATGTTCCAATAGAATTTATTATATAATCTTTGTTTCATCTAAAATTTTCTTATAATAAATTGTAACACTTTCAATTACATTTCTATATAAATGTATTATAAATGTTCATTTATGTGAGATTTTGTTACTTAATTTTTTTTAGATTATAAAATGTAATTAAACACCTGAAGACGTCCCAATAAGGAACGAAACTTTATATTTAATGTCTGTTTTGAATAGAATTTTTTTTAAAAAATTCTTTCTAATATATATTTTTAATTTAAAAATAAAGTCTGATTAGTATAATTGTCAAGTGATAAGAGGTTATATTACGCGATTATTACGTGGATTCAGTTATTAATTAAAAAATATAAGTCCAAAACAATGAAAATGTACGAGTCTTCCACATCCTAACAGCTTCTCATGAGAATCTATGAAAAAAAAATTCTATTATTTTCTATTCAAGTATTAAAAATATACTTATATATTTTGAGTGTGAAATGAAGCGCACGAACTTGAATTCTTTTTTTTAAAAGGGGGGGGGGGTGTAGACACGCTATGTATAGGGTAATCCATATAGTGGCAACTCCCCTCTTATAGCATAGGAAAGGGATTTGAAAGGGGGGATGCGGAAGGGTAGAGGAAGGTATCCAAGGGTTACTAGGGCCCCCGGGCTATATTTTAAGGATCCTACCCGGCATTCGCCTAAAGGAAATGCAGGACAAACCTTAGAAAAACCTGCATCGGGTAGGTCGGGCATTGGATACTTGTCCCACGCCCTTCCGATAGCGGGAGAGGAGTTTGCTGTGGGGACGGAGCATTCCCTTCTCCGTTCCTCGACCAGTTTATAAGGCAGCTGGCCGACTATTCCAATGGGAATAGCGAACAACTCTTACCGTATGCCCAAGGTCTGCGACCCCGGAACATACACCTCTCAATACAGGCCGAGGTGCCTCGGTTTGTGGGAACCTTAGTTCAAAAATGGAGATGAAAAGGCATACCCAAAGGTAGCCCCTTCGTATCTCTCCTAAAAGGTTCTGCCTGCGAGAGAAAATCCCTCGCAGGTTACCTGCGAGAGAATCCTCTCCTTTTCGCTCCGCCGACTAATTCAGTTTAGTAACAGAAATATATATATCACGAAAACCTTTCAGCTGCGACCCCACAGCGAACCACTCTCCCGCCATCGGAAGAGCGTGGGACAAGTACCAAATGCCCGACCTACCTGATGCAGGTTTCTCTAAGGTTTTCCCTGCATCACTTTTAGGCGAATGCCGGGTAGGATCCTTAAACTATAGCCCGGGGACCTTATTTAACACTTGGATACCTTGCTCCACACTTCCGCATCCCCCCTTTTATATATGCTATTAAAGGGGAGTTACCAACATGTGGATTACCCTCATGTGTTACCCTAAAAAAACTGATGATTGTTGCAATGATTAGAATTTTTAAAGTACAGGGATTGCCACAATATTCATTAAAATTCTGCCTTAATGGAAATGACCTTACATACACAGCAAACGTTTTGTTATTATTTTTTTTTTAATTCAATCTGAACAAGGAAATTTATCTAATAAATAGTTCTGAGAAGTTCTTCGATTGCGCACGGATTGTGACACACTTGTGAATTGAATATCTTCATGGCTAACGCAATTTTTTTTCCTTATTCCAACGTTCCGAGTGTTGTCATTAGTCAGCTTCCTACAAGTATAATTTTAATACGTATTCACTCATTTGTAAGTATCATCGATAAAGGTTGTGTCTTTCTTACATAACGCTTTACAAATAAGCCGCAGGTGTAGAACATTAAAAAGGATCGAAGGTTTTGCCGGCTGGATAAGTAAATCTTTGGGGTCCGGGTCAAGACGTTTCGGTGTCTTACTCTTTAGTCGCGGCTGAAGTTTTCTTTGGCCCGATTTGAAATCAAAGAACTACGTATCTAAAAATACGGATTTCAGTTTAATGAAAGACGAACCTTATATATTCGTATAATTTGCAATTACTTCCTGCTAGTGGACCAATATTTGTAAAATAAAAAAAAACAAGTATTTCAGATATCACATAAAGGCAAGATATATTTACCCCCATGGCATCAATTTTACACACTATGATATAATTTCAAAGAAATATTCAGTTAATCGGTATAAATTATATATGTGTGAAGACCAGGCTACGTTTATAAATTATTTTTATTATTTTATTTTCTCCAGTAAAGAAGATAAAGGGAGGAATCTAGGATATGTAAATATGGGGCGAGGGGGAAAAAAATTTTCTGCCAAAAACGGCCGTTTAAGACTGGCTAAAAAGAGTGTATGAAAACGAGTAATTTGTAAGATATATGAAATTAAAAAATCCTAAAATTCTTAAAGACGACAGAGGGTGTGACGTCAGAACTAGGCAACGTTGCACACCTCGGTGACTATTGGTGACGTCACACGAAGACATCACACCCGGTAATTTGTAATTAAGCCTATCTTCGTAAGTATATGTTTCCGCAAAAAAAAAGTTATTTAATAAATCGACTTGTAAATGTGGTTTAGAATGGCTGATATTTTAATCGTTTCCATTTCCATTTGTTCGATATTAGCCGAATATAAACAACACAGAAATTTTTCACATGTACAACATTAAAAAATTTATTAGACTGAACTCGAGAAATTACTTTAGTGTTAGACGGAGCTCTTTTTTTCAGTTACGAACTTGATATACTCTTAAATATAGGGATTAAAATTATGGAGACGCGTTTTGAATATCTGTAGCTACACGTTGCACGATCGTACATTACAAAATTTCTAGTGTGCATTACCTGCTTGACTTGACGTTGTAAATTCTGTGGATACTTAGCTGTACTACTTTAACAACAAATTTCAGGTCTAGTGTCCGTTTAAAGTCAGTGGTTTGCTTAACTTGCAATGAAAATAATCTAGTGCGTGAGTTTTAACAATTCCCCCACATACAATTAACGTTATGTCATTCGACTCACGGTAATAGTAAACAGGGATATTTCTTTCCATTTTTATTAGAAGCAACAATACTTATAAATCAGGTTTAACTCAACTGCGGTCAGTGGAATCTGGTGCAGCACTTCTGTTTGTCAATCAGCGTAACGATGGGAAGTTAAATTGTTGAAAGATAAATTAGTAGGTCCTAATTTTTTGTTAGTTGACGAGAGTTTTAGAGTTGTTCCGATTTCATTCTACTCGCTCCAATGTAGAATTCTGGCTTTACACCTTTTAATAAACATGTTGGAAAATTGTAATTAAATGTTTTCATGCAAGTTATTAACAAATATGTGAGGTGTTGACTTTATGTACTGTAGGATTACCATTATTCTGAGAAAAATGTTACAATTAATATTAAACGTAGGTCATCAATATTTTTCAATTCTATTAAAATGAGAAAAATGTTCACTTTTTCTACATTCAATCAGAAAAATATATTCGTATATTTCTGACAAATACTAACATCTTAAATATATTCTTTAAGCAGTGGAATACGTCAGACATATTTTCCGTATTCCTTAAATTGTTTTATGGATGGTCTCAGTCTTTACAGTAAAATAAATTAGCCTTTTTAAAATTCACGCATTGAATAAATAGCGTGTATATATATTTTTTAAAAAAACTTGCGTTAAATGTTTCGAAAGGCGAATAGTTTAAATAGATAGCATTTTCAACCCTTATCAATGATTCGATCAAAGACTTCGGGGGAAAAAAAATATTATTTAACTTTATTCTTAACGATTTATATACATCCTAAGACGTTTAACATGAAGAAAAGAACTGTTCATTGAACAAGAGAAAGAAAATACAGCTCAAGAGACAACGAGCATAAATAAAGTATTATGAATGTTGAGCTAACGGTTCGGAATTTGAGGAGACTGCAAGCTGATAACGTTCTTCTCTCTCTACAAGACAGGAAAGAACACGTGAATATATCGATTACAGGTCCAAATGCCCGTGGTTGTTAGTACTTTAATTCACTTTAGAAGGTTTATAGAGAACTGCCGAAATAAACGAGTAAAATGCTGAAGAATTTATTTAAGATGTAATTTTAAGCCATTCTGCGATTAAAACACGTAAAACACAGGACAGACCATTTTAGTGTTAATTTTCAGTGATTTCAGGAATCTCGTCCCCTTTTGTTGTTTCTAAAATAATTATTTTCATAGTCGTAACAACACTAGAAGTAATCGCGCAACGGACAATTAACACAGATCAACAGGTATATCATTTTTGTATAATATTCTAAGAACATTTGTAGTGCTGATGATCGTCGAGTAATAAAGTTCCGGTATTATCAGCCACAATGAATGAGCAAATAGACTAACAGAAAAAATAAGCAAAAAGCCGTATGTAAATTTTATAAAAAAATAATTTACTGAACTACGAATAAAACTACTGTATTGACTGTTGTGTTATTATCAATAAATCGTTAACTATAATTTTTTTCAAAACGGTAAAATTTGTTATTTAATAATTAACCTGGAAGCTGTCCGGGAGTTTTCTCACTATTTAAAATGCAGGAATTGTTTTCACTTTTATTACGACTACATTTCAATTAATGTTTATTTTTGTGTTAAAATTGGCAGATCGTCCAACAACGAGGGCACCATTCGGGAGTATTATGCAAAGATCTGAGAAATCACTCTGTATGCAGGCGACACAGCACTCACGTACCTCGACACTTGTACCGGTGTTCCCTTTCTCTCCGTCTCTCTCTCTCTCTCTTTAAAAGTAAATCACTGCAGCTGGTCGTGGACTTGCGTACCTGCTCCAGTCGGCGAGACGTTGAGAAGTTCACTGAGCTGCCTGAGCTGGGTCCCACTCATGGGCAAGGCCTTCGACCTTGAGGCAGGCGAATATCCGCAAAACCATGCTATCCCCGCCGCTAGAAACACCTCAAAGCCACATCAACCACCCAACAAAAACAACAGCTATAATTAGCTCTCGTCCAACTTGATGGAGTGCCGACCATTCATTACCTGTTGATGCCCAAACATGTCCGATCTGCGGCCTACATCACGTTGAATCCCATTTCATTTTACATTTCTGACCCGTCAAGGCGAAACAACAACAAAAGAGCATTTTGTTCCACATTACCTACACCATCCTTCCCATAGATTGTAATTCATTCCTCAACAAATATTTCAACTTATATTTTATCTTAAAAATCCAAAAAATAGTCACAACCATTTTATTATATCTGTTGTACTATTGTCACATATTATTTGGATATTAATTAATATATGTTAAAATACTTGTTAATGTCACATATCTTTATACATATCTTTAACAGAATTAAACTTAATTTTTTTTTCAGTAGGTCTAACGTAAACACATGGGATCGATCCTTATTTTTGAATATTTGTAATTGTATTTTGGTACTTATGAAACAATATAACATTGGATTACAGTCACTCTCTCTTTATAAGTCGAGGGCGGAAATTTAATTTAATCACATGTCTAAACATCTGTGGTTGTTGGTCTGTACCCTATTGGAATAGTCGGCCAGCTGCCTCCTAAACCGGTCAGGGCACGGCGAGCGGAAAGCTGCGACTCTACAGCTAACCCCTCTCACGCCATCGGAAGGGCGTGGGACAAGTAGCCAATACCCGACCTACCTGATGCAGGTTTTTCTAGGGTTTTCCCTGCATTACTTTTAGGCGAATGCCGGGTAGGATCCTTAAACTATAACCCATGGGGACCTAGTTAACCCTTGGCTACCTTCCTCTACCCTTCCGCATCCCCCTTTTCAAATCCCTTCCTATGCTATTAAAGGGGAGTTGCCACCATTTGGATTACTCTCATGTAGTTTGTTACCCCCAAAAAAATCCTTTCAAATCCCTTCCTATGCTATTAAAAGGGAATTTCCACCATGTGGATTACTCTCATGTAGGCTGTTACACACACAAAAGAAGCTGTCGATCCTAACAGGAGAGTAGGAGAGGATGTCTTCATCTCTCTCTCTGCTTTTGAACTGAGGTTCCCAATGGTTGAGACACCTGGGTAAGTTTTGCACCTGAGTCGCAGACGTCGGGGCTACGGAAAGGGTTGTCTGCTGTTGCTGTTGGAACAGACGGACAGCTGTCGAGGCATGGAGACGGGAAGGCTGCACAGAAAACCCCACCCCAGTCACCGGAAGGGCGTGGGACAAGCACCAGGTGCCCGACCTACCTGACGCAAGTTTCTATATTTAATTTAAATTTCTCTCCCTTCCGTTTAATCACTATCTAATCCCTTCCTAACCTATTACAGGGTAGCTGTCACTATAAAAAAATTATTTCGCCAACAAATTGACTATTATGCATATGGATCAAACTAGCGTTCAAAACCCATAATTAATAACGGTCAATTTTTTAAAATTGATCTACATATCTCATACACTGCACGGGATGGCTTTATTCATGAAAATAGCTTTCAATATCTAATGTATATAATGGTTTGAGTATATTAGATATAAGTTTCTGGTTGTTTCGTAGTTGACAGTTATTGTGAGCAAATAAAAATGTATGCAGCATGTAATGTAATTAATAAATTCAAAAAATTAGCTGATAGAAGTGAGTAATTGGAAAGAATGTTGACGTTCAGAATAAGAGTCAACAGGTACTGACGGACTTTCCAGGCAGTAAAAAAATGTTATTTATATATTAATAATTATTTAACTTCCGAAAGTATGATAAAACTGTTAAGATCAAGTTCGTCGACACGTCTTTAAGAAGACTAAAATATATTAAAGAAGAGTGGGTGATGAAAGTATTGCAGAAACTCTTTTAATTGAAGGAGGTCGTCTCAAAGCTTTATTCAACTGGTTGAAAGAGAACGAAATTGTTTTCGAAGATGTTATCTGGACGAAAAACAAAGAACAGGGGCATGAAATCATTCTGCGGTTGAATGATAATCTAAAAAGGTAACTGATGTCAAAAAAACTGGTTTCAAATGCGGAACTCACAATTTTATTTTTGGAATCAGCCGTGGAGAAAGTAAAAAGATATTGCCACAAAATACGTTGAAAATATATAGAATTTGTTTAAAATACGATATGTTGAGTCCTGAAGATCCACAAACATCTCTCAACTCTTTGATCCGCACACCGAATATTTAAAAGCGTTAAAATTCCAAGTTGATATGAATAAGAAAATTAAAGATTTGGTTAATAGTTTTACATCTAGAGACATATTAATTTCTTCCCTTAATGTCATGAACTCTGCGGTAAATTAAAGAACCAAACAGGTCGTTGATGGGAATAATTTCGAACTGATTCAGAATCTAATACATATTAATAATCAGACTGCACTATTTTCATGAAACAAATTGAAATGACGTACGAAGAGTAATTGCACTGTGATTACATTGTTGCAATGTGACGTGAGGCAGGCTGCATCCAGGTTGCGAAACGACTGGTCTTGTATCATCACTTATCCCGAGGAACAGGTTTTGGACTTGTTTCCAGTGTGTTTTGAGAAACAGTGCTCTTGATACTGGTCCAAGAAAATACTTTTAATCCGAGGGTCAAGTTCAAGGATTCCCAACAATTTCCTACAATGACTCCCTAGTCCAGTTTTGTTTCGCAATAGACCACCTAACTTTTTTTATGATTCATAAATAGCACCACGATTAAAGTTGCATTTGTAAGGACACTCCAGTAACTAACATGACAAATATATATTTTATTAAACAATTTTTTCAATATTACTGTCATGTAATTATAATATAATTTTTATTTAAGAAACTTAATGATTTGTTGATGATTTTCTATAATAATTTTTGTATTATACGTAGAATTATTTATAATAATCACAAATAAACTTGTTATATACAATTTAATAATTTCTAGTTTTTCTTAATTAATTGTTTTCGAGACTAAATTCTGCGTCAAACATGTAAGATCTACTAAAAAAAACGTAATTGTTCCGTGTCATCGGTTAATTTGATTACCTTTTTGCGAACTTCTTCCAATTCCAAAATTAGGCATGAGAAATTGTTTGAAAATTGATTTTATCTTCCAAATCCTCCCTACGGCGGCGAAGTGACACTCGACTTTAGATGCGTACATCAAACCTCCATATGATAATCTATATTATGTTATACATTATATTTATCTGACTTCAATTGAATCACAACTGATTAAACAAGTCAAATTGTCAGAACTATCTAATTAAATAAAAATCATCACATTTTAATCAAAGAAATATTAGCACTACGTGTTGAACCTCTTCACTTGCAAATATAAAAAAATTGTAAGCCTTAATATCTTAAAAATTCAATTTTTTATAAACATGATATTGGTAATACATTTATGTGAATATAATTAAAAATTCCATCTCATTTTTAGATGTTCACCTGAAGGGGTTTCAAAACAAAGGAAACTAAATTTAATTGGATGAAAATGTGATGATTTTTATTTTATTGATTGGTCCTGACAAGTTGACTGATTTATACATATATATTTATAGATATTAAAATTGATATTTTTATTAATCACAATCGTAGAAAATTAAATAAAATTTTAATCAGAACACTTTAACACGACCCCAAATAAAACCCTGGAAAACGGAGTTCTTTTTAAACTACCATCGGCCTCGAAGGCAAACCTGGACTAGTTATGTTAAGAATTTTTCAATTTAAGACCGTGGATTCCAGGAGTTGGAATAAAATACGTTTTCAGAAAGTTAATTTATTTTCTATTAGTCGTTCAAATAATAGCGTTTCTGGACAGTTAGAGGGTACGGGTTATTCAACTTGTGGGTGGTGCTGTGTTGAGGTCAAAGCCTTGTCGTCTGAAAGATATCTTGCTTTCAAACCAATAAAGATAGTGCCTTATCCTCTTAAGGAGGTAAAACACGGATCCATACGTAGAATAGGAAATTGATTTCAAGTTTTGTTTTACAGCCGACATCATGAACTGTGAAGTTCAATTTCCACATGAGACCAAAATTAATGTTTCAGTTCAGATGATTATTAATCAAGGAAACAATAAAAAGGATTTAATGTTGATAGGAATAAATTTCAGTTCAGTTTTGCCTTGAAAGGAAAATACTTGTGAGAATGACCAGACTCAATCATTTTATTTACATTTTCCTGGATGTCTATTAAATCAGGCATGAAGAAATATCGTACAGCGGATGAATCGCTCCTCTTTACTAGAGATAGATTTCCTCAAAGATCACCTGATTATCTACGACTCTTAGTGGATGCAACCTTGAAGTGGTGAAGCCCACGCTTAGCCAACAACTGAAGCCAGAGCATTCTACGTGTCCACCAGGAAATCTCATGACTGTATTTTCTCTGTCCCTGAGAATGATTCCAGTCGGCTTATTTTTTTTAACAAGGCACTACTATGTCAGACGAAGTCATTTTCCAGGGAATATTAGCTCCGAGCTCCGGCCGTTCTAAAATGACACATTTATAATGGGAAAGACTTTTATACCCGCCGTTTCCCTGAGATAAACCCAAAGCTTGATGCTACCAACAACACCATTGCTTCATCTTTAATTAAGTTGCACATATTATGCATTTAGTTCTCTTGTCACGAAATTAACTTCACTTTTTCCTCACAAATTATTATTAAAGACATGCAGATTATACTTAAAATTACATGTAATCTTTCAATGATAAACGGAACTTACATTACTGAACAATTCGTGCTTGATGATAGACCGTCTTCTGTCACAAACGTGACAAGAGCCAAACTTCCATCGCTTCCACAGTTTGAAAGATCACAAACCTTCCCACGGAAGAACTGATTAAATTATACCTCGATAACATGTTAATCGGCGCGGAAGCTGGCTGAACTTCAGATCGGAGCACGGTGAACTAGTGGACGAGACCTTGGCCTAGTTTTACTATCGCGATGAAATGCAAAGATTGGTTCTAAAATAATGAACAGTAACGGTGAAAGAATGCACTCGGATTGTCCTTTTCAGACTCTGGTCAACAAGGACATCGCTGACCTGGAAGCAGTTGAAATTATATAAGGACAAACAGACTTCAAGGGTATTTCGAAATTTGCGCCGGAAGACGTGTCACTAAACATGTCACTTAAAGCCGAAGGAGAAACATCCGGCTATACTGAGTGCATTGAAAATTGGTTCTTGAAAATAAATATGAACCAGGGGCACGAATACACTCAATATTTACTTGTTTTTACTAAATTGAAACTCGTTATCAAAGGCTCGATGTAATAATATTATAATGAACCAAGAATTATAATCAATATATCTGCGAAAAAAATATATTATTTAATTTTATATCCGATAAATTGAAACGTGGAACTTAAAAATTTATAGGTATGTTGACAACATATTTTGTATTTTCCCTTCCGATAAATTGGATGAATCAATTGTTGTATTATTATTCAAATATTAAATTCACTAATGAATTGAAAAATGATTGACATATGAAGTTTTTAGAATCCCGTCAGAATTATTTTTCACTTAGAAACTTCTTTCATAAATCTACTAACTCAGTTGTGAATTTTTTATCTAATCATCCAATTAATCATAAAAAGGAAATAATTTTTTTAATATTTTTATTTTTGTTGAAAAGGTTTTATTATTGTCTGATACATCACTTCATACTGTTAACCTTAACTACGTATATAAAGTATAACTGTTAATTAATATACTATCGATTTTATTGTAAAATCTATTAATCTTAGAATTAATTACACTTATAACAATAAAAAAATCTTTCCTTCAGAAAAAAAACTACTAGAAATTTTATTGTTTTACCATTATGAATGTTTATCTACCAATTGTAGAATGTTATTTAAAATACTAAATATCTCTGTAATTTTCAAATCTGTTAATTCTTAGTCATATTTTGTTAATAAACAAAGAGGGTCTAAGTATTTTGGATTCCCATAATGTTGTTTGTAAAATTAGTTTCAATAATTACTCGTTTTGTTGTATCGGTCAGACTAAACGATCTTTTCTACCTAGAATTGTTCTCCGATTACAAAAAAAAAATATTAGATCGCAATCGGAATGATTCAATATTGATAACTGTTATTCTAGATAAGGAAGTTAATTTCAAAAAAGGTTAACATTATAAATGCTCACACAATTTTTTTAAAGACAAAACAAGACATGCATCATTTAAATACAATTAATAAATAACCGTTGTTAGTTTCTTTCTTGTATTCTAATTCTGTGATATATGTTACCTTGCCGTTTATCATTTCAGTCTGGCTCTAGTATTGACAAAGATCACAACTGTTGATCGAAACGTCTACGCACTTTTAAATTATTTATCGTTAAAAATTAATTTATGTTATTGTTTCCTCTAGGGGTCAATAATTTCTTGGGTTAGTTTCAACTGACAGAACTAATAATTCGGCAAAGTGTTCAATTCAGTGATAAAATAAATATAATATTAAACTTCGGTGTTGAAAAATGAGACAAGTAACAGACAAAAATAAGCATTCAGTTAATTTATAACTATATTCCTGAACCTGAAAGAATTTACTTCTATTGTTCCTCCTTTTTCTTCCTTCGGAGAGTTAAGCGATCTCAAGGGCAATTCTGTATCAACTAACTCTGAAAATTAGCATGGTTCACGTATATTAAGCACCGTCTTACTCTTATAATTGGAACTTCAATCAGTCGTCCATATTACAGAAACTTATTCTCATTATTTCGTTTTAGAATGGGTTTTACGAATGAATTCGCAATGAGACTGGTTTCTTTTTACAATTTTTTCACTTTTTCACCATCAAATCTTTTAAACTCTTTTCAAGGCTTCGTCTCCCGAATTCGCCTCGTCCAGTCCTTCATGTCCAAAGCCACCTTCCAGCCTGTCCGAATGCCCATTAGTTTTGCGTCCACACTAACCTCATCAATTCACCTCGACCTTCTATTTCCTCCTTTTTTCGCAGTTAACATATTTTGGGGGACTCTGAAACCATCTATTCTTTTAACACGGCCAGACAATTGAATTCTTACCGCTCGTGTGCGCCTTGACGATTTCGGTTCCTTGCAATGGTTGGTATAATTCATAAATATAAATTATAATGCAGTGATCCTTTTCCTTATTTTGACCGTAGATTGATTGTAGTTTTCTTTAGGAGTTCATGTCAGTCATTCTGTTCGACTCTGTATAATATTTTTAAGATCGTAAAAGTGTGATTGA
The DNA here is from genome assembly GCA_037074705.1 of Zhengitettix transpicula. Taxonomy (NCBI): domain Eukaryota; kingdom Metazoa; phylum Arthropoda; class Insecta; order Orthoptera; family Tetrigidae; genus Zhengitettix; species Zhengitettix transpicula. Next base: position 29,234,981 of record CM073596.1, read on the forward strand.
AATGGGCAAGTCATCTGATGGTAATCGATATGTAACGAAAATCGCTTGTTGTCCTTGATTGTAGTTGTTTTTCATCACACACGATTTATTTAATCTCAAATTGCAAAAGAAAAGAACCGAGACAGTTTCATTAAAACTAAAGGACGCTGTCCTAAGTCCTTGTCTTTGAAGTTTCTGATGTCCGAAGATATATGAAACGGTGATTAAAACGTTTTGTTTTTGTAATATATTTACTAACACGATGTTGCCCTTGAACTATAAATTCAATTTAACTGATGAATATATGTAAATGGAGGCATGAATTTACGGCGCTAAAAAGTATCGCCTGAATTAATTATCAAGCAAAATATTGTCATGTACTGTTTTCTTGAAGCTACAAGGGAGTCATAAATCCACAGAATTCGTTTGTATATAGATAAAAGAAAATTACATAATCTAAACACTTTTTAGTCAACATAGCGGCTATGGAAAGAGTATAAGGGAGTATTGTATATGATACTGGCATTTTAAATGTTGTTTCTTCGAAGCTCAATTTTGAACCACTCCAGTGACAGTCAGGAAACTGACAGGCATTTCAAACAGCTCAAAAAATTCTTCCATGTGGCGCAAGGTCTCCAGTATCTCAATTACGTCCTCATGCCGAATAGGTCCATAGCTGTCCTTAAAGCTATATTACATTCAAATTAGGTTGCGTAAAGTGTGTGTGGAAATCGTAGCTGATTATGGTCTATTTTCAAAACTGTAAATATCATGTTAGAAGTGTTATTATGCCAGAGATACGCTACACGTCCAACGCTGAATGCATATTTTGTTTGATATATTTTTCAAGTTGTGTAAGCACATATAAAACCATAATAGTGACCTTTCATGCTTCCAACCTCAGACTGAGAGTTCATGAATCTTTAAATGACTAGAATAACATACGCCTACACACTTAATTTTATTATCACGAATGTTGAACTGAATTAAAATATACTTCATTTCGGAACAGAAATAAACAAACGAGAAGGCGTTGAACGGATGACAGATTCGTCTGTATAAATAAAATAGTACTCTATTCTGCAAAATTAAATGACATATCTTTAGCTTTATTGCGACAAATAATTTACTTAAGAAGAAAATTGAGCCACTTCCTGTTCCATCAATTGGGATACATTGTAGGTAAATCATTAAGCCAAAAATATAAACTTAAAGCTAAGAATCCAGCACAGCGATTGAAAAAAATACGGCCATATTGAGACAAAGAGTTCGAAAGTTCAAAATCTGTTTTTAATTGCATTTATTTGGTTCACTTTACAGTAAAACGTTGAACGTTATAAGTTTGTCAGTCACCAAAGTTGAAAATTTAAATTCAGTCTAATCAAATTAATTTTCATTATAGACATATTTGGAGATAACAAAATCTTTGTTGTCAAGAATAGGCTAGAAGATATCCGTAACAGAGCCAAGAAGTAAACAAAAGTATTAATTAACAAATTTGATAATAGAACAATTTTAATATAACAATTGTAATCTGACTTCATATTTAAATTTAATAATAAAACTTTTTAGTCAGAAAAATTTTAATATTCAATTTAAGACATAATAAATATTAATAATAAGGAATAGTCAAATACAGACAAAAGAATTGATCATTTAAATACCACACAACGTTTCTAGAAACCTTGTTCCTTTCTTCAGGTGTAAGAAAACTAAAAACACAAAAGCGTAGAAGGACACAACCATACAATACAGTTGAGAATCTCAATAGTTTTTGAGAAACGTTCTGCGGTATTTATATCATCACTTCTTTTGTCTTTATTTGCCAATTTTATCTTATTATTAATTATAATAACAGGCGTAATTTTTTTTTTCACAATTAGGATTATACACGTCGTTTCGTCCCTGATTTGGACCTCTTCATGCGTATACATATTACAGTCAATTATAATTTTAATTACTTTTTATTTCTTATAATTTCTTATAAATATATATAAAGTATAGAATAAATTATAATTAAATGTAACATATTTACTTCTAAAGAGGTCCCAATCTGGGACGAAACGTCGTGATTAATATTTATTGTTTTCCATTGAATATTAAAACTATTTTCTGGCTAAAAGTCTGCTATTTTTATTAATTAATCGTAGTATAAGTAATACGTTAAGAGAAGAGATACACAAAGAGCCTCATTCCCTCGAAACATTGTAAATAAAATTTCCTTCAGAAAGCTATCGCATGTTTTCATTCCAATATGAAAGATTATGACATCGTTGTACTCAATAATCTAATGGAATTTTTAAACGAATGGATACTGAACTCCTACTTGGACCGATACTTACATATTGCCGATTATTGCCTTTCCTTTGTACAATAAGGCTTATGAAGGACGTAATTACGAAATTTCTGTTTGGATGACTCATCTCATTTTGAAATTAATAACAGCTATGTTGCTTTATTGAAGCAATTACCGTTGCCAAGTAGGTTGATGAAGGAGTAACCCTGCATCCAATTCTACGCTACGGAACTTCTCTTTTTGTCTTTCGCTACAGCGAAGCCTTGTTACAGTTAGACTTCGTAACATCATCGTGTTGAATATAGGCCACTATATAGAATGCCGAATTTTAAGTCGAGCATTCGAATTATTCGATATGATTAACTGTATTCTATTTGAATTGAAAACACTACTGAGGAGTATAATTTTGATTTATCTACCTATATAATAAAAAAGGATGTATATTGTATGTTTTTTACGGTAATTTCTATACAAACTTAAACGTGCGGACAGTTGCAACGAACCTTGGTACACATATTCTTAAAAACACGAGAAAGGGTACTGTGGGGTGTGACAAACACCTAGCATAAAGGTAGAAAGAATTATAATTTAAAATTTGATCATTTTTGTGTTAAATTACTGCGAGCCGAGAGACCATGACGTCACGCAAGAGAGAGAGAGACGTTACTACTCGACGAACAAATGAAACATATCCTTTTCCCGTAATGAAATAAAGCAGAAATATTTTAATTGAATAAAAAGTATAATTTTATCCAGAAATACTCCATCGAATGATAAGAAAAAACAATACGAAATACTTTACGTACCTTGCGGAAAATGTAATTTAGATTTCGCGCCTTATTAATGACTCTAATATGGCGACTATTTGTTTACATTGAGAATCTAGCTAACAATTTCATCAATTTAATCTTTCGTGATGTCTGAAGACTGAGGGACAATTATATTCTGCAAGACTCGAGGAGTATATTTAAGTATTCTATTCGTAAAGAAATGCGGTGGTATGATTGTTGGGATTGATGCAATAAAATTCAATGTATTTTATAGCTGTTAAATTAATGTACTATCGGTCAAAAGTATGTATGGAACTAGGAACATTTAGATTTGGGTTAAATCAGTTCTTGACAAAAGATTAATATAGAATCAAATACTTAAAAATTTATATCAATAATTACCCGGGCAACACCATGAACACATATAGTGATTAATAAATCTTGAATTGCAAGTGAGACTGGAGCCAATAAAATAGTATTAACTTTCGTGACTTACATATCGTTATATATGCATGACATTCGCCTTCTTTACTAAATCAATCAATTTTAAATGAGTTTCCTACTATCCTCGTAGCGAAGGGCTGGTATTACGGCAAGCAGAAAATAATAGCCCATTGAATGCCAGCGGCCTTCTACAGATTGGGATTGTACTGACCCATTGACTGCAATACGCGACGTACTGTACGTTGTGGTAATTGATCTCGAGAAGTAACGTAATAGTTCTCGCACACTTTTCCGAGAATCTGATGTCAGAGGTCAGGGATCTCTCGCCCATCCCACATGACCGTGACACGTTCACGTGACAAAATTTTCTGTATCATAAATTATTGAGACTCACGTCACGACACAAATTCCCCCGTAATAGAGATGGAGTGTCGACCTTAAACCTAGCGTGTAGTCGCCCGGAGCCAGAGTAAAGCTGTGAAGCTAATAGTGTAAGTATCCTTGTTTGTCTATTAAAAAAGAAAAAAAATTGACGCGTGATCTGTAACTTCAGGAAACTGTGTAGCACTCAACGGAGTAGAGAGCATCGTAAATACACGTTTATGTTGGTTCTTAAAAGAAGTTAAATATGCGCATGCGTAAGTGTTCGCAGCGTATTTATTAACACTTGTTTGTTAATGACGCGATGAAAAAAGACCGTTTCTGAATCCTTGTGACATTTTCTTGAAAAAGGAACGCTCTAATGCTCAAAAAAATAGCGTTAGCTATTTATTCATCCCAATCTATTATTAGACTGGAAAACGAACGAATACTATCTGTAGGGATAATATAAGTAACAGTTGTGTAAAATTTCATGTAAGGCATACAAATTATAATTTTACATCTTCGCTATAATATTAAATTAATTCTTTAAACGATTATAAACAACTTTTTTTTCTCAAATCCAGCTTTTAATAATCCAACCCTGTAATCGAGATAAAAAACATTAAAACTTTCTGGAAACTAAAATCTGTTAATTTTAAAAGGGAGATCTTCCTAATAAGTGGTATCCCCTATAATATATTCGCTTCGATTGCACTTTTTAGCTTCTTTCCTTATACACAGCTTTATAGACTTTCTAAACTTGCGTGTCATCGAGACCGAAAAACATTCGATTTGAGACTATCTTGGTCGTTCGGATATTTTCTTAACATCTAACCCGACTTAGAAAAGACATCTAGAGCGTCATTACATCGACAACGAAAACGGTAGGTAAGACATTAATATCTGAAGTTTTACTAGTCACCTCGTTCCCACTCTAATCCGTTTTGGTGCTAGTGCTGTCTTATATCCACAGTACTTTTTTATATATAGATAGTAAGTTAAATGTACCACAGTCGGTTGTAATAACTCCATGATTTTCCAATTCAGGCTGGAACATACGTACACATATACCATTTCTATATAACACGCAACTACTTCTAATTTGTAACTGAAATGACCTACAATTTTTTGAATAAAATCGCATTATTAATTAAACAGTTCCCCCATTATTCGTATGCAAAAATCGCCTACCCAGTTTCATGAAGTATCGTCATCGCTATGACCATTTCTTCTCACCTATACACATGGAATACGACAGGATGCGCGAGCTATGCTTAATATTCGGAACATAACTCGGCTCTGTATTTGCTTAACCTTGCAATTCATGTTTGTCAAAATGTGTTTTATGAAGAAAATGCAACAGACATTTCTTGAAATACGGGAAAAATATGCTTAGTGCGTTGTTTGGAAGGAACAGAAAAAACGGCGGAATCGAATTTGATTAAATTTGTAACGGTGCTTGATTGGACTCAATAAGTAAGGAAAATTGACTTTCAGTCAAAAAATTTCCAAAATAATTCAAAAGATTATGTGAACTAGATTTAAGTTTCATGAATCAATTACAAAAAACTGCAGAAAAAAATACATTTAAAGCATTTTTTGAGTATAAAATATTAAAGTAATTAATCTACAACGATTTAAGAAACACACACAAGACATCCTTAAACTACATGAATTTCAAATATTTTAATATTTTAAGTGTTGTGGTATTACTGTTTTGCTGAAGGTTATTAAGAACCATGTATATCCCCTACAATTTTTATTTTACCTATCTATATAATAAAAAAGAATGTATATTTGTATGTATGAATGTATGTATTTACGTTAATCTCTACACAAATTTAAACGTGTGGACAGATTTCAGCAAAAATTGGTACACATATTCTTAAAAACACGAGAAACGGAACTGTTTTGGTGAGAAACCCCTAGCATACATGTGGAAAGAATTATTATTAACAAACTTGATCATTAAGTGTTAAATTACGGTGTACCAACTGTCAATGACGTCACACGAGAGTAACGTTTCTACACGACGAACAAAGGAAATATGTCATTTTTCCGTAATGAAATAAAGCAGAAATATTTTCATTAAATAAAAAGTATAATTTTATCCAGCAATACTCCATCGAATGATAATAAAAACCAATACGAAAAACTTTATGATCCTAGCGGAAAATGTAAGTCAATTTTCGTGCCATATTAGTGACTCCAATATGGCGACTATTTGTTTACATTTCGAATCTAGCTAACAATTTCATCAGTTTAATCTTTCGTAAAGTCTGTATACTGAGGGACAATTATATCCTGCAATACTCAAGGAGTATATTTAAGTATTCTATTCGTAAAGAAATTCGGAGGTATGTTTGTTGAAATTGATGCAATAAAATTCAATGTATTTTATAGCTGTTAAATTAATGTACTATCGGTCAAAAGTATGTATGGAACTAGGAACATTTAGATTTGGGTTAAATCACTTCTTGACTAAAGATAAATATAGAATTAAATACTTTTTCGGGCTTATATAAATAAGTACACGAACAACGACGGGCACGAAGGCTAGTTACAAATATAAGCAATAAATTGTAAGGTAATGGTGAATTTGGGTGAATTTTTTGTAATTTAGTTGCGATTTTTCTATTCGACGATTTTTGTGTGCTCAATAATTCACTAATAATTCAACTAAGCTATAAATTAATTATCTACACCTCCAAAAGTATTTCATAACTAGTGTATGGGTACTATGGGGACACTACGGTTCAATGAAATTTTGATAAATCTGTCTCATCTGTGGTGAACAGTTCCAAAAAAAATGTATGCAACCATGGCTGCATTTTCAATTACTTGTATCCACTGTTGACCATAGAGCCATTTTTGAAAAAATCCAATGAACCATAGTATCCTGAAGGAAGCTCGGAAATAAAACAATGGCTGAAACTGATGTGGTATAATTAATATCTGTATGATTCAGAAGACATTGAGAAGAGATAATTTATTCATGAGTATATTACAATGGAAAAGTAGAAATAGTTCACGAGGAAAATTAATAATAAATTGAGTTTTATATATAAGAGACTATACCTTGTAAATTTGTGTTTAATATCGAATAAATCAAACAGAGGTGGACATATTCTCATTATTTCAGATCACTATTTTACTTTTTTTTTATACTTATATTAGTAAGCGTAGAGGGAATTCCTTCTCGGAAATAAATTTCAACAGTATCGAGATCACTTTAGTCAGTGTCCATTCCTCGCCTATTGAACTACCACTCATTTGTGCACTTAACAGTTATCTGCGTGTTGTTGTATTAAATTACATTTATTAATTTTTTCGGTTTTTGTTAAATGAATTCGTATAACTTCAAGTCACTTCGAATGGCATTCTACTGTGAAGGATGAACGAAGCAAAGGTCCACAACTAGAGGTTCAGGTAGCGTACATATGCAGATGTTCCTTGTTGCCTAACAACATGAAAAGTGATGCAGCACCGCAGTTCTTTACGGAACTCGTACAATAGCCTTGCGTGTCGTCCAGTGCTTAACATTCTGTCTGCTAGAAACACTCTTTACTCGCAAGACAAGAAAGGGCATCACGTTCACTCCAATGCAGCCAAAGAAATACAGAAACTTTTTTTGTAACTTAATAGCCTTTATAATTGACAAAAGAAGTTTTTGATGATGCTATATATAAATATATATTCTGGCTATTGATAACAGTAATAAATAAATAAACATCAGCCATTTTTCATTATAAAAAGTAATTAATTAATGTAAAAATAATCAACGTTTCATCGCTTATTTTGCGACCTCATCAGGATCAAGTTTAAAACTATAAAAATAAAAAAACAATTAAAATGATTTTAAAAACATTTTCAATAAACATTTGACAGATAACAAACAAACAATATAAATTTTGTTTGACATACAAAATTTTGATAGAAATGTGCAATTTAAAACGAGAACGACCAATAAAAAATAAATTTACATTCTTGGGTGCGGTTTAAAATGAAACATTTTAGAATTAGAAATTATAACGATATACAAATTAAACATCACAACAAATTGTCATAAATTTTCGTCAAATTGTTAGTATCATTTTTTATATTAATAGCTGTTTTATAGGATTTTATGGATTTCACTCAATAATCTCGAAAAGTAGATCGTTTCCTCGTCCAAAATTGATACTTTACACAAATATAATTTGTGATTGTTTATGTAAATATATTGAGACAATACAGAATAATTTTGAATACTACTATTTATATTATTTTAAAATTCTTTTAACATAGTTTTTAATGAGCGCTTGGTTTGGCCTATCAAAACCAAACAATTAATTTTATAAATAATATCCAATTACGATTATCTAAATTTTGATTTTGTCCTTAATATTTTTTGCTGTTTAATTATTAGTGAGGCTTAAAAATAATTTTGATAGCATACATTTTTAATGTTTTATTTATTTATAAGTTTTTGGAGGTTCTTCAGATATTTAATTATTTTATATTTATGAGGACAATTTAAATTACTAAATATAAGTATTTTTAAAGGAACTCACACTTATCACTCAGACACCTACAATTACGTTTTATTACTGAATAAACAAAACAAAAATGTAAAATATAGTTATTACATCTAATAAATTTGTTTAGTAGATTATTTAAAATAATAAATTTCGTGGGACGTATATTCGACTCTTCGCAGAAACTACGAGCTTAATACTTCAATCAACACCAGAGAGACGAGAAAAGATTGAGAGAGAGAGAAAAGATTAAAAAAAATCCTTAAGGTCGTATACCGTGATGGCGAACAGGTTCTGGGCAGGGAATCCATGCACTATGTCAAGGTCAGGAAAGCTGAGTTGTCCAGTTACAAGAGTCCGAGAGAGAGAAATAATGTGTCGAACATGGACCACTGTCTTGTAACAGATTATATATATTTAGATGATCATTCTCCATAGTATGAAAACTAAATTTTTGTCAAAGTTGCCAATTATTCGTGGCTACGAAAAAAAGGGGATTCGGTAGTTTTTCAATAATGAATGCAACTGCTGAGGCTTGTCGGTAAATATAAATTTAACAGTTGTCTTAGAACTTACTTTGTTTCCGAGTTTGGTCCCTTCCATCACAAACACCCCCCCCCCCCCCTCTAGAAATATTTCAGCTGACGTTCGTAATGTAAGACAAATTATGAATTTCTTTCAAGTTTTAGATATTCCAAAAAAAAAACATAATTTAATCAAAATGCTACGTCAGCGTTTAGTTTAGTCACATCTCTAGAAAAAATTAAACAATAACATCCCATCCTGAAGTCTACAAATATTTTTATGGGATTCCGAACGTTGCCGGTAACTTAATGGATTTTAAATTAATTGCCAATAGTGTGACGAAAATTGACATTTTTTTTCGGAAATATCTTTCCTTTCAGCTTTTTCTATAATTTTTTGCACATTTATTTCATTCCTCTACTTAGCTCTACTCTTACACTCAAAAAATTGGACCTCCACCAATTCGCCAATACTTACATTTTCTCTTGATTTTCCTCTAAACCTCCGCTCGTGACTTGAAATTTCGTTCATTATTAGCCTAAATTATGCATTGAGGAAATAGAAATATGAAAATTTCACTGAGTTTTTGAGTTCAAACAATTACATAATTTATACGTTGTCTAATAAAATCGTTAAACGTTTTTACTAAATGACGTTAATGTAATTAAAATAAAACTTAAACTTATTTATCACACTTGCAATATATTTTACTTCATTGAAAGAAGAAGAAAGATTGGTGTATCATATACCGTGATCATATTGAAATAATTAATCATAAAATGGCAATGGTTTTCTGGCGACAAAGCGTTGTTATTGTCTGATTATCAGATCATACTGATAATCTTAACTACTAATTATTAACCAATTGGTTTTTTGTCAAATTCGTTAATCTTATATAAAAATAAAAAAACTGTTATTCATCAAAAAAATTAATTAAATCAACTACTACCAGAAATTTTATTGTTCTACCAAATTATGATTGCGTATCTACAAAATTGAGAATATTATTTACAAAACCAAATATCTTTGTAATTTTAAAATATGTTAATTCTTTGTCATATTTGTTTAAAAAACCGAAGATTGTTTTGGATTTCCATAAACTTGATTATAAAATTAGTTGTAATAATTGCTCGTTTTGTTATATCAATCAGACTAAACGATCTTTGTTAACTGGATCGTTTATAGCGTCATAATAAATTACCAAATTTCACCAATGCAACTATGTTAAGGGTATGTTGTGATATTAACAGATTATACGGATTTGTACAGCTCTAGTTGCTCGTTTGAAGTTCTGCAGGGTAAAGAATTTATTTGGATAAACTTACCTCATAAGACAGTTTACATTTTCTTCTTTCCGCTTGTTGAGTCAATGTTTTTCTTTCACTCATGGTTAGAACTAACCTATGTTAATGTTGACAACTCGTAGAGGTTTAGTTTAGATACTCGAAGTCCGTCGATGATTGTCGAAAGTGACCGAGATATTGTTCCCTTATCCGCTAACTGGGCCGTGAAACTCAGAGAAGGGAATAACCTAAGGAGAAACTCTGAAAAAATTATTTATACTACGTTTACTGATCGGGCCTTAAGACAACAATAGAACCTTTTCGTCTGAACACTAAGTTTCCGAAACTTTGATGATCGTCGTCAAGTAGACTACCTCTAATCATGTGTATTTATTAAATTATTCTCCGTTTATCAAGCGGATCCAATCAGAAGACGTCTCCGCGACTTTCATCACAACCAACGTCAGATGAACTACCTGACGCAGGCGATGGTTAAAAGTCGAGAAAACGTTGTATTATGACACAAATTTGACTTGGTCGATAAACTGAGAATTAATTTTTAAATATACATAATTCCATAGTATTAACACAGTTAGATGAAATATTTTTCGGTTAGGTAAAATATTTTATTTTTCGGAAAATACTGACGTTGAACAGTGCAGTACGATGACCATCCATATTTTTCTCCTATTTATTATATCTGCGGTAGACATAGAAATATTATGACAACCACAACCTCAAATACAGGTCGATATACTTCATCATGTGTGTTATTCTTCGTGTACGTGCATTTTGTAATTCATGGGGATTATTGTCTTAAATATAGTATATGTGGGACTGAATATATATATATATATATATATAAATATATATATATATATATATATATATATATTGTAGTGAATAACAACCTTAAGTGGCCGCCCTTGTGTCCGCGGACCTGAGGAGGAATACATTAAACGTGCACGTGTGTTGCCCGAGAGGCCAAAAGAAATCGCGGGTACAGGTCCCTTTTTTTGCATCGTTTAGGGGGGGGGGCGGAGTACGAATAAATGCTCCGAACCCGAGTGAAAGTAGGACAGACGCAGGCAGACCGAGAGATAGAGGGTGGAAAATTCAGGCGAGCGGGAAGCAACAAAGGTTTTGGAGAGAGGGGAGGCCGAAGAAGATGTGCTGAGACTACAAGACCAGTGACCCACTGCAAGTCGGCTGACGCCACAAGTAAAGTAAGCATCACAATTTCTGTAAAGTGCCTTCAAAAGTAGAATTTTTTACACAGTGCGGAAATAGACTCTGTTCTTGAATAGCTACCGAACCACCCACATTATCCTGTTGAGAAGGAGGACTTTATAACCAAGCCGGAGCTAATGTTAATTTTTTTTGCAGACCAATGTATATCTGCTGGCGCCCAATAATATTTTTTTAATGGTTTTTTGTATTTTCTTCCAATAAAGTTTTTTTTAATATTTAGTAATAAAGGCAAGCCATTACAATATATATATATATATATATATATATATATATATATATATTGTAATGCCAATTAATCAAGACATTAATTGTGAATTTGAAAATCTAAATTGTTAGAGAAATCCTTTGTGGCGGCGGTCCAGAACGTAACAACAATAGAAAAGCCAAGCACTGTTCCTTTGTCGGAAGGCCCGCAAAATGGCGTATGCATGCGCTAAAAGGCAAAACGAGAGTTGAGTCTGCGGGGAGACGTCGTCGAAGTAATAACTGTTAATTGGAGACGATAGATCAGCTCGCAGGAAGGCATGGTGAAATACAGTTTGCAGGGAAATATTGAGAATTAGCATTCAACAGAGTAGATTGGTCCCTGAACATTTTTATCAGGACAAAGTAAACATTCACAAGAGTATTAACGACAAAACCTGCTAAGTAAAAAAGCAGTTTTTGTGCACATAGCCGGCCAGAGTTAGCAGAAGTTTCGGTTTAAGTCCGGAACAATAAAGACTACACAAACGACGATTCGAAGAAGTCGCCCAAGGCGAGCGGTCTACCGTGAGGACGAAGATGGATCATCCTAGTTCCTGACGACGTATAAAATATTGATTTAGAATCAGTGCAGAATCTGTGAGTAGAAGCAGTGTAAAACCCCACAATAGTGTTCTCCAAAATTAAAGGTATCCTGGAATGCTGGGCAGACGTGAATAAGAATGTAAAGCTGATTGAAAGATAGACGTCAGATTTCGTTCTCTTCTTATTGGTTAAAATTGTCAGAGTCAATATTTTTAGTTTAACTTCGTTCACAATTAAATTTTTGTTCTAATTTCATTGACAAGTAACTTTTTTTCTTTAATTGTAAATTGTTGATAAGATTTTAAATATTGTTGATTCGTCCATTATCAAACCCAGTTATGACCCTGAGAGATTGAATATTTTAAAATTTGTAAATTGTTTGATTCATTGCCACAATAAAAATCTATTGTTTGTAAAGTTAATGAATTTTTCATTTAAAAGCCTATCATTTGTGTATATTACAAAATGGCTACCACAACGTTGGGTAAATTAAAGGCACCATAAGTGATTATTACAATATATATATATATATATAATCAACGATATTGAGTAGCGTATCTTGGAACGAGAATAATCCTTAGCTGCTTGCTAGCTCCTGAGCTCATATCCAAGGGATTTCTATTTTATTGCCGACCATTCACTGAGAAGTCACGGCCTTCACTGTCGTTTTATTACCCTCCTCTCTATCTGCTTAAGGTTAATGTATGGCCTCATAGACACACTGTAAATAATGCAGTTAATTGCTGTAAGGTATAATAGTATTCGTAAGGTATAAAAAATTCCCGGGATTGCTTGTAAACCTGTGTTACGTAATCTCATTTGACCAACTATGAGTATCGTAACGAGTTTCCGGAAAAAAAGAGAACATCATTAAAAACCACAGGTTTTCATTGAAACTAATAACCACACAGATAAGAGAAAAAAACACAAAGTTGATCATTATATATTGTAATCGCACTATTAAAATGATATCTTCAGGAAGTGTAGTGAGATGTAATAGAAACTAGTGGAAGGCAACATTGAAAGAGAAAATAAGACGGAAAATACATAACTGTGAGATATTTCCAAAACTTTACGTTAATATAAGCAATAGCATAGCTCAAAGCCTCAGTGAACAACGAATTTCATTGTTTGTATTATTTTAATACAAGTAAAGTATTTAAATGATACATGAAAAAAATTAATACTGTTCTACATTGAGCCATGTCATGGATTATATCATTCTCATCGTCATACCAACTGATACTATATTATCATGTCTTCAGCAACACCAGAAGTAGACAGAATAAATAAAATGTAAAATTACTTGTGCTGTTTTATATTTATGGTCTATTTTTTTAAAAAAAAAACAATATAAATGAAATTTATTAAAATAGCGGAACAGGTGTTCATTAAAAAAAACAATATAAATGAAATTTATTAAAATAGCGGAACAGGTGTTCATTAAAAAAAACAATATAAATGAAATTTATTAAAATAGAGGAACAGGTGTTCATTAGAAGTGAATTGATGATTATTTAGTAAGAATAAAAATATCTTGTTCTGCCACTCTGATTACCACTACTTAATTTTTATTAAATGGAAAACTCAATTAATTCCGTGAAAGTTATTAACATCATGTTATTGGTTGAAAATTTCAATGACAGCCAATTCATTAGATTTAACATATTTTTTAAAAATTCAGAACTTTGACATTTAAAAGTCTTTAACTTGTTTGAATTATGTTAAATATTCCAATACTTAATCTCCTCCATCCTATCGGAATGATACTTGTGGTTCGGATTGTCTCATTCTCTATTTCGGACAGGCCTGTTGTCCTTCTTCCTTAAGGTCCTTTATTATTTTCTTCCTCTCTTGCTCTGTTCCTTAATGTCAATCCATTTTCTTGTGAAGTAATCTCATCTTTTATTTGTTTGAAAAAAAAATCCGTCTGGTTATCTGCTTTCTTTTTTTTAACGCAAAGAGAGACTTTATGAAGTATTTCAGCTTGACGACATAATGATACCGTGGCACATTGAGACTATTTCAATGTGAATCCAGACAAAAAAAAAATCATTTCAGTTGATGTGACTAGTATTTCTGGTGATGATCATCTCGACGGAGCACTTTGCTCACGAGCGTCCATTTTCATTTTCTGCTGTGTACAAGAAGGGATGTTTCTCGGAAGGACATAGGAAGCGAGCCCAGGTTGGAGTCCACCTGGGAGTCTTGTTCCCAACAGGTTCCAGTAGGTTGTTCCACAGGGAGTTAGCTCCTGAAATAAGCGTACATTTAATCAGTTAAATTTTATAGTATCAGACAAAAGTGTAAATAAAACAGAGGTGAATACGTTAAAGATAATATTTGTCAAACCATTACTGTTTTAATTGAACCCATTCATCTAACAATAACAGTGCATGGGATCGTAAATTTCTTTATCTCAATATTAATACTTAGTACATAGTATACTTACATTTTTTTAATGTTTAAATAAATATATTTTTGCTATAAAAGTCAAATTTTTCCTTTTATAAATATTCTGGATTGGCAATGAGAGGTATTGCTAAATAAATATGTTGACTCTATAGAAGTGAAGAATTACCTCTGGCGTTGGATTTCTGACTGAAGTGGAAGCAATCCGTGGAGACGAATGAGAGATCCATCTGGTCACCATCAGTCGTCTTTATGATGGGAATGCTGACGTCAAGAGTGAAAGGTTGGGCCACCACGGCAAAGTCTTCCTTTCCGGAATAGTCACTGCTCGCCGCCTGTGATACGGTTTTTCGAGTTACAATTTGTGGGTGAAGATAAGTAAACGATTTTGGAAAAACAAGCCAAAAATGGATGTAACTAATAAAGCTTCTGCAAGGCACATTGCCTCAGACACAGAAAAGAAAGGGAAGAAGAAGAATCAAGCCAGGAATCACATTCATGAATAACACGAATGAATGAGTATTACATTATATTTAATTACTTTGTAAAAGGTGTGAAAGAGAAAGAAAATCAGACGTCAAGCGACTGATGAATGAAATAAAAATATAATACGCCTTATTCAATTTTTTTTCCAGTTCGTCAACTGGTTCGTGCGGTTGTGCCACTCACGGCTCATCACCTGATGAAAGGATCAAAGTTCCAAGAAACTTTGTGTGGTATTTATATCATAACTTCATCTTGTCTGTCATTTGGCTATTTCATCTAATTAAGAATGAGGAATGAATAGTAAATGAATTTAAGCGTAAACATAAAACTCAATAGTTCACTTGATCGGGGCCATTCTGCACTTGGTTAGGCAAAACACAATTACCTAGGCTAATGGGGTGTCGTCTAGATGGACTCTCTTATGGGGAGAAAAATTCCAACTCGATTGATTGACCCAGTTTCAGTGGGTGAGCAATTAAAACCAGTCGATTTTTTACGCTACGTCAAAAATTACGGATACTAAAAGTGATCAAGTTTCTCGTGGACCTTAAGACGGTTATTGCAGTCGATTAGACGTGCGGTCCAAGGCAACCCATGCTTTTTAAAACACCGATTCGCCAAAGCAAAGAAAAGTAGAAAGGATTTGTTCCATGTTCAAGATCATCCTCATCGTTTTCGTCAATATCCAGGGTTACCCAGTGGTCAAAACAGTTAACAAACAATATTTCAACCAAGTTTTAGACGAGAAACGCCGTGAATTCTGGAAGAATTGCATCAAAACAATTTGGCTGCCCAGAATTCGTTATGAGCCAGTCATTTACTGGCTAATAAAATCATCACTATCAAGGAACATCCTTCCTATTCCCCAATTTGGAGCCGTTCTATTTCTTCCTATTCCCCAAAATCAATTCGACGCTAATTTTTAAACAGTGGAAGTGGTACAATCGATATCAATGGTGTTCCTGTAATGCCTCACGAAAAGAAAGACATGTAGAGGAATTTTTTGAGCAAAAGGCTTTTCCTGAAGGGAACAATTAGTAATAAACAAAGTTACAGCAACAGCTGATGACTTATGTACTCTAAAAATACAAGAATCAAATCTGACCTCCAACACTTAACTATTTCACTTTTAGTAATGGTTCTTTAGACTACTTACCAGTTCAAACTGAATTTCTTGCCACTGACGGATAGTTTCTACGAGTTGCGATCGCACCTCCTCGAACTCGTAGGTGAAGAAACACGGACACTCTACGATGTTCAAAACAGAACAGAAGAGAGGCCTGTCGGTAAAATTAGCCAGCGTTTCCGGATCTGTGAATATTAAACCACACATCAACATGCTCTAAAAATCACAATAAATAGAATTTACGTTGACACTGCAGAGAATAATTTGCTACAACATTTCTCTTGTGACTGTAAGAACAATTGAAAGGTTTTCAATGCGTGTGTCTGACCCTCGTTCAACGTGACTTTTATTATATTGGCGTCCGTTTTAAAAATTTAATTTTTAATAGATTCAATAATAATCAAAATATGTAATTATGTTACATGACACCAAACAGAAGTTCTTATTCAATTGACAGATAATAGTTGAAAGTAATTATAAATAATCTGAATTACGTGGTTTTAATCTATTAATGCTGGTTGACGGCCAAATTGATATCAAGTCATATTAAAATTAATATTATCTGGCGAGTTATCGCAAGTATGTTGCATTAATCACTACAGAAATACGTCTAAATATACTTTAATCAGTCGCAGTCAGTGCTGATGTACTATTTTATTTATTGCAATTCCTTTAGGCGAATGCTGGGTAGGATCCTTAAAATATAGCCCGGGGGCCCTAGTTACCTTCCTCTACCCTTCCGCATCCCCCCTTTCAAATCCCTTCCTATGCTATTAAAGGGGAGTTGCCCAACGTGAATTACCCTCATGTAGCCTGTTGCCCTAAAAAAAAACAGTCCGTTGTACATATATTATGCAGGATATAAAAATATCAAAGAACTTGATTATATTTACGTGTCTATATTTTCTCGCGGTCAGCAACTAAAATGGCATGTCATCAATTATACACGTAGTTGTAGACCCACTGATACAATGGTCTACACATTGTCCTCGAATACTGATTCCCAGTTGCTGATCAAACAAGAAATGGTATATTTTATTCAGGTTGCATATAAACACGCAATTCATAATGGCTTGAAATGATCTGGATGTAATCTTGTTATATGGAGGATGATACAGCTTAATTGACTAAATATATATGATGTTACAATAGTAATGAGTAAAAAATAAATATGAAAATTGTAAAGTTGAAAGCTTCTACCATAAAATAGAGGCATAAATAACTGAGTGTGGGTTTTTTACTTATTTTATGTTAACATATCAAAATAAGGCTTAGGAAAACCCTTTTTTTTTCATGAATGTTTTTCTATCAAAGGTTTTCTTGATGTATTTGTTGCATAAGTACTTTGGGTTTCCGACCGGCTGAGAGTAGGCTTAGGCCACGTTGTTATCAAGTGAAGTGATAAAGGTGGCAGTAACCGTCATCCAAATATAGTGGCCTAAGCCTACTCTCACCTGTTCGTATGTCCAAGAGTCACTTTTGAAAATGAGTATTTCCCAAGTTGGCTAAAAACTTGGTTCTTCTTCCAAGATGAAAAAAAAATACGTCTGATTAAAAATAATGAATAAGAAAGATAGCCAATACAGACAAAAAGGGTAATATAAATACTACACGCCGTTTCCGGGATCCTTGTCCCTTTCGTCAGGTGCGAAGAGCCTAGAGAAACACAACTGCACTGGTCAGTTGACAACATTCAAAAGCGACGAAAACGTAACGACAATGGGAGAACCGAAGGGTTGGCGTAACAATAAGGGAGCAACGACAATGGGAAAACAGAAGGCATCTACAAAAATATTAAAGTACAATTTAATGAACAGTAAATGTATTTAAACGTAAATATAAAATTAAATAGTTGTCTTGATTCAGGCAATTCTGCGAAAAGTCAGACAAAACGGGGAATATTAATTTTAAAATATTTCTGAACACTTCTGACGGTCTCAATTTTGTTACGAATAATGCACGATTTTATGGCGACACGTATGTCTAAACGTAACTATATATGTTGATTGTTATCAAATTTATTAACGATTTATTTTAAAATTACGACGCCAAACTACAAGTAGAACGAGCGCCTAATTCGTGCATTAAATCATTTCAACTGTCCTTATAGAGCAACGTTTCAACAAATTATTCTCTATTCTGAATGAAGAGCTAAATATAAGGTCACATTATCAGAAAGAAAATGATATTATATTTTTTTATGATTTTACTACTAATCTTCAAACTGTCAGGTATAAAGTGAAGTTGATATCTTTCACGGTATATAAACCAATGATAAATTATAAACGACTAAACCACTGTTATAATGATAATAAAATAAAGCCTATTTATCACTAAGGGCTTGGAGAAACGTGTTTTCACCATTTTTGGTTAGTATAATGAACGATTATGTAATTGCTGATTAATTACTTGCGGCGAGGACGAGATTGACGAATGTCCTCGGCAGGTTATCTCTGAGATAGTCCAGTGCTTCTGTGAGGTTCCTCCTGTGTTCTTCGATGAAGGTTGTTCGGTTTATGTAGCACAGCTCTAAACAGAAATCGTTGCCGCCAACAAAGATGGTGACCATCTATGGAGATGAAATTTACGAGTATTATTAATAACCTGATACAAAAAGGCGATGCCAAGTCTTGATTTGTACCTTTCGAGAAAATTACGAACAATAAATCAAGAAATATGTAAAAATTATTATTGGAATATGTTAAATTGATAACCATTGCAATGAATGTAACTACTTATTGAATTTTTTTATTTATAGCTTCGTCGAATTTTACCTTTTAATCAGACCTTAGCGTTTGTAACGAATATGTTACTAATTATTGGAATTTTTTATTTACAGCTTCGTTGAATTCTACCTTTGTATTGAACAGAACCTTAATGTTGGAAGATTTGAAAATATTCTCTACACTGTACTTTGATAAACTTAAGAAATGAAAGTGATTATTCCAAAAGGAAAACTATTCACGTTTAAGGTGTACTGGAAAATAATGTCAGCTAAATTAAATTCCGCCTGTAAAGATGAAAATAAACATTATATTCATGGAAAATATTGTCCATAATTCTCCTTAGAAAAGGAGTTCTCCATTAAGGCTGAATAAATTTTACATATTACTTTTAAATTAATTTTTTTAATATTATTAATAAACAACATTCTTTAGAAGTCAGAAAATATATTTATTGAAAATTACACTGCGTTTCGTCGCTAATTTGCGACGTCTTCAGTTATGTCGTTTTACAGAACAAAACCAAACAAAAATGTAATTAAAATAATTTTTTTATAAAAGATTTGGCAGATAATATATCAATTTTGGTGGACTTACAAATTTTGATGGTCAGGGTCGTTCTCCGCTGGCAGCTGCGGCCGAAATACAGAATAAAAAGGAGAACGACCAGTAAAAACTTAGTTACATTGTAGAGTGCGGTTTGCAATGGAAACAATTTAGAATGAAAAATTTACGCATGTTTTGGAAATTAATAATAAGAAAAAAATAGCCAAATACAGACAAAAGAAGTCACAATTGCACAATGCGGTTGACAGAACTAAGCTTTTACTTCTATTTTACTATTATGATTTTCAAAACAGACATAAATTTATCATTCTAAATTGTTCCATTGTAAACCCCACTCAACAATGTAACCGTCTTTTTTACAAGTCTTTCTCGTTTAAATTCTGTATTCTGTCCACAGCAGCCAGCAGAGAACGACCCTAACTATCAAAATTTGTAAGTCCATCAAAATTTATATAATTTATCTGCCAAATCATTCTTAAAAATTTAATTTTAATTATTTATTTGTACTCATTATGTTAAAAAGGACTGTTGACGTTGACGTGAAGAAATAACCAGAAACAGTCCCCCAGTTTATAATTTTATTCAATAATCCGTTGGAAGCTTGTCATAATCATCCTTCCTATCACTATAATTAAGATTACAATAAGTTTAAAATTTTAGTACTTATAGGTACTTCGTCACTTAATATAAAACTTTATTGTTAATTCATAAAAGTCTCTTCTTCAACTCTCAACTTGAAGAACAGACTTTGCTGAATTAACAATAAAGTTTTATATTAAGTGACGAAGTACCTAAATGTACTAAAATTTTAATGATAATGTGTTTTTATTTATGGTGACAAGGAAGGACGATTATGACAAGTTAGTAGAAAGCTTCCAACGGATTATTGAATATAATTATTTGTTTGGTTTTGTATTGTAAAACGTCATACCTGAAGATGTCGCAAATTAGCGACGAAACGAGGTGTAATTTTCAATAAATATATTTTTCTGACTTCAAATGACTGTTGTTTATTTATGATTTGTCTTAAATAGTCATAGTATATATTTCACATTTTAATATTTTGTTTAATAAAATATTAACACAATTAAAGGATAATATTTTAAATAAACAAAGGCAATTGACACCTTTTTTATTTATTAAGCTTTTTTTTCTCTCTGAATTTTTTTATAAATTTCAGCAAGTAGTTTATGATTGATTAGTTGCCCGTTACCTTCCAATGTTTCTCGAAGTCCACACGGGGGTCTGATCTCATTCTTTGCACGAGGAGTTTGGCCTGCCCTGGCATGTCTCTGCTCTTGGCTCCTGCCTCGGCCACGTTGAACTGAGACTCTCTCGTGTGAGCAAATGCGTCTTGTTCAGAGTAACCCATAAGCCGAGGGTTGAACTCTTTCAGGATGTTTGGTAACGTGAGGAACTCTCGCCAAGTGCGTTCCCCGCCTGTAACATGTCATTGATCTCACGTTTCCTTCAACTCTTCACTATTATATTATTCAAGCATTGACAGACTCAGGGTCATGAAATGAGCCATAACTTAAATAATAAAAATGTATTCAATGTCGTGGTTTGTCTGTTTATATTCACAGTCGTATAGAAATAAACGTCCCTCACTAAGCTATAATTCCTAGTGTTGTAATCATTGTCTCTTTAATTGTCACCATCAAACGTATTGTCAGTGTCACGGCCTTTCCATGTCGTTTTTATTCCCATTCCCCACCATTGTCATTGTCATTGTCCCGCCCGTCCATTTAAACTGTCACGTCACCTTCAGCAAATCTCATGCCCCTGTCACTTACAGTTTCATTACATTCGGATTTATTTTTCATCGTTATTGTCTGTCATTTAAGTTACCTTTCGAATACTCACTTACCCTTCCACTTACGACGACAATGGCTCTCTACTGTCACTTGTCATTGTTATTTTAACTACCCGTATCTATGCAATTACCATTGTCATGCGAATTTTGCGTTATTATTTTCATAGTTACATTTCTATAGAGTACATATATGTACATGTATATATATATATATATGTATATATATATATATATATTGTAATAATTAAAATATACAAGATAATTATGGCTAAATTTAACAAATGAAAAAAAACACAAATTTACTTTATATGGGAGATCAAAATTTATTAAGCCAAATTTAAAAACAATTATAAAATACACAAAATATTTGGGATCTCAGGGTCTTGATCTGGGTTTGATAAATGGCAGAATTTAAATAATCAAAATTACATTTACCTTTTATGGAAATCAAAGCGTCTGAACATAGACGAAATTTGTTGCGGAAGAAATAATACTAAAGATTGAATTTAACAATTTCAATTTTATCAAGAGTTAACGATCTCATTTTATCGATAATTAAATAATTAAAAAACGATCTGACTTTTATCTTTTAAACACGGTTTACAAATTATTTTAAAGTTTTCTCTACTTACGGCCGCCCAGGTCTCATTTTTAGTTTTTCGTGCACAATTTTGGGGACTTCACTGATTCTAAATTCTCACAGACTCGAATTGGCGTTGTTTGTTAGTTGGTTTACCACAAATTGGTTGGTTCTCGATGCTTTACTGCAACCTGGATTTGTAGATCTCGTGGCTTTAGTTGACAATGGACTGCATTGGTTTGTCTGAATATTGCTTTACTTTTTAATAACTGAAAGCATGTTTGTGACTGGGCCACAATCTTTCGTTCTGATTGCCAACTGTAAAACTTTCAATGAGTTCTTTTCGTCCGTTCTATTCGCTGTCTGCTGACCGACTGTACTGTTCAAATTTTTATGCCTTGGAATTTTGGTCTTTTCTCCTCGCTGCTTACTGCCCGACTGTCCTCTTCGTCTCGTAGATTTTGAGCGCGTAGAACCTCAACAATTTTTTCTTTGCCTTGCCGGATTGTTGCGGCGTCCGCTCTATATCCACTAATAATGAGTCCTCTACAATCCAACTTTCCAATTAGAACAATGTCTTAATTACCAATTACTACAATATATACATATAAATTTCGATAAAGTTTTAATCAGTTAAAGGATTATTGAAAGCATAATTTAGATTCATTCGTTTGTCTATGCGATTTGTGAAATAATTTTGGAGGAAGTTAATAAGTAAATTGTCAAATTAAACAAGTTAAACAATCAGACGCTTGTTTATTTAAAATTAGGCTAATATCATTTGTCTGTAACATCATAGAAATAAATTTAACTCGATCATGCATAAATCAAAATTTTTCATTTATCGATAATCATCACGGGTCTAGTTATAAAACAAGCATGTAGATATGCCACTCGGCCTGTTTTGAGAGGTGTATGTTACGGGGTCGCAGACCTTGAGCATACGGTAAGAGTTGACCCCTATTCCCATTGGAATAGTCGGTCAGCTGCCTCCTAAACTGGTCGTGGTACAAAAAGAGAATTCTGCGTCCCCACAGTAAACCCCTCTCCCGCGATCGGAATAGCGTGGGACAAGTACCAAATGCCCGACCTACCTGATGCAGGTTTTGTAAGGTTTGTCCTGCATCACTTTCAGGCGAATTCCGGGTACCTTCCTGTACCCTTCCGCGTCCCCTCTTTAAAATCCCTTCCTATTCTATTAAAGGGGAGTTGCCACCATGTGGATTACCCTCATGTAGGCTGTTACACTAAAAAATTCACTTTTTTGCAAGCCTATGTTAAAGATACTAAAAATTATTATTACAGTATTGAGTTAGTAAGAATTATGTTATGAAAATAATCCATACTGTAAATTTTGCGTTAGGCTTATCATTAAACCATATTCAAAGAAGAAACGTCGTCTATGAAGGTTATTTGGAAATCATATTATTGAATGACGCGGCTGAGTGGTACGAAGCTAATGGATTCAAACTTAACGGTGATAAAACGTAACAAATTTATTTTATACTAAAGAAAACTACTGAAGTCTCGAATGGTCCTGCTAAGCTTATTACCGTCGATTCAAGACACGTGGGATTCACACATTGACTCCATTTCCATTAACCTATCACGTACCTTATATCTATTGCGACAATTGAGGAACTATTTTTCCCATAATTACCTACTGCATGCATAGTATACTATTCGCGATATACAATTATGGGGGAATGGTAGCAAGTTTGGAAAAATCCTTATTCTACAGAAAAAAGCGATACGAATAATTACACGTTCCAAATATAATTATCACTGTAGACCATTATTTGTTAAATATACTTACTGTGATTCATCAGTATATTTATAAATCCTTGATAACCACGATGTACGTAAGTAATTCTGACCATCTCAACAATCATAACAAAGCTACCAGATTTAATTCTCACATTGTGATGCCTAATGTAAGAATAAGTAAGACTAAACAGTGGTTTCATTCGATTTCAATGGATCTGTTTAAAAGATTGCACTGTAGGATTAAATGTGTTCCAAACCTCAATTTGAAAAATGGTTAACTGAAAAACCCTTATATTAATTAAATGAAATTTTTCAATGTAATCCACATTATCTGGACTTTTTATTACTTGACGCTTCCAGATATTTGACAATAAATAAATTTATTGATAGAAAACGACGGTAAAGTTTCGTTTAATATCATATCGTCTTTTATAGCTATCAGGATTAAACGTTTTAAAAATAAGAATTTTATATATGCTCAAATATAGATTTTATCCATTTTTTACGATATTGCATTTCTTGATTCCAACAGCCAAACTTTGAAGAAAAGATTTACAGAATTCCATGCAACATATAATTCTGAGAGGCCATTTGTGCATACTAGCGCCATCTCTGTGCCACGCCGAGAACCATCCGAAAGCCCCCTCTGTAAGAATGTTTTAATTTATTCAAATTGAATTTCTGCGGAAACCATAAAGAATGTGACACTATCCTTTTTAAATTGTTAACAAAAATACTACTTTAAATTTATTGATTCTTGAAGTGATGCAAGCATCTAAGTTAGCAATAATAGATATTTTTCATCGCGTTCGACAAGTAAAATTAATGAGATACGTTGTGCGATTTAACTACCACACTAGTTACGACCTGTGTGATAAGAACATCAGGACCACGATTCTGAAAACTCACCAGAATTCCACGATCTGCCTCTGTTCTCCACGAACACTTGGAATATATTGGTCGCAGTGTTCCCATTTGAAGCTGAGAGGCTGTCACCCATGGCTCCAATAACATCTATGTCTCCGGGACGAAGACGATGCACATTGGTGGGGACAACCGGAGAACGAAAGCCGCTGGTGTTGCAGGGGAACTCTGTGAATGGCGATGGCTCCTGTAGCTTCTGTAATGTGTCAAGTAAAATTCTACAAACACGAGTATATGTTATTCTTCAATACGTTTATTGATTATACTCGAATGATATAGTCCATTTCTTAGATAAACATTCATTTAAGTACCAACAAATTTAAATATTAAATTATATAATAACAAAATATGAACAACTACCGTAGATTTCAAAAGATTTTCTTAACGATTACAAAACATTAACTCAATATATAAGAACATAATAATAATAATTCCCATACTATATTATGCAATTATATGTAAATAAAGTTTATATTATTATTTTTTATATGGAAAGACTCCAAAAAGTAATTTAATTAAGTGTATAAATAATAACAATTAAAATTGTTTTATGGCATCGGTACACGTAAATCAATACTTAATATTAAATACTGCTAAATAATTTTCCTTACTATACAGTATAGTGTTTATATGGTAAGACATATGTGCAAGTAGTTGATAGGGGCTATTTCTCTTCTCGACAAATGTTAGAGGCTCTTCTACTCCGAGACAATAGTTTACTTTGTCGTAAAACATCACAACTTGTTTCCAATATGTACTACAATAAATTGGTTAAATCTATCAAATGATATAAAATCATCATTATTATTTTTCTCAAAATTACGGAATTAAGTAAAACGTGAGAAAATATAATCGTAAAAACCATCATTTATGGATTATATTTGTGTATCGCCAATGTTATTGTGCTTCAATTGTGAACACAGAAAATATAGACAGGTATTTTTTCCATAAATATCACCCCAGGTACGCACCAGAGTCAATAACTGACGAAGATACCAGCAAAAGCCATGGAAACGTTGTGTTTTAATTCTTCATTGACCCGGGTGCAAACCCATGGACTATATATCCCCCGGGAAAGCCCTAATACTCTAGTAATATTTTTAAAAATAATATGAGGGCTTCGACTGGAATATTTAAATAAACAGCACGTTTGGAAAACGATAAACCTTTCGACTTTTAGCTTTTCTATCGCCAACAATTTTGCGAAACATGTATAAACGTTACTGATGAAGTGATAAATAATTGATAAGGGTCAAGCAGCATCAACCAATATTCTAGGTTTCCGATTCCAGGAATTGTACAACAGCCGAATCAGGACGCAACTTAGCAAAAGAGAAGGTACCAGAATTTTCTCATGTAAATTTACTATCGTGACGCATCGTCGATGACGGTCAAGATATATACTTAACCCTCAAATAAAACATACACATGTTAATATTAAATATTTTTCATAATATTTTGTTCATGAACTCCTATTTAATAGCTATTCAACAGTAATGTTCACTTAAATATTTTCGCATATTTTAAGGTTTGTTACCCATTTAATCGTGAGAAAAAACGTTCGATTGTTTTTGTAATTTAAAAAACAGTATCATTTAAAAGTAAAACATTACTACACGTTATTTTCTGAGTGTCCTTACGTTCATTCGCCTTGCAGATGCGATGTTCTCTTCAATGTCTCGAGGAGCGAAAAACGCCAGGAGCAAATCTCTCATGATTTCGTACATAGTAATGTCCACTTGGTTTGGATAACCGTCGAAACTGACCCCATCACAGCTACTCCATAGAAGCAGGAACAGTGTGAAGCCGACGCCAAACATTCTGAAACAGTCATAAATGACCCATTTCAATACAGCAGTCATATACCACTGTGATCAGTCAGGTGAAATTGTCATTTAAAACTCCCGGGTATTAGGAAGGCAGGTAATTTTTTTTCCTTGGTTGGTAGGACTGTCTATAATATTTGCCAAGCGTCTGTTTGTTAAAAGGTTTACTTATCTCCGAGTTACACGTGTTTTTGTAAACAATCAAAAGTGAATTTTTCGATTTTTGCAATGGGTGATTTTGTTGAGCAAAGAACTTGCATCAAATTTTGTATGCGGAACGAATATTCTTGTGCGGACACGTTGAAAATGTTGCGGAATGCCTTTGGTGATCAAACTATGGCACAAAAAAACGTTTATAAGTGGAACAACGAGTTCAAAGAGGGCCGAGAACGCGTTGAAGACGAACCGCGCTCTGGACGACCATCAACGTCTACCGACGAGGGCCACGTCCAAAAGAATCAAAGATTTGGTGCTTGAAAATCGTCGATGGACAATTACAGATCTCGCTGATAGTGTTGGAATATCATTTGGCTCAGCCCAAAACCATTTTGAAGAATGTTTTGTATCTCAAACGCGTCAAGTCTCGATTGGTGTCAAAATCGCTCAATTTTTTGATGTATATATCGATGCGAAAGTCTTTGAAAAACACATAGTTTAAACATTGAAGATGTATTAAATTATTCTTCAAATTGGTAACGTTATTGTCTGACAAAAGGCTGTTGAAAAATAAACGAGTAGATTGAATAGGAATAGAGCACTTTTAAGGAAACAGGAATTCGTATTTTTCTTATTTAAAAGTCTCTCAATTTGCTGAAAAAAAATTGTTTGATGATCCATATTCTGTCAACATTTAATACAAATGTGAAGATAAAGATTAAATTCATCTGAATAAGGAATAAAATAAAATAATTTTAATGCAGTAGTAAAAGTGAGAAGTATTACTGGAAAATGACGTAATGAAAATCAAATTAAATAAGTTTGATTTTGATTATTTTTTGTTTATATAAATTTATGTGTTCGTTTTGCATTTTGTTAAAGTTTCCCGGCCTCATTAACGTTGAATGGTTAATGACAGTTGTGAACATAATTGAGAATACCGCGCCCTACTATTAATGTCTGGATTGACATTGACTTGTCTCTTTCGTAGAATCCAAAGAGACAAGTTGATTATGCGACCCACATCGAATACACGAGAACGTTATTTGGCTTGCGTAAAGGCGAAATTAATTGGTCGTAATGTGGAACGAGTGACTATCGTCCTTGACCAGGGGGTTAGGTCCAGAACCAATTGGAACACCGTTACGATTCTGTTCGTTTTCGGTTTCCCTCATCAGCTTCGGTGCCCATGACCCGCTCAAAAACCTGTTCATGGATTTGCTCCGGTAGAGTTGATTGGCTCAAAAAATATATGTGGCTAAAAATAACCTTTCATAGTCTGCAATCTTCGGATGAGACAAATATGCAACACGATGATAAAAAAAATATATTTCCCCAATTGTAATGAAGAAAATACGTTCAATGAGACAGTCAATTTTTCCTATCAGTGATAAAATGCTGCCAATATAAAATATTTTTTAAATTTTACAATTCTGCTCAAATATCTTCATTTATCAGTATTTCATAAATGTAATCTGGTTAGTAAACGTTTGCTTTCTTATTTTTCTAAAAAAAATAGAAAGTCATTCAAACTCGGGTCATTGGACTTTGTCTTGTTTAATGAATTTTGTTAAAGTCTGCAAAAATGGACACCTGTTTTTTATGTTGCACTTAAGTATAACAATGATTCTGGTTGTGAAAACAGAAATATTCAAGTTTCACAAACGACAAAGATATAATAAATTATATTTTACTTGATATACTTGTTGAATATGAAATTTTTTATTGTTTTTAAATCCTGACATGGAAGAGTTATTAAGTCCCGTCAATATTGAAAATAAATCCAGGTTGTCTTTCATGCCAGTATACTGTCGATTTATTTGTTTTGATGGTATTAGTACGTATTATTAAATTGTATAATTACATTTCCTAGTTTTCACTTTTTTTGTTTAATGACCTACAGCTATCTTTATTAAAACATTATATTTGATTTATATTCGTGCGCAAGCACTTACTAATCCAGTGTGTCGTAATTGTTATCTCTGTTTCAGATTAGAATTCACCGATTGTAAATAATACCTTGAATTTAATCACCTTATACGTCCACTCAATTTTCAATCTTATTCCATAGCTTTCCATTCATTCTACAATATTCGAACTTAGAATTAGTTGATTATTCTAAAAAAAGACTCACTTTTAGTGGTTTAAATAAGTGAAAAGGACTAAATATGAGAATTAAATTTATCTTACTTATTTTAAATAAATGGATAAAACGTCAGTCAATTAGTAACATTTATCATGAATAATTAAAACAGTATAATAAAACAAACACTACGTTTCATCCCTAAATTTTTGAGACCTCTTCAAGCGAAAATTTTAATTAAATTACAAATTAGTAATCTAAAAGAAAGAAAACAAAATTTTACAAACAAGATAATTTATAATATAGTTATGTAAAAGAATTATATTACATTAATTACAATTTAATGGTTGGACAATTTTATTTTATTTTATTGGAATTTTTAGATTAAAAATTTGTTATTAGATTTAAATTTACACCTGTAGAGGTCCCAAAATTTTAGGGATGAAACGTAGTATTTTGTTTTGATAATAAATTAATTTACATAGATTGACGGTCTGATTCAATAATTTATAAAAAACCTTCTGGTTGCTAGACATGGAGTTATGAATTCGAACTTACCATCTTGAGATATTTGAAAATTATTATTGACGCCAAAACAACAATTGCATATAAAAATTTAATTAATTTAATTTAATAACATGTTTCAGTCTTATTTAGACCCTCACCAGGTTCAAATGGATTAAAATATAAATCTTATTTTATAAATGAGTGTCCGTTTTAACATTGTGGGCGTACGTGCTTAAATGGTCACCATTCCTGAAACTTATTGGATTTGTAATTCCTGTCTTCATCTAATATTAAGAAACTATTCCAGTGGAAAGAATGATTCGTGTTTAAAATCATTATTATATTTTAGAAGAAATCGATGAGAGTTTTTCGTGTTGCGGTTAATGATCGAAATTGAGCTTGTTATTATACAAATTTCCTCCTTAGAAATCCAACATTTTTTTTAGTCAAAACGTAGCCAAAACCAAAAAAACAGTTCACAGCTGATTTATTTAATTTTTTGATGATGAAGAAATAAATATTTAAATTGTTTCTTTGATACTGTGGACTGTTTTTGGCTTTCCTATATCGACTATATTATTACAGTCTTTTCGTGGTGAAATGCATAGTTTTCTTTTTAAAACACATTTAGAGATTTTTCAATGCTTCACTGTGTTTCTTTTTATTTAAAACTGAAAAAATATATAATTATTATATTACGGTCTTGAGTCAAAAATTTTTTTTAACAAGAAATTAAATATTATAAATATAAGATTTTTTCATCATTATTATAAATATAATTATGTCTAATTCTAACCCAATGGCCGGTTTAATGGTTTAAAAAACTGATTTATGGATAATTTCGCAAAGATGTTAACCTTTATTTCTGTACTAGCTGGGTGCCCGGCGTTGCCCGAGATATCATTTATCAATAACCCCCGATATGACTCCAATTTCGCTTGCTTTTGCGCTATTTTTATGTAACGCTCCTCGAACCCTATCCCTAAACGTCCTCACCTCCAATACCGAAGGGGGTTGAAGTCATTGACCAAATATATCGGCAGTTTTTACATGTTAGAAGATGACCACTCCCACAAATGTGCGATAATAAAAGTATTTATTCCACGCAAAAATCGGCCGATTACATTGTCTGAAAATTTCTACCCCCGCCCACCACCTCCCAAACCCGTCGCGTTACCCAGGTTGTCACAATTAGACTCAGCGACATTCATATTCTCTGAATTGATTCGAATCTCGGTTGTTTTGCGTTTTTTTTTGTTTAACGTACCTCCACCCCACCCCTAAGCTTGCTCCCCTCACAGGGGTAGAAATTATCCACAAACAGAATCGGTATAAATACTATCAAAGTAATTAACCCCCCGAAATAATTATCGCAAATATCGACCGTTTAAGATGTTTGAAAATTTCCACCCCCGACCAATCCCACTTCGGCGACTTAAACAGCAAGTTGAATGTCGTAATTAAACTCAGTGACAACTATAACTCCGGATTCGAATCCAATCTCGATAGTTTCTGATTTATTTTTATGTAATGCCACTTCACACCCACCCTTAAGGGTCCACTCCTCCAAAGCCCGAAAGGGGTTGAAATTATGCACAAACAACATCAGTAGAAATACAATCAATATAATTAACCCTGAAAAATATTTATTCTACGCAAATATCTGACGTGTTCGAATGTTCCAAAATTTCCACCCCGCTACCCCTGCATCTGAGGGGTAAATGCAAAGTTGAATGTCATAACTAAACTCAGTGACATCCATAACCTTCGATTTGACTCCAATCTCGGTTGTATTCGCGTTATTTACCTGTAAAGCATCTCCACCCCAAACCCTAAGGGTGCCCTTTCCCCAAGGTGTAGAGAATGAAAATTATGTTAAGAATAACATCGCTAGAAACACTATCAATATATTTGGCTTCTAAAAATATTTATCCGACTCAAATATCGACAGTTTTAGCATGTTGAAATAATTCCACCCCCGTCCACCCCCGCTTCTGGGGATGGTAGACGCGTCCCACCCCAACAGTTCGTTTCCTGGTCGCAAAGAACACATGTACGAAATTTGGTGAAATTTGCTCCACCGGTGTAGATTTGTATAAGGAACATACAAATATATATACATACAAACAAACGCTCTACATTATTTATTAGATTGTTTATTGTCGCGTCAACATATTAGTCACTGGCGACTTTCCAGAAATGCTACATGAAATTATTACATTTGCTGCTTATAAACGAGATGGTTTTTCGTTTCCTCGGTAGCTCTCCAAATTACGTTCGCAAAGAAATGCCTCTTTGAAAGACACTTTGCTTGTTAAATACTCATAAAAGCGCAGCAATTAATATTTATTAAGCAGTTTAATGCAGTACTGTAATTAGCATAACGAAGACGACTTGTGAAGCAGAACGTAAGCTCGGACTCGAACAAACAACTTTCTACAAGGACACTTTGGCGAGTTCATTACTACTGAACGAAAATACCGAGGTCACTGCCCCCGGTTATGTTTCTGAGTAGAATTGTAAGTGATAGGTAAACTGTGATAGCGTGTTGCTTTCTAATTTTTGCAGTTTATTTACGGTATAATACATGTAATCATAAATGATAGAGTCTACCAATGATTAATCCTACAACAAAGCGGATATTTAAAGACGACGTTCGGAATTGCATAAATCTGGAAAAAGTTTCCGTAGTTTTATCTTTAACGGACAGGTTAGTGTAGGTGTGAGTAATGGGCAGTTGAAATATGGAAAAGACAGAGTGACAGAGAATAAATTAGAGAAATAAGTGTACGGTTAAACGAAACTTTAAAGAGACTATGTACAATTTACTCAAAGTCTGGAATAATTTAGCACTCAATTATTACGCACACGCACGGTTAATAAAATAGAGGATAAAAATAGTAGGTATGTGAGATTACGTAAAGAAAGTTTCACGTCACTTTGATGAAACGTCTGTGAAACACATAAAACGTAAATAATGTGATTGTTTAGTTTCAATGCATGAGTTAATATTTAGTAAATGACATATGGATTATGTTTGATTTTCAAATTGTGAACAAATATTTGTAAATTTCTGTATAAATTTAAAATGTGGAAATTATAAATTACCCTAATTAGACCCATGACTTCTAAAAATATACATATTAACGTATTGCCATACAATATCTGCTAAATATTGAATTATATTTTCCTTTGTACTTAATATTACATATTATGATACTGAAGAACGCTAATAATCAGTTGTCTTTGAAAGATTACGCTTGTATTTATGCATAATTTATTCAGTATAATTTTCGAATTGGGATTTATATATAAAATTAATTACAAATGATTTATGATGTACGTATTAATACTGTAAATGGGCAGTCAGACGGTAGCAGTTACAGTAATAGAACAAATAAATAGACTCCATTTTTATTTATAAACATACCAAAAATTAAAGACCTAAATGTCCCTAAACAAATGTACTTTATAATAAATACTTCAAAAAATAGTCATAATGAATACACAATTCAATAATTTTATATTGATTGATAACTAATTTTTCTAACAATACTTCATAATTGTGATTGTGATTACTTTATAATAAATACTTCAAAAAATAGTCATAATGACTACACAATTCAATAATTTTATATTGATTGATAACTAATTTTTCTAACAATAGTTCATAATTTTTCATCAAAACAATGAAACGTCTTTCGCACAGACAAACAGAATGAAGAGAAACAAAAACTATAAAAAAAATTTAAAAGTGCTGCTTCGCCAATTCACGTCGAAACGAAACGTCCAGTACTTTTAAGTTCGTATTTTGTTCGTTTCTGTTTCGCTATTTTACGTTGGTTTATTCCAACGACGTTTTATTACTATTAATTTCTACGTTATATTAAATTTTCTCAAAATAGTTAAATTATTAATATTCGTATAACATATTTATAAATAGTTAAATTATTAACTAGGGTACTATTTTTATATTACACTCATCGTTTATATCAGTTTATATACAGTAAATACTTGTACATAAATTTGTACAAAACAGTTATTGTATGGAAATTAGTTTTGACAATTGTAAAACATAAAGAAAGATGGAAACTGATTAATTTTTTATACGTTGGCCCTGGAGAGTGCCAGAAGTGTTGACTTAACAGGTAATGATTGGAGTTTTAATTGTAATAATTGATTGTACATTGTGATTGTATTGGCTGTGTTTCATTATCTCGCAGATGATCCTTTGGGGATGCCTTTTCCTCTCTCCGTGTTTGAACTAGGCTCCCACAAGCCGAGGCACCTCTGCCTGTTTTGAGAGGTGTATGTTCCGGGGTAACAGACCTTGGGCATACGGGCATAAGAGTTGTTCTCTTTGTTCCCATTGGAACAGTTGGCCAGCTGCCTCCTAAACTGGTCCAGGTACGGAGGAGGGAATTCTGCGTCCACACAGCAAACTCTTCTCCCACTATCGGAAGGGTGTGGGACAAGTAACCAATGACCGACCTACCTGATGCAGGTTTTTCTAGGGTTTTCCCTGCATTTCTTTAGGCGAATGCCGGGTAGGATCCTTAAAATATAGCCCGGGGGCCCTAGTTCACCCTTGGCTACCTTCCTCTACCCTTCCACCTCCCCCCTTTCAAATCCCTTCCTATGCTATTAAAGGGGAGTTGCCCAACGTGGATTACCCTCATGTAGCCTGTTACCCTAAAATAAAAATTCCAAATGACTGTTTGCTTTCTCAAATGAATTATTTCTCCTAAGGACTATATATTGTGGTTTTATTGTGACATGTTAAAACACGTCTACATCTCATAATAATGCTTTATAGCTAATATTTCTACACGAGTCTTATCTAGCAGCGTATAAAATAATGTCGGGGACAGTCCATAGTGTTACTTAAGACCTTGCGTTACATAATTGCAAATAATTTTAATATCTACCCCTTTAATATGTATATATTACCTTCTGTTCACACAGTTATACTGATAAGCTCGTCGTATTTGCATACATACCAGAACGGACCTTGGAACAATTACTCTTTTCTCTCAAATATGTCTGCTTGAATGAAGTGATACGAGGGCATTCTCAGAAGTACCTGACCTAATAATAATAATAATAATTTAAGTCAGGAATATTGTAAGATTTGTCATTTATGTAACTATCTTTATTGGAGGCCCGATAGGCGGCTGTGAAAATTAAGCCGTGGCACAACAATATTAATTTGTAAAATTTCAACTAAGATAAAAATTTGTTTTATTAAATTAGTTTTGTTATATTTTAAATTGTTGTTTTCATTTCAATCCTTTCATTTTTAACTTTTAAAATTTGATTATTACAAAATTGGTGCTTCAACGTGAGGCAAAAATATAAAAAATTAACTATTATTTTTTTTATTACAATATATTGTAATGCCAATTAATTAGGCCATTAATTTGTTTTAATAAAATTTAATTGTAGCGGCAGGAGCTTCCAAAGCGACAATGGACCCGAGCACTGTTACTTTGTCGGAAAGTCAAAAATGGCGTATGCGCGCTAAAACTAGAGAGCACTAAGAGTTAGTTGGATGGCGGGACATTACAGAGGACGGAACGAATAATACTAGAGCAGAGACTAGCCATCGTTAATGTATTATTAAACAAAGTTGTGAATATAAGACAAAGTAAAAACATTCACGGAAGTATTACCCCGTAAATATCGCTAAGTTAGCAGTTTGTATGTCTATCAGCAGCCAGGAAAGGAGTGCAGTTTTACGTCTGTAGCAGCAAGGAAAGGAAGTCAGTTTCAGTCCAAAGCGGTAAAAGACTAACAAATCTACGAATCATTGGATTCGTATAAGGCAAGCAGACATCAGATAGCTGACAAAAAAGAGGATCATTCGAGTTCCTGGGAGCCCATCAATTTTGACTTCAATAGTGTAAAATCTGTGAATCTTAGGATCAGTGTAAAATATTGCAAAAGTGTATTTTCAAAACCAAAAGGAATGATGGTACCAGCTGGACACTACGTAAGTAACAAAACCAAAACTAATGATTAATTATAAACGTAATTAAAGGATAGAGTCAGATTTCGTTCTCCTTTAATTGTCAATCAAAGTTAATTTTCTTCCTTTTAATTTATTTCTATCGATATTGTTTAGGTAAATGTGATTTGTTCGTTAATAACATTTTAAAATCAATTTGTTGTGTCCATTATCAAACCCAGGGAAGGCCCTGAGAAATTAATATTTTAAATTGTAATTGTTTTTGAGTTATTGCCACAAAATAAAATAAATAAATTTGTTTTAAATTCTTTTTGATTGTTTCATTTAATTAATTCCTTTATTAATCATTACATTTTGACGCTTAACGTGAGGAAAATCCTTCAAACTAAAATTAATTAAAGCATATTCATAAAATAAATTAAATTAATTAAAGCCCATTGTTGTTTATTACATTTCGGATTCCACAACGTGGGGCAAATTAAAGGCTTTCTTTTAATTATTACAATATATATATATAATTTTCCGCCACACAATACTTTTTAACATTAGTATATATTATAGAATGTTAAGCTACGAACTAGAACACTATATATAGGGCTACAAAATAATATGAACCGCTGGAAATAAGAAATCGAGATGAAATACGGAGTTTGAAACAAAAACGTCAAGCTGACTTTGTCAATGTTGGAAAGCGCTTATTATGTCCAAGGAGAGATAATTAGCTATCGGAACGCGTGACCTAAAATGTAGACCGTTATAGACACGGCAACCACGTGTAAATTGTGAAATAATTCGGATCCTATTACCTAATAATTTAGTTGTAGGCGAAGGTATTTATTTACGGAGGCAGACTCTTACCTGCCTCTGCATTCGTGTGAAGGCAACCAGAAGAAATAATATACAGAAGTGTAGGTCAAGGGAAGCATGTGCGTAATGCGTTAAAGGAAAAACTAAGAAACCTAATATATCCAATAATGTTGAAATTATAAAAAAAAATGGAGATTCAAAATATGACAGTTGAAATTATCTATGATTTTCCCATACGTGTTTGTCGACAGTTATAAACCGGTTTTATGAAAGTTCTGTAATCACAAAAATTTGGCAACCCCGGCTGTAGAACAAAATGAAAGAATCATGCTGTGAAAAATTATCGTATGCTGTAAAATCAATGTGATATGATTAAATAGTAGGCCTATATATTTGAACATTAAGTTAAACATCAGCTCGCTATTGCGGAAAAATTCAAAAGTTCAACTGAAATGTCTCATGAATATCTTTAGATAGCGCCTTTCGAATCATGTGAACAGATAAAAGTCAACTTCACGATAATTGCAATATCAGGACATTCGTGAATTACTATCAACACTTAAAAATAATCGTTGAAGTCTCTAAAGAACATAATTTTTCATTTAAAAATTATTTTCACTTGACTAATTTTTTCTCACGTCTTCATTCATTTTTTCATTCATCTATAAAAATGCGTAATACTTAGCAATAAAGAAAATTACGTAGTAGTAATATTTCACATAACATTTGTATACCAATTATATTAATTCGGTTTCCTAATTTGCGTTTCTACAATTTTTTTTTGGTGTAGACAGGCTATGTATAGGGTAATCCACATAGTGGCAACTCCCCTCTCATAGCATAGGAAACGGATTTGAAAGGAGGGATGCGGAAGGGTGGTGGAAGGTAGCCAAGGGTTAACTAGGGCCCCCGGGCTATATTTTAAGGATCCTGCCCGGCATTCGCCTAAAGAAATGCAGGACAAACCTTAGAAAAACCTGCATCAGGTAGGTCGGGCATTGGGTACTTGTCCCACGCCCTTCCGATAGCGGAAGATAAATTTATTGTGGGGACGCAGTATTCCCTTCTCCGTGCCTCGACCAGTTTAGGAGGCAGCTGGCCGACTATTCCAATGGGAATAGCGGACAACTCTTACCGTATGCCCAAGGTCTGTGACCCCGAAACATACACCTCTCAGAACAGGCCGAGGAACCTCGGCTTGTGGGAACCTTAGCTCAAAAACGGAGAGGAAAAGGCATACCCAAAGGTAGCCTCTTCGTATCTCTCCTAAAAGGTTCTGCCTGCGTGAGAACATCCCTCGCAGGTTACCTGCGAGAGAATCCTCTCGTAGGCTTTTGCTTCCGCCCCGCGTTTATACTTTTACCGTATCAAACCTTCCCAGAGAGCTCTGGCGGGGGCTACCTTTGGGGATGCCCTCACATCTCTCTGTTTTTTTTTTGAACTAAGGTTCCCACATGCCGAGGCACCTCGGTCTGTTTTGAGAGGTGTATATTCCAGGGTCGCAGACCTTGGGCATACGGCAAGAGTTGTCCGCTATTCCTATTGGAATAGTCGGCCAGCTGCCTCCTAAACTGGCCAAGGCATGGCGAGGGGTAAGCTGCGACCCCACAGTAACCCCTCTCCCGTCATCGGAAGGGCGTAGGACAAGTACAAATGCCCGACCTACCCGATGCAGGTTTTTTATAGGGTTTGACCTGCATTACTTTTAGGCGAATGCCGGGTAGGATCCTTAAACTATAGCCCGGGGGCCCTAGTAACCCTTGCCACTATGTGTATTACCCTATACATAGCCTGTCTGCACCCAAAAAAAAATAGTTTCTTTAGGGCAACAGGCTACATGAGGGTAATCCACTTAGGGCAACTCCCCTTTAATAGCATAGGAAGGGATTTGAAAGGGGCATGCGGAAGGGTAGAGGAAGGTAGCCAAGGGTTAACTAGGGCCCCGGCCTATATTTTAAGGACCATACCTGGCATTCGCCTAAAGAAATGCAGGGAAAACCCTAGAAAAACCTGCATCGGGTAGGTCGGGCATTGGGTACTTGTCCCACGCCCTTCCGATAGCGGGAGAGGAGTTTGCTGTGGGGACGCAGCATTCCCTTCTCCGTGCCTTGACCAGTTTAGGAGGCAGCTGGTCGACTATTCTCAAAGTGATTCTATTATTCTCTAGCGATAGTTAATTACATTAATTCTGTTTTATAAATTTTTACAGCCTTTTGCTGAGTTTCTTTCAGTAAGTAACACAATACTCAAATTAAATGAATAATTTTTTTTTGTAATCGTTCCAGCTTTGAACATAACAGACTATAAAGGGTAAAAGTCTCTTTCGTAAGAAACGCAGAATCCAAAACGTTTTCCTTACTGCCGCGCGATTTCACCCGAGGTTCTACGAAACCTCCCGATCCTTCAATGCTTCTATTTTGGTTTACGATCACGATTAAGTAATTGCTTATATTTATTCGGGTGATAAATCACCCATTAAATAAATTGTGAACATTCTATTTATAACGTTTATTGAGGTAACTAACTCTTTATTGACTTACGTAATAATCGGTAGTATTTATAAATTCACCTAAAAAATTAGTTGCGACTTATTATCAATTACAATTGAAGATTTTGCGGCAGTGTACATGTCTTATATATATATATATATATATATATATGTATATATATATGTATATATATATACGTATACATATATATATAGGCCTATAGGATAAAATATTTTTTTTATTTAAATGTTAAACTACCTTCTTTGTGTCATCTACCGTTTTCTATTCAAAAATCCGCGAGAATTTAATAAAAAAAACATTTTAATTAATAATTTTCCTACTTGATGTAAAAACGTTAATTGTCATTAAATAATGTTATTCACTTCTATAACCCAAAAGGTAGGCTCTTTGGAAACCAGGCTGCTGTGTTACTGACAGTAGAATCAAAGAAACGATTCATAAATACAGGTTGTTCCATAAAAACTACGGAATCTCCAATGGTCAATCACGTTCCTTGCAGAAAATTAAGATTTTACGATATTTGTAAACAACGAGGAAAATTAGGAATATTCGTGTAAGAAGCCGACTTCATTTCTGACTCACCGAATTACAGGATAGTAACTTAACGAATTTTATTAGGATTCACCCGAACGGTATGAGCTGAAGAGTAATGGTCAAAATAGTACAGAAGCGACAAGTGAGATTAAACAATGCAAGAAGTTTGTGTAAATAAGTTTAAACATATGTAAAAACAGTTACTTCCTGAAGAAAAAATATTGAAATGTATAAAGGATAAATAGCAACAACTAAAATTAATAACGAAAGAAATTAATCTCAATTGAACAAATATACTATTGAAAGTCTTCTCGGTCTTCTACCTGAATGAACACTTGTATTTGCGACGTTTCGGTGATGTTCACTGCCATCGAAACGTCGCGAATAAAAGTGTTTATTCGGTTAGAAGTCCGAAAAGACTTTATTCATTCTCTACACCGAAAAAGACTACATTCATTATTAAATATAATATTATAGGAAAAAATTTACGGGGGCCGATTTTAAATTCACGGTTTTCTTAAAGGTTTCTGCACTGCACGAGCTTGTTTCTATTGTAAGATTTTGAAAAAAAAATAGCAAACTATAAAATGATTTTTCATACAAGCGAAGGTCAAGTTTCAAAATAAAACCTGCATGAGTAAGACGCTTGGAAACAAGTGTAGCGTTCCTGGAAAGGCAGAGAAAGTGACTCACCTGCAGCGGTAGCACAACTGGCGTCCATTGCCAAGGCTTTGGTGGGGTAACACTACCACGATAACCCTACCTGCCCCCCCCCCCTCCCCCCAAACGCCGCAACATCTAGAACTAGACACCCTGAGTACCTATCACTTCCGTTTTTGATAAATGAGTTACCTTTGACCAGTAACAAAATATTAATCCCCATTGGTCAATCACGATCCTTGCAGAAAATTAAGATTTTACGATATTTGTAACCAAGGAGGAAAATTAGAAATATTCGTGTAAGAATCCGACTTCATTTCTGACTGAACAAATTACAGGATAGTATTCAGTCTTTGGAGTTGTTCAGAAACTTAAGGAAACTACTTATTCTCCCAACGACTTTTCCCAGTAATTAGTTTGTTAGTAGATTGAAACCGCCTGGAACCAATTTCACACGTATCTTGAAAAAAAAACATTCTCAGTCATTTTTCTCATATAACAGAAAGTTAGTTTGATTCTTTAGCATTTTCCAGATTGTAAATGGAACATAAATGATTTGGAATAGTAAACACTAATGTTGTATTTCACTGAAAATGTTAGAAGAATGATGGAACATAAATACAAAGACAATAACAGACAATTGAAAAAAGGTAATCCAATACTTAATTATTATAATTGCTACCTTTGGGAGTGCCTTCTTCTCTCTGTGTGTTTTTTTAACTATGGTTCCCACAAGCCTAAGCAACTCGGCCTGTTCTGAGAGGTTCCTATTGGAATAGTCGGCCAGCTGCCTCCTAAACTGGTTCAGGCAAGGATAAGGGAATTCTGCGTCCCCGCGGAAGGGCGTAGGACAAGTACCAAATGTCCGACCTACCTGATGCAGGTTTTTCTATGGTTTTCCCTGCATCACTTTTAGCCGAATTGCCGGGTAGGATACTTAAACCATAGCCCGGAGGCCCTAGTTAACCCTTGGCTACCTTCCTCTACCCTTCCGCATCCTGCCATTCAAATCCATTCCTATGCTATTAAAGGGGAGTTGCCACAACGTGGATTACCCTCATGTAGCCTGTTACCCTAAAAAAATCCTTCCCAGAGAGAGTTGAATGGGTTTGCGAGGGCTATTCTCTCGCAGGCAATACCTGCGAGGGATGTTCTCTCGCTGGCAGGACCTTGTAGGAGAGATACG
Source organism: Zhengitettix transpicula (assembly GCA_037074705.1). Taxonomy (NCBI): domain Eukaryota; kingdom Metazoa; phylum Arthropoda; class Insecta; order Orthoptera; family Tetrigidae; genus Zhengitettix; species Zhengitettix transpicula. The sequence continues at coordinate 29,275,836 of CM073596.1, forward strand.
AAGGGGCTACCTTTGGGGATGCCTTTTCCTCTCCGTTTTTGAACTAAGGTTCACACAAGCCGAGGCACGTCGGCCTGTTTTGAGAGGTGTATCTTCCGGGGTCACAGACCTTGGGCATACGGTAAGAGTTGCCCGCTATTCCCATTGGAATAGTCGGCCAGCTGCCTCCTAAACTGGTCGTGGCACGGAGAAGTGAATGCTGCGTCCCCACAGCAAACTTCTCTCCCGCTATCGGAAGGGCGTGGGACAAGTACCCAATGCCCGATTTCTGATGCAGGTTTTCCTAGGGTTTTCCCTGCATTTCTTTAGGTGAATGCCAGGTAGGATGCTTAAAATACAGCCCGGGGGCCCTAGTTAACTCTTGGGTACCTTCCTCTACCTTTCCGCATCCCTTCTTTCAGATCCCTTCCTATGATATTAAAGGGGAGTTGCCACCATGTGGATTACCCTCATGTAGCCTGTTTCCCAAAAAAAGAGTCTTATTTACTATCATCTGAACCAATAAATCAAAACAAATTTCAAAATGAGCAATTTACATTCTATATGATTTGACAGGAAGAAACAAAACATACGATGTATTCAAATAGTAACAGGTAAAGCGGAAAATAACATTGATTTTTTTTTCTTTTCGAGTAACATGCTTCATGATGGTCATCCACTTGATGGTCTCTCCCATTTAATAGCATAGGAAGGAATTTAAAAATGAGATATGAGGAAAGTAGGGTCCCCGGCTTTTTCGCGCAAGAAGAAAACAATAAAAAATATTTTTATTTACGAATGAGAATTGTTCTTCTTTTACGAGTCTGCAAAAACAGGTCCGTGTGACTGTGGGTTAATCAGTCTCGCTTCAATTTCCAGCCAAAATAATTGCGGTTAAGAAGTTTCAGTTTTATTTCAGCCTGAATGCTTGTAGTTTTCTGCTACAGATTCGCGGGTACTTGATCTCTCTCGGAACCGGATAGGCCTGAACACTTCCGGGGAAGGAAGAACTACTTTTGCTGCCAAAGAAGATTACATAAACATTCAGTAAAACTTAGTTCCGGATTAGTTTCATTTAAATGGGTACTAGTTATCATGGCAACAGTAGTAGTATATATATAAAATATATATAAATTTGAGTTGAGAGAGAAAATCAGCAAAAAATTAATAAAACCTTTAAAAACTCAGATACTACGAGTTACGTAAGTCTTTCTTTATAGGCTATAAAGTAAGGTATCTTTATTGAGGTCAAGAGCAGGCTATTTCACGAACGTCTAAGGCACACATTAAGTTCAAATGTTCCAGTGTGTTATAACCGTATGTTCGTCTCAAATGTGCGTACCGAAACTGTCCCCATGATCCGGATGCTGGAATGTTACTCTCTCGCGGTTTCGTAATCTTTCTTATCCGCGGAGAACTTCGCCAATTCTACAACTTTCTAACCGGTTCGAAGAGCGTGTGGACACATAAATCTTTCCTCTTTTGGTCACGCGTGTCTACGAAAAAGGAACTATATCAATAAGTCGTGCAGACTTATCCTCAGTAATTTTGGGCCCAATTTGTGGATGTATGTCACTTAACACGTGTAAGACATAAAGAATTTTTAAAATATGTTTCCTTACCAGTGAGGTAGTACTGAATTATATTAGATCCCAAACTGTGTTTCTTTTTATCTTTTGAAGATTTGTGTGGCGTAATTAATAATTTTTTGACTAGAAAGAAAGCAAATTCGGAGTAATATTCCGAACAATCGTTTGAAAGGATTCGGCAAACATATTTTAATTTGGCTTTTATTTTGTTTGATGGGAAAGATACATAGTTAGGTTCCTATTTTATCACTCTGCCAGTGAATAGCAACATACTCGTTAATTACAAAAATCTTCAACGGAATTAATCAGATAGGGTACAACTGCATCTGATGCTATTTTTGGTAACATTATTTCTAATTTATTTCGGTTTTAAATGACTGATCTGTCGTTCTGTCGACAAAAAAAATTCTTATTATTTCAATGCGTTTTGTTTTTCCACAGCTTAACCCCTGTAAGGTCACTTGTACCCCTTTGGCATTAAACGTAACAGATATTCTACTAAGCTTTCTGATTATTTTATATTTCCATGAGTGTTATTGGGTCGGATTCAGAAATTTAAAATTGAAAAAAATGACGCTTATAGCTTAACATTACAGATATTTTAAAAATAATTTTTAATCGTAGTCTAAAATAATATGGCCAACATCGGCTTCTTCATTTTCATTTGTTGTCATGCTATCCTTCATACCGCATTTATTTTTAAAAATAATTGTAGTTTATTTGTGATACAATTGACAACAGCTCCATAATATTTTTTTACTTTGCCACTTGGATTTTGAACGGTTCTGCACGTTCGGTTAAAGTAGGAGTGAGTATTGGCCTTCCAATCATTGTTTTGAAAATATTTGTTTCTCAGAATTTTTGTGTTTATTGTGGTTCAAATTTTTGTATTTTTTGGGTACAAAATATAAAAATATATAAAATTGATTTAATATCTCTGTACTGTTATATCTACATGTAAAACTTATTTAATTAAATTATATTTTAAATACTGCCAATTTTTGGTTGTTCATTTATTCAATTACTTTTCGTGTTTATACATGCTTCTTCCCTATTCCTAAATCATTTACGAACTGACGTTTCCCATGTTTCTCTCTTCTTTTTTTTTTTTTTTAAAAAAAACTGGAATAAATTTTCTAATGAGGTTAATTCGTGCTCATCAGGAACTAAAATATAATAATAAAACAATTATATACCTTATACAGACACTTTTTATATATATAAAGTTTCTGTATAAGGTCATAAATTGTTTTATAAATTCAAAAACAGACGTTAAATTAAAACTTGAAACTGAAAATATTTCTCGACTACACGTGAGAATTCTTGATAAAGTTAAATCTGGAGCGTATTCTTTCCTCGATATGAACTCATATCCAAGTTACTTATTTAATTACTGTATTTGAAAAAATAGATATTAGCTAATGTATAATTACAAAACATTTATATAAAAATAATAAACAGCAGCCAAACAGCTTTCACAACTTGAACCTTCTGAAGGCCTCATCCCCATCAGAACACACAAGGGAATTTGTCTTCCAACGTTACCTATAATACAATATTTGTTATTTAAATTCTATAAGTGTTCAGCTGTTTCTGCCATCACTGCTTTATTATAGAAAATACTATAAAAATTATACGAAAATTTTAATGCAATTTAGCCAACATTGTGTAGTATACAAAATCTCTTGCTCTAATTGTCATTCCTGCTACAAAACGTTCACTTAATATCCGCATCAAGGAACATGTCTAATGTCAAACTTCCCAACGATAAACAATCTGTAGTCTCCGAACATATATTGAATTCGAAACATTCATTTGATTGGCAAAATGGCAAGATTTTAGACACCCTAGATATCATTCCCAATGATATCAGAAATGCTTCATATTAATTCCAACAACACAGCAATTGACGTAGGGCATACAAACTGATACTATGAAACTCAATAATTGCTACGATCCGTTATTGCTCCGCTAACCCATTGTCGCTGCGTTTATCATAGCCTCTCGTCGTCTTCCCCTCCCAAATCAACAGACGAAAGAACGACAATCCCAGATAAGTTGTGTGGGATTTATAACATCACTTTATTTCGTCTGTATTTGGCTATTTCATTTCATTATCATCACATAAGATACGTTTTAAACAACTCACTGCTCCTTTTTCTGTTAATGAACGCTTGATCATGATTGGGGAATTAAGTACGTTACTCGTGGACATTTGCCGGTGTCAGAGGACTTTTAAATTATTGGAACGTGTTATACAAACATGTTATTTAAGTAAGAAACGGATAGTCATAGTATTTTTAGAGATGCAATTTATTATCGAATACGTATGGTAAATAACATAACGCTCGATGCGATAAGTCTGAAAAATCGTGTTTCACTTTCGGCGTATATCGATATCGTACGTCACAGTATGACAACACCACGTGGAGTGGACAAAGATGATAAAGTGGTGTATCTGCCAAGATATTAACCTGTGTTGCCGGAGTATAGGTTAGGTTGTTGTAAATAGACATGGCAAGTGAACTAACTGAAAAAATTTTGACTTTTTTGGACGTGAAAGGTGAAACAGATACAATAATATTATCCAATGAATTTAAAACGGATCACCAAAAAGTCATCGGTGCCGTAAATAGTATAATCTCATTGGGAGACGTAAGTGAATCATGTCAATATTTGTTCACAATTGACAGTTGATATTTTCATTATTAAATAAGAAAATTTTTGCAATAAATTTCAATTTTATGTACAACTTATATATTACAAAGTTATCTGTGTTGTTGAATTTTTATTGTGACAACCACATGATTACTAAACTTTTTTAAATTGATCCCTAAATGCACTTCGAGAATACTTTTGAATATAGGATTGTCATTTATAAATAATAGTTGTTATAATTATATTTTACAAGCTTACTCACATAATTTTATTATTTTCTTACATCAGCATATGGCAAGTCATTTAAAGTCTTCATTTCTTTTCATTTTTATTTGTGGATTACCGATACAGTCTTGACTTTTACGTAACCTTCAGACATGCCTATTTATTATTTTGCAAAAGTAATATTTTGCTTAACTTGTTTTAATTCTTAAAATATATTGAAAACAGATCAATTAACCATTGAATATATCTGACAATTGGACTGAAACATATTGTACATTGCTATTAGACAACATATTTTCATTTGTGTCTGTTTTCATTGGCCATTAATTCAAACCATACAATTTGTGAGTATTTTATTGATTAAAGATGAGTTTAGTAGCACTATACTCCATCCTGAACCAAATTATGTTCAGCTAACAGATTAAATAATTCAAACAAATTAATACATATTTTTCATCTACATTAAATATGTCCCTTAATTGGCTTTGAGATGTATGATAGCAGTGGTGCTGCTAAACTCGTTCCATATTATGATGTTATTTATTGTTGTTCATAGAGAAAAAATTAATTTGTTACAGAAAAACGCTCACATGAAATTGATATATACCCTTTAATGTATTCGTACAATTTAGCTATTTACAGAATAAATAAAAGGCCGTGTTTCGTTTATAATAAATTTAAGTTTAAACTCATTTGTTTTACTTTGTCTTTCTTACATTGGGTTACAGTTAATAACAACAGAACCAGAAACACACAATGTGTGGGAACTGTCTGTGGAAGGCAACACTGTTGCTAAAAATGGTAGCCACGAAGCAGCTACTTTTCATGCAATTCCTGATGAAGGTCTTCCACTAAAAAAACTAAAGGCAAGTAAATTGCACTACCTTTTGATGTATGGTAATAATGCCACATATTCCAATATTATTTAATATTTCATGGATTATTGCTTTCTCAAATCCACAATTTATTTGACTTTGTTTGCGTGTGAGTTTTGTAACATGCCAATTTTGTTTAATTTACTGTATTAAATATTTTAGACTGTCATTCCTGATAAGAACTTGAACTCAATTGGGTTCAGTAAAGCAATGGCCAATGGGTGGCTTATTGTAGACAAGTCTGGTACAGAACCAATCATAAAGAAAAAAGTGTCTGTGATACATGACAATGTTTGTCAGCACTTGAAAATGGTTGGGACACCTGAATTTGATAACTTGGTAGAAAGTGTTAGACAGGATTACAAGAAAAGAAAACTTGTGACTGAAATGTAGGTACATATATTTAAATATCTTATCCCTTGCATTATAATGATAATTATTTTATTTTCGTTAATTGTGTATACAATATGTGAAAAATGTCAATTTCCTTATATATATTTTAGAATAGTAATATATAATACAAATTTGTGCCCGGTTGGCACGTAATTAAGACCTCTCCTGGCAAAGGTGGGCTAAGGCCCTTGAAAACTCATAATACCGATTTCAGGTAAGTCAACTTTGCTGTGTCTCCTTCATATCTGTGTAATTCATTTAGTGTTACGAAACCATACAAAACAGTAGAAATTAATTAAGAACTACCTGTACCTAGCCAAAGAGTGTTAACAATATAATTTTTTACATTTTAAATTATATTGAAAGTGTGTCATTGCAAAAACAAAAAACGCCATTATTTTAAAAATAAAACTAATAAAAATAAAAATCAATGTGAAATTTTCTATTAATTGGGTGTTTAACACATCAGAATTTTTCTCACAGTTACTGCCAAAATGGTGCCCCTAAATTTTGGTGCCATGGACAAGTGCTACAGTTTCCCACTCCTACAGTGGGCATTGGTCTCTCAGAGGCATAGGTTATTTGTGTAAAGTCATGAATAGTATATTTTATATCACGTCCCTTTAAAATATGTTTTAAATCTATTGTTTCTTTAATACTATCCAACCAATTTATATTTACATTTCCCATAATTAATATAAACTTATAATCATTGAGTACTTTATTGAGGATATCCTCTAGTTTATGATATATTTTGAAATAATGTACTCGATAGATTTTCAACTTTTCAGTAACAGCCTTAAATAAGCTTTTGTTCACTTTCAAATACACACACACAGTATATGTATATATATATATATATATATTGGGGAGGGGGGGGGGGGAGAAATGCAGTGCATGTTGAACATAGAAACATTTATAATTTTTAGAGTCATAAGCCTTTTTTTTAGAGTAGTGGGTATTGGGTAGGTCATCATCATTTTAGAGTCAACTGACTTGAAGTGTATTCCCTTTCTTTCTTGAGGAAGTGGACTTAGGCCCCTGAAAATTTTGCATGCTTCTTACTTTTCAACGCAACAAAGCTAACTCACTTTACCTGGCTACAATTTTCTTGAAATCTTAAGTTGAATTTTAATTTCAGAACTGTAAAAAGTTATCGGATCAAAAAAGGTTTGGATTTTCGTACATCAATTAGCAAAGCTGAAACAGATTTAACTCATGAGATGATAGCCAATGGAACATGGAAGGAAATGTCTTTTAAATCTTATAACTTTGATGCTCTTGGAGTACCTCCAGAACGTGGACATCTGCATCCATTAATGAAAGTTAAAGCAGAAGTAAAACAAATCTTTCTTGAAATGGGGTAAGGTAATTTGTTTTCATAGTCATGAATAATTTTTATTTAATTAACTGATACATCTTTTAAAACCATGCAATGTAATGATAAACTAATTCCGGCAATAAATGAATTAAACATATAACAATACAAATTAGTAATGTGAGGAATGTTTATCAATCAGTTAACTATCGTTAAGTCAGTTATTTTCAATTAATTGTGTGAATTTTGCTTATCTATGAAGTTAAACAAAAATTAAGAATATATTACAATCAACATCAGAATTATGAAATATTTTCTTCATGTCAATTGTATTACATTTATACACCATTTTAGACTGTATAATTGTTATTTTGTTTATAAAGTACTATAAAAAATTTAGTATCATTAATGTTTGGCAGGTTTACTGAAATGCCAACAAATAATTATGTAGAAAGCTCTTTTTGGAACTTTGATGCTTTGTATGTACCTCAGCAGCATCCTGCAAGAGACGATCATGATACTTTCTTTATATCAGGTAAATATTTCTGAGTGAGTTTATTCAGTAACAAGGTTGTTCATACTGCTTCATTGTTATTTTTGACAGTATCTTCCTTGACTGCTTTAAATATATAATAATAGTCATAAGCATTCAAAATGTGTGTCAATATGTTAATAAAAATAATAGTAATTTCCACCCAAATGCCAATATATGTTGTATCTTCTTATTTAAAATTTCCAAAAACAAGTTCTGTATGTATGTTCTCCACATTACAGATATTTATTTAGCTGTGTTTTATATATTTTTAGTTGAAAAATGAATTGCATGTGTACTGTCAAGATCTTTACGTATATAATAATCTATTTTTACATTTAACATCTTAGATCCACAAACTTCCACAAAATTTCCAAAGGATTCTTTGGAAAAAGTGCAAGCTGTGCATGAGAAAGGTGGCTATGGATCATTGGGATATAGATATGATTGGAAATTGGAAGAAGCTGAAAAGAACGTTCTTCGAACTCACACCACAGCAGTGAGTGCTAGAATGTTATACAAGTTAGCTCGTGAGGTTAGTATAAACCTATAAAATAATTAAATTTATCAAGTATGAGTTGAATAAGACATCAAATAATTGGTTAGCAGTTCAAAGATGTTCTTAGTTATAATATGTACATATCACATTTAGATAGGAAAGAGAGATAGCAAAGTTGACTTACCTAAAATAAACTGTTGGTTCAGTTGGGCTGATGAGTGAAAATATTTTAAATTTTTGAGGGCCTGAGTCCACAGCGTCAGGAAGGATGGTCTTGTGACTTCCTCACTAAATAATTAATATCCTTAACATTTGTAATTATTACTTAATGGATGCTCCAAACTCTTCACTCCCTCTGCTCTTTCCATTCCACCCTCTACACCTATTAAGATTGTCTATAGTTGTTAGAATATCTAGGGAAAGGCATGGTAGCTCTGTGGTATATATATATATATATATATATATATATACATACAAACAAATTTTTATTTTATATTTTGTTAAAGGTAAAATACAATCTTTTATATTTTACAAACACTCAAATTTAATAACTCTTCTTCTCAGGGTCTTTACTGGGTTTGATAAGTAACAACAATCAAGATTATAAATTAAATAATTAACAATTCAAAAAAATTGAAACGAACGAAATACGAAATCTAACAAAATGAAAAGAAACTAAATCTGACTATACCCTTAATTACCATTTACAGAATTTAATTATTTTGGTTTGTACTTACAATTGTCCTGCTGGCACCAGACTTAACGCTTTTGAAGTTTGGGGACACAATTCACAAAAAGGGCATTAATCACAGACTCTACACTTGAACAAACACACAGTTGTATATCTTGGATAATTCCTCCAGGAACTCAATTATCTGCAACTCTGGTCAACCGTCGGACGTATTAAATTTCAATGCCTTTTTGTGGAAAATGTTATTTCGGAGCGCATATGTATCTGAACAGGGCTCTAACCCTTTTGTTTCACCTTTGCAGATTTTTTATATAACTTGTCTCTCCGTCCAGATCTTTTTACAAATGTAATGATTAACATATAAGTCTCTCAGTTGAATTACTAATCCTGGACCACACTGTTCGTACTCTTAAATTCTGCTCCCTCTCTCGACCATAAGATTTGCCAGACTGCAGCCAACCATCATATTTTCCAGACTGCAGCCAACCATCATATTTTTCAGACTGCAACCATCCACCATATTCGCCAGACTGCAACCATCCACCATATTCGCCAGACTGCAACCATCCACCATATTCGCCAGACTGCAACCAACCACCATATTCGCCAGACTGCAACCTACTGACCTTTCGTACAATGTGCTCAGTTCACAACAAAGCTAGCTGACAAAGAGCTTGCCGTCATTGTTGTCCTTTAAGAAATTTTACCGCTGAACAATCCAATTTATTTAAACAATTAATGGTCAAAAATAAATGTTATATTGGTATGGAAAGGAAAGAGAGATAGGTTGTGGCTTACATTACCAGGAAGGAGTGTTACACCATTACATGCACCGGCCGGCTGCGGACTGTATATTCCACATTAATATAGGAAAGAGAGACTGTGAAGTGGACTTACCTGAAATCAATAGGTGATCCAGTTGGGCAGAGGAGAGAGGAAACTATATATAATTCATTATGCAAATGATTATTATTATATCATTATTATAACCAATGCATTATTGTTTCAGGGATTCAAACCAGTTAAATATTTTAGCATTGACAAAGTATTTCGAAATGAGACATTGGATGCAACACACCTAGCTGAGTTTCATCAGGTGGAAGGAGTTCTAGCAGATTACAATTTGACCTTAGGCGATTTGATGGGTAATTTATTTGAACACATATGGTAACCCTGGGAATTTGTTTTGATGATTCATAATTCATAATTATATTTTGGCTTGACAGGAGTCATTTCAGCTTTCTTTAAGAAATTAGGTATGAAGGAAATACGTTTTAAACCAACATATAATCCCTATACTGAACCAAGTATGGAAGCATATAGTTATCATGAAGGTCTTGGAAAGTGGATTGAGATTGGAAACTCGGGACTTTTCAGGCCAGAACTACTCAGACCTTTGGGAATACCAGAAAATGTTAATGTTTTAGGATATGGCCTGTCCTTGGAAAGGTAATACACATATTTCTTTTTGGCAGACTAAGATTTAAAGCAGATGTTTTACTACATCTAAAAGAAAAGTATTGATTGATTGTGTTTAATTCTTAGTATCATAATTTTCAGGCCTACCATGATTAGATATGGAATCAACAACATTCGTGATTTGGTGGGACCAAAAGTAGATCTTCAAATGGTTTATGATAGCCCATTATGCAGAATGGAAAAGTAATAAGTCAATAAGTGCATTTTATATTTTCCCAATTATATCTTTTGATTATATTTGATGCATGTGGAAAAATTTAATATATGGTATGAAGCATGATCAAAGCTTTTTGTAAGATGTTTTGGGAAATCTGGCAATCATCTGTATATAACATTATTTTATAAATTTTTTAATATACTTCAAAGCAAGCTCTTGAAGAGCTGTTTTGTTAAACAATTTTGACAAAAATAGTCATATTTTAACAGAAATTCACTGTAACTGTTGTTTAAATCATTAGTGTTATAGCCATTAGAAAACTGATGAATTCACCATAAAAGTTTCTCTCAAACCAACCCTGGCGAATATTGTGTTATTTATCTTCAGTATCATTGTGTTTGTGTTTTGTAATAAAAGTTTTAATCTTAAAAAAAGATAATTTATTATATTTTACTTGTTTTAGAAGCAGTTTGATTCTGAAATCTCATTCAATTTTGTCTGTGTAAAAACAGGCCAACCCCCAACCTAAATTTTATAACTTTATAGCTATTTACATATCCTGGGCTTGGGAGTTTGAAAGTTTGTAATTGATTTTATTCTTGTTTAATATCCAAAATTCAGGAAATTGTATCTGATAAATGTTTTTTTGCATCATTAACATCAACTTATAAAATAATGCAATACAAAAGAATTAATTCCTGTGGGATATTTATCACATCAATTTTATTCTTGCATGAAACTTTTGACACCAAAGATTATTATTATTTACTTATCATAAACTGCTTTTGTTTGTAAAAAAATATGTAAAAGTATTCTATTGGCATTATATTTATAATAAAATTGTTCAGTTTTTCTATCTGTACTTGGTATTTCTTTTATATAAGACATAGTGTAGTGTGTAGGGCATGTTACTCATGCAGATATGCATCATTTTTGGTTGGCTTTCACTTTTCAGTACCATGAAGCTTGTAAGCACATTCAAATAGGATGCAAAATTGATACAAAACTTTGTTAGTGTTTTATAGAAATTTTATTTCTACTGATTAAATGTCTTTAGAAAATGTTAATTTTTGTTTTTGTGGAGTTCCTATTGTTAGTCAATTCCAATTGTTAAGTGTAGCATATGATGGAATTGATCTTTATTTTGCAGTTAGAAATAATATAATTTATTTAGATTATTGGTTAGAGGAAACAGTGGAGAACTCTAGTAAAAATTCCACAACACTTCTGAGACACCCTTCTTGAGTATCCAAGGTCCTATCCAGAGACATTCCCCTCAATTTGGTCCTATTTGTTTTGTTTTATCAAATTATCTTTGATATATAGTTACAGAAAGTTTATTCATGGATAGTGTAGTGTGCTCCAGATATTGTTGAACCTCTTTGTGTTAGCTGGTCTTTCTCCAAGTGCTTTAGTATTTTACTAGTTAACTGCAGGGTAGGTGAAAGGACTTACTGAAACATATTATCTTCTGTGATATAGGTTAGGCACAGTGTATACTCTCAAACTTGACATTTCAACATTAGACATATCAGCATTTAGTTTTACTTGTCATAATTCTGGGTATATATAGAACTGTTTCTTTATCTCACCTAAATATTCTATCTAAAAAATTTCTGATCAAGGGAAAGCTAACAAAGGTTTGCTGAAGCAGAATTTATTTTTTGATATATAAGATTTGAAAGTAATTATTGTGTAAAATTGTTTTCATACTGCTTGGATATTTGAATGTAAAGAAATGTTTGTTTTTTCTTGGAGTTTATTTGTTTTGTGTACTTGTACTTTCTAAAAGAAACTTTAAATTATTGTACATATTAAATCAATGTTTCTTTGGAAATTATATGTATACTTAAGTCTCGAGATTAAAGAATTCATAAATTCTTCAAATTAGAATCACTATAGCATTGACACACTATTAAGTGGGGGCTTATCTGAAGTTTTAATGGATTAGTGGGCAATAAGAAGAGAAAAATCTTCTGAGTGTTGTATTTGGTATTGAAGAAAGATGAAAAATTTGTCAGAAATCTTTTGGATCACCTTTCCTGTAAGTATTTATTTAATAATTTTTTTGCATTCTTTTTCTCTTCCTAGCTTAGCTGCCAGCCACTGGATTAAACTATTTTAAATAATTATTTTCTCTCTTCTAAATTATCACCCTTTATTTTATATGTATTAGCTGAATATTGGTGCTTTGGTACAGTATTCCATAAAATGTCACTAAACAAAATTCACACTGCTAAAGTCCATTCTCCATAACCCCAGCACCTTCCACAGTATAATATTATGTATACTTATCTTGTAAATTAGTGCTAATGTTTTTGAGTGTGTGTGTCATATGTGCACATTGTTTCATATATTGCACTGTAATATTGGAGGAAGTTCTTTGGTGGGATGTGGTCTCTTTTCCCTATTCTAATTTGTTGATTCATTATTTTCATCCTTTCTTTTGCCTTTTCTGTGGAACTAAATGTTAGATTTTCATTGAGTATTCTTTATTTTTTTTATTTTTGTGTTTGCCTGTTCCTTCCCCTGCTTCCATTTCTCCTGCATATTTCTTTCTGTTCAACTGTGTCCAGCATTTCCTTATCCCTAGAAATCAGGCACTTAGGTATGTTTCTTCCCACAATTTTGTGTGTGCTCTATTCACTATGCATATTTTTGGTGTTTTCAACTTGTTTCTGGAGAGTTTACTTGGTATGTTCAAAAGGTCTTAGTCAATGCTTTTGTCTACAAATTTTTTCTGTGCCTCATTTTTTGTATTCTGTTTGCTCGATTAGTGTTCTTTTTGGCTTTGTAGATAGAGATTTTTGCTCATTCTCTGTTTGCATATCCTGTGCCCCTTACATCTAACTCATCAATCTTATTGCATGATTTCTTTTTTATATGTCTAGATTTTTGTTCCACCTAGTACTAACAGGAAAGAGCAAGAGAGAAAAATTGATAGTTGGTTTCACCATGCTGTATAGTAAGGTGCAAGTCAAATTCTTACAGATATTAGGTTAATGCATTTTATGTTTGTACATAAAATTACTTAAATATCTAAGAAGTCATCGGACCACATTTATTCAATAAATATAGGAATGCTTTAAAAACAGATAGCTTAGAACTATGACATAACCACACAGCTTAGTGCCTCTGTATGTAATAATTTGATTTAGATTTGCATTTGATGGTTCCATGAATATTTACAACTTGTGGCTGGGTTGCTTTATTAGTGCTTTAAGAAACCCATATGCTTTGATTTTGATTGAGTAACCCTTTTGATTTTTTACTTTATGCTTTAAATATAAGCAATCAATTATTTTATTATTTACATTATTTTATTTAATTACATTATTTATTTTATTACAGTGTAAGACTGTAATAAACAATGAGAGACAGTTCACTTGTGTTATGCAATAATTTAAGTTGCTATTTGTTTATTTTCAGAAATACTTCACAGCAGCTATCTTCTCTTCAAGATATTGTGAAACAATGGGATAATATTCACTTGGAACTAAAGAAACTTAAATTTCAAGTTAAAACACTTTTGGATCAGGAAATTGGAAACAGAAAGATTAGTTATGAACCATATCAAGAATTCAGTTGTTCAAAAAGCCAAAAGTTTGAAATAGAAATTGTATGCTCCTTAAAGTTTCCTGGATTTTCTCTATTAATATTAATAAAAAGGCTGACAAAAATATTTAAAACAAGACTATCTCTGAATACTGATATTAAAAATCTTCCAAATGAACTTGCTAACTTCTTTGATCTGCATTCTACTAAAAATAATTTCACTAGTGAGATGGACATAAAGTTTACATTTACAGCAGTTAATTGTGAAACTTCTTTAAAATTACCTTCAAGAGATGTTGAAATAGTAGGTGAAGTGAATGTTGCTAGATATTTAAATCGTCTTTTGGAAAGCAAGTCAGATTCATCTATTGTTTATGAAAGTAGTAGTTTGCTCCAAAGCTGTGAAATTGATGTTTGGCTTGATAGATTGTACTTGACATCTATAAAACGGAACAAACTTGCGGAAATACTACAGATTGCAGTGTCACATTTGGAAAGAAAAAAGTGGCTAGTTGGAAATATACCTACTTTAGCAGATGTTTGTTTATGGTCTTTTTTGAAGCAGACTAATCCTGTTCCTAAACTACCAAAACAAATAGAATTATGGCTTCACAATTGCAATGCATACTGTGATCTATAATAGGAAAATACAGACCTTAATTTGTCAAATATTATTGTATATTTGTAATATTGCAATGGTAATAAATAAATAATGATTATGAAAATATTATGATTGGATGGACTATTTTCAACACACAAAGTGTATAGAAATTTATTTTAGGACAATTCACGAAAGAATCATCTTTTATATTGACTATTATGACAACAGACATAGTGCATAACCAGTTTAATTTAATTGTGTCATTCTAGTGTTTTGGCATTGGCTTCTTATGATGCATTAATTATCAAATATATTTCAGTTTTTGTACATTTTTTAAAAGTGTTCATTTATAACTTACTGCTACCACGAAACTATGTATAATTTGATATTTCATCAAAGTTGTTCTGAAAATTCTCCTTTATCACAATTGCTTGGTGAGGAGTTTTCTATTGATGGAAAAGCATACTATCATACTTCTGTAGTAATTATTCTTGCAATTGCTAAATATGAGTGTAGGGTGCAGCTTTATGATTAGTCCTCACAACCACTTAATTCTTTCATATAATCTAGTTTTTTGCTTTTGGTGTTCATCACTTGTCATTTTGAATGTTCACACCTTTGATTGCATATTTTTATGTCTGTAATACCATGTCATCATTCATCCCTAATTAATAATTAGCCATGGCTTTTATACCATTAAAGATGAGAAAATAATGTACATTTTAAGGATTCAAGTTAAATAATACTAATGAAAAAATTTATGTCTGGTTGAAAAAAGTGAATAAGAAAGATAGCCAATACAGACAAAAAAGGGTAATATAAATACCACACAACGTTTCTGGGATCCTTGTCCCTTTCATCAGGTGCTTTTGAGTGTTGTCAACTGACCAGTACAGTTGTGTTTCTCTAGGCTCTTCTTAGCACCTGGCGAAAGGGACAAGTATCCCAGAAACGTGTGGTATTTATATTACCCTTTTTTGTCTGTATTGGCCATCTTTCTATTTCATTATATAATAGTTCATCCATATTTTAAGCTGTACTACACTTTCAACTTCCACTCTTGCACCAAAATATGGTAATAGAACTGAACAAATCTTACATTCTTTAGTTTTATTACTAAGCAGTTTTTTAAAGTATTAATATCTTCAATATGCAAGCTATGTATTTGATATATTTCTTCTTAATATTTGTTGTCTAACAAAGCTTCAACTGTAGACTAATGACACACATGATGAGTGCTTATACATATGAACTAATCTTAGGACTTCAACAAAGTTAGAATGTGAAGTATTTGATATAGTAAATTGTAGGTGGGCTTCTGTTCAGGTATACACAATGGATGGAGAATGCCGACACCTGCTGGGGAGTTGATGTGGGTACTTCAGATGGTAAGAACACCACATATCAAGTGGAGGTCCAGGGTTCAATTCCTGGACCTGTTGAGATTTTTCCATCCTGATACATTAATAGAAAAACTAGGAATAACTGAATATGAAAATAACATGATAGGACTGTTGTAGTGTATTGGAATTTATTTTCTATTATAAGGCTAGTAATAATGTTTCAATTTATTTAAAAATACACAAATTTTTCACAGACACATGTGATTAGCAATAAAATTGACACAAATGTAAATAATACATGACTTTGTAAATCTTTTGCATCAATGCTACAAAAATAAACACACAGAACATGTCTTGCTTATAAATATTGTGATCACAGGAACTTTTAAAGCTGACATAAAAAATCATGAAATAAAGGCACCAATTTGATGTAACCAAGTGAGCGAACTACTTGTTGATTTTGAATGTATAATGAAATGATCAAACTTATTATAAGTGAATGAGACTTACTTAGAAGACAGTCTTTTCATTAATTATTAAACATATACCAATTTTTTGATATACAAACTACCTTAAAATTAAACATACAATGCAAAATATTAAAATTATCACAGCCATTTATCATGCTTACATTAGCTGAGTACACTATAAGACCATCTTGATTAATGTAGCACCCAATTCTATAAAAACAATCAATGGTGGTATTATTTTATTCTTATAATAGAATACAATTAATATTTCATTTACAAAAAAAAATATGCCACATGTTTTCAGAATGACACATTCTGAGGCCATGCATTCTATCTGACAATTTGCCTACATTGCAGTTATGTCAACACAGTACACTCCTCATTTTAACATTTTTTTAAGCCTTTCAGTTTAGGAAAATTTTTGACAGCACAAAGATGCCTGAGGATAGTTTCACAAAACACATCACATAATATGGTTAAACTATTTAGTTTCACATGTCCAATGACATATTTTACTCTTTCTTCAATTGTACATACAGAATCCTTATTTGAGTAAAATAAGTACTTTTACTTGGAAAAAATTTATTGTTTTATACAATAACTGGATGCAGTTCATAGTCATATTTTGTACGTTAAACTCAGTCTTATATTCACATCTTCAGTAGCTTAAATCAAAGCTTACTGTCTTCTTCAATTGCAGACAGCAATCTGGTTGGAGTTCTAAATCATGTTCTGCTATTCTGTGTTTGTGAAGTCATTGGTACAAGCTCCATTGAAGTGTCAGCTACATTACAGTCAGACTTGGATCGCCGTCGCTCTTGCCATGAGAGGCACTTTACATCTGCAAACTAAACCAATATGTTGCTAAGTTAAGGTGCTGTTAATAATTTTTTAAAAAATAAGATTTAAGTATCATCTGTAACTTCCTTGTGTAATCTCTTAGAATAAGGAAGAAAATTTTTACTTCTAAGTTGTTCTTGCATTGTGGTTTGTGTAATCTGTGTTTGTACAAAATACTAACAGGGTAGGGTCCAGAGGCACTCAGTTAATATACTGAGTTTTCTTGACTTTTTAATTTATTTGGAAGAAATGGATGCAAACTGAAATTGTGCAGTTTGTAATGGATACCAGATGTAGTGAACATAAAACAGGTAGATAAACTCCAAGGAGCTGAAGACTGGGTGAAATGGAAATGATGTTATGAGCATATGCTCTTGAATACATTGGAAATGGTACGCACGATGGTGCTGAAATTTTGAAAGAATCCACAATATATCAAACAGCAGTGCTTCAACAGTAGTTGAAAGATGATGCTAAAGTGGCAAGTTTGTTAGCAGTTATGTCTGCAATGTTCATACCAACACAACTGAGTTTGAAGTTGCTCAAGAATAAACTTTAAGACCAAATCAATTTAATCCAACCTACAACCAGATGAGAATATCAAAAATGTCAGTTGTGAAAGGAAAGAAGATTTACGTGATGAAGAAGAATTTGACTCTGTGTCCAGTTCCAGAGGAAGTCAAATGCCAAGTGATAAGCATGAGAGGAAACAAAAAGAAAAGTGTGAAAAGAAGAAACAAGAATGAATGGCAGTGGAGTTGTGTCACAATGAGAATATAATACGACTGTATTTATGTCATCAATTATTTTTGTCTGTATTTGGCTGTTTTGTCTAATTATTATGTTTTACAGCTAGATCTATAGTCACTGACAGATCCAAGTTCATATTCTGAAGCTCTAAAGTATAATAACAAACATCAGTGACTGAAAGCTATAAATAAAGAGTTGGAATCCTTGATAAAACATGGATATTATTTGATCATTCAAATGGTATACAATTTTTGCAGAATTGATGGGTTTTATGCCAGAAAATTACAGATGGTGGCAAAGTTCACTTCAAGGGACAACTAATGGTAAAGAATATGAACAGAGACTGGGAATTGACTGTGAAGAATCATCTAGTTTTGTTGTACATTATGATACTGTTCATACTTTGAATACCGTGGGGTATTATATATACCATATGTATAGGAAGGTGGGTCAGGCCTTAGGAAGTTGATATGCTCATTACTATCAAATGTAGGGACACCAACTCTCAATTTAAGGCAATTCAGGGTGTCCTACCTATTTTTCCTGTCAATATTCATTATTTAATTTGACAATGTCACATAATCCTTGATTGTGGGTTGACTCATGAAAAAGGAGGGTAACTCCTCCAAAAATTTGAAGAACTTCCTACATAGTAATTCTGAATTCCAATTTCATACAACCCACCGATCTATCTCTCTTTTCTTTCCATACCAAATTTTTTAAAATAATAAGTATGGAAAGGAAAGAAAGGTGGCGGCTCACTTGAAATTCAGCTCAGTACCACAATTCAGGACAGAAGGAAGTTTATCATGAAGAAAAAACAGTCTGTGTGCATACAAGTATATTAAAGAGAAAAAATATTATGTCTCGCATCTTCTTAACAAGAACAGCATTTAAAAAACATATTTTACACTAAGTAATATTTAAATCAATTTGAAAATATAAAAATGTCTGTATTCAATGAAAATTAATGAATAGACTGTGAAGCAGCCAATAAACAGACTGAATTAAGTGATATGTGTTTTTTATTTTAGCACTTAATGTTGTCTGCTTATTGGCTACTTCATTATCTACTTATTAATTTTTAAATCAATTTGTTGAAACTGTGCCAATTTCAGAGGTAAAGGAGAAATAAAAGTAAAGGTCAAACAAATAATATCCTTAATAGAGAACCTGGCATAGGTACAAATAATTTTAAAATAACTCCATCAATATAGTGAGTCTTTCAGAAATCCTGAAGTAGTTAATGAAAATAGCCAAAATATACTACCAATAAGTTACACATTCTAAAGTGGCAAAAGTCGGGATAATTGGTTATCATTAGACACAGTCCTGACATTTACACCAGAATGCAATATAGGATTTACTGTCCAACAGACTTGGTGAACTGTAGATGTAAGAATAGGCTGATATTTTTACAATTACTTTGTGAACAGGTTCTTTCTTTAATAAGAAGTATAAGATATGTGTTCATGATCACTACAGATTACCACCAATCTCGTAGAAAAACATAAACTAGCTTTCCAATACTGGCAATGTTTAATGATACCAGATATTGACAGAAAATTGACTCAAGAAAGGTAAAAAAGTCGGTTACAAAAAAGTATATTATATTGTCTCATAACTAATATTTCCTGTTTGAATGTCTATTTTCTTTATTTCTGCTTGCATACTCTGTGAGTTTCCATCAATATTTTTCTGTTTGTTTATTTGAATTAATTATAATTATTTTATCTTTAAGTTTGTTATTACTTCATTTATTGAAACTTCTCACCAATTATTTTCACATTCAATTTATCTATTTTATAATTTGTTTACCAAAAAGTAAATTTAAAATTTTGAGAGAATGAATTTAATTTCTCGTAAAAGTAAATAGAAAGGGAAAACATTTATATTTTTTATAAATCCTTTTATTTTAGTGCTATAAAAAAGAGGGCAAAATTGAAATTTCATGTATTTTTCATTTGTATGAAGTCAGCATTAATAATGCATTATTAAAAATGTATGAAGATTTATTAAATCTAAACTCAATTTTAACCTGGATTAAATTAATAGAAACAATATGTTCTGCCTAAAAAAATAAATAGTCTGCTTACTAATATAATCAATTTGACATTGAGATATTAGACAATTTCACAAAAATTATTAAAAACTATAAGCAAATTAATTTAAATAAAAATGTAAATGTTAATAAAAGAAAAGTTTAAAACTGAATGGAAGTTAAATAAAATTAAAATAATTATTATTTGCGTACCATCCCTCGTAATCCTCGTTCTCTTTTAGTGGATGGAGTTGGCAATTTCTTTTCCTTTGGAACATGGTATCCATTCATTTGTTTGCCTGTGTTGAATTGTTACAGAATTTCAGTTTCAGAATTGCAGTTAAAGTTGCTGAATTTAAATCAGCTTTAAAAATAAATGAATAACTTAAAAGATTTGATTTAAATAAGTCTAATAACTGATTTATAATTATAGTGAATGGTAATTCAGTGTATAATTTACAGATTCAGCTTGAGTGATCATATTTCTAAAACAACTGGCTGTTCGAAAAATTAAGTGGACATACTGCCTGATGAAGGAGAGGAATAAAATTCCTTAAAAGTTCTACTTCTCTACATCATAATTAGCATATTCAATGCTCAAGTAAGCTACAGTCTTAATCTCTCATTCCTATTCTTACAAATCTACAGTAATTATAGGAAATACAGAGACATTTCATGGCATATGTGAGTAATAAGGGAGTCGGTGTCCATGTTTTGATAAATATTTCTTTCATTTTCATTATCATCACACACCTTTTTCAGAAAAGTAGACATTGAATACTTGCTTCATTATATACTTGACTAGAATTTTTGGGACTTATGGATTCATTAATAGATAGTAAAAGCCATTAAAACAAATCATGCTATATACCATAAGGGAAGTTGTGGTCAGAGGAACAAATGAGGTGGAAAATAAATGCATACAAACAAATATGCACTTACAGTTATTACAGGTTAACACAATGAAATGGGGAAATCCAACACATGTTCAAATTAGTCAGGGGAGGCATAAGGAAGACAGTTCGGTCATTAAAATGAAAAATTAATAATAAGATAGCCAAATACAGACAAAATAAGTAAATATATAAATACCACACAATGTTTCTGGAAGCCTTGTTCCTTTCTTCAGATACTGATGTATCAGTCTCCTGACTATTGCAGTTGTGTAGCTCTAAGTTTTTTCATGTTTTCTGCACCAGAAGAAAGGAACAAGGCTTCCAGAAACATATGTGGTTTTATATTATTACTTCTTTCGTCTGTATTTGGCTATATTTCTTATTACAGTTCAGTTATATTTAGCATGTGTGCAGAAAATAATATAGGATGGAAAGAATAAGTAGAAGGAATAATTAGGTGGAATTGATATCTATAAACTGGCATGAAAACAGTTCTGGACCAAACAGATTCATGAATAATATTTTATATTTTATAAGTAGGAAATGGTACAGCCCTTGCAACGACATGTAGGAGTTTTGATAATACCTGAAAATTAAAAAAATACCTACCCAACATGGATTAATAAATAAATAGTAATGTATATATATATATATATATATATATATATATATATATATATATATATATATATATACATACATACATACACTTAAGGGAAATGTGATGAGGCCAAATTAAAAATAACACATTAGAATAGGAAAGAGAGACAGCATTGCTGACTTTCCTGAATTCAGTAATTGGCCCAGTCTGGCATAGGTGGAAGTTCAAATAAATTATTTCAATTTGTACCCGGCCGGTATACAGTTCAGATCTTCCTTTCTGACAAAGAGGACTTCCCAGCCTTGTTACATCAATTGTTGATTTAAGGTAGATCAGCTACTTTCTGTCCCTCTATCCTATATACGTAGATATAGATGGATAGGAAATGGAGATAGTGAGTCTATGACTAACGTTAATGAAGTGCTTGTGTTTCCTTGTTACACAGGAAATGGTTAAAATTTTTAGAGGCTCCACCCTGTATCCTCAGGAGATATTTGTGTTCCTTATGCTGGCGGTCTGCATAGTGCTGCATGTAACTATCTCCTGAAGATGGAAGGTTGCATCTCCAAAACTTTTATCTGTTTCCTGTCTGGCATGGTTACAATGGCACTCAATTTTTTGTAAGCAATTATCTTACTAACTGTCTTTCCTATCCATATGTATTATTTGACAATGTTGAATCATTACTTTCTTTGTTTATATATATTTTTATAACATATCATTTTTAAATAATATACTGTGTTTTTAAACCGAGATTTCAATACAAAAATTGTAATATATGATTTTATCAGAATTGAGCAAAATAGCATATTCATGTTTTAAAAATTGAAGTACACTTATTTTAAAAAGTCATTTAGTCACAAATAAGCAGTAATTTTTATCAGCAAAATTTACAGAAAGATTTAGGACCAGCATAAAGCATAAAGCTATTAGTAAAGGAAGCATGTTTGTTATATCATTTTTTTTGCCTTTTTTACCAAATTTTTCACTTAACATTGAAACATGTTAAGTTGAATTAAATTCAAGTAATTAATGAACATTTACAGAACAAGATATTTTACTGTCAATTGTGTGATGGTGTATATTCACAAAAGTATGTTGCATTTTTAGCCTTTTTTTATAGATTGTTGTTGTATGTCACATTACAAACGAATTAACAGTGATATTGTGAAGAATTAAAAATATTACTTTTAACTTTTTACTATGCCTCAAAAATTGAAGAAATTCATTTGAAGATTAAATTGGATAATTTGGTAATTTCACATGGCGATTCTAAATTAAGGTTAACAAAGCAGTTTAATCACTGACACTAATTCCAAAACCTTATAGTATTTTGTATCGAATCTGAGTGAATGGGTGTGTGTTGATATTAGTGGTTTGAATTTCTTTATCTTCTTAAAATTAATTTCTAAAATTTAATATAAAGTGAATAAGTAATATTGACATGTAAATTTTATGATATATTCTTCTGCATATTATTGCTTACCATATAATGGTTTTGGTAATGAAATGATTTTTTACTTGAACTCAATAACTTTCCAAAATTATTTTCATTTAGAAATTTGTTATGCTTATTTTTAAGTTAATGTACTCAGTGTAATGGTGTGTATATAGAACAGAAATTGTATTTAAAATAAACTCATTCAGTTACCAGTTGTTAAATGGTGGCTGAAAGGGTAAAGCTAGATGAAAGAGGAAGAAGGGTAAAGTTTGGATTATTAGAAAAATATTGGGGGATTAAGAATAGTATGGAGATGTAGAAATGCTCAAAGAGGGAAAACATATGGTATGTTAGGAGAAGAGAAGTGGATAAACCAAAAGATTGGAGACAATGAATATTGTGAAGAAAGGGAGAAAAAGATAGGGAGAGAATGTCAAATTATAGATGAGTTTTTTTTCTGGTCTATACAACCAAGTGAAAGTTACATATATATTATGATAATAATGAGAAGTGATTATAATATTGTTTCTTTCAAACCATATTCGTTCTACAAGAGTATGTGTAGCTACCTATTTTTTCCTCTATCACACAGATATACTTGTATCAAAGTCCTAAACCACATTCTGCACTAACATTCATATAACAACAAAGACATATTAAAAGGTACCACAAATCTAGCAATATGTGCTGTCCATTTTAAACACCAATCATTATGCGGCCTTATACTGAACATTGAAATTCTAAATACCAACTAAAAAGACTAACAGAGTTTTATATTACAGTTTGGAATTTATAATCTTCCTTCTTTTCTTTCCTTGGGTAGTTTTCCTCACCTTAAAATGTGTTTTCAGTTTCCATATTGTACTAACTGTTTCCTACTTTTACACATTTTATATTTATCAGTCAGACAACTGAAATCCTAACTGAAATTATTCTAACAAAAAGAATAATATTAAATTTGACAGCTACCAAAATAGAGTGAAAATTAATGGGAATGCAGATTTTGTTTGATATAGATATATACAAATTTATGAATATATGGTTGAACTCAAAATAATAATTGCTTTCATACCAAATTAGTTTCAAACAGAATTGATTTCCTGATTCCATATTTTATATTTACAAAAGCATAAAAATTATTTTAAGAAGAAATAATGATGTGATGAGTTAAATAAAAGTAACATTAATAAATTATACTGTTATGGCAGTTCTTTATGTGATAAAAATCAAATTGATGTTGAAGACTTTAACATAACTTTTTGAAGGATTGGAATAGATATAGGAATCACATTGATATTAACTCGATACATTTTGCTTAAGTATGAAGAGTTACAATGGTTTCCTCTCTAACTGAATTTTTTCTATTTAATTGTGGTTAGTCTTTCTTTCTTTCTTTTTTTTTTAAAAAAAGGGTAATCCAAATTGACCTAGTCATTGAACACAATGAAAAGTATCATGGCCACTACAGAAAGAATAAAAATTCAAGTGTTGTGTTGAAGGATATTTTTAAGTAATAAATATAAAGAATGAATGAAAGAAAAATTATAAAATGATGTATCAATTGATAAGAAATAATTGTTTTTGTAAAATGTATGGCTATTGAGGAAATTATTGTGATGTAGACTTGGAAAGCAACATACATTGGGATGACAGCTGACAGCAGATCTTTCTGAGTAAAGGGGCGGGGATTCTGCCAAAAAGCTGTGTGCTGAACCATGTAGTCCAACATGGCTCAAACCTCGGCCAGCTTCCCGTTTCTTGTTCACAGCCCAGCTGCTGTTGGCACCCAAGCTCAAGGAAGTGCATGAAGTACTAGAGTAGCAGGAGGCTCTGTGCCTGCTAGCGGAGAAGAAGCGGCTACTGCCCAACATGCCATTGGTCATACCATCACGAGTACTTCCAGAGTTGCTTGGCCACCATCTGAGTAGCTTCGAGTAGTTAAAGTGGTGATTCTTCTTTGCAAGCTCTGATCTCACCTCTCCATTCAGGAAGCAGTACAGGAGTGCCACAAAGAAACCCTAAAATGACAACAAATCTTAGCCCATTGTGACAGAATACATTTGTCTGTTAAATGATAAATGCAATGACTACAATAAATAATACACTCCATTATATAAATAAATTAAAAAGCAAAATGCCAAATTATGATTTAATATATAATAATGAATTTAAAAATTCTTAAAAAGATTGATTACAAATATTAGAGTAATCTATATTAGCTTTCAGTTATATATGTCTAAAAATCTAAAAGCCAATGAAATTTTGGTAGTGATCTTTCAATGTTAGCAAGTGTAAAAGAAAAAGTTGTTTTGCAATTCAAGTTTTTATATATCATAAGGAATGTAAATATCTAACATTTTAAAATATTTTGTCTTAATACCTGAAATGATGTGAACAATTGATCACCATAGAGCCAAATCAGTTCTACAGTGACATTTCTCCCTTCAAAATAAGACATTCCCACAAATACCATATAATGGACTCCAAACAATGGCATGAGCACCAAGGTTGATTTTGCCCAACGTCTAGAATACAAGGAATAAGATTATTTTTTGTTATATTCTGTAGACTAAGAGTAGAAATTATTTAACTTAACATACCTGTACTTTCTTGTCTGTTCACAAATAGATGATCTTAATTTGACAAGTAAAACTCGTACAATATTAATGAACAAAATGAAGTTTATCTGTTGATAGATAAGATAAAGATAATATTTCAGTGTATATGAGCATTTGAAACACATGTATAATAGATTAATTATCTGAAGTAAATATAAATGAGTACATTACTTAAATAATGCACAATTTGTCAAGACTACAGATTCAATGACATGCCCAAAAAGAAAATTAGATCAGTTAAGATTTTTAGCTGAAGGAAAATGATTGACAAGACTTCAAATATTAATGAATTAATAGTTCAACTGGTGTAAAAAAAATATAAATTGCATATGATATAAAGTCTACAAAATGAATTAAAAAATTAAACTTAATTAATTGACAACTAAGTATACTGCTGACAAATAGCACAGTAAAACTATTTCAATTGATGTGAATAACTTTTATTTCAAATTATTTGAAGCTGATAACTTGCAAGACTAAAAATCAAGTAAGAATGGAAAATTTTAAAATTATTTTAATTAATAGTAAATAAAACAATAATAACTTCTCTCAAAGAATCCTACTATTATTGATGCATTCGTTACTAGTAGAAATTTTCTATAACTTAATTACAACATAATAATTGAGAGGAAAAGCATAAAAAGTTCTATGCAAACTTGTGATTATCAAAATGGAATAACACTTTTATCAAGTATTTAATAAACCTTAATAATTTGCTCCAATATGGTCAATTATAAAGAAAATTAACTTACAAAATTTGAAAGTCCCATTGGAGTTCTTATTATCATATATATATACCATTTCTCATTGGTTGTCCAACATAAATTATCCTCCCACATAGATCGAGATATTATCCATGGTAATATAAATAATGCTGGAAGGCCTGGAATGAAGTCGAATAGCTTAATTAGCATAATTTTAAATTTCCTAAAATAATAATATTAAAATTTTGTGTTCACTTTTATTATTTGAAAAATAATAATATATGCTGAAGTTAAAAAATCTAAAGAAAGTTTAAATATAACTTATTTGGCTTTTAAAGATCATTATTTGAATTAAAAAATATAAAATTAGAGACTAATTTGAGAAATACAATGTCATTTTATGAAATTGGTAATTGCGAAGTGGTAAAATAATAAAAGACTAAAATATTTAATTTGTGAAATTTACTTATAATAGTAATTCAGTTTTAGAAACATCACTCTGGTAGAATACATTTTCTTGAAAAAATCTTACCCCATCCAAGTCCAATGTATAAAGATATGCTACTTGTGTCAGTAAAAAGAGCCAAGAAAATGAGATTGTGTAAATACAATCCTTCCATCAGAATCCAAGTATAGTTTGCCAAAATAAAATACTGCCACATGCTTATAATCATTTTACATTCCCAATTAACTTCCTTAAAAAGAAAATAAATTGTTTATACCTGGAGCAAATACTCATAAACTTTAACTTAATATATAATTTAAAATTCACTTCAATAGTTCCATACATCATAATACAGTTATATATGATTAAAATGAAGAGGCATATAATCCAGTTTCTTACTGTAAACTTTATGATTCTACTAGAAATGAAAGAATCTAGATTTTTTGTACTAAATAAATCATAAATAATTGAAATTTATACAGGATATAAAAATATGACATGTATTTATAATGCTTACCTCTTCTGCATATTTCAAATATGTCGTTTCATTCTTTATGACAAAACTACTAGCAAATCCAATATCTCGAACAAAACTATAAGATTTGAGCAATGTAAATGAGGCTCTCATTATAAATGACATAAATAGATGCATATGTATAATATTTCTGGGACATCGAAGTTTTCTGGAACAGTTGAATATTAATTATTAATTTTATATAAATATGAATAAACTCAATATATATGTGCACTTCATTAACTTCTTTATAACATAGTCTGAAAAAAATCTTACTTGAAACTTGCAAAAATGCAAAATGCAATTATTAGGGTCACAAGTGATATGCAATAGCCTGTAAGTTGCATTTTCTGAAGTATTGGTATGTATATCTGAAAGAAATCATAAGTAGCAATTATTTTGATGTTATTTTTTGAAGCAAATAAAATAATATTAATAATATAGGAAATTTTCTGATTATGTGTAACATTATTATTTGAAATATTGTCAGTATCTTAACATAAAAAAATTTGATCTACATGTACTATTATAATCAATTATCAATTGTATTTAATGGCTAATTAAGCAGTTCTGTTCTTTTACTTTATTCTTAATATTCACACTGAAGAGCACAGCAGGTTAAGTAATAGTAAATTAATTTAGGGAATTAAAAGTATTACCTGAAAAATTGTATTATTGAAATCATTTGGAATTGGTTCCACAACTGTTGTATCAGTATTAGGAAAACACAATGTGTAATTTGACCATGGTTTACCAATTTCGGGTAGTATAAACCAAGTCCCATTATCCATACACATTTTTGATGCCAGAGCCTAATATATTAGAAAAAACTGTTTTAGTAATGAATTTGTAAATTATGATATTTTTTATCAACAATTGATTGTTTACATCTTGTAAGAATTCAAACAACTATTTTATGTCAATAATAATTTAAACTATTTACATATATATTATGCATATTGTAATTGGACTGATCTACACAGCAAAGTCTCAAGTAAACTCAAAGATTTTGTAAGAAAATGTAACAAGAAAATTTTATATGTTTTGAAAAATTTATATAACTGGTAGCATGATTTAGGAAGTTTGACTAAATCATATAAATAACTCATTTATTTAGTAAAACCTTTATGTGAGAGAAAACTATTTCATCATGCAGCAATAAATGAACACAAGAATTGGCTACTTGATGGAGCCTATGTGATTGAAAATGAACAAATTGAATCTAGATTAAAGTAACAATTCATTACTTTAATATAATGGGTATTGGTAATTTTGAAAGTAATTGAAAGCATTGGATTCATTTTTCCTTTACCATGGAAAACACCATTGTTAAACAATTAGAATTTTTTAAATAATTAATTAAATGATAATGTAAATTTTAAGTTACATTAGTAACAAATGCATAAAGTTTTGTAGAATATTTTTCACTAACATATAAATTAAAATATAAAGAAGTTCAAAATTTGCCGCTGTTTTAAATTCAGAAAGTTACATACAAAAAAGTGATTTTATTACTTTTCTTTAAATTTAACTTTCATTTTCTCATTATGGAAATAATTATATGAAATAAATATCCAGAAATATTTAAATGGAGTGTTGATATTCATATTGTTTTTAGCATTACCTTAAACTGAGATCCATGAATATAATCTGGGCAGTTTTGTATCATCACGTGTCCTGGTTCAGTTTCATTCCAACACATTAGTTCATCCCACATCATTGGACAATTCCCTATGTAAAATTTATTATCAATGTTAGTTGATTTTGCACATTCAAAAATATTATCCATTTTTGTTAGTAATAAAATGCTTAATGAACTCAATAAGTTTAAAATGTGAATTTAAACATATATACCTTCTGTTGAGACCATGGACTTAATTGCAATTTCACATTCAATACGTTTGACTGAGCGCAATAACTCCTGATGTGCAGCATCTAGTTTAATCTGTAGCACAAAATAAATTAAGATCTATAAATAATTCTACAATTAAGACATATAACTTATCAAATTTACATTTAATATTTGATTTATATTTTATCAGTATTAGCCTTATAAAAGAATAACATCAGAATAATAATAAAGCCTTATTTGGCAATTATTTAATGTATATTTAATGTAT
The DNA here is from genome assembly GCA_037074705.1 of Zhengitettix transpicula. NCBI lineage: Eukaryota > Metazoa > Arthropoda > Insecta > Orthoptera > Tetrigidae > Zhengitettix > Zhengitettix transpicula. The sequence continues at coordinate 29,305,170 of CM073596.1, forward strand.
TTACTGACTGTGTTTGCAAATTAAGAACATAAATATTACTTAAATATGTTTCTAGTAGATGATTATAAGTTGATTGAAAAGAATAAATTTTTCATTTTATTTACTACATTTAGATAAATATGGAGTTTATTTACAAAATGCCAATATTTCAATTATTTTCATTTTTTAAGATTTCATTAAAAATTATTTAAAATCCTTGCATTCATTTCTTTTATCCATAATTTCAATAAACTCTCTAACTTTTCAGTCCTATGAAGTCATATTTGGTAAAATAAATTGAATGCAATATAAATAAATATTGAAATGAAAATATAGATTTATAAAATTTGAGCCATAATAATTTGTTTCATGTTTCATGTGTTTGATGTTTCAGTGAAGCACATGGTTTGAAATGGCTTCAAAATAAATTGTTTTTGTTAACTGTCTCTAAAACATATACAAAGGGTATTGTAAAATTCTTAATTCATTTACAGTTCATTGCTTGAAGATAATCAAAATATTGGTTTTATGTATAATAAAGACAGAAATAACTAACTTCTTCCATTGTGAGTAACATGGGTCGATTGATAAACCGGCACCTGAAATGAAAAACAAAGACTTAATTATAAACCATCATAATCCTCATATTTGAGTTATTTTCTGACATCTGTCATGAGAGTCACTTAAATTGATTCACTGTTACTAAAATATTTTACATACACTAATTAATTTGATTAATTTAGACAACAGAGTAATAAATTAAATTAAATTGATACCAATTTCCTCCAATGTGCCTATGGAAAACTACATTTACATAGTTCTAATAGTGAAAAATGTTAACTAAATCAATCTGATTTTTTGATGATTACTTCTTTAATATAGACTATGTTATTAACTAGTTTTATTGGACAGGGAAATGAATTCATTTGATACTTACCTCTCATTTGTTTGGAATCTTATCATGGTTAGTAATTGAGATAATAAATTTGAAAAACAGTGGTCACCACAATATTTAATAATTTTGAAGTAATTAATTATTAATAATAAACAGTTGTGCAAGAAATCTGTATTGCGAACACTTAACTGACAAACAATTGGTGCTATTTTGTAGTTTGCCATATAATTGTGTATTATTATTTGTGTCATTGTTCACCTAAAATACACAGAAAGTTATCGATTTGACTCTAGCAACGGACATTTTGGACCATTTATTTCACACATTGTCTCTCTTCCCCATTCTTCACGGTGAATGTCATTATCTAAACTCAGAAATACCCATAACTATGAATTCAACACTAATCTTAATAATATTTTAATTACTTCAAATGTCACTTCCTTACTACCTCTATTCAAGGGTGTCTTCCTTCACAGTATTCAGTGTTTATTTCCTATATTTTAAATCATGTATGCATCAAGTTTGGTTTAGGAATACAATTTTATGCTATACAATAATACTTTTTGATTTGATGTTATTTCTAACAGCAATTGTAACATTCTCAATTAAATGTTTGAATCTTAAATGAAATACTTAAGAGATTAATATCATACCCACTAAAGTGTATAATTTATATATAAGAATGAGTACCAAAATTCAATCTATTACAGTGAAATCTTCAACAGTTTATCACAGACAAGTCTGAAAAATGAGGATTTTTTAAATTACAATTGTTCTGCATTTATCAGCTGAGTTTTTTTTATTCGAACTACATCTGCTGCGAGAATCAGAATATAGATATGATGTTATGGGGATAATGTAATGTTTAACAATTATATAATCGTATTGACTGTTTTTTATCTAACTATATTGTGATTCCCTAACAAAAACATAATATCGAGTTCCGGAGCTGTTCAAATATTTTTTTTTCTTAGAAGCTGAATAACAATAAAAATACTTAGCCTTTAAAAATATTAATTGACTGTTTTCTTATTTCAGATGAGGAAGAAAATCAGGAGGAACTCAAAGGATTTATCAATTCGAGCCAGGACCATCCAAGATAGATAAAAAATCTGATGTCCGAAGCGAAGGGCAGAGGGCCCATAAACTCAATCTCCTAGAGACATTTCTAATACTCGAAAGACTAAACAGTATACTACTTTTTTCCTCTGAGTTAACCAAACCTTATTTTATGAATTCTGCATTTGCTAACGTAAAGTTCCCAGCTTCATCAAGACTAACACTACCTCATTTTCCCTTTCCTGATCGGATTAGAAGACCCGCTCTCAGGTTCGTGAGATTTGTTTAAGGAAACAACATTCTTTATTTTCAATAATGCTAATGCGTCGCTTGATTAGGGTAGCAATCATGTAAAATACTTGTAATTATATTTTCTACTTTGCGGGCCATTATCATATTTTTTAACGGATCGTTGATGGTGATACTACAGTATCACGATTCTGTCCTGAGTGTGACGTGCGAACGGAATGACGATCCCAACCCGGATAAACCGTGTGAAAGATAAGGCCACCACATTTGAAATCAGCTTGGTAACAATACCGGAAACGAGCAATGGTCGCAGACCATGAGATCATTCTGGCGGTTTCGAGGGAATGTTCATTTTACAGAAATAAAGAAGGCACACTCGGAATATATAAGCCAATATTGACCGAAACTCGATAAAACATATGTTTTATGCTTTGCTTAAAGCTAATTTATTATTATTATGAAGTTGTATTAAATAATTTTTATTAATAAAATGTGGCAATAATATTTACATATAAATTTCGACTCTGTAAGAAAATTTACATTTAAAATAAATAACCTGGCATGAGACTAACAGAAATGAGTAGCTTTTGTTAAATAATTTGGAACAAAAGTAAGCTTACATACTTTAAATCTCCTCACACATTCACTTGAGTATTCGCATCTGCTTGCTGCGTCGGGTTACTTCGGAATTTCCGATTTTCCTTCACGACTTCTACACATCAAATCCGTCTCCTGATCAGCCTCCTACTCAACAAAAACTGTACAAACACCAACTTCTTCCTAAACTGTATCTAACTACCATAAAAACTATCTAAAACTCATTCAATACTATTTCAAATTTCTTTTCAAACCTCCACTGTGTCCATCAAAAACTGATTTTAAACACCTCTTCGTCTTGGTTCTATAAAGTCCGGCACGCCTAAAATTTCCATTTTTGCTCAAATCTGCCCTCTTCCAGCTTGTCCGAACATGCCCGACCGATCGTTGTTCCAGCTAAGTGGTCTTGGTTCCAAGTCAATGACTGCTATTATTCCACTTGGCACGTGCCAGACTTGTCCCACCCGCAATAAAAGTCTAGCTTTCGGTATCCGCAAGTCTATCTATACCCTTGTGAATTCTTCTCATCTCCCGTCTGCCGCTAACCAAATTATATATACTGCGTGAAATTGATGCTGGATTCATATAGAACCTTGTAGAAGAGACGGAAGAGGCTACCTTTGTGGATGCTTTTACCTCTCTCCGTTTTTGAACTAAGGTTCCCACAAGCCGAGGCACCTCAGCCTGTTTTGTGGGGTATATGTTCCGGGGTCGCAGACCATGAGCATACGGTAAGAGTTGTTCGCTATTCCCATTGGAATAGTCGGCCAGCTGCCTCCTAAACTGGTCGAGGCACGGAGAAGGGAATGCTGTGTTCCCACAGCAAACTCCTCTCCCGCTATCGGAAGGGCGTGGGACAAGTACCCAATGCCCTACCTACCTGATGCAGGTTTTCTAGGATTTGTCCTGCATTACTTTTAGGCGAATGCCGGGTAGGATCCTTAAACCATAGCCCGGGGGCGCTAGTTAACCCTTGGCTACCTTCCTCTACCCTTCCGCATCCCCCCTTTCAAATCCCTTCCTATGTTGTTAAAGGAGAGTTGCCACCATGTGGATTAACCTCATGCAGCCTGTTACCCTAAAAAATAATAATAGAAAAAAGAAGTTTAACGAGAACTTTTAAAAACTTTATTGCGTAAAACTACAAAAAGGATTTCGACATGTCCTATGACTTATTCTGAATATTTAATTTTGAATTGAATCCTGTATTCCTCGCTTAAAAACTAATAAATTTTTATTTTCTTATAACATTTGGAATAGTATTTCTCCTTGACATATTGAAGTTCCCTTTCGTCTGAGGAATAAATCTCAAATTGATCACTTATCGTATACAGTGATTAGTTTCTCCTCATTTGCTACCCTCGTTTGTCCAATTTATTTTGTTCCGTCCTTTTGTCCAACTCCACATGTCAAAGTTTTCAAGGATATATTTCGACGGCTAAAATATCACTTATCGCTCTGCAGCCTTGTCTACATAACATAGATTACACAATTGTCAATTAAGCAGAGTCTTTTATTATTGACTCCAGATACATAAAGTCCAGTCCCCACCATGCTTTAGTGTTGACTATCAGAAAAATAAATGCTCAATACATGAAACCCCCCCTCCCCCCCCACCACCACCACCAATGTATTTAGACAGATACAAGAAGCCGTATTATTTTGATTTCTGATCCAGGATAACATTCAAGAATTGAATCAGTGATGAAAACACGATTTGTATTAAGCAACGCAACTGTTGATTCTTGAGCAACGTCACCGGATTGGGCACTTCCGTAGTGTAAAGTCCTCGTTTCTGGCAGTGTGCCACAGTTCTTGCAGCTTCTGAAGTGAAAGAAGTACCACACGCTCTGGATTATGCTAATCACGTACCTAAGCCAGCTGTTCTTTTATTTCCGCCCAAACTAGCCCCAGATGTTTACGGCAGGACCACGAATTAAAAATAATGATTTGTAACACGTGATTATTATTATAAAAGAGTTGCTACAAATGAATTATATAGTATTCTCGGTACAATTGACAGGAAATTAGTTTTCGGAGCTATCTTAGTCGACAAGGACTTCTGTAGACTCGTTTAATTGCAAGGAAAAGCGTTGGTCTGTCATACAAACGTCAGCAACTTTGCATTTTATCACAATAAATGGCGTCCCGTCATTTGAAACATGATCTTGTTTATCGTGGTAGTAAGTCTGTGATAAGAGAAGACCAAAAACGTGATTCGGAAAGAGAACACAGTAAAAACACGGACACGTCGAGGGATATTTATATATGCTGAAAATTTCAAAATGCTACATGGAAATCATTGTAGTTATTTTCAGAACAGTATTGTCAATATTAAAAACGTGTATCTTACTTCCAAGATATTGGCTGAATATGTGGTCTTGCCAAAGTTGTGTGTAAGATGGGTGCTGCGTTTGTTTGCATTGGAACGGAAACAGCGTCCTGAGGATGATTCAGTCGAGTAATTGGCGATGTTTCACAAGAATCAAACCAAGCGTTTGCCTCGATGCATAAACAATGGATGAAAAATGGATCCATCTGTGACGAAAGAACGGCCTTAAAAGAATGGAAAGGGGAGAATCGACTCCAAAGAAGTGGAAGACCATCTGCTGGCTAGGTCATGGCGTCAGGTTTTTAGGATGCCGTGGATTTTTTGGGGGAGGGGGGGGGGTAACAGGCTACATGAGGATAATCCACATGGTGGCAACTCCACTTTAATAGCATAGGAAGGGATTTAAAAGGGGGGATGCGGAAGGGTAGAGGAAGGTAGCTAAGGATTAACTATGGTTTAAGTATCCTACCCAGCAATTCGCCTAAAACTTATGCAGGAAAAACCCTAGAAAAGCTGCATCAGGTAGGTCGGGCATTGGGTACTTGTCCCACGCCCTTCCGATAGCGCGAGAGGGGTTTGCTGTGGAGACGCATCATTCTCTTCTTCGTGCCTCGACCAGTTTAGGAGGCAGCTGGCCGACTGTTCGAATGGGAACAGAGAACAACTCTTTTTTTTAGGGCAACAGGCTACATGAGGGTAATCCACGTTGGGCAACTCCCCTTTAATAGCATAGGAAGGGATTTGAAAGAGGGGATGCGGAAGGGTAGAGGAAGATAGCCAAGGGTTACTAGGGCCCCCCGGGCTATTTTTTAAGGTTCCTACCCGGAATTCGCCTAAAGAAATGCAGGGAAATCCCTAGAAAACCCTGGATTAGGTAAGTCGGGCATTGGGTACTTGTCCCACGCCCTTCCTATAGCGGGAGAGAAGTGTGCTGTGGGGACGCAGCATTCCCTTCTCCGTGCCTCGACCAGTTTAGGAGGCAGCTGACCGACTATTTCAATGGGAGTAGCGGACAACTCTTACCGTATGCCCAAGGTCTGAGACCCCGGAACATACACCTCTCAGAACAGGCCGAGGTGCCTCGGCTTGTGGGAACCTTAGTTTAAAAAACAAGAGAGATGTATCCCCAAAGAGGTAGAGGCAGGTAATAAATGAAAAATTTAAGAGTTGTACAGACGCAAAAGCCTGCGGCGTGGGACAAGTACCCAATGCCCGACCTACCTGATGCAGGTTTTTCTAGGGTTTTCCCTGCATTTCTTTAGGCGAATGCCAGGTAGGATCCTTAAAATATAGCTCGGGGACCCTAGTTAACCCTTGGCTACCTTCCTCTACCCGTCCACATCCCCCCTTTCAAATCCCTTCCTATGCTATTAAAGGGGAGTTGCCCTAAGTGGATTACCCTCATGTAGCCTGTTTCCCTAAAAAAAAACCTTCAAAAAGGCGAGTATTATTCGAAATTATTGCTGCGTTCGAGTGATTAAATCGAGAAAAATAAAAGTGTTGTTTTTTCACGGCTGTCTACTAGTTGAAACATATAGCGATGGCCAAAATCAATGCGTTAAAGTTGCTTCCTCGAGCACGGTATTCGCCAGATTTAGCTCCCTCGGATTATTTTCTCTTTCCAAACTTAAAAAAACAATGGCTCGGTGGTACAACGAAAATATGGTTCTCACTTTAAACAGGGTATCGAAGCTATTGAGCATCGCCGGGAAAAGTGTAACGAGCTAGGAGACTGCATTGAGAAATAAAGAATTAATGTTTTTCTTCGTTAGGTCTGGAACTTCGGCTACATCCTCCGTATATATAATACAATTTCTTAATATTTACAGTTCGACGGTAGAATTAATCACAAATATTTCTGAGATTTCTTTCCATAAAGTTGGTTGAAAGTGAATTAATGCATTGGTATGTTACAGATATCTAAAGTATCACGATGACTAAATATTCTCGGGCTCGAGTAAACAACTGTACCCGCGACGTTTCGATGACGCAGTGCCAGAAGGCGATAGCAGTGAACGTCATCGAAACGTCGCAGGTACAGTTGTTTACTCGGATAGACGCCCCGAGAAGACTTCACTCGTGACAAAATATATTCATTTGAGAACTTTTACGTGATGAAAATAATTGTACGATAAAATAAACAATAAAACTTGGTTAGACTATCTTCAAAATACCGCAGCAACGAAACTTTTTTAATAGCTGTAATAAAGAAACGTAAAATACAGGAAAAAGGAAGTACATAAAATCTCGTTAGGAAAAAGTTTTAATGAAAACTTCGCTCTATAAAACTATAGTTTATAATTACTCTCTTGTAATCGTGGCGCCGTAAAGTGGTATATTTTATTCAGGCTGCATATAAACAAGCAAGTCATAATGGCTTGAAATTATCTGGATGTAATCTTGTTATATGGAGGATGATACAGTTTAATTGACTAAATATATATGATTTTACTATAGTAATGAGTAAAAATATATGAAAATTGTAAAGTTGAAACCTTCTACCATAACATAGAGGCATAAATAACTGAGCGTGGTTTTTTTTTACTTATTTTATGTCAACATATCAAAATTAGGCTTTGGAAAACTCTTTTTTTTCATGAATGATTTTCTAACAAAGGTTTTCTTGATGTATTTGTTGCACAAGTAACTTGGGCTTCCGACCGGCTGAGAGTAGGCTTAGGCCACGCTTCGATGGCGGTCATTGCCATTGTTATCAAGTGAAGTGATAACTGTGGCAGTATCCGTCATCCAAACATAGTGGCCTAAGCCTACTCTCACCTGTTTGGAAGTCCAAGAGTCAGTAATGATTTAATTTGTGTAATATTTATCGTCATGAAAATGAGTATTATCCAAGTTAACTTGGATCTTCTTACAATATGCAAAAAATTACGTCTGATTGAAAAATAATGAATAAGAAAGAAAGCTAATTCAGACAAAAAAAAGGGTAATATAAATACCACACAACGTTTCTGGGATCCTTGTGCCTTTCGTTAGGTGCTAAGAAGAGCCTAGAGCAACACAACTGCACTGGTCAGTTGACAAAACTCAAAAGCGACGAAAACGCAACGACAATGAGAGAGACGAAGGGTTGTCGTACAGTAAGGGAGCAACGACAATGGGAAAACAGAAGGTTTTGCGTAATAATAAGGGGTCATAGCAATTATTGAGTTTAATAGTGTGTGTTGGTACATTAATAGGTGTGATGTTGGATTTAATGTGAAGCATCTCTGAAATTAGTCTGGAATTGTACCTGGTCAATGTCTAAAATCTTAGTCTTTAGCCAATCAAATATATGTTTAGAATTGATAATATGTTTGGATACTACAGATTGTTTATCAATGGGAAGTTTGATATTATACATATGTTCCTTGATACGTGTATTAAGGGAACGTTTCGTTTGTCCTATGTAGCAGGAATTACAATTAGAGCAAGTGATTTTGTAAACAACACAATGTTTGCTGTAGGTGTCAAGTAGGTCCTTGTGGTTTTTAATCAAGTATTAAAGGGTATTAGTTGATCTGTAAATGATGGATATTTGATGTTTTTTGAATATTTGGGTGAATTTGTGATGTAGAAATTTGTAATAAGGGAGTAAGCGAAAAAAAAATTGGCTTGAGGTGTTTGGGGACGATTGGCAGCAGGATATTGGATTTTCTTCAGTCTGCTGTTTGTGTGTTTAGTAATAAAATTTATTGTCGTTGCGTTTTCGTCGCTTTTGAGTTTTGTCAACTGACAAGTGCAGTTGTGTCGCTCTAGGCTCTTGTTAGCACCTGACGAAAGGCGCAAGGATTCCAGAAACGTCGTGTGGTATTTATATTACCATTTTTTGTCTGAATTGGCTATCTTTCTTATTCATTCTTATTACAATATATATTTATTAAGAAAATTGTAATAGATTTTTGCCCTAGCTAACAATGTTTGTTCTGGAAGGCTAAGTGATCATCATTAGTTGTCATTCATCACACTTAGGCCTTTATAAACTCGTACAGAACATTCACAGAACATATTGGAGAAATTTGATGCTAAATCTAAGAGATTATTTTCTTAGGGCAGAAGTTAAATTTTAGATCCACACAAGTGGTAAAACAGCGTGTTTTGGAATGATTTATTTTAATATATTGTAATGCCAATTAATTAAGACATTAATTGTGAAATTGAAAAGCTAAATTGTTTAAGAAATCCTTTGTAGCGGCAGGAGCCTTTGAAACAACAATAGAAAACCCGGCTCTGCTCCTTTGTCGGAAGGTCAGTCAAAATGGCGCGCGCTCAAATTGCGAGACGAGAAGCAGTTCGCATTAAGATATTGATAGAAACAGTTCGCATGGAGATTTGGTGAGAGAGAGTTCACGGAAAGATCTCGTCGAGGTATAACAGTTTTTGGAAGGAGAATTCAACAGGCTTGGCAATTAGCAGGACAAAGTAAAACATTTATAAAAGTATAACGTCGAAACCTGCACACAAAAAGCAGTTTTGTGTCCATAGCCGGCCAGAAAGAGCAAAAGTTTCGGTTTAAGTCCGGAACAATAAAGACTACCCAATCGATGAATCGCAGAAATCACCTGAGGCGATCGGTCAACCGATAGATGACGGAAGGAGGATCATCCGATTTCCTGACATCTTAAAAATTTTGATTTAGAATCTGTGAGTTTAGAAGCAGTGTAAAACCCAAAATAGTGTTCTCGAAAATTAAGGTACGATGGAATGCTGGGCAGACGTGAGTAACAATTTACGAAACAATTAAATATGTAAACGTAATTAAAAGATAGCCGTCAGATTTCGTTCTCTTCTTTTTGATTAAAATTGCTAATCAGAGTCAATCTTTTCACTTTTAATTTTGTTCTCATTTTAAATGTTCTAGTTTTATTGACGAGTAAACTTCTTTTCTTTTAATTGTAATTTGTTGTTGATAAGACTATAAATATTATCGATTTGTCCATTATCCTCCCCTAGTGGAGACCCTGAGAATTTCAATATTATAAATTTGTAATTGTTTGATTTATTGCCACAAAAAAAATATTTTGTTTGTAAATTTAATTAATCTTTCATTTAAAAAGCCCTTCTTTTGTGTTTATTACATAAATGGCATCCACAACGGGGGGCAAATTAAGAAGCCCATCATTAGTGATTATTACAATATTATGTAGCAAACGACAGATCCATGGACGTGTTACGAATATTCAGCTATTACCTCGTCGCTACCATATTTTTATCACAATCTAATATTTTATGTGTTTTACACCGACAAATGTTTTTTCGTTCAATAAGGTAATGGAAAAAAAGGTTTAGTTTCAAAATATTTCTGATCCTGTTCGCTTTCCTCCGAAGAGAAAATCTTTACATCGATCTCTTTTCATCCACTCTTCTCAACACATCTTCGGTCGTTATACCTGTCCGCTCGCTATACTTTCTCCATTCTTCTTCAGCATCACATTTCAAAGCTTCCAAAGTTTGTTCTTTCCTTTGTCGGGGTGTACATGTTTTCGCTCCGTATAGAGAAAATACTCCTAACAAGGCTATTTATAGAGTTCTGTTCGCTTGTTATCCCGTTCATTTTTTGTTAAAAGCTTTCTTTTTTTATTGATATCTCTGTTTTGGTTTCTTTGACGTAGTCGATACATGGTTAACAGCTTTCCCAAATACTCAATAATATAGATATCTGAAATTATATATTTATAAACTCTTTGTCAGTCAATGAAGGCTGTGGATATTTCTTTGTCATGCAAATTTCTTCACCGAGAGCTTATTTATATATCACTATGTATGCAAATTTATTTTTATTATTTATATAATATATCACTAGGTAAAAAAAATTAATTATATGTTAAAATTTTTATCAGGCTATCAACAGGACCTTTTAAAGTCACAGCATTCGAAAGTTTTTTTTGGGACGTGTCAACGCTCCCATCTTAGATTTATCGTATTGCTGCTTGAATGAAACGTTACCGCAAAAACTTTAATTAAAAACAATAATAGTCTCTATACAACTATTTTAGAATTACAGGCTTTCATACGGGAATGAAAACGTTGAGTACAGTTTTTAACGTTGGGGGTTAGCTTTCGACAGTAAAATTTGTCTGCCGTTTATTGATCGTATTTTTCTATAAAGTGTTATTTAAAACTCATCGTTTCAATGTGATATTTTATATAATACTTTTATATAACTGGTATCGAAAGTATTCCAATACGGAAGGAAAAGTTAATTGGAAAAATTGAATTTGAGATTTAACTATTTCAAAATTATTATTTTAATTTTGTAAATACCCGAAGAAGAAGGTATCGAAACGTCGGTACAATATAAATCAAAAGTGCGTGTATAAGGTCATCAATTGTTGTATTAATTCAAAACAGACGTCAAATTTAAACATTTTTTTTTAATAATGGTTTTAGGAATTTAAAACTGAGAACCGACATCTGGAAACAAAATGGCGGACGTTCAAAAACCCGACTAAAATCTTCTCGGGCTTCTAACTGAGTGAACAAAATAACGTTTCGATGACGTTCACGGTCGCCGTCTTTTAGCAAAGTTCTAAAACCTTATTTTTACTGCTTACGCTATGGTTTTGTTAGTTTTACAGAAAAAAAACTGTAGTGATTTTCTCTGTAGCGGTAAAAAATATATGAGGCTATCTTAAAACATGCAAACACGGACAATATATGCGTTGAATATATATTTTTCAGGGTTAATCAGATTGATAGTATTCCTACCGATGTTCTTTGTGTATAATTTCAACCGGTTTCGGCATGGGAGGGTAACACGTTTAGGGGTGGGGGAGCGTCACATAAAAATAACTAAAAAACAACGGATATTGGAGTAAAATCGGGGGTTACGGATATATGACAACCCGGGCAACGCCGTGCACCCAGCTAGTTCAACCCCAAAAAACTAACTGCGTAACATATCGAATAATATATGCTTTTGTATGGTAAAGTTGAACAAATAGTGACTGACTGACCGCGGCCGGTTATGTTTCACGATAGTACATTTTTGTGATTATCCAACACTACAAATCATTTCAACGACCATTTGAAAGAGTTAAAACTCAAATTATGTTTGCCCTTTTCCTTCCGTATTAGTAGGATATCAAAAAATAAAGTTATAGAAGGAGCAAAAAGTAAAAAAAACGTATTAGATAAAATATCACATTGGAACGATGAGTTATTATCGAAACGTCGTTACAATATAAATAAAAAATTATCTGTATAAGGTCATCAATTATTTTCTTAAAAAAAAATATGTTATCATAATCGTTCCACCAGTTTTCTCGTGGAAAGCGAACAAGAAGAGTGGCAGACGGGGGTTGTGATGCCGTGGATTAGAATCCCCTAGAGCATGAAACGTAAAAATGTTGGTTTTAAGTCATGTGGGGGAAAAAAACTGTTATTCTATTTAAATAGTTAAGAAAAATAAAAACTGAGCGAGTGGGTGTTAGGGAAGTAAACTACAATTTTAACTGGACGTTAAAGATCATCTGAAGTTTGATCATGTATTCTGACTGGACAAGGAACGATGGAATTTATTTCAAATGATCGTATTATATGAAAACAAAATTCAGGTTTTCCACACTTTACCTGATGTTACAATGAGCCGCTTTGTCCAAATCCATTGTCACAAGACAGAGGTTTTATGTTGTTAATATTATATCACATTTGCTTCTTTTCGAATTGTATAATTTGGATCCGAAATCTTTGCAAATTGGAACAGCTGTACGGTTAGCAAGCGCCCTCACGCCGAGAGAATATTCTGCGGTGGGGAGTTCGTTGCAACTGAAGCCGAACTGTAACCACGCGAGAACAGTAGAATGTTTCGAAGCGAATTAGAACTGGCAGGACGCTGAATGCGCGCCAGGTGGTCCCGAATTCGTGTGTTAACCATCCTACCAACTAACAATGTTCTATCCAGGCTGGATAACATTTTACATGCTAATTCACTGCAATTCAGTCGAGGTTGTCACTGCTGAATTCGACGGCGCGAATTCCTGTGCTCGCGGGAATACACTTGGCAATTTCAGTTTGACAAGGGGTTAACGTGTCGGAGAAATCCTCGGCTTCGCCAAGCATCACCGAAAATTTGTGTTTACAAATATTATCAGCAGTCCGATAAATAGGATCCACATTATTCAATCAGTACAGAAACGTACAGTAAAAAATGCGGAGGTGCCTTCACAAAATAAAGCATTGGCTACTCTTATTGCGTGAATTCTGAGTTTGAAGTTACATGACTGGTGTATTTGATACATCACATAAGTTACTCTGAAGTAAAAAAGAAAAAAGAGAGCTTTCCAAGAGCATCTTCACAAGCGTGATGTCGATTACAAAGATATATAGTAACCTCTTCACGGAGGTTAAGATAAGAGAACATTATTCGATATGGGCGGTTTCTCTGAGAATATCTTCCCCTCTGCACTCATATATTTGTATGACGTGCCTCGTAAATAAGGAGCATCTCAATTTTTCACAGAAAAACCATAAACAACTGACGTTTATTTAACAACTCATCTTGAATTAATGCTCTTTTTTATTTTCGTTTCCTCGGTAAATAACTTACAAAATAAATATTTTCAATCCCAGTCCAACAGTAAAATAATAACGTACGAAAGACAACCCACTTGCGCTCAATATCAGAAATGTAATATCCAGATGGTCAATCTTATATGTGATTGTATATAAATTGTAGTTGAAATGTTTTGTAGCGTTGGAAAATCACGTAAATGTACTATCGTGAAGCATAACCGGCCGCGGTCACAATTTGTTCAACTTTACCATACAAAAACATATATTATTCGATATGCTTCGCAAAGTTAGTTCTTTGGGGCTGAACTAGCTGGGTGCCCGGTGTTTCCCGGGTTGTCATATATCCGTAACCCCAGATTTGACTCCAATATCCGTTACTTTTGAGTTATTTTTATGTGACGCTCCCCCACCCCTAAGCGTGTTCCCCTCCCATTCCGAAACCGGTAGAAATTATACACAACGAACATCGGAATAATATCAATCTGATTAACCCTGAAAAATATTTATTCAACACATATATTGGCCGTGTTTACATGTTTCCAAATTTCCACCCCCATCCCCGGAGGTTAAATGGCAAGTTGAATGTCATAATTAAACTCAGCGACATCCATAACCCTGGATTTGACTCCAATATCGGTGGTATTCGCATTATTTTCTCCACCCCACCCCTAACCTTAAGGGTGTTCCTTTCCCATTATATAAGGGGTAGAAATTATACACAGATAATACATTGGTAGAAACACTATCAATCCCTTTGACCCCTAAAATATTTATCCTACTCAAATATATAGCATGTTTGAATATTTCCACCCCCGTTCCTGGGGGTGGTAGACGTGTCTCACCCAACAGTGTTTGTTTCCTGATCACAAAGAACTCGTGTACGAAATTTGCCGCAAGGGTGTAGATTTGAATGCGGAACGCACACACACACACACACACACACACACCTAGTAATTGGCTGAACTGTGCCATCTTCTTGTGAATTTCTGTGATCTTCACGATCCTCGTGCTTTATGGGAAAAAGCGTTTCTACTATTTCCAGCAGTATACGCGGTTCTTAATACACGCCAAAAAGATTAATATATTCAATTATATATATATATATAATCATACAAATAAACACACTGCTTTATTTATTAGACTAGGCGAGTGTCAAGTGTCGCCCAGGCACTTATTTATATTACACCGCAAAATAATTTTGTTCATTTAGTCGTTTCGAATATTTTATAACTATAATTACGTAAATCATGTATTATTCAATACCTTGGGCTACTTATGACCATTTTTCTTTCAACCATAACCGTCATAACGAACGTTTCTATCCAACTCCGCGAAACTTTAACTCCGAAATAGACATTCGGACCATTTGGACATTTTCTTGTAAACACGTTGCCACCCCCACCTCACGTTGAAGGGACCTAACTTGGACTTACCGGTATTAAGAGTTTAACTGTTGGTACCGAAAACAATGGATTTGTGCACTAATATGGAGATTTTATCACAATTTTTCTCCTACTCACGCCCTCCCTAGTCTCAATGCCGAGAGTTGCTGAACATCAACTTAGCTGGCTGGCATGATGGCTCTCAAATTGGACCACAGTCAATTTTGTCACCTACCACTAGGAGCAGAATTTCAAGTTGGCCGGTGTGGTTAATGTCAGCATTGAACTCATTGAACCTACACACATGGACCCTACGCTCATTTCAAATTCAATCCCCCCTTTTTTTAAATTTATTTTTATGTAACCCCTTTCCACTTATAGGTGTGGCCCCTCTCATGCCATTGTGGGTCGAAATTTATACTACTTCTCGAGTGATCCCGCAAAATTATTTATAGTAGGGATGTCTTACCCCACGATGTTCCTGTAAGCATCATTATGCCCTATATTGTAGCAATCTTGGGGATCAAACGCAATAATTTAATCCCGTCGCTCAAAATACTATGGGTGCCTTCTAAAATAGTTGTGATTCATTTATCTGGTTGAAATAAATTTTTGTCTTCATTGCTAGAGCTCCTGTTATCCTAAATCCACAAAAACCTTCATTCGGCCAGTAATACACTATAGCCACACCGTTTCTAGTCTTCCAACGACGTCACCTTCATTCTATAATGCCCCTGTAAAGTAGACTAATAAATTATCTAATTCAGCAACGTCTTGTTCTTGTCCGTTCATCCTACGCCCACCGTTCCATATAAAACAACATACCAAAAGTCCTATCCACTTTCCACCATCACATAAGTTTTAGACGGAAACGTAAATTCAAACGTACCTATCCGCACGAAATCTTCATAAACTAAAACAAAACTAGGAACTTCCCACTACAATAACAACCATCACAGATGCGTTAGAAATCGAAGTTTATATACGATATTCATTAACAGAAAATAACTATTCTTCTCTCTGACCAAAAAATCTTCTTTTATTTCATAATAAAAAAAAGACAGACTGCGAGACAACCAATTACACAAAATCCCAAATAAATCGTTCCCCTGAAAAAATATTGTTTCCTTTATTCTTCCCAGTTCCAAACCAATATAAATAGTCTGGGCCAATCACCTCCAAAAAACAAATAATAATAATATTAATTAAATAGAAAAGTGTGTGCCCTTCATTTCAAAATAATAATATCGCAGCGATTATCGGACGTTTCGCAATCCGTTAACATGTCGCCCCATTATTCCCCACCCATCCTGCATGTACAGTGCTTTTTTCCCCAGATTGTAAATAATATATTGGTTCAAATTGTTTTACGAGTTTTAGAACTGTCGTGGAATACACACTCACATACACATGCAGACATTAAAATATTTTTCTATATAGGGTAATTGCGTACCAAGGGAGTCAATGGATATTAGTTAATGGTCCGCCTCATAGGTGGCAGGAAAATAGAATTTGCTCATTGTTTTGCGGGTTCATTCGACGGCGGGAGTTTCGCGAGGTAAGTCGTGGGGAATTTAGATGACTTGAGATATCTTGTACGTTGCGTTTCGTTAACAGCGTATTATAGAATATAGTAAAAATAATTCTTTAAATATTTATAAAAGTATTCTTTCCGTTGTAATGGCTCAAAAATATTTCTGCAATTTAGCAGTGAACGAAAGGAGAGCCACGCTTATAGGCATCACTCACGGATCTACAGCTGTGTAGAAACTTTTTGTTTTAATTTACAGAAATTTTTTTAATCCGAAGGCTCCGTGCCTCGTCCGGTTTAGGAGGCAGCTGGCCGAATATTCCAATGGGAATAGGGGACAACTCTTACCGTATGCCCATTTTATTTTTTTAATTTATTAGGGCAACAGGCTACATGTGGATAATCCACATTGGGCAACTCCCCTTTAATAGCATAGAAAGGGATTTGGAAGGGGGGATGCGGAAGTGTAGAGGAAGGTAGCCAAGTGTTACTAGGGCCGCCGGGTTATGGTTTAAGGATCCTACCCGGCATTCGCCTAAAGAAATGCAGGGAAAATCCTAGAAAAACCTGCATCAAGTTGGTCGGGAATTGGGTACGTGTCCCACGCCCTTCCGATAGCGGCAGATGAGTTGACTGTGGGGACGCAGCATTCCCTTCTCCGTGCCTCGACCAGTTTAGGAAGCAGCTGGCCGACTATTCCAATGGGAATAGCGGACAACTCTTACCGTATGCCCAAGTTCTGTGACCCCGGAACAAATATATATATATATATATATATATATATATATATATATATATATTTTAGGGCATCAGGCTACATGAGGATAATCCACGTTGGGCAACTCCCCTTTAATAACATAGGAAGAGATTTGAAAGGGGGTTTGCGGAAGGGTAAAGGAAGGTAGCCAAGGGTTACTAGGGCCCCCGGGATATATTTTAAGGATCCTACGCGGCATTCGCCTAAAGAAATGCAAGGAAAACCCTAGAAAAACCTACATCAGGCAGGCCGTGCATTTGGTACTTGTCCCACGCCCTTCCGATAGCGGGAGAGTATATATATATATATTTTTTTTTTGGTGTAGACAGGCTATGTATAGGGTAATCCACATAGTGGCAACTCCCCTCTTATAGCATAGGAAAGGGATTTGAAAGGGGGGATACGGAAGGGTGGAGGAAGGTAGCCAAGGGTAGCTAGGGCCCCCGGGCTATGGTTTAAGGATCCTACCCGGCATTCGCCTAAAGAAACGCAGGGAAAACCCTAGAAAAACCTGCATCAGGTAGGTCGGGCATTTGGTACTTGTCCCACGCCCTTCCGATGGCGGGAGAGGGGTTTGCTGTGAGTTAATTTGCGGTGGTTGCCAGGTTTTTTTGTCGGTTTTATTTTTAAACTTCTGAGGGTTTTAGGAGGAGGAGGAGGATGGGATTCAGTATTTGAGATGATGGGATTGAATAGGTGGATATTTCTATTACGTTGCATTAGGACGGTTTGAATTATAGCTTTTTGGGTTGAGAGAATATATGTATAAACATGAGTGCATAGTTTTGGCCGATATCAATACGATCTTATTCGTATGTTCGCGTTTCTTATTCCAATAACAGTACAGTCTAGATTCAGACGTATACTTGTGACGTTGCAAAAACGGTCAATTATAGTACGGTAGTTTAAGTACGAGCCAGATAAATGTTTGATGAGATGTAAATCTAGAATAAATAAAAATATAATTTTATTAATGAAGCTACATGTTTCGGTCCTCATCAAGCATGTGCAATGAAACACAATGAATTGACCATAAGACGGAGCATCGATACTGAATTAATTTCAACGAATTAACCGAACTAAATTAACAAATAAATTAAATTATATAGACCAAAATTTAAAGATTTATTTATAAATTTTAAGAATTTTGAATCCTGAATTTGAAGATTGAAAGTATTACTTAATAAATTAGTATCGTTTTCTGACAATCTTTCACTTCAAGATTGATAATTCTTCAAATTTTGTGAATAAATGTTGTAAATTTGTTATATGAAATAGTTTGTCCTTTTCACCAGGTATGATACAAATAACAACTTGATAAAAGTATAAAAATATACTGAAACGACCTTGTTCTGAATAAAATATTTAAAAATGGCTGTAAAAAAGGTCAGGACATCGTTGTTCATGATGTGATTTTCTTAAAGAAATATTAATCGCCAGTTGCTGTTTTGTTCATGTTCTTGTTAGTCCTATGAATTTGTTTCGCTGAATCCCTGCAATGGAAATCCTGCTTGGAAATAATATCCAGTATGATAGTAATTGTCAGCTGGGGACGATTATTCTATTATTAAACTTGAAGGACTTTTATATACAAATATTTTTTGTGAGATGTTTGTTTTTTGAGACATTCTTTCTCCTCTAATTACACACAATATATATATAGAACTGAATTCTGCTAAGTATATATATATATATATACTTAGCAGAATTCAGTTGACTTTAGATATCTTGTACGTTGCGTTTCGTAAAATATAGTAAAAATAATTCTTTAAATATTTATAAAAGTTTTCATTCCGTTGTAATGGCTCTTCCTCCTCTAATTACACACAAATATATATATATATATATATATATATATATGTCTCAAAAAACAAACATCTCACAAAAAATATTTGTATATAAAAGTCCTTCAAGTTTAATAATAGAATAATCGTCCCCAGCTGACAATTACTATCATACTGGATATTATTTCCAAGCAGGATTTCCATTGCAGTGATTCAGCGAAACCAATTCATAGGACTAACAGTAACATGAACAAAACAGCAACTGGCGATGTGTTAATTTATTTAATGTTTCTTTAAGAAAATCACTTCATGAACAACGATTTCCTGACCACTTTTACAGCCATTTTTAAATATTTTATTCAGAACAACGTCTTTTCAGTATATTTTTATACTTTTATCAAGTATATATATCTGTGTGTGTGTGTGTGTGTAATGAACATTATTAATGTCGGTTAGTTAATTTTAACTAGATAAGTTGGCTAAATATAGATAAAAATTTGAATTGAAAATCCTACAACGTTTCTTCTGGTAATTGGAAATATATATATATATATATATATATATATATATATATATATAATGCGGAAGTAAATGCTGAACTAGTGATATGAAAGGAAGGATATTGGGAGTAGTAGTTTGTGTCGACTAAAAATAGCGGACTTGATAAGGTTCGCAGCTACGAGTAGACTGGAGGAAACAGCACTGACTGCTGCAATACGACTTGCATATTGCTAGTGAACAGGTCTAATACCACGTTGTTACAGATACGTGTATATATATATATATATATATATATATATATATATATAAAATTAATGAAAGAAACTGTTCGCGTGGTAAATGTAAAGTACGTTCGGCAACATGGCAGAAGGAAGAGGATTAGGTTAGAGAGAAGTAATAGTGTTGACTGATCTGGCTAATCA
This sequence comes from Zhengitettix transpicula, assembly GCA_037074705.1. Classification (NCBI taxonomy): domain Eukaryota; kingdom Metazoa; phylum Arthropoda; class Insecta; order Orthoptera; family Tetrigidae; genus Zhengitettix; species Zhengitettix transpicula. The sequence goes on from CM073596.1 coordinate 29,325,169, forward strand.
AGTCTTGTGCAAAAGTTCTGACCACCGTGTTTAAGTCTTTCATCACAAATTATTTTCTTTTATCCTGTAGTATTAGTAAAATAAGTTTTCAAAACTAATTGCATTAAAATTATTTTCGCTGAAACTCTCCTAACTACGACGGATAAAATAGACGCACTCAAATAAAAGCAAGTTTTATTATTCAGGGAAATATATTTCTGGCGTTATTATAATGATTAAATATTCTGAAAACGGAAAGTTAAATTGTCTATTTAGAATAATGTGCGTCTTATTTAATTTTTTTTCGCTGTTCACAAATTTGGGGTTCCGAGGAATTGAGCAGAAAATCCAGAGAAACTTTCATTTGTGCTCTAGTAAATCTGTTTTAAATTGCCGAGAATGTTACCTTTAAATGTCTTGCTGACTTTCAAAAAACTTGTCATTTCATTTAATAAAAGTGAATGATGACAATTTATTCAGTCTATTGGAATCCGTCATAAAAATTTAGTACGCGTTATTATTAAAATTAAATGTGTATTTGCAATGAAATGGAAGTTAGTAATGAAATAATTAATGTATATAATGAATATTATATTATAAATATAAAATTTGCTTTGCTGTTCTGCAATAAAACAGATTCGTTTGAAAATGTTTTTGAAATGTTGAAAGGGACGTACTTTTTCGAGAATTAAAGGTCCGATGGTACCTAGGCGAATTTTGGAGACCGAGAAAAAAAATACCGTGCTTTCAGCAGTGTTACTATACGACTTCTGACCGATGTAAAGTTTTTAAACAGCGTAGTGCCTGACTAAAGTGGTGAAATTGTTGTTAAAAATATAAATTTCAATACCTTTTACGATCAAATCATTATTCATCTGTAGTGTCAATAATTTCTAAATATTTATTTAATGTCCCAGACAAATTTTTTGGATTGTAATTTACGACGTTTAATTTTCGTAAATGCGGTTATAGTATTCTGACGATACTCACTGCTCGCAGAACCAGATGAAACTGCTCCAGAAGTGTTCAAACGGCGGCGGCGTAGCGGGAACTGGCGTAAGCTCAGCTTCTCTCCGCATCCGTTTCCTCTTACCCAAAGATCTCGGAGGCGGATCCCTCACAGATATTGCAATATAGGCTCAACTGACACTACTGACGTCAACACGGATAAAAAAGGACGGTCGGGTCCTTCAAACGTAGTTACTACGTCCTCAACGCGCACGGTGACCGCAAGTTTCAATTTGTGGTAATAAGGCTCGTTGATGCAGCATCTCGAGGCTGCTCATGAAATTAACTAACTCAGATTAGCAACAGAAAAATGTGACTAACGGCTGTTCGTTGAATTTTCTACTTCGTCGAGTGAACTTATAACCTGGAAATTTTTAATCAAAATTACGATGTAAAATGCAGACATGCCCGCGAGGTGCTGTGGAGAGTTTTTGTGCGCATGCGGTTTTTAATGAGTTTATTACTGCAAATAAGTTTAAACTTTGTGGCAGTTATATAATAAATGGATTATAAATTAATCGGTGTTTCGTCGCTTATTTTTCGACCTCATCAGGTTCAAGTTTTTAAAAGGAAATTGATACAGTCACTGCTGACTGCTGTGGCCGAAAAAGAACAATTTTTTTAAAACTGGAATCTGTTGACGTCCCAAAATAAGTGACGAACGTTGATTAATTTTACATTATTAAATATTTTATTATTATTTTAAATTGGCTGATGTTTATTTATTTGTTTTTGGAATAGTAAGAATATATATTTATATATACCATTATTAAATACATGTTTGGTCTGAAATAGATTATAAATTAAAATGTAGGCCATTAAATAGTTGTCCTTCCTGAAATAAATAAAAGAACACTTCCCCTGAATTTATATCCTGCCTAGATTGTTTTCAAAACGTTTGTGGCCAGTGTGTGACTCTAAAACTGCAGCAGGAAGACTGTACCACACTTCCATTGTGTAATTAATGTTTTCCTCGCCACGTCTAAGACTCGGTTTAACAAATTGTGCTGCTTTATCCTGAATTATATCAAGCCAGTCTGTGTGTGATTTTCTCTATGGTTCCCATGTGATTCATCCTTATTCGGTTTGTTTGTAAAGAGCAAGAGAGAACATGTCTTCCATTAGAAAAGATTTTCTGAACGTTTATCTGTTACACATTTCTATTCGAAGGTGCCAATTCCGAGAATAAACTGAACTACTACTGTCGGTTTCCTTTGTGTTTTAATTAATTAATTAAATTCCTTGTACGCGCCCGAAATCTAATTGCACTAACTCCTAATTTAGATAAATATTTTACTGCGAATCCACCGTTGTTTTCCCTTGTTGATTTGCTGTTGGGTCTGAAATTCTATAAATATATATTTTTTCTCACTCGGTTTACTTAGACAACATTTTGTTTTTTTAAAAATCAAATGTATAATTTAAAGTTTTTATTGAGAAACTTTATTTTACCTCATAATGTTGTGCCGATCTTAAAGATATAATTTTGTTTCCAGTACTAACTTACCCAACGCATTTGATTATATCAAACGCTTCTTTTCGAAATGTTTCATATACAAACACAATAATTGAATTATCAAAACATATAAACAATACTGGAAAATTAATTTGGTTTATATAAATTAAAGTTACTGAAACGAGGCTGTGTAGAAAAAAATATTTTATGTCTGTGATAAGGTCTTTATTTTATTAATAAAAGACGTAAAGTAAAATGATATTACATTGATTTGTTGCTAATTTGAATATGGTTTTGTCCTGAAGAAATACAATAAATCCGAGACGTCACAACGCTACGTTACTTCATGGTCTGTGAAATTATTCACGGTGGCTATTTTACAACATTTATTCTTTGTACGAGTGTGTCAAATACATACTTATTCATAGTCGTAGCCCTAAATAAAACCGAAATGTTAAAAATATTCATGGTTCTTGTCCGCTATTACCATTGGAACAGTCGGCCAGCTGCCTTCTAAACTGGTCGGGGCACGGAGATGGGAATTCTGAGTCCCACAGCAAACCCCTCTCCCACCATCGGAAGGGCTTTGGACAAGTACATACCGCCGGACCTACCTTATACAGGTTTTCTAGGGTTTGACCTGCATCACTTCTAGGAAAATGCCGGGTAGGTTCCTTAAACTACGGACCGGGGGCTACCTTCCTTTACCCTTCCGCAACCCCCCTTCCAAATTACTTCCTATGCTATTAAATGGGAATTGCCTCCATTTGGATTACCTTGTTACTCCAAAAAAAAAATTAAAACATTCAATCGTCGACGACAATTTATTACAATTATTTTTTATGCTGTTTTCATTTTGTATAATTATGTTTTTTGAAAACTAGAATAAAGGTTTTTAGCATTGGATAAATACTTATATTCATTTCTAATATTTGTTATACATATAACCTTTTAAATTTCTATGTCGTTTACCAATTTGTCTGTGTTATTTGGTTGTAAATTTTTATTATGTTTGAATAATTCATATGTTAATTATTAATTCGTAAATAAAATGATTACAGAAAGTTTACAAGCGAGACTATAATTTTGATGTTTCAGGTGTTGTGCTATTGAAGAAATGGTCGGGAGATACTGAAGAATGGTGCAGGTGAGTGTTTCACGACCCTCGTATCCGTATTTCATTATCTGTATTTTTTATAAAATTTTCGATTCCTGTACGCGAGTGTTAAGTGCAGTATATTACATTGAGTTGATTTATAAGTCGAGGGCCTGCGGTCCTCTGCCTGGGACGATCCCAATAAACTAAACTACAGACACTCGCCAGCTCCATCTAGTAATTACGCTAAATCGCGTTTCCTCCTTGACAGGGGAACATAATGAAGTGTGAACTACGGTTTTTCTGTCTCTTTCTCTTGAAGATTTAATATTCACTTAGCTAGAATATGTGGCACCTCACGCACAGCGGGAAAAAAATTACATTTTCTAACATTCAGGAAAAAATTAAATATATCAGAAAATAATGTAGAAATCGTGTATTGAGATTTGAAACCTTCTATTGTTTTTGGCTTTCTAAGTGCATTTAAAACTGATAGAATTATAATTTTTAATTATTGACAATCCTTGTAGGAACGTATACAAAATTTCACCGTATTGGTGTTATTCTTAGAGTCGATGTAATTTCCTTCACTCATTCATAAGAAATGTTTCAGAGTGCTACAATATTTTCTTATAATCGTATGTCCTACCATTTTGTGTATGGTGGAGTTGGACTGCAAATTGAATTTTTGAAAAAAAAACCATTGTTTTTCTCTTCAACTATATTCTGTTAAGGAATCTTCAGTTTAGCTCTTTTCTTTTCTCTAAACATTAGATCTACAAAGAATTTGGTTTTCCTACGTAGAAAAAGTATTAATTACCTAACGGTACCCTGAATCACGAGCAATGCAACTGTTTAAATGATAAACTAAATAAAAGTATATTGAGCTATATTTATAGTTACGTTATTACAAGAGGCTAAATGAAATTATTCATGAAGGTGTACGTTCGTAAATAATTGTAATTTATTAAGCTGATTTCTGTTTTACAAAATAGAAAATAGTATTACTAGTGTTGTCATAGGTCAATGCAAAATCATAACTTTAACGTTTCGGTAAAATTTATTAACCATCCTTAGGACTATAAATATCAAACAAACCTAAATATATTTATAATTATATATATATATATATATTCATTTAAAAAATAATAGCCTTATATTGTTTTATCATGTTTATAAAACTGTAGTTATTAATTTTAAAAATGGTTACACCTTAAATTTGTGATACTTTAGTTTGAGATTTATAGCCCTGAAGATGGTAATAAAATCTCCGAAACGTTGGCTTGAAACCTTCTCTTTGCATTGACCTATAATACGTACACTATGCAACTACATTATACTTTCATTTGTAATACAGAAGCAGGATGACCATATTGCCTTGGATAATAAATCAATAAATTTTCAAAATCGAATACATACGAACCGCACGGGGAATATATATGCAGTTATAACTTTTCTTAAATATTAAAAGCAGCTGAATTACTTTTATCAATATCCCTTTTATACAGCTAAATTGTTTTTAATAACAAAATGTTACCAATTTTTATTTTTTTAAATTTTTTTTAAGGCAACAGGCTACATGAGGGTAATCCACGTTGGGCAACTCCCCTTTACTAGCATAGGAAGGGATTTGAAAGGGGGGATGCGGAAGGATAGAGGAAGGTAGCCAAGAGTTAACTAGGGCCCCCGGGCTATAGTTTAAGGATCCTACCCGGCATTCGCCTAAAGAAATGCAGGACAAACCCTAGAAAAAACTGCACCAGGTAGGCCGGGCATTTGGTACTTCTCCCACGCCCTTCCGATAGCGGGAGAGGAGTTTGCTGTGGGGACGCAGCATTCCCTTCTCCGTGCCTCGACCAGTTTAGGAGGCAGCTGGCCGACCATTCCAATGGGAATAGCGGACAACTCTTACCGTATGCCCAAGGTCTGTGACCCCGGAACATACACCTCTCAGCACAGGCCGAGGTGCCTCGGCTTGTGGGAATCCTAGTTCAAAAACGGAGAGGAAAAGGCATCCCCAAATGTATCCCCTTCGAGTCTCTCCTAAAAGGTTCTGCCTGCGAGAGAATAACCCTCACAGACCCCTTAATAGGTATAGATGTTACCAAATGTAACTATAAATTTAAATAGGAGAAAAGTGTTAACACGTACACGAGTTTGTAAAACAATAAATGATTACAATGCGAAAGTCGTGAACTATTCTGCTGTATTGAATGATGTGATTGATGCTGTGAAACTATAAGTTATGTGAGGAATTTGTGGTAGATATATGGTCAAAATTTATAACAGATTCTATACACACAAAACAAACTCTTTGGTAGATATGAATTGATCTTCTGTAAATTTACTGTTGGACTTCGTAATTTCGAACTGAAGTTTTGTATTACAAAAGTTCCTTTTAGAGAAAATGAATTATTTCATTATAATAGTCATAACTGTTTTAATTGCCGCGAATTGAAATGTATCATAACATCGATTTTCATTGTCCACATTTCGAAGCAGAATAGCCACTTAACTGTTTTGAATCGAAAATTCTAATGTATTTAAATATAATGGGTCTCGGATAAACCTTGGTACAATTTTGTATAACGAATTTTTTACTGTTGGTACTCAATTTTTAAGACATTAACACGGTAATTACGTTTTGTTTTTGCTTCCGAAAGTTTAAAAATTTCTGGAGTTTTTAAAAGGAAAATGTTCGCAGATTAACATCAGCATGCATATACATAACGTATTTTGCTTATAATGCGTATATAACGTGTATATATATATATTTATTTATTTGTAATTTTCTTGTACGTTTTGGCCAATGATTAAAATATTCCCGACAACGTGGATTGAACACAGCATTTATAGTAGCTATAGTTTTTTTATGAGAATGTGTTTGTTTAGTTTCCTTACAGTGTTTGAGTAGGTTGATTTTTTTTTTGAAGGCCATGTATGTTTTGCGTTGCTCGACTCCTACTTTTACAAACATCCGTGGCCTTCAGAATCTACATATTGACAATGCGTAGGACCGCATTTAGTTAAAATATTTTTTTATGTGCATAAGTGACTAAGCTCTGATGACTGAATACTTAAGTATTCATCTCAGATGGTTATAACTACTCAAAACCAAATAAAACGCGGAATCGTAACACGGCCATTCTCCTTACACATTGAAGAAAAATAAATAATATAATGTAATTTCACGGTATATTGTAGAAGTGTTTAAGTAAAGCGCAAAGAATCAAGATCGGTTAATAAAATATTATTTTAGATATTTTAGGGTCTTCATTTATTTCCCGTGTACGAGTAACAGACGTTCGTAATTAATTTTTGAACGAAGTGGACCTGTGGGAATTTTCCGCATTCCCTCTTTCTATCCCTTTCAATGCTATTAAAGGGGAGAGGCCACAGCGTGAATGACTTTCATGTAGCTCGTTCCAATATTAATAGCCATGTTAGGCATAAAAAGTCATTTATTATACAGTCATATTTTTACCAAAGATTTCAGCCTCTGGGGCCATAATTATCTGTATTTAACTTTGGTTACATATAGATTATTATTCCTTTGGTTACAAGTTGGATACAGATATTATGGTTCAGAGGCTTGAAAGCTTCTGTAAAAATAACTACAATAAATGACTTTTTATGCCTAACATGTATTATAAAAGTTTTAATAAACATCAAATTGTAGCTTGTTCCTTAAAAAATGTTTCCGTTTTAACAAAATGGCGGGACTTCCACTCTCGGATTTTTAGATATAATAAAGTTCTAATAAACTTGAGTCCTAGTTCAGTATTTAGAGGTTAATTCACCGGGGTTTCAGACGTTGGGCACACGGAAAGGATTTTCCGTTGTTCCCATTGGAACAGTCGACTATCTGCTTCAAATTCTGGCCGAGGCATGGCGTTGTCAATGCTCCAGCCCTACAGCAAATTCCAACCTCCGGAAGGGCATGGGACAATTACCAAGTGTCTGTTCTTCTTGATGCATATATATTTTTCTTCTTAAACTATAGTCCGGGAGTCCTAGTTAAGTATTAGTTACCTTGTTACCCCATCTTCAACCTCTATCCTTTCCTATGTTACTATAAGGAAGTGGCCAAAATATGAATAAACCTCAAATCTTTTTCTTAAAAAACGATGATGTGAAGTACATACATTTACGTAACCATAAACAAGGCTCTGACAATTCAAAATTCGATCTCAATTTAGTCATTGATCCTCACTTTTTATAACAGTATATATTAAAGATTTATTTATATCTGAAGAATAGAAGACTTATATAGATTTAGACGAAGCGCAGATATTGGAGGGAAATTTATAGTTAACAAATTAACATGACCTGAATATTAGCTTTGATTTATGTTTGACATGTAAATTTGTCAACTAGAATCATAAATTTAGTTGTGTGAGTATTCTTTTTAAAACAGGCGAACCTTTCAAATTAACATAGTGTTGCAGTGCTTTGTGAACATATATCATGGCTTTGGTCTTTTCAGGAGACTATGAATATTCATGAAACAGCGGTGTTGCAAAATAACTTAAAAATAATAGCTAAAGTATGCTATCGTTATAGTCTGTTACGGTTTGATTCAGAATTCAGAGTAGAAATGTATGTGTCATTTATGGGATTTTAAATGTTTTTTAGAACTTTAGTGGTATATATAATCATGTTATGTTAGGTCTGTATTAAAACTCTAATTTCTTGTATAGTGTTGGACACTCCAAGCCTTTTAAGTCTACTAAGTGTGATTGATCTTTGTATATATGATAAGCTATTTTACACAGACGGTTTTCAACTGAATTTTTTTTTATCTAAGTGATTAATTTTCGGAATCGACTTTTATGCCCTGTAATGTTCTTGAGATCAAGGAGAACACTTGGAAAACTTTTTTTCGGTAGGTCTGCCTTGCTAGTGCCTGAGAAACAACAGTATATATACTCCGTATGTGTGCTAGCAAAATATCTGTCCGATGGAGTCGCTGAACATGTTACAACTTACTTTCCTATACGTAGTGACAAAATCTGCATATCGAAAGATTGAATATTACAATTGGAATCCTTCTGAAGTGTATAGGGTGAATGTGAATGAAGTCTGTAATAATCACAGTGAGACATTGCCCTGGAATCGGAGCTTAGAACTTTCAAGGGCTTCTGCCACGTCAGAAGGATTTGTTACTCGTAGACCTCTCCAAAGGTGGTAACACATTCCTGAATTTACAAGAGAAAAATAAATTTTCTGTAGTATTCGTCCTTCCCATTTCCGTTAATTACACTAGTGTTTACACACACACTCATATATATATATATATATATATATATATATATATATTGTAATATACATATTAATAAATATAAAACTCACGCTGTGTGCAATTAATGTAATAATTAATTCAGCGAAATGACTCCAAAAACTGTAATGGCGGACTAACAATGCCACATTACATATTAATGGTCATCACAATATACTGGATATATAAAAATGATTTCGTTATCATTTTTAATTTTGAAAGAAGCGTAATTTATTTTTGAGGAATGGGATTAAATTAAAGAGAAAACCAGTGTCATGATTGACGTGGGGAAAAGATAATGTTTCCTCCCTGCATAACAGGTTGCGTGACTTTTCTTAATTACGAGATCCATTAATATACAAATTACCGACTCAATCCATAATCTTCAATTACATTTAACAGGTTCATTTAGGGAATCGTTGACTTACACAATAACTAGTTTCTATTCAGGTTAAAAGTACATGTTTGACATTTCCTATTGAGGCAGGCAAGTATTTCCAACACGGCCTTAAATTCACGGTTTTTTTATACGTTTCATTTATTTCTGAGCGGCTATCGTGTCCTGTCATGAGCTTGAACGAGTGGCGGCTGACGTTTAACCCGAAACGCACTTAACAATATTGGGATTTGTCTGATACTTCAGTTCTTTTCTCTGTGTGGCGTATAACAACTATAATGAAATGATTCTCTTATCGCAGCTGTCCACGTGGAATAGACGAAGGTGTAGTGGCCTTATCAACGTCTCGTTTTAGTCTAGCATATTAAACAGCGTTCCGTCAGAAACGTGTTTCTTTCACGAGTGTTAAAAAAAATTATGATACAAAATTGAGTCGGTTGACGCCATTCAGAAATTCTCATGGTCCGCTATCCCACATTCAAACTCATTAAAGATGTGGGGAAAATATTTTCGACTGCCCAGTGGCAGGTGGAATGTATTCAGCAATGAGATTAAGAGGCGATCTGGTCGCCTTTATACCCAATTAACAGGGATTCTCCTGCTACATCCAATTAGGAAGAGCCGGGCCAGCTGCGGAGTTACCAGTGCTGATCAACGCGTTCGAAACAAAGCAGGCAGTACAATTAATTCCATTTCCGATAGCATCTCCGCGCCACAAACTGCTGTTCTTTTCTCGAAAAATCTCCTCCTCGTTAAAACCGAAGAACGTCCAACATAAAGAAATGTTTCTTTGTCACACAAAAACGGAAACATGTAATGTAAATATATCATGAACATTTTTCATGTGCATTTCTTCTCCCCAAAAATTATGGTCGTTTTCAAATAATTATACCTGAATAATTTATTACAGATATGTTCTACATTTTTGTGTTCTCGTATACTAATTGGATAGAGGCTTTTCTCACGATAGGTGGTTCTCTGCAGCACTCAATACTTTTATTTACTAGCTATTGAGTATCTACAATTGAGTATCCCTTAATCTAATGAAAATGTTTTACTAATGGTATCTTTTAAGTAAGGAAAGTAATTTACCCTATCTGCCTCATTGTCTCGTCATAGAGTACTGCAAAATTTCAATAATAAATAATTGTATTAATTAATATGTGTAATCGTAGTCGTGAGGAAAGCTTTCATATCCCCGGTTACAGGAAATATGTTGTTTCATCCAAAGATGAATTAACCTATCCAATTCTTCTGCGCACCGTGAAGAAGTTTAGAGCTCTTGCAGCAAATAATTTACGTCTTATAAAGATGTGTGTTTTATCGAAGCACGTACAGTACCGACTGTTTACAATTAAATTCAGCGAAGGAGCGGCCATTGAAAGTTTAGATTTTATTTACCGTGGAATTTTGATACCTGCGAAAACGGCCGATATTAGCGTCAAATAATTAGTCTGAGGGTATGTGAGATTGATAGATGTTTTAGTGTGTATAATTTCAACCCCTTACAGCATGGGAAAGCGCACTAAGGGAGGATTTGTATGGGCGTTACATAAAACTAACAACCGTGATTGGTGTCAAATTCAGGGTTATGGAAGTCAGAGTTTAATTCTGAAATTTAAGTTACTGCCCAAGATATATAGTTCAGCCCTTAGGAGGAGGGGGGGGGGGGGTGTGGGTGGTGAAACAAATTTCTCGGTACAATTTTTAGACACTCTTATTTTATATATTAAGATAATTCCAGAGTTCTTAAAGTACCATCGGTCATTATCCTGGTTTATTTGAAGTTAGATACCGAGGGGTTAGGTCGGGGAGAAGACCGTAAATGGGTGAATGTGCCAAAAAGATGCTCGTTAAATGAATTCCTTTGGATATAAAAAACATTCCATACAATAATCAAAACTCTTCACATAATTTCCTTTTATTTGAATTTAACCACTTATTTATACCAACTTATTTCTGAAATTCAGTCTTGTCCTTACTCTTCTTACAAAACTTTACTAAACATTATCTTTGCGTTTTTAAGTTATAAAGGTTATCCTTCTATGCTGTATTACGTTCTCTTTTTTTTTGGTGTCTCATTTACCCTAATTAATCCGATTGCGATTCTTATCGTATTATTAATGTAACGTATTTACCGTCCAAATAATTTTTTTATTAATAAATGATTTTAAAATATATATTCAACACCATTTCCTACAAAAAATTAGAGCCGTTCTATAAGAAACTAATGTGTATTTGTGATGAAAAATAATATATTAATAAGGATTCCTGGTAATATACAAATGATTTGGTACTAATTTTTTTTTATCATGAGAAATTCTGAGAGCAATGTCCTGATTTTCTGTGTATCAAAGTGTCAATAAAATTAGTTTATTATATTAGGAAAAAAATTATTATAATTTGTTTTATAATTGTAATTCCTCTAATTGTTTCAATCAGTTTGTAACATTTTGCTTTTCACAAGATCCTCAACTTTTGAACAGATACTTAGTCGATAGAATTCTTACTCAGGTGTAAAATACTGCTGATTCTGACTTCGAGGCGTTAACGACTGTCGTCAATAACGCGAGAAATTGGTGGGTCAATCCGCATGGTAAGCGAAATACAGCCTAGGTGCCGTAATTGGATCGAGGACGGAGACTAAAGGGGGAAACAGAAATTGATGGCAATGAGGAAGTTTTCAGACATCGGTAGTTAATTGAATTTCATGTAGCAACTAGGCTAATGGAATCGGTTTAATGGATTACTAAACGCTACTAATTGCTTTCAAAACGTGGGATTTGTAGTTGGACGGAGCTTAATAGGAGCAGAAACCGTGTTTTCATCCATAGCTCTAAATAAGAACAAAGTTGCAGTTTTGTAGAGGAAGATTCGATATTCAACAAACTAAGTACATGCACAGGGTTACAAAAAATAACCAGAATGCCGCTGTAACTTGGTTATTGGTTGTTGCCTTCACACTTCATAAACTCAATTAGTCACATTTCTGAAAATATTCCTTCCAATCCTCAAAACATATGTTTATCGCCTTCCGTCAGACGCGCTCTCAATCACATTTGATAAGCCTGATGTTAACTTGCTGATGACTTTTCGTATCCGACATTTTCCGGCGTAGCATTATAAAAACCATGGTTATATGAAATTCATCACCCATTGCAACGGAGTCGATAAACCGAGTTATAACTTGTAACCGTCGGAGGATGTTATTCAAAGAAGAATACATCAGCCCAACACAACACTGAAAATAGTTCGTAAATTTTGTATTTTTGTCTCGGTATTATTATAAATTATTAATATAATTATAATTTCATAAATATTTTTAAGCTACTACTGTTTTATTATATTTTTATCATAAAATTATTTTATAATTTACAACTATTATTCTTATCCTTTCCTTAGCTTCTATTTTGATTTTTGAACGGTTTCTGCAACGTTAGCGCAACCTCTCAAAAACTACTTCTGTTACATTTTGATTAGTTCTGGCTGTGTTCTCATTTTACACCAAAACAGTCTTTAATTACGGTATGCAATTTAAATAATTGGACAATAGTCTGCCTGAATAAATTTTAGGTGAATTATCAGAAATTAATGTAATGTTATCCGTTTTCAGTACGAAACACTCTTAAGAAGTGTATTTTTTCACGACAATCAATATATATTCGTTCCTTTAGAGCGTAGCGAAAAGGTTTTCTAACAAAAGACACACAAATGTTAGATAAATCATTTTATATAGAGTCCAGACATGAATAAATTATACCACGAAATTTCCTCTCACATTATTCGAGCTTTCATTTACGAGTCCTACTCAGGATCTTTGTTTGAAATTATAGTCCCCGTAACTTCCGGAACACAATGCAGGGCTGCATTTCATTTTATGTCGCCGAATGGAGGTCAAAAACGCCTTAGGAGTTTTATTATATTAATATGAAAGACGTTTACTCGAAACAAAACGTCAAAGAATATTAAAGCAGAACGACGTGAGATTGTGATTCACTTCATTGTGTTCAATTATATTTTTCTAAAAGAATATATTACTTATTGTAGTAATTGTAAGTGTGTGCTTTGTTAATGGAAGACGACGCATATTTTGTCTTTTTTTAAAAATTTATCATTAATTGCTTAATTCCACTTTAGAATAAGTTGGCAATTCACCAAAAGGTTAATGAATTTATTTCACAGTTGAAAAATCTTTTTGTTCAATTACTCCGAAATTTGCTAATTTCAATTTTTTTATGAATGTTAGCCTGGCAAAAATGTTTATTAATTTTACTTGTACACGTACACAAAAGGTATTTTCTTCATCAAAACAATTTTTTACTATAAAAAAAGTTAAAGGTTAAGCGGATTCTGGAATATAAACATTTTTTTTGTAATTTATATAATTTTTATCAATTTACCATTGTAATTAAGCATAGAATTATTATGAAACAACTCGACTGTCAAAATATTGTCAGCTGTAGCAGAAAATACAAGAGACCTTTTTTTTGTAGGTGTAGACAAACTATGTATAGGGTAATCCACATAGTGGCAACTCCCCTCTTATAGCATAGGAAAAGGAGTGAAAAGGGGAATGCAGAAAGGTAGAGGAAGGTAGCCAAGGGTTAACTGGGGCCCCGGGCTATGGTTTAAGGATCCTACCCGGCAATTTGACTAAAAGTGATGCAGGGGAAACTCTAGAAAAACCTGCATCAGTAGGTCGGGCATTTGGTACTTGTCCCACGCCCTTCCGATTGCGGGAGAGGGGTTTTCTGTGGGGTCGCAGCTTTCCCCTCTCCGTGCCTGGACCAGTTTAGGAGGCAGCTGGCCGACTATTCCAATCGTAATAGCGTATGCCCAAGGCCTGTGACCCCGGAACATACACACCTCAAAATAGTCCGAGGTGCCTCGGCATGTGGGAACCGTACCTCTTCATTTTGCATTAGAATGTCCTCGGTTCACAAACATACAGTGAAACGTATTTTGAAAATTAATGTTAACTGAAATATAAAAAACATTTAGTTTTGTTTTTGAATATTTATAAACTTAGTTTAATTAAACAGCTATTATTATTTAAACTTGCACCAAAATTTATTTAAATATTAGATTTTTAAAATTTAGATGTACAAACGTTTCCCGTTTATTAGGACTACGATATGAATAAAAAAATATTAAATTTTTCATTTTATTATCTACGGTATGAAGGCTAGACTATGAAGATTTTCAGGTCCATGGAGGGAACTCAAAACATTTTAATTCTTGTCCGCGGATAACTGCATTGCCCTTAGTATGAACAACTCGTTCGTATATCCCTTATCCCTTCATGTAGTTATTATCCCGTCAACGACTAGGTACTTTAACTTGTCAGAACTTCACTGAAATCAAAGGTGATTGTTATTTTTATTTTTTGAAAAAAAAAATTCGCCGAGTATTTGAGACACGAAATTAAGGATAGAAACCACAGGAGTATGATGATAATTTAACACATATTCCATTATGACATACAAAAATATTACGCATATTTTGAACGTTTCAAATTTGAGTGTTTGTGTGAATAATGGCTTGTCTGTGGGGTGGCAAAGCTTCTACAAAATAGGAGATGTGTCGGCTGTTTCCTCATCCACCAAAGTCAATTATGGGTTTTGGGATAAGCTAGTCATTTCCCATGTCCCCGCAGACTGCGTTGGACTGACAAGTACCCTGAGAGGCTATTAATCATACGACGTCAGAATAAAGCCATGCCCGCTTACGGAGAAGCGGCATTATGAGAGGAAGATGGGAAGAACAATTCGTGATAATATCGTGTAAGAAAAGATGCCTCCTAGGTCCCAGTTAAAAACAAACAGATCGATTTATCACTTAACATATCCCTCTTCCATGGCCACAGTCACCTGGCTTGTATATTCCTCCCTCTCCGTGTCTTATCAAAAGATACGTCCGCCTATTGTTAGCTGATTTATAATACTCACTGTCAATTTTTGACACTTACACTATGAATTATATTTTTATTGCAGTTTGTGACTCCAAATATATTCCTTACTTATTTGTTTAGCTTCCTATCAGTACTAGTTGCATTCCTGATTGGAGACATTCGTTGAGCAAATCAACAATTAAAATGAAATGCTTTACTCGTATCGAGGTTTACTTCTTTCTTTCAGTCATTAAATTTAATTTTATAACTGTGATAGTTAAAAAGTTATTCGTAGAATCTGCTTTATTCTTAGGGATAACACAAAATTATAATCCACATATCTGATATGTATGAAACATCAAGGTTCGAAATTTTTTCTGATGTCGCATGATATATTCCGTAATCAGTGGTTTTAGTGGACTCGTTATTGGAATAGCAGATAATTGATGGACAGAAATAAGAAGAGTTGTTACTAGTTTTGTAATTTTGGATTTGTTTCAGGTTAAACTTGATGGCGGTCTTAGAATAAGGGATAAAAACATGTTCTGTAACTTAATAACATTTTTTAAAATATATTCTGTGCTGCTAGCTGTTGATGATACTGTACAACGAAAAATATAATCGTCGTTTATGGATTTTTAACAGTACTAATCTTCCCTTAGAATATTTTTATATTTAATTGAAAACAATTTAATTCATTTCTATTGGAAATTTAAATCGAGTTCAATTTAATTCAGATTTAACCCAATCATTTTTATGAAACCGTCGTATTTATTTCATTCCTATAGTTAATTCCTGGAGAAATGAAGCGTTGTATAGAATTGTCTGTACAATAAGGATCAACTGTTAGAAAACATCTTCAAAACTGTTAAAGGGAGAAATTTATTTGTTTTTCTTTATTGATGAGTAGTTTAAGAATATTAACGAATTTATTAAATGTTTAGCCTTAAATGGTACTATTTATTCAAATAGAAAATTTGTTTATATTTTATTTCTGCTTACGACTCCTGCAATTACTCAGTCAGTTTCGAATTATCAAAAATCCATTATTTAATTTTTTCTCTGTGGTTTTGTATCACACGCCTGTCTTTATATCCGTAATAATTCATTTTAATATAATATGCAGAAATAATTATTCCGGCAGGTAATTCAGTGATTTGGCGTTTAGTTACTGGCATACTGAAAAGAGGAAGGTGTCCAATAATGTCATGAAGTACAACTTTTAATCTAATTTATAGTTCCAAGTGTGTTCTTAACGAGAACAACTCCAATTTTGCTATCAGACTGCCTTTGTTACAAATATAAATGTAACAGTCACAGTGTTTTGCGCGTTTAAGCATCTGTGACGTGAACATCCACTTGGCTTTTGTGCTGTCCCTGTAAAGCAGTTTTGCATGTGACACGATAGCTACAATTGGACTGTAAACGCATTGAAAACTCGCAGCGATGCACGGTCAAACGGATTATCTGACGTGGACAGGCATAACGGAATAAAACCTACGGTCGTGACGTGTCCATCATTTCTAGATTATACGCACGAATACTTGTGAAACTAGGAAATATTGCATTTACTGATATCAAACGCAAATTACGTACGTCGTCAATATTTTTAGAAATATCAGATACTGTAATTGTCAAAGACAAATTTTCATGATCGTGATTGATAAAACTTTTTCAAATTTCTGAAGCACGATCTGCAAATAACACCACGAGAATTAATATTATGTGGTATTTTCTCTCAATAGCCTCGACACTGGAATAATATGGGCCTGTTAATATATTTTAGGTAATTTATATTGCAGTAATCGTCTGCGTTATCGTAAATAATTAGAGAATTTCAGACAAGTATATCAGCAAATTGTTGAAGAAGGTATTTAAATTACAAATAGGATTTTTTTAAAAAATATTCTCTGTAGCTTGGATATATATAATACGAAAAATATATTGCTCGACTTAATACTGTTTTAAAATGCCAAATAATATTAAATAAATTAGAATTTTTGTTGCTATGAAGGGCAAGTGTTTGAAATGGATAACGATTATTATTATTATTACCATATTAGTGAAGTTTCCTAATAAATGCTATTTACCCCAGAAAACTTTCTGAAAGTTTCTCTGAATTCGTGGAACTGATTTAATAATCTACTTTAACGATCTTTGGCAATTTTTACAAGTAATAGTGATATTTACCGTTCGTTGTTTGTTTTGAACTGTCCATTAAGTCACTGTTTGTATTTTAAAACGATTATTTTTCCGTTTCTTTTGTGCAGTAAACGCAGATTGCTCATTAACACACAATTTCGCTTCAAGCCAGTAGAAGTTTTGCTAATAGATTTGGTTTAAAATAAAGATAAAAATAATGCCGTGATTGGTCGGGAAACTTATTTGCGATTATCTGGGCCTCGACGTCTTTTACGATTTATTAACAACACGAAATAATTATATTCACGAGTCCGAAGACACTGCATTTTTCTGGATTCAATAATTAAAATGTGATAATAATTTCATCCAAACTCCAATTTCCGACTTGAATTTTGAGTTTTTTTTCTCGATTATGTCGCACGTCAGGAAAACAGATATATGAAAATTTATGGAAATCTGTTCAGTAGTTTTTTAATTTTTCCCTTTCAAACGGATTGGCAGACACGTTATCATCGGGCAATGAATTATATGCCATTATACGTACGTTTTCTTTAATTCCATACAATAGTAACTCGCTTAAAAATTAGAGAATAAGCGTTCCCGTGCTTAATTATTCTACGTCTCTCTACATTTACGGTAGCTGTAATTATTGTACGAGACACACTTAAGTTTCTTGTACAGTTTAACGCGAGAATTTAGTTGAGTATTCTAACAGCGGAACATTCACATTTCCATTACAATGCCACCTTTACAACAAAGAAATAGCACTTTTCAGACTCTCTCTGCGTTAAATGTACTGTAATACGTATAAAAGTACTGGAATAAGCAATGATTTTTATACAAGTTTAAAAATTACGAAACTCCTATTTAATTACCCGTATAACGTCAGTTTAGCCTTTTTACGTAACTGGCTGAAACTTGTTGACATCGATGATTTTCGGAATATTAGCGGCAAGAGTTGCTTCTTTGGTAAATTAATGTCCAAGATTTAATTCTACTTCTTCTTCTTCTTTTATTGGCACTATAACCCAATGTGAGTTTCGCCTTATTAACAATTTTCTTCCATTCCGCCCTCTCCTGTATCAGTCTCCGCCATCCTCTTACTTTCATGGTATGTATATCCTTCTCGATGTCATCTACCCATCTTGTCCGGGGTCTCCCCCTTTTCCTCCTCCAAATTGGCTTCCACTCCATAATCCGTCTAGGTGTTCTGCTTTCATCCATCCTAAGTACGTGTCCCATCCAAGCCAACCTTCTGCTCTTGATAAACCTAACAATGTCCTCGTTACTCATGAGCTGCTCTATTTCTCTGTTTGTTCTAATTCTCCATTCTCCATTCGTACATACAGGTCCGTACATCCTTCTCAGTATCTTGCGTTCAAATATTCTGAGTAAGTGCTTATCATTATTATTAAGGGTCCACGTTTCACAACCGTTTATCACTACAGGTCTTATAAGTGTTTTGTAAATTTTTAACTTCAATTTCATATTTAATATCTTCGATTTCATTAATTTTCCATACATGTAGTAAGATCTGTTACCATTGATGGTACGTTGTTTTATTTCACTTCCCGCATTATTTCCACTGCTTTAATCCCACTTAACTTCAGGAATAATTCGCCTGTCTATGTTGGTGATTAAATATGTTCTAGTAAATAACTTTATAACAGTCGCTGATATTCTAAATAATTTATATTGAAGATTTCCGCCTGCAGTTGGCAATATTCATCCTTATCCTCCATAATATTTAATAAAAGATTCGCGTACATATTAAGAGATCTTTAAATTTTGCAGGATTAGGATAGAGAAATCTCGACCGAACCGGGAATCGAATCCGAGACTTCCACTCGTAGTGATCTACACCATCCGAGCTGTCTCAGTCGTCTGTCCGTCCCGGATTCGGTCTCGGTCCGGTCACGAATTTTATAACGTCTTAGCTGAGCATTTTTCTGTTCTTGAATCGATATCTTTAAATAGTTATGTGGAGTTTAATTTATAAAAATTAATCTTATGTTGATAACACGTAGTCTTATTTACAACTATATTATAATTTATATATCAAAGAAGATACGGGCAGAAGCTTCCATGTAAAATAATATATTCAGAATATCCGTAACTGTTATAAGGTTATTTACTAGAATAGTTTATCCACCATCGATATGAACAACACCGAACCGGAACAGGATGTTTAGGACTAATTTAGATTTATAGGGGAAGAGAAAATTCCGATACGCATTTAATACAAAAATTTCTATGAAATCAACTATTATTTTAAACAACGTTTATGGACGTTTTGGAGAGAAAAATACTCATAGAAACCTTTTATCACAACTTGATGGAAATTTGATGGTAAAAGCAATTTCGACTATAATATTATTACAAATTTGTCTGCTTTTACATGTGAATATAAAAAGTTAGAGCCCAAAAATTTTAATTTTAGTTTGGGTTCTTTGCGTAAGCCCGTGTATGCCGTCGACTCTGATATTAGGATTAATTTTCTGTATGATCACAAGAGCAAGATGGTGCTTCCTTTGGTAGGATTTGATATCCATTACCGTCGCGAAGCAGTATCCCGCCTCAAGGGATCATCCTTCCTCTGCGCTGAATCTTTCGTCTGAGGAAATGATATCGACAGATGGGAGCCAAGTGTCTAATCTTTTCATCCATTCACTCACCCGCAGGATCATGAGTTCAGAGTGTGATCGTCTGGCGCCATTAATGCCTAAGACGTTAAGAGGAATTCTCCTCTGCAATAAATTAGTCATAAATAAATTCGCCAAATTTGAATTAATTTGTGTATGCATAAACGAATCTAATTGATTGTGGTTGTTTTTGAAGAACTCTGAAAGGAAATCATTAAATGACTTTGCGAATGATGTTACTCAGAGAGGCTTTTTTTCAATGAGATTTATTTGGCTGGAAGGTTGAGCGTCTCAACTGTAGTTCTGAATATGTTTTCATAAAGCTGTAAAAGAAATACAAACCAAGTGTATAAAAAGTTACGCATGAAACTGTTAAATTTCGTGATAAATTGAAAATTATATGCCAAAATAAGTAAATTTTGAGTATTAATGAATGACTTAACAAATACATAGCTATAATTTTATTCAGTAGTATTTGATTGTTTATGAAATGTGTTTATTTAATTTTCTTTCAAGATACAGAAGTAGTGATAATTTCTATCTAAAAATAGTGAGGTTACTTTTCACCGTAAATATTATGGTAGTCACTATTTCCCTTTAGTAGCATTGTAAGTTACTTGAAAGGTGAATTTGGAAGGGAAAGTAAGGATTTTAACTAGGGATCCTACCCGGCATTCGCCTAAACGTGATGTAGGACAAATTATAGAAAACCTACGTCAGGTATGTCGGGCTCTTGGTACTCGTCCCACATCCTTAAGATTACTGGAGTGGCATTTTCTGTTGCACCTGAACACTTTAGGAGGCAGCTGGCCGACTGTTCCAATAGAATCAGAGGACAACTCTTATCGCAAGCCCAAGCCGAAGCATAACCTCTGCAAACTGACTGAGGTATCTTGGCTAGTGCGAACCTTAGTTTGAAAACAGAGAGAACAGGGAGGAGGCATGAAGAAAAAGAAAAAAAGTGTAGACATCCTATACATACGTGCCACATGGTGTCAATTCCTCTTTAATTGCATAGGAAGGGATGGGGGAATGCGGAAGGGTAGAGGATAGTAGCAAAGGGTAAACTAGGGCCTCCCGTCTGTAGTTTAAGAATCCTACCCGGCATTTACCTAACAGTGATGCAAGAAAAACCCTAGATCTAACATTAACTTGAATCATCGTTATTTTCTGAACCAAATTAGAAGTTTCAATTAAAAATGAATTTTTACGCATGTAAAAATATGAAAGAATATCTGGAGCTATTGTAGGAATTGAAGGCAAATGAATGGAACCAAACAAAAAAAAACCTGTGAATAAGACGGACATAAATTTGTTTTTCTCACGAGAACAGGAATAAGAGCTATTGCATTGATAAAAACAATGTTACATGTGAAGTTGAGGTCCAAAGGATAGGTTACAGTAGTAAAAATAAAATAAATGCAATAAATTTAGTCTTTTTAATCAGCTAATGTAAAAGTTCCCGTCACACAATATTCAGTTGAAGGTAGATGCCGTAAACTGTCGATCAAATTTATTTAAATGGCACATTTAGGGGCATCTAAAATAACTAAATCTAGTGGAGTAAGAAAAGGCACTATTGGACGTAGAAAATTTCTGAAGGTGCCAACAGAACGAGCTCAGACCGAGATAGATAAAAAAGGGATTTACAGGGGGTTATTGGTGCTGTGGCACTGTTTTTACGGGCCCTTCCTTTCCTCTTTTTCATACCCACGAGGATTTACAGATCTTTTCCTGCAGTCAAAAACACTTTGAAGGTTCACGTAAGAGTCTACTTAAAGTCCCCCAGGGAATGAACGCGTCTTTACGGCTGCAGTTTAGCCGTCTCCGAAAGTTACAACCCCGCAGCAGGACCAACATTACTTACACGTACATATTAAAACAAGTATATTCAGCGTTACCAACTGTTTTTCTGTTAGAGTGAAAATTATTTAGACTATAGATGGCTTTATTTTGGTACCTAACGTACCAGGATCAAAGATTATTATGAATTGGGAAAGTATGTGCACCTTTCGACTTTCGGATAAGCCTTGACATCTCTGTGAGGTTAGGAGACTTTACAATCCAGATTGTATGCTGTAGTGTCAGAAAAAATTATTCGCAGCATTTCTAATTGATATTTAAATAAGACACAAACTAGAAGTATACAGAAATTTAATATTATAAATAAAATGTGGATGCTCTACGGATGGTATTATTCATTGTGTGTTACTCATAAGTATCCAGTTATCGGACTGAATGATAAAATAAGAATAAATGTTTAATGTTTTTTGTTTCCCCATTTCTTTATATACTACAAGGAATTTCTCATACTTTTTTCCCCTTATTTATATTTAATGGTTTTACATTGTTCGCTCTTTATGTAACTAATACTAATTATTCAATGCGATCATTGTTTCATTCTAAATTCCTTTCGATGGTATTCCATGTTTAAAATTGTCTCTAAGTTATTATTACTATATTAAGACAGTGGCCCCATTCCAGTGATACTCATAGGAGTGCGTGGGACAATTACGATGAATCCGATGTGATTCAGATTTTCTAAGGGTTTTCCTGCATCACATTTCTGTGAATGCTGGTCTATTAACGAGGAGATAAAACAACGTGGATTTCCCTCATATAGCTATCACCGCCATATATTTATAAATCATTTAGAGCAGAGAATATACGTAGAATTATTATTGTATCTGACCCACCTCTAAAATTCCGATCCTAACGTCATTGTTCTTATCCAAGAAGTCCTTTAATATCACGTATAATCCTTACTTGTCATGAGTTTTACAGACATCACTTCCAAGATACACACTAACACACACACTAACACACACACAAACACACACACAAACACACACACACACACACACACACACACACACACATATATATATATATATATATATATATATATGGAGAGAGAGACAAAACTAGATATGGATATTGATATTTTTATATATATTTGTATTTGTATATATATTAATAATGTTATGGATATTTATATATATATATATTTATATTTTTATATATATTCATATACTTTTATATATATTTATATATTTTTACATTTTTTATGAATATTTATATTTTTATATTTTTATGGATATTTATATTTTTATGGATATTTTTATTTATATTTTTATTTTTGTGGATATTTATATTTATATATATATATATATATAGATCGATAAATATTCCTTCAATTCTGAAATTATTCTAATTAAAATTTTTCTGCTCTTCGAAATAAAATAAATTTAAAGTGAATTTTTATTAAATTTTTTTCTATTCGAAAATTTCATAAAATTTTAGCTAGGTTATCAACCATTTTCTTGTAAATTTTCTATTACTCCGAGATTCATTATTACTATTCTTGCACAATATAAAGCTATATTTATTGTTTTTTAACCAGTGCGGTAGTTAAGTATAGAAATTTTATTGAATAGTAAAATAATAAATATACTAGAGTATTATTCTAAATCTTAGGGCATTAAAGTCAGTTAATTACATTTTATTATTTCCTGGGTCTGGAACTGATGAAAAATCTCTGCAGAAAGTCACTGCAGCGAATAATGCTTTATCCACAGCCTGAAAAGGCGAACCGGCTTTGAGAGTCAATAGCGGGCGTCCTAGAACTAGCCGGCCTTTTAGAGAAAAAGTAGAGTATGTGCTCTATGAATATAATTTTGTTCCTCCACATCTCTCCACGTTAGTGTTTCCATTTCATGCTAATGGAGACACACTTTCCGGTGTTTTTGTCAGCGTATTTTTGCATTTGGTGTCATGCAAAAATATGAATCGCATGAAAATAACCATTTGTACCACAGGAAATCGTGGACAAGATTTTAAAAATTCACGAAGTGTTAGCTAATATTTGCAATAGTATCAATTTTTTTTTCAATAATATAAGCTGATTATTTGGTCATAATATTTATTCATTTGCTCTATTAATTAAATTGCTTTTAGTAGTTTTGGAAAGATTTATTTAAATCGAACGATAGTCGTCAAAAAACGGATATTTGTACCATAAATATTTTTTCCTATCGTATCTGACAAAGTTTGTTAATTAATTTCATGCACAACATTACTGAGTTACTGAATTCTTCATTCATTCATCGAATTCTCTGTGCTCAAAGGTATTAAGAACAAACTTCTGGTTGAAGGAAAGAAACCTCCGTCCACGTTTCCCGTGCGTATCTTTTTCTTCAAGAGAGGGATAACACAGTAATCCAATTGAACGAGTAAAATTAACTAGATTTCAGAGAAAGAGGTTTGGTGCATCAGAGCCGCGATCCCGCTCGCTTTTTGCGGAACAGGTTTACACTACATTTAAAGAGTTCCAAAAATAAAGTTTTACACGAAGTTAATAATAAATTGAAACTGTAATTAATACAAATTCACGTGGTATATTACTGATGTTTAATTTTAACAAGCGTTTGTATCACATCGCTTTACATTATACATTAGAACTTTCAGAAAACGGAAAGACTTCACTTGAGATCGGGGCGAAACGATCTCTATTTACAAAGGCCACGATCACGATATTCGCTAGTTACATTTCAGCCTGCGATTTTATCTCTAGAAGAGCCCGGCAAAACGGATGGTTCGCACATCGTTAAATGCAAATCAGATTGCAACACAAACGCTTCTACCATACACAAGACATCCCACAAATCAGATTTTCACGATATATGTATTTTTAATTTTCAGCTTAGAATAATTTTTAAATTGTGAACTTGTTTAATAATTTATTTCTGGATTTAAGAATCTATGAGCAGTTGGTAAGATCTGAGATTAATGAACGAAGGCTTTCCCGGTGTATGGATTTAATAAATGTTTCTCGGGTCAAATTCTTGTCAGTCTATCTGATAACCAGAACTGAGATATTCCGCTGAATCTCAGCAGCCGTATAACAGAAGGAGAATGATAAACGCACGTGGAAATATATTTTTAACACAGAATCCGGGCCATGAAACATAAAAGCTCTTGATAAATGCGAGTCGGAGAGTGAAAATCATAAACACTTCTGCCTACTCGTATAAACAGGGCATAAAATAAACGCCGGAAAGCGTTCAAATTAAAAAATCTATTTGTATTATGCTTCAGAATGATGGACCGTAGCACCGTATTTTATATATATCGTCTGCACCCTGATTAAATTATCCCGTAAAGAATGTGATTTCGTTAACTGTAGTTAAGCCCGTGTTCAGGTTTATATAACGAATGGGACACGGGGAGTCAACCTGGGTAGATCAGATCAGTGGAGGTCCATCTTGATACTTTAGTCTCTTTTAAGCCTTTAGTACTTTTCTCCTGTTATTTGTTTCATTTAATAACCAATTTTTTTCTTATGACAATCACAGTATACAATGTGTATGTGAACTTGAAGCATTCACGCCAAAGAAAACCCCTCTCCCGGCATCGGAAGGACGTGAGACAAGTACCCAATGCCCGACCTACCTGATGTAGGTTGTTCTAGGGTTTTCCCTGCATCATTTTTAGGCGACTTGCCGGGTAGGATCCTTAAACCATAGCCCGGGAGCCCTAGTTAACCCTTGGCTACCTTGCTCTACCTTTCCGCATCCCCCCCTTTCACTCCCTTTCCTATGCTATAAGAGGGGAGTTGCCACTATGTGGACTACCCTATACATAGCATGTCTACACCTTATTCTCTTCATCTGTCTAACAAATGTTAACAGTTAATTGGTTGTGCGCCACTTTAACCTGGAATTACGCTTAACCCTATGTTTTATGCGTGTTCTGAAGAACGAGTCAGGTTTCAGACAATACTTCAGCTGTTTGTCCTCGAGTCTTTAAAATTTTATCTTTCCGATAAAGCAAAATTGAGTGAAATGTTAATGCTATTATGTTAAAAAATATGGCTGTTTATAAATATAAAAAAAACTAAGTATGAAATTCTGGAAAAGACTCAAATTGGAAGAATTAATTAATGGTGAAATAATTTAATAGTTCTTTAAAAATATAATAGCAGTAACGTTTCACTGCTGAATTAATTCTTACAATTTGCGTCTTTTCCTGAATTTCATACTTTGTTTTTTATATTTATATACAGCCAATTTTAAAAAAATATAATAGCAGAAACGTTTCACTGCTGAATTAATTCTTACAATTTTTGTTTTTTCCAGAATTTCATACTTTGTTTATAAATATAAAAAAATTATAAAATTCTGGAAAAGACAAAAATTGGAAGAATTAATTCATGGTGAAATAATTTTATATATTTTTAAAAATATATTAGCAGTAACGTTAACACCGAGAAATTAAAATTCGTATGGGCTTTAAAATTTTTATAGCAGGAACCTTCATTTTACTGTTCACTCACGTAATCATACTTTCTACCGTAATATATTCTTTGTGTGGGAAAATTTCCTCTTTGTCAATTTCACAGTTATTTCAAAGTATATGGCCTGACTGTACACGTACTGTATAGCCTCCTCCAGTGAACTCCTTGGAAAATAATATGGCTGTTTATAAATGTAAAAAAAACAAAGTATGAAATTCTGGAAAAGACACTAATTGGAAGAATTAATTCAGCAGTGAAACGTTTCTGCTAAATTAATCCTTACAATTTTTGTCTTTTCCAGAATTTCATACTTTGTTTTTTTTACATTTATATAGAGCCATATTATTTTTTTAACAATAGCAGTAACGGTTCACTCAATTCTGATTTATCAGAAGGCATGAACTTTTTAAAGACTCGGGACCGGAGAGGTGAAGTATTGTCTGAAACCTGACTCGTGCTTCAGAACACCCATAAAACATAGCGGTCAGCGTAATACCAGGCTAAAGTGGTGCACAACAAATCAACTGTTAACATTTGTTATACAGATGAGGGATTTTTTTTCCTTCTGAAAAATGTTTAGCAGCTAAATAAAGTGCGTGAGAGGCAACGTCGTTTAGAACTAAATTGAATGCTGCTATTTGCGCTTCAAGTTCACAGAGGAGATGAATGGTTTCCTTTTCTTATCAGCCTGAAGGCCTATCCTCCAAGGAGTTCACTGGAGGAGGCTATACATTACGTGTACAGTCAGGCCGTATACTTTGAAATAACTGTGAAATTGGCACACACAGGAAATTTTCTCACATTCCATACGAATTTTTATTTCTCGGTGTGTTAACGTCTTTTTAACTATAAAATTTCAGTATATTTTATGAAGTACATTGCATTGCTGTCTGTTTGTTTTAGCAGAAATTTTAGGTCCACGGCTGTTTAAGACACTTGTCAGATTTCCAGTTAACTTGAAGTGGGGAAGAAAATTTCATTCTACCGAATCCACTCAGCAGGTTTATTCCGTTGTACCATATAAAACGTGTACTATTATTTATCTCCGTATTTTGTGATTTCTGGCCAGAGTGAAATTGGTTTTTATTTAATTTAGTACTATCCTAAACGTTTTACTCCGGAACTCAGTAATGTTGTGCAAGCAATTAATTAACAAACTTCGTCAAATACAACAGGAGAAATTATTTGTTTGGACGACTATCGTTAGATTTTAAAAAAAATCTTTTCAAAGCTACTTAAAGAAATTTAATAGAGCAAATAAATAAATATAATGACCAAATAATCAGTTTATATTATTTAGAAACAAATTGATAATATTAGAACAATACCTCACTACGTTTCGTACCTAATTTGTGACTTTATAAAGACATAACTATAATTGTATACAATTCCAAGATTTTCTTTCAATTCTTAGGATCCAAATATTGAGTATTATCTAAATGATTTTTGAATATTTTTTTTAAAATCTAAAATATTATGTCAGATAAATATTAATAACAAATTAAAATACTTTTATAGAACAAAAAAATACAGAAACAAATGATTTTTTTTACTTTTATTGCATCGATGTGATTCATAGAAAGTTTTTAAATGAAAATATGGGTGAATTTGAATATATTATATGCCAGGAACTGCGATATGCTGGTTGTTACGGTTTAGATTTACTTAATCGCTCTGGATTATTAACAAGTCTTTATTCCTGAAAAACACACGGACGAATGATAAATCTTTAATCAACATCACAGTATCCTAAATTTTGTCTGTTTTCCTTGAAATATATGTAATAAAATATTTTATTATTAATGAAAATTGGTTTCCCGCTGTATCGATTCTCGGTTTATGATCCGCGTAATTTTTTTGTCAAAACACGACGTTTCCGCAGAAATATCTCGCCACATTATCCTGACGACGGAGGTGATTTTAATCGCGTAAACTTGTCTTTATGAAAATTTTACTAGAATTCCCAAGTATAAATCCCAGCAACAGATTAATTTCTGCTTTGTACGAACAGATTTACTATTTTAAGTGTAAATAAAATGGATATAACTTATTTTTACAGAGTTTATTATAATTTATAAGAGATCCTTGTTAAATATACTGACAATATAATATTTAATTTCGAATATATATAAGTAAAAGTAATGTACACTGTAATCGTGTCGAAATCAGGTTTTCAAGAACAGAAGAAACGTTTCGGTAGGAATATTTTCACACGTAATATCCATTTTTCATTGAGGTCCTAAAATTAGGCCGTGAGAAATGTGATCTAGTGAATTGTTTATGAGCCTTTTCTCAGGCCATACATTGAATGGAAAAGTCTCTGATAACGCAGATGGTAGAGCACCTGGGTACCAAGCGGGGTTCCCGATCCTTAAATATGTTTTTCATTTATTATGTGATGGAAAATCGTCTCGTCGCAAATAAGTACCAATAAAATAAAATTAATCCAACAATTTCATTAATGAAATAATGTAGTTTTTCGACCAATATCAGATAATATTTTATTTATTTGAGGGTTGTTAATCCTCTTAAGTTCTGCTACGACAGCAAACGTGTGTAGTTTGTGAATAAGTGCCTCGGAAAAACTTCTAAAGTTTGTGTTTTTTTAATAGGATGTGAAATTAGGTTTTAACATTTAGAATATTTAGGCGAGTGTTTTCTTAGTCTCAATGTGCTAATAGTATAATATTTTTTGTTCAACCACTTTTATAAATTCATTGGCTTCTTGGTAATACAACTTTATTTTGTACAATTTCACAGCAGGAAAGAACTTATAAAGGTAAAAACACTTACCAAAACGTTGTCATAAATAAATAAAATATTGTCTGATATTGGACGAAAAACTGCATTATTTAATTAATTAAATTGTTAGGTTAATTTTATTGGTAACTAGCTGGGTGCCCGGCGTTGCCCGAGATGTCATTTATCTATAACCATCCATAAGACTCCAATTTGCGCTATTTTTATGTAAAGCTCCTCGAACCCTATCCCTAAATGTGCTCACCTCCCATGCCGAAGGGGGATGAAGTCATTGACTAAATATATCGGCCGTTTTTACATGTTAGAAGATGACCACCCCCACAAATATGCGATAATGAAAAAGAATGTATTCCACGCAAAAATCGGCCGATTACATTGTCTGAAAATTTATTCCCTCGCCCAACAACTCCCAAACCCGTCGCGTTACCCAGGTTGTCACAATTAGATTCAGCGGCATTCATAGTCTCGGAATTGATTCGATTCTCGGTTGTTTCTGCGGGATTTTATTTAACGTACCTCCACCCCACCCCTAAGCTTGCTCCCCTCACACGGGTTAAATTATACACAAACAACATCGGTATAAATACTATCAAAGTAATTAACCCCAGGAAATAATTATCGCAAATATCGACCGTTTAACATGTTTGAAATTTTTCAGCCCCGACCACTCCCGCTTCGGGGACTTAAACGGTCAAGTTTAATGTCATAATTAAACTCAGTGACAATCCTGATAGTTTCTGGTTTATTTTTATCTAATGCTACTTCCACGCAAACCCTTAAGGGTGCACCCTTCCTAGTCCGAAAGGGGTTGAAATTACACACAGAGAACATGTAGGGAAATTTTATTAATCTAATTAATCCCGAAATATATTTAATTGACGAAAAAAAAGCCGGTCAACTCATCCCAACCCAGCCGATACCCGCGCGTTGTCCAGATTGTCATAAATAAATTCAGCAACATCCATTACCTTCGATTTGACTCGAATCTCGGTTGTTTTCCCGTTATTTTCAAGGAAATTAATAGCTCAGTGACAATCCCGATAGCTTCTGGTTTCTTTTTATGTAATTCTACTTCACGCCCACCCTTATGAGTCCGAAAGGGGTTGAAATTATTCATAGAGAACATAAAGGGAAGTTTTATTAATCTAATTCATCCCGAAATATATTTAATTGACGCAAAAAACAGCCGGTCAACTCATCCCAACCCAGCCGATACCCGCGCGTTGTCCAGATTGTCATAAATAAATTCTGCAACATCCATTACCTTCGATTTCACTCGAATCTCGGTTGTTTTCCCGTTATTTTCAAGGAAATTAATTAAACTCAGTGACAATCCCGATAGTTTCTGGTTTCTTTTTATGTAATGCTACTTCACACCCACCCTTAAATGTGCACCCTTATGAGTCCGAAAGGGGTTGAAATTATACACAGAGAACATGTAGGGAAATTGTATTAATGTAATTCATCCCGAAATATATTTAATCGACGCAAAAAACAGCTGGTCAACTCTTCCCAACCCAGCCGATACCCGCGCGTTGTCCAGATTGTCATAAATAAATTCAGGGACATCCATTACCTTCGATTTGACTCGAATCTCGGTTGTTTTCCCGTTATTTTCAAGGAATTTAATTAAACTCAGTGACAATCCCGATAGTTTCTGGTTTCTTTTTATGTAATGCTACTTCACGCCCACCCTTAAATGTGCACCCTTATGAGTCCGAAAGGGGTTGAAATTATTCACAGAGAACATGTAGGGAAATTTTATTAATGTAATTCGTCCCGAAATATATTTAATCGACGCAAAAAACAGCCGGTCAACAAATCCCAACCCAGCCGATACCCGCGCGTTGTCCAGATTGTCATAAATAAATTCAGAGACATCCATTACCTTCGATTTGACTCGAATCTCGGTTGTTTTCCCGTTATTTTCAAGGAAATCCCCTCCAGCACCACCCCTATCATGCCTACAAACAACATCGGTAGAAATACTATCAACGTCAATGGTCCCGGCATTTATTTATTCCACGCTAATATCGATGATTTAACATGTTAGAAAATTTCCATCCCATCCACTGCCGCCCATTGGGGCTAAATGGCCAATTTGATGCTATAATTGAACTGGACGACATCCATATCCTTGGATTTGACTCCAATCTCGGTTGTATTCGCGTTATTTTATTGCAGCGTTCCTCCACCCAACACCTAAAAGTGCTCTACTGATAATACCGACCCGCTTCTGGGGGTGGTAGACGCGTCTCAGCCCAACAGTCGGTAGAAACACTATCAATATCTGTGACCCCTAAAAATATTTATCCGACGGAAATAACGACTGTTTTAGCGTGTTTAAATATTTCAACCCCCGTCCGCCCCCGCTTCTGGAGTTGGTAGACGCGTCTCACCCCGACAGTGTTTGTTTCCTGGTCGCAAAGAACACGTGTACGAAATTTGGTGAAATTTTCTCCAGCTGTGTAGATTTGTATAACGAACATACAAATATACAAATATACAAACATACAAACATACATACATACATACACTCATTTTTATTTATAAAATTAAACGTCGTTATTAATGGAAACAACATCGATAAAATAGTATGAACAACACCACCCCTAAATATGCTACTTTCCCGTGGTGGAAAGGATTGAATTTTTACTCATATCACATCGGTAGAAACACTATAAATCTAGTTTACCCATAAACACATAACATTTTGGCAATTTTAGAATAATAGACAATTCTCACCCCCAGCCCTAAGCAAGCTCACCGCTAATGTCTAAAGGGATTTATATTTTCAACAAAATCCGTTGAAATAGTATCCACGTAAGAACTGACTATTTATCTCCCCTTCCAACCCCCACCCTTTCGGGTTAAATGGGCAATTAAAAATATTTATCCGAAGTAAACTCACTGACATCCATAACCTTCGATTTGACTCCAAACTCGGTTGTATTCGCGTTATTTTTCTGTAAAGCAACTCCACCCCAAACCCTAAGGGTGCCCTTTTCCCAGGGCGTAGGAGATGAATATTATATTCAGATAACATCGGTAGAAACACAATCAATATCTTTGACCCCGAAAATATTTATCCAAATCTAATACCTGCTGTTTTAGCATGTTTAAGTATTTCAACCCCCGTCCACCCCCGCTTCTGGAGTTGGTAGACGCGTCTCACCTCGACAGTCTTGTTTTCCAGGTCGCAAAGAACCCGTGTACGAAATTCGGTGAAATTTGATCCACCGGTATAGACTTGTATTCTCCACCCCAAACCCTAAGGGTGCCCTTTTCCCAGGGTGTAGGGGTTGAAAATTATATTCTGAAAACATTGGTAGAAACTCCATAAATATGTTGGACCCCTAAAAATTATTATCCGACTAAAATATTGGATGTTTTAGCATGTTCAAATATTTCCACCCCCGTCCACCCCCGCTTCTGGAGGTGGTAGGCGCGTCTCACCCCGACAGTGTTGTTTTCCTGGTCGCAAAGAACCCGTGTATAAATATCTTTGACCCCTAAAAATATTTATCCGACTGAAATATCGACTGATTTAGCATGTTCAAATATTTCCACCCCCGTCCACCCCCGCTTCTGGAGGTGGTAGGCGCGTCTCACCCCGACAGTGTTGTTTTCCTGGTCGCAAAGAACCCGTGTACGAAATTTGGTGAAATTTGCTCCAGCGGTGTAGATTTGTACTCTCCACCCCAAACGCTAGGGATGTTCTTTCCCCAGGGTGTAGAGGTTGAAAATTATATTCAGATATCATCAGTGGAAAGACTATAAATATCTTTGACCCCTAAAAATATTTATCCGACTGAAATATCGACTGATTTAGCATGTTCAAATATTTCCACCCCCGTCCACCCCCGCTTCTGGAGGTGGTAGGCGCGTCTCACCCCGACAGTGTTTGTTTCCTGGTCGCAAAGAACCCGTGTACGAAATTTGGTGAAATTTGCTCCAGCGGTGTAGATTTGTATTCTCCACCCCAAACGTTAGGGGTGCTCTTTCCCCAGGGTGTAGAGGTTGAAAATTATATTCAGATATCATCAGTGGAAAGACTATAAATATCTTGGAACCCTAAAAATATTTATCCGACTGAAATATCGACTGTTTTAGCATGTTCAAATATTTCCACCCCCGTCCACCCCAGCTTCTGGGGGTGGTAGGCGCGTCTCACCCCGACAGTGTTTGTTTCCTGGTCGCAAAGAACACGTGCACGAAATTTGGTGAAATTTTAACCAACGGTATAGATTTGTATTCTCCACCCCAAACGCTAGGGGTGCTCTTTCCCCAGGGTGTAGGGGATGAAAATTATATTCAGAAAACATCGGTAGAAACACCATCAATATCTTGGACCCCTAAAAATTATTATCCGACTAAAATATCGGCTGTTTTAGCATGTTTAAATATTTCAACCCCCGTGCACCCCCGCTTTTGGGGATGGTAGACATGTCTCACCCCGACAGTGTTTGTTTCCTGGTCGTAAAGAACACGTGTACGAAATTTGGTGAAATTTGCTCTACCGGTGTAGATTTGTATTCTCCACCCCAAACGCTAGGGGTGCTCTTTCCCCAGGGTGTAGGGGATGAAAATTATATTCAGAAAACATCGGTAGAAACACCATCAATATCTTGGACCCCTAAAAATTATTATCCGACTAAAGTATCAGCTGTTTTAGCATGTTTAAATATTTCAACCCCCGTGCACCCCCGCTTTTGGGGGTGGTAGACATGTCTCACCCCGACAGTGTTTGTTTCCTGGTCGTAAAGAACACGTGTACGAAATTTGGTGAAATTTGCTCTACCGGTGTAGATTTGTATAACGAACATACAAACATACAAACAAACATACAAACAAACATACAAACAAACATACAAACAAACAAACATACAAACATACATACACTCTTTTTTATTTATAAGATTATTTGCGACGAGACGATTTAATTAATGAGTTGACTGTTTTCTAGTCTTAATGAAATAAAATATTTCATTCGCAATGAAGCTCCAGGGAGTGAAAATCATTACAAGATTTTTCTAAATTTTCGTTGAATATTTTTGTTGCGTTCTAGTTTTTGGATTTATTACGACGAATTTTTACGACTTATTTTAAATGAGTTCCAAGCGTGCGGTATATCGTGGTGGTTTTCTACGAAGGCACTTTCATATTTTCACACTCTGCAAATATTACAGCAGCAGAGCGATTTTTAACCCAAGAAAAACGTTACTTCAGAAAATAGTTTTTTTTTACGTGTATTTGTTTTTGATGGACAACATGCTACCTTTGTGGCACAACCTTTACTTTATACGCGTGACGGGAGAGGATGCACTCATTCCCATTCACAGATGTTCTACATTGGAGACGATGTTTGCATAGTGAATAGTCGATATGCATGACGTCGTGGCCTGGCCGGGGCTGGGACGTCGAGTCGTAAAAGAGGCTGACTCGTTCCGCCCACTCTCTGACGTCAGCGATATCGGATTGTAGGTACCGGATGAAGGGAATTCGGGTGGGACGTGTAGGTTAGGAGCGGTCACGCATCAAATCCATTCAATATACCATAATTGACATATTTTCCCAAACATCTAATTAACGAAACAAGTTTTTTGCGAGCAGGTCTGATTTTTTACACTGTGGTTGGTTAACTTGATATGTTTGCAGATACGAACTCAACGGAACGATAACTGAAGTGAAGAGATGTCACAGTCCGTGGTTCACACGAAACGGTCACATACACCAAGAATTAAAGGTTCCACTTATAACAAACTACATCCACAGCCTAAGCAGTAACTTTTTTTAAAAATTATAGTGAAGTGTAAAAGTGCAAAGAAATTAAATGTAGGACAAAAAAACACCGATAAAAGACTCGAACGAAATCTTCCACAAGATTTACACAAATAATTGTCAACCTGTAAATACCTGAACCCAATGTAATCAGCCAGGAGGTGTGAAATATTCACATAACCGTCTCTCCAAATATTCATATCTATGATCTCTTATTCTATCATAGCAGTGAATTGCATTTTACTGGTAGAACCTGATAAATTAAGTTAAAAGAAAAAGTCTACACGTCAATGGCTGTAGACCAATCGGGAGTCACCACCATAATATCCATTATTTATTAAAGTCCTAAAATTAGACCGGAGAATTTGATTCAGTAAATTCTAATCGATCCACAAAAATATGTGAATTTTTATAAAAAAAATTTCGAGATAAACCATCGACGCAGTTATTTTTATATAAACGAAATATCCCAGTATTATATTACCTTTGGCATATTGAGCATTATAACCGTAAAGAATTGGAAGATAGCAAAAATTGAGGTATGGCAATATAAAAAATTGAGTTTGTATTATATAAATGTGATACATTTTGAGGGTTTACTTAAATCATTTACTGACGAATAATGGACAGGCTTACTGCAGTCTGTTGCCTCGTTCCGTGTTTTTGAGATCTATCTTTGGAATCTTGTCGATATCTACGCATTTCTCATACGTCGTTTTGTTCCTGGGTGTGTCAACTGCCTTCCGGTGATATCAGGAGACTCGGTACTTGGTCCTTATATCAATTGTTGCCCGCAGGGAGGTTCTAAAGTTTGTTTGATTTATATCCATTTTTTCCATGATGGCACATCTCTCTGGCTTTTTTGAACTAAGGTTCCCACATGCCGAGGCACCTTGGTCTGTTTTGAGAGGTGTATGTTCCGGGGTCGCAGACCTTGGGCATACGGCAAGAGTTGTCCGCTATTCCTATTGGAATAGTCGGCCAGCTGCCTCCTAAACAGGCCAAGGCATGGCGAGGGGTAAGCTGCGTCCCCACAGCAAACTCCTTTCCCGCTATCGGAAGGGCGTGGGACAAGTACCCAATGCCCGACCTACCCAATGCAGGTTTTTCTAGGGTTTTCCCTGCATTTCTTTAGGCGAATGCCGGGTAGGATCCTTAAACCATAGCCCGGGGGCCCTAGTTAACCCTTGGCTACCTTCCTCTACCCTTCCGCATCCCCCCTTTCTAATCCCTTCCTATGCTATTAAAGGGGAGTTGCCCAATGTGGATCACCCTCA
Source organism: Zhengitettix transpicula (assembly GCA_037074705.1). Lineage (NCBI taxonomy): Eukaryota > Metazoa > Arthropoda > Insecta > Orthoptera > Tetrigidae > Zhengitettix > Zhengitettix transpicula. Next base: position 29,361,170 of record CM073596.1, read on the forward strand.
TGTAGCCTGTTGCCCTAAAAAAAAAAAAAAAAAAAAATGATGGCCTGCCAGACAAGTAAGCCTGCGAGAGGATTTCTCGCAGGTGAACCTTCCCAGAGAGCTCTGGCGGGGGCTACCTTTGGAGATGCTCTCACATCTCTCTGGTTTTTTTTGAACTAAGGTTCCCACATGCCGAGGCACCTTGGTCTGTTTTGAAAGGTGTCGCAGACCTTGGGCATACGTCAAGAGTTGTCCGCTATTCCTATTGGAATAGTCGGCCAGCTGCCTCCTAAACAGGCCAAGGCATGGCGAGGGGTAAGCTGCGTCCCCACAGCAAACTCCTCTCCCGTCATCGGAAGGGCGTGGGACAAGTACCAAATGCCCGACCTACCCGATGCAGGTTTTTTATAGGGTTTGTCCTGCATTACTTTTAAGCGAATGCCGGGTAGGATCCTTAAAATATAGCCCGGGGGCCCTAGTAACCCTTGGCTACCTTCCTCTACCCTTCCGCATCCCCCATTTCAAATCCCTTTCCTATGCTATAAGAGGGGAGTTGCCACTATGTGGATTACCCTATACATAGCCTATCTACACCCCAAAAAAAAAAATGATGGCCTGCGAGGCCTATTCTCTCGCAGGCAGAACCTTTTAGGAGAGATACGAAGGGTCTACCTTTGGGTATGCCTTTTCCTCTCCTTTTTTGAACTAAGGTTCCCACAAGCCGAGGCACCACGGCCTGTTTTGAGAGGTGTATGTTCCGGGGTCACAGACCTTGGGCATACGGTAAGAGTTGTCCGCTATTCCCATTGGAATAGTCGGCCAGCTGCCTCCTAAACTGGTCGAGGCACGGAAAAGGGAATGCTGCGTCCCCACAGCAAACTCCTCTCCCGCTATCGGAAGGGTGTGGGACAAGTACCCAATGCCTGACCTACCCGATGCAGGTTTTTCTAAGGTTTTCCCTGCATTCCTTTAGGCGAATGCCGGGTAGGATCCTTAAAATATAGCCCGGGGGCCCTAGTTAACCCTTGGCTACCTTCCTCTACCCTTCCGCATCCCCCCCATTCAAATACCTTCCTATGCTATTAAAGGGGAGTTGCCCAAAGTGGATTAGCCTCAAGTAGCCTGTTGCCCTAAAAAAAAAATCCTCTCCCGCTATCGGAAGGGCGTGGACAAGTACCCAATGCCCGACCTACCTGATGCAAGGTGTTCTAGGGTTTTCCCTGCATTTCTATAGGCGAATGCCGGGTAGGATCCTTAAACCACAGCCCGGGGGCCCTAGTAACCCTTGGCTACCTTCCTCTACCCTTCCGCATCCCCCCTTTCAAATCCCTTCCTATGCTATTAAAGGGGAGTTGCCCAACGTGGATTACCCTCATGTAGCCTGTTGCCCTAAAAAAAATTAACCTTGGCCTGTTCCTATTGGAATAGTCGGCCAGCTGCCTCCTAGTTTAGGCATGGCGGGGGGAAAGCTGCGACCCCACAGCAAACCCCTCTCCCGCCATTGGAAGGGCGTGGGACAAGTACCAAATGCCCGACCTACCTGATGCAGGTTTTTCTAGGGTTTGTCCTGCATTTCTTTTAGGCGAATGCCGGGTAGGATCCTTTAACCATAGCCCGGGGGCCCTATTTAACCATTGGCTGCATTGCTCTACCTTTCCGTATCCCCCTTTTCAATCCCTTTCGTATGTTATAAGAGGGGAGTGGTCACTATGTGGATTAACCTATATATAGCTTGTCAAAACCTTCCGTCTTCTTCTATTACGCGACAAGAATATTTTCTGTGTTCCTTCAGGATGGGTTTCCCGAGTTTTCAGACACAACTTCAAGGTTTGAGTTCATTATCTCCTGACTTTAAAGTTTAGATTCGTAACGATGAACTCAGAAAGAATAACGCATTTATTAATGCAGAAACAAAAAGAGCTCTTAATTTGTGGAATCACAATTAGCTGAATTTTTTATTTTCCAAACCATTTACATTGATGAAAAATCACAGCCTTTTTGTCTATCACTTTCAACGGCTTCATAGATATTTTTTATAACGTTTCCCTGCATTTTCTAATGACAATTATTTGACACGCACTAATTTTCGGGTCCATTACGACGAGATTGTACGAAATATTTGGCTTTAATTCTAATCTATTAGACGTGCCGGTTTTCCACTGAAGTTTATCGCCATAGTTTCGCACGCTTCCAATTACCGTCGCAGATCAATCTGAGCCTTCGTTCTTCAACTTTCAAGGCTCTGGTAGTTGTTATACGATACTATGACAAGAAAATATAAGAAAAACGAATACTTGTTTTCCCCGAGAGTAGCTTCGTGCAGCGTTACAAGCAATTTGGAGCAATTTGTTGAAGATGGAAACTGTCAAAGCATCCTGTCGTAGTTACTTCGTCTCGGCTGCGTGAATGTTACGCGGCCGTATCTTTTGTCGGAATATCTTGGGAGCAATATATGTGTCACGAGTGACGAGGTACACTGGTACTAAGAAAGGAAGCCATCTCATAACACTCCGTTAGTGTCACACAGCCTGCTAGATGATATTGCCGGGCATTACGTTGGTTAGGAATGCGAAGAAACTGCTGTCAGGTGAAGACAAACATCTACGTGAAAATAGAATAATTATATCCAGAAAAATAAATTACGGTGTGTGCGTTTCGTTCATAAATACATGGCGTACATATCGCAGTTCTTGACGGTCTTTAAATTTGACAGTATAAGATCGCGTGCATACAAGAATGAAGACTGTAAAATGATAAGGAATGGTCGAGAGAGTCGTCTGTTATTTATTAATTAATTTTTGCCTTATTGTAGAAGATACAAAAGAAGAAATAACGTATCCTTATGTTGAAAATTTAAACGTCTTGAAATAATGATTTGCTAATATCCTATGACTCATTTTCAGTCAAAAATAAAATTATATATACAATTTTTTTTCACTTTTTTATATTTAAACAAGTGCAATATTTTGGTTGCTAGAAGATTTTAACGTTGTTTAGAAACATACTAAAATAAAGATACTAAATTGCACAATTTAAAATAATTCATATTGGTATGAATTTAAGCTGTAAATTTAAGCTGCAACTAATTAGCGGATATATTTATAAATTATTTTAATGAGTTTTATACTTTCACTTGCTTTTCAATGCACATAAAGTATTTGACTATGACCTGACTTCATAAATATTTTTAAAACGTTGCTTGGTTGGAACTTTATTTAATCAGTGATTATTAATATGAAAATCTTGTAATTAATATTCTTTGAATAAGAAGAACAGTTTGTAATTGCAAATACGTGTATATAAATTTATCTGCTTTATAATTACAAAGATAAACGATTATTTACATTGTTGTAGCTGATTATGAAAATTAATAGTATATAATGGCTAAGGTGTCGCTTAAGAATTAATTATTAACAAAATTTACTTGAATAGTAACAAAAACTTATACAACACGACGTTTCTTCTCTAAATCCGTGGATCTCATCGGGTGTCCAAATGGATTGTGGAAGAAACGTCGTGTTGTTTAAATGTTATTAATGTGCAAGTGACTTTGTTTATAATTAATTATTAACTGAATACATCATTAATTAAACGATTATTAAAACTTCTGTTAATATAAATTGAAATTAAATAAGCTGAAATATTTTGGTTGGTGAAGTTACGTATTTATTTACGATTATGTCGCGAAACACAAATTTGCGTCACAATGGTCTCAGGGAACTTTGTCTTCCGACTTCGGCGAACATGAATTCGTGTCAGACGAATTGTGTTGCAGGATGCAATTATAAGTTTGAGGACCGTGAGCAGAAAGCCACTTACGGGACGCAAATTCGTGGCTTCGTTCACGATGATGGATTTGGTCGTGAGCGATTTATCTCCGGCGGCTAATCGAATTGCCGCTACTGCATCCAGCCAGTTGTTTCTTGGAATATTGGAAATACCGCAATAATAGATAATCGAATCACATCGCTATGCTCAAGCATCACATAAAGGCAAGTTTGAAAACAGCTCCGGGTTGATGTCATATAGGATATACATTGTAGAGATTAACAATGTGTAATGAAAGTTTTTTAAAATAATATTCTTTAATATTTTTGTTGGCGTAATATTGGGGCTAGATCATTGTAGCAATCAGTAAGGGGGCAAGAATGCGGAGTCTCTATTATTATAGGCTGCGTGTGTAATACGCAGAACTTTGGCGACACAAGCAATCTGGTTTGAGGGCTCGACCGATGATGGCCATGGCGAGTCTGGTTTTTGAGGCCGGCCGAGGATAATCAGAGCAAAGGCTGTTCTTGCGAGTAAACAAGTAGCGTAATTTACCAAATTTGATGCTGAATAACGGCTGATAATATCGTATTCAGCCTACAGTATTAAATAACTTTTAAAGTCAAGCCGGCAGATATAAGTAGGACGAAAGACAATTCTTGAACAATTGTTGGAGAAGTGTCCGGTGGGCAGTGGGTTGGAATTTAGTGAAGTGAATCACAGTAGTGAACAGAGTGTAAGAAAATAAATTTTCTTTAAAAAGATAAAAAAGTATAGTTAATAAGTAACATGATTCAAGAGCTCTAATAAAATGGTATTAAAAATCTTCTATTGTAAACATTATATAAATATGAGTACCGTCATATTTCTGTAAATTATGTATAGTTCACTGGATTTCAGATTTATTTAGATTTTTTATAGTAATTGTTATTGGAAATGTAATTATTATTCTTTAGTAACTCTTTTGATTTTCATATAATTTGGTGATAATTGCAAATTACAACTTTTAGAGGTCCAATAAGCGGCCCCGAAGAATTTTCGTTAAATTGTGGCATTTATTTAAAAAGTGTACAGAAAATAAATTAAATAGGAATTTGTATTAAATATTACTTTTTATCTTTAAAAAGTTTTTATAATTCAGGTATAAATACTATTAATTATATTTTCGTTTAAATTTGTTTTCCACATTAAATGACGCCACAACGTGATTTTTAACATTTCCTTTGAATTTGAATGTTATATTAATTGGTTTCAACGTGGTGGCTTTTACTTAATTCTCTTAAATTGTATAGTACATTATTTGGCGCCACAACGTGTCGGAATTTTGAAATTACTTAAATTGTATATTATAATATACTATAATATATTATGCAAGAGTTTCATCAAGGATTTGACTACAAGCAATGATTTTGTTTCAAGAGTTTCTGTTGAAAAGTTGATGGTATTAGTTAACGTATGACTATTTAAATGGTAACGTGTACAAATGGTTATTAAATTATTACAGTTGAATAACTTCGTTACTTTCGCGAAAGAAGGGAAAAAATTTTAGGAATTCATAGCGAACATAAAGCATTCTTTTGTTGTTCCAAAATTTAATACACAGCCAGTGATAACTTTATTTGTTTACAGTTTAATCCACGTTTTTTGAGAATTCTTCGTGGTGCACAATTATTGTTTAAGCGATTGAATTATATTTGAGTTAAGTACCTGGTATCAAGTTAAGTTGTGCAAATGCTCAATAAAAATTTAAAATTCATGCCGACGACGTGGGCGTTTTCCGGGCTGAGTTCTACCTTCAAGGGGTGTGTCGTAACTGCAAAAGAGAAAGGATGTAAAGAGGTCGGAAAGGGGAGCTATTGTTCGAGCTATTCGAATTATAGAAGTTTGCATATTCCAGGAAAAGAATGTGCTGCGTGGAATGAATACGCTAAAAGCTTCCGTCACGAAGGCGGCTTCACGTTAGAAACACAACTTCCGCACCCTAAATACGTTTATTGGTAAATCAGTAAAAGAGTTTAATAATGCACGAAATTATCTTAATAAAACACAATGCGGCATTGAAAATAATAAAGTTCTCCTTGTGCGTACATTAAAGGCTCTGTAATTCGCTGAAGGTACCTGTTGGCGTTACAATTATCTCGCAAAGATAAAATTAGTGTTGTTCATATTTGTCGCGGGATTTAGTATGCTTCGGAGACGGAAACGAGACCAACAACTGTCTTCTTTCAAAAATATCTCGAAAGTATGTATAGTATTAGTAAAAATACATCTTCATACGGATAATGTGGTTTCTATACTTCGGTAATCAAAATTACGTATTTTAATTGTCAAATTTAAATGCTTCTGGATTTACATGGTGTGGAAAGTGTCTAAGGTTTAAATTATTTAAACATAATGAAGGCTAGATAGAAATAAATATGCATGTCCAACAAGATGAAATGTAAATTTACAACACTAATCGGATGAGAATATCAGAGAATATCACACTTTCACGCGTTTGGCACCGAGTCGACAAGCTTTAATCATTGTTATGCTCTATAATTAATAGGACTCAAGATGGCGCCTGGCAGTAATGTTTTGTGTGTGTAATTGCTCCTACCTAGTGAGCCACTCGATAATATAAGCCTATGGTATAAATATTTTCAAATCCTATCCTTCAAATAGGTATCAGTACACAGAAATTCGTACACATGTAGGTGGAGTTACGAAAGTAACTAAATATGAAAAATGAATAATTGTCCATGGGGTTCCGCAGGGATCTATATTGGGGCCTTTGCTATTCTTATTATAAATAAATTATACGACTACTATCTATGGAAATAAAATTGCTGATGATACAACTATACTTACAATGAGGATCGACTTCGCTTGATCTCACAAAATAGTATGGACAAAATAACTGGTTACTTGGCAATGAACAAAATGAAAGTCAGTGCCTCTAAGAAAAATGCCATATTATTTAGTCATTCGAAAATCACTCAAAGGGAGGGGAAAAAATAATTCATTCGGACATTCGTATTGGTAAATCAGAAAAATTCCTAGGATACAGCTTGACTTTAAATTATCCTGGACTGTACACATTGAAAATATATATTAAAAAGTAAACGACAAAGTATATGCCTTAAAAAGACTATCTGCAGTATTAGATACGGACAACCTCATAAGGTATATTATGGGTTAATTTATCCACATATAAGCTACGGTATTAAAATACGGGGTTGTGCTGCAGCTATATATATGGATAAACTACTAATTACATAAAAAAGGCAATTAGGAATATTTTTGGACTGAAACTAAGAGAATCTTTAGGGAAAATAATTTATTAAATATTTATGGAATATATAGATATATATAAAACAATGACTATGGTAAAAAAGAAAACATATCTCCCGGGTCAAAGTTTAATGAAATAAAGAAAAACTAGAGGGAATAATTATTTTAGAGTTACGACAAACTTAAAGATATCGGAGAACGACCCACTCCTCATGGGAATTATATTATTTAAGAGACTGCCACATCAAATAAAACAATTACAGGGTGAACAATTTAAAAGTAGTCTAAAACAATATCTATCTGAAAAAGATATGTATAGTATGAAAGACTTTTGTAATAGTATTAAAAATGTAATATATATTTCCAATTTTACTAGTGTAAGTTAAACTGACTTTTTCCAATATTATTCAACTGTTTTGTAAACCAATACTTGTAATTGTGTTTAGTATATTATCATATCAATTGTATTAATTTTATGACTGTATAATTGTTATATTTGTAAGATTGACGGTTTCTAATACTGTATTAATACAATTCATGGAAATATAAACATTATTATTATTAATTAAAATCGCGAAGCACGCAATTATTTTACACGAAGAAAAATCAGCTCAGGGACGAATTATTGGGAGGCTTGAAATTAATTTCACACGCCTATATCCTCTTGGAATCCACATTTTAACGACAACCGCTAAGGTCCATTAATGCAGTTTTCCTACCAGGGCACTTGATCGCTTTAAGGACGATAGCATTTCTCATCACCCACCACGACAGCAAGATTTCCATTACAAATTTGTCGGGTTCGCCAAGCGCCCAAGTGGACGACCTTTAGCATTCGATTCCACCTGATCCGGTCCATTTACCCGTTATATGCACGTAATTGTGGATCAGCTCCCTGTAAAACCTTTTACCTCCCAAGATGCATCGACCGAAAGCTCCGGCATTGCGACTGGAATATTTATTCTGCCTCCGCTTGCTCTAGACATTTCAGCACGTTCGTTTCTCTGGACAGGATAGAGGATCACATAACTTACAGCACACTCGCAACAATTTCACTTCAATTCGGGAATTGAATAACACCTCATTCCTTAAATTGTTTATTAACAAAGTTAAATCTGCTTGTAGAAATATGAAATAAACTCGGAAAACGGTTACTGTTGCGTGTAACTGTAGCATTGGACAGAACTGAGAATGTCAACTCTATTTTATATGAATAGTTCAATGAATGTTGAAATAATAATTGTATTAAATTAGTTAAAATATATTTAAAAATAATTAAACATAAGTATATTAATTATAATACTTTGTAGTCTTTATTTATGAACATAGTTGGGGTTTACGCCCCATCTGAAATACACAAAGCTACGTTTAAGTTACAGAATTATTGTCTTCCCTTTATAACATTTCAAAATTCTTATAAAATTGACTTTTGTTAACAAACATAATAATTCTGTGGCTCAAACTCGTATATTTATTAATATATATTATTTTGTCTGTTTAAGTATTTATCTGTATTTTCGTCCTTTATATACTTAATTTTAAAACACAAGTACCACAAAAATATTCCGTCGGATCAATAATTTATTAACGATCTGGAGGTCGGTGATGTTTGGATGTCAGATACATTCGGATTTAATTTCGGAGAGGAGTTTAAGAATGTCGTATGTTTAAAAAAGCTGTTCATGTATTAATTATTCGAATTGTTTCTGGGGTAAATATGGTAGGAAATTATTAAAATACGTGAGTAAGCGAACTAAGGTTTTCATATGCCGAGGCACCTCGGCCTGTTTTGAGAGGTGGTCGCAGACCTTGGGCATACGGTAAGAATTGTCCGCTATTCCTATTGGAATAGTCGGCCAGCTGCCTCCTAAATCGGTCAAGGCAAGGCGAGGAAAAAGCTGCGACCCCACAGAAAACCCCTCTTCCGCCATTGGAAGTGCGCGGGACAAGTACCAAATGCCCGACCTACCTGATGTGTTTGTAGGGTTTTTCCTGAATCCCTTTTAGGCGAATTGCTGGGTAGAATCCTTAAACCATAGCCCGGGGGCCCTAGTTAGCCCTTGGCTACCTTCCTCTACAATTCCGCATCCCCTCTTTCAAATCCCTTCCTATGCTATTCAAGGGGAGTTGCCACCATGTGGATTTACCCTCATGTAGCCTGTTACCCTCAAAAAAATAGTCACCGTATGCTCAATAGACTGGAGATGGTACTGTGAAATTTTTGGAAATAAAAGAGGTCGAAACTGAAATATTAAACGTCTGAGTTAAAAGTATACTAATCAGATAAGTAAATAGCCAAATCGGAGTCGAAAATAAGTGCTAATGAAGTATCATACAACGTTTCTGCAACCCACGTTGCAATTCTCAACAACTAGAGCCGAATCACCTGACGAAAGCAACAATGACTGCAGAAACGTTGGTGGTATTTAATTATCTCTTGTTTTTGTCCGTTTTTTGACTGTTTATTTAATTATAAGAATTAGCTCATAGAATTAATTATTAATAATATAAATTTATTTTTCTGTCTGCATTTTTTATTTGATATTCGTATTTGATTGTTCTAATGGCGTTGTTTTATTGATTCTAGAGCGCGTATCTTCCACGGGCACTGAGCAGCGGATTGATGTCTAGAGGCGTGTAATTACACTGTGGCTGTTTGCAGAATGTCTCTTGCGGGAAGTGTTTACCCTGCAGGTATGTTACACTTAGTGTAGATCAGTTCATAGTAACTCAAATCCTCTGGAACTATCGAACCAATAATTTAACGTGTATAAGATCATGTCAACTACAGTAAAGTTAGATTATCAGGGTCCATCAACTTTAAACGACGAGTATTAATAATTAAATGTGCAGACACACGGAAATTTATTTGAAACGTTCTGTGTTATTTTATTTTAATTCTCATTCTCACACTCAAGTAAAATTCAAAGGAGTAATGTTAATTTTATTTTATTGTAGCTTTTTTCCAACGATTACCGTTCTTTAATCAAGAATTTTGGACTCGAATTTTTTTGATACACTGTCTTCGGTTTTTTCGATACGAGGAAGTAATGCGGAAAGTTATTTAAAAGTATAATATTCAACGCGCGATAAATCCACGTTTGGACCACATTAAAAATACAAATGACCGCAGGTTTCTCTGCGTCAAATTAAATATTAATTGCGAACAATTACATGAAAAATATATGATGAAAATGCTTATTGTTTGTTTTATATAATGATATGTCAAGTGAGTTTTCTTTACCATTTGTAGAACCAGTTGAATTGAATTCAATATATTGGTGGTGACAACCATGAAAAACCTTTCCGTACAGAAAAGTGACTAATTGATTTCCGCAATTCAGTATTTGCACCGAGTGACGCAACTATGGAATTTGTATGAATCTGAGGGAATGGTGAACGAACTCTAGACTCCTGTGTGACGATGATTAGCTTGTTGGGCGGGTGTCAGAGCGTTGTCTGCACTTAGCAATATTACGGCTCCTTTCTATTCCTGGAAGGCATTGTCCTCGCCTCCAGCTTTTCCAGCACCACGGTCACTTGGCGGCTACAATGGAGGTGGGTCACTCAATACTGCGCTCCACAAAAAACAATTCTCACAATGTACATAAAGCGTTACATTTCATCAGCGGTTTGCAAACAGTTCAGAAGTATTGACATTTATTCTAAATGTTCGTCAAAAAAGAATCGCCTGCTGAAACCTCCTTACATTCACGAACTATCAGTCATACACACGTGTTTCTTTACGATGTGTCATAAAACATAACTCACTGAAAAATATTATTTATTATAGTTAAGTAAAAAAAGCGAGAGTAAATTTTTTTAAAAAAAGTAAAAGGCTACATGAGGGTGATCCACATGGTAACAACTACCCTTTAATTCCATAGGAAGGAAATTGGAAAGGGGGGATACATATGGGGTAAAGGAAGGTAGCCAAGGGTTAACTAGGGCCCCCCTGGAATGTATATTGTATGAAATTCACTGCAGGAAATATTTTTTATCTTCTTCAAACGTGGTACACACATAAAATCCGTCTTCAGGTGCTATGAATGCAATTAACTCGGTAATAAATAAATTCTATAGAAAATATTATTGATAAAAAGACAATAATTCAAATGTTTCGATTTTTCTGTAAAGCCCCTCATGTAAAGACACTCTTGCCTTGACATATGGAAAAGTTTGACTAATGTTGTACATTGAAAAACGAGAAATACATATTCAACAAATCATTGAATCTGTTTAGCTAATTTTTGGTTTATCGATTTTAACGGGCCGACAAATAATTTAGACACACACACACACACACACACACACACACACACACACACACACACACACACACACACACACACATACACATACACATACACACACACATACACATACACATACACATACACTTACACTTACACATACACATACACATACACATACACATACACATACACATACACATACACATACACATACACACACATACACATACACACACACACACACACACACACAAACACACATACACACATACATACACACACACACACCAATACACACATACATACGCACACACACACACACACATATATATATATATATATATACAACGTCTTAGGACTATTTATTAGTATAGCTTTAAATACAGTTGACGTTAAAGTTTTTGATTGGTGCTTTTTCGGCCAGTTTCGTGACTGGTTCTATTGTATCATGGTACTATTGTATCATGGTTCTGATTGACGATATCGTTTTAACTTCCCACTAAACTTGACTTGAAATTCAGCGAACGATATAGTCGATAAAAAAGGATAAAAATATAACAATTCATTTGAGTAAGTTCAGCCTTTATTAAACTCACAGGTTCAAACGTTACAATACTTCAGGGATTTATAAAAATTGAATTCCTGTTAAATGATGTGATGTATTGCATGCAGGCTATTGCACGGATAAACTATTTATTTATTCCATTAAAAGACCATATATCATATAATGACTTCAATTTTACCAGCAGTTTTAAATATCAGAACGAATTTTGACCGGTCGTCGTCCATTACGTTCAGGAAGCTGATGATATCATTCATCTACTTTGTTTATTTAATTCTCAATACTTTCCACTCAATCAAACAGATTTATAAATTTCCTTACACCTAACATGGTAATGAGATACGCACAAGACAAAATTTGATACACTTCGCCGCATATAAATAGATTGAGAGAAAGTGTTTTAATTTATTATGAAGTGAAGGGAAGGATATTGAAGTATATAACATCAAGATAAATCTTTCAGTAGGACATAGCCTGAAAAGGTTATATATATATATATATATATATATATATATATATATATATATATAAACGTGTTGTTAAATTAGAATTTTATGATATATTCTTAAAAAATTTAAAGTAGTCTGATAATGGGGGTTAAACATATTTTGAAGTACATTTAAATATTTCTTTATTGTCTCAAATTTGTATTTTGATACGCAAACAAAGCCACGTTGCACGTAAACTATATGAAAATTATTTTCTCATCTCTAAGGGAAAACTTTACTGATACATTCATATTTTCTTAAATGACTCATAGGTAGATTAGTTTCTTAGTCTTTTGCATTTCATAATTCTTGAAGCTTTAATTTTGCGATTTGAATGACGCTTCTTAAAATATTTAATTTCCTCGTTAATTAATTAAATTTTGTTTTATAATTCGTTTTTGTATGATGTGACCAAAAAATTTAATAGGTGATAACAGGGAAGAAACCATCACTAAAAATACCATTACATTGCACTTAAATATTAGCCATTTAACCAAATGGATGGATTAATTAATCGGAGGACGACATTTATGGGAGATTTTTGTCTTGATAAATCGACAGATCTACAATTGAAGTGTTGTGACTACCACGTGACATTTAACGAGAGGTCCAGTGCTACAGTCTACAAAAGCAAACCTTTTGTTTGCACGTTGAATAATGGAGGAAGCTAAACTGTGAAAAAACTGAAGGTTGTTCTATCTGGTACGTCGTGGGATTATTAATTTGTGTGACGATTTATCGCGTTCGTGTTCTATTCCTGTACAAAAAATTTAAGTTATTGGCGATATGTTGTATAATTTGACTTATGCACACTATATATTATTCAAAACGTTGGTATCCGCAACTACAGGTACATACTAAGTCTATATTGTGAATTAAATAGACGAACTTCAAAACAGCAATATTAGTGAAAAATCTTCCTATGTATTTATATCACCGCGTTTCCTAGATCCTGGGTATACTTCTTAAAAATTAGACGCTTCGATTTATTAGAAACATTACTATTTTTTATTTCTATCACTTACGGGTGCGACAGTTTACAGTACATAATACATGAAATATTTTATTTTTCGGTTTTACTGACAGATGGTGTTTTGTTCTGAAAATAAAAAGTCTAGTACTATATTTTTTTAAAGTAAAGCTATTATTAGATATATGATCACTGTCAGATAAACGTTTTTCTTGTTAAATCTCTGAGTGGCCTTACGTTATGTCGCGAACCGCGCGGGATTGAAATTCCGCCGCGACGAGGCTGAGCAATCAGACGTAACTCACGAAATTGCATTAGTAATTCGCCTTTCCAGAATTTTTACGCCATATGGAAGTGACGGGGGGACGGACATAAACTTTGTACCTCACAAAGCCGCAGAGGGGGAATTTGACGCATAAGTGTGCCAGTTTCTCGCTGATCTAGCATGTACGTCTCCTCGTTGTAGCTGTAGTAATATTAAATCATGTTCGGTTGAAATAAGTATCTTCCATACCTTATCCAAACTCTTAGAAAAACTTCTGTTACCAAAACTAAAGACCCAATTATCGCACTTAATCCGTAACATCCATTCCCATTGGAACAGTCGGCCAGCTGCCTCCTATACTGGTCGAGGGACGGAGAAGATAATGCTGCGTCCCCACAGAATCCCCTCTCCCGGTATCGGAAGGGCGTGGGACAAGTACCCAATGCCCGATCTACCTTATGCAGGTTTTCTAGGGTTTGTCCTGCATTACTTTTAGGTGAATGCCGGTTAGGATCCTTAAAATATAGCCCGGGGGCCCTAGTTAACCCTTGGCTACCTTCCTCTACCCTTCCGCATCCCCCCTTTCAAATCCCTTCCTATGCTGTTAAATGGGAGTTGATACCATGTAGATTACCCTCATGTAGCCTGTTACCCTAAAAAAATAGTGTACCAGTCAACTCAAGATGATGATAATTTATAATGATTATTAAAATAAAATTCTATAAGTTAGGAGTAAGTCTTGACTAAATATTTAGTTTATATGGCTTCTAAAATAACGTAATAGAAAACAATTATCAGCAGCAATAATATTAAAGTTGTGTGTGACAACAATGATTTCAATGCAACTAATATTCTTACATACATGAAACTAAAATTAAGAGGAATTTCTTTTCTTATAGTTTTATCAGCTCAAAAACATCGACTTTTACTTAAATTTCTTGTTTCCTGGAATAACGTTTTTCGATACTTTTATGAAAGTACGTAAAGTAATATTGAAGAGAAATAGCGAGTTTTGTGTTTCTATTTACCTCAAATTTAACTTAAAATGCATATACAAGAATTTTGCTTCTTTCGTAACGACTTCCTTGACAATGCGGTCAAGTGTCGTCCTGATGATAATTCTTTCATCATAGGATCAGGTTCTGCATGTAATGCGTGTGATACAACATTGGAACTAAAGATTTATTTTTAAATTGAATTTTCCCGAAAATTACTTTCACCCCGAGTAATAAATTACAGTATTTTTATATTTATAAGAGGATTTAATTACGTTTAATTTTCATTATTCCACAAAGATCACGTGTAATCAAGGAAAATATTTTGCTAACTAGGCAAATCGACACTTTATATTTTGATTATATAGCTCATTTAACGGTATTCTCCAATATACTACAAAAAAAACTTTCTATTTTGAGATTCATGAAAATTATTCTGATTATGTATGAACAGAGCATTTTGGTTACTTTAAATGTCAGAATCAAATAGCTTTAATTTGTCTGTATGTAACTGATATCGAACAGAATTTAGTATTAACATTTTTCTCTTATCATCCTGCTTAATAACATAGTCATATTTTCAAATGAAATTTGTAATGATTTCAACGTGAACAGTTGTCTGGCATAAGATTAATTATTGGCAACGTGAACCGTAGTACCCTAATATAAGTTGTTGTGTATTATATTTCCGCATGTTATAGATTTTTGAATTTATAGACTTTTAAAAGTTGGACGTTTCCGTGTCAGATACAGGGATCTGTATATGGGAAAGTTTTTCTCGTCGACTTTTTACAGTCCAAATTCTCCTCCATAAAAGAACATACCTTCGTGTCTTTATTATCCACTGATGTAGAAAACAAATTTTACGGTCGGAAAAAACAAATTAAACGTCAACTTTTATTTGTGCTTTTCATGACTGAAATGTAATTTTAACTTATGAAATTTTTTTTGTTTCTTTTAATATCTATTTCCAATGCGGCCTTCACAAAAATCTTTATTATGCAGTTCCTGTGAGTGACTGGTACTAAAACGTTCGGAGTAATTGACGCAGTATGTAGGCTAACAATACAGACTAAGGCTTCCTCCATTTACCTTTGCTACCTTAATTACATTTGAATTCAAAGGCAACATCAAATCGTTACAAACTCGAATGAGAGAAAATAAAACTAGAAGATATTCTTTCCCCCATGTTTTACCTTCATTAAATGAGCAGATTTACTTCTAAACACGTGCATATATTATACTATCTAGTTGTTTCAGCCCTATCTTTTATACTACAGTTGGTATCTACATATTTTCAAATTATGACGTTAATTATAGCCGTATGTTACTGAGTTGATGCCACTTTACGTCTAATAGCTTAAATTTCTATTCTTTTACCTGAATGAGAAACTCAATGGAGTTTTACGGAATCCTACAGACAAACTTTTCAGGTCCCTGTGAAAGATGAATTAGAACTACGTGACGTCTTTCGTGGAGGATTGAGAAAGAGAAACTAAAAATGTAGGTTGAAGTCTATTTTGCGGTGACACATGAGGCGGATGCGAATAAAATCTTTCCCTGCGAGTTCGCGAAAACAAGGTTCGGAATTTAGTGCGCTCTTGAGGGCAGGAACAGCCTTTACGACGATCAGGTCCAACAAACTAATAAATTACAGCGGCACTGTCACAGAAGACGCGTCCTGGGGCTTAGACGAGCACATTAACGTCGGGCAACGCCAGATATGAAGGTAATGGCATTTGTAGTGACAGTTTGCAACAATATATTGACTAAAAATAGTTCCTTAATAATTTTCCAACTCTTCCCTCGTTATCTGATTTGTGAGTCAGAAGCAATTAAGGTTATATTAATGTGTGATGACATCATCCTACGTCACTGAGTTGCGATCAAACTAGTCTCACCTTTTCCATTACCTCGGCACGTTGATCAGTATTACTGGATATGATATATAATTGTGATCATGTACATTTGCTACAGCCGCCGCAGTCTTAAACTTCAAAGTAATAATTCATAAATTATAAATATTCATCTATATATATTGTGGTTACCGCCAATGTAATGAAAGGATTTTATAAATTATTTAACATTAGTATTGTCAGCGTAATATTGCGGCCCAGGTACTCTAGGCAACAGTCAGCGTTGTGTAAGAATATGGTTTTTTTAGACGGTGTTATTGTCAGCAAAGTTTAATGTTGAAAGCGGTGAAGGAAAACCCAAGCAGTCAGCGATAGGAACTGAAGCAGTGAAGGTCGGTCTGAGTCTTTTGTAAGTAGCAGTCAGATTTGTGAAGACTGTTTCGCATAATAGCTTCAAAACCAACCCTTACTATACTATTAAAGGGGACTTGCCACCATGTTTATTACCCTCATTTAGCCTGCTACTCTAAAAAAGTTAATAAGTCTGCAGTAATAGTCGAATGCAAAGACGGTTATTAAAATTATCAGAATGAGAAATTGAACGAGTTACGTGTGAATTGTAAAGAACGTATTAGTGGATGTTATTGAATTGATATTGGTAAGGAGTTGAATTGAAACGTTATTGGAAAGAGTAATTAAATTTTCCCTGCTGTCAACAAATATTACTGTTCGCGGAAATGTTGGGAATCGACTGTTAATCGTCTGTTGTGGTAGGCATTCAAGTATATACTGAAGTAGGTTGTGTGAAAAGTGAAATGCCATGGCCTGCTAATTAAAATCTTTTAAATTATTAGTGAAGTGAATAAGTAGTGTTACGAGATATTCTCTGATATTTGGTATGTACGAAATTTTTATTGTAAACTTAGTATAAAATTTCTCCTGATTTCCAATTTTTTCAGATTTCTATAGATTTTTCTTATATCAATAATACTCGTGTAAATTTAATTAAATATTTGGTTTCTATTTAATTTGGTTATTACACGTAGGCTTCCTATTACTGTTTGAAGCTTAATTTCCTCAAAATTCGATTTTATCCTTAAATTGTTTACTACAATATATATCATCAACTAGTTGAAAATTTGGAAATTTTTTCTTTTTACCACAGGGGCAGACCCTATGTCCCTTTGTACAGGATTACAACTCAGTTATTTATACATCGATAAATGCAGAACCACACATTACAAATCAGAGAACCGAATAAATGAACACCACACACACAGCATAAAACACAGAAGCCACTTTGTGAATGTTTAACGACTAGGAACTAGGCCTTCCGTAGAAACCCGAGCTTACCCGACCGAAAACTCAAATGTACGTGAAATACAGACGAACCGAGTAATGCAGTATAGAAACGGATCTTCATACAAACTCCTTTAAGCCGTAACTATATTACTCTACGTTTTGCACAATCGATATATTTTTAAAGTCGGGAATATATTTACAGAAGTATTTAGTTTTACCTTCTACTTTGAAGCTCGTTTATCGCATCGCCAATCCTGTCGCTAGAATCTGAAAAAGAAATTTTTAAAAGAAATCAATTAAAATGATTTATTAATACATAAAAATACATTTTCCATATTTTTTCAGATTACACGACCTGTTAATACCGCAATAAACTTACACTAGACAAACCACGGATACATTTAAAAATGTTTTCCAATAGACTTTACATATAGATTAACAAAGGATATATTTATTATCGTTAAATGGTCTTGAAGTAGACATTAAAATATACGTTTTAAATTTTTGGTTTGATCTGTTATATTAATAATACAATTAAATAATTATTAATATATAATAAATATATATAATAAAATCAATATTATAATTAATATATAATTAAATGACAATTAGTAAACCGCATAGATAACAATTAATAGTAATATCCAGTCATCATGAAAAGTGAAGAAGGAATATGCTTTCTATTTAAGTTCCTTGTACGACAAAATATAATAAATTTATCTGTTATGTTCCCTTTTAACGTCATGTTACATCATAGGAAATTAATAAATCCATTTTATTTATTACTTTACCGCTATTGTTGAATTATTCTTTCTTTGAGTTCTCTGATATCTCAGTACAGAATTTATCGAAAACCTTCATTACTTATTATAAATATCTATTACGTTATTGAAATACTGAGGGATTATTTAACTAGACTAAAATAAATATTGCGTGTTTGCGAATGTAAATAGGTACGACATTTAAGTGCTATCGTAATGCGTGAATGAGGTAGTGCGAAGTGTTTTATGTTTGCATTTCACTGAAATATTCGCGCCGGGAGACTAATAATATTCAAATAAGGTGAAATGTGTCGAGCTCATGTGTGGTTATATGTATAATAACAATAAATAGACCTGCATGAATTTAGTCACGTCAGTAAGTTTTTCTAAATTTTTTCCCCCTATTTTAATTGCTTTACATTTACTCCGAGGAATATTTACCGGAATGTTTTAAAAGACAAACAACAGAACAGAGAAAGAAACGGCTCTGGTTCGTCAATATTTCATTTTCTGTAGAAGTTATCCAAACAATCGGATAGAGATTAATCCTCACTCGCGAAGCTTGCACGAAAAAGTTGAGCCATAAAGTAAATACAACATGAAACCACAAGAAACTGGGGAACAGAAATATTTTTCGAAGCTTTTGATCTGCTTGTTCGACAATACAAAAAGTATGCACAACAGAAAACCGCGTTAATAATGCTGTTCAATAAATTAAATTATTCATAGTCCAAAAGTGAAATCATAAGTTAAGTATTAAAATATTAATAATAGATTTACGGCTTTTTTAAAAATTAAAATGGAATAAAAAAGTGGAAATTTTCAAATTTCTGAAAGATATGTATATCTTTTAGAAATTTGAAAATTTGTATGTATATATATTATATTATATGTATATATTATATTATATGTATATATTATATTTGAATATATATTATATATAATATATATATGTATATTATATATATATGTATAATATATATATATATATATATTATATTATATTATATAAAAAATATATTTGTATAATTTAATTCTTGACTTGTGATTTCACTTTTGGACTATGAATCATTTAATTAATAGAACAGCATTGTTAACGCGGTTCAGAAGTAAATAAAATAAAATTAGTGCATTTCTTTCAGGAATTTAAAACTTCCATTTTATTTAATTTCAATTTTTAATAAAGTCGGAAAGCTATTTTGTTAAGAGCTTCAGAAGTAAATATATGGTGCATATATATGTTTATATGCACTATTTATATTTAATTTACTTCTGAAGCTCTACTATTTAATTTACAGGACACTAATATAGATATAAAATACTTAAAAGAGAAGAACGTTTTTAATTATAACGTTCTACTCTTTCGGCACAAAAGGAAAACGGAATTGGTTAGACAGAGTGCACAACATTACTTTCAAACGAAAAGATATTTACATGGAAATGTTTGCTTGGAAGAAAGTTAAATATTGAAACTTATAAAGTGACGTTTTCATATCTCTATAAAAGCTGTTAGAAAATGAAAATATTAACAATAATTTACCGGAGCCACTGAGAGGAAACTTCTGAAGGAAACGAAGAATCATGGTAGTGAAGCTCCATGTGCGTCACTCAGGATTAGTAAATACGGCGACGTAGAGAGGAAACAAAGAGCCCCGCTGCGCTATACATAAAATTATTTAAGATTTATGTTTATCTCAGAAAATTGACAAGGTAATGTTAAACGAAAATTGTGTGAACATAGATTTATATTTTAAACTCACGGAAAAAAAATTACAATATGTTTTTATTGGATGGAAGTTTTTACAGGCGTTACCGTTGGTGAAAGTAGATTCAGATTTTAAATATAAGAATTGAGAATATCTATGTGACGTCTAGTTCAATGAGTTTTTATATATGTATAACCTTAGTGTCCCCGTAGTGGTTTGTCCCACGCCGTACGGTTGCATAACTAAACTGTAACTGGGGACTCGGTAATTAGGCCTGCAATGGGATCTGCGGGACAGCTGCTGGGGGATCTTAATTACTCGCAGCACTTGGTTCACGCAGGCTGTAGACCATCGTACGTGTTTACTCTAGGCCTACGTATCAGGTCAACTGTTTAATAACTACTATCTATGATTAGATAATTTGGACGTTATCGTTGATTAAGTTAATAACAATGGAAGTAGTCGACTGTAAACAATATTTTCGCCTTTTCTGAAAATAATAGATCTTAATAATAATATTTTATGGATTAATTCCTGTATTGCTTCTACTGAAACAGATTCAGTACCACTCAGGTGAATATTTTAATACGTATTTAAAATTTGAAACCAATTTATGTACCATTTTATATTCAAGTATTTTATATTCATAAAATTAATTTTTTTATAGCCTCAAACCCAATTAAAAGTTTAATATAACACAAACAGGTAAACAGAACCATTTACGAACAAAAAATGTCTTAAGTGACGATTGACGTATATCAAACCTCCTCCTATAATAAAATCTATAGCAAAGAAATAATTTATTTGACAAAATTTGTAATTTAATTTCTTTGGAAGGTGGCACTGCAAGAACAAGAGTTAGAAAAATTTTATTTATTCGTTTATAAACTAATTTTAGCGTTACCCAGAAAGTATTTTTTCTACCGGGGTGCTTATTTAATGTTAGTTTCATTTACTCTGATAAAATTGAGTTCTTGTTTTAGATGAATTCTTAATTTGTTTACCTGATGTTTATTTCTCGAGGTACTTTTTTTTATATTTTAAACCAGTTTTGATTTTTGTCAAAGACACCACAGGAAGTGACATCAATCGTAGGTAGAGAATTTAAATATTCAATAAAAATGGGGGTTCTAATTTTTTTATGTCCGAATTCCCCCACTCGTAGGCGGTAAAGAACCGTGACGAAAATTACTCAATATTACTAACACGTTGGGATGTATTCCACATATTTTGTTCTTCACATAAATCAGCCATATTGATATATAACACTTCACACCTATTTCTTCTGCCTATTGGTCTACTGTCCCGATAAGCGTCTATAGGCATTATTTATATATTTTTTTAAATGTCTGATGCAGAGCTATGAAGAGAAATTGCGAAAACCGTAGTGTCTTTTTAGATTCAATTCAAATACTTCAGACGTAAACAAAGGGACAGTTCTTCTTTCTAGTTTTTCTTTTCTATATAGATTCTTGTGTAAAATCACACAATATGAATAGACATGCATTTATATCAGATCGTTATTAATAGCTTTATAAACTGGTTGAAGATACGGGATTTGGTTTATTTTCCCAGTCCAAGCACGTTTATTTTTATTCAACCAAGTCCATTTAAATGTTGATATGCAACCCGCATTACGCCCTGACGGATTATTTCTGAATTAATTAATTGAAAATCATTTCTAAAGAGAATCTATAGGTAAATACGGATCAGAATGATGTCAAAGTGATTGTGACACAGAAAGAGGTGTATTCTGGAACAAAAGCTGGCAGATCGATGTGGTTGGAAAAGATCTGTTAGCATTAGCTACCAGAGTTCAGAGTCAACAGGGGCTTCCGAGCCACTTAGCACGACCTCCGATATCGTGAAAACAGGAGAGCTGGTGGTAGCGATAGCGAGCCACGTCATTAGACACATATTCGAAAATTCCTCTGCCCTAACTAAAAACTGGGTTCTATGCATAAAGATCGTATCTACCCACGTTCAGAAAAAACCCAGATAAATGGAATATCTCAGTTTTTCTCGCTTCTAACTGAGACTAATTTAAGTTCTACTTTTAAATGACTATTCCAACTTAAAATTACGTTAATAATGTGAAATTAAAATATTGTATAGGAAGAATAAAATCGGAATACGGAATCCAATTAAGTAGGTTTATTTAATAATTAATAAATCGTATTTTTGTACTTCAAATATAAATATATGTGAAATTGTCGAAATGGTTAAAAAAATTGTTATGGAAAGAAAAGAGAGAGAGGGAAGTGCCTTACCTGAAATTGAGCCTCGGTTTTGTTATTCATAACAGACGGCACATTGGATGTGTTTTCTTCTTTAGGAAGAAGCCCAACGCCTCCGAAAATTTGATGAGCTTCGTCCTGCCCGGAATCACAACGCCGAGCTTCAATTCCAGATAAGCAATCACCTTTCGCTCTTTCCTTTCCATACCAATTACATATATATATATATATATATATATATATATATATATATGCGCAAACATTTGACCTTTTTTAGGAAGAACTTTTATTTTAAAATCACTTTTTTATGCGTATATAATAGCCAACAATCTCAAAAAATATATTTCTTCACGAACCATCCGGGATTTATTTTTTCATTAGCATTGTAAATCCCAGTCTGTATATTTAATAACAATAATGTATTTTTGTATGCGGAGTAATAAGGTTTTCTGGTACATTCTAATATGCATCCTAGGATAACTCAAGTCCTCAGCTATGCAATTTACTCGGTGTATAGATCGCCCCGCTCTTTGTGGTCAGTTCAGATCGTTGCGGCGTAATGAGTGGACGCGCTAACAGATCTGTGACACGCTGGTATCGTCGTTTTATTTCGGAAAAGATGGTCTGTAAAATAAAGTGAAATCAGGCCGTATATATAAATTCAGGGTGTGATTAAGTGACAGTGAAATTTAGAATGAAAAAATTCTTTATAAATATTTGCGTATCACTAGTAGTTAATTATTCGTCGATAAAACTGTACAACATGAAGAGTAATGGGCAATAAAACACGATGCCGAAATAAATATTGAAGAGATCTCAATGAGTTTGTGTTGTTGAAGATATTACTGGAGCGTTGGTAAGTCAATACGAGAATTACGTCACATTCCGCAAAAATAAGTTGCACATCGAAAAGAAATAATTACCAAGGAAAGACTTGAGTATATAAAAAGTTACGGAAAGAAAAGGACAAATTTATAACAAGTGACAATACCGTTCAAATTGTTTTTTGCAAGTAACTACGGCGTCAGAAGAATTGAAGTTAATGTGAAACATGCAAAACAAATAATTTTAAAAAAGAAATTTCAATATCAGATGATCTGCTGAAATATTAGTGAAATCAGTATTGACTTCAAATGAAGTTACATCTACGTATGTAACGTTTGTTTTTCAAGTTAAATTAAATTCGTATTGTCTATCTGACACTAACGTTCATCCCAATATTATTTGCGCGGAGGTAGCTGCAAAAACGAAAGGGGACTTAAATGTTATCAAGAAAAAAAACTGTTTTAACCCATTTTTAAACTTTAGTTATAAACTAGAAGATATTGACGAGAATCTCTCTTAGTGGTCGGTCGGGGATGGTTTTTTGGGGGAATATTTTCCTGCCGTAACTCTTCCTTGTGTCAGGTCTCCTCCTACTCCCTCGCTCTGGGCGTTGGAGATAAGCTGCAAAAGTCCTTTCATCATATCCTGAAACTCAACTAAAAAACTAATAGTTTGAACTAAAAGAAAAATTAAGTAAATATCCGCAATACCACTTTTTTGTCAGATAATTTGGGAATATCAACAAGACATTTCCTAGGTACGTAAAATTAATAATATTCAGGGTATTATTAAGATATCATATTTTAAGAAACTTTGAAATTTTAGTTTAATGCAGACAATACTCGCCCTAGTTTGTATATTGTGATACGAATTTATCAAATAATTAATAATATCCATAAATTGTTCTCTTTAATCAATCCACTCGTTTGACAATTACCAGGTTTAATTAAAATTATATATTTAAACACAACTTTATTAAAATGTTCAATTTCACGGTATATTAATAACATAATATTTGCTTGTTAAATATGTATAGATATCGAGAACAACATTGGAAAATGGATATTATATTGGTTCGATTTAGCATTCCGCTACGTCACTTAATTTATCAGTAGCTGGCAAAAAGATTATCTAGTTTTATGAGCTGATATATGTTGCGAAAACGAATCTATTGTATCGATAATGTTTTATAGAACTGAAATATTATTTTATTTCTGTTTTGATGTCGCTTTTTAAAAATTTCTCATTACATTGATGTTAAAAAAAATGATAATTTTGTGATTCATAACCAAAAGACTGACTTTGCTTGAAAATGAATCTTAATTGTGAACACGGGAACCAAGCTAGACTGTCGTTATTTGTGTGGAGTGAAGTAATAAAGGAGGTGGAAGTTGAAAATAGAATATTACATAGTATAATTGTCTTGAATGATTTAAAGCACGTGTAATAGTAAACAAGTGTGGTTTATCCTAAAATAAGTTTTTTTTGGATTTTTTTGTAGGTGTAGACAGGCTATGTATAGGGCAATCCACATAGTGGCAACTCCCCTCTTATAGCATAGGAAAAGGAGTGAATGGGGGGATGCAAAAAGGTATAGGATGGTAGCCAAGGGTTAACTAGGGTTCCCGGGCTATGGTTTAAGGATCCTACCCGGCAATTTGCCTAAAAGTGATGCAGAAAAAACCCTAGAAAACTTACATAGGGCATTTGGTATTAGTCCCACGTCCTTACGGTGGCGGGAGAGAAGTTTGCTGTGGGGTCCCAGCTTTACCCTCGCCGTACCTTGACCAGTTTAGAAGGCAGCTGTCCGATTATTCCAATAGGAAATGTGGACAACTCTTACCGTATGCCCAAGGTCTGTGACCCTGGAACATACACCTTTCAGAACAGGCCTGTGGGAATCTTAGTTCAAAAAACCAGAGAGATGTGAAGGCATCCGCAAAGGTAGCCTCCTCCAGAGCTCTCTGGAAAGGTTCACTTGCGAAAGAATGCTCTCACCGACTTCTTGTTAATGTATTTATTTGATACTTGTTATATATCAAACCAAATAAGTTCTCTTCATATCTTGATTTTCTCAGATATTTAAACCACAGGAGCTTTCGGCCTTCGTTTTTTTATATAAAAAACGTCAGTCATACGTACATAACTTAACATACAATTAATAATTTTGTGCATTACGAAATATGTTTCATCGATCATAACTTAGTATATGTTTACGTCTATCACTGTATCTGATTAGTCAATTTCTCGTACTTCAAACTTATCACTCATTATAATATTTTTTAGTACATATAATTTATATTATATTACTAGCTGGGTGCCCGGCGTTGCCCGAGATGTCATTTATCTATAACCCCCGATATGACTCCAATTTCGGCAGCTTTTGCGCAATTTTTATGTAACGCTACTCGAACCCTAATCATTATAATTAACTCTGAAAAATATTTCTTCAACGCAAATATCAGCCGTGTTTGCATGTTCCAAAATTTGCACCCCGCTACCCCTGCATCTGAGGGGTAAATGCCAATTTGAATGTCGTAACTAAACACAGTGACTTCCATAACCTTTGATTTGACTCCAATCTTGGTTGTATTCGAGTTATTTTACTGTAAAACATCTCCACCACAAACCCGAAGCGTGTCCTTTTCACAGGGCGTAGGGGATGAAAATTGTATTCAGATAACATTGGTAGAAACACTATCAATATCTTTGACCCCTAAAAATATTTATCCGACTCAAATATCGGCTGTTTTAGTATGTTTAAATATTTCCACCCCCGCTTCTGGGGATGGAAGACGCGTCTCACCCCGACAGTGTTTGTTTCCTGGTTGCAAAGAACACGTGTACGAAATTTGGTGAAAATTGCTCGACTGGTGTAGATTTGTATTTTATTTAGAAAACGTTTGTATGGTAAATAGAAAAGGGCTGTTTTTAGGGTTTTCCCGGAAATTATTCGATTTTTTCTCGCCTTTTAAACCTTCCCTAGACCTCCACGAACATTTCAAGACTAAGATAAGATAAATCCGTTCCGCCGTTCTCGAGTTTTAGTGAGACTAACGAACAGCAATTCATTTTTATATATATATATATATATAGATAGATATTACAATTTACATTAATTTTTATTTCTTAAAAGTTATTTTAAGGCCTACGTAATATTGAAAATATCACATTTTCTGACCACTGATTTTAATTTTCACAAGTGTACTGCTACCATTATCCAATTATTTTTATAAGAATATATAACCAAAAAAGTTTTGTCACTTTACGGCGTTTGTTTAAAAAATATTTATTTTATTTATTCAAATATTTGGTAGGTAATTAAATAAAAATTCAGTACGTACTTAACGTAATCTAACGGAAGTAAACTCGCTAGCAAGGTATTATTCGTATCGAATACGTTGGTAAATCATGAATTTGTTGCTTAGATCCCGGGGGAATCTCTGAAAGCCAATTCCGTCACGTGTCACGGCGTTAACTCAGCCAAACTCCAAGACAACTTCTCTTACCGTTCCCACAATGACAAGGCTCGGCTAATCCTGGACATGTTCCAATTCCTTCCAGATGTTACCAGAAAATTCCCTCGGCAATATCCCGCAGCGTGACTCGCCATACCACCCATGTTTACTCGTGTTAAATGAAATATACGTAAAGAAAACCTATATATCGAATTAAGTAAATTAATGGTTATTAATATGAAATATTAGTGAAATTATACTAGTCATTGTTAAAGACACTAACGTAAATTTGTTGCGCATTTATCACGATAGATATTTTATCGGGAAACTTCTTTCAATATTCTGTGACTTATAATTATATATATATATATATATATATATATATATATATATACTGAAGATTTTTTTAAAGTTATATGTATATATACATCGTTGTTTCACGTATTTAATTTGGGTGACTATTATCTTTACAACTGAATTCTACCGAAACAAATCAGATGTAAATAATTCCAACCATTACACAAATATTTTTACTTTATGTTAATAATTTAATGTAGCAACTATGAATTTATAAATATAAATGTTTTAATTCTAACTTTAAGTATTAAGTATTAATTCGAATAAATAAATTCTATTTGTTGACTTTACTAATCGATTTGCGTTGTAGTCGTCTCCGTTCATCTTAGAACATAAGGGAAAAGAAATGATAAAGTAATAGAAATTATAGAACTTCATTTTACTAATAAAAGGAAAAATCGTTCGTCAGATTGTTTTTGTAAAGTGAACTGAATTTCAGTATAAGAAGTTACAATCAGGTTTTGGAACAATCATAATTATTCTCAGATTTATAGTTCGGAAATTTACTTAAAATTACTTAAACCCTTTTTGTATAATATCCTTATTAAATTTGTTCACGATTTTATTGTGCTAATTTGTAGTTTTAAGTAGACAGACATTAATTAAGATTACTCCAACTTGAAATTTCCAGATGAATGAAACGCTAAAAAAATCACTCAATTCCAAACAATGTACAGACAAAATAATTATTTAATTTATATAGATAAATAAAATTGTTATTTTGCCTCTACATATTCTCAGAAAAGATCGGAGTTTTTGTTACTTGATATTGGGGAAAAAATGAAATAAAATAATTGTGTCTTTAACTGTACATATTCGAAAAATCGAGCGTATCTACTTTAAATAAAATACTTTTTTCTATAGAACATATGAGTAGAAAAAAGTCGCATTAATAAATTCAATTATTATCTGACGAGCAGACGTATTTTCCCGTGATATGTTAAAAGTAAAGGTAATTTTCTACAAAAAACAACGAACTGGAAATTGGTTATTATTTTTCGATGTCAATTCATCTTTATGACTG
The DNA here is from genome assembly GCA_037074705.1 of Zhengitettix transpicula. Taxonomy (NCBI): domain Eukaryota; kingdom Metazoa; phylum Arthropoda; class Insecta; order Orthoptera; family Tetrigidae; genus Zhengitettix; species Zhengitettix transpicula. Next base: position 29,389,252 of record CM073596.1, read on the forward strand.
ACCTTTTCGTTGCAACCTTCGCCTACATCATAATTTATATTTCAGTCACAACAGTTAGCAACCGAATACAGGCGCGCGGTTGAATAGGAGCAAATGCTTCATTCATGACATTCCATGTAAAAGGGGTTTTCATATGTTGCGCGTTTGTGTAAACGACTAAAATGCGCTCTGGCCATTTTAATTTCCAATTGTAGCAGATAAAGAAATGGTATTATCGACAGTTATTGCCTTCCATTGTTTGGAGTTTCAATTCTGGCAACTGCGAGTTAAAATAACCATGAACTAATCATCAGTAGCGATGGAATGCAATCCTAGAACGGGAATTCTGAAAAATGTATGAAGTTGGTAAGGAAACTCCGTTTAACTTCCATTCAATACTTTAAAGGTAATCAGTCTACTTTCGTACTATGATAGGTTCAGTCAGTAATACAAGATTGCTTATTTAAGTTGATTATGAAAATAGGACCAAAAAATATTAATATTTATAGTATAATTCAAGAAGTAAATTATTTCCTAAAAATAAGTTTAATTTAAATCTTAAAATGAAATATCAATAAATCATAATTAATTTTACTTTTAATAATACACGAAGTATTTCATATGTTTGGCTCATGATAATTTGGGAACATAAATATTAAATACTGATAAAATTAATATATTTTTAATATCCAGTGTTTTCAATTTAATAGTTAAGGAATAAATTAATTTCCATACTGTAATTTATTTAATGATACTATCATTTTGTTTTGTTTCCGAAATTGTGATAAAATTTGTCGAAAATAATATCACCAGATCATTCAGCTTCTTTGTGTTGGACAAGAAGTTTCAAATATTTAACAAAATAACTTTGATATGGAATTTCTTTTTCTCCCGCCAGTTAAAAAATATTTCCATATAATAAATTACTGTATAAAAAATTTCGTAATTGATATGAAAAAAATTAAATTTGAAAACAGCGTAAAGAGTGTACATTTTAATTTTTTTTAATGACTTAGTTTTTTAAAGAAGGAAAACACGATATGTTTATTTACGTATTTTTACTGGTTATTCGCACGTATATAAATTCGTTTTCAGAGCACTGAAATTTGATTATTTGAAAATACTGAAAAATAGTATATTCCTCATTTAAATATGTATTTACAAATAATTAAATGTAGCACATTATTAATGAATAATTTGTAACGTTGTTTGGAAACAATTTCCGCTTGTATGTCAGTCAATTCAGGTAGCGATATTTTAACTGTATGTAAATTAATGAAAACAGTTGCAATGTTAGTGCGAAACAGATCCATCTACCGGTGCCAGAAAATATATTTAAGAATATGTTTTGAACTTTTATTTGAGTCAATGGCTTGTATATAGGAATATCAATTTTTGTGCTAGGTACTATTTCTACAAGATTTTCGGATGAATTCGAGTATATTTAAAATTAAATTAGTTTTTATTTTTATTATTACGTGAAATGTGAATGCAGTACACTGCACAGTAGATTTGATGGTGGCCCAGTTAGGTGCGGCCTTAACTCGCCTTCAGGCGTCTGGAGCTGGACCGCGTTAGCTCTTTGACATGTCTATGTTTATACCACGCACATCATGGCAACGTTGGACTGGCCTCCCTTTCCTCAATATGCGCCACCCGCCATCGTTCGTGATTACTGCTATAGTTCCTTAAATATTGATAGATATTTCTTATAAAGTTTAAATCTACCCCGTTTCAGGCTTAATTTTTTATTAGACTTTTATGATTTCATAATACGATTTAACTTTTGATACTGTAAACGGATATTTTTAAATCTTATAAAATATCATATATATATATATATATTGTAATAATTTATATCGATAGCTTGCATCTTTTGACAATAATTTAAGATGTGAATTATGTGGCGTTTTTAAATGAAAAGAACTATTACGTGAAAACTATTAAACAAGATTTATTAACAATTTTAAAACAAGTATTCAAATCACAAAATATTTGGGATCTCAGGGTCTTGAACTGGGTTTGATAATGGCAGAATTTATATAATCAGAATCACAAAAATTACATTTTCTTTATATGGGAATCAATGCATCTGAACATAGACGACATTTGTTGCTGAAGAAATAATACCAAAGATTGAATTTAAACAATTTCAATTTTTATCAAGAAATAAAGAATGATCTGAATAATTAAAGATCTCATTTTATCGATAATTAAAGAACGATCTGACGTTTATCTTTTAAACGTGGTTTACAATGATTTTAAACTTTTCTTTCTACTTACGGCAGCCCAGGTCTCATTTTAACTTTTCGTGCACAATTTTGGGGATATCACTGATTCTAAGTACTCACAGACTCTAAATGTTCACAGACTCTAATTAGCGTAGTTTGTTAGTTGGTTTAAAATAACTTTGTCTATTCTCGATGATTTACTGCAACCTGGATTTGTAGATCTCGTGGAGTTTTGTTGAAAATGCACCTCATTGGTTTTGTCTGTTGACTGAAGACTAGTTCAGTTTCTGCATTTTTGATATAACAGCGTACTGGTTACTGGAACACTTTCTCGTTCTTTAAATTAGACCTTTCAGTCTTCACTGCTGACTGACAAAGATTGTTCAAGTTTTCGTGAATTAGAATTTTAATCTGTACATCTCGCCGTTTTCTACCCAACTGTTCGTTCTTTTACTGTGTTCTACTTGCTGTCCGCTGCCCAACTGTTCGTTCGTCTCGTAAAATTTGAGCGCGTAAAACCTTCTCGACCGATCAACAATACTTTTTTTTGCATTGCCGGTTTGTTGCGGCGTCCGCTATATCCACCAATAATGAGTCCTCTACAATTCAACTTTTCAATTAGAACAATACCTTACTTACCAATTACTACAATATATACTCGTATACATATTTTTCAATATTTTCTAAACTAATGGATTAGCTATGAAGTTTATTTTTTATATTTTTCTATAAAGTTTCATGTAACGAATAATGAGATTAAAATCACAATAGATTAATAATACTATGTGCTGTCTCTTAAACAATGATTTAACTTTAAATATAATAATTATAATGGCAATTTATATGGCGTGTTATTCCTCATTATACAATTATTTAATTTTCATAACGTTTCAAATCTTGTGTTTTAAAACTTTACGTCGGAGAATCTGTCGGAATGACTAAATAGTAAACAAGAGTAGTATTGTCACCAACAAATTTCAGGTATTATTTTGCCATTCTATGTCCAAATTAATAATTGGTAAGCTCGATATTATGGGGTCAAAACTATTTTCCCCCGGTTAGTCGGGTCTATGCAACGGTGAGATGTTTTCTGGAGGGAAAAATGCGTGAGATAGGTTAATTAAATCGACACTGGCTCAGCAATGCCAAGCCGGCAAAGCTACAATTCCAAACACGCCGCAAGCCTTAATTAATACAGTGGAAGGAGCCACACATTCCCGTGGGACCGTGATGTGATTAAAAGGTTTGTCCTGAAGGGACCGTCCTCAGCTGTGTGTTTCGCATTACAAAGGATACACTCACTGGTCACAACACTCGGAAAAGGGAAGCTATGGGCCGACGAGATGTACATGTATTTGGGTACCTTTTGTTGCTCAAACAGGAAATTAATGATGCTAGAGAGACACATGGAATCAGTTTTTCAATTATTTCGCCCACATTCCCATTGAAAGAAAACGTAGCCTAAATGTTTCAAATTGGTATAATAAATATATTTAAGAATTTAACTGGAATAATGTATTTTTGAATATAATAAAATATGCACTACATACCTCGGGAAAATAACGCATAATTTGATATGACAGATAATTAAATATTCTGAATATACCGAAGTAACCTCGGTACATAATATATTGAGGCTAAGAAGAACGTTGGTTTATCCAGTAAGATTGCAGGCAATTTAAGTTCGCCAATATTGCGCGTGACCAAAATTTAAAACGGAAATGTAAATTTCTCGATTTATAAGGAACTAGAAAGATGTGTTTTAGAATCATGTAAAAGTCATCAGCGTTATATAAGAATTTTATGACGTAAAGAATATTTCTGAATTATACAACTATACAATTAAACTGTATTTAATGATTCTGAAAGGTGTTGTATAATAGATTCTTTACCTAATTTATATTTACACATTCCACTTCTCAATTTGAAGGATTTTATGAAACCACATCGTTAAAAGCTCTATAGAAAATTAAAATAAAATGCTTCACAATTTCCAACACACTTCTTAAGTAACATTAGTTGAGCCTACAGGTTATGCAAAGTTTTTAACAGTGCGACAGTGCAAGTAGTATCTTTAGGATTAAGCAGGCGCCTGTAACAAGAACGGCGTAGTACAACAAAATTTGTCATAGTTAATTGTTAAATCTTGAGTGTTGCGTTATAAGATTATCCTTATTAGCAACGTTACATTTGACTACAAATAATATGAGGAGATATTGTCAATACATTTACACACATATATATTGCATCTAGTATTAATATATTTCGTATTAAGGAATTTCTTGGGTAAGAACGTTGATTTGTGACTTTTATATAGTTCAATAAGACGATAAATGGCGCAAAATTTAAAGAATGAAACGTGTATTACAAATGAATGGGCCAGCCAAAAGGTAAAAAAAAAAATTAATAAAATAAAAATTAGCGCATTTCAATAAAATGAAAAGTTTAACTACGTATCGTTCCTCCTTTTTGTAAACTCTTCAGGTACTTCTATAAAACAATTTATAAGTCTCTATACGCAAATTTTTTATAAACAATTATTTAAATATTATAATTTTATATAAATAAATAAATAATTGCTGTGTGAAATGATTGGAAATCCAAAATCAATCTGAGTAGACAGTCCTAATCCATTATTTCGGTTCGATGCTTATAATAAATTCTGATCTACAAGTTCTCTATACTCTGCGTACCTCTCATTTATATTCAAAACTGTTAAAATAATTTGTTGGTAAACGCTTAGAGAAAGACGTCACTGCTATCAACAATTACTAATGCAGTGTCTGGAATTTTTCGAACATTTTTTGTCTCAAGTGTGCAGACAAGTGAATCATCACAACACATGTTCCTGAGTAAATGCACAGTTTTTCGACAGTATCAGTCCATCGAATTTAGAAGTAAACGTTTCTTCAGCATATCGTCCTGTGGATATACCATTAACAGCAATTGTTAGGGATTATCCAATGTAAACTGGAAGCAAGCAAGCAAACGGTTAAGCAGCTTACCTTCACCCACAAGTGAACAATGCTTCAACCACGTAATCAAACACGAGGCTTTCAGTTGGCTATACTGGCAGAGTGATTGCAGAGGGAAGTTAGTTTGTCAACTGGCCAAACCGCAATTGCTCCCGGTTGTACTGCATAAAATACCAATCTCAACCACGGTCCCATTCCCTGATTGACAGTTTCGTACGGATGGTCGATCCGTATATATCTTCATTGAAGTCATACGGGCTCCTGGAATAAATTTTGGGCACTAAAGTCCAATCAAGTTTCCGCAAAAAAAAATATCCCTCTATACAATTTTCGTTAAATTTAATAGTAAATATGTCAAAAGTGTGGGTAATATTATAAAAGTTCATATCAGTCCATTAATTTTGGTTAAATACGTTTTAAATTGAAACACAACTTTAAAAAATCCTTAAATTTTACACTAACTCATATTTATACTGTATGTACCTGAGAATCTATATTATATGTAACAAAGTTTTATTAGTAGCAGTATTTCTGTATATTTCAGTGATATTTATTGATAAACTGACTCAGATTTAGTTGTTAACATTGTTAACTTATTAAATATTTTACTTCAATAATGTCTTCCTTACTTTTTGTGATATATTTGAAAAAGATTATCATGTCACTAAATAAATAAAGCGCAAATATTTTTTGAATACTATACAACGCTAAGTATACCACTATAATTTATCGAAACTATAAACAATGGTATCTCTACAATAATAACGTTAAAACGACCTTTATACAGAAAAACTTAAAAGGAAATAAACTTAATATAGATAAATTTTTAATTTAAAAATGTCGGACGTTTCGACGCGGATTAATGGTTTTTTATGTGCGAATAAATCAACACTGTAAATTGAACAATAAACTCAATCAAAGATAAAAATTAATATCCAAAGAATTTAAAACAAAACATCATAGAACTTATTGAGACTTTCTGTGTCACGTTTAAAATTAGTATTTGGATGGTTTTTAATATACAGCATTTCATAAATTAATCGTTTCCAAAAATGGTGTTCTGTTTAAAATGGAGGTGTTGTAAAAGTCGAAACTGAGATTAAATTTTATGCAATGTTTGCTAATTGTATTATGTTTACACTATGAAAGTTTGAAATTTAATTTATGGTCTTGAATTCTATTATTTAATGTTCTTTTTTCTTGGCCTATGTGACAAAAGTCACAATTTGAACACTTAATTTTATAAACAAAATTCTTTTAGAGTAACAGGCGTCATGGTGGCAACTCCCCTTTAATAGCACAGGAAGGGATTTGAAAAGGGGGATGCGGAAGGGTAGAGGAAGGTAGCCAAGGGTTAACTAGGATGCAGTTTAAGACTGCACAAGAAAGATTCCGCAACGGACCGACGTAATTTTAAAACGGTCGGTAGAGTTTTAGGCTATTTAGCTGATTTCATAAATGAATAATCCTATTACTGACGAAATTTTATACTTAATGAGTGGTGGTATACTTAAAAAAAACGATTTGAACTCAACTCGGCTACGTTTTTAGATAATTTAATAAAATGCAAAAAAATTCTCTGGAAACATAGTTTTCAATATAATTTTACGCAAAAATTCATCGTAGAAGATTTTAATTTTCATAATTACTGCGCATATCGTAAAGTATTGCCGCTTGTGTTTGTGTCCTCTATATAATGTCCAGTTCGGCAAGCTCGTATATATCAATTCTGCTTCTATTACGCTATAGGTCCTCCGGGAAAAGCGAATGGAGATTCAGGGCTATTAGTTGACAATTGCTGTAGTGTGCATATGCGCTGGCAATCAAAAGTTCTTTTCGGTTTGGTGAAAATTAATATCTGTTTCAACAGAAGCGAGAACACAGCTATATTTGCTGCGCTAGAAATGGAAATTTTACTCTGGGTAACGAATGTCTTGTTGACAATACGAATGTGAACTGATTAACATTGCCGTGAATTGGAACTCATTTCACTGCAAACATTGGGCTCTCCATATTTTACAAACATTTATTGAAAGTCACGAACCAGAAGTTCGATCTATCAATCTATTAGAAGATGTCGTTCAGATTATCAATTGGATGTTGCATCTTAAGCAACAATGGAATTTTATGGTGTTACTGCGATGTGAGAGGGCGGATATTATATGCGAGCTGCTGGGCAAAATATCTTATTCCACCGTAAGGGGATGAGAATTTGAAAAGACGAATTCCGTGCAGCTTAAAGTAAGGGCGCTAATTATTACTAACCAAAAAATATTTGCTTACGATACGGAAATAAGTCAATTGAAACAAAATAATTGTTTTTTTTTCAAAAAACCACTATCAAAACAGTTAAATAATATTTGAAATTTTTATTATTTATTATTTAATATAATATGATAATTATCATTTAATACATAAAAAGCAACCACTATGCCAGAAAAAGTGTCTTAATTAATTAAAACAATTAACTTCGTCCACAATTTTTGGATTTCATCAGGTAATATACAGTTTTCATGTATGCATATATATTGTAAAGGTCCGTACTTTCTTCAATATATAGAACGTATGATAAATATTTTAGGTTTCTTGAGGTTGACACACACAAAACAAAAAACAATGTACCATCAATATTGAATATAATGTATTGAATGTAACAACATTAACTAATTAACAAATGGAAAAAAAAGATAACATATCAGCCATAAAATTTAACTTCGTTTCGGTGCCACAAGAAACTTTTAATCGGTTTTAGAAATAATCCGTTGCCAACCGCACTAATCAACACTACTAAAGAAACAGTTAAAAAAATAACAGAATATTAGTGAATTTTAATTTTACTAAGTTGGCACTAACTTTTGAATGAAAATTATAGTTTTTATATAGTATATATACATATAAAAATTATTATATAATATATTACAATATATATTATATAATAATTGTTCTACTATAATATATATATTAAAGTAGAACATTATAGTTATATATAATTAAAATAATATATTGTATATAATATTCTTTTTGATTAATGGTTTCGTCAACCTGTTGGTTATTGGCGACCCTCTAAAAGTATTTACATAATTAAGATACAGTAGGTTTGAAATTTATACTTTATTATATATAATTAAAATAATATATAAATAAAATATATTTATATATCATATATAATAAAATATAATTATATATTATATATAATATATAAAAATTATAATTATATATTATATATAATATATAAAAAATATAATTATATATTATATATAATATATAAAAAATATAATTATATATTATATATAAAAAATATAATTATATATTATATATAAAAAATATAATTATATATTAAAGTAAAAGAATAAATATAAATTTAGCGTCATGCATTGCGTCCAATTACAGGAGTTGTAATTAATTACCATTTTTTATTTATATATCTTCCTTAGAGCTTTCACTCTGCGTTGCAGGCATTGTGAATAGGAAGCTCCATCATGAGCTATAACACGGGGCTAATTCATTTTAATGTTTTTTATCCAGAAATTTGACTTTAAAATAATTCAATATATTTTAAACAGCACTCATCTTCTGTGATAGGTCAAATGAATTTTCATTCGTTAATAAGTGATGAAATTTTTAATTGGAGCAAACTTATCACAATATATTAGCATATAAATTACGTCGTGTAAAAGGTATATAGAAATATTTATATATCTAAAATGGCACAGTAAATGCTGTCGGTATTCTGCCATTATTTTTCAGAGTAGAGAATTGCGGACATTACACTTATTACATTTTAAAATGCGAATTTCTTAAGTGGGCTATAAGAAAAATAGTTCTGACCGTATGCGAAAATGTAAACCTCTTCCTTAAACAAAATTAAGGAATTTATAATCGCGAAACGTAACAAATGTCTGTTGAGAAAAATAACAGAACATTAGAAAATTACATAATAAAATATATTAAAATATTATGTTTTTAATGTCGCTGCGGTTTTGGTTTATCTTTATGTATGAAGCTTACGTTGTAGATGATGTAGATGAATTAACGCTTTCTTCAGGAGCGTTGTAATAATGTATTGAGTATTAGGGTGAATATAATTGCATCAGTTAACTTTTTTCCGAAGATTTATTGGTAATTAATTGTATGTTATTTTTTAAATCCTTAAAATTCAACAAGTTCTTAATTATGACTTTACGTATAGATTACGTATATTTTTTTGTTTTAATCCTTCTTTTAAGCAAATATTTTGCTAATATGGTTCGGTAAACGGGTATCATTTTTTTCCAATTTCCGCAAGAATATGCAAGCTATTCTTAGGAATTGTAAAACGATTAATTCGAGGCTAGCAGATGTCCAGTCCTGGCACGGGTCAGTACTGGTCCCAGCGATGACGTCAAGACGCAGATGCTCGTATAGAATTCAGCATAACTTAAAATCTCACAACTACTACAGGGCGAGATCCTCAATTGAATAATTTCACACTAGGATAAAACATTCTATGCTTTGAATTTGACCTCACCCGCGAATTATTAAAAAAATTGTTACATATAATTAAAAATAATAAAACAAGCAGCCTATTAAGTAAAAAATTAAAACCACGACGTATGTAACGAAATTAAATCTAAAATTTAACCTGTAAAATTATTCAGTTGTGTTTAAACATATTTCTTTAAAATACGTAATGTCTTGAGGCACAATGTAGAAATGTTTTTGATGTTGAATTCAAATATTAAACGAAATTTTGATCTAATGATTCGGCCATTAGAGTAAAAAATTTTATAATAATTTAAATATAATTTACGATTCATTGTTATTGTAATCCGTTTATTGTATTAAAAATTATTTTCATTGTTACTTAAATTCAACAATTCTCACACCAGCATGTCTAAGTATAAAACTCATTTCGGTCGCAACGTTTAATTATTTCTCCAGTTATTTTTTCATTGCATTAAGTTTGTTTAATATACTACTTCAATGATATTCCTGAAATTTATTCAAATTACTGCTTGATGTTACCACAGTCTGTCATCAGGAATTACATAATTACCATGTTATCATACCAATTGTATCGTTGATGCCTCATAAATGTAAGATCAGATCCATTTATCGGTCATACTAATCTTTAACATTCGCCTCTTGATTATTAAACTTAATTAAAATTGGCTAGGCTTAAACATGAGACGACAGAAGTAATTTTATCCTAAATTATATCTTAATTTTTCTGTTCCCTAAATACGGTTGTCGTCATTGCTGAATATATTTCTCCATGCAGTCAATTTACGTTTATATTACCCATATTCATAGGTGTATTTTTTTTATCATTATGAACCACATTAAAATGACTTCAATTTTTAATCTTCCATAGTTTATGATAATTTTAGAAAAAGTTTCAATAATCAACTGCATTTTGATGAGTGTTGTAATATTTCTATTTGTCTTTTTGAAACATTCTTTACTTTAATCGAAACTCATAATTTTTAGTTTAAAAAATACGAAACTCCATTCTGTTTTGGATATGAATATAAAGTATAAGGGAGGACATATTTTTTATTAAGTTATTGTTTCCGATAACTCGTCACAGTATGCCTATAGTTGAGTTATACACGTAGTAGTATTATCAGAATTATTTATAGGAGGATACGTGGATATTTGGTGTTTTTTGCACTTGTTTTTAGAGAGTTTGGTAATCCTTCGGGATATTTCGTTTTAAGCCCCGCGCTGCGTTAATAGTCGTTCAGGTAAATTGAGAGCCAGTGGTTAGGAAACTCCGGCACTAAACGCATTTAACGTCTCTCCGAAAAGGGAGCTTTTGAAAGAGCTGTTTGGTCTTAAGCGCTAAGTCTCCCACGTAAACAAGAATATATTAAATCACTGCACGTCAGTAACTTGAAGTTTTAAAAATCCCTAGCTTTAAAACTGATCCTTTTGAAATTAAAGCTGGGTAATAATATGAAAGACTTTTCGTACCTAAAGTGCAACGCTCCCTAATTGTCCCATAACAGAAACCCATAGTTAATTTTCACTGTTGTTCTTATCCACCGTCGTTCATTAATTTACATCTACTGTGTTTACATTTAACAAATATAGAAACCCGATTGAAATTAATGTTAAGAATGCATGTAAACAGTAACGCTATGTAATCTATGGTAAATAACATACGGGTCGCCAATGACCACGATGTCGACGCGACAATTATAAAGTTTAATTAAAAAAAATACTTCCGAAACTGATGGATTAAATACAAATGTGTCGTTTGTACTAAATGTCAAATAACGATTAAGAAAATGTCTGACAATGTTTCTTGAACTGAGCAACGAATCTATAATGTAATTATAATTATAACGCAATTAGAATATGTTTTAAAATCGCGAAGACTTATGCAGCGATCTATAATCGCAAATTGTCGCGACTCTGAAGCAAACTATACAGAAAATCTAAACACATAAGAATGTGTAGTATCATCACATTTATAAAGCAATGCTAAAAGTATAACGGACTCAGCTAAGAATGATATTATCAAGCTAGGAATTCTCTTTATTTTAAAATTAATTATTTACTCGTACATTTTATCTTCATAGTGCTTGAAGTGAAGCAGCAGACTCTGTGCATGTGTTAATTTTCTCCACGTCAATACCTTCCACTTCTGACTACAAATTGTGTTAATTTGGATGTCATTTTGTCGTCTCGGCTCTGAAATACTAAATGTTGAGTATTTTACGGTATTTCGATTCTCTGAAATTTTTGTAACATCTTTCGAGACCACATCTTTACGAACAAGTATAACTTTCCTGAACTTAGTTTCTAAAGTATATTGTTTTCCAACTTTTCATAATTGTTTGTCATAATTAACTATCTGGTTTTTGAGCAATATTTTTGTTTAAATAATTATTTTTATCAGTTTTAAAAAGTCGGAAACAATATAATTGTGACATCCTTTACATGTACGGGTAATTGAGCATGTATATACATCTTCATTTCATGAAATGAGTTTTTTAGTGGGTCTTTATTGTGGTTAGTTCCACTAACCTGTGGGCGCCATGTGGCTGGGATTACCTAGTGGGGTTTCTTCTCGTTAAAACACATGCCAGTGAGCCATCGATCTGAAATCCACACTAAGGTCTCCCAGATATCCAACCTTCACTCTAAAAATTAGCTCAAACATATGTATTCAGAAATAACAAATTTATTCGCAAAATAAATATTATTTTTATGTTTTACACAGCCGTAATATTACTGCATCATCTACTTTGCGGGTTACCATGGAAACACGTTTCGGAATTCCTTTGCTGGAAATAGTTTGTGGCGCCAACGTAAATAAAATTTTGTTTAGGGTGAAAATGAAACCTTTCCCCAAGGTATTTTACCTTTAAAGCTGGCTAAATCCCCTCGTCCTCCGGTTGGCACTTTAATTTTCCAGACGCTCATCGGGCCCGTAATGGGAAAAGCTTTTCTCGTGCCGGAATGTCACATGCGCGAGTTATTCAAGCTTGAAAAGAGTCCGCCTTCTATCTGTAGTTTTAATAATGAGACGGCATTGGAAATGCCGCTATTGAACCACTTATGAACTCCAAAATTTGACTTCACTCGGTGTTTTTAAACGAAGCAAAAAAATCGGTACCGTTCTGGATAAAAGGTTCAGACACACTGAAAGTAATGCGGAAATAGTGTTTCATAATGAATCAAAAATATATTTTCTGCATACAAATCTTAGTTTCTTATATCATTTGGAAGGTTGCAAGATGTGATAGCTAATAAATGCAAGTAATATTATAAATATTGCCACAGGATAATTGCTTCTATGTCACAATTATGGGATACAATAAACAAAACTTCTCATTCAATTGTTTTCCCCTCTGAATTCCGTCAAAGTAAGAAACTGCTTTGAAGGTAGCCTTTTTGTGTTGTTGTTCTTTTTTTAAGTTTTATCCGTAAAATTTCTGGAACAATTGTTTAAAGTATTTTAACGGTAAATATACTTGATAAAATTCTGAATAAAATTTGTTATAGCTGAATTTCTTACTAAATTAAATGTAAAACAAATAAGCCTCGTAATGAGATATAATTTCAACATAGAAAATACTAATTACATAATGAAACTGAATTCTATTCAATTCAAAGCTTCATAAATAATATTTTAATTTATAAAATGTTTAATGTCATTTTTGTAAATATTCTCCTATATGAATAGCAAAATCAATTACTCTCCTTTTTTTAATGAGTTATATTATGCTCTGACAGTAAAACACGTCAACTTCAGAAGCTTGTTATGGATGAATTATGATACATGAACTATTGAGACGAATAACCGAATATTTTAATTAGAACCGACATCATAAATTAATGTCGACACACATATCTGGTAAAAATATACTATACGTTAATTTTCTTTCGCCACAACGAGGTTTCGTCTATTTTTTAAACGCTCAACTGAACCCGCCCCCATAAATATGGTGAATGTAAAATAAAAAATTAGTTATTAACCAGATATAATATAAAGTCACAATTTATATTGAAAAATTGTCAATATGAAATTGAAAGGAGCTTTCTTCCCTCACTGATATTTTCATCTGGAAGCAATAGAAAATATTGAGTATACCCTTTCTTTTCTTAACTAATACAAGTTACCTGTCGCTTCTACGTATAAATAAAGTTATATCAAAAGCAAGCTTAATTTTCATTCAGTTCGTGACATTTTTGAAACTGCTTTGCATGATCTAATGTTTTAGAAAAATCGGTACTCTATTTTATGTACAGCTGTTTAAAATACAAAATGTACAATGAAAATCAATGGTAAGTCACGACATTGTAATATTACATAGGTGATCGTTTACATTGAATCTGAACTTCTTCTTCGGCTTTTCCCAGTTTTATAGGTTTGCCGTCTTCAATTTCCATTTCTGTCTGTCGTTCCAATGTCCATCTTCCTCCATTATGGTTTTCACATGGGTTTTCTTCTTTAATTTGGGTCTGCCCCGTTTATTTATTCCCGGAGGTGACCATTGGTATATTTCTTTTGGCCATCTTCCATTTTCCATTCTTTGTACGTGACTATACAATTTAATTGTTTGATTTTCAATCCTTTTAACGACAGACGTGGTTACGTTCATTTCTTTCCAAAGAAGGTCACTTCTAATTTTATCCTGTCTTGTTTTTTGAAGACTTCTCCTCAGATAATCGAATTCTACTGTTCTGATTTTGTTCTTTTGTAATTCTGTCAGGGGCAAAGTTTCACCTCCATAACATAGAATGTTCTGTATTATGCTCTTATAAATTTTTATTTTTGTTTCCTTTGTTAAATTTTTATTCCAAATTATTCCGTGTAAAATCTTTGTCATTGCAATTTTAGTTTGTACATCTCTTTAACTTGTTCCTACATTTGTAATTATTGACCCCAAGTATTTAAAAAATTCACATTTTTAATTTTTCCTGTTTCGAGTGTTATGCCTTCTACATATTTTCCTAAACACATTTATTGCGTCTTCTGTAAATTTATGTTCAGTCCCTATTTTTTACATTCTTCCATGAGCTTATTTATCATGTATGTCAGGTCCTCTTCATCTCCTGATCGTCGGCGAACAACAATGAATGTAGTATCCTATCTCCTGTAGGAATTCCCATTCAAGAACATTTTTTATACCATAAATTAAGTGCCTGATCTAAATAAATTTTAAAAAGTATCTGTGATAGACTGCATCCCTGCTTAAGGCCTTTATTCACTCTGAATTCTTCAATTAGTTTATTCTGTATTTTAACTTTGGCTTTTGTATTATTATAGATTCTCCTAACAATATTAATCCATTTATCATGGATATTCATATTTCTCATTGCCGACCATAATAAGTGTCGAGGGATTCTATCATAAGCCTTTTTTAAATCGATAAAAGCCATATGTAGTTCTTGATGTTTAATTAGCACCTTATCTTGTAATTGTCTAATACAGAATATGTTATCAGTGCATGATCTTCCACTCCGGAAACCACATTGTTCCTCTCTTATTTGGCCTATTGTCTCATTAATTTTAGAATTTATAATTTTACTGAAAATTCTCGCTGTTGAAACTGAAGTTAAAATATGAGAATATGTAGTTGTTTTAAGTGATGGTGGCAGTTTTGGATTGATGCATGCGATTGGTCGGTCTCTGCACTTTCCCCTCTCTCTGAGTGATGGTGCCAGAATGGCGTTGCTTTCCCGTAAACACATTCCCGGGAGCACGGAACTTTTATCGTGTTTGCTACCTGTGATGAAGCCTCGCTTCCAGTCAAATCTCTCTGCAGATAGGTGAAGTTAAAAATACGTCTAGTCTTCGAGTGAACAAGACAGTCGAAGTGCATCTCACATGATCAAAGAATTAGGTTGAGCTGCAGGTCCGGTATTAAATTTTATGGGATATTGAAATTTAATTAAACTCTGTATCAGAAAGAGAAGTTGGAATACGCGTAATTGGGAAGTATTGGATGAATAAAAATATTAATCATCGACACTGCAGCTGAGAGAATTTTTTGACAAACGTGAATGATGATGGATTAATATTAAATAGACAGGCACCAGACAAAAATAAGATATACAAATCGTTAAGAAATGTGAATCATGAAAACTACTGGAGAGTTTATGAAAAGCTAAATTAAATACTACTACAATAATTCGAATGATATTAAGGCAGGGTATTGGAATCAAGGTGCACTAATGGAATCTAATCAGCATGTTTGAACGTTTAACACAATAAAGGCACCTATTAACATAAGGCGTTTAAATATAATAGGAACAAAATATCTATAAATAAAATACAATTCCAGAAAACTACAAATTTAGACGTAGAAAATTAGAGAATGATTAATTCCTAGTGTTATTTATAAAAAACATAATTACAAATTTATTTCCACGTTGAGTTTCGAGAAATAATTTCCAATGTTCGTTGTAAATTTATACTTGTCTTTTTTTTAAAAAAAAAAAACAGGGCTGAAATAGCTGTTGGAATTCCAATCGTTATCGTGAACGCGATTCAATTTGCGACTTAAGTGTGACGTGACTGCATCAGAGACGGTTTTGTTGCGAGAGATGAAGTTTCCCACTTCAAATTTAAACTCTGAACACAGAATGTGTGTTAAAATTCAAATATAAAACGTCTGTGTTAGAAGATGATAAATATATGGTTAAAACAGGCAAAAAAAGTGCTTTATTATTTTTCACACGACTTTTGCGAATTAATTATCTGATTTTTATATCATTAAGGTCCGTGAAGTTATAACGAAGTAAATTGTACAAAAAATAATTGAAGATTACATGAAGAATTGAATTCACATTTTTCAGATTAATGTTTGTAAATATAATATACGGTGCTTTTTTTATAACACGTTCCCGTCTTGAGTTTATGGTGTGAATATTCTTCCATATATACATTTATCATATCTGTTGTCAAGCGCCATTCTCATTGACACGTGAATTGCGTACGTAATTACTTTGTTTTATACACGTTTCAGACGGAAATTACAGCTCTCAAAAGTTTGTCACTCACAAAAAGTTTTATTCCCCCAAAAAAATTTTGTAAACAAGCTCTAAGGCTAAATCGTGTAACAGACAAGTCAAACTCAGGTTTATATGATTAAAAAATTAAAGAAACTAAATAAAAGTAAAAAAATTAACTTTTTATAATGGAGCGTAAATTATGGACTATTTTCTTACTGAAAACACAACTGAATGAAATAAAATATAAGAATCATAAAAACCCTAAAATGTTAGAAATATAGAGGGATCTTACATGGTTTTAATCAACGTCTCCCCTTGTTGCTTCACAAAAACGCTGAAATATTTTGAAGAGTCTTAACTGAAAATAAAAAAAGAGCAAATACTGAAGCCATAAAATCCCGTAATTTCTTCGGTTGGTACAATAAAATTCCAATTTGTCACACAAAGGGAATCCATCAAACAACAGGCTTAGTCACGTGGCTAAAATTTCGTTGTAAAGGAACGCTGCAGTCGCAAATTCAATCGCGTTCACGATAACGATTTGAATTCCAACAGTTATTTCAGTCCTGTTTTTGTTGTTGCTGCTGAAAAAGATTTGTATAGATTTACATCGTAAATTCTTTCTAGAAACCCAATGTAGAAAGGAAATTGTAATAATTTTTGTTTTTATAAATAATACTAGTCTTAATTTATAATTTTCTTGAATTATTTTTTATATTCACAAATTTATATATTTTTTGTTCCTATATAACTTAAACCGTATTGAAGGCTGAATTAAACGCTTTCTGTTAATAGGTCCCTTTATTGGGTTAAATTCCGCAAACATGCTGATTGGATTACATTTGACTAGTTTGTTTCCATTAGTCTTCAATTCAGGCTACGGCAAACGTCGATACAATTACGTCATTGTACATCATTTAAAGTTCACTATTGCACGGTTTATCGCAAAATAATTTGACGTTTCATGTAAACGATTGGATTGGACTTATAGCTCAACACTTCACTTAAACATCGGAGCAAATAACATTTATTTGTATAATGACATCTAAATTGAAAAAGCCCGTATGTACGTAGAATAATTGGACGATTACTGATTCAATGAAGAATCGCTATTTAACTTGAACCAATGATGTCACTCGTATCATCAGTACGCATTGCATTTTCAGTATCTCAGATGGCAGCGGGTGATTACAGAAGCAAAACTGATACACGTTTATCCATCGGTCAACGTAAATTTAATTGCATTTCGACAGCAAAATTAATTTTCATCGCAATTCGTCGATTTATAACAAAAGGATGTCAAATAACATTTCATTTTATATTTTTCAACAACGATAATTATACCGTCAAAAAAGCTGTAAATTGACTGCGGAGATGATTTTTGCGAATAATTTACAAGTTTAATGCATACAATAACAATGCAATTCAATACGCTGAAATTTTAATACACATTATGTTTTTATATGATTTTAGTCTCGGAATTTAGTTATATATATATATGTTATGTTAATAAGCATACCATGTTTTATTTGAAGTTTATTTTTATGAAGCCACCTCGGGCACCCGAACTCAGGCCTGAAAAATATAACGAGGTAAAGGAAACAAGATGGATTAATTAAAATGTCAAATGACGAAATTTTTTTCATTGTGTGCTAAAATTCAGTAAATGTATTAGTCAAGAAAGTAAAGGAATAATTATATTTTAATATATTTCAAATAACATTTTATGATTGCAAATAACTTTTCAATATTACCTTAAATTACTTTTAATTACTCTAACATAACAAATACTTTTAATGGGGCTGTTAACAGAAATGAATTTTTTATTACCAAATTTTACGTCCTATATAAATGTTAGAAATAAATCTCGTAAATGGATTGATTTATAATAAAATTGTTTTACGTATTGCTTTTGATATACCAGCCATTTAATCGTGACGGAATAAAAATTACATGTTACTAAAATACTGATATCAATTTTTGGGTCGACATTTTGAAGTACGATTCTCGTAAATTCCAAATGAGAATATTTTTAATTCATTATTTCACACATCAAATATATACCTAAGGTAAATTAAGTAGAGACAAAAACACGATTGGTGTTTAATTTGATGTAGTTCAGGCTCAACTTGTCCGAAATAGGTTATGTTGTTTCAGGTTGCACGTTTTTGAGGCAGCGTTTACTGCAGACATACATTTAACGATAGGAAGCGTGGTCCCACGAGAGCAAGGCTCTGTAAAGAAAAAGGATCTAACAATAAATCGTACGCGGAATAAAATTTATGCACAAGCTACCCGAGGCTTACTGCCCTGAATAGACGTCTCGGGCTGCCTCCGTCAGAATAAAGGGGAAAATGCTACCTTAGACAACGTTGCCAAAGAGGAATAGCCTACTTTAGAGGTTAATATGACTGAAATATATTCAACAAGTATCAGAAAAGTGAGAAATCTAGTGTGGATTAGTTCACTGTCGTGTATTCCATGATGACTAATCAGACAGGAACGTTGAATTTATCGGTGTTTTCCTTAAAAAATTTTTTTTAGTTACAATTAACTATATTAAAGACCAATATCTATTCAGTATTGACCAAATAAAGCAAAAAAGGAGTACAAAGGTTTGATTTTCTTGAATAAATACATTAACAATGTGGCCTGGGTGTAGTGGATAATAATATGGATACTGAATAGTTGTTTAAATTAAAAATTGAAACCTGTTTCTATGTTACACCATCTTGTTTTCCTTTCTACTTAATGAGTACTGTAATGATTGCTAGTGAAGTATCAATTCTCAGACTTAGTCCCTTGTTCCAGTGTTATTAACATTAAATGTATAAGTCCTATAAATCGTTACCATGACCTATAATAAAATATTTATTAATTTAAATTTATTTAATAAAAAGATGAATATTTGTATATATGTATGTATTTACGTTAATTTCTATACAAATTTTTATGCGTCGACCGAATGCAACAAATATTGGTATATATATTCTGTCAAAATCGAGAACCGGTACTGTGGGGGTGAGAAACCCGTAGCATAAAGGTAGAAATAATTGTAGTTGATATAATTTACGAGTAAATGCGAATATTTGCGAACGAGTTAAATATTACTGCGCGCGCAGGTATCGTGACGTCACAGCACACGGACTCGGGAGAGTGGGGTGTTAATACGCACCTATACTGCACATTTTTTTATTATTATTATTAAAGTTAACTTTTAGTCCGGAGACTTTACAGTTGTGATAATAATAATAATAACAGTATTTACAATTGTAAAAATTAACAAATAACAAGGTATTTACAATATACTGCACATTACAGGAAATAGTTCCATATTTCGTAATGAAATAAAACAGAAATATTTTGATTGAATAAAAAGTATAATTTTATTCAGTAATACTCCGTCGAATGATAATAAAAAACAATACGAAATACTTTATCATCCTTGCGCAAAATTAATTGGAAAAAATAATTATTGTCGCAATCTTTAATAACGACAATATGGAGTCCATTTGTCTACATTCTGCGATTCAAATGAATGTCGACGGAGATTTATAAAATTTCATTCTCTACTGCTGGTCATATAGTAATATTGTATCCTGTATAATATTTAAGGAGGTTGTATAACGTACGGCTGATAAGTTATATGTATATAAAGTATTGTAAATGACTTACGGAACCCCAAATAAGATTTTGTCGTTATTCAATTAATTCACTGTCAGTCAAAGGTATGTAAAGAAATAGGAACATTTAGATTGAATTAAGAGTACAATTAACTGTAATTTATGCATTGTATTTCTATAAAGAATTTGTTTCTTCATATTATTAGTGAGTAATAATACATCATCTAATTTATATTTCATATTTGGGAAGGACGTCGTAAGTGTATAATTTCTGAGCTATTAATCATAAAAACTGACGAATTTCTTCAATCGATATTTGTGAAAAAATTGTGCGTATATCATTATTATTTCACATATTTGAATTTAAATGTGTAAAGATTAAGGGAACGTATTTCAATTTCTGATCTACTTTAAGCATTTATTTCCACTGAAAAAAATCGTATATATCCAAATTGGGAATAATTCTCATAACATAAATATATATCTTAGCTTTGAACCAAATTTTGATGTTAGGTGGTTAGAATTGACTGAACAATTATTTAAAAGACTTCTCAAATTTTGCATCTACATCAGATGATTTTTTTACAATCAAACATATTTTTATGACAGTTACAGAAAAAATTGGTAAACAGTAATGATGAATCATGAATGAATCTGCAGCACATACATATATGTTCCTAGATATAGGAGAAGTAACAAACTAAATCTATAAATGTAGTTAGATACATTGAGTCACAAAGGAATTATGTCCATGATCATAAAGAATGAACAAGCGATTATAAGAAATATAGCCAAATACAGATTCAAGTGATAATATTAAAGCATTTTTCATTACAAAATACTGTATTCATATATATAGTACAGTTCACATTATTTAGTGTTAAATTACTGCGCGCCAAGAATACTGTGACGTTACGGGACAGACAGATGTTACTACGCGTCGAACAGAGTAAATAGTTTCTATTTACCTAATGAAATGAAGCAGAAACATTTTCATTAAATAAAACGTATAATATTATCCAGTAATACTCCATGGAATAATAATAGAAAACAATACTAAATACTTTACGATCCTTGCGAAAAATATAAGTTAATTTTCGTGCCATATTAATGACTCCATTATGGCGACTATTTGATTACATTGTGAATATGGCTAACATTTTCATCTTTCGTATTGTCTGAAACTAAACGACAATTATATCCTGCAATACTCGAGAAGTATATGTAAGTAAAGAAATTCGTAAGTGTGTTTATTGGGAATGATTCAATAAAATTAAATGTATATTATAACCTTCAAATTATGCACTATCGCCAGAAAGTATGTACGAAACTAGGAACAGTTATTATATGTATAAAGTGAAGCCGAAACCAAGTAAGACATTACATGTGTTAGGCTTAGAGCAACAGTAATTTAAGTAATTTCTTTATTAGACGTATTTTCATTGTATAGTGATTTAGTATTGGATATTACACTCAAATTTAAAATAATGAAATTTTTTGGGCGAAGAAATATATAACGAGATATGTAACCTAAAGAAAAGTGTGAATTTAATTTAACAATTATTACACATTTCGCAAAAAGTAAAGATATTGTATACATTTTAATGGTTCTTAGAACGCTTCATAGAACGAGTTAACGATTTCGGGACGCCTACACAAGGTATGATATTTTTCTCTCTTGGTAATTAGTAGATGAAAGTGACAGTCAGTAGAACGTGACAAGCAAGCATTTGAGGGACAATTCGACCAAGGTGTTCTAATTTGCTGTGCCAGTTAATTTCGCCACCGCAGGCGTCAGTCAGTTCCTTCGCAACAGCAATTACGATTCCCAAGTCTGCAGTAATTACGACGGAGATCTGCTCGTCCGCGAGACTCAAAAATACAAGATGATGTCTGAGGCAGCTGCGTAGTCGAATTATGCATCTGTTAATCCACTTGCGCACGTACATAATAATTTTTTCCTCTCTATGGATCTGAAAACGAAACCTGCCCATCTTTAAAACACTATTTGTTTCCATTAGCATTCATTAAACTTCGTTATTATACTTCAAAAACATTCTCTAATGTTTAGATGAAAAAAAATCACCCTATTAAAGTCATGAATTTATTCTGAAAAAAAATATATTAAAACATTATATTAAAAAAATCATGACGTTTCCCATTTTTCTGGTTCCTCTTCAGATGGTGGTGTAAAATTTAATTGAGAATAAACAAACAAAAGGAACGTGTTCCATACGAACCCGGAAACAAACACTGAGAGGGGGTGGTGGGTAAAATCACGATTACCTACCCTAGGTACGGGGAACAATTAAACTAAAATTTCGAGAAAAAAAACAATATTTGAAAACATGATAAATTTCTGACTTAACAGGATTCTTTGTCATTTATATAAAAAGATTATATAAATTTGAATCTCAATATATATATTTGAAAAAATTATCTGACTAGTTGCGTGCACCCGTAATTAAACTGAACGACATCCATAACCCCGGATTTGCCTCTAATCTCGCTTGTTTTTTGCGTTATTTTCCTGGAACGTCCCTCCATAATATCGTTAACCTACCTCTTCCTTTCTGTTTTTCTATTTTTCTTCGCTTAGAGTGTCTCTACATTTTTTTCTCATCTTACAGACATTCTTTCGGGCCATCTCATTGACCTGCCTCTTTCTTTCTGTTTTTACTGATTTTCTTTGCAGTAAATCTCCACATCTTTTATCCTGACCTTCTAGACGATCTTTCTCGTCATCCCTTTAGCCTGCTACTTCAACACATACCATTATTATTTTTAAACAAAAGTGACGCTGTAGTGACAGGGTAGTGTGTCTGTCGTTCTGGACTTGTGCAGAAATATCTGAAAATCTCTGTAATTGCCGTGCAATTGTTTGTAAAATTTTCTCAATTGAGCTCAGTGCATACAGATATTAATTAATTAAAGTTAAAAATTTTTAAAGTTAATATAATATATCTCGTATTTTTACAATAATATTTAATGACTTTTAACCAATCGTTTTTACAATTCAAGAAATATATTGTTCAAAAAAATTATATTCGGCGTTAAATAATATTTTTATTAATAAAAAATGTCTGTTAATATGTTCTTAAATATATATTATTAAAGTTATAACAAAATTTAAAATAAAATCTTATTTTTTACTATTGTACATCGTACACAGTTTAATTTGACAGATACTTGGAATCACATCAGATTACTAATGACGAATAAATATCTGTTTGTTTATCTTTTGTTTGTAATTGGCCATATTATACATTTTAACATTAGATTATTATTTTTGTAAGAAAGGGTGACATTATTATTGAAAAACTATGTTAGTGACGTTTCTGTTGTATTCTAGTTTTTAAAGATGTAGATGAAAATGTAAAAAATGAGTGCCCATATACATAGTAGAGCTGAAATTAAGTGTAGAGAAATTCAAATTCTAGTCCGAAAAATTCGCAGCGGATAAAATATGAAATTTTTTCACCTTTTCTTCCCCTTTATACATACTTTTTGATATGATTAATTTGCTTATTTGATAAAATTTACATTCTCTTTGGCTTTTAACGAGTATAACGATTCAGTATCAAATAATATCCATCCTTTAATACGTTTAAATCAAATAAAATTAAATCGGGCGAAATTGTTTACTCGGATTCATGTCTCAAGAATTATCGATGAGTCGTTTTTATGGGCTCAAATATTTACCAACGATATACGCAACATCTCCAGAAATGTTAATTTTGGATTTTATCCGGCTCATAACTACCCGGCATCCGTAGTAACCAACTTCACTTTTTTTTAAAAAAAAAATTCCCTACTGGAGCAAGGAATTTTGTAATTTACTTTGCGTAAACGTTGCTAGCGGGCGAGTGCCGCCATACTTCTTCCTGTCGTGTGCATGACTCAAGCATTGGAATGCAAATTTCCAGCCTCTCTTCACTTTGTCAGTCGTATGTCGGATATCAACAGGTGCGAAATATATTACTAAATAGTTGTGTGGCCAATGATGGCAATTTTATTTAGAATTACGAAATTTTGCGGTAAAGAAACTAAATAAAGTTTACCGGCAAAACTTTTAGGAAAATTTAATACTAGTCGGGTATTTCCATCAAAATTCAATATTATGAAAAATATGTTGATAAATTAGAATCCACAAAATTCTTTAGTTAATTACATTGGAAATCTCAATATATCAGATACAAATAGCATGGTAATAATGCTTCATGAATTATTTTGTTTTTTAATTAATTATTACAATCAAGTTAAGAGACTTTACAGTTTTTATAAATCTCCTAGAGTATTTACAAGGTTCATTAATGAAAAATATTTTAATTGTATGAGAGTATTTCCTGCTTTTGAACCGTTACATTTTTATCTGAAACATACAAATTATATATTATGTTAATGGTGAACGCTGCTATTTGTCACTTCGCTGTGTGATAGTCCGATTAAAACCTAAATCTCAAAATGTGCACAATGTTTCGTGTACTTTCTTTTTCTGTAATGAATTATTAAAACGTACAAAACATTAAGTACAGTATTTTACTAAAAGATCTGCAATTGCGCTTTTGAGTGAGTTTCTGTACGAAAACTGTGAGTATTTTTAATGTTCTGGACGGTTTATGGTAATTTACGGTTAAATGTTCCAGTAGGTTTCTTATAAAACGCAACCTTCAATGTTGTGTTTGAAATTATACTCCATAAAAATACGAGTCATAAGCACAACAGAGAACCGTAATATTTTTTTAAAAAAAATGGCTTTAAAAGGAAATTTATATGAGTAATGGAGTAAAATAAATCAGAGAAAAGTAATTTGAGAGTTTCAAAACCAGATCAAAATTAACATTTCGTAAAGTCTAAACATTATTTTTAAATTGTTGTTCATATCCAAGTACTTTGAAGTTTTGTCGTCACTTTTCACGGTGACACATAGTAATTTATATTTTTATTTTCGAACGTCGACCTTTATGGATGCCAGTTTGTATTTATGATATTTCGATATCGCTTGCTGTTTCCGATTGAAGCTATTTTTCTCTTTATAGCATGTTTCTAAAACGACGTAGAATGCAATTTAAAGGTGTTCAGAGAAATGTGACTTAACATTAATTTTATTTTAACATATTATATTGAGAAATGCCATAAAAGTTCGTAAATATTTTTTTTGTAAAATCAGCTGATTGATTTTTGACTTTTCCGCGTCACTACCCGAGTAATCGTCTTTCGGTTTATTTAGACTCGAATGAGGGCGACAGCGTTCCAGAATTGCTGTTTGTGAATGTCTGTTTAGGGGGTGACGTTGTTTGAGGCTCGCAGTAGCAAGAACCAGACGTGTTTCCGAGAACGGCGGTGAAATAAGGTCATCAGAGGTTATGAAATGCCAATGTGAGGTCAAATATCGAGCAGTGCGAAAGTTATTAATTTGGAAAAAATAAAATATCTCTTCACTCTAATTCCTGTCAATTTCTCCTGTCAGTTTATACATATCAATATTTTGAACGTAGACGACATAAAAGGTTTGATGTCATCAGGAAGATCACTAAGATTTAATTCAGACAACAATTTTAAAATAAATGTATGCTGGAAAAGTATGAAAGAATATTTACGGATAATTTTCAGAAGAATTGAAAAACAAATATTTACAAAATTGGTCTTTTCAATAAAAATTGGGCGTAATAATATAATATTATTTTAGTATTAAAAGTCTGCTAACGGAGAGACTACAGATTCATAAGAAATTGTACAATCAGCCATAAAATACAAATTACAGCAAATAATGATTCATTATTAAAGTAATTAAGGAAACAATTTTTACCAGTTTATCTGATTTATCTGAAATACTGCCGTCAATAAATAAACTTGTAATGAACTTGTAGTGAATACAAATTAGTAATTTATGAGGATGTTTTAAAACATTGCTTCACCTTTGCGTAATGATAACAAAGCAAAAGCGGAAAACAAAAAATTGTTTTTATAATATTAAACAATGGGTTGCTCAGTCACCTAAGAAATAGTTGTAAAAGCCTGGAGGAAAGGAAGACCAATAACAAAAACTTGTTGACGAAACACTGACGATTAGTTTCCGAGTTTTCCACTTTGGAGTAGAGTTGGTTGTGTTCGCAGCCACAGAAGTTTAACGTTCTGTTGTCAGGTCAAAGGACAAATGATAATTAAAGGGAACGGAATCGCCTTTGGCAGTGATTGATTGGAAACTCCACCTCCTACAGTGACTAAACGTTCCACATCAATTACAGCTCTCAG
This sequence comes from Zhengitettix transpicula, assembly GCA_037074705.1. Taxonomy (NCBI): domain Eukaryota; kingdom Metazoa; phylum Arthropoda; class Insecta; order Orthoptera; family Tetrigidae; genus Zhengitettix; species Zhengitettix transpicula. The sequence continues at coordinate 29,415,766 of CM073596.1, forward strand.
CACAGTATTTATAGATCAGTCATTCTAAAGCCGTATTTCTCAAACAGAGCCTTTCCAACCGGCAAAACTTTTAGGTAAAATTAATATTAGTCAGGTAATTCCATCAAAATTCAATATTATGAAAAATATGTTGATAAATTAGAATCCACAAAATTCTTTAGTTAATTAAATTGGAAATCTCAATACATCAGATACAAATAGCTAGCTAATAATCCTTCATGAGTTATTTTATTTTTTAAATTAATTATTACAATCAAGAGACTTTACAGTTTTTATAATTCTCCTAGAGTATTTACAAGCTTCATTAATGAAAAATATTTTAATTGTATCAGAGTAATTCCTGATTTTGAACCGTTACATTTTTATCAGAAACATACAAATTATATATTATGTTAATAGTAAACGCTACTATTTGTTACTTCTCTGTGTTATAATCCGATTAAAAGCTAAATCTCTCGTTTACAAATTAATTTTCTATCCAATTACTTAAACATAAATTTATATATGTCATCGTTACATAACAGCCAGGATTAATTAATCATTGTCACGTATGCGATTTTTTTTTGTGAATTGTAAGTCAAAATAGACATGATACTATTAATTTTAAAATAAATTCCCGGAAGACAGTCTTAATAATTACTAACTTTGTCGTTATTGGCACACAAAATTGTGCTACTTGGCCACGTTCTTGACAACAGTACCAGGGGTGGAATTCAAGTCGTGTAAGCAGCATGGCTGGGAGTTATTAAATTTTTTTACAGTGGTCACGGGGGGTTTACGACTTGTTCCAAATGTTTTGCGGGAACCAGATTGAAATCTGTGTTAGGTTTCAAGCTGGCTGATATTTTTTGATGAATTATGAGAAGAGATTAATTTAAATTATTTTACATACGATAATGTTATTAGGCTCTTCGTAGATTACTTACGAAACAATTTTAGCACTATTTGCACGAGAAAACAACCCGGATATGAATCACTCTATAAGTCTAATATTAACTACCCTGAAAATAATTTTTCTTGAGACATTAGAAACAATTATGCACATTTACTATTGTAACTAAAGCAGGAAAAGTTGAATATTCCTGAAATTTTCAGGTAAAATATTCGTATGCATCACTTTGGTTTATATCTTACTTTCTACTGATTATAATTTCATGTTATGCAGTTTACGATTAATGTCCTAATTGACATGGACAATCATTCAGGATTAATTACCTGGGTGGCTATATTGCGTTACGATTTCATGTCACGCATGAGAAGGGCTCAATTTAAATCCTCCATTTATGTATTTGGTATCACTCTCTCGTTCACAATTTTTTTATTCTTTTAATTATAATTGTTTATTAATATTCTCTTTCGAAATTTAATATTGTATTTAATTTTCTCGTTTATTTCTTTCATATTTAACGGAAATTTTAACAGACATTATTATAATTTTTTTAAGTTATTAATCAATAAAAAACCGTTTTTTCGTTCACATTTGTACTATCGTCAGGTTGACTATGAATATTAGCAGTAATGCTCCTACGATAACATAACATATTACAAATTTTCCTCTAAGTTTTACGGTACCTGTTTCGAATTTTAAGACCATATATAATCTTGAAATTTTTTTTACGAGCTTAAAGGGAAATAAAACTTGAAAACTGAATTTTGAAAATACTTGAGTGATGCATACTGAGCTTTTCAACAGAAGACTTATTTTCAACCTTCACACACGATTCTGAATCAGATAAAGGCGGATGTGCAGTGACGGAAACGTGAGCAGAAAAATTGTTCAATTTCTGTTGCAGAGAATGTCTTTAATTTGGAAGGCGCCGTTCTTGGAAGCTATTGACTGGCCATTCCGACGATGTAGCGCTGGAACGTGATTCTTGCTCTTGTTCAGACCTAATTGGCTCCAGGTTTTTCATTAAGTGTCTATTACCTGGGCTCTCATTTGTGGGGGTGGTGAAAGCCTCAGCTCTCCTATCGGTTGGAGAGAAACTTCATCGCAGTAATAAGCTCGATGCAGAAATAGAATCGGTCTAACGATTAAAGAAATGTGCATTGAACATCTTCTTGCGTTGAAGAATAATCAATGACGTTTGAGTAAAGAATTTTCATAATTTTAATAGGGAAAAATTAGCCTAATTGAATCAGTAGAACTGAAATCTGGCATGAGACTTTTTATTCGCTTTTTAAATATTTGGAAAGAATTAAACTCTGAAATTATTCCCAATCCCAAAATAAAACCCCTTTATAGATTGAGAGTGTAATTTTATAACTTTTCCCACTATGAAAAACAATATTACTTGAACTTGAAGTGTAATATAAAGTTGGCCATGAAACCTTTTTCAATCTGTGTAATAGTTTTAGAAGATTTGAATAAAGGTAATTTAGGGGACAGTAAATTGACAGAATTTTGTAAAATAGTTGTAACAATGAAATAAAATACGTTACGTCTTCGTCTTCAGAGTGGAATTGTGTTGTAATGACTTTCTTATTGTCGATTACGTGTCATATCATTTTCCTTAAACTCATCTTACCAAATCTCTCAATTCATCAATTTTTATTCGTTTCTAATACTTTCAATCGCACGTCTAATTTATCACCTAAAAATTTCTCCTAGAATAACTGTTATAAAAACTATGAAAATATTTGATATTAAATACCAAAATGGTAACAATTACTTTAAAATTTAATTTTGAGATTTTATAACTCGGGTTTTCCATTATCACGTATTTTTTTGTAAGTACCTTCATATAGTTAAATCTATTTATAAAAACTATACCAAACTTATAATAAAATTGTAAATAATGTTTGTGACTGTATTTTGGTATTTGCGAAACAGCATAACATTATTTCATAGTTATTCATTTAAATTGTGTGAAATTGTTTTTGATTGTGAAACGGACATTTAATAACGGCGTTATAATTTTATTTATTTTAAGCAACGTGACGCATAATCATCGTCCATTATCAAAAATATTTCAATACAGATTTTTGATTTGATTTATGGAACAATAGTCCTGGAATGAGGAAATACGTCATCACATAAAATTATAATATTTAAATTCATGTCTCCACTATTATTAACTGTAAATCTGTTATCATTCCCATTACCATCTGTAGTCTTAAATTTACTCTTTGAATTATAAAAGGTAACAAGTAAAACTTTAATCGTTATCAGGCTATATCATGTCGAGGGAATTTCAATAATACAACGAACGATTAATGGGAGACTCCTGCTGTCTCTGACATTTTTCAAAATGGTTTCAATTGATCAATTTTAAAACTTTTAAATGATTTTGAACTCTAAATTTTCTATGCAGTGTATAAATTCGTATTAGTACTAGCAAATTAAAATCATTCTAATTCTTCATGATAGCTGAAGTTCAGTGAACAAATTAAAAATGTGACTGAATTATGTAGTAGTATAAAAATCATGAACAAATTAATGGAGCTCGAAGTTCAAATTTCCTTGGGTTCTGTGTCTGCTGTACAGTAAACTGCACAATGTTCATTAAACCAGTTGAATGTAAGCTTAACTCTGAAACTAGAATATTGTCAAATTGCAGTCATTAGGAATTGTTTAGTTTGTTTATTTTCATCCCTTATGGTGTAATATCCTGTGATGGGGGGGGGGGGGCGGGAGGGAGGGAAGGAAAATCTAAAAGAATGTCTGAAAGTACATCTGGCACTGGCTTTTCCAAAGGATTTGGCATCCTTGCTCTTACTCGTCAGTACATAAATTATTTTTAAATAGATTTTAATAAAGAAACAAATTAAGTACCCAAGAACAAACACTGTCAATTTTCTTTAAAGGAAACCATTTTAATGATATTCCTATATTTAATAAACTCAAGAGATTATTGTACTGGTAAAACCTCGACCTGTTTAGAGTGTTGTTTGTTCCGGGGTCGCAGACTTTGGGCATACGGTGAGAGTTATCCGCTATTCGTATTGGAATAGTCGGCCTGCTGCCACCTAAACTGGTAAAGACACGGTGAAGGGAAAGCTACGACCCCACAGCAAACCACCTCTTCCGCCATCGGAAGGACGTGGGACAAGTACCACATGCCCAACCTACCTGATGCAGGTTTTTCTAGGGTTTTCCCTGCATCTCATTTAGGCGAATTTAGGATCGTTAAACCATACTTTGGGGGTCGTAGTTAACCCTTGGCTATCTTACTCTACCTTACCCTACCTTATCCTACTTTACCCTGCCTTACCCTGCCTTACCCTGCCTTACCCTGCCTTACCCTGCCTTACACTGCGTTACACTGCGTTACACTGCCTTACCCTGCCTTACCATACCTTACCCTACCTTACCCTACCTTACCCTGACTTACCGTGCCTTACCTTTCCTTACATTGCTTTACCCTGCCTTACACTGCCTTACCCTTCCTTACCCTGCCTTACACTCTTTCGTATGCTATTAAAGGGGAGTTGCCACCATGTGGATTACCCTAGTGTACCCTGTTACTATAAAAAAACTTTTGTAAATACTATTACATAACATGCCAAATATAGTAGTTTAGATTTTAGTTTTTAATAAATAATATTTATGGGGTATAATAGTAATTTCTGTACATTCATGACTCTTGCACACAGTTAAGGTCAACTTTCTGTGAAATATAACCTAGTGAAAGGAAACCAAGCAGGTGACGTGTTGGTAGTGAATGGGTGAACGATGACTACTAATTGTTCCGCTGTGCGGTGAGCTGGAGCGGCCTTCTCTATACAGACGCAATTGATGTGTGCTTTGCTAGACTATTATCAGAGTTACTGCAGGTCCATTCACTCTCCGACATTCAATTAAACCACAACCTATATAGAGTTGCATTTCAATATTCATGCGATTTCATTAATATGCAATTTAATGTTTATTTGTTTGTAAATTTATTCCTCTTGGATCAATACAATTTAGAATGGAGTTATTTTTATGGGGATAGTTCGATGATACCGGGAAGATATCCAAATTTAGGATAATTAGTGAAATTGTATTCGTAATTTCACGTGTTTTTAATTCTTGGATGCTCTAATAACATAATACACGTAGATAAAATGTGCTCATGAATGTGGCATGTCGTTTGATATTCTGATGGAATAATCAAGGATGCTCCTTGATTTTTATCCTGTTTATTCCAAATAATTTTTTTTTAAACACGCTCCATAAATTATCATTGCAGTACTTTTTCAGGATATTTCTTTGTTCCAAGCAACTTTAGATAACACGAGTTTTATTGAGTGTATAGTTACCTTAAATTTTTCAAATTATTATTGATTTTATATTATTTACGGTATTTAATATTTCTTTTATCGTCCCATCATATTGAGATATTTGGGTATCGAGTACTAAAATATTATGATTAAATTTAATTCGTTGATTTTAATCGTTGATCTTAAATTACGAAATTAAAATTAAAGTGGCACACCAAGCGTTACAAATATTTTTTAGATGATAACGGATTATATATTATGGAATGGTTTAAAGAACGACTGTGAATCTAACAGGCTGACAAATATCCGCGGCAAAAGGTAAGATTGAATGCAAACCTTCACCTCGACTGCTAATGGGAGTCGTTCCAAGGGTTTACCTGGTCGAACGAACAAACGAGCTGGAAGGAAGAGAGGGTCCTTGCCGAATGCCTCGGTGCGACGAGCGGCTTAATGAAGGATTTTTGCCGTCACCTAATGAAGTCCCTAGCGGAAGCGTTACAGGACGCCCAATATAACTGTTAGTCTACTGTCTTGCGAAGTACCTCCTTCTATTCCCTGGTGTTTTTTAATCCGAAGTAAAATGTTTAACACGTACAGCAAATCTCTATACGTTAATTTTTTCGTACTTTGTTTGGCAAACATTACTCTGCGGATGTAGTATTCCAGCAGTGTTAAAATTCAGGAAGGAATACAGGATTTTACAGGTTTTTTTTTACAATATTTAACAAACAATATTTGATAATTCGACCATTTTCTTACATTTACAAAACACACCTGTGTGAATTATCAGAGTAAAATGTCTACCGCGTGTGTGGTCACCGTTTCCTTTGTAAATGTTGCGAATGCAGGATAATTGATAACTACAACTACAGATAAAACGGTCGTCGTAATTCCCAGATCTTTTCAGGTGATTTGGAATAGTATTTGAAATTGCGATCAATAATTTTGAATCAACAAAGGCGTCATGACTAATTTTTTAAGTTCCTTATTGTAAGCCAATAATTTTTTGTGAAAATCTTCACAAAATGTTAAATTTAACTTGCCAAATTTTCTTGACAAGGTTTTGTATCAAAATCCTCGTCATGGGATGCGAAATCCAAAAATAGATTGAAGAAAAAGTTTATTTGGCAATTTAATAAACACTTCGCTAGGTTCGTTTGTTAAAAATATTTCTGAAGTAAATTTTATTTTTTTAAATCTTCCATTTGAAGTTTCTGGGAAATTTTCCTTATCAGTCGCTATTTTAATGAAAATAATAATTTTCTAAAATAATTAATTCTGAAAATTTTGAGCATTCGTAAATATTTATATATGGATCTGTACGAAAATTATAATTTCTTAAACATTTTCTATACGTTATAATTTATCTGATACGATTTATTGATGTGTTAAAAAATAATTTTTGTACATATGAATATGGCAATATTTTCGAAAGGTCAAGATTTTATAAATTAAATATTTCAGAAAATTTTAAGTTTGTTACCTTGTTAAATAACTGACGGTTAATAAAAATTCGGGATTGAATACAAAACATGTGTTCTATTTTAATATACTAATATTTTTAATTTTTAAATTATTTCTTTTGTAATAGTTTATTTTTCTTCACGTAAATATCTGTTGTATGAGTGGATAACGGTATCAAAATTTAATAAATATTAATATAAAATTATTCTGAAGCCGTAATATTAGATTTCATATTATGAAAATAATAGTACATCCATTATTAAAACCACTATAGCACCGCTTTAAATAGCCGTAAAATATATAATACCGCAAAACAAAATTTTGAATTGAGTTGTTTGTGTTCTTTATTGCAGGTTTTATAATTTATTTGAACTACATCTAAATCTTCTTTATTAAATGAAGGATTTAATTCGGTAGAAGATATTTGGATGTAGTAAATTATATAATGGAAAGATTACTGGCTGTTGCAGATAAGCTCACGAAATATTATTTCTGAAATCTAAATATGAATATTTGTTCCGTATAACAGAGATCGTTCAATTAGAGGAATAACGGCGATGAATTGTTCTCGTTTAATGTAGCCCATAATGTTTCCTCACACTCAGAAGGACAGACTGCGAAGATAATATTAGTGGATAACGGAGCGATGATCCAATTAGTAAAGCGTTATACGCTAATTATGCGGACTTTATAGAATATAAATTCATTTTCCATTACTGACAGTTTTCATTTAAACAAGCATAGCTTCAGGACAAACTTAATAATACGTAATATAAATTTGTAAAATAGAATATGTGAAAAAATATCTATACGAAGGAGAATACTTTTTAATGCGTAGCAGATGAAGAAAATATACTGACAATACAAATATCCTTGCTGTAAAATTTATTGTGGCTATATTTAAATTATAAATTGAATGTATTGTCATATTCAGGGATTGAATGGTGTTGAAGGATAATATATAGGAATCTTCCTGGGATTTTCTTTTGTAGGTATCTATATGAAACTGACAAAGTGGCAATATTTTACTAGGTAGCGAACTGCAAATTCAACCACCTCTGAATAATTGAGCCCTGGCACGGACAATGGCACGACCGCAATAACAAAAGGAGCAACGCGCTACGAATTTAGTCACAGTTACCACAACACCACGATTCACGTTTCGTAACTGCAAAGTATTAAGAGAGATAATCCGTGATATGTGGCCATTTCACAAAGAGAAATTAATTAATTTCATTAATACAAAAGAATTACGTAAATACATCAGCGAATGTGAATTTAAATGAACTGAAAAAAGTCTGTAGCTTTGTAAAGAAAGCTAGATTGCGTCTGCTACAAAGCACAAAACGTACGTAATTATCCTGTAAAAATAATTGTGCGCATGCCAACTTTAAAGTTTTTATGATAAACAGACTTATATTTTACTTATGATATGTATTCTTTGTTTCTTTTCAAAACCTTATTGCTACAAAAAGTAATTTTTACTTTCCCAATATGTCTGAATATAAAATTTAGATGACTATAATAAATCGATTCAAAACACTTTTATGAGCAATTTATCAAGATTTCTCATCTCAAAGAAAATTATTACTTTGAGGAACGGGATTTTAGGATTTAAAAAGTAGTATTTCCAGTTATTAACTTTCTTTAATACAGTTGTGATTTACAAATTAAATACTGAAGGAACAAGATCCTCGTACTAATTTGTCTTTAAATTTCTAGTATCCTTTATATTATAATAATAAAATTATCGTGGTGATTAAAATCAGAGTAGTAAAACTTCGTCTTTAAGAATATTTATTGTCTTCTTATACAGATTAAATTGCATAATAATTTCCTTGCAATATGCTTGTTAAATTTACTTTGAAAATGTAGAAGTAGTGAAATTGTGATGATAAAATTATCATTATTAATTACTCAGTCTATATATTGGTGTGTAAAGCACAGAAAGACATAGAATGGGATGTGTAAGGCAAATAAAGATAGCCAATGGTTAACTGGAACCACCTGTATATAGTTTAAGGATCCTACACTGAATTCGCTTAAATGTAACGCTGGGAAACCCCAGAAACATATAGGTCAATCTGATTATTTCGTTAATTAAATTATTATAAATGATTTTTAGTTGTTTGACTTAAGAAATAGCATGAGATATAAACGGAAATCGTATGATTGACAAATTATTTAATTGGGAGCACAATAACCTTTCTATACGTATTTATTCTTTTCGGGGGGTCTACTGCAAGAAACGTAGGTTTTTGATGTTGAACACGTTTTTAATTACATTATTATTAATAGTCTGTTAATCGTAGTTAATATATATTTTTAAAGCAGACATAAAAATGAAATAAGTAATTTTTATACAGTCGAAATTTATTTTAATCAAGATTTTCATTTAATTTTTATCTGTAATTAAAACACAAGGAATTGTGGCTCGGAAAACTTGTGCAGTACGTGCGTATTCATGAATATTAATATTTGCTTTGGAATATTTCGGGTAGAGAGTTGTTCTGTTTCCAACATTAGCTGATAGAGTTAATTAATATTTAATTATAACCATGAATATTTAGTCAATAATTACTCAAATCCTGCAATTTTTTGTGCAGTATATTTTAATGTACAATAATATATCGTGATTGTCTACATGTAAAATAATCATTGATTTTATTTTTTTTACTTCTATCTTAGTTGTCCATACCAAGCATGATGTTTAATAAAAATTAGACACTAAAGAAAATAGTTTAATCAGTGTAATTAAATTCATTAAATTAACCGATAATAGTTTATAAATCTTAATTTGAAATTCCACTGTATTGGTATATACATATTTATGAAAAACAATTGTTCACTGTACCGACACATAATAAGTATATTATTATTGACGTATCACATGATTAGTTAAGGAAACCTAGTTAGAAAGGAACATGGTTAATGTGAGAGCTGTTAGCGATTTTGGAAAAAGTAATTAGCGGATGATAGTAAAATAGTAAATAAAGGTCCATAAGGTATAATGGAATTATAAAAATTTCTACATATATTTTATAAAACGTTTCTATGTTGTAAGTAGACGCTGCAGACATAAGTGTGCATATGTCTATCAACAGTAATGGTATTAAATTTTGAACATCCGCTGCAGTGACTATCTTTATTGTCGTCATTGCTTTTGCGTATCGACGTTTGCGTCCAGGAAGCAATAAAGACGCCCTTCATAAGCGCTCAGAATTATCAACTCTGTTCCTATATTGCGTATCCAATATCTGGCTCCTACCTTAAAGGAACCGGTAAAACCTGAGGCAACTGTAAACTACTAAGTCTGGGAATAGATGTAAAACATTGAACCGTGATAGACACCCCAAAGAGTGGAAAATCCTTTGAGAGCTCCCTTAAGAAGGCAGACGCCACAACAACCATTTTTAGTTCCAGGCATGGAACCTCATCAACCACATACATCTGAAAAGCAATTTTAAAATGGCAACAACACTGACAATATTAAAATAAAAGTAAGGATATGGTATTGGAAATAACACACAAAAATCTTACTGGATTCGGAATGATAATATTGTAGATTTTAGACATCACTAACTTTCTGAATTATTCATGATGAAACTTTTGTATATTTTCTTATAATTGAATTTCTTGATTTTATACGAAATATTTATTAACTTTTATTAAATTAAAGCGTATAGACTGTTACATTTCCTGAATAAAGGACAATAAATCAAAGCGTTCAATAAACTGATGAAATGACGATAAATTAGTTCTTACGGTTTACTGATTTACAGGAGCAAGATGACAAAATCTCTGCCGATTCGGGTATCGAACCCAGACCTTCATCTGATCGCTCTGCCATCTGAGACATACAGGCGACCCCCACTATCTTTCTACCACAGGTACAATTCTTCTACATCCATTATGTAAACCTAAGCAAATGATCATCTCCAATTAACTAAATTAGGCCGTGAAGAATGTGATTTGGCTTTTATAATTGCATCCACTTAAAATATAAACGTTTTTGGTTTTCACAGATGAGTTTGGGCCTTCTTTATGCTTATTGACGAATGTTAAATAATAACATTTTATGGTTGTTTATCCTTTAACTTAAAATGTAATGAGTGATAGTTGTATTATAACGAGTCAAGAAAAATGAAATCATTCTCTTCCTTTGCATCATTAACGGTCGTTAAAAGTTTTTCATTTAACATTTAACAATAAATTAAATTTCTCAAGTTTTAATTTAACATGTTTTCCATTAATGAAACAATTTATGACCTTATACAGACACTTTTTATTTTTCACAAAATAATCCAACGTTGTTAGTGGATCCTGTTTTACTAATTCAAAACAGACGTTAAATTAAAACATGTAACTATGGGCACACGACCGGAAGAAGTGTCAGGATTCTTTTATGAAAAATAAAGTGTTTATATAAAGTCATATATCGTTTTGTTATTAATAAATTAAATTATTTTAAGTTACGTACGGAATAACTCTTGTATTTAGTATTAAATAATTTATACGCTATTATTTATTTATCACTGTGCTCAACAAACTAATAGTTTTTTTTAGTAATAAAACTGTGTTTTTAATTTTTAAATATTACTCTCACAATTTATTAAGTGAAAAAGAGTACATTATAGATTAATTCTGTAAACTGAATCATAAACATCACTGTAAACAATCATTTCTTTTCTGTAACTCGAAACTATTACCTAGAAAGTTTTGGAGGTTGATAAAGTAGGTCTAATAATTTAATTTTCAAAATCTTTTTAATAAAAATTACTAATAAAATTAGTTCAATTTAGAACTCTAAATTTTAGCTTCGAATGTATGGTATGAAAATACAGATTATTTATAATATCTCGCTATTTTAATTAATTTCAGCTCTTTCCTAACATTATTTCCAGACAACTAAAAGTATGAAAGCAACTAGCTTTTTTCAATGTTTCAGAAAAAAGGATCATGAATATGCATTTTGGTAACCGATATTTATTTTTATTTTTTTTATTTTGCGTAAATAGTAGTTACAATTTACTACGTGAAAATTGGCAATTTAAACGAAATGTAAATATATATATATATATTTATATATTTTATATATAATTACTAATACCTTAATATAATTTTTTAATCTTCAGAAGCAATTCAATATAAATTAATACAGTTATTTAATTAGTATTTTTTTCTAGGTAAAATTTATTTTAAAATCCCCAAATTGAAGACGAATTTGCCGCCATCCTCCATCAACTTTGACGAAATTCAATTCCGCTTATTTACTTTGTTGATTCTACGTACCAGGGCTTTTAGATTATGGCGTTAGTCCGTAATAACATCTTCCTCGCCGTAAAATGATTTCAATTTTACATAAAGCTACCTCAGTCAAAATCTATTGTGTACACCTGCCTCTGTTGCGGAATTCACTGAGGTATAAGTCGCAGCTTTAATTAAAACGTGGTTTTTTATTCGTTGTGAAACTACACTTAAAGCGAAAATATTTCGTATTTTTACATTGCAACTAAACGTAGACTACAAAGTAAATACGTGAATACATTAATTGCGTAATTGTGAAAAACGTTCCGTGATACATGAGTAAAAATGAATGGTTTTTTACTTAATGTTTAATGCATAAAAATATTATACAGATATTATCGACACAGGCCCTGTTATTAAAATAAACCAATTAATGCTTGAACATTAAAGATTTTTTTAAATAAAATTACGAAGGATATATGCGAGGATAAAGTCATAAAAATTTATAAAAAACGAGAAGACAGATCAAAATAGGAAAGATACGTGATTAAAATGCTAAGAAATATTTACTTAAATGATATAAAATGAAGTAATGGACAAAATATTCCCTCATCTGTTTTACAGTCCAATTTTGCCCTTTATACTTCTTATCTTCAAATTTATGTCGTCAGGAAAGGAGTCCTACCGAAGTCCTCATTTTTACCTATATCAACAAAGTTTATGATTTCTGAATAGGAACCATTAATTAGTATCTCACTGTATTTGGAATATTTCTTGTGTTCCACTTCATAAGTCTGACTATTTTCGAAGAATAGGCTACCTTTTAACACATTTTTCGCTATCTCTATTTCTTCTGAAATTCAGGAAGAGTAAAATCGGGGGTTATGTATGTCGCTGAGTTTAATTATGACATTCAATTAGTCAGGGACGTGGGTGGACGAGGGTGGAAATATTCTAACGTGCTACAACGACCGATATTTAACTAGGATAAATATATTTAGATGTCAAAGAGATTGATACACTTTTATTATAGAGTCGACACATCTGAATGCATGACAGAAATATTATATACATAGTACTTGTATATTCATACTTTTCAATAAACTTTTCAGTAGACTTAATGTGGAAGTTTGTAAATAATATTATTTATTTTAAATTGACAACCACTTTAGATGTATTATTAGAGAACTTTAAGCATTTACCTCCATTGAAGAAATATAATATTTTTGGGAAGTAAAAAATAAATAATTTTTGAAGAATAAAATGTATGTGAAACGTAGCAATGTGTTTTGTACGTAATTATTTCAAATTTAAGAATAAATATTTGTAATTAATTTCTCTGCGTTGATTAAGCCGTTGTTTAGAAATATATAAATATTTATTTAATGTAATTTATATTAATAGCTTCAGTCGGGATAATACATTCTATGATGAAAATATTTTTTTCATCCTGAACCATAAAATAGAAAGTAAATGTATGAACGGAAATTTATTTGCAAATTTCGGAAGAGCGTGATGTCGAACAAAAGCCGTGCTTCTTACGTCGGGGCTTTTCTTGCTGCAGGACGCTGTTTACTAACTCCTAAACCACCTGATCCACCCTCATTTCTCGTGTGGTAGAACAACAACTCTCTCAAGTTTCCTTCAGTCTCGATAAAGCCTTAGTCACGGAGAGCGAAACCGTAAATTGGACAGTTGCTTTTAAAGATATTATTCTACAATGTCGGCTTATATATAGACTAAAAGTAAACCACGACAGTAGTCGTAAGATGACATACATCGTCTCTCTGTTTCACATGTTGTACATATTAAATTTTAATATATTTGGCACCTTGCTTTAGTAATGTAATAATAGTCATATTTTTTAATAATATGCGACATAAGGGTCATCGACTTAATTGTATAGGAAATGGGGGATGAGGATGGGACAGCATGGCAGCCAAAATATACGGTGTTGAAACGTATCAGATTATACCTGCTGTTTATCGAAAGTTACTTAATTCGTACCAATTATTTGTATGTGTGTGTAGCAACTGCAATGACTAAAATTGCAAAAAAAAATTGTGAATAACTTGTTGCTCATTCTTGTAGAATGAATGTGATTATTATTGTACTTTTACAAAAAAATGTAAATTGAATTTCTATTAACTTCAAATTACTGTAATTCCTACTTAATCAACAAATTCTGAGATAATGCTAAAAAATGTAAAAAAGTACGGAACTGGAATTTGGACTCGACATTTCAGAAAATAATAGCTGAAATTATTAATTTAAGCAAGGTTTAACTTTGACAGCTTTTAAATAGCTTATATTAAATTAAACCGTGAATTTGATTCAGTACCTAAATATAATTTGTAAACGTTGTCCAACGATATGGTTACATTCTGCTGATCTCAATTGCATTTATTAACATCTGCACACGTAGTCATTAAATTGTGTTGTACTGGAAACTGTGAATCACAACCTTATTAATTTAATACTGTAATTACCTGAAAAACAAAATATACTAATTAAATTTACACTGGAAAATAACATTAATTCCTAATTGGATTATTATAATTTTGTATTATGAATAACAAACTGACCACATAATAAGACTTCATATTAATTAGTTGAAAACTTGTTTATAAATATTTTTCTGATTTTAAAAATTGTTATATTTAAATTCTGTATTCATGGCTCGATAGAGATATATATATAGTTCCAAAGAACTATTGCCTGTGCCTGGACTAGTGCTCTACAAATATAACTTATACATTTGTGGGATTACATCCAAACACATTATTTTACCTTCCAGAACTAATTTACTAATGTGGACGCGGATCAAAACTTTAGCTATGCAATGCGACGCACCTCGTCTTCGAGTTCCAACACCGACAAACATTATCCTATTTTCTTGTTAATAAGTTTTATGGACTTTTCTTTCATCCGCGTAACTTTGAAATGTCTTACTTAAGGAACTTCTTTGTTGAAGCCTCCTACACAGTCCTCATTAAATACGTCGCTAATGATCTCCCTTCGTCTTCTCTGCATCACAAACTACAGATAATGTTCTTTGGAAGACAAGAACAATGTGTAGTGGAGACTAGTGGCGGTTTTTGGTCGTCAGGAATTTTCAAATTTCAGGTTCTGACTTGTTGTTACATACAGCTTTTAAACAAGACTTCTGAAATAAAAATGCGTTTAACTGATACACAGTTGTTGTTAGGTTTTAAATTATATTTTATAATCTTAATTAATATTTTAATCCATTGGATAGGGTGACCTTTTCACTGTAGAAGAACAATATAATTTTGTTTAGGGCAACAGGCTACATGAGGTTATTCCACGTTGGGCAACTCCCCTTTAATAACATAGGAAGGGATTTGAAAGGGGGTTGCGGAAGGGTAGAGGAAGGTAGCCAAGGGTGAACTAAAGCCCCCGGGCTATATTTTAAGGATCCTACCCGGCATTCGCCTAAAGAAATGCAGGGAAAACCCTAGAAAAAACCTGCATCGGGTAGGTCGGGCATTGGGTACTTGTCCCACGCCCTTCCGATAAAAAGAGTTTCCTGTGGGGACGCAGCATTCCCTTCTGCGTGCCACAACCAGTTTAGGAGGCAGCTGGCCGACGATTCCAATGGGAATAGCAGACAACTCTTACCGTATGCCCAAGGTCTGTGACCCCGGAACATACACCTCTCAGAACAGGCCTAGGTGCATCGGCTTGTGGAAACCTTAGTTCCCGGGGGCCCTAGTAACCCTTGGCTACCTTCCTCTACCCTTCCGCATCCCCCCTTTCAAATCCCTTCCTATGCTATTAAAGGGGGGTTGCCCAATGTGGATCACCCTCATGTAGCCTGTTGCCCTAAAAAAAAAAAGCAATTCCCATCAATGCGAACAACGTCTGCGAGGCTTATTCTCTCGCAGGCAATACCTGCGAGGGATGTTCTCTCGCAGGCAGAACCTTTTAGGAGAGATACGAAGGGGCTACCTTTGGGTATGCCGTTTTTGAACTAAGGTTCCCACAAGCCGAGGCACCTCGGCCTGTTTTGAGAGGTGTATGTTCCGGGGTCACAGACCTTGGGCATACGGTAAGAGTTGTTCGCTATTCCCATTGGAATTGTCAGCCAGCTGCCTCCTAAACTGGTCGAGGCACGGAGAATGGAATGCGTCCCCACAGCAAACTCCTCTCCCGCTATCGGAAGGGCGCGGGACAAGTACCCAATGCCCGACCTACCTGGTGCAGTTTTTTCTAGGGTTTTCCCTGCATTTCTTTAGGCGAATGCCGGGTAGGATCCTTAAAATTTAGCCCGGGGGCTTTAGTTCACCCTTGGCTACCTTCCTCTACCCTTTCGCAACCCTTCTTTCAAATCCTTTCCTATGCTATTAAAGGGGAATTTCCGAACGTGGATTACCCTCATGTAGCCTGTTACCCTAAAAAAAATGAATTGTTACGGTTTCTCGCTGCAGAAATGTAAGTTATTAAGCCTGCAAATATTTGTAATTATATTTTCTAGACGGTTTTTATGAATTGGATTCAAAAGGAAATCTTGCACATGTTATGTTGTAGAATTTCTTGACCTAGAGTACGGTCAGGCCGTCGTCTTTTGTAGAACCTTGAGCTGTCCGTTCTTCGTTATTTTGAAGGAACTCAGAAGCAGTGCAAGGCTCCTCTTAAGCTCGCAAGAAGACATTTGGCTACTGGCCTTTACGTCAGGGCCAATTGTCGGAAGCAGTCAAGCATCGAGCCCTGGATAGTTCTTCCCGTGATGGAGAATTCCTCAGCAGGCCAGCTTCTATTAAATCCTACATGCTTCGTTCTAACCCTGGGTATGTGGTACTAAAAATGTACAATCAAACATTATAGTTAAAATTATTTGGAATAAATATACACGAGTGTATTATTAAATTAAATCCAGACTGTTAATGAAACACCTTGAATTATTATCTATAAGTTGATATATTATTATCACAAAAAATAGCCTGGTTACCGCGTATCATGGCACAATAATACATTAATAAAATGTAAAATCCTCATATATTATTAAAATATTTAAATTTGATTATAAATTAGATTTAACAAAATCCAGTACCCTACGGCCACTCGCCCTCTTCCCCAATCACCTAAATTCAAAATTTATCCCGGTCTACCTTATTACAAGCTTTTACATCACACATGTTCAAATTGCTGAAGAATATCAAATATCCATTAACTATTAAACCTCAAGACCTATAGACAACATTATGTAGTTCAGAAAATCTCAGGATTTGTTGCTACATTGTGCTAACTAAAAAGTCACTAAAACCCAGTTTCCTAAAATTAAGATGTTGACGGCAGGTACCATTCCAGAATAATTTTCGAAATTATTCATACTGAATCGAAAATCACAATTAACGTACAAACTGATACTGCGACACTCTACAATGGCAGTGCTCCATTATAGTTAACTTCGTTGCTTTTACGTTAGCTTTGCGTTTGAATTTCGTTTTAGCTTTAATTTTGGTTGCGAATTTGCATCACCTGACAAATGAAACAATGACAATCTACACAGTGTGGTTTTCACTTTATAACTTAATTTTATCTATTAATTGGCTACTTCGTCATCTAGTCTGTCTGCATCTCATACAGACGTTTTTATATTTTCAATTGATTTCGCCTCGTATCTTTTAAGTAAAAGAGGTTGGTTTTCTTATTTATCTCTTATATGGTGTGATTTATTTTTCCTCCATTAATTTTAGTTGTTCAGGAAATAAAAAAATAAAGCCGCAGTAGATGAAATCTGGCGAAAATGGTAAAAGTTTAATTCGACCATTTTCGACATAAAAAATGAACGATAGTTCTTGGCCAAAGTGGTCCAATAAGGATTATTTATTGTTCGTATTTTCTTAAATGGGCAATGTAGATTATTCTACGTGTATTCAAAAAAACCGTGGCATAACCATCCCGGCAGATCACTTCGTCTTCGACTTCTTCGCAATCGGTTAGACTGCCGATGTTTTGTCTCTGGAGTGTAGTGATATATCTATTTTTTATTAACAGTACTGTATTACAGTAGAAACTTGTCAGGATTTAATGGACCTCTGAGCAATCGTGGCATACATCTTGCAGTTATTTCTTTAAACACAGTTGCTGATGGAAATTTGTAGTCACTCCAGTATGAGATATGACAAGAGCGTATTGGTACACGATTCTTCCGGGAAAACAAAGGTTTGGATACTATCAGCGTCATTTCTAGTTATTATTGACCATGGTTCCCACCCAAAATTTGCTACAATTACGTAAAATTGATCTTTACTTTCGCAATGAATTTTGTACTATTAATCAGTTGGAAATGTGTCTGGTTCCCTCAAGAATCCAGGTGAGACTGCGTTGTATGAAACATTAATATTAACTTCGGGTTTTGAAGGTTGAGCGTGAAAGTTGCGCCAGTTCTAATTCCCTGGAGAGAAACTCGGAAAACATTACAATCTTCTTCTCTTTCTTGAGTGGAACAAGCCGCTATATTGGCAAGCGATATTTACACTGTAATAGAGCCCAGGGCCCATGGGAAATGAGGAAAGATGCTCGCCTCATCTTTCTGGGGGTCATAGGTTCTTATCAAGTTTATACACCCTTGTTCAAAAGATACATCGACCCCATGTCAAAGGGGGCAGAGCTTGGAATTAACTCCTCCAAGGAGTTAAATAATGCCAATAAAAAGTCTGACTGATGCATATTGTCACGAAGAGGGGAATAGTAATTTAAATACGTGAATTTTTTCATCTGCAGACCGAGAATTATTTGTTGACAATACTAATTATTGATATAAAGGTAAGAATAGATAACACATTATACGGCAATGCGTGAGATGGTGTCTCATCCAACGTCAAAAAGTTTTCCTTAGTTTGGAATCGTGAGATGCGCTGGAGGATAAAGAGAATAATAAAACTGATTGTCGCTTGCAGTTCTGATTCATAATTCAGACATGTTGAGAACCCGAGTAATTATTACCGTTAGTGGTAAAACGAAAATTTTAACGTAGGAATTTACTCACAATTATTACTAGCCGTATCATAATTTAATCAATGAAAGATAATAATATTTTGTGAATATTAGGCATATATAATTATTTGCTGAAATTTATGAACATAAAACGAAACAGGTGTGTCCATTTCTTTTATCGACGGTTTGATCTATACTACTTTTAACAAAGAACTCGGAAAATGAAAATGCGTCCTGGTAAAATATATTAATTTATACCTAACTAGTTGACAGATAAACAGATTAAATTTAAAACAAATTAGTTAAAAGTAATTATCGTCACTATTTTAAATTCAGAAAGGTCCATGTCGACTTCTTTAGGGTTCAGTGAGATTTCACATTAATTACAAGTTTATATTATTATGTTTCCATGTAATTTCTTTGCTCTGATGATATAATTGTGAAGCAAATTAGTGTTCGTTACTTGTTCCCCAATGAAAAGTAGTCAATCAGCTTTCAGAGAGCAGCCATTGAAGGCTTATTATAGGGCAAACTCCAAGAAAGGCTCGTCATTAAAGCCGACATAAATTACCCTATTAATATTTCAAAGCGAACGGCGATAAAGCCAATTGTTTCCATTGAATTCAGAGTCAGGAAGTAATTTGTTTTTATCAATTCAAATTCAATATTGACATAACTGAGGTGAAAAGAACGGCAAATTAAATTTCACATTCTACCTCTTTTTCGAATCAAAAGCTTTATATAGTAGAATTAAACAAGTTATTTTGCTGAGAGCTTTTAAACTTTTAAATTTAATAATACAATTGGTATTGAATTAAATATTTTTTCCATATCTGGTCTGAAATTTCTAGTAATTCCTGTCGACGTTGTTCTGACGTTAGTACGTTCACTAGTATTTCCTGGTTTCACTGAATAATCATAACTATTAGGTATTTTTCAAATGTATATATACATACATATATATATATATATATATATACATATATATATATATATACAGTAACTTTAAAACAATTCATATCGTTCTTCTCTGTAGTGTCAGAATCGTTGTATCCTCCTATACAATGGAAAATTCTAGAAAGAATTTTTTAAATATTAACTCTTAAGGATAATAACATGAGTCAGAAATAATGAAATAATTATTTTCCATACATTTATTGCATTTTCCGAAAGGGACGTAATTTAGAACTAGTGAATCAAATCGGAAATATTGAGAAATGGTTTCAAATTCGAATAAGGTACATTAGTGAAAAGGTATTTGTTTGTGTTATACCGACAGACACTTTACTGTTAATTATATGCACCTTCAAGAAAGAAATGGTCATGCATATTTACACATTTAAAGCACATATTTTCTCTCTTCTAATTGTAGCAGCAAATTTTGTATCGTTAATGTTAAATATTCAATATTTCAATGGCTGTGAATTTAGTTTCTATGCCGTAATATTCGTTGAATTATTCCTAAATTAATATTATTTATATAGTTCTAGTTATAAAGTCTTTAATTACAATTTTTAAGGCAGAGTCGTAGCAGTCGATTATCATTAGTAAAGAAGAATATTTGTATAATTTTATTAATCACATGTACGAGATTTTAGTATTTAAGAACATTACGTTGAATGATAAATGAAGTTGCTGATTGGGGACTGAGTATCAGATTATCAAGGAAAGTTTTGAATAGAAAATGCTAACAAATCTAAAGATAAAAAGTTCGTCAATATTTGACCCTAAAATCTTCTGACTTAGGAATCATTCGTACCTTCTCGGACGTTGGAATTGAAAAGCGTAGGTGGATCGATGTAGACCGGAATCCTATACTCGCCCTCTCGTTCCACTTGAACTACATTGTGCGTTTGATTATTTTTTTTTTTGGCCGTGGAATTGCGTAAGGTTTTTGCGGGTTATCTTCGTAGTTCGGCCGCTTTGGAAAAAAAATCCGTTCCCTTTTGCCATTTACAAAGTTATTTCTTGGCGAGAGGAACAAAGTTGACTGCCTTACATCGGGAAAGTCGCATTTGCATGTAAAGAGCGAGTTTGAACAAAAAATACCTGCTTTCAAATTAAATAAATTGTGAAATACGTTTCTGTGCCACAAATATTTAATTATTCATGATGAATAAAATATTACAATTGGTATTATTAAATTGACCCAAATCTGTCATTAGGTTATGACTACTGGTGATCTTCAATTAAAGAATGAAGTAAGCACGATTTACAGAAACAAAAATAAATATTTATATTAGTATATATTTTTATGTATATACATTCTTTATGTTCGTAATATAATTAGGTAGTGAAGTTCAATCCAGACATTAAATAAATATCTTTCCCTAAATTTTTATTTTATTAAAATATATGTATGATTTATTATTATATATTTCTGGCTTGTTTCTTAAAGCCAAAATTATTTTTGCGACTGAAATTTAATTATTTTCCCAAAGTAAAAAAATTCTGTTTTGTATAATGATGAACAAAATTAGAATTGACTGAGTCTGTGTAGTTCTGTATTTGAGAAGATCCTTGATCAATAAAAAACTTATTCATACTATTATGGAACTGAAACACACTGGAAATATTTTTGAGCGTATTCGTAGGTAAATAAACAAGAAATAAATTTTTATAAGGTGAAATGAGTAAAGGTAAATAAAACCAAATTGTCTAGAAAAGTCGTATATATTTTAATACATAAAATAAATGATTAGTTACTTTCATCAAGCTGACGATGACCATTTAAGTTCGACTGAAGATACTTATAGATAAGCAGGATTGAGTGGCAGCATGACGAGTTACTTTTTAGAGAATGGGCTATTTGAGGGTAATGCACATCTCTGATGGGACGTACAAGGGAGAATAAGGCCTCAAAAGGCTTTTCTATCAAAATACAGGTTAAGGATTCTACCCCCATACGATATTTGAAACACCTTATAGAAACCTGCTCTCGGTTTCGTTGGACTCTCGGTACTCGTCTCACACCCTTCCGATTACTAGACCCAACATTCCCATCAAAGTTTCAGCTATTTATATGAACCAGCCAAAATCATACGAAATACTTGTATATAAAATATTAAATAATGCAATTTTTAATAATATTTACTAGAAGTTACAGGAACCCGAAATTCTATAGAAGCATTTCTAGTTTGATGTAGGCGTCGTCTACGCATGCGAACAGCGTTATTGGGTTGAAGCTGTAATCGGATTCTCATGATTCTTCTCAGCTTCGCAGAGGAAATATTAATTAACCCACAATGGAAGCTAACAGGCTCAGAACCTTCAAGAACGGTTTTCATAAGACTCCTCACTTGCGCGTTCAACATAATTCAGTTTTAATCAACTAGTTCCATTAAAATTTCCGAGGCGTTGTGAAATAAAAATTTTCATATTTATGTTTGTGTTAAAAATGTATTAATTATTATGAATATATTTCGTCCCTCAAATGTACAATTGCTTTGAATATATTACTGTTTGTTAATTTAATATTTCTCGCAGTGATTATTTTTTTCAAAGCCTCCTCTTTTCTCTTTTCATGTGCCAAACTTTAAACGTTTTTAGGCAAAAAATACTTGTACTACACGTCTGAAGTCATTTTTCCTTAATTCCAACGTTCCATCTTAAATTTTTAAACCGGCAGTATAATATAAATAAATTTATACTGCAATAATAATTTAATTTTTTTTAATATTACTTCGTCAAAGGTAAAATAGAATTTGTGACAAGTATATACATACAAATACTACTTTTATCGAATTATTCTAAAAATACTCTAATCAATTTTTAGAAATATAAAAGTTCTATACAGATGGTTAATTACGTGAAATTCTACAATTTAGAAAATCAATATTTCGTATTTAGGGAGGGGTGAAACGGATGTCATATATAAACATCCCTATTGGAATAGTCGCCAAGCTGCTTCCTAAACTGGCCAAGGCATGGCGAGGGGAAAGCTGCGTCCCCACAGCAAACCCCTCTCCCGCCGTCGGAAGGGCGTGGTACAAGTACCAAATGCCCGAGCTACCAGATGCAGGTTTTTCTAGGGTTTTCCCTGCATTTCTTTAGGCGAATGCCGGGTAGGATCCTTAAAATATACCCCCGGGGCCCCAGTTAACCCTTGGCTACCTTCCTCCACCCTTCCGCATCCCCCCTTTCAAATCCGTTCCTATGCTATTAAATCGGAGTTGCCCAACGTGGATTACCCTCATGTAGCCTTTTGCCCTAAAAAAAAAACTTTGGTCATGGAGCTCTGGAGGAGGCTACCTTTGGGGATGCCTTCACATCTCTCTGGCTTTTTTTGAACTAAGGTTCCCACAAGCCGAGGCACCTCGGCCTGTTTTGAGAGGTGTATGTTCCGGGGCCGCAGACCTTGGGCATACGGTAAGAGCTGTCAGCTATTCCTATTGGAATAGTCGGCCAGCTGCCTCCTAAACCGGTCAAGGCACGGTGAGGGGAAATCTGCGTCCTCACAGCAAACCCCTCTCGGAAGGGCGAGGGACAAAATTTAGGTTGTGGTATTATAAATTACGGAAATAGAAACTATTACAAGCATCCATTATCCAAAAATATTTGAATTAATACTTAAAAACTTATTTAATGATTTACTGCGTCGTTGATTTTATTTAAAGCCTTCCTATTCCACATAATTTTCTGTAAAGTATATTCTCAGAATATTTAATGAAAAACACTCAACACAATATATATTTATCATTTCGAATTTTTAAACGTCTATGTTTCCACTTTGTAAACTTCTACCTCAATCATAATTTTTATGTCAGAAGTTTCACGTTTAATGTTTACCGTAAATAGACTATTACAGTAGTACTACGTCGTTTTTCTTACCTTGGATTATTTGGACTGAGTGAAAGTGGTTATTCATGTTAATGCAATGCTCTACTCCAGAAAGTGAGATGGGAAGTATAAAGTAGCTCCAAGTTACGGCTTCGTTATCTCTGGATCACTGCCAGCAATGTTATTCAAGTGTGTCAGATTTATCACCAATGCACAGAGCGCTCCAAGCTTCAAACGCATATGACTAGAATAGAGACGAAGGAAGGACTCACGGTGAAACTCTCATGAATCCCGAGCGCCTAAGTGCAGATCGACCCAGCTACAGATAGCTTTGGGTTGTGGCACGAGAAGAGCGCCGGGGATAAGGCGGATTTGTTCAGACAGGGACTGATAGAAAGTCAAGGGTGTGAAGGTATTTGACTCTCGGTAAATGCCGGATTCTTACTCAACTCTAAATCCAGCAGCAGGGGAAAGTCAATCTCTAATAAGCAAACTTTAAACTCAATGTTTGTTTACTCAACTGAGTTTTTAACATAAAATTATTTTATACACTACTTAATCTCTCCCAGTGGTTTAATTTTAAACGATTATAGTTTCACTTGAAATATGCATAGAAGTTGTACTTAATTTTTAGCCATGTTACAATTATACTTTTGATATTAAATGTTTTAATGAAATCCATATTGACGATATTTAATCCTTTTATTCCAACTGTACGGGTATTTAAAGTCTGAGAAGGTGTTGCGTTTGTATACATTTTTTTGTGAATTCCTTGCATTACTTATGAAAGGAATATTCATTCATCGAAAACATTAAGGTTAAAGTAATAATTAAAAGAATGTCCCTTAAAGCACTTTACCTTCCAATCTTCGTTTCAATGCCTCTGTTTGTAGATAAAAGTTAAAATGATACGCATTAAAATAATTATTGAGCGTGAGTGTTATTAATAAACGCTGACTACATTTAGACACAGACCATAATTAAGATAGAATTACATGGGTTTTATAATCATTTGAAGGGGATCTTAGGAATGTTTATTACTAACTGGTAATTTATTACTTTTAGTGGTACCGAGTGAAGGCACAATAAAACTTTTATATTACATTCGTCTTAATCATACATACATAAATTAAAAATGTATTGTAGTATTTAATTTAAAAATTAAGGCCAATTTATGTCGGAAACGAATTTTAAAGTGAACGATAATTAACAGGATTTTTATGCTTGAAATATTACAAATCTTTACAGATAAAAGGAAAATTTTTGTTACCAATTTCGATTTAATTTAATTTTTTGTACATATTTTTAACGAGACTCAAATATTCAGGGCCGCTTCCTGGACCTCTAATAATTATAGTAATTTGCAATTAGCACCAAAAGAGTTACAAAAAAAAATTAAATTTACAATAAATTATAAAACAGTGAATCTAAAGAAATCTGACGGTACTCATGAATATAAAAGTTTAAAATATAAAGTTTTTACATAAGTTTATTTACAGCTGGTCTGGTACCTTATTAATTATGCACTTCATAATTATTTTCTTTTAAAGAATAATTTAATCAACAGTCCATTACACTGTTCACTACACTTTATCACTACTAAATTCAGGCCCACTGACCACAGGAAACCAACAATTGTTCAAGAACTTTACTTCGTCGTACTTATTATCTCTCAGCTTTACTTTAAAATTACTTTAATACCGAACGCTGAATATGATATTTTCAGCCTTTACTCAGCAAAGACTTAACTAAATTCCGCTACTTATTTAGTTGCGAGAACAACCTTAGCTATGGTTCTCCTCGGCTGGCCTCCAAAATTAGTCTCTGACTAACATTGGTCAAAGTTCCAACGCAGACTTCATTATGAACATTATCGTTCGAGCTCCAAAACCAGACAGAAAATCAACTTTATCGTTCGAGCTCCCAGACCACACTCGCCATAACCACCATCGGTCAGGCTCCCAAAACGCACTCGTCCTTACCACCATCGGTCAGGCTCCCAAAACACACTCGCCATGACCACCATCGGTTAGGCTCCTAAAACACACTACTGTTTTTCACAAATTTCGGCGTATTACACACGCTTTGCCGACAATAACAGAGTGGAAACCTCTACAGTCTCTGCATTCTTGCGCCACTCTGACTGTTATTTACAATTCTCTGGCCACAACATTACGCCGACAATAATATTAAGGAAATTTATTAAATAAAAACTTTATTTATAAGTGTCCACTTTATAGACAGACAAAAACATTTTGTGATTTAATTATTATTTAAAACCTTTATTTTTTGCTCAAAATAGTATCCGTATTTTCCTTATTATTTCTTAATAAATAATATATATATATAGTGAAACTGCGTACTAAAGTTATGGTCTCTATTGTCACTTTCTTTTCTGCTTCTTTCACTACATGTTAATATTTAGCGTATATTTATTATTGTAATATGTATGTTTGATAATAATGATGTGGTAATTTAGAAGTAGCATGTTAATATCTATATATATTTAAAACTATGTTAATAAACAGAAGTCCTATAATAAAATGAAATGGAAAAGTATTCTAGTACCAAAAACGTCTGCATTTATTTTACAACTTTGGGACCAGAAGACTTGGAGTTTATTAAATTGTTTTCAGATTTTTTGTTTGTGTGACTTCCAATAACTTTCATGTTTGTAATAGGAGGTAAAATTTCGAATGGATGAGTATAGGACGGGCAGAGAGAGAAAGGAATTACGTTCCGCTGTGGTAGGGGGGAAAAAGCCGCACCACCCGTTACGCATAATGAGAAAGCCAACCTTTCCTGTTTTATTAATATATTTTTTGGAAACCACAACCCAATTTCTGTGAAAATTTATACTGAAATGTTCATACATTGGGTTTAATTGAACAATTCCACATATTATTTTAAGTCCATCTTTACGCTTACTGAAAATGCCATTTATTTTAGTCCCGTTCTTTAAAGGCCTGTAATGAGAGAGATGTTTCTTGTCTGGAATTGGATGTTAATGGAGTGTTATGTTTTCCTTCAGGGGTATCTCACATTCGAATCTTGATAGCAGTGGAAGATCCTGCAATAAAATGTTTAATGTCCGGGCAGTTAAGTCCGTAGGCGCCACACAAATCTACCCTAATTAGAAACGTTCTCCGACGTTTCTGCGTGTGTTGTCAAAATATCATGTCCTATTTTAGGTCCAGAATTTTGAAATGTTTGTCATACATAAATTCTAAGTAGTGAAGAAAATTAAGAGAAGTAGTTGATATATTTTCAACTATATACAGTGAGGTAAATGTTGAATATTTTTCAGGTTAATCCAAGTATCTCGAAATATATTTATGGACGTTTGAAGTAATTTTAAAGTACTTCAGTATGTAAACTACGATCATACATTCGGTAATGTTAAATAATTAATTTTTAACGTCAATTGGACTTTTAATGTATGATAAATCATTTCAGACCTGCGAAACTGTTCCGTAAAAATACCAAATTTGATGCGTTTATGGGTGTATATAAAACTGTGTCTTCATTGAATGGAATTGAATATATTTAATAATTGCGTACCTCCAATAAACCATGGATTCTACAAAATAAACACAGTTTCGGGACGTGCAGATTTTCTGATGAATTGTAGAAATAATTTTTTAATAATTAAAATAAAAGCATATTAGTCAGATTAATCGTAACTAAATAAAAAAATTATATATAAAATATATTTTTCGGCCGCAATGCAACGAATCGTTTTGTTTTATATTTTAAAATTGAATAATTAATTTTTCCAACGAATAGGCTGCTATTTTTATTATTCCATAATTCTAGTTTATCTTTACGTTTCGTGCATTAGGTTCCTTTTCATCTTATGGGGCATAAACAACACATTTGTTGTCAAGAATAGTATAGATGATGTCGGTACAATTGTTTTAAGGTGTAGACAGGCTATGTATAGGGTAATCCACATAGTGGCAACTCCCTTTTTATAGGATAGGAAAGGGAGTGAAAGGGGGGATGCGGAAAGGTAGAGAAAAGTAACAAAGGGTTAACTGGGGCCCCCGGGCTATAGTTTAAGGATCCTCCCCGGTAATTCGCCTAAAATTGATGCAAGGAAAACCCTAGAAAAACCTGCATCAGGTAGGTCGGGAATTTCATACTTGTCCCACGCCCTTTTGATGGCGGGAGAGGGGTTTGCTGTGGGGTCGCAGCTTTCCCCTCTCCGTGCCTTGACCAGTTTAGGAGGCAGCTGGCCGACTATTCCAATAGGAATAGAGGACAACTCTTACCGACTATTCCAATGGGAATAGCAGACAACTCTTACCGTATGCCCAAGATCTGCCCGAGGTGCCTCGGAATGTGGGAACCTTAATTAAAAAAACCAGAGATAATCATGTAGAGTATTAATTCGGAGAAATTGTGACTGGAACTATGAGAAGTAACGCTTTAAAAAAAATCTACACGTGTCGTTTTCTACACATTGGGGAAACACGGTTAGTAATTAAAAGTTTTAAGTGGGAACATTAGTGATTCAATCCTGGTCAATAACCTCTCACGTAGTTCATGAATTATTTAAAGAACCAATTTGCCTCTCAAGTCCCTCAATATTCAAATATATCAGTGTCCACGTATACAAAATATATTTTCGTATTAACTTACTTACGATAAGCATTAAAATTGCATTATGAGTAAAGTATTGCATATAAAAGTAGACTAGATACAATATGTAAATATTTAAGATATTTTTTCACTTCTTCGAATAATATATTAAATGATATACAACTTTAGTTTTTTTTTCTCTCGGTTGTTGCAAATGAACGTAACAATGAGAATATTTCCAGTTTTTTTTTGTCTTGTATATGTAAGAAACATTCATACAAACCTGAATTACTTTGGGTGATAATTACGTTTTATACGAATTTATGAATAGTTTATAAAATAATTTATCGTCGTCATATGCGTATACAAGTTACTTTGTTAACAACCGACGATGGAATGTATATTTAGGACGACGAACGAGGGACCTCGCGTGAACTGCAATCATAAGTATTCCGTTTCTTAAATACTTTGATAAGCCCAAGAAACGAGTTACTGCAAGTAGCATTTTGATTCTGCTCTTCCCGAACTCGGCGTCGCGGTTTGAATATAGCACAACTTCACGCTTGATCAGGCTAAAAGCTTTTAGCAATAGTTGGGAGTGTTTAAGCGCTTAGAACATGTCACAGCGGTCAATAAACCGACGACACTCCTAAGATTCCTAATTCCTCGCTCCGACACTAATTAAAGGACACGAATATTTGATGAAGGTTTTGTTTCTGATAAAATATTCATGAACAGAGGGGGAGAGAGCCTCGTTTCGAGTGCCATTATTGGGGTAGTTTGACTATTAAACAATTCTATAGGCTTAAATCAAAGTTGAAATTATTTGAATATATTTTTAAAGGAAAAATCAAATACAATAATTTTAATACATATTAACATAACTGAGGAATATTTATGTATCAATAATTATAAATTTAAAATCTTATAACATTTACAGAATTAATGTATTACCCATATGGTTTTAAATATACATCGATAAAGCACATTTACGCAACATTGTAACTAATCGAATAAAAAAAATCATTGATATAAATTATAATAATTTTGATTCTCGTATTTAATCGTCATCTATTTTGAAAATTTTACAAATCTCAGGAAAAATTTCAGAACATACCACCAGGAATTTATTATAACTGTGACGTGACATTGACAAAGAAATTTATGAATATAGACATAAATAACAGAGGTCTGCTGAATTACTCTGAAATGAGAGTTTGGTTCCCCGCGTTTGATAATAAGGAGCATATCAACTTTTTAAGCTTCCTACCTCAGTACAGAACAGAACTGATGTAGTATTCTATATTGAAGAAGGGGACTGAGGACCTTCAAAACATGACATGTTATATACTTTGCAACATGGCGACACCAATAAATAAATAAATATATATATATATATATATATATATATATTACTCAATACGGAATCAATAAATTATTATTATTATTATTATATACGTATGAGATGTCACGAAACTGTATTGAACATAAGAATGCGATTATAAAACTTTGTTTTAAAGCAATGAATTAACTCACCAAAGAATTTGCAAGAAGTTTTAGTCGGTAAATATCTGGACCTGAAACAATAAAAGAAATTAGCAAAATATGTTTACAGATATATGATGTGACGTATAATAAATAATTCTGTAAATCATATCTGTATAGGGTTTACATATAGCTTATTTTTCGTCCCATTACGCGAAAACTTCAATAAATTTTTATCACTAACCAACGCTTGATTCAAGTCTTTCTACACACAGCACGTATATTTGACATTTATTTTATACAATAATGATATTTGTAACTGTTGAAGTCCTTACGTAATGAAAATGAATTATATAATATTCCTTAAGATATTTTATCCTTTAGATATTTTATCCTTCAGATATTTTATCTTTACGATATTTGATTCTACAAATTATCTTTAAGTCTTTTAGTAAAATTTAATGATTATGTTTATATTTCTGCAGTCCTGCATTTTAGTTTGAACCGTAGTCGAATTGTTTGTGAATACAATATTTTTTAAAATGGTTTGATATTATTTTTTAGCACTGATTCCAAATATAAAATTTAGCGTAATTTTTTTCCCATTATGATGTGATTTTTTGGGGGGGAAATAAATCAAAATGCTTCACGACATTTAAATTTTTATATTTATCCCTTTATATTCATACATTTATTTTCCAGCCCAATCATGATTAAATGTTAAATGATTGAACATAAAATTTTTTAATCTTCTTATAGCGTTTTCTCTTTATCCGAAAACTTCTTATTCCGCGTTTTTCTTGTGAACTAGTTGGGAATCATGCTTTTCCACTTTCTTAAAATTGTTCTTTCAATATATTTTATGTCCTAATTTATTCACAAAACCAGATTAAATAACTTGTCTTCATACTTCTCTTAGATAGAAAATTAAGCAAAATACACTTTTACCACATAAAAATAGAAAATATTGTTGGTGTTATATTTCACTATACAACTACCAAAAATGAAGTGGGATTAATCGGATGTATTTACACGTCATTTTAAAGCCATTTTTCTGAACCGCAACAAATATCAATAGTCTACTTAATAATATATATATATATATATATATATATATATACTGCATAGAACTCGGGAGACAAACGTGCACCAACAGGATACTGTTCAGGTTTTAGCTGATTTAAACGACATTTAACTAGTTCAGAGGAAAATCCGCAGTAAGGAGTATTTTATGATAAAAGTTAGATGATGCAAATAATTATTTAAATTATATAACTATGTTCATACGAATAATACGACGTTTGTCTTAAATGTAGAATAGATCATGATTTTAAAAACTGTACTTTTTTTTCTAAAAGCTATACATCGGTATAAAACGCATTTTTAATACTCATCTAATTAATAAATCAATAAATTATTTCTCTATAGATTAATTATAAATTTTCATCAAATTTTATTTATTTATTTATTTATCCGGGAAATAAAATTCACGACTGAGAGCAAGGGAAATTAAGATCTGAGATACTCCGAGAAATCAGGATAGTACTTAATTTACGTTTCCTGCGACAAACATAACATTAACTTAGTTTTAATATTTTTATTTATTTTTTGTGTTTTATTTTACCATACAGCTACCAAAAATGAAGTGGGATTGGTCGGATTAATTAACACGTCGTTTAAAAGCCATTTTGTTCTGAAACGCAGCAAATATCAATAGTCTACTTAAAGCTAGGAAATTTATATATATATACTGCATAGAGCTCGGGAGACAAACGTGTACCAACTGGCTAATGTTTTTGATTTAAACGACATTTAACCAGTTCAGTGGAAAATCCCCAGTAAAGCGTATTTTATGATAAACGTTAGAAGATGCAAATTATTATTTAAATTGTATAAACATGCTTATACAAATAATAAAACGTTGATCTTAAATTTAGAATATATCTGTGATTTGCTATAACCTGAACGTGATGGAATATTTTAATTATTTTTCAATTATTTACAGTCCAAAAAACTAAAAAAATTTGATCGGTGACGTATGTAACTTGCTTGCGATATCCTGTGCAATTTCTTCCAATAAAATCTGAATCGATCATATTAGTTCATAATTTTTGTGGCATTTCAGAATTTTCTTAATCGCCTAAATCACGGAGAAATTAAGTAAATGAGTGACGTTGTTGAATTTGGTAGTCCTCTGAATATTACGATCCTCGGTAAAATACGTTCAGTTGTTTTTACGCATATTTTGCTGGTTCCCGATAAAGGGTTCATGGAGTCGTCAATTCTTAGCTCGAGTTTCTGCGATATGGAGATGTGTGCTTTGACGACCGTGGAGAGGCATGAATATATATTCTAAAGCAACGCAGCTTTGGGAAAGCCGAATCTCAGCATTCCGTGTGGATGCAGACTCGAATTCTGTCATTCCATACAAATCTGTAATATGCAGGAAATAAGCAACGCTCCTGCGGCAACGGAAACGGACAGATTTTTCCTGCTAAACGTTTGACAAACACAGCTCACATCAAACTGAAATGAAATTTTCACGACCCGATTTTATTAAAAATATTTTAATAACTGTATTTTTTTTTCTAAAAGCAATACATCGGTATAAAACAAATTTTTATGAGTCATCTAATTAAGAAATCAATATATTATTGCTCTGAATAAGAAAGATAGCAAATACAGACAAAAAAAAAGTAATATAAATACCACACAACGTTTCTGGGATGCTTGTGCCTTTCGTCAGGTGCTAAGAAGAGCCTAGAGAAACACAACTGCACTGGTCAGTTGTCAACACTCAAAAGCGACGAAAACGCAACGAGAATGGGAGAGCCGAAAGGTTAGCCTAACAATAAAGGAGCAACGACAATGGGAAAACAGAAAGTTTAGCGTAATAATAAGGGATCATAGCAATTATTGAGTTTAATAGTGTCTGTTTGTACATTAATAGCTGTGATGTTTGATTTAATGTGAAGCATCTCTGAAATGAGTCTGGAACTGTACCTGGTGTCAATGTCCAAAATCTTAGCATTTTTCCAAACAAATGTATGTTTAGAATTGATTATATGTTTGGATACTACAGATTGTTTATCAATGGGAAGTTTGATATTATATATATGTATTAAGGGAACGTTTTGTTTGCCCTAAGTAGCAAGAGATTTAGTAAACAACACAATGTTTGCTGTAGGTGTCAAGTGGGTCCTTGTGTGTTTTTTTTATCAAGTATGAAAGGGTATTAGTGGATCTGTAAATGAAGGATATTTGATATTCTTTGAAAATATGGACAAATTTGTGATACAGATTTTTTTTATTTTAACATTACTGCTCTACTGATTTCATTATAAATTTTCATCAAATTTTATCCGGGAAATGAAATTCGTGTTCCTGCAGTTAGATTCAAACCTAGGACGAAGGAGAAGGACTCTGATATGTAGCCATTCCTTTTGCTGTCCGACTAAGAGTAGGGGAAATAAATATCAGACACACTCCG
Organism: Zhengitettix transpicula; assembly: GCA_037074705.1. NCBI lineage: Eukaryota > Metazoa > Arthropoda > Insecta > Orthoptera > Tetrigidae > Zhengitettix > Zhengitettix transpicula. Next base: position 29,448,983 of record CM073596.1, read on the forward strand.
GGAAATCAGGTTAGTACTCTTAATTTATGTTTCCTGCGACAAAAATTCCCTTTATTTAATTTTAATATTTTTATAGTTTGCAATGAACACGAAGTCCTCAATTAACTACGTCACTTAATTCGACACTTGTTATTTCTGCAAAGTTAACGGTATTGATTCACGTTATAATTTTGTATTGGTTACCGTTTATTTCAAATAGTAATATTATTCTAAAACTTCCGAGTTTCCCGTCCTTTAATACATGAATGATATCATTGTAATCTATTCATTAAGCTAGGAACAGTTTGGGCACAAATATTTTTCTATAATATATACTATGACAGGATGGAGTTTGGATCGATCTAAATTAATTCGTTCCTTATAACCCATAGTTTTGAAAACGGTTTTTTAATCTCATACTTTTCGTTGTTATTCTATGTCGCCTATATTTAAAAGATTTTAATTACCTTTCAATACATGACCGGGAAAAATAAAAGGATCTTTTTAATTTATATTGATTTTTTACAGTCGCATCAACAGCCCAGGGTATTAGCGACTCATTATGTACAGACGCATCAACAGCCCATGGTATTAGCGACTCATTATGCCTTGTCAGGAGACTGATATGACGAGAAATTCTCTGTCTCTCTCTCACACACACACACACACACACACACACACACACACACACACACACACACACACACACACACACACACACACACACACAAACATCCATGCCTCTGTGATGCGAGGCAGTCACACTGACCCCTACACCACAGGAGGTCTGCAATAGTAAAATCTGGTAGATTGAAATTTAATTCTTCAAACTGTTTCTGACAGGATCCTCAAAGTTATTGTAACACTTCAGAAAAAAATATTTTTAGTCGTTTTTTCTGTAAAGTGAAGTAAATCCGTTACATTAGGCTTTGTAACGTTCACCATTTTGTGTAAAGATGTTGAGTGCTTTGTTCGTATCGCTAAGAACTTTCTTACCTCTCCATATATTATCTTTATAAGGATTGATCGAAATAGATCTGACTGTTTTATACAATAATAAAAACTTTTCATTCTCAACCATTTACAGAGAAAGGTATTATTTAATTTAATATAAGCAATTGTAGGTTTATGGTACATTTATATTTTATTGTTCTGGACAATTGATGGGCGCAATGCGTTATTTACGGTATCATACCATTAAGTTGCTCCTCAGGACTATTAAACGACACTATTTGTCTGGAAACTCTGAATACACTTTAAACGGTACTAATGTTTTTAAAATGAAATTTGAGTAGACCTAAACCAAAAAGAAAAGTACGCTGTTGGTTCAGTAATTAACAATTACTGCCAACTGTTCGTTTCCATTCAAGACCACTATCATCATCATCGTCGTCATCGGGAGTGTCACTGGACAATCTGTCATTTCTTATACATCTATATAAGATATTATCCACGCCCAATGTGGAACAGAATGAAATTCCTTATATATTCGAGCGTTTGTATTATTTATTTTTTTACGAATGATGGGAGATACATTCTGTACGTAATTGTTATTTTACGGTCGACGAACCCGCTAATTTGAGAGTGAATGGAGTCGCGGTCTTGGAACGGAGGACCAGAGGCGGGATGTAAATCTGCACTGCGGGGCTTTGGTCTTGTTTGTTGCGAAGTTTCGCTGCCATTGTGAGCTATGGAACTTACTTCTGTTTGAGTAGGCCACATTCACGTAATCCTGGAGAGAACATCTGCTATCCTTATCCTTAAAATAAATCCGTGTTTTGAAGAAAAAAATCGAGGGTATGTGGTAAAATAAACTCCAGGAATTTTTTTTAAACGTCACAGAGATCAAGAGGCAGTCTGTTTCAGGCTTTATTAATGCAATTTAAAAATATTCGGTTTTATTTTGAATCAGAATAAAAATTTAGTTGGGCAAAATTGACAATATCCTGGGCAATAAGATTACATTAAATAATGCCCAACAATACGACAGTAGTTCAGCGATATCCAATTTCTACTGATTTTGTGCATTGTGAAGAAATGTATAATTGAAATTTTAATATACTAATATGTAAAAAATTATTGTGCCTAGGTTTCACCGTTCCTGTGTAAAACTACTATATATTAGTAATTTTCAAGATTTTTGCATTTTTTATTCGTCATAAAATTTGACAATCGTATTTAGTCACTCTTTGACTTATGAAATTATTTGTGTACGAAGATATGGGTTGAATTTTTTTTATGATCTGTAATCGTACGAAGACCAAAGGACTTCGTGGATACTGATAAATGGGTTTTGCGACATAAATAAATAATTCAGGCGTCGTTTAATTAGTTCTCGTCCTCTCCCATAGAAATTGATTGCAGTACAATTTAGTCGTCCTCACAACAGTAGTGAGCGTAATTATTTCGTTTAATGTGACTACTTGTTTTCCAATTGGTGCCAGGTCAAAAATATATTAATGATAAAAAAAATACGCTTCTCTGTCAAGTTTAATGGCTAATAAATAGTAAAAAAAATATCCGGACCTTTATCATTGATTGTGTTTGCGTGCAATTATTACTTATAAAAATAATTATAATACAATTTTTTATATGAGTCATTATAATTTTATATACATGTAAAATTTTACACACTTATTTACTCAGTCTGTGTCTTTTACATTTATATATGGGTACGAATATATTACTTCAATTTTTTCATGATTTGCAATCGTATCAAGACCGAAGGAGTTCGTGGATACTGATCAATCGTTTTTGGGGCATAAAAAAATAACTCAGACGTTTTTTAATTAGTTCTCGTCCTCTCCCATATAAATTGAGTGCCGTACAATTTAGTCGTCCTTTTAACAGTCGTGAGCGTAATTGTTTCGTTTAATGTGACGACTTGTTTTTCAATTGGTGTCAGATCAAAAATAAATTAATGAGAAAAAAACACGCTTCCCTCTCAATTTTAAGGGCTGGTAAATAAAAATATACGGACCTATATCAATTATTACTTATAAAAATAATTAAAATACAATTTTTTAAAAAAGGGTCATTATAAATTTTTGAAAAATTATATAAGGTAGCATCACTGTAATTTGATGATTGTAAATAACCTACAGGCTTATTAACAGTTTTATGTTTATAACGAACAGGAAATAATTTCTAAATGTTAAATTTTGTGTATAGTAGTATCGCTTTTGCAAGTCAAGCGGCACGTATATAATTTAATGAAGGTTATAAACAAATTGGAGAATAAAGTAATAAAAATTTGAGTTGAGTAAGTCTCTACTCTACAGGTCAAATTGACTTATTTATAGTGAAAAATATTATTTTTGAATAAATTGATTCATAACACTGTCTTTCTTGATATAGCATAAGGTTTTGGTAAAGTCTAGCACATTGGTGTCATATATAAAAATCAAGAAAGTGCTTCCTACGTTCTTCTAAGATCATACATGTCAGATCGTTAGTTCCAAATAAAACACAACTACAAATTTTGTAGAAAAAGTTTTCTGGTTTCCACACGATTACAACACTGATTAAAACGCGACGTTTCGATTACGCAAAGCTCTGTCGTCTTCTAGGCGAAACTTATTTCGATGAGTTCCGTATAAAATATGTATTTTATCTGACAACTCTGGAAATTTCCGTAATCATTAGGCGAATAATAACCGTTTAATTTGAAGCTTTGCCATTGAAGAAAAAACAAATTTTATTATTCCTAAATATGTAGATGAAGAGTTGACAGTTCCGAATAATCCACACCTGTAGTTATTTTAAGTAAGGTTCTCTAATGCTATAGATCATGCTTAAAATGGAACACTTTTAATAAATTCATTTTATTTAAATACTTTGTTTATGCAGCCAGTAATTTGTAATGAATACAGTACAGGCAGTGAGAGAAATTCTTCTCTCTGAGTTATTAGACAATTTCTTCGGTTAAATTGGTCTTCTCTGCTTTTGAATGAACTTTCTCGTTTCAAATGCAATTATCTCAAAAACACTTTCGCAGCTCTGCGAAAATATTGCCTCTGGACTTCGAGTTTTAAGCGCCGCAAGTTTCATTTTGGAGGAAAGTGTCGTATTGGCGAAGCATACGGACTAAAATGCAATTAATTTTATCTCTCGTTTCTCATTCCAAAGTTTTCTTAACTCATTATCTGTGAGTCACGCACTTACTTAAATCATCACCGAAGCAGTTCCTACAATCTAAATATTGGAAACTATGTCTCGGTAATGCTCTATTTAGTAATACACGGTAACAATTCAAGGAAATACTAGTAATGATGTGCTGCTTTACAGACGGATCTCAGCCTTTGTGTGTTTACGGGGAAAGATATTCGCGGATTAACGGATTTGCATCGTGACCTGGAAGCCATATATCGGTGAAAGTTCCCGGAATCAGCCAGTACGTTGTCTGCGGTTCAGCTACATCTAAACGCAAAATAACTTTCACATTAGAAAAGTATAATATTGTCTCTAATTTGACATTTATTTTTCTTCGAGATCTATGCGCGACTAAGCTTTTAGAAACAGTTTCATGGATTTGTAACGACGCAATTAAAGTATATTTTCGTAATAAAGACTGACTCAGACGAAATTTTCGTACTAATTTCGTCTTCTATATTGCCATTACGTAATACATAGCTTAGAGAGAAATATAATTATAAATTTGAAATTTTTTAAAAAATTTACAGGATTTTAAATTGAATTTTACAAAAACAAATTAAAGAGATAACAACAGATTATGTATTACAAATTTAATTTATTTTAAATTTTGTACATTTTTATGTTTTTACAAATTGCCACAGTTTTAATGATACTCATAATCTCACTGGGCCTCTAATAATGACCAAATGTCACCAAACGTTACAAAAGAAAATACAAATTTAATTTACAATAACAAAATTGTATAAGAGAATCTAACAAAAATACTAGAGAAATCTGACGGTAAATTATATTTACGTAACGGCTTAAAAAATCAAGTTTCTACATACCATTTTATTTAGAGTTGCTCTGGTACCTTATTGTGCCATCCACAGTTATTTTACTTTTTTAAAAAATATTTAATTAACAGGCCATAACGCTGCAATATCGTTTATTTCAAAAAAAATTCTGGCGCCTCTCTAACAACTGTTCACGAACTTTACGTTGTTTTAATTATTGCCACGCAATTTTGCTGTAGAAATACGTTAATGCCAAATGTGAACTTTTCAGCCTTTGTTCAGCTTAGACTTAGCTGAATTTATTCGGCTGATCTCCAAAACTATGTACACACGCAATGACCACTCCGGTCAGGCTTCAAAAGTACTGAGCGTCTTACATACGCTTTTACGAAAATAATCGTGTAGTAACCTTTACAGTCTCTGCATTCTTGCTCCAAACAATGCTCAGGCCTCAATAATTACAATAATATTAAAGAACAACTATTAAATAAAACTTACATTACACATTGGTAATCTCTAATATATATATATATATATATATATATATATCTTAAATATGTATTGTGTGAACGGATTTATTCAGAGAATTTTCTTAAACGATAATTCGTTTGGTTTGGTTTTTTTTTGTACAGGAATCTTCTGCACATATATAAATATACAAAGTAAAGTTTCAAATAAGGTTTTTCTGCAATAATTCTAACACTTTAAAATAAGCACTTAAGGACAGTAATTTTTCGAACATTTAAGAAACAAATAACGGTCATGTAAATACGAAATATGCTCTAAAAATTTATATATGTATCAAAATTTATACTGACTTCACGAAAGGAAAGCAAAATGACTTAACAAAGTGCATAATATATTTGAATTGGTATTCAGTTAACTGTTTTGTTTTGTATATATTTTTTTATTATTTAGGAGTAATTATCCTTCACTTCTTAAAGTCGTTTTTTTAATATCAGACTTGATTAAATAATTTCCTCATTTTCTCTGTGATCGCAGCTGTTTAATTATTTTTCCATTATTGATTTTACTCTGTATATTTATTAATAACCCCTTTCTGCGGAATAAGAGATTTCTGAGACGCCTTTGTGACTAAGAGTGCAATTAATCGTATGTTTCTAAAAGGAATTTTTCAACACTTCGTCTCAGAATATTGTCTGTATTCACAAAGAATTGCATGCTTCTCTTTTCATTACAAGTTTGTAATTCTCATATCAACTTTCAAAAAATCTGGGATTATATTAAAATCTATCCCGAATTTTCAGTAGGTTTCAATCTAAGATATTCCTTGTATTTATACGGGTAACTCCATCGCGCAAGAAAAATGTTATATTGTACAACGGTGTCGTAGGTGAAAACAAATACAATAAAATAATATCAACATTAATAAATTAAAATAGAAAATGTTAGAATATTTTCAAGTAATTGTTAAATAAAAAATAATATACAATTCTAAACTTCAATATTTTTACAACTCCTACTTTAAATCATGCAGAAAACGGCTGGTAAATAACCCAGACTTTATTATACCCAGTGAAAAAGAAAAGAAACTTTACCACCCTCAAATTCTGTTTCAGTCGTTTTTTATAACCACAAACTCCCTTTTTCTTTCTCTACACGTCTGATATGCTGACGGAAATATAAAGATTTATGACATTCACCTGCATTAAATGGAGCGTGGAGTCTGTGTCCCTTGACTGCTTTACGAAAACAGAAAAGTAACTCTCCATTCACAAACTTTGTTCCTACAAGCATGGAGGAGATCTTGTTTCACACAGGTCCCTACCCTTATTTTAGATTCGTCCTGACTCAGCTTAGTAATCCGCTAACGGAATGGCTGTGACTGTCCTCACTTTCCCTAATATTATTACTAGGACTTGAATTTTGATGAAGTGGTATGAATTGATACCAGTTTATAAAGTGCTCAAAATATAAAACTGATAAGACAGAAATAATTATGTTTCATTAATCACTTATTAAAATCATGCTACACACTGAAATTTACCCAAATTAAAAAAATATATATTATTATTCAGTTGTAAAATATAATTAATTAATTTTTTATTTTCCTCGATCAATAAATGTAAAATTTGTCCTCGTTTTGGGCTTTTGTATTGCAGGTACGAACTCACTTTTCTGAGTCTAGTTTTAAATAAAATGTCCCTATGAAAACTAGACGAACGGTTTTTCACTGATTTAGCGTAATACACGTGCGGGAATTCTTCAGGATTAAGAGTAGTCAGTTTTTTTATTCCGCGATCCGTTATTGGGCTGATAACTGTAATATAATTATTTGGTTTTATTTTGATAACCAGTATATATTAGTTGAAAAAGTTCATAAATCCTGTAAGAAGATTTTAGTTTAATTTTAGGGTTTGATGAAGGAATCGATCTGTTTTTCGACTTCAGCGCCAGCCAATTAAATATGAACTATTGAAATAGACTAAATTGTGTGAAGAAATCATTATTTTATACAGCGTCATATTAGACCTAATCTCGAAACATATAACACTAACTACCCGAAACTTTCGCAAATGTGACACAAAACTCGAAACAAATACACAAGCATTAAAATCGTGTAAAAAAAATTGTTAGATTTTGTTATTAGTGTTTTTTGTTCGCACTTTCCAACTTAAGATAAACGCTTCGGTTGACGGGTCTAGTTAATAAATTGCCCATTTTTATATAAATAGAGCATCTATTATTTTAATAAATGAAGTTTACGCGTATTAAAATTCAATACGCGTATTAATAAACAATTTTATATAGGTTCAAGTTATATAAAAGTATTAGAAAAGCTTAATGAAAATTAATTAATAATCAGAACCAGACTTATGAATAGAAGTGTATTAATATTGAATATAATATATATATATATATATATATATATATATATATAATTGAATATTAAGGTAGTGGTTAGTTATGATGCTTAATTGTTTAATTAAGTCCAAACACCAGTGACCACAAACAAGGTGATTTAAAAATTTAGTTAACAGGCAATTATTGGAACCAAAATATGGCGCAGATTGAACTAAATAAATCAATCCAAAATAAATAAGTGTGGGAAAATATAGAGGTAATTATCGAAGTAAATTGTCTGAAGCATTAAGTCATCAGAAATTTTAAACTTCCCAACATTATATAAGATGCATTCCATTAAGTGAGATTTTAAGAATGATTATATTGCGTTGCAGTGATGGAAATAATAATAAATTATTGAAAATGAATTACTTTCCTTATTAATAAATGAGATTGAGTTAAATCAACTTAAATCTGACACACAATTTTTAATTAAAAGCTTTTACTATAAATCGTATTAAATTTGCAGTTCATAATTCCTTAGACTGAGAATCGAAAAAATAATTATAATAGTAAAAGTATAGATCTTTATATTAATTTATTTTGTGTATATTGAAGACGTAATTATCGTTACAGTGATTTAAATCAAAATGGGAAGCCAACGAACAAAAATTATAAAAATTTATTCCCTAACCTAGAAATTTTTAATTAAAGTAAATAAATACTAAATGTAAAAAAGAGAGATTTTATTATATTGGAATAAAAGTAACTCCAAATTATACGTGTAGAATAGTTCGTGTTGAACTGAATCGAATTTTTCTGTAGCGTGTAAAAAATTTTAAAAAATTCGTAAATGGGTTATGAATGCATACTTTGTCGAAGCATACCTTTTATATCTTCGACACTATTTTATACGTTAATACTACACACTAAAAAATTGCTAATTCTGTAATTTTAAATATTATATATAAATATATTGAAAGTGCACACATGCCGTGCATTAATTTTAAATATTCGTATGTGTGTTCCAGTATCGTGTGAAAGTCACGATTACACCAGCTTCATCGTAATTCGGCGTTGTAACGACGTCACCAATTTTGCATCAGAGCGTTAACTCGTGTTCATAAGCCAGAGTTGAATCGTGACATTGTACTCGTAAATTGACTGCACTAGCAATTTATACGCTGTTATATAAATTAATGTGACGAGCGTTAGAGCTTTTAGAGGCGAGAGAATCGCATATAACGCACCACTTCTAACGTTTGCTACCATTGTGCGATTGTAACACCAGTATAACCAGTTATTTCGGCAATTAATTTTATGAAAAGTCAGTTATTTACTTTACAAAACGCAGCACAGCCTACTCGTTTGAAGAACAGCGTAGTTAATACACAATTGAATGAGGTTTGTTTCACATTTGCAGGAGAATTTCATAAGCATTGTAATTTGGAAACTGAAAAATATACAGTGATATCTCCGATATATTTCTGTTTTTTAAAGGAATATTATTCTTCAGGTTCAATAATTATTAAAATTCTACTTTATAGTATTACACATTATCAAAATATTATTAATGAAACACTTTTCCTGACTTTTAAGTGGCTGTGTTTCATTTATAATTTAGTCTTAAATCGGTAGACGTATCTTTAATCTTGAAATAGCTTAATTACCTAATTAAAATATAAAACTGATTTATTCTCATAACGCGGACTTTCGGCGTCTTTGCCATAATCATCAGTTTTTTTAAAAAATATATTAATCATACATACACAATTTTACATACATCATATAATTATTATATTTTACATTACATCACAAAATATTTTCATATCTGTCATTAACTGTAAAATGTCTTCAATGACTTTTATCAAGTGCATTACGTCAATTTTTTCCGTCATTCATAATATAGTATTAGTTTTTACGCCCTCTCTGTATCTGGTTAGTCAATTTATCATACTTAAATTTTATCTCACTCTTTCGTTTACTATAATAGACTTAATATATACATAAATTTATTGTGATGTAATGTAAAAAATAATTACATGTTCTATGTAAATTATGAATGTATGATTAATATTTTAAAAAACAGACGATTGTGGCAGAGGCACCGGAAGCTCCTGTTAAGAGAACAAATCACAAATCAGTTTTATATTTTAATTAAGTAAACTCTTAAGTTATTTCAAGATTAAAGATATATCTGACGATTTAAGAGCAAATTATAAATTAAACACAGCCCCTTTAAGTCAGGAAATGTGTTTCATTTATAATCTATTTCAAGATTATTCGTTGCATTTTGAGGGTGTGTAATAATATAACCTGAAGCTTAAATATACCTTTTTAAATCAATAAATTATTTATGTGACGTTAGTTAAAATTTTTCATGAGAACTATAAGGGTTTTACAGAAAGTAGTTTCGTTTTTCCCCAACAGAGGACTTGATTCTGTAAGTCGCATAATCATTATATATTTTGTCAGAGGGTTGGTTGTGTATATGTTCGATTTATTCTATGCAGTAGTTTTTTTTGTACCCTTTCAACTACTGGGAAGTGATAAGCAACATGTTCGGAATATTTTACTTATTTTACTATCAAAAAGATAAAAAAATTAATATTCATACAAGAAAAAAATTATTCGATGTGTATGTATAAGATGTATTGACAGTCTTCCAGTGCCAAAACTGGTTTGCAAATTTTGGATAGAGCAATTTTAATGTTGAAGATGCACCACGTTCTGGAAGGCCAGTTGGAGCTGATGAAGACACCATAAAGGCATTAATTGATGTAAACCGGCGAACAAAAACTCGTGAGATCGCTGAGAGGTTAAATTTATCGAATTCGACCGTTCATGATCATTTGAAACGCCTCGGTTTAATCTCAAAGCTCGACATATGGGTTCCTCACGTTCTCACGGAAAGAAATTTGTGCCGTCGCGTTGACGTCTGTGATTTGGTTCTGAAAATGATCCATTTTTGAAGCGCATAATTGCTGGGGACGAGAAATGTCTTCAACAGTGTTAAACACAAGGGATCATGGAGTAAAAATAATTAACTGGCCCAAAGCACTTCGAAAGGTGAATATTCACCAAAATGAAGGTAATGCTCTCTGTTTGATGGGATTTCAAAGGAATGTTTTTTTTTTAGCTTCTATCGGACAACAGAACGATCAATTCTGAAGTGTGCTGTCATCAGATGGACAAATTTAATGATACACTTAAACAGGATAGGCCAGAATTGATCAATAGAAAAAGGTGTGGTGTTCCACCAAGATAGCGCGAGACCTCATACAAGTTTGGAAACACTCCAAAAGCTTTTACAGCTTGGATGTGATGTACTGCCACACCCGACATATTCTCCAGATCTGGCACCTTCTCATTTTATTGATTCCGGTCTCTACAAAAAAAAATTTTGACGATAAAACCTTTACTTCAAATGAGGAGGTCAAAAATCACCTAGATCAGTTTTTTTCCATCAAAGAACAAAAATTTTATGACAGTGAAATCACGATACTGCCAGAAAGATGGAAAAAGGTATTGAACCTGAATGGACAATATATAAATAAATTAAATATTTATTTTCATAAAAAAAATTAAATTACTTTCCGAACAACCTTTGTATGACATAAAATAAATAGGCATCGGACAGAAGTCCAATAGATTCAGTTAATTACTTAATTATAGAGAGTTCCAAATCAGACTATATTTTACACAAATCTTTTCTTGGTTTGGTGATGCGTCTTGATTATACACATTTAAACAATATTGTGTCAGGGGTTACCGAAACCCAATAAATCATTTTCATGCTAGCTTGTTACATATTTCGCTAAAAATAATTATTTCTAACTCAAGGTTGCGGAGTGTATCGGACCTTACTGCTTGTACCACTGTTTAATGTCAAATATAACCTCTGGCCTGCAGTCTGTTTCTGGTAAAACCGGCAACGAAACTAAAGAGAGTAAACAAAGTTCCTCCCACAATTCACTCCAATCTAGAATACAATAGCGTAGTTTGATGAAGGGAGTTTGGTCGGTGAAACCAAAGCATTGAGGCAACAAGTTGTTGTATCCGCGAAAAGTAATTAGTATTTGATTGTAACTTAATTTGTTCGATTGTCCTCGCTTACTGGGCGTCGGCGAGTAGAACTGGTTAGTTTTCCTTTGACACGAAGAGGTCTTAAGCTTTCTATCACGTCCTATCACGTATCTCGACAAAACACGTATCCGTATTTTTTTGGAGAGATTCATGTTTTAAATCTTTTCAAAGTGAGTTGTAATGTTATACTGATGTAATTCTATATAATTCCTAATCGCTATTGTGATGGCATAAACAGTAATAATGGACTGCGTTAGAAGGGGAATCAATCACTGGTCCCAAATCGTAGTGGCCTAATAAAGCATTGTCAGGTACTTCGACGATTAAGACTCTTAACGGGGAAAACTTTTCCCAGGATTAATTTTTATGAGGTGGAGATTTTGAGACTAAGTATTAGAGCGGAAGAAAGTTGAAACCAATCTTTCTCACGAGAACGTTTGAGTGCTTATATTAATTTCATATCATATTATAAGTTTAATTTGGAAGGGACGTACCCGTCATTACCTTGGTGACGGATCCAGACGTTTGCCCAACAACAATATCCCGAATACCATTTGCCCAACAACAATATCCCGAATACCATTTGCCCAACAACAATATCCCGAATACCATTTGCCCGACAGGACAAAATCGCGATTGACGTTTTCCCGACAAGTCATTATTATACATGGTTGCGGATAAAAACAGTTAGTGCCAGTTACGAGAATGTGAAAAAATTATTTAATCTTAATACTATATTTTTATTATTATTATTTATTTATATATATTTATTATTATATTATATTCATTATTTATATTATATTAGTTTATATTTCATTATTTTATAATTATTTTATATTTATTTTATATTTAATTATTTTATATTAGATTATATTATATTTACTATTATTAAGTATTTAATCTTAATAATAATAGTTTTACGACAATATTTATTTTCCTTAATTTGAAGACAGTTTTTAAATTTTCGTGACACTAAATGATGATAAATCTGTATGTAGCGTCCAGGTTTGAGGAAATGACGTTATGTTTCATAAAAGCTGGATCATAAATCATCAACGTCATATTCCGGTTACAATGAGCCCTCTCAAAGGTTTATAGCAGACTATATATTATTTTATGTATGTTCATTTTTTAATCTTTTGAGTACGAAATGGTAATTTAACTCGAATAACGATAACCCTTAAAGCAGTTTTTAATGTGTCGTTACCTGAACAAATATTCGTCATGAAGTTTCGGTTTGTATTATATTTTTGTGATAATTAACGTACAGACGAATGTGAAAGAATGCATTTACAGTTCAATGTGAGGTTTCTAATGCGTCAATATTAAAAATTAAACATTTTGTAATTTAATCAATAAGTCACTTAATCTAGTGTTATTACATTGGAGAAATTTACTAATTCCTATACAAAGTAAACTTTTTGACCAAAACTTTCATATACGTCGTTGTATTTTCACGATTCATTACTGAAATATTCTAATAGAATATCATGCTCAAACTACCTTTTACCATAAAAAAGATTTAATCAGGGCTCAAATAAATTTTTTATTCCATATTTACCATTTCGCTGTAGTTGCAATACTTTATTTGTAGAAAAAATATTACACATATTCTTAAAATATGCATTTGGTTCAGCTGACAGCTGTGTCCGAAATTCACAACTTAAACGTGAACGACAAGTAAAAACTCAGTTACATTGTTGAGTGCGGTAATCAACGTAAAAATTTATAATTTGAGATTATTTCAATATATAAATTTAAGAATTACTAAACCAAATTGTCATAAATTTTATTAAAATTATTAGTGTTATATTTTATATTAATTGCCGTATATAACACTAATATATAACATTTCACTCATTAACCTCGATAGGCAGTTCCTTTCTTCATCCAAAATTGATACAATACACCAAGTTATTTTATGATTCTTTAAGAAAATGTTTTGACAAAACAGAATAATTTATAATCTTATTTTTTACATAATTTTTGTGTTCATTTCACTGTGTTTTAGCGAATGCTTATTTTGACCTATATGTGTGGCTTTAGAATAACAATTTACCGATTAATATTTTTTACTATTTATGTGGTATATGCAATAAGTCAAAACATTTAATGTTTCCTTCAATGATTACATTCACATTGAAATTAATACAAATATAAAAAACACTACGTTTAATTGCTAATTTGTGACTCTCAGATGAACCTAATAGTTGAAGACTTAATACTGATTTTGGTTTATTAAAAAATTCTTCAAAAATAAAATTTGTATTAATTTGAATTTATCTGATGCCAGTACCTTCAATTAGTCTGTTTCCAAAAAAATAATATGTTAGGAAATAATTTTGAACTAAATATAAAGCGTTTAATAAACAGTTCTAACCAAATAATTTAATACCTTTCAATTTTATACAATCAAATTAATAAAAAATGCATCAGCATTGAAATTCTTTAATCATAAATCTTAATTCATCTTTTTCAATTATGTTCCAAATTATTTCTAGTAATTTCAAGGTAAATGTGACCATTGAAGTAAATATTTAATATTAAACTTGTTCTGACTGACTGACCACTATATTTATGTATTTGTTACACGTCCGAAAAAAATATAAATTAAATGTTATACCTTCAGATATGTTAGAGGTTTTCGTTCTATTTATCACGTAGCCATCCTCCCCTTCCGCCATCGGAAGGACGTGGGACAAGTACCAAATGCCTGACCTACTTGATGTAGGTTTTTCTAGGGTGTTCCCTGCATCACTTTTAGTCTAATTTCAGAAGGCCGTAGTTAACCCTTCGCTACCTTCGTCTACCCTTCCGCATCCCTGTTTGAGTCCCTTTCCTGTGCTATAAGAGGGGAGTGGCCACTATGTGTATTACCCAATATATACGCGTATATAGCCTATCTACACTTTCTTATTTTATTCTTCTTCATAGTGAATATATAAGGTTTCCCAACTTCACTCTTTACGTATACACCTACTTTTGAGACCCAATTTAATTAACGCAGCCTGTTAATTTATATACATATTTTTTTAAACTTAAACTGTAGTTTGATAATAATAAATATCAGAAAATAATTATGTATGATTCTCTTTGATATTGTCAGCTTTGCTTATAAATGACATGGTCTTATCTTCTTAGCGGCTGGATATAGATGACTTCAATTCTCATTCATTAACAGTGTTTTCTGTCACTCGGAAAGGTTTGACAGTTTTGTTTTGAAAAGTGGGATCTCGCCGAACGCGATGCTTGTCAATAAAACACGCTTTACGTCAGCGTGGAACCGAAAACAAGGACTAGAAATTTGTTTGATAACACGTCGGTCCGGAGGCTCGACCTACACGTGCCTTGCCCAGAAATACATCTATGATGAATGACGATTGCACCATTTCCGTGGACAAAATAAAACCTCGTATAGTTGCGCCACAGTTTATCTGGACCGCATTAAGTATCGCCTGCAGCGCCAAAAGTCGTGGGAAGGAGCGGCTCAGGGCTCATTTAACACTTATGTCATTCAAGTCTGTTACTCTGCGGTAGAGTGATGCTCATTCTGGAGAGGTTTTTAGTATAGCTGGACTATAATCAGTAACAGTACTTTGTTGACAACCTTGCATAAACTTGAATCCAGGAATGACGATGTGCGATTGTCACACTAAAACAGACATATTAACAACTAAGAAAGAAATTGGTAGGTGTGAAGAAAGACTAAACATAAACTGTATAAAATTTGAAAACGTAGGACAAATTAAATTCTGTGACGATGAATTGATGTTCACGTAATTCAACAACGCATATCTGGGATCCAAATTCCACAAAGATGGAGATGAACGGCATGAAATCAGGAGAAGAATGAACTTAGCAAATAAATCGTATTTCTCACTACTACCAGCTTTAAAACTAAGAACAACACATAGAATACGAAAAAGGAGGATGATTAGACCAATACTATATTATGGAAGTGAGGGCTGGACACGAAACAAGAAAGAGGAGATAGCGATTAACATCTTTTAAAGAAAAATCCTAAAAAGAATTTGGGGCCCATGAAAATGGCGTATGGAGACACATATATAAGAAAGAAATATATGACCTATATAAAGAACCAAGCATGCAACAGCTATTAGATTAAAGAGAATGTAATGGATAGGACACGTGCAACGCTTCGGAAAGGAAAGGATGCCTTATACAATGATATGGGAGGTAAAAGAAAGACAGGAAAACCAAGGAACAGATGGATAGACGAAGTAGAGGACAAAAAAAGAAAGATGGATTTGAGGAACTGTAGGAGAATAGCTTTAGACAGAGAAGTTTGGAGGAAGCTACTACTGGAGCTCGAGGCCCGATATCGGGCTGTGGAACCATAGAAGAAGAAGAAGAAGAAGAAGATAAAAAGCATCCAACATATAACAAAAGCAAAAGTTATCCTGAAGCGAAGGTTGGCATACATTTTTCATTTGCCTGATTTCAGAAGTGACCATCCAAATTAAATTTTTCATCTCCATTAATCGTAAATAATTAATCGTTGCCTCTATCGTAGTTTTTCCATTATTACAAATTTCACCATATTTAATAATCTGCAATTATTTAATCATAATCTCAGTACCAAATACCCTATATCAAAACTTCAAAATATTTATGTTTCAAAATTTAAAATAATATTGCCTAATATTTACTCATATTAATTACCCTCTAATTCTTTGTAATTAAATCAAATTTTTAGAGATTAAATATATTTCCTTTGATAAATTTTGAAATATTACAATTAGTCACGTAATTGGCCCTTTCCTTTCATTACAGATGCTCATTTATAAGCTACTGGAATATTATGTTACACAAACGTTGTTACACGTTACATTCCTATAATTTGTATAGGAGGATCATGACTGCCGTTTAAACAGTTTCTGATCCTCTTACCGCGGGTCTCTACAGGATATTTAGCGCGATCACTGAGATCGTGCGGGTCGTTCACAGACGTGATCACTGTTAGATGTGAGCTTGGACTTGGCGCCAGTCACTGAATGTGTAAATAATATATCTTGACACACGCAGACTTGTAGGTAAGCTTATACACGGTGCGCCTGCGGCACAAATCTCACAGTAACTCAAACATCGCGTCCAAAATTTGCTTTTGCTACGAGTTTCTTAAAATGTCAACGTGAAATTTCGGCTAACTTCCCTGTGCTTGTTTTTTATTTTTATAACTTTTAGTCAATGGACTCTATAGTTTTGATTATTGTAAATGAAAATTTACAATGAACATGTCCAGTGACATTCCAATTTAAGGAGGGTATTGGATGAGAGTTGTATAAATTTGTTCCGATTCCTGTACAAAAGGTGATCAAACAAATTTAATCATTTATTAATTAATTAGTGCTTGGGAAGGATGTGTAGTGGAATAATGCGGTATGATAGCATGAAGAATATATCGAATAAGTATTTGTGAGCGAGGTGCCAACTAGTGTGGTTATGTATGGCGGGATGGTATTTGGGAATAAGGTGTATGAAATATTTTCGTTGTGAACCTGCGATTTTGCGGACGGGGGGGGGGGGGGTGTATGGTGTGATTAGGGTGATTAAAGGAGATGTCTATTAAGTAGGATATTGCGCTGTGAAATGTTGTGGATATTTCTGGAATGTGGAGCGACTGCTTTTTTTTTAAAAAAAAATATAAAGTCGTTCCAATCCATATACTTTATGGACGAGCACTAAAAGGACCTACTGATAACGGAGCATCTCTTTTACTGGTACTAATGACGAAAATATTCGTATAACTAAAACAGAAGTAATTTTTCAAATTATATTTATACTTCGTTTAATTCGAATTTCAATGTATCGTTAAAGATTCGTTTGAAACATTTTCTTCTGTTCTTTCCGAATTTCTATGATGAGTATTTCAATTCGAAATTAATATATCGGAAAATAATATTACCATTCAATTCTGGATTTTTTTGCTCGGTAAACTAACGTTTCACCTTTTCTCGTACTTGTACGTTTAAGGCAATTGCATTAAAAATATTAATGTTTATATGTGAATACTAAAAATATTTTTGTGGTTCAAATGATGTATAAAAACGTAAAACAAAAAAAAATATAAAAATTCTGTGATAAAAGCAATATAACCATGTAAATAAGTATAATAAGAGTAACAGGGTACATAAGGATAATCCCCATTAATAGCATAGGAAGGAATTTTAAAGCAGAGATACGGAAAGGTAGAGGAAGGTAGACAAGGGTTAACTTGGGCTATATTTTAAGGATCCTACCGGGTATTTGCCTATTAGTGAAGCAGGACAAATCCTACAAAACCTGTATCAGGTAGGTCGGGTATTGGGTACTTGTCCCAAGCCCTAACGATAGCGGGGCTTACTGTGGGGAAACAGTATTCCCTTCTTCGTGCCGCGGCCAGCTTAGGAGGAGGCACTTGGCCGACTATTCCAACAGGAATAAAGGACAACTCTTACTGTATTATAGTATTATATTTAAGTAAGTAGCAATCACCTACCGAAAATAACAAAAATTTGACGGTTGTCGAAATTAATCATGTTAAAAACGAACTTTATACAGACGAACTTCAAAAAGAAACCTAAACTAATTAAATTTGAATGATAAAATTACTAATGTTTTGACGCGAATTATCGTATTTTTCTAACTGCGAAACACTTAAGACGTGTCGAAATCAAAAATTATTCCAGAAACGTTGTGTAGTATTTTTAGCACTTATTTTTGTCAATTTTGGCTACTTATGTATCTAATTATAAAACAATAAATTAAAAAAATTATGTGGAATAATTATATATTTATCCTTTCTGAAGTATTAAAGCATCGATGGAAATTGTTTACGAGGACGAAGTAAGTACAAGGAAATTTATAAAAAGAAGTGCCAAGGTTTCAATGAAAAAGTTTGAGATGTACGTTAATGAAAATCTGTAGCATCGATTCGGTGTGACGAAGTTTGCAGATGTAAAATTGCAAGTGCGGACAAAGAAAAGACATAAATCAAGTGAGGGCGGACATCAGAACGATAAGAAAGTAATTTAGCTTTGTAGGACTATTTCTTTGATGTCAGAACTGAACTGTAAATTTCTTACGTAGCAAGGAAGCCTTAAGATGCATTATAATCAGAATATTAAGAACTAAAATAGATAGCTACGTATATACATCGCGAAAATATTTGCCCCTCGATATAGAGTACAATATATCATTTAAGAGAAACAGGAAAATACATTTTCAGATAATTTTATTTTAAGAGCCCACAATGTGTTGAGATAAGGAACGTCTAAAAACTATGGAATTTTCAAAAATGGATTTTATAAGGATAATCGATAATTTATCGGATAGTGAACTACAGTTTATCTTTCAATAGTATGGTTCATGAAAGCGACGTCTTGGTGGTATTATTCCAAAAATATATATTGAAATTGAAGTAACGTCACGGCTTACCCCGTCAGTGGATGAGCACCAATCATAAACTGCCACGTCGAGGTGTAGATTTGAGTATACGTTTTATAATAATTTCTCACGCGGTTGTGAAATCGGAAACCGATTTTATATATGATAATGTAAGAGCAACAAGGAAGCCTGTGAGAGCATTCTCTCGCAGGTGAACCATCCCAGAGGGCTCTGGAGGAGGCTACCTTTGGGGATGCTTTCACATCTCTGTGCTTTTAGAGCTAAAGTTCCCTGTTTTGTGAGGTGTATGTTCCGGGGTCGCAGACTTTGGGCATAAGGTAATAGTTGTTCGCTATTCCTATTGGAATAGTCGGCCAGCTGCCTCCTAAACTGGTCAAAGCACGGCGAGCGGAAAGCTGCGCCGCCACAGCAAAGCCCTCTCCCGCCATCGTAATGGCGTTGTACAAGTACCAAATGCCCGACCTACCTGATGCAGGTTTTTCTAGGATTTTCCCTGCATCACCTTGAGGCGAATTGCCGGGTAGGATCCTTAAATCATAGTCCGGGGTCCCTAGTTAACCCTTTGTCTACCTTGCTCTACCTTTCCTATAAAAGGGGAGTTGCCCTATACATAGCCTGTCTACATCTCTAAAATAATTTGTAAGAGCAAAGTTTCCTTTCTTAGCGTCTTTAGGATACTCTTATTCTAAACCAGAGTAGTAGAAGTTCCCATTGAACACGCCAGTTTATAGATGTGTACACTCCGGAATCGCAAGAAGTGTCGACCAGTTGCCTCCAAATCTGGTAGAGGTTCGGAATAGGGAATGCTGTGTCCCCGCAACAAAATTTCATATCCAGTTATCGGAAGCACGTGGGACAAGTACCGAGAGCCTGCGTCACATTTAGGTGAATTCCGGGTAGGATCCTTAAACCATAGAATGGGAGCCTTGGCAATCTGGTTCTTCCTTTCACATCCTTCTTTATATGCTATTACAGTAAAGTTGCTACAATGCTTGTTTACAAAGCATTAAAGAAAGTTATAATTACTTCACATTCATATCAGGACTGTATAATTGATAGGGAAGAGATTTGAAAACTTTTATCCTGATAATTTATAATATTTTTGAGGAAATTAATAATAATATTTGATAGTGTATCCAAAATGTTTGATCAAAGCCAGCCATATTCAATACGTAAGGTATAACTTCTGTTTCGTAGAACATGCTCTTTTATCCTCTCTACAATCACGATACCATTGTCCAGACGTTCGTGTCGGAATGCTTCCAAATCAAAATATTAGACCTGTAACCACTGGGTCGGAAGTCAAATATACTCATATAATTGAAAATTTTCTTAGTAAATGTCAAAGTAGAGTTTAATCATTTTTCATACGCGTAGGTGAAAGAATTACAAACACAAATGGTTTTCAGGTCAATACAAAATTGTTGGTTCAGGTATTAAAAGTTTAATGTTCGAACTGACCGAGTCGTAATTTATAGCCATCGTATACAATTTCTTATTAATTAAGAAAGACATTATAATTTAATAAGGTTTTATGCAAACGGCGAGAGATTATTTTGAAAAGGGTAGTTAAAAAATAAAATGACTCTTTACAAACACTTTGCACCTAACTCGTAATTTGTCCTCCGAGTCATACATTTTGAATGTGTGTGTGTGTGTGTGTTCTTCCCCTTTCTGTGCGTGCCACAGTGGAACGAAGCTA
The DNA here is from genome assembly GCA_037074705.1 of Zhengitettix transpicula. Lineage (NCBI taxonomy): Eukaryota > Metazoa > Arthropoda > Insecta > Orthoptera > Tetrigidae > Zhengitettix > Zhengitettix transpicula. The sequence goes on from CM073596.1 coordinate 29,469,893, forward strand.
ACAAATTCTGGCAACCTCTTCTAATTTAGACTCGACGTTGGAGCGCTCGCTCTGTTCCTTTTTCACAGCACTGAGGTTCTGCAAGGATAATAATTAAGATAGGGCTCCAAAGAGCGTGTTTCTTCCTTTGTCCGATTTTACTTGACATCACTTTGTAATCAAGGTAGGGTCAGCTCGCTAGAGTTAAATTACGATAAAATTAAGTTTTGCAAAACGACTGCTGCAGTCCCTTTCAATCAAATTTGATTCGCCTCCGAGGAGCGTGTGTTTGCGAAGTTATCTCATCTAAGGAACGATAAATATTACTCCTTTCAAATACGAGCTTCGCTGAGTCGCAGAAACTTTGTTCTTTCGTAAAAATACGATGTTGTAGCGCTATAAAAGTATTTTGTTGAAAGAAAAAGTCTGAAACCCTGGAAGCGGAGCTGTGTTTTTCTTCTAATCTCAAAATCTGTAACAAATGTAAGTTAAATTACTTTTTTCATATAATTAATTCAACGCATCTGACTTTTTGGCAGGCAGAACTTTTGGCAATTTCTTCTCATCTCTCCCCTTTTGGACTAAGGTCCCCACAAGCCGAGGTACCTCGGCCTGATTTGAGAGGTGTATGTTCTGGGATCGCAGACCTTGGGCATATGTTGTCTACTGTTCCCATTGGAACAGTCGGTCAGCTGCCTCCTAATACTGGTCGAGTCACGGAGAAGGAAATGTCGCGTCCCTCAGAAAACACCACATCCATCGGAAGGGCGTGGGACAAGTACCCAAAGTCCGACCTATCTGATGCTGGTTTTTCTAAGGTTTTTCCGTCATTGCTTTTAGGCGAATTGCCGGGTAGGATCCTTATTCTATAGCCCTGGGGACCTAGTTAACCTTTGGCTACCTTCCTCTAACCTTCCACATCCCTCTTTCAAGTCTATTCCTATCCTACTAAAGGGGACTTGCGACTAAGTGAAGTCAGTTACTCTAAAGAAAATTCTGAACTTACAAATAAAATATTTTTGGCTTTAAATCATCCTTATTTAAGGTAAATAAGCTTTATCTAGTTGAAACTTTTTTAAAAGCTGCAAAATAAATTTTTTTCTTATTTAACTACAATTTAAGTTGTCTATGCCGAGTAAATGTTTCGGGAAGCAGAAACAGATTATAATTTTTTTTCTATGTTCTAGGCCTATTTCAACTCGACACCGTCTAATTAGGAAAAATACTAGCCTTTGTCCAAGGATATCGCGACGGGAGGGCGCGGTTTCGTGTAACGTGAATCATGTTTCATATTGACACAACGTCAAACTCAAAATAAATATCAGCGCTCATTAGTGAACTCATCACAATTAAACTAAATGACGCGTCTTTTACACACCGTCAAAATGTTGTACTACAATCATCGCGTCTTCAGAATTATTTTATTACTCTTTGGGGTAATTTCTTTATTATGAAACAGTTGCTAACACTTGCAAAGCTATAAATTAACTATAATAAAATTTGAAATAAAGTTTTTATTTTATAAATATAAATCAAAGATAACTTATAGCGCAATTTTAAGTTTTATAACCTATTGGTGGTGATGATTTAATTTATTTTTCAAGTTAGTAACCGCCACTTACGGTACGAAATTAGGACTATTTGGCATTAACAACCAAATTTAAAATTGTAATTTAATTTAGCATGTTTCAGTTCTAATTTGGACCCTCCTCATTCGACCTGAAATCGTTGTTAAATTAATATATTATTTGTCTGTTGGCCTTATTAATAAACCAAGTCTGAAAAAATTTGGTTACGTTATATTTTTTAACATTTAATAATTATATCTGTGTATTAAATAAAAGCTTCACCTCAGTAGTTTCCGAAATGCTAAAATTATAAAATTTTAATTGAAACCTTTGCTAATTGAAACTAATTTTGCGTAGCGTAACGTCTCATATTTACTCTTTTACAGCAATAGCTTTCTTCAGTTACGAAAATTATGCGCCCATTCTTTATAACAATTGACGGCTGTTATCCAAGAAATTTGCTGCCATTTTATTGTCTGTATCAAATGATCGTGTTTTTGGCGCTGCCGATGTCGTAAATTTCATTTGGAAACACTTTGCTTCCACCGTGTATCCTACAATCTGCCAATTCAGTTTTGTTTTATGATCCCCACTTCATTCAAATCTGTACGCATGATATATACATATGTACCTGTATATTTGCTAACTCTTGTAGATCTGTTGCGATATGAATGTACACTCTAAATGATTGGTTATTGTAAAAGTAAATAGAAGATTAAATAGTTTCCATTTAAAAAAGTTGTCTATTGCGAATAGGTTTATTTTAAGTTTAATCACTGAATTAATTCACACTTTTTATACAACTAGTCGTCTCAAGACTCTCCTCTTACACTTGAAGAATATTAAGTTTGTAATCGTTGAATGCGAGCAATGAACAACGGTGTTTCATTTTTACGGTATTGTCACTGATGATTTTTATAAAAGGTTGATACAGAAATAGTGATTTCATTCATAGAATACAATTTTTTAACGGAAATATGAATTGATTTGTAAGTCATTTCTCGTAATTTACGCAGTGAATATTATACAATCTCAATAAATGGAATTATCAACCTTGGTAATATTTTATTTTTCTCCAGATACAAAGAAGAATATTAGTGGAGTTAATAAAATTCAAAATAACTAAATTTTTGTGATTTTATATATATATATATATATATATATATATATATATATATTAGGAAAGTGGAAGAAAAAAATCATAATTTTGCCGTTGTATTATGAAAATATACATTACAATGAAACAGTAAGTGACGTCGGCACCGCGTACTGACCTGGCGTCGCTCCGCGTCTGGGCGTCGCTTTGGACTTGTCGCAGCAAGGGACACCGCGCTACTGGCCCACGGCGTCTCCCCGTACAGCGACGCCCACGTTGCGCATGCGTCCTTATTCTTCACAACTAATAACGTTACTCGTTATTCTACGTATCCTTTTCATTTACTGTTTTAAATCTTTTAAAATATCACTAACCTTTAACGGAAAGAGAAATTATTGATCGAATATACTTTTTTTTTTCAAATCTCCTGCGAAGTAGACTCCCTGATGTTACACGCGTCTCCTGGCTGAACCGCCATTGTTGGCACCGCTTTAAAAACGCTTGTTTTGGGTTGATGTTCCCCGCAGTCTCTCACGTTATGCATACTTCTATCCTTCGTTTTCATGTCAGCCATTGACGCTTTCTGCGGCTGTGAATGACCAATTTTTAACTTCGTCGAAGGGCAATTCCCGTACTTCCTTGCTCGAATGGAAAACTTAAGGGTAAGTATTTTTGAAAATAGATCGTTTTCCGTTTCTACTGTTTATAAATTTTGGGCAATCGAATTGTTTGTTGCTGTCTCATTTCAATCTAAATGCTCATATTACTATTAAATTATACCATTATTTTATAAGTTAATTATGTTAGTAGCATTGCTAAAGACTCGTTGACAAATAATTTTAACCTGTTTAGTCTGTTACTGTGTTTTAGCCAGTAGTCACGACAGTTGCATCCAGTTTTCCTGTATTTTCTCTCTTCATCTGATCGTTTTATATCTCATACTTTTATATGTTCAACGTCTGTCATTCATCTTCTCAGACAATTTGACTTCTCCGTAAATGTTTTAAACTTATACAAAACAACCTAATATGACATATATTGTTCGAAACAACATTTTGTTATTTCTTTGCTGACTCATATAAATTAACCTTAACTCTTACCCTTTATTCCCTACTTTAATATGTGACAGTCAACTCTCCAAAAAATTATTTTTTACCTTTTGCGTATTTAACTTGTTTGCGTACAGTAAATATTATATTATACCCTTAGTAACGTTCAATAATTTTTATTATTGTTACTGTATAGTAGTTTTAGATTTGTTGGACCCGGAAAGTTGTGTTCCCGATTTTTAGCTGTTCATGTTACCGTCTAATTATGATTAATGGAGCATCTAATAATTATGTTGTCATTTTATTGAATGACTTTTCTATTTCCTCATTCCAGGATTAATGGAATAAATAAATAAAATAAAATTACCAACCTCGGCTATGACGTATTGTCTTTATATTCAGGCAATGAAAAACTCGACTAATATTAAATATCAATCAAATCCACAATATCATCAAATATCGATCCCATTTTATTACACGCCCGTGCACTGTCTAAAACTGTATTAACAAAACTCACGTGCTTCCAAAATCAAGAATCGTTAGCATGCTATGCGTTTCCTTCCCTTATTGAATTATGTATTTAATCCTGGACAGTCTTCTACAGTAGGACATTTATATGACGCTCAGTATTGTTTTTCTGCCATATCCAAATGTGAACATTTTACTTCCTACCATCTATGTGGATATTTATTAATATATTTAGTGTTTTATAGTACTTAAATATTTGAGGTTCATTAATGAAACAAGAAAGATTTAAATTAGTTACAAGGTATTTAGATCGTATTTAATATTAATTTTTTCTAGATAGATATTTCTCCAATATAATAATATGATTAGAAAAATTGATCAATTATAAGATTGTATAATTCTCTGTCGTATGTAGTGGCGCCGTGTTAAGCATAACCAGGAAGTATTTAAGCCGACCTTTCCTAACAGTAGATGAAATAATAAATCTTTAATTATAATAATCTCAGTAATCAAATATAATTAGTGGAATAAATGAGATCTTAACTCTAAAATACTACAAATTAAGCGACGAAAGGCACTAAAAATGCCTGTTGATGTAGTAGTCATAATTTAAGTCTCTTTTTCGCTTATAGTGACTACTTTAATGACGAGATGTTTTGACAGAAGTGAAATTTCTTATGACATTCTGTGTCAAATTTATAATAATAGCTTTTCATTCTTTTTTTATGATTCACTTCATTAACTTGTCGAAAAAATGACGTTATTACGTAATAAAATTATTAATTTCAGTTACATGCAGTAAACAATAACCTTTGTTTGTCTGGTTTGTTGACTTTAGGTACAATTTTATCCAAATAATTATTTCTTGCCATAAATATATTAATCCATCATTTGATTAATATAAATATTAAATTCGCTTCTTCCTATATTATATTTTTTATCTCTCTCTCTTTTTCTCTTTGTTTCTCAGAAATCTTGAAGAACACGTTGATCATTTTTATTATATTTTATTTTATGAGACTGAAAGATAATTTTTATAGAATTAAATATGTTTCACCAGCTTTACTTCGTTATACTAATAATTTAATGGAGACATATAAGAATAATGAACACCTTAAGCTATAGTTATTTTAAATGTATCAGCTGATTCGCAAATTTTAAGACACAAACTCCCGTTGAGCCGGTTTTTTTTTTTTGGTTTCAAAATAGCTATTCAGGATGAAATGTAGTGCTAGCATCAACACAATAGGCGCACATTTCACGACTCGCTGTTTTTGGCAGCTAGCCGTTCCGCGAGAAAATTTATTTCCATTGCATCTAGAGATACATAGAGAGCATTGATTTCGTGCAAACAAGAGATTACTGCAACGCAGATATTTTGCGGTTGGAACTTAAAGAACGGTGTTCTCATGTCAGCTGACAAATTATTTAGAAGTAAAAGTGAAACAGCAATAATTACACTCGGTCAAAAATTTGACAATATTTTACTTTTTGCACGGCTTTTAAATACTTATAATTATTTTTAATCGTATTTTATTTTATTGTAGGATCTTAACCGAATACTATTGACAATAAAACCAGGATAATAACACGCTAATATTCTCTTGAAATATACATAAACAAAAATTAATATAAACATCGTTACACTGCGGAAACCAAAGTTCGAATTTAATATGCTACTCTCCTGCAGTTTATAATTAAAATCCTTTTAAGCCGAGGGCCTATTAATTACTTAAATTACCAGTACCATCAAGATAGATTGTTGTGTGTTGCGGGAGTGTGGGAATTTGGGCAATCCTTTGGGAAAACATTTTATCTTTCACAGTTCACGGAGTACATTAGAATATCGTTATGCTGTCTAACGTAGCCATTTGTTTCGTTACGGTTCTTCTTCTCTGCCTTCAATGTGTGTCTCGCGTCAGATAAGACACCGGGAAACATGTCTAAGAGACCTCAATGTTTTTCCTTGAGTGAACATTGTGCATTATCTCTCGTGCCTTTATGTTGTATAACAGGTTATGTTGTACTCATCTTCAGTTTATTGTAAAATCTATATGATTTTGATACCTTAAAACATTCATACATTCCAGATAAGTAAGTACGAGTATCACTCGCTAGTAGAAGTAGGACAGTTAACAAGTATAATTGAGAGTATACGTTGAAACATTACTCGTACAATTCGTAGTATTATTAAATTAAAAATCTGTAAACTGAGGAAAGTAAACCAAACGCCGAAACCAGTTATACTTCACATTCTACTGTCAATGATTAAAAATAAAAATTAATAAAACAACAATTCATGCAAAAACTATAGTCTTAAAGGACACAATTACCTGTATTTTGTAAGTACTATGTTACTAACAACTTAACTTTGTATATAATTATTCGGTTCCATGATATTTAAAATTTTTAAAAAATAAGGTTAATTGATTTAGTTTTTCGCTTGCATTGGCTTAATATCTCTAAGTCGGCCCTAAAATTTTTATCACTATTTTCAAAACTGCAACGCATGTATAACCTGGTAATAGCTGTTTATTTTTAAAAAAATACCTCATCTCGAAATAACTTGTTGCAATCGTCAAATGAATAATTTAAAATAAATATTAATAGTATAACGTGAAAGAAATTTAAGAAGTGTATATATATATATGTATGTGTGTGAGTGCTGAACGGAATCTGGAGCAAAAGAGTTCAATGGTTGCCATGGAAACTGCCGGAACCAAGTCTGATGGCATTCTAATACCATCCATGAATTTCATACTAGTCTATTGTGTAACTCGTGAATATTACCAAATTAAATAAGCACTATTGTATTATATCGTCTTTGACAAATAAGAAATTTTCACCAATTTAATTTTTATTTACTGCAGGTGGGGCAGTCGACAGACGACTCTTGGATCGTGTTCCAAGATAGTGCAGATAGCCGCAGTTAGAGGTAAGATTTACGAGCATTTTCTTTACAGTGCCTGCTTGGTGGATAATTTACCGTTTCGTACTTGTGTTAATGGGTGGAGATAGTGGTCAGCTGTATGGCTGTTTATTATACCTCTTTGAATATAATTCCTGTTGATTAGTTTATTGTTATTTATGGGAACATCATTTGGCTTGAGTAAGCGCAGAGTTTCATGAAAATAATATACTAAATAAAAATTTCATCTCGGTTTAATGAAATTAATTCAAATCGCAAAAGAAGTTGAACTGAGTTTGCACAAAATATAAGTTTTTAATAATTCTTTATGACTAATAAACTCTTAACCTAGTAACAAACTGAATTATGAAAACAGATTTTTTTTAATATTTATAACAAGTAATTAAGACCAGTATAATATTATATATCCAGGCATAATTTTTTTTATTTGAGCCTTAAAATGAACTAATTCAACTTACATTGGTAATTTTACATTTATATCTACCAATTAAGTTTAATGGAACTTTTTTTGATTTGGCACGTAATTATACTTTCTCTCCTAAACCAATATCTTCAGCTGACTTTTAGTGCTCGAGGAATAAGTTTTGTATAATTATAAACTAAAGATATTAATACTTTTGATAAAGTATCCCCACGGTGAACTGCATACATTATGGTATCTATTGTTAATTGTTTACTTTACATATTATTTCATGTATACAATCCCAAAAATAATTTTGTAGTTTAATTAGATATTCTACCCATTTGCGGATTTTGATATTAATTGCTGAGCTCTTAAATATGTTAAATAAATACATTCACCTGAAATCAACGTTATTATTACTCTTCTTTAAAAAAAAACTATTTTTGAGCTACAAAATTAAATACCTTCAGTTTTTCATTAATTTTCATATGAAATATATAGCTTATTTTGATTAGTTTCCATAAAAGTAATTAATGATAAACATGGAGCTATTATTTGGTTACTAGACTTACAATGCCGATTTTTAAAGTTTCTCCTAATTTTGTTTAATACTATTGAGTTACGAATTTATTTCCTATTCTTCTTTAAACGGGCTTGTAATTTTTTCTCTTAACTTCATTCACATAATTACAAAAGCTTCAGAATATTGTAAACCGTATTGTAAACCTGATTAAATTTTTAATATTATCTGACATATTTCTTTTAATAAATAAATAAGCAATATGGCCTATAAATCAGAATTTTTATGAGTCCACGTGGTGACAACACTCCTTTAATATCGTAGGAAGGGATTTGGTGCGGAAGGGTAGAGGAACGTAGCTTATAATTTAAACCACAAATTACTTCTTTAGGTAATCAGCTAAAATACAGTTTTAGATTTAAATCCATGGACTGCGTCCTATGACAGCTTTAGCCGATATGTCTTTTTAAGATTAATTTAATCATTACCAAAATTATTCAAACTCAAGTTTTGGCGGATGTCATAAATTAATATATGATAAAGTTGAACTCTTAGGAAAGCAACCTACACTAACCAGTCTTTACAGAAAATAATAGTATCAGTTTAAATCTTCTCGTGTTATGATTTCGTATAAAATTATGTCATCTATGTTTTTCCAGTTGTTGTCTAAGAAAGTACTAATTAAAAAATTGTTACAAAATAATGTTTGAATTATGAATATGTTTATAGCATAATTAAGAATTACGATGAATATATTCCCATAATAATAATAATGTGTATAATAATAATCCAATAAGAACCTCCATCTTAGATAATATTGAGTGTTTTTTTGCAGTAAAATGATTAATAACTGTTTTAACAACCTTTACGACTTATTACACGTCCCGTCCGACACGGTTTTTGTACTGGAGAAGTCCCTTCAGTTGTCAACAGATGTCACGAAATGTCTAGGTGTAAGGACACGATGTTCAAGTAGAGTTTCGGTTTTTTTCGATGGGCAGGAACATTTCAACATTTGTCAAGAAAATTGCAACGAAAATTCAGTGACGTGTAAAGTGACGTCGACCAACTGACATATTTAGTATTAACTTAATTTATCTTCTAATCTTAATATTTAATTAAACATTTAATAACATAGATGGTTCCGATATTGTTTTCTACAAGAAATGTGGAAAGTAATTTCACAAGTTTGATTTTTAAATTTTCCCAAGTTAAATTAGTAATTATAGTTCATAAATTGAATGCAGACATATAATTGAAGTGCCAATTTCCCGAAGCGTTTTCGTTTTATATTTGTTGACGATATTCGTGCTGTTAGCGACATTCAAGGGAGCATCAAGCCACAGAAATATTATTAATTCAGCACGCTATGTGATATACTTGTTTAATTTATTCCGTTTGTATTCTTAAATATGCTTTAATTATTATACCGTTCAAAAACATAATGACATAATTTCGGAATATGCATTTAATGCCACGGTCGACGGCACACATTTACAACTTCGACTTTGAACACATTTCCGACCTCTACAGCACTGCAAATCACGAGTCTCCTAACTCCTACTTGCTAATGAGCATAGTCTAAATGCATTTAATTCTAAAGGAAGTAGAAAGAGAGAACGCGGGGAACAGACTAACTGGAGTCTCTAATTATCTACTTAATTTAGCGACGCTCGGTAACCAACGCTCTCGGTAAATCACATGAGAATACTCGGGAAGGACGAAGGCTGAGGTAAATTAGTATAAATATGAATGTTCTAAGCGTTATGGAGACCGCAAACACCACCTATGAGCGATGTTACAAACTGAATCTGCTGCAGCAACAAAAACATACCTGCAAAATTAAGCCGTCTATGTCAAACGAGGACCCCCAATTCTCAGTAACTAAATGAATTTTAATACAATTACACGCAGACAATTTATATGCTGAAACTACCAAATTTTTCTGTTGGGTTTAAATTTTCTATCATTATTCACAGCTTTCTTGAGAGCTAAGCATAGTTTGTTAAACTACAGGCAAACTAATGCTCCTCTATTTCATTTTCCTCCGTTATATAACAAATTTCGTTCATCATGAAATATTATACAAACTCACTTTACTCTAGCTCCGAACAACCCACTAATGACTCGAATACCAATATTTATTCATAATTAATTTTTCTGAAACCCGGATGATTACGAAATCTTCAACATACGCTAACATATCAAACTGTATATATAATTAAAACAAATGATGACCTTTAATATTGTAAAGCCGTTTCGATACCTTTTTGTATCGTCCTCAGTTTTACCAAATTAATATAATAAAGTAGCACAACAAAACGATTAACAAGTTATTAAATTCACATATTTTTTGAAAGAGGGCAATTGACGCCTTTCTGAAGATTCAAAGCATAGCAACAATTTATTTGGAAGTCTTAATCGAAAATAAGTTTTTGCACGTTTTTTGGTACTGCCCAATAATTTTATGGTTAATATCTCTCTTGTTGAAGAATAAATCAAGTTCTTCTGTTTTCAATTGTCTGGATGTTTATCTGAAATTATAGTATAATTTTTGGTAGTAGGAAATAAAGCATTGAATTTCTCCCTCTCTCTCACACTGTGTGCTATTGTTTGTATTTATACCCTTGGCTACCTTCCTCTACCCTTTCGCATTCCCCCTTTCAAATCCCTTACTATGCTATTAAAGGGGAGTTGCCCAACGTGTATTACCCTCATGTAGCCTGTTGCCCTAAAAAAAAATTTTCTCTCGTTTTTTTTACTCAGGTTCCCACATGCCGAGGCACCTCGGCCTGTTTTGAGAGGTGTATGTTCCGGGGTCGCAGACTTTGGGCATACGGTAAGAGTTGTCCGCTATTCCTATTGGCATAGTCGTCCAACTGCCTCCTAAACTGGTCAAGGCACGGCGAGGGGAAAGCTGCGAGCTCACAGCAAACTCCACAGCCATCGGAAGGGCGTGGGACAAATACTAAATGCCAGACCTACCTGATGCAGGTTTTTCTAGTGTTTTCTCTGCATCACGTTTAGGCGAATTACCGTGTAGGATCATTAAACCATAGCCCGAGGTCCGTAGTTAAACCTTAGCTACCTTGCTCTATCTTTCCTTATCCCTCCTTTCACTCCTTTTCCTATGCTATAAGAGGGGAGTTGACACTATGTGGGTTACCCTATACATAGCCTGTCTACACCTTTTAAAAAAATAGTTAACACGTGATTAGTAGCAATAACCATGAACCACTTATCTATGATTTACAACTGCAGACTTTTTATTTACGATACGTATCCTTGGATGTGCTTCTGGAGGATATTGCCAGCTTTCCCACTCATGGAACATATATTCACTTCGTAAAATATTCGTGTAGGCGTCGTCGTCCATCGTCTAAATATAGATCCATTCCCTCCAGAAACCGTTTCGTTCTACTCACAGAAAATAAATCTTGTCTTTATAATTTTAAGGCCATCTTCGTTCTTGACCTAGGCAAATAAATCTTATGCAGACTGGTGAGCGTAATTTTCAAATTGCTACTTTCATTTACTGCTGGTGTAATAATTATTAAGACAGTTTTCTGCGGTTTCCATGCATGCCAAAAAACAGCATATATTATTTAATCAAATTAAGACTAACAGAAAAAATCACTTTTCTGAAAATAATCGTCATAATCTAAGAACGTTTTACAACAAATTAACTTTTCTCTATTAATGTTCATAATTTGTCATGAAACAGATGTGAACAAAGGCCAACTCAAATTCTGATGCAATTTAGCCAATTTCTCTTAAAAAAAAATCTTAATCCGTCACGCAGATAGCATATAATTTGCCTGTTCTCAGCTTAAAGAGAAAGCACGTAGAAAATTGCTAATTACGTCATTCCTCTTGCACCAGAGTTTGTTTTAGAACAGTCAATTAGATGGGTGCATAATTGAGTCGTGTCCGGATTTACTCATTTCTCATTATTAAATCTCAGAGGATAGAATATTTTCATTTATATCTTTTGCTTGAGTTAAGTTGAGAAATGTATACGTATCAATGTTATCATCTGAGAAACAAATTACTGAGAAACTTTCACCCAATCGCAATTTTGAAACTGTATTAAAAGAAGTTAATTACTTGAAATTCGTTTATTCTACTAAAGATGTGATTATTCTAAGTGGTTAAATTTTCGGCACAAAGGTTCAGAAACGGAAGACAGACATACCTAAAGGCCTTTATATTTTAAAATATTACGTTTGAAAAATACTGATCAATACGAGAAGTTATTTTTTTCTATTAATTATTATCTAGTATTAATTATTATATATCGTCTCTAAAGCTATTATATTTTAGAGTAAATTTAATTTTAATAAATTAATTAAAAATATAAAAAAATACAAAAATGATCATAAAGAATACGAGATTTACGGTTTACTGTTATAATTTAGTTAATGTTCTTTTTAAAGTATTCCAACTAGTATTAAAGAAAAAGTCTCCGTTATATAGTTAGCATTCCTCATAACTCTAGTCTAGCCGCATAGTAAAATTAATTAAATCTATGATAACTAAAATTAAAAGTAGGGCTATCTCAGGAAAGTCGGACTCGAACTTTTATTTTAACTAGACATCATAACAGGTCAGGAGTTTTTAACAAATAATTAACAATTAAGACAAATAAGACATTATATTTTCTACAAAATTTTATATTCTCCAAGCGTATGTGAAATTCTTAATTTACTTTCTGCCGACCTGAGGAACTTATTTTATATTTTTTCATAAATGATTATTATTGATTGCAGTCACTCTTTCTTTTTGATTGATAAATATTACAAATGTATATATATATATATATATATAAATGATTATTTTTTAAAAAAATACCGTTTAGTTTTACGCCTTCCCGTATATTACGGACTATAAGACGCACCTTTTTTACCATTTCTCTTATTATTAGATTACAAACCCAGACTAAAAAAAATTCTTGTTGCCGGATATAGGTTTTTCGTGGCATCGAATATATTGCCATTTTTAACTTTGACGAGAAATTTTAAATAAAACACGGGACATTTTTATATTAATTTCGAGTATAAGACGTACCTGACTTTTGGAGGCAATTATTTGAAGAGAAAAGTACGTCTTATTGTCCGTAAAATACGGTATGTCATTCAAGTAAATTAAATGGAAGTTACATTATTATCCATTTGATTATACGATAACCTGAGGTATTTAAAAAGAGTTTCTTAACCAATGACGATTTTTAAAACTAAAAAATTCATCCATGTAGTTTTAAAGAAATGTTTTTTGAAAATGAAAATAATTCAACTCATTCAATTCTTTGTATCATGAATTTTCGTCTTCAAACTGTAATACATCCATTACAAATATTTTTTTCATTGGTATAAATATTAAAATGAATCTAATTAAAAGCATTTTTTGTTAACAACTGTAACTGGCACTCTTTCCAAAAATTCGGCTTCTGTGTGGAATTCCTCGTAATCTGGCATATTAATTTTTTCCCCATGTAGACCAGGAAAGTATTTTCGTTATCAGCGTCCTGGTGTAATTGGATGTGTATCGATAAGAGAGACATCATGATTTAATCAGACCAGGTGTGATAAGGTTGTTTAATGATGACCATAAATTTTGTTACATCTGATGAAGTAATTATCAAAAATCTTCAGTTTCCCTTAATATTGATTAAAAATTTACAATAAATCAAACCTTGTCAGTATACAACTGAATAAAATTCAAATCCAGTTGCACAAAAATGGAAACCATATTATAATTCAATTTAAGGTCATACATATAATATCTAAAGTGAATAATATCGATTCCATGCACTACAATATTTTAGTGAAATTGTTTACTAAACTATTTTAGTCGGTTTATTATGTGTGACTCTGAATTTTATATAGTAATTAATTAAATTAATTATTTAATTTTTTATATGTAATAATGTCAGGTATTAATAAAACCTTATTTAATTTACGAATTAATGTCACCAAACTATTTAACAATTCATCTAGATATACAAAGTGCGCGCTGAAAATAATCAATTTCATAGTTCAATACAAAACAAACTAGCATGAAAAAGACGATTGAATATTTTTTTAAACGTAATAAGAGACAACCGAAACTTCAGCCGGTGTCATCGGGAAATAGCGAGCGGCGTTTCTGCTTCTCTTGTCTCCTACAGCAAGTCCTCATTCAGAGCACATTTGATCTCCTTCTCTTGCCCAGTCGTCTAATACTTTTTCTTTCAGTCTCTTTGCCAACTACTCAAATTCAGAGATTTTTTTACCTGAAGCTCTGCAATCCTCAATAAGGACCATCTGGATGAGCATAACAGCACATTTTGTCTGCATCGTAATGTGAGGGCTCCATCACATTAACAAAACTACGTCCACACGCACCTTGCCAAACTCAATCTCCTCTCTTTCATCAGTTTTTCTACAACCAGCGTACTCTGCTGTCTCTACGCAACAGCTCACATCTGCGCTGACCCTTTTCAACTCCTCTGATCACCCCCTGCGTGGTCCAGAAGAATGGACTGTCCCTCCCAACAATCCATCTCCCGATAACGAGCTTTGTTTACGGAAGAAAATTATTGTTGTATTTGAGGGCACTTTGTATCTGATGTTAAGGCCAGTATGGAATTTTTCATCCCAAAATTATAAATGAGGATCATTATCACACCATACGGGTTATAATATATTTTTCACTAATTGGTGCAAATTTGGCGGATACGACTCATTTTGTGAGTCTTCCAAAGTATGTATAGAAACTAAAGTCTCTAAAGCGCATACTCTGTTATTTTTAATTCGTGATGTTTCTTTTCTTGTTGCGAGGGAATTTATCCAGCTTGATAGGAATTACAGGAATTTCGCCTGTGGTTGGGAAGTTCTCTGTATACTCTGAACTGAATATTGTTTGTTCTGCTCCTTCGACTATATTTAAGGCGGGAAGCGGACGGCTAACTTTAATCAACGTGCATTATTAAGGCCGTTTAGTACCTCTAATCGTTAAATTAACGAGGCTGTCAGACAGGAAAGTTTCACCTTGTATCTCAACCCGCGATCAATAAATTCTTCGTGTAATTAGTTAAATGTTTCCGTAACTCTTCAGAAATTCTCTTAGACTTGAAATGAGTACCGTAATTAATTGTTTGTTACGGGTTAGAGTAGAGAATTAAATATTGATTTTTTCCCTTAGGGCTAAATGCAGTTATTTTAGTTAGATAAATCCGGGAGTAGATATTATGGTTGCCGAACATTTTTATAACATAGTGGTCCACTTACTGAAATAAACTCCATAGTGTATTTCATAATATTTTCATGGGAATACTGTGCAAAATTTAAAAATCTTCCTTATAAATAACCTGTTAAACGACCTTATCTGTAATTTTATAAATAAAGAACAAAAGTAATGAAAGTATAATCATAAATTCAAAAATATTAGTACCTTGTAAATTTTTAGTACGGAAACTGTATTAAATTAAAATATAAATGAGTTATAACGAGGAATTATCAATCAATTCATCGCTATTTTCGTGAATTTTTTTTTAAATCATCAACACTGTTATTTTTTATATTAACTTGGTTGTAAATTAAAAAGCTACTAATTGAAGTATCATGATATAATAAAATGCTCATTTTCTTCACAGCATATTTATTAATTTTTCCTCTCTATGAACTTTCTGCGAAGCTGTATTGCAAATTCTTTTATCTATCGAATAAGTCCACGTAAACGTTTATTATCTAAATGACACATGCGTATCATTCTAACATTTTCCATGTAACTTCCATCACTTTTTAAAACAGACATATTGTTATAATAAATTAATGAAATATACCAAATTTAATGAAAATAATTAATAAACAAAAACTTAGCCCGACATTTCGTCCTTAATCTAGGACTGCATCACGTGTAGCATGAATTTGGAGTATATTATAAATAATTTCGGTATATTACCCAATTCTTCTATTAATAACAGTCAAATATTTATTTTGTATAAATAAATTATGTGTAGAATTTCTTAATATTCTATTGTCTGGATATTGAAGTAATCAAAGGTTACGTGAGTGGGTGCAGATGGATTTTTGTAAGAAATTCAAAATAACTAAGTGAAACAGTGAAATATTAGAAGTTGTATATCAAGCATGAAGGAGAGAAAAATTCGTGAATTTAGAAGTTTATTTAGTAAGTATAAAATTTTCTTACTTGCTCTATTATTAATATAATAAATTGTCTCGTCCGTGTAATACAAATTCATACTATATTTTTTATTATCTTTCATATGTAATATCCTCCAATTTAAACATGTTTACAATATATTATATTTCAATAACTCAAGTATGCATTCATACATGTTATTACGTATTTAATTATTTTCGTGACGCGTTGTAAATAACGGAAGTATTAATTCAAATAATTATTCTTACGTTCAACCCTATGTTTACTGTAAATATTGGAAAAGCGTGAACGAAACTTTGTTTGCCTTTTTAATTTTATCATCTCTACTTATCCTTAATTCCGTTATTATTAATACTTGTAATATTACTAATTTTTTAAGTAACTGTAATTGTTCATTTCGTTATTAAATCTCAAATATGTTCACGACTGGATGAAGTTTTCTCGGGATTCCAACCGGGTAGCGTAGTTAAATAAGCACAACGTTTCGATGGCTTTCACCGCCATCTTCCTCACCTGAAGAAGCGATCGAAACGTTGTGTTTTCTTAACTACGCTACCCGGTTGGAATCCCGAGAAAACTTCATCCAGCAAATACACCGGGAAAACCTACGTTCCTTATGTTCACGACTATCTTTATACGTTTGATAATTGATACATTATTGAATTAATATATATTTCACTATGAGTTTCTTTAATTATTCTATCATAAACTTTGTGACGCTACTTCTTCAAATGCCAAACTCATTTGTTTAACAGCATCGAAAAAGTTTAGTACTACACATGAGATTATTATTCTTGCCTTTATTTTGTAACCAATTAAACAGGACGTCATGGAAATATTTCAGAACCAGCTAACGGGCTTATTGTATGACATTTGTTCAAAATTGTGAAACATATTTTAAATTCTTCGTTTAATTGCTTCTTATAACGTATTAATTAATTATCCGTTTTATATTATCATATTTAGCTACAAATGGTTTAAAAATGTGAAATATGTTTACGGAAGCCTTATTGTCTTAGTTACTAACGAGTGGAATGGGAAAACGAAACTAATGGAGAAATAACTCATGGTAATTAGTATTGACCTGTTTATATGTTTAAGGAATAAGAAACATTGGTTAATGTTATAGACAAACTTTATATTAACGATTTTCCTGTCATTTTGATTCTGAATCTTAAAAAGAGCTTCTCGAAATAGTTTGAATTTTTAATTATATATGTATAATAATTACTCCATTAACATTGGTGTGATGTTTATTCTATTACTAAAGTTATTAATAGTTCTCTCGGACGAAAAATAGATACAGAAATGTTGTTTAAGAACCCTTCTAACTCACGAACGTGCTTTTTTTCAGTTTAGTACTATAATCCATTACGCCTGACTCGATAGACGATGGATTCCTTTGGATTTTTATCGTCACAGGTGGAGTTAATAGATGTTATAATTTGCTATTTTTAAGCATTGGTAACGGTAATTATACGAATCTTGTTTCTGAACGAAGATTACCAGCTCAATTATGTCTTTAGATCATTTTCTAATCCTAAAAAAGCAACTTTGGAAAGTGGAAGGACACTTGAATCCAATTTTAGAAAACGTCCTCGGTTACACAGACTAGCAAGATCTCTTTATATACTCCTTTCAAACATTCCACATTTTCTGGAGTCCTGTCCCAAATTCAAGGGATGATCACGAACTAGGGTTAAACAAAACAGTATAGTACACACAGTAGGCTATTTTTAAATTTAGTCTCTTGTCGCTTCGTGGTATGAGTGTGAATGTTCCCTCGTTGTAAAAATCCTGATCTTGCGTGTCCAACCACTTCGTTGTAGCGAAGTGTTTCGTCTCCTCGTTTGAGGCAAATATCCGGCCTCCTAGGTGCTCTTAAAGTGAGGGGGGAAAAAAGGTGAGTCTCTCCAAGGGCTTCATCTTCCTTCACGACAACGTGCGACCTCATACAGCCCAGAAGCCCACACGCTGTTGAAGTAGTTTCGCTGAGACAACATCGACCACCCTCCCTACAGCCCGGACCTCGCTCCATGTGACTTTCTCCTTTTTCTTAATTTGAAGAAGCACCGAGGAAGCTTAGCTTCAGAAGAGAAGGTGACACGTGCGATAACGTGGTTGAACACAGGAGGGAAACTAATCCCGGAAGCGACAAGTGCTTAAACAGGTGTGGAAACTGATTCAAAACATAACCTGCTGTATGAACTATTGGACGTGCTGTATTGGTTATATGAAATAAAATGTACACGCTTCACTGCAGGCTTTTTAACCTTAGTTTCTGATCACCCCTCTTTTTTTTTATTATTAAATTCGCCTTCACGCTGTCGAGCCATTAGGTCTGTTGAATTACCGTCAAATTTTATAGCGAGATAAAGTAATTTCGGTAATAAATATTGTAGTGACGTATTAGTTTCCTCTCTTGTTGATATTCCTTTTAGGATCTTTTTGTGTCGTCCTTAAAGTAAATATTTTCTCTGTGTGAAACGAATCGTCAAATTCAGTGTCACAGTAAGCAGATTTACTCCTTATTTAAAATATAAATCCAATTGAATTACTCGTGTGTACAGGTCATCCAAATGTAATTTATTCTTATTTTCATATTATTTTACCATTTTACATTACCAAACGCATCAAAAGAATCATATCAGATTTAGTAACTATAATAAGAATAAAAATTTCTTTAAAAAACGCATTAGGACAAGGACACACTTATTACTAACTAGTTTTAAATCTTAGCTTATAGGTATTAATAAGAAAAATAGTAAAGATAATAAAATTCTAATTTATATTTTCGGTCACGGTTTTTTACAATATAAGTAGTAAACATGGGGTAGAACTTTAAAATAATTATTTTTAATTTTATACTTCCATTATTTACAAAGAGTTACGTATATAATTAAATATGTCGATGTTTATTCTTATGTCTGTTTTGTTGATAATTAAATTATTGAGAATTGGTCATAAAGAGGCAGAACAACTGTGACGTGATTTATATGGGACAAACAAAACTGGTTTTAATAACTCGTCTAAATGAAAATAGTGTCACCATCAAACTTTCTGATGAATAGTACTTTGTTATCACCAAACATATTCTTTCTAAGAATCAAAAGTTTAATTGGGAGGTTATAAGAATTTAATAAAAAAATCAATTTCAAGTGTTAAATAAATTTTACCTATTCCTGGAAGGAATTAGAATTTCTTAGAATCAGTCAAGTCCACTAAATTCAATTTTTAAATTAATTACTGGCTGAGGAAAATATATTCTAAATTGAATAGGCGACTGGATTTATACTGACTGTAAATGATTGTTGGTGTGTGTGAGGATAGAGGGCGATATAACCGATGTGAATAAGTCTTCACCCCGGGATTATGATTAATCACGGTCGACGTCTCCAGGGAGAGTGAATCCCACACCGGCGACAAGAGTGACGATGTGTCTGAAAGTGGCGCCAGGTCTAAAAATAAATAACTGCCACATGATATGTATTGCTCAGAAGACACACACAGGGCCTTCGTCTGGAACGTGTTGACGACAGTATGCAGGCCAGTCCACTCTCTTGAGAGAGTACGCTTCATGTTTATTATAGGAGGTTATGTCTACTGCATAACACGGGAAAAATACTGTAGCCTGTCATATTTTGAATGTCAACTAGTTTTACTAATTTTCAATTGATCTTTCCATGTGGTCATAAAAAAGATACGAACTGTATATAATAATTTCTGAAAAATATAAGGTTGTATCAAGATAGTTAGTATATTAAATATCACAGCTGCGTCCCCACAACAAACCCCACTTCAGAAAGAGCTGGGACATGTACCAAGAGTCCAAACACCCCTGATGCAGGTTTTCTGGTGTTTGCCCTGTCTCACATTTCTTTGTTTTTCAACCTTCCTATCCCTTCCGCGTCGTCCTTTTCAGATCACATCGTACGTTATTAAAGGGGAGTTGACCCCACGTAGTCTATCACTCAAAAAAGTACGTAAAATTTTTATTTACCTATGCTGTGTTTATTTGTGTGACTAAAGACGCGTTGCGGTCTCAATTTGTTTGGTGATCAAAGTCAGTAAAAATAATATAAAAATTCTCTAGAATTTCCAAGTACCAGCATGGAAAATCAGGACGTTCGGACAGTAAAAATCTGCGTTGCTATATTTATGTAAATTTATAACTACGGCCGAAAAATGCCATATATATGGCAACAATACTATGCATGGTTAGAACCAAACAGAAATAATTTAATCATTACAGACACTCCAGCTGCAATAAATATAATATGGAATGGTACCGTCAATAAAATCAGAGAAAACAATATGGCTATCCTAAAAATCAATAATAAGATAATGATAGGATGGATACCGGCACACAGGAAAATGACAGGGCTGACAACAGTGCGAAGATGGAGGTATCCTAACAGAAGAATAAAAACAACAGTCAAATATGCACTAAAAATGACGGGGGGACAAACCTATGCCGAATTCTGGAGCAAAAATGGTTCAAGTGTAAAAGAGAAAGGAATGAAGGAATTTTTCACAAGAAAGTCGAAATATCCTACGCTCACAAATTGTCACGGAGACTGCAGGTGGTTGTTGCTAGGTTAGGAACAATCCAATCTAACCTCACGTACTCCTATCCTATAGATCACCTACATGTGACGAGCATATCCTCAAGCATATCCTCTACGACTGCCCAAAACACGACAGGACTAGAAAAGCAACAATTCAGAAATACACGAGAAGGGAAATATGTGCGTAAGCAGCGGCAATAAATGACACGATAAAGTTTATCAAGGAAACGGGCATTCAAGATCTTTAATCTGAGTCTAAGAATAAAATGTATATGAAATATGAATTAATTCTAATAATTTAATGCAGTAGGTAAGTCGCCAATGACTTTTGTTGACGCGACTATAAACAATCAATTTTAAAAAAAGAATCTAATATATATATCCGGGCTTTAAGGTGTCGAAAGTTGTGTTTTAAATTCAACCTGGGATCTATAATATAAATAATTCTAAATTGCCGGAAGAATGACGTACACGAACAGAAAGTTATATAAATGAATTAATTACAAATAAACCAACGAAGGTAATGAATATTAATTATTAACCTTAAAGAGATTTTTTGCTAGCTAATCACGACACGCTAAACTCTGGAGAATTATTATAATTACGCATGGCTCGATTTCTTAAAATAATGTATTAATTGCATCACATTTTTAAATACGATGTTTTAATGAATTAATATCTAAAAATATAATTTGGAGAGAACATCGTAAAAAAAATCTTACTCATTGACCCGAAAACTGAAATTGTTGAGTTTTTTCTGTCTCATATTAATTAACATGATTCCCTAATATTATTCTTACATATGGATGAATGTGAATTTATACTTGAATATATACTAGCGAAATTTTTACTTGTTATTTACAGATGTTGCTTCAGGCGACGTTTTTCTATAGATTATATACATTTTCAAATCCGTTATTACATTTATTTTTCCAATATATTGATTATAAATTTAAAAATTATATCTGTAGTGGTTTTATTTCATTAGTTTCTCCGTTTGTGTGATTTCTTATGTGTTAAAACAGTTTTTTTTTCATATGAAATATCACTCGTTACTGCTTTTTCATCTCTGAGTATTTGAATGCCACCTATTTTTAGTTACACTGGTGAATAAATTATGAACGATCGCTCATTTCCAGATTGTCATGAATTGGTGTAATGAGGAAATGATTGAATGTAAATTCACGCATAATCATGCGCCCATTTACTGAACAATCTAAATTCGTTATGCCGTGGTGCAATTATTAGATTCCTCCGGCGCAGAGCAGAAACGTCGATGAACTTAAACGTGGCTACGATTTCTCCCAAATTTCAATTACACGGGGCAATGAGGCAAGCCACGGTTGTCAGGTGCCTGCGAGATCACGCCGCCATTTCGCTTAATAACGATAACAGGGAATGGAATCGGTCTGCTTGTGCGACGTCTGTGAAATAGCCTGTCAGCGGGAACGTTGAGATAGAAATTTATGATACGGTAATTAAATTTAGCGATACGTTGCAATCGCTAAGATATTAATATTGATTCACAGGTGTTATTGTAAATTTAAATATGATGAAATCGTTTATATTCTGTATAAAATTGCGGCAATTTGTTCCCGTGTTAAGCATTGGGATTAGTTTGATAGTGAATAAGAAATACAGCCAATTCAGACGAAAAGGTAATATAAATATCGCGCAACGTTTCTGGGATCCTTGTGCCTTTCGTCAGGTGCTAAGGAGAGACAAGTGTAGTTGTGTTTCTCTACGCTCTTCTTAGCACCGGACGAAAGGGACAAGGATCCCAGAAACGTCGTGCAATATTTATATTACCTTTTGTCTGAATTGGCTGTCTTTTTTATTCATTATTTTCAATCAGACGTAATTTTTTTTTATTTAAACATAGACGTTTCGTCGGGCTAAAATGTGAAGAGAGACATAGACAATATTTTACTGTTATTTTGCTAACTTTGGAATAATTAACCCTAAAGGATAAAATATCCATACTGTGTCAAGGATTGCTTCTATAACATCTTTCATATTTTCATACCATTCTCTCTGTAGAAGGTTCCTCCAGTTAAAATATTAATGGAACCTTTATCCCGCGTTCGAAAAATACCATAACTGTGCCATATACAAATAAATAAATAAAATCTGTTTAAATTTAAATTAAAATATTACAAGAAAATTCATTGATAAGTGGCACAAAAGTTTAGTTCTTTGTAAACCAAGATAATACAAAGGTAACAATATAGTATAAATTTAAACATAGACGTTTCGTCGGGTTAACACGTGAAAAGAGACATAGGCAATATTTTACTGTTATTTTGCTAAGTTTGGAATAATTATCCCTAAAGGAGAACATACCCATACTGTGTCAAGGATTGATTCTATAACATCTTTCATATTTTCATGCCATTCTCTCTGAAGAAGGTTCCTCCATTTTCGTTCCTTTAATTTTTTTCTTAAAACTTAACGAACGAGTCATTTTTCTTATTCTTGTGGCACTCCGTTCGCTACCTGCCGTAGAATGTCTCCGACGGTCCAATTCCTAGAACGGCTTAGCTGCGGTAGGAGGAAATAACATTGGGAAAACAACAGCCCTTTCCATGCTTAGCTAATTTATTGAAATATAAATATACACAATTATAAATTTTGACCCCCCGACTAGCCAGTTATGAAAACTCAGGGATTGTTGTAGCAAACTAGGCCCGAGAAACGATTTATAAAAAGTGCTTTACGCAACCATGATATATGCGAATTTGATTACCAGACTGGGGTCTCAGCAACACAGCGACGTCCCTCGCAACTGGTCATCGAAGTCTCTCTCGTGGAGTCTCGCTGGTAAATTCTCAAAAAACACAAGAGCAACCGCTCACTGCAACTTGTCCAGTCAGAATCTGACCAGGCATCCACTTCTCCTGACCTGTGAGACCAACTGTTTCCCTATTGGTCCATTTAATTTGTTATGGACCAATCACAGGTCTTAGGCAAACCGACGTAGAGAATTTCATCAGCGAGACCCTTTGCACCTGCTGTTTGCTGACGGGAACCCCCCCCCCCCCGATGTAGGTACAGTTACATTCCCCAGCCTGACTGGCACCAAACGGTACTTTCTGCTGATGTTGGCTAAACATGGTTGCTCACGCTTTTAAACAAACTGACTAAAATATCAGTATAATCAATGAAAAGACGCCTATCCTAAATAACGCGCTATATTCTAATCCTGATTAACTATAAATTCAGTACAAATTCTGTTGGAAGATTCATGATACAATAAAATTATCTGTAAGAACCAAATGGTATTTCGGAATATTCAATTACATGAAGAAATGTTTAAAAGTACAATAATATTGGTCTACCAATATACCTGAAAAAATTTTAATGGTCCCTTTAAGACGTTGTAATCTAATATATTTAGTAACACTATTCGATTTTATCATTTTAAAAGCCAGCAGCCTTTCAAAATATTTTATTTCTGACAGGAAATTTTATAGTAGTTTTATGAGTGATCTTATATCAGTGCAAAAATCTATACTTCGTTATAGTTATTTGGAAAGGAATTAAATCCTTTGCGTGTTTCACATATCTTCGAGATGTAAATCAAATTTTTTCAGTTTCATGATAAAATATAGATTCAGTCATAAGAATCATCAGTTTTGAGGAACGTTTCGTATCAGATAGTTGTCAACGTTACGCTTTGCGGTCTTGGAGCATTTTCAAGTCTGGGGCTGGACCGACCAAACCTCTCACTTATGTAGGCAGCTCAGCGTCCAAAGCAACGCAGAATCTGGCCGATTTATAGTGTTTACTCGTGATGCAGAAATACCGAGGCGTTGCGGAACGTATCCGGAATCCTGCTTGAAATTATGCAACCCTTTTGTGGAATCTTCAACGTCCAGAAAGTATTTTCCCTCGCTAGTACAGTTGTGTCTTTCAGTGCGGTGTTATGATTCTTGACCACTGAGCATTTTGCGACGGATGAAATATTTTATTGCTGTAATCGGATGGTCGGTTTCCCTTATAATAATTATCTTTTACCATTAATATGTTCTGGTGGCAGAAGTGCGGAAATTTTTTTTAGCGAAACGTTTCAAAACCGCCAATATTTAACATGGCCCAAATCCGTTGACAAACAAATTCAAATATTTCTATTCGAAATAAATGCAAACTGGGATTCAGGTAGTGATTTATAAGAATTCATCAAATTGTAATGTTGGTTCCTAGAATTATCTTCCAAATATTCTTCTGCTGATTTTCGACGTTTTTTCCATAAATTCAAAGCACATCGAGGGCTTTCGAGAATTTAACCACTTTATTAGGAACTGTAATACAATTAGGAAATTTAAGAATAGTTCATTTAAATACTTAATTTAAAGGAACTTAAGAATTCTGTATTTTTTGTTAATTAAATTATGATCATCATTACTGATATATTAATTACCAGAATACACTCTTACGTTTGGGCCAGAACAATACATTCAGGCCAGGTTAGATATTCTTTTACGCGTGTTTATTCACAAGCGAAACGTCTGATCCATAATTCAGCCCCTTGAATCTACATATTTGATTAAGTGGGGGTCCTTTTACATTGGCAGTTTCCTGCCCTGAATGTTTGTTTTCATTATGAGTGGAGATACAAATCTAATAATATGAATCACTCTTGAAATCTCAAACCGTATTTCATCAGTTCATTTTCTATGAGTGCTCTCCTACTTGCAGAAAAATAATTGATTTTCATTTGGAAAATTTAAACTATAGGCCCTACTTGCATCCCATTGATTTATTTTTGTGTTTCATAAATTTATTTCCAATTTTCGTTAACGCAGCGCACAATATTTCTGTGACTGAAATAACCATAAATTTAAGTCAGTCCGTTAATGGTCCCACTGTTTTAACATTTAAACTTTTTTTCTGTTCTATGGTTCAATTATTTATTGCTTTTAATATTTCTCTGATTTTCAAATACTGCTTATTCACTTTCGGTTTAAAATTTTTTCTTTGTTGAAGTTACATTGATTATTAAAACAGATTTAAAGCACTAATTTTTTTATTCACATAAACAGGAGTTTTGGGCTCTTTAGAACAATAATAATAATATTATTACGAAAAAAAATTACCTCTGATTGAAAATTAAAAATAAGAAAGATAGAAAAATTCAGACTAAAGAAGTGATAATATAAATACCACACAACGTTTCTGGAAGCCTTGTTCCTTTCTTTATTTGCATCTGAAAAAAAGGATCAAGGCTTCCAGAAACGTTGTGTGGTATTTATATTATTTCTTCTTTTGTCCTTCTTATTAATAATTATTAATTATTAATAATATATAATTATTAATAATATATAATTATTAATAATATATAATTATTAATAATATATAATTATTAATAATATATAAATATATATATATAATATATATATAATTAATAATTATTAATAATATGATTATGGTTATGGTGAACCTGAATATTACGTTTAAACGAATAACCAAACGTCTTTTTTTAATTGGTTTTATTGTAAAAATAATTTCAATATAACTTAGCCTTTTTCTATCATATAACGTTCCTAAATTTTGGTACATTTCTTTTTATTTCATCATCCCAGTATTTCCTTTCAGTATCATTCAGTTTATTTTAAAACTTAAATATAGTTTACTCTTCGCCTCTATACAATACAGAGTTTATTTATTTCTATGTCAAAAAAACTTTCATGTTTTTTATTAATTTACCCGTGTTTGATAATATATATTCGTAGTTAAGACTGTCGAAGGCTTTTCGTCATTGCCGTGAACAGAATCTGGAAATAGGATCGATAATTGTGAAACATTATATTTCAATTTGAAGGTATTTGAGATTATTAATATGTTTATTTGAAGGTCTTGAGACTCTCGGGAGTTGCGGATCGGTCCGTCTGTTCGTTAACCTAGTTCGGCTCGAATCCAGTGGCATGGAAGAATTGCTCAACGATGCATTCGGATACATTACATGCTCAGCTTTGATCTATTAGTACCACTGCCAGATTCAGTCGCAGATAAAGGTCAAAGGTGCTTCTTATTAACGTTTTACCTTGTTAAATACTCTGAGAAATAGCACGTGTATTTGCGATATCATACACTCTATCGCACATAAAAATCACTATGAACTATTTCATATCCTTAAAGACGATTATAACATACGTTTCATTACACAGATACAACCCACTTATGTTGCTGAACTAATAGATGTTACGGCTAATTTTAATTCAGGTGCTACACGGTATCAAGAAACCGCAACGTGGTAACTCAGAAGCCAGCCTAATTAGGACATGCATGGAAACGGCTCACACAAAGCTACAGAATATCCTACAATCACCCAAAGCTCTACTATACAGGATGGTCACTCCCTACGGACTAATTAGTGAATTTCTCACTAATGATCAGTTTAACTGATGACTAAACACGGAATGCTTACAAAACGTCAAATTAAGAGTTCATGAACAATAGTAAATTCGATTAATATTAAAGATCTATGCACGTTTCTCAACTACACGATAGAAATACAATCGCCAATCCACAACATCCTAAAAAATATTCTGATTCGAATAGAGTTTCTACTATTCTGTGGAAACAAATGTCAGAAAAAATTCTTCAGTTGAGCCAGAAAAAAGACTATATGAACAGTATATTTAAATATACTATTTATTAATTAATGTAAGCTCTCCCGGTGTTAATTATTAATAATTTTTTACGGTTAACTACCAGGTTCAGATTTTTCGATGTTGACGTTTCTGCTGTCATCCTTGTCGCTGCCTTCAGACTGTCGCTGTGTGACGTGCGCGTCGGACTCCATGCTGCGATCTGATTGACCGTTGAGGATCACCTGAGGACAGTGTCAAGGACACACGTGTTTCCATGTCGCGTAATATTTTAATAATTGGATTTCACGCGTTACTGATTTGGAAGCCAGAGTCTTTGTTTAAAAGATTGTTACGGAATTTAAATTCTACGGCTTCCAAAATCACACTGTCGCGCCACTTTTCAGCGTGTTTTAATTTGACAGTGTCCGAAAAACATATCCAGTGTGATTTTGGAAGCCATAGTAATTAAAATCCGTAACAATCTTTTAAACAAAGACTCTGGCTTCCAAATCAGTAACGCGTGGAATATTACGCGACATGGAAAAACAACTGTCCTAGACATTGTCGTCAGACGATGCTCAACAGCCAATCAGATCGCAGCATGGAGACTTGGAGTGCGACGCACACGTCACGCAGCGAAATAGTCTGAAGGCAGCGGTACAGAATGATCACAGAAACGTTAACATCGAGAAATATGAACCTGGTACTTAACCGTAAAAAAATATGAATAATTAACACTGGGATAGCTTACATTAATTAATAAATACTATATTTAAAAACACTGTTCATCTCGTTTTTTTCTGTGTGTATAACAGGTAGCTATATAATTTAATTATTGGTTCCCTTCGTCTTCCATCTAGGATTAAAAATTTCAAGTCTTATTATTACTTGCTCTTGACCACGTAAACAAAACAAGCTGTTGTTGAGTATCGACACATGTAATTCAAAATTTATGTGAAAGAGCAAATTATTATTGTACCTTCTACATGAAGTGGTTACGTTTTATAATTTTTTTTATAATATATATTACCACAATATATAGATTACTGCAAATATACAATCAACCTTTCCTGAATATTATTTATTGGACTAAGGTTTGAGGATTTACGTGCATTGACACGGCACGGTCGGAATTTTCTTTGAAAACGGAGATATTCAATTGATTTGATTATCTGGTCAGCTCAGAATTTGAAGAATTCGAGGCTCCTGAGTCCGTCGTTATTGAACTGCCCCCTCGGAAATAGTTCAACTCTAAAACGGAATAAACTTCGGATCAAACAAGTCTTCGTATACCTTCACCGCTTAATATACATTAATCTTCGTAATTATACCAATAAATGATATTTATTTCTATTACATTACGCTTCGAATGTGATAAATGCTTTATGTCCTATAAATTAGATTGTTCTCACATTCACAGGTGATTTATTCAGAGATTTTAATGATGAAACATTCGCGGACGCTTTAAAGTGTATAGCCAATTACGAAATACCATTTTTAATTGAAGATGTTTATGCATCTAATTTTTTAAATGTTAACTGTCAACACTTAAATGTAAAAAAAAAATAAACTATGTTGATACAAATGGCCGCTACGGAATTAATTAAACGAATACTTAATTTTGTGGCTGTTCTAATAGGATTTAAAATTATACATTCCGTTTCATTTAATGATATTTATATGACGTTGTTTGGACATCTGAAATTTCTTTAATCAGCGTTGAGCAAATTCCTTCATTTTGAAATGTTTCAGGATATTTTAATCACGAATAAGGATCATATTGGTCGGCATTAATGATATATTTTACCATCTTATTTTATAATACTATTGAATTATTTTACACTCCTATATTGTTTTAAAAATAGATATTCACACTTTAAATAAATATTATACATATAAACATAACTTTAAAAAATTGTGTGAGTGCATATTATTTATGACTGTTTCACATCTCTCCTCTCCTACTGTTACTCAGTAAGATCAATATTTTTTCTCCTTTTCTTACGGACCATTCCGTCCTCCTTTCAGCTTGATTTAGTTTTCGCCCGGCAAAGCTTCACAAATCCGAAGGCTGACTTGTCACAAGGGAGACGTGAAAAAGCACCACACAGGAGTACTATTTACTTATAAATTGGAGACGACATTTCTTCCCATAAGAATGATGGGTTTCTGAAGGACTGTGCGCACTTCAGTCGGTGTAAAGTTACAAAAGTGTGCAATGCTAGTAAGAATGTGTCGTCACCCGACGACAATGGGTTGCTTAAGTCTCAACTTCACCATAACCATGGAATTATAATATTTATATATACTTGTGTGGTCAGTTACTGTAAATTATTTGACAATTCAAGAGTGAATTGAATATTAGTAATCGACTGTTAATAGTTTATAATGCGCGTGTTAAATACATTGCGGCAGTGTTTCTTCATTGATGGTTTCATTAAACGAGATCATTTAGGTGAATTACTCTTACGATCATAGGCTCACTAAAAATTGCTTGGGGTTGATTATTTTCTATCTATTTCTTATTTAAAACTCTGTCAATGCTATATATTTATTTTCGGAAAAACCATGAGACTATTTTGTCTGTCTTGCCACATGTAGTGACGTCACCTAGACGAGTTTCAATACCTCTATCATATCTTCAACACCAGAGGAAAGGAATAAAGTGTGGTTATTATTACATCAACCTAATTTGACTATTTATTTGCATCATTCTTTAATTTTTTTAACTAATACAGAATTTTTCATATGTTAAATATTTTATTGTACTTGACGTTTATGGTATTTGTAAAAAGGCTGTCGTACAATTTTAATCTAATGTAGTGAATATTTGACTCATGCAAGCTACGGAAATGATTGTTTACTTTTAATGTGAATTTTTGATGTAATGGTAGTCATATAAATCGAAGCAATGATCTGCGATCCGTCACGGTAGTTCGTTTACTTTAATTTTCTGGGTCACAGAACATCCTACTGATATATGGTAATTATTATATCATATATATATATATATATATATATATATATATATATATATATATATATATATATTGTAATACCCCACTTATTGATAATTATGATTAAAGGAAATTAAATTAAACACGTAATTAAATTTTATAAACAAAACAATTTTATTAATCTAGAATACATTTTAATAAATCAGACTCTGTACCCCAGGGTCTTAACTGGGAGATAAGGAAACGAAACACAAAATTTACAATTAAACAATGCAGTTAAAATAAATGAAAAACGAGATGAAACGAAATCTGACTCATTACCCTTATTTAACAATTTACTACTATGAATACAGAAAAAAATAAACTTACAATCTCTCTGGTACATGGAATTCGGATCTCGCGCATACCAGCACACACACTCTTTATGTAGGCATAAAGAGCACGCACCAGGTTGCGCTCACACTTTTCTTTCACACCCACCTCTTCACGATGACCTTACCCTCACGACGAATTCCTCCAAACAACAAACTCTGTTGGCAGACAGATTTCCACGACGAAACTCCTACCGACTGTTGACGACTGATATCCAACTGATTACTCTCGGCCACCTAGCCTGCGGACCTCCACCGACGCTCTCTCCTGACGTCTGCTGACTCTACCTTCACTCTCCTATGACTTTCTCGTACAGATTCTGCTACCACACTCCACGTCCATCACCTTCCATCTCTCACGTCCAACTCCCCCTTTGCGGACACTCCAACATCCTTCCCTCTTGCGCTTTGGCACCTGAATCCACGTCCATCTCCTTCGAGATCTCCTATCCAACTCGTCTTAGGTCTTCAGTCCAACTTTGTCACCACACTCCAATCCAACTCCTTTTATCTGCTTTCCCCCTCTCCAGAATATTCCCTTGTTTTCACAGTTTTTTTGAATTTCCACGTTCGCCAAACTAACACCAGCTGTTGGCTTTCTCACGCTCCGAGAACCCCTCAATACAATTAAAATAAACACCTCCTTTTAATATAATTGTATGTCCAGATGTCTGTCAATATCATTAGCTCTAAGAGACGCTAAACGTCCAATTATAGTTCTCCCTTTCTCTAAGACCCACTTATCCATCATTTTATTATTATCTTTTTTTATACAAACCACTCAAGAATCCCCAGTCTGAGTTTGTAAACAAATCTGATGAAATAAGAACAAAATTCGTGTCCTTCTTAACTGGGTATTACAATATATATATATATATATATATATATATATATATATATATAAATATATATATATATATTAACTAATACAGAATTTTTCATATCTTAAATATATTTTATATATATTGGCGAAAAACCAAAACACATTTATTTTTCAATGCTTTCGGCTTCACTTGCAATTGGTATTTTATTTTTGTATCAGTGTCATAAAGTTGTTCGTATTACTATTTAAGTATTATAATAATCTAAAATATTAATCTCAAAATAAAAATCTTTTTGAAGACAAGTTTTCAATAGCTCTTCCCTATCATCTACACCAGAGGAAAGGCACAAAGTTGTTTATTGTTACATCACCATATTTAGAATGCTTATTTTGATATGTTTTTTAATTTTTAAGTAGTACAGATTTTAATCTTTGGAAGCGTTCTCGACTCCTAAATACTTCGACATTTTAGGAGAATTTTTTTCCAAATTATCAATTTTTAGTATTATATGGAAAATGCATCGTTCGTAATTCTTTATATTTGTTTATAAATGATTTTAAACAACACGAACTTAGAAAACAGTTGCCCTACTTAGTGAATGTAAATGTAGTTGTCCGCAAAGTTTTTTTTAAAGACTTTTGTGTTTAAATACTGTTGAAACTTCATATGAACGGAGATATCGAACGGATTATGCTTTTAAAGGGGGACTTTAGGTCGCTACACTATCGAGAAATATGTAGACGGTGTTGCAGGAGGAAAAATAATATATCCTATATCTGTTTGGTGGTCAGCTAGCGGCGTCGGAATTATTCATGGGCGGCGCCTGTATTTTATGAGGGCGGTCTGCGTACATCAGCGTCGCTGCTCGTCACTGCGGCATCGTTGAGTTATTAGCATCGCAGACACGATTCATCATCTCCCCGCCAGCATCGACACGACGGTGAATAGCAATTCCCCCGCCGTTCTACGTCATCACAGATCGCGAAAGAGCACCAACGCTCAAGAAAATGCTGCCCGAAATCCCACGTCTATCAACACTGTAATACGCGATTGAGATATTTTTTGGAGTTGTCATTCCAAAAGGAAAAAGTATTATTATAACCGGCAAGAACAAGATATCCAGGCAACAACTGGCTCGAGAAAGGAGAATTGTCACAATAATACTTCATTGGGACAAACTTTTATTAGTTTTCTCCATAATTAGAATTAAAGTAAATAAAATTGTACCAAAACTTGGTTTACTATTTGTGTGACTAAAAATGAAGAAAGTCATTGACCTTATATTGATTGAAAATATTTTCTGTGACAGTCACGATGTAGATAATCATTTTGGTATTCTGGAACGATTTTCTGTCATGAAATATTTTTCGTCGAATATTTTGGATATCGCTTTATTGTGTGGTACAGAAAAACTTCTCAAACTGAAATTTATTTTAATATTTAATGTAATCTGGTATTAACTTTTAATAAAGGAACAGAGAAACAGTCAATTTGTCAGAGAAAAAGTGTATTTATCAACCAAAACCAAAATAAAATCCTTTTTGAAGGGTAATAATAGAAAAGGAAGCCAGTGTTTAGAATATGTTAGGCCGATTAGCTTGGAAGTGGGCTTTAATAGTTATGCAGAGATGAACTGTTTAACATGGCAAACATGGACTGACTGCCATAACCAACTCAACATATAGAAAATTCTATGGAGATTTTTATTTATCCTTTTTTTGTATGTCTATTTTTCTGCTTCTCTATCATTTTTTATTTTTTACTAATACGTTTTCATATTTTCATAAATTTTAGAAAAATAATACACCTGAAATAAATTGGTCAGTCGTGTTTAATAAATTATTTATTTGATATATTTTAATCTAAAATTTTTTTAATTAATTCCTCTATGAATAAATAAACATCAGCCCATTTTAAGTCAGAAAAAATAATTTATTAATGTCAAATTAAACGATGCTTCATCGCTTATTTTGTGACTTCATCAGGTTCAAGATTAAAACTGCAAAAAGAACAGAACCATTACAATGATAAGAATAACATTTTTTAAAAAATATTTGACAGATAACAAAATATATAAATTTTGTTAGACTTACAATATTTTGATAGACATTTGACGACTGCCGTTACCGAAATGTACAATTTAAAACTAGAACGACCAGTAAAAATTAATTTACATTCTTGGGTGCGGTTTACAATGCAAACATTATAAAATAAAAATCGCAATAAAGCGATGATACGTTGTTTAATTTTACATTAATAAATTCGTTTTTCTGACTTAAATTTGGCTGACGTTTATTTATTTGTTTTCTCAGTAGTCAGAATATTTATTCTGATATTATAATTCTTTTATGATTTTTATTGTCATCTAGTAAATTTTTTATTGAAACTCTCATTCTTCAGAATGCGGAGTGAGGAACGTGTGCTTCGGTTTAAACTTTTTAGAAACCTTTGCAGTATTAAAAGTCTTTTAATACACTATTGGCTATAACGATTACGTTTATCATGTTGAAAATAATTACTGCCATTAGATGTCTAAATATATAATTTAAATGGAACTGTAACGCTCGCTAATTTTTTTAAAACATAATGATGAAAGAAGCTTTACGTTTCGAACGTATTTCCTACTTTTCCCCTCTTTTGAACATCGTTGTGGTTGCATCGTGAGGACGATTCGATGGTAACACGTTGTTGGGGACTGGAGTGACCTTCGACTGTTACAAGTTTCCTACGGCTCTGTTTGAGGAGAGAAGCCGTAAACTGTGACGTGGATGACGAGACCAATCCAGGTAATGGAAGTGCTTCTGTAATGTCATCAGCGCTATTGGCAGCTTCTATTACCTACTTGAGGCCGATCGCTAATAAGATGGACGTATCATATTAGCGCAGCACACCCATATATCCCACGTCTACGAACCGTAATTTGCAACGTAACATGAGAGTCGGCAGTCGTCGGAAATTTGATAATTAGCGGGACGCCACGCGGATGACAAATCTTGTCAGGGGAACGTCACAAAATAATTACGATCGCGTTCAAACCGATAAGGAAATTGTTGGGTGGGGTAACTCCGGTGAATGCTTTATAATCACATTAATTGCGAAAATGGCTGTGGAACACAATTGCGAGATAATGTGAACAAAAAGCTGGTTCAAAGTGCAAATGATAATTGATTATCAAGAGATTATTTAAGGGAGTAACCTGTATTATATAAAAAAAATTTAATGCTTAAAACAGAGTAGATATTTTTGGATATAATTTGCAAGCTGCTAACGTATCAAGTTTTTTTGTGTTGAGTTTTTAGGGTAACAGGCTACATGAGGTTAATCCACATAGTGGCAACTCCCCTTTAATAGCCTAGGGAGGGATTTAAAAGGGGGGATGCGGAAGGGTAGAGGAAGGTAGCCAAGGCATCTCAAAGATAGCCCTTTCGTATCTCTCCTACAAGGTTCTGCCTACGAGAGAACATCCCTCGCAGGTTACCTGCGAGAGAATCAACACGGGAATAAAATGACGCCGAAACTTCGAACTTCTACGGGGAATTAAGCCTGCGAGGGATGTTCTCTCGCAGGCAGAACTTTGTTGGTCCTTTGGGGAAGGGAATGCTGCGTCCCCACAGCAAACTCCTCTCCCGCTATCGGAAGGGCGGGGGACAAGTACCCAATGCCCGACCTACCTGATGCAGGTTTTTCTAGGGTTTTCCCTGCATTTATTTAGGCGAATGCCGGGTAGGATCCTTAAAATATAGCCCGGGGGCCCTAGTAACCCTTGGCCACCTTCCTCTACCCTTCCGCATCTCCCCTTTCAATTCCCTTCTTATGCTATTAAAGGGGAGTTGCCCAACGTGAATTACCCTCATGTAGCCTGTTGCCCTAAAAAATAAACACGAACTTCTACGACAACTTCCGCAGTTCACAAACCAAAAGGCAACAAAATGTTTGAAAATGAGGAGATTTCTAATTAAGTAAACGAAATATTGAAAACTATTAAGTCAATTTTTCACTGTATAACAAAATTCCCTATTAAGTGTTCATTTGTAAAAGACGGACTAAACGGCAACGGACAGACGACAACTTCCATAGTAATATTATTACGATTACTAGGCTTTAGTTAATGAAGAATCGTGTTTACCGTGGTTTATGTGACCATAGTATATTATGTTTGTGCAAAGTAATATATTATATTGAGTTTAATTGTCCGATAGTTCTTATTAATTTTCAGGCCACATTATGACACAAGAAAGAACGAGATTCACTACAAGTAGAATCACAAAACAAATAAAATCCGGAATAAGGTAATTACTTTCTTCTGATCTAATTGTTATTTGTGTCTAAATATTGAATTTTTTTAATCCCATTAAACGAAGCCGTTTTTTTTCTCGATAAAAGTGTAAATATGCTGCCTGAAAATCTGGCAAAATTTACATTAATATTTTTTCAAGGCGATTAGCCTGAATTTACAAGTAGAATCAATTTGAACATAATTTGGGCGAGGTCCGTTAATCAACGTTTTTAATTACACGCAGGGAAACCCGGATCGGTTTTATTGTGACGCGGCAGCATATTTGAAAATTGTATTGATCAAAATGTATTGTTTGAATTTTTAATGTCTTAGTTTTACTCGTTTATTCTGATACCAATTATGTCGTAACCTGTTACTGTGGTGTAACTTAGACATTATCATTCTGAGAAATTGATTTGAAAGTACGTTAATGGAATTATACATTTAGTACTATGTGTTTTGGTATTTCTAAACTGTTATTTAATTTCCGGATTCACTGAAATTTCAGTTATTTGATTCTTCGGTTTATTCTGTTACGCATAATTGTAATTACTCCTTGCTCGCCGAAGTCTTCAGTTACTGGTTGTGTGACGCCGTCGTTAAAGTACCAACGAAAATCTTTTAAAAGTGTGATTATTTCGAAGAAAATTCAGTTTTTCGTAGCCAAATTTGCAAATTTAATTTGACATTACTCCAGATTTCCTTGCTTGAAAAACGGCAATATGACCTATAAAGTGGCTTGAGAAAGTAGAAATAGAAATAGGAAAACGTCTTCAGTCGTTTTTGAGTCCTAACCTTGTTCAAACAGACCTAGAAACGGCCTGGTCAAGGAATGGCGACGTGGGAGCTGCGACCCCACAGCAAACCCCATCGGAAGGGCGTGGGACAAGTACCAAATGCCCCACCTACCTGATTCAGGTTTTTCTAGGGTTTTCCATGCATCAATTTTAGGCGTATTGCCGGGTAGGATCCGTAAGCCATAGTCCGGGGGCCCTAGTTAACCTTTGGCTACCTTCCTCTACCCTTCCGCATCCCCCCTTTCACTCCCTTTCCTATGTTATAAGAGGGGAGTTTCCACTATGTGGATTATCCTATACATAGCCTGTCTTCTTCTTCTTAAAGTTATATTTTCATATGTAAATAGGTGGGTAGTTGACGTGAGTTGGTTTGGATGCATTCTGCTGAAAGTCCTTACAATATTTTTACGGTGGGGTTTTATTAAATGCTATAAATACAAAAGCAAACCAATATTTTTGTATCATCAAAAAATAATTATTTAATATCATTCACTAGCATCATTTTTCGCTCATTTCTGAATTCTGACAACTTTTTTTTAATTTCCTTCCTCACATAAATTGACCGTCTGTAGCGATGAAGTATATATGATGAGGTATATCTTCACTTAACACTCCTCGTAATTACTGCAGAAAGTAGTTCGTGACATGGAGCAGATCATAAATACGACTTTTGAGTGAAGAATTCTCGTGGCACGATGCAGGCGCCAGTCGGCGTGCCTGGTTGATTGCATTCCACTCACAAAGTGATTTATATTCTGGAGATAGAAGGTTATTTCACTAGACCGCCCTGAACCTCATCAATATTGGTGCTCGCACAAACTAAATCTGGCAACACACACGATGCCATACAGGATTGGACCATGTCCCTCTCAAAGTATTTGAGGGAAAGTCAGTCTAGTGGTTATGTTTCTGTTGTCACTGGTCACACGTACTATACTAAGGTCCTAAACGTATGATGGATTTCGGTGGTTTTATTTACTGTTGCAATCGATTCCGACAGTGAATACTTACATTTATCACAGCGATCAAGAGGTAATTGGTTGATGAACCTCATACTTCGGTGTATAAATTCGTGCACCTGCAAAGTCTGATTACATATTTTATACTCTCTGCATCCACTACGTACATATTAAACGAAATAAAATATCTATATACAGCCACTATAAAATATATAATCAATTTTCAATTTGGATTAAAATGATTGACAATGATTGAATGTAAGCAGAAAGTATAGACAGGCTACATGAGAGTAAATCACATGGAAGCAACTCCCCTTTAATAGCATAGGAAGGGATTTGAAAGGGGGATGTGGAAGGGTAGAGGAAGGTAGCCAAGGGTTAACTATGGCCCCGGGCTACAGTTTAAGGACCCTACCCAGCATTCGCTTAAAAGTAATGCAGGATAAAACCTAGAAAATCTGCATCAGGTAGGTCAAGCATGTGGTACTCGTCCCACACCCTTCCCGTGGCGGGAGAGGCGTTTAGGCGTTTCCAGGAGGAACGCAGCATTCACTTCTCCGTACCTCGACTATTTTAGGAGGCAGCTGGCTGACTATTCTAATAAGAATAGCGGACAACTCTAACTGTATTCCCAAGATCTGTGACCCCGAAACATTCACCTCTAAAAAAACCAGAGAAATGTGAAAGCATCCCCAAAGGTAGCCTCGTCCTGAGCCCTTTGGGAAAGTTAATCTTTTTTTAAAAAAAAAAGTGTAGACAGACTATGTATAGGGTAATTCACTAGTGGCAACTCCCCTCTAATAGCATAGGAAAGGGATTTGAAGGGGGGATTCAGAAGGGTAGAGAAAGGTAGCCAAGAGTTAATTAGGGCCCCCGGACTATATTTTAAGGATCCTACCCGGCATTCGTCTAAAGAAATGCAGGACAAACCCTAGAAAAACCGCATCAGGTAGGTCGGGCATTGGGTACTTGTCCCACGCCCTTTCGATAGCGGCAGAGGAGTTTGCTGTGGGGACGCAGCATTCCCTTCTCCGTGCCTCGACCCGTTTAGGCGGCAGCTGGCCAACTATTCCAATGGGAATAGAGGACAACCCTTACCGTATGCCCAAGGTCTGTGACCCCGGAACATACACCTCTCAAAACAGGCAGAGGTGCCTCGGCTCGTGGGAACCTTAGTTCAAAAACGGAGAGGAAAAGGCATACCCAAAGGTAGCCCCTTCGTGTCTCTCCTACAAGGTTCTACCTGCGAGAGAATATCCCTCGCAGGTACTGCCTGCGAGAGAATAGCCCTCGCAGGCCTTGACTGTTATTTAATATCATGTTTTTGCCTGCGACAGAACAGTTATCACCACTGACGTCACAATCATTAGAAGAAGGTGTTTTTTTATTATTTTTTAGGGTAACAGGCTACATGAGGGTAATCCACATGATTCCAACTCCCCCGTTAATAGCATAGGAATGGAAGCGGAATGCGGAGGGTTAACTAGAGCCCCCGGGCTATAGTTTAAGGATCCTATCCGGCATTCGCCTAAAACTGATGCAGGACAAACCGTAGGAAAAGAGGAAAAGACTTTTATATCACGTGATAACAAAAAACAACAATAAGAAAACAAATTAATAACTTATAAAATTGTCCAAATTCAATTGTCCTGTTCATATTTCTGGATAACGTATTCTTCGTTTTCCTTTTTCTTTGTTATCAGGAGAGGGGATAACGTGGAGCACAAATTATTGTGAATCCTTTAAATCCCAGTAGAAAATTGATTCTATTACATTATACTATAATTTAAAACCAGTAAATAAATTTCGACACTCCTTTTAATGAGAAATGTATATTGAAAATAAAAACTAAGTTAAAAATAACTTATATTTATATAGTATTTAGAAAAACGTCACCATTCAAGTATATAGAGGTTCCTGGATACTAATGAAAGTAATATAAAAAATCAACGGGTCTAGAAGCAGGTTCTATCATTACGACAACGTACAGTGATCCAGACACATTCATTGTCTGTGAGAACCTTACTAAGAACAATACTACTGCGATAATGAGGATATCCTGTTCTCAGAAATTAATCTGTAATATAATGATTAAAAGAAAGTGGGACGTCAGTGGGGACGAAATCAAGACGAAGAAACCAGGTTATGATGCAATTACTTATTTATTTTTAAGAACCCCGATATTCATTCGAAACGAGAAACGATTTAATAACTTTAACAGTGGGAGATTTCAGTTTAATAACAGTTCCAAGCGACAGGCGTATTAGAGAGGAAGGAGGCTGTCTCGGGGTGATTCGTAGTTATATAACGGACTTTTATGAAAGCAATTTTCTGATAACTTCAACAACTGATGAATGTATTATGAGACGGCGGAAAATATTCCTTTCAGCCGAGAAAATTATCGTTCGTCAAGCTTATAATGTTTCTCTGCCTCGAAAAAATTTCACGGTTGCTTAGCTTTACAATTTCCACTTTGAAGCTGAGAAATCTAAATTTTGTGATCACAATTTTATGATACTAAACTCTCGTGGGTGTTAAATTGTTTGCTTCGTCGTTGAAATTATTTGAAACACAATTCAGAGCACAAAAGGGCTGCAAAATCGTAAGTGGTCTTGCAAAAGTATGATTTCATCGCTCAGTCCAATCGGTTTGGAATTAGTGATTTATTTATCAATTCAAAACAAAACAAATATACTATTCATCGATTGTTTAATGTTGAACAAAAAAAACAACATACGTCAATGATAACTGTAGCTTTCAGCTATTCAAATAATCATCTATAAACATACGGGTAGGAGTCATATTTTTATGAATTAAAACGTACAAATAATATATATATATATATATATATATATATATATATATATATGTATATATGATAATATATATATATATTTGAATATGAATATATATGAATATGAATAAATATTTATATATATATGAATATATATATATATATATATATATGTATATGAATATGTATATGTATATATATATATATGTATATGAATATGTATATGTATATACATATATGTATATGAATATATATATATATATATATATATATATATATGTATATATATACATATATATGTATATATATATACATATATATATATACATGTATATGTATATATATGTATGTATATATGTATATGAATGTATAATACCCACATATCCACTTCAGCAGTTTTTCAAAATTACGTTATTCGCATGCGTGTACTTTATATGATTTATTTCTTTAGTTACACACGTCCTTATTTTTAACAATAAAAATGTTTATTTGAGATGATTATGTTATCAATCATATATTTCTCATTTTATTGCTTTCTAACCAAATAGCTAATTTTCTATCAATTTATCTACGGTCCTTTTTTTATTAATTTCTGTAGGAAATTCATTATTGTACAATCCAAGGAAAGTTTTTTAATCATTAGCTACTAGCAGCTTGTTCTCTATGAAGTATATTATCTTGTCTTTTAAATGTAATTTTTAGCCATTTTGCTGTTGATATTTCAACTTCAAGCGGTTCTTTACAAACATTAGGTCTTTTGAAAGCTTTTCGGTTTTAATTTTGTATACTAAAAAGGATATTTTTCGGACAAGAAATATTTAATTAAAAATACTATTTGATGGAGAATAAACCAATCTAGCTCACTTTATATATTTAATTACAAACATAAAAAACTGACAGAATTAATCTGAAATTGACAGAAGCGGCAGTAATAGTAGAAGCAAAGGCTCCTTGATAGTAAATTGAAACGAAATAGGAAATGATGACGTCATTGACGGGAATAATAAACATATGCAATTATGAAGTTACAAAAATATTTTTATAAAAAAATTAAAACATGCTTCAAGTATCGTGACGACATTCGTTCATTAAATTAAATTTTCATATTTAATATAATCCTTAAAATTTTTTATTAAATAAATAATTCAACCAATATGTCGTAAAAATTTATTAATTATTAATTAGTATAAAATGATTTTCTGGTATAAAGAATTAATATTTTTTCTGGCGTAATGGCTGAATTGTTTAATTATTGAATAGATTTTTACTTACATTTTGTGTATTTACGATCTGCTGAAAGGTTATTTAAATGATATCACTGAACCACATCAGAGGCTTGACCCACGTGCACCTCATTACGCCGTCACTGTTGAGAGTAATTGCTGGTTTTTAATTTATTCCGCTGATCCGCTCGCTCAGTGACGCTTTTACCAGCACCTTGTTTCTGCCATTTTTAATTTATCGAGCCATGTTGATTAGTTGTGACCTTTTAATTCATATATTTTAATCAGACACAACAAATTGCGCCCAAATTCGGCAATACGCAGACAAGTGGAAACTTTATTAAACAATGTATGTCAATGGAAGTAGTTTCACGTGAGCCGGTGGTTATCATTATTCATTCGTTCCCTACTTACTGATAGTGTTTGAGTCTCTGATCCTCAAGAAACTTTCATTTCGGTAAAAAAAAACACCTGAATTTTTTTGTAGTCCGAAACTATTAATAATATATAGTGACGTCGTCATTTAATTGATTAACAATTCTCTTCCTGAGCACGACATGAAATAATATTCCATATTCCTTGACAATAATAAAATGGTAATATATAATTATTTTTAAAATGCCGTTATATTTATTTTATTATAATTAATAATAATTCTCTATTCTCGCAGTCTGTAAGAGACGATTGTAACCTTAGATAGACTAGTTAATTGACCTTGGGCATAGGGTAAGAGTTGTCCGCTATTCCCATTGGAATAGTCGGCCTACTGCCTCCTAAACTGGTCGTTTCACGGAGAAGTGTATGCTGCGTCCCCACAGCAAACTCCTCTCCCGCTATCGGAAGGGCGTGGGACAAGTACCCAATACCCGACCTATCTGATGCAGGTTTTTCTAGGGTTTTCCCTGCATTTCTTTAGGCGAATGCCGAGTATGATCCTCAAAATATAGCCCGGGGGCCCTAGTTAACCCTTCCTCTACCCTTTCCGCATTCTTCCTTTCAAATCCCTTCCTATGCTATTAAAGGGGAGTTGCCCAACGTGGATTACCCTCATGTAGCCTGTTGCTCTAAAATAAATAGTTAACCCTTGCCTACCTTGCTTTATCTTTCCGAATCTCCCCTTTCAGTCCCTTTCCTATAAGAGAGGAGTGGCCACTATGTGTATTATCCTATATATATCTTGTTTACACATTCTTCTTCTTCTATTTAAAGTTCTTTTATCCCATTTTAACGATACGAACGTAATTAAAAATTTAATAAAAGAAGTTATATACAATAACTGAATCTTGAGCATTTTCGTCATCCAAAACACAAAATATGAATAATTTCCTTCACTGCTTATCAGGAGATATATCCGTAAATTATTTGAGGATTTACTTCGATATGTCAAAGCTAAAATAGTTCTTAATTAGATTCAATAAATACATTACGTTGATGAGTAGAAAAACCAAAAACGGTCTCCAAGTTTATAACTTTTTTAAATATATAGTCGGAAGTTTTTAAAACAGACCTTGTTGAATAACAACATAGTTTTATAGTGGTGACTAAGTACCCATAGGTACTAATACTTTTTAAAGTTAATGTGATGTTAATTATAAGACAAGAAGGATGATTATAACAATGAGTTGAAAGCTTCCGACTATATATTTAATAAATTTATAAACTTGGAGACTGTTTTTGGTTTTTTCTACTCATCAACGTCTACGTCAACAGTCCTTTTTAAATATATTACGGTAAAATGCTCGAATTAAGGCTATTTTGTCCTCATTCATTTTTCCTTTTTTAAAAAACTAAAATTATGTTTGTGATTAAATTGAATTTTAATGACATTCTGTTACTTGGACCCATGTTAAGTGCGCTGAGGACCAAGATACTCGTTCACTGGGTTTTCAGTATTAGAAATTCAACTTAAACTTCGTAGCTCCAGTAATTGATTTATCGCAGCGAGTCAGCAAATCTGTAACTGTCGAAGCGAAAGACGCCTGTTGATATCGATGAGCAAGTTGTAGGGAAACGCCCCTTGTACTCAACTGTTCGCGCCAGACACTTTTGCACTTATTTCTGAGGGGAGATCGCCAATTGGGCGGAGAGCGAATTTTTCTGGTTTTTACACATTATTTCAGTCATAATAATTTTGTAACTGACTCTAAATTTAATCTAGATAATTACACCTAATTTCATTTTAGCGTAGAATAAGGAATTGATTTTTAAATTTTGTGGAAAATGTAATGAATAAATTATTGCGGGGTTTGCTTGCATAACCTTTCCACATTCTAGTGCAATAATTCCTGGTGAATGGCGCCTTTACGGAAGTACGATGGTCACTGTCCAATATCGTAGTCCATTGTTTCTGGTTGCAGCTACGGACATCAACTTTTACCCCTGTTTCTCTCAGGTGTGAAAAATATTTACATCTAAACATGTGAAAAAGATGAAACATGTGAAACATATGGAAAAAAAAGGGATACTTTTTCTCTCGCTTTTTATATATCGCTCCCCCAACTTGGAAAAAACGTCATCCA
This sequence comes from Zhengitettix transpicula, assembly GCA_037074705.1. Classification (NCBI taxonomy): domain Eukaryota; kingdom Metazoa; phylum Arthropoda; class Insecta; order Orthoptera; family Tetrigidae; genus Zhengitettix; species Zhengitettix transpicula. The sequence goes on from CM073596.1 coordinate 29,513,949, forward strand.
CCAGTAAAATTGTTTTTGAGTAACTGTGAGTTTCCTATCGAGTCGTAATATCGTTTTTTATTCAATCAAACCAGTATTTTGAAATATCTGCAGAACTTACGATGGTAGGCACTTCGCCTCTGCTTTTATAGCTAAATTTGATTATTTTTTTGCAAGATTATAAAAATTATAAAAGAGGTTTCATCGATAAAGTTGTTTCTAAAATTATATTGAAAAATTATAAAAGATCTCGATCATATCTCACGTGTGATAGCAGAACTTCTCTCTACGTAATGATAGGAATGTGAAATAATAAAATATCAAATCAACGTACATAGTCTCGATGTTTAACGAACTAAATAATGTTACAGTGAAACGAAGATTGAAAAAAAAAGTACATTATTTAAGATTTTGTCAGAACAATCTCGATAAATTAATAAAGAGAACAAAACAGACAACAATTTAATTAATTGTTTCGGTCCAAATGTAGACTCTCGTCAGGTTACTAAATAATTGTATATATATATATATATATATATATAAATGTGCAAACATATTAGCGGATAATCAAAGATTTTCTTACAAAGATGAAAAGAGCGGTGATTTCGATTAGACATCATGGATAAAAATATACAAATTCTACTTAAAAATCAGAATCCGGTTTGATATTGTGAATGTGTAGGATTTTAATCTACATCTACATTGTCTGTGTATGTTATTTCAACAGTTTTTATAATGGTTGACTATTCGATAATATCGTCATGCACATTTAGACCTTCAATTTAATGTATTTATTCATAAACCTGATGAGGGTCCACATTTGGAATTCAACACGTTTTTGAATTCATTAAATTATAATGTCTATTTTTTGTTTGCTTAATAATTTACCTCTTTAATAATTTAATATATATATATATATATATATATATATATATATATAATGTGGAGATTACGAGAGTGCAACGTCAGTTTTATTTCATAATTTTTATTCAATATTATTGTCGGCGTAATTATTGAGGCCAGAGCATTGTGTGGCGCATATATGCAGAGACTGAAAATGTTTCTACGCTATTATTGGTATTTATATCGTGTAGAATACGCACAGAAATTTGGCGGATACAGAGTGTGTTTCTGGAGCCTGACCAGTGTGGTCATGGCGAGTCTGAGTGATTTGGGAGCTTGGCCAGAGTAGTCTTGGAGCCAAAAACGATAAAGTTGTTGAAAGACTCTGTTTTGAGAGGCTGAGCAGTGTGGTGATAGTGACAGAGTCTGTTGGTCATGGAGTACGAGTCTGGTTTGGAGTGCGAACGGTAATGTTTTGAAGCTTGTCTTGGGGACTTTAACGCATCTAAAAAAAAATAGGACGACGTAGAGTTTGTGAACAGTTCTTTAGGGAAGCGCCGGAATTTTGCAATGTGAAACGATATAATAATCAGTGTTATTGCCTGTTAATTAAATATTTTCTTTGAAATAAAATAACTGTCGAGTGCACATTTCGCTAAATAACATCGAATGTAGAAACTATATTTTGTAAACTATTATGTAAACATAATTTACCGTCAGATTTCTCTAGTTTTTTGTTTGATTCTTTTATACAATTTGGTTATTGTAAATTTCATTTGTAATTCTTTTGGTGCTAATTGCAAATCCCTATCATTATTAGAGGCCCAGTAAGCGGCTCTGAGGTTGAGTATCATTTAAAAGTTGTGGCAATTTTTTTACAATACTTAAAGTAAATCAAAATTTGTAATAAATAACTTTTTGTTATTTTTTTAAAAAATAATTTAAATTCAAGGATAAATCATAAAAAAAATTTTCGCTTTCTACTTAAATTTGTTCCAACGTGTTGGCACTGTTAATTTTCAATAATTTGTATACCACATAATTTGACTCCAACGTGGAGTCATTTTTATTATTATTTAATTTTGAATATGTATATATATATATATATACAATTGAATTGGAGTTCCGTTAAAGTTTTAATTAGATAATTAGAGAGCTTTTTCCGCCCCTGGAAACCAATTAGTTCCTACTAATTCTACGTCTGGAACACGCGTCATTCGTCCTGTATAACTGTACTACAACACTCTATGTTGATTACGGTCTCAGGAGTTAAGTAGTTGTGTTACTAAGGAAAAGCAGACCAATAAATAATGTGACGTTTGTTAAAACATTTAAATTGACGTTTGATTATTTCGGAATTATACTCGTCTTTTGCATGTCTTGTAATAAACACAGATTGTTAATTCTGTTGTATACAGTTGGACGTGTTGGATTACGTAATAGGATAGTAGATCATGCGTTGATTTACGCGCATCCAGTGACCCGTAACTGTAAGATATTTGGCAGCCGAGAGGACAACGATGACTCCTCTGGGCCTTCAACCTGTGATTCCAGTTAATTACAAGGAGGAACAAGAATATATATCAACTGGAAGGACACATTACGTGAAGAGTAATGGGCAGACTTCTCAACAGATTCCGGTGGGATCTTTCACAATCCAAAGGACACTTCGGGACTCACACGAAACTTTAGAAGAAAGGAATTCCTAACCGGATTTATTATTTCCCGACGTTTCAGGTGACGATTTTAACAACCTGAAAATCCCCTGGTCGATCTTGCAAATGTTAAAACGATGCTACTGAAGCTAATCCTTCGCAGCTAGCATATTATCTCTGAACATTCATTAATTGGTCTGACTTTCGACGAATTCGGGTACCTCGTACACTGGAATGCGTAAATAATATTAAATATATTTCTAATCGTGTAGACCTAAACATTAATCTAGCCAAGTGATAGGATACTATAATTATAATGACTAACACGTGATATCAGTCAAACTATTTTCAGAGATCAACAAATCGTTCTTAGAGGGGAATGAAAGATCATCACGCGTAACTTGAAACTGTCGTAAAACGCAGGTATTCGATCGCAAATGGTGTAATAATTCATACACTTTTCGTTCATTCGTGTCGTACAGGAAATAGAGAAGGCAAGGGTAAGTATTCTTAGATAAGATTTATTTAAATATTTCTTAGCCTATCACACAGTTCCAGTAAAACATCCGTGAGGCAAAAGTTTTTACCTCCACCTTTATACAAACCCCTAGACAGAATTAACAAACTACACTAACGATTGAGTATTTTCTAATAAATACTGTTTCAGTACTTCTGGAACATTTTCGAAGATTATTAAATACAGTTTAACTATTATTTCGTGTATTTTTATTGTGATGACCGTACTTTTGCGTGATTAAAATGTTTTAACTGAGATTTTAAGACAGCATGCGGAACTTTCTTTTTGACACAGGAATAATTTTAGTTAAATGACTTTACAGTTTTTACTAAATTGTCCTAGAGTATTTACATAGTAAATAATTAATCTGTATACGTGCGGTCTTGGAAATGTCCAGTGACATTCAGAGTTAAAGACGAGAGAAACAGAGGCTATTGAATGTGAGTTATATAAATTTATTCTGATGGCTATATGAAAGGTCTTATACGAATTTAGTGAGCATTTTTATTGAGTGGGATGTTGCGTTTTGAGATGTGGATATTTCTGGAATGAGGAGGTTCATACAAATTGTCAAATTAAATAAAATTAAGTATTAATAAAACAATTGATGACCTTATACAGACACTTATTTTTTTTATTGTAACGATGTTTCGATACCTATTTGTATCATATTCAGGTATTTTCCTAAATTATTAATATACTAAGATACCAGCGGGTGTTGGATATAATTCTGAGGAATTAATTTTGTTTGATTTGAATTTTATTGTAATTGGAACGGTCGGTGCTTCCCCATATGGCACAGGAGTATGACCATTACGGGCAGTTTAGGGATAAATAAAGGAGTCTTTTGGGTACTGAGTCTTGGTGGAGATTTTCTATTGAGGAGTGGGTATAGTTGTTTGAATTTGAAGTTTATTTCTGTTGTAAGGTGATTTTGTGACTAAGGGATGAGAGGAATTTCTAAGGCTGCAGACATTCTGTCAAATCAGATACTTACGACGTGTACGAAGAAGAGAAACGGAGTTTAGACCCTAGTATTTGACTCAACTGTGAATTATTTTTACCAGGATTTTTACGTTTAGTTGCACCGTGGGTTCTACGTAAACTCAAATAAAATATCGTATCTTACATTCATAGACTAACAAAAGCATACCTGCTATACTTACTACTTTACTCAATCTGTAGCTGATGTAGAGGAACGGTTTTGCAAAATGTGATGTTAAGTACAGTTACCTGATATGGGAGCACTCTTAGGGGTGGGGATGGAGCGGAGTTACAAAGAAATAACGCTAAAACAACCGAGATTGGAGTCAATTGCGGTTACGGATGTCGCTAAGTTTAGTTATGACAATCTGGACAACGCGCGGGGTTGGATGGGGGTGGGCAGCCGTGGGCGAATGTATAAATTTTCGAACATGTTAACCGTCTGATATTTGCGTCGAATAAATATTTTTCGGGGTCAATGAAATTCATAATTTTTCTCCAGATGTTCTCAGTGCATAATTTGAACCCCTTTCGGGCTTGGGAGGAGAACACACTTAAGGGTGGGGATGGAGTGGCATTACATAAAAATAACGCAAAAACAATCGAGATTCGAGTTAACTCCTGGATTATGGATGTCGCTGAGTTTAATGATGATATTAAACTATTTGTTTAACCCACGTTAGACATGTTTAAACGGCCAATATGTTTGTCGAAATACATTTTTCAGGGACAGTGAGTTCAATCCGTTTCGCCCAAAACGGTTAGTACATTTAGACACAGGATTCGAGGTGCGTTACAATAAAATAACGCAAAGGTAACCGAGATTGGATTAAATAGGGCGTTATGGATATAGGACAACCCGGGCAACGCCGGGCACCCAGATAGTTTTTAATAAAAGCGTTTAAGACTTGTTACGTTTGTTTTAGTCGGACTTCTGTTAAACTCTGAATCTTGAGTCAGTATCGGACGTTCTTGCTTGCGAAGTAGAACTTGGCGTACGAACTGCTGTTTTTCAATAAATCAATATGGCTACAAGTGTTGATGAAAGGCGTATCGCGTAACCTTCCTTCCTTCCTCTCAACTGTTTAGTTGCTGAAGGAAAACGGAGCACTGTTAATTACAATGCTAATTAATTGCTTCGCCAGTGTGCCCTTTCTCAAAGGTTACTTGCCTATTACGATGGCACCTTACTTCATTAACTTTGTGAGACAGGTAGTATATTGGAAAATTAGCCTCCTTTCAAATTGTATTTCTACACTTGAGAGCATGATTTTAAAACATAAACAATAAACAAAAACAAAAAGTGACGCTGAGTGAATATTTTATTATTAATTTCGAAATTTTCAGTTGTTCTATTATATTACTTGTCAGCATGATACGATGTATTAACTGAAGTAATTTAAATAATTTCTGGTAGGTGTTTATCAATATACATGGTTTTCATATTTACTTCTTTTATAATATCTGCGACGAAAGGTGTGGCGTAAGTATAAATAGAAGGAATAAATAGAAAAATCTTTTATTTTTACCAATAAACATAAATGGAGAGGCACCACGAGTGTCACTCGGATTTACTTTCAGAAACAGCATCCGGCTGTGACGGATAAACTTCTTTATGTAAGAAACTTCGTGTGTTGAACAAGAACTTCAAATTATTTCCTTTATTGTAGCATTTTGCTCGGGAAAGTTTTTAGTTCGTTGCTGACTATACAGAAAGTTATGCAATAACAATTACGAGTAAGAGGCTATTTCCGTTTTTATTATTATCGAAAACAAATTATATATTTATATCATATTATATATAGAATTAAGTGTCAATAAAATGTTGTGAAAAATAATGATTGTAAAAGCTATATTAATTGTTCTACTTTGACGCGGATGGTGTGATATTTCCAGATGTATATGTAATTTGGAAGTTTTAACTTATAATTCGGCATATTAATGTTCAATTCTTTATATATTCTAATTATAGCAATTATCTCTTGTGCAACAACGGCTTTTTTTTAATTTTTAACTCTTTAACCTTTAATTACAACTAACACATGGGAATTTTTAATTATAGGCTTTAAATGAAAAATGATTTAATTAATTTTTACATAAATTCAATAGCAGAAAAAATTTACTATCGAATTGAATAAAAAAAAATGTTTTGTTTAATTGTGGAAACATAACTAAGCAGTTAGTTGAAGAGAAACGTATAATTCAATCGCCGCGTCGGTGTTATCCACATATTTTAGTGGTCGCTATCAACCGACAAAATAAATTTACGTTGATGTCCATATTTGATTTATTATCAATTAAAAATTGTGTCTGAAACACTTTTGTGTGCTCTATATATATTTATAAATTCTAACTTCGCTTTCATTAATACGCCAAGGGTATTGAATTATGTCGATTAAACCCACTCTTGGTTTATGTATACTTGTATTATAACTTGTGTGCTACATCATCCCAAACAATTTTTACGGCGATAACAATGTAAAATAATAATACAACAGGGATAGTGTTACGAGGACTCTGTGGCGAATTTCCCGACCACTAATACGCTACGTTTCTAATTTTGTTATACAGTTACCTTCGGTGTCCATTTTTTAAAATCGGAATTATAATTTTCCTTCCTATATTTTAAATTTATAGGACGCAAGAATTCATAATGTATCCCCTTAAGTGTTTTTTCTATAAAATAAACTTTGATTTTTTTTAAATATTACTCAAAATGTACATAACCATTTGTTTTTAAAATATAAATTAATTTTTAAATATTGAATGGTTCAAATTTAATTCAATTACCCCGTCCCCTTACTGTGCTGTATGGCACGGTTTTGACCTGTGCTCAACTGAAATGAGCACAGTGGGGCGGCAGTTTGTCGAGCTTTTCGGCGCATGCGCATTCGTCATTCAGAGACCCCGTCCTGTGCTATGGAAGGCTGAGCACAGATAGACACAGATAGTATTAAGTCACTTTAAAGTATTCGTAATTGAAGCAGATATTCAATCAGTTAAACATACAACAATTATAGAGTTTTTTTCTTAAAATTAAGAAAAAAATATATCTCCCAAATTTAATTATGTGCTGCAGCACATGAGCACGAAACGCCGATGCTTATATTGTGAATGTTCACAAATATAATCTCGACAAATCCTTGTTAAATACGCTTCATAAATACATACTTGAAAATGGTACCACTGTGATAAAAAAGTAAGGTGAAATTATCATTTAAAACTCCCGGGTATTAGGGAGGCAGGTAAATGTTATTTCCTAGGTTGGTAGGACTGTCTATAATATTTGCCAAGCGTCTGTTTGTTAAAAGGTTTAATTATCTTCGAGTTACACGAATTTTTGTAAACAACCAAAGGTGAATTTTTCGATTTTTGCAATGGGTGATTTTGTTGAACAAAGAACTTGCATCAAATTTTGTTTGCGGAACAAATATTCTTGTGCGGACACGTTGAAAATGTTGCGGAAGGCCTTTGGTGATCAAACTATGGCACAAAAAAAAGTTTATAAGTGGTACAACGAGTTCAAAGGGGGCCGAGAACGCGCTGAAGACGAACTGCGCTCTGGACGACCATCAACGTCTACCGACGAGGGCCACGTCCAAAAAATCAAAGATTTGGTGCTTGGAAATCGTCGATGGACAATTAGAGATCTCGCTGATAGTGTTGGAATATCATTTGGCTCAGTCCAAACCATTTTGAAGAATGTTTTGTCTCTCAAACGCGCCAAGTCTCGATTGGTGCCCAAATCGCTCAATTTTTTGAAAAATAAAACGTCGCGTTGATGTGTGTGAAAATTTGCTGTCTGACTATCAGGACCACTTGAAATGCATCATTACTGGAGACGAGACTTGGATTTACGCATACGACCCTGAAACCACCGACCAATCCAGCGAATATCGTGCAAAAGGTGAAGCAAGACCGAAAATCAAGATCATGTTGACAGTTTTATTTGATTATCGTGGTGTGGTGCACTATGAATTCCTTCCGCCGGGCCAAACTGTCAACAAATAATATTATTTGAGCGTTATGCGTCGTTTGCGTGAAGCTATTCGTCTGAAACGGCCGAAAATATGGGCGAACAACTCTTGGTTCCTTCATCCCGATAATGCACCATGTCGTACTGCATTGGTTCTTAGCGACTTTTTTGCCAAAAACTCGACTAATATCGTTCCGCAACCACCGTATTCGCCTGATTTGGCTCCGAGCGACTTCTGGCTATTCATCAAACTCAAAAGGCCAATGCGGGGACGCCGTTTTGACACGATTGAGGAGATAAAAACCGAATCGGAGAAGGTCTTGAAGGCTTTACCCGAAAAAGACTATTCCGTTTGTTTCGAGGACTGGAAAAGCGTTGGAAAAAGTGCGTTTTATCGGACGGGGATTACTTTGAAGGGGATGAAATTGATTTGGAAGAATAAATAAAGAATTTATATTTTATAAATAAATTCACCTTACTTTTTGTTCACAGTGGTATATGTATATTTTCCATAGAATGTAGGTCGATTACTCGCTGATAATAAATACAGAGTTTCTCTTTGAAAGGGACGTAAATTGTCCAGTTATTCTAAAGAATTAATGATAAAATTGATTGTGTGACATAGTATCACAAACAATGAAATGGTTACATTTACTAAATTAGTAAACAATTTGTTATTTGTAATTTATTTGCTCGTCTTTACCAGCACTAAGCTTTTACAGAGTAACGGCATCCTAAACTTCAACTGAAAGTCAGATATTAGATAAATTCAAAACCAGTCAGGAGCCAAGTATGGTAAGATCTTACCTATATGTAATTATGAAATTTAAGGGTGATCATAAAAGCAATTCATCTTAGTGCACGCCGAATCCCGGACGTATCCTGAAGTGGTACACATGCAATTGTTACACTCTTGTTTAAAACTCATTCCAGGAACGCATTTTGCTGAATCTGTAAACAAGTCCGTCAGTAAATTAATAAAATATTATATACCTGTAACGTTTCCTGAACACATTACAGTAATTTCTTACCATCATACTTAGGCGGCAACGGAGGACAACCATAGCTGTAGCAGGCGCTTCCATATTTGATTCCTGATTTTTGGCACGTGCAGCGATTACAAGCGAGGTAGAACTCAGTGCCAGGTGTGCAGTGAGTTTTGTTCTCAAACACTTCATCTGAAACATATAGGTGGCGTTGTGATTGAAGTAAACTACTTGTATCATGTGTTTAACTTAAGTGTTTAATATAACATAGGCATACATTTTAAGAATGCTTTTGGCTTATTTTAGCGTCTTGGCAATGGAATGAAACGATACCGCGAGAGTATAGTTAGGGATAGAGAGGAATCCAGCTTATTCTGATGATGCTAATCCACATGGTGGAAAATCCCCTTTAATAGCATAGGAAGGGGTATGAAAGGAGGGATGCAGAACGGTATAGGAAGTGTTAAGTAGGTCCCCCGGGCTATAATTGAAGGATCCTACAGGGCATTCGCGTAAAAGTGATGTAGGTCAAACCCTGGAAAACCTGCATGACGTAGGTCGGGCATTTGGTATTTGTCCCACGCCCTTCCGATGGCGTGAGAGGGGTTTGCTGTGGGGTCGCAGCATTCCCTTCTCCGTGTCTCGGCCAGTTTAGGAGGCAGCTGGCTGACTGTTCCAATGGGAACAGCGAACAACTCTTACCGTATGCCCAAGGTCTGTGACCCCGGAACATACACCTCTAAAAACAGGCCGAGGTGCCTCGTCTTGTGGGAACCTTAGTTCAAAAACGGAGAGGAAAAGGCATCCCCAAAAGTAGCACCTTCGTGTCTCTCCTACAAGGTTCTGCCTGCGAGAGAATAGCCCTCGCAGACCTACTTCAGGAATCCAGTTTTATTTTTTTGGTGTAAAAGGCTATGTATAGGGTAATCCACATAGTGGCAACTCCCCTCTTATAGCGTAGGAAAGGGATTTGAAAGGGGGGACGCGGAAGGGTGGAGGAAGGTAGCCAAGGGAAAATGCCCCACGGTTGGGGTAAAGTCTTTTAGCATCGAAGCTGCGAGAATGCGATGTACAAAGACGAGCCAAAATTGTTACGTTTTGCCTCAAATTCTTTGGAATATTCCAGAAATAATTTCAGTGAAACCATCAAGTTATTTAATGGGAAAGCACACACGTTTTTTTTATCATTTATCTAATACCGTTTCCTTTTTGGGCTTAAGTTATCGTACATATCTCTACATTTATCATTTTTGCAAATCATCAAGCTATTACTCCCGATTGTTAATAATATTTATAAGGATTCCACAATTTCACGTATTTATGTTTGTGTAATTTAGAACTTACATTTTGGTGCCACTACGTTGACTCCTCTGATTAAAGTTGGAAAATGAGGAATTAAGTTATCTGTAAGAGAAATTTACTTCGTTTTAATAGACAATTGGAAGTGACTGAAAATTTACGGAGTTAATAATCCTTAATATACATTTTATAATATTATTTTTCATTAATTCAAACTCAGATAGATGCTATTGTATCGTTTCTGTTGGTATTTATTATTTGAATAGATAATATATTGTAACGCGTGTATTTAGGTTTAAGTTTTCTTTGTCTCGGAAGTGTTGTTTGCTGTGATCTTGAGAATTCGAAACCGTGCACGTGCGTGGGGGAGGAGGAGATAAATATTTCCATCCAAGTAATTTCGTATCCTGTCTCGATTGTTGGCCTCAACATGACAGAATAGTTAGCCATTGTTGACTACGAAACTGCAGCTGCGTGCTATAAATCTTGTGAGAATGGAAGAATCAGTCAACTGGCATTTCGACGAAGTTTTCTAACCATGAAAAAAGTAAAAGAATGGGAGGATATAATGGAGGGGACGGAGATAAGCTTTTCGAAACTGGACAGTTGTTCTGCGCTCACCGAAGCTGGTGGATGTGATTAAGAGAGGCTCCGTAAAGTTGTTGTCTCTGATATAGTTCGAGGCAGAATCGACGTGAGAAAGGGGCTACAATTTGTTAGTGAAGAGTTCACTGAATAGCACCACACAATTTAGTAAGACGGCTTGCCAGCATTCAATCCCGGAGACCGACGCCTTAGCCAGTGATCAACCCCTGAGTCGACGCCAGTACGTCGGTACGAGAGCTACAGCAGGCAACACAACACAGAATAGCAGTACGCATTTGGTACGGGCAGCAGATCTCTTCTATGTAAAAACCACAGGTGCCTGAGATAAGAGTTTTCATGTTTAACTTTAATAAACTTATATAAAATTTCTTTATTGGTCAAATATTTATTTTGATTTAACGGAAAAACCCAGCCCACAAAAATAATTCTTTACAATATAGTTGCAAGTATATACAACGGTGGTGAAAGGCGGACTACTTAAACATGTACAGTATATCCGGAAACCCGAATATTTCTGAAAATGAATTATTATGAATGAGATCAGTTGCTATACAGCCCATGACTGTACATATCGTTTCATGACTAGCGTAGATTAGAGACATCTATAAATGTCCAAAGCGCTATGAAGGCTGGCCCAAGGAAATTTGAGTATATTATATTATTATTATTATTATTTAATATATTGATCGCATAACATGGATCGCCATTTTATAAAGATAATTTATTATAAAGATTCGTCTCATGTTGAAGCTTCAAGGCGATCTGAGTCATTTCCTCTGAATGGGAGATACTGAAATATTAAACAACCAATATCTACCAACGTTATTGTATTACGAACGTCCTTACTGTTCCCACACGTTGAAACCTGTTGAAACAGGTTCATTTATAATAAAGTAAAAATCTATTTATTTATAAAAAAAAGTATGTTACTTGATTAAACGGTTTCATTGTATGTGAATGTATCTGAAGTAATTTTTCTCTGTATTTTGAGGATATTTTTACTAATGTCAGATTAATTGCATAGGTGATTTGATTGAAATTCTTAGTTTATTGCTAATGTTTCTAAAGGAAAAATGATTTTGAATGACATCACCTTCCAAGCAGTTAATTTTTGTACAACTTATTACGCCGCCTTTTTGCATAGGACATAAGCATGCCTCACAACCGAACATAATCGTCTCTCCAGGAGGACAAGGATGCCTCGGCGGCATCACGAAAGCCATTTGTGCTCCTGCTGTTGACAAAATAGAAAAAAAATATTCACATTATACGATACAAAATAATGTCATTGTGCATCATGAAATATTTCAAGGACACAACCCTAATATTTTATTGCAAATATTACATTTAATAATAACCCAGAGAACTACAGAGGCATAAGTCTCCTTAATACTGCATACAAAATTTATAGCAGAATAATTAATACCAGGCTACCTCTGATTGTGTTTTATTAGAAGAACAGGCTGGCTTCAGGAGAGGAAGATCATGTATTGACGAAGTTTTTATATTAAAACAAATGATACAGAAATGAATATAATTTAACCTGGAAACACATGTAGCATTTGTGGACTATGGATATGCATTCGATTGCGTTAATAGAGATATGTTGTGGTCAATTATGGAAAGAAGAGGATTTCCTAAACATTTAATAGAAGTTACTCAGAGCTTATATAGGAACACCAGGATTGTGATAGATCAGAAATTACCATCAATCACGGTGTAAGGCAGGGTTGCAGTATGTCAGCATAGATGATCTGGTAAGGAAATGGGAGGAAGATAATGTAGCACCAGGCATAAAACTGGGACACTCTGAATATCTTAACACATTGCTATTCGCCGATGAGCAGGTTATTATCCAAGGTAATGAAGATAAACTACAAAATGCGGGTTGTAAGTTACACCAACGGAGTAAAATATATAACCTGAAAATTTCAATAAGTAAAACGGAAACCATTCCGTTCTTATCCAATAAGAACAAAAATTGTCATAGAAGGAAAATTTCCAATATTTAGGATGTGAAATAACATTTGAAGAGGATATCACAAATAAAATATACAATTTTCAGAGGATATGTGGGACAATAAGAAGAACGTTAAAAGGTAAAACCAGAAAAGAAACACAAATTAAATTTTATAAGGTGATGGCAGTTTCTACAATGTTGTATGGGTCAGACAAATAGAGGCAGCTGAAATTAAATTTCTTAGAGCACTGAAGTGGTGTACAAGGATGGATAAAATAAGGCGTACTTCCATAAGTGTTCAGGCTATAACAGATAAGTTAACAGGGTATAAATAAAGGTGGAGAGAGCGTGTATTGCGAATGAAGACAGATTTTCAAAACAAGTGCTGGAATATAAACCATTAGGCAAAAGGAATGTTGGAAGATCAAGGTTGAGATGGTGAGGTGAAGCCGGAACAGGCTAAAAGCCTAATCTTGGAAAGCAGAAGATGATGATATTACATTAAATGTAAATATAGATCATGATTTAGATCCAAAAGTCCTCCCTATTGTACATTTCATGGGCTTATGTATTGATTACAATCACGCTTCAGCCGGTAAATTATCCTGCAATAAAAGCTTTCAATCTGCGTGTTTAAGGCAATTGTGTGTTTGAGTTCCTTGCATTCCAGAGTTAATCTATTATTAACTGTAGTTATCGGATTCGGGTGACTTGGAATAGATCGCTCATTCTTATGGCTAAAAAGGTCCGACAATAATCCATTGATGTTTAGCTAAAGCAAATATTGTCAGTCCTACAATTTAATGTCACTATCTGTTTTCTTAGGTGAGTAAATTGCTGGCACAGTGTTCGTTAAACATCGTCACATTTCAGTAACTGCGGAGCACTGTAAAATCTACAGTATCTGTAACCTTTTCGCCAGTAAAGTACGCCACCTGGACAGGATCCTGGAACACCGAACCAGCAATTTACAAAATACGTTCGCTCACTCAATGAGTTGGGACCTATGCTGAAGTAAACGTCAGGAAGAAGTAGCTTCAGTTAGTACAGTAAACCAAGACCAACTCTTATTTAAAGACCTGTTCCTGTCCATATTTGAACCAGGGACCGTAAATATTGATGTCGACACTTGATGAAGATGTTTGGAGACGGTGGACGTCCCTGATCCAGTCACCTGAATAAGTGAACATAAAAATTAACATCCATACCAATTTAGGTAGATCTTAAGCCCGTGGGTTTTCAGAAATAATTAAACTCTCCAATCTAAAAAAAAATCCGATTTACCTTCCACAATATTTAGATTATGTGATACAATACAATTACAATGCACATTAATTGAACTTTTTGAAAAAATATATAAATTATTTTATTAAGAATATTACAATTAATGTACGCCGAAATACTTATTGTGCAATTATTAGCGCGACTTGAATACTCGTAAAATAAAGAAGTCGCGTCGTGTCTTACTCTCTGAAAATTAAAAAGAAAAACCAAAAGAGTATTCAACCTTCATAATATGTCACAAAAAATCATTTTCGTGGTTAAACGTTCCTCACCTGCGCAGCACAGCAGCACAGAGAACAGGATGACTGATCCAACCACAGACTTCATGTTTCCAGCTCAGAAAACTTTTCGTTTCTGTTTGCTCACGCACCCGATATTTAAATGCAACCATATTTATACGCCTAAGAAGTATATTCGGTAATTAAAATTTGCTTTACGGTAGCGAAAAAATATCTGTATAAGTTATGACCGTATACATGTCACATTTATACTCAATGCTAATTGGTCGTTACGACACTCACTCATTTTTCAGTCATTGTACAGCACGTTCTGCCTTACTCGTTGCATTGAATTCTTTGAAAGCCATGAATATTTCTGTATGGTATCACTGTGGTTTAAGAGAGAAGCCATTATCAGTTTTATTTAATTTATATAGAATTTTGTTCATTAGTTACACATTAGGAAATAAGATACTTCAAAAAATACATACAACATTGCATATTTTATATTATTATTATTTTTATATAAAAATAGAATTTTCTATTTGGTATTAAATGTAGACTAATTACTTATGATACCAACAAAACTATGATCTGATGTTCGCGGTTTCTTGTAGCTTCTACAGCTAAATCTTTTATATATATAGTGAACTTGAACAACATTTCGAACATCCTACGCGTATCTCTTCGTTCATCTGAGAAGGAAATGGAAAGGTAGTATTATTTTAGAATTCAAACTTAATTACTTTGCTGTTATAGAATTCTACCGAACGATTAATGTGTTCAACCTTTTTGCGTGAGGTCATTCTATGAGGCACTTCCCTTCACTACGAAATGTTTACAATTATTATTAATAAATATTCTGTACCATCCTGATCAGTCGTTTTATTAAGGTTATTTAATCGTTCGTTTTCCGTTTTCAGAACTTTTAACTTCTTTCGACAGGCCCAATTTTTACTTTAAAGCTCTGTCCTGAATTTGAACATTCCTAATGTCGGGACACTCACGTAAACACATTTAACATTTCCAACCGACTTCTATCGGTTTTCCCCGCTTAATATTTTGGCAGCTGAAGTGATCCCAACTTCAACAGCACCCACTCTGGGGCCCCCTCACTAGCTTCTTTATCCATGTTGGAAGTTCTCTTCCAGTGTTACAGGACCTGGATTTTCTACAACACTGCCAATTATCACAAGTACACTTGGATAATTGCTGCGGCCCAATGTTTGCACGCGTTTCCATCTTTAGCCGCAGATGCAGCTTCCCTAACGTCGTAGCCCATCGCTTAAGTGTTCCTCATAGCCAGAAAGGAAAAAATTATTAATAATTTTTGTATAACAATTAAAATTATTGGCGTAACGTGTATGAGTTTACTGTTATTGGACATGGTTATTGATGAGGGTAGTTGGGGTAAAATGTTCAGTATTGTTATGTAAAGCAACCTTAATGTGTAATCAGAAACGCGATTCTTGGTTGGCTCAAGTGTTCATGTTCCTGGCGTGAGAGATGAACTTTATGTGTCATATATGCGGTGGATTGTAAACCGCTTTGTGTGAAAAGTACGTCCTGATGGATTGGCCCCAGACCAGGACTGGAGACCAATGTTTGGCCTCTGGCGACAGGCTGAGCTCGTACGATTTATTAAAGATTAGGTTCAGCTGCTGTTCGAGGAACTGATTTGGTGGACGCGCAACTACTGAGGATTCCTGAATCACAGTTGGAACGTTTTTCTGTGTGGAGTCGCTGAGTCGTGAGCAGTTGCCCAGTGCCTTCTTCCCCTGCAGAACCTAACCGTGATAAAAATACACAATCTTCAGTTTAAAAACTATCAATTTTTTTTTAAAATACCTTTATATCGTTTTAATGCATTCTGACATCCAAATGTTCTGGACTTAATAGGAAACGTTTACCAACAGATATTATTCTGAATATTTTTATATTGTTCAACCTACTAGCACCTCATATTTGGGAGTTATTTATGGTGAAAAATTAAATCCTGTTTATTTGTTTATAAAATAATTGTGATTTTCAGTTGCCACGTCGATTTTGTGTTAAGTTTTCCGTTATGGTCGCTCTGCGAAGGCGAATGAAACTCTATTGTTTGTACCAGACATACGTTGCTAAAAAATATGTGATTCAGACCATCTATATGTGAAAATGCATCATAACATTTATTACTTAATTACACTTTCAATTTCTTCTCATTTTTATGAGAATAAAGGTAATGTTTGGATAAATCTGGTAATATTAATGCACCGTACTGTCTCAGTCCTCCCAATTCACCTGTTCCCTTAGACTATCCGCCTATTTGCGCCTAATTAATTTCTACTTGTTTCTGTTGCTGATTCTGCATATTCCGCATTCCTTAAGACATTTAGCATTGAAGTATCTTTGGGGAAACGTTTTTCAACACTGTTATATTATGAATGTACATAAATATAATCTCAATATGTCTTAGTTGTAAACTGCAGTGCAGAAATCATTCTTGTAAAGTCATGTAATTTTTTCTTATTTTACAGCTAGCTCTCTGATAATCCGCAAATAAGAGGTGGTCAGTTATTCTAAAAACTAACGCACAAGCGGCACAAACAATTAATAATGTTGAATAGAATCTGCAAATTTATATTTTTGTACAGAAAGTTTCTCCTGATTCACTATCTTGAAATTCTCTCCAGGAGTACAACCAGAATTGAGTGGACTTCTATAGACTGATAGATCTTGCGCTGTTGACATAATAATGTAAAATTTCTTATTTAATGAAAAATAGTGGATAAAAAAATTATGTAAAAATATATTTATTATTTTATTTCGAATATTACAATTAATATACGCCGAAAGATTTATTGTGTAATTATTAGAGTGTCTTCAATACTCTTAAATTAAGTAGGTCGCGTCCTGTCTTACTCTCTTCAAATTATTAAGACAATCCAAGAGTGTGTTGAACGTTAATGATATGTGACGAAGAAACATTTTCTTGGTTAAACGTTCCTCACCTGCGCAGAACAGCAGCACAGAGAACACGATGACTGATCCAACCGCAGACTTCATATTTCTAGTGAGAAAACTCTTCGTTACTGTTTGCTCACGCACTCGACATTCAAACGCAACAATATTTATACGCCTAAGAATTATGTTCGGGAATAAAAATTTACATTATAGTTGCGCAATTATATCTGTTTACGTTATAACCGTATACATGTAGCTTTTATACTCAGTTCTAATTGGTCGTTACTACCCTTACTCATTTTTCAGTCTTTTACTGCACGCCTGCCTTGCTCCTTCGTTTGAATCCTTTGAAAGCCATTAATATTTCTATATGGTATCACTGTCCATTAAGAGAGAAGACATAATGAGTTTTATTTAATTTAATTTATTTAGTGCAGTTTACAGGCTCCTGCGCATTCCACGTACGTTTGTAGTTCTTTTACTATAGGCTCTTATATTGCAAAATATTTGTCGTTTACATTGAGGTGTAGGTTACTATTCCTTGTTGACCCTATTTTTATTTTCATGTTATTTATGTACTTAAAACCATCTATCTTATTGAATACAGACACATATATTGGCAGACGGAAATTATTTACTCTGTTACTCGTAAAAGTTCTTTTAGAATTTGAAACTTTTTTTAACCAGTTCTTCTAAAATCTCGTCTTTAAAAGCATAGTGGTGCAGGTTTCAGACCAATATTTTAATTGGCCTAAGGGATTTATTTTCGTAAGGATTACACTCGGAGTCGATGATATTTAATAATGCTATCATTGTTCGGTACTCAACGTCAGTATGAGCATTGAGGTTAATTTGCTTGTTACTCATCAGGGTACTTTTGTTGTCCACTTCACAGTTGTTTAATTTTTTTCTGAATGTCTGATAATTTGTCTACAAAGCTCAGAAATATTGTCGAAGGTTTACGAACTTTGTGTGTCTTATCTGTTAGTTTTATGTGGCTTTCATTATCTTTTACAAGTGACTCCCTCGCTTGACGCATTTTGCTACTTCTACTTTTAGGCAGGAGCCAGCAACACATTGGTTCCATAGATAAAAACGGTTAATTTATGGAATACTATTGTAAACCTTTATTTATATTTCACAATTCCTTATTTCATGTCGTTCGCCAGAGATTTCCACGACGATGCCTTGAATCAACTAAAACTACATGCGGTTAACTTTACATGATTGCATTGAAGAGATGTTGCATGATCATCAGAATTTTACTCGCATGGAAGGTGATCGCATTTGCACGTTAAGTTGAGCAGAATCCACGTTTTTGGCAACGAGATGAATACTGATTTTATTCGAAATTTTTGTCCATGTACTGGTTTCCCACATTCTCTGGCACAAGAATAATAAATACATTTTATATATATACGTGTGTGAATAAAAAATACCCAACAAATAAATAGCTTTTTAATAAATTGAATACGTGACTTCGAAGATCTAATTTCGTTTATAGGGTTTTTGTAATATTTATGTTCTATACATATACGCATATAGTTGAGCGATTAACAAGACTAATTTTGTTAGTATCATGTATGTTAATAATTGCACAATTGAAAAGCTTGGACAGAAACGTAATGCAGGAATCATACTAGTAGAAAAGTATTTGGAGGAGATTATATTTATCAGACTGATGGATAATGTTCTTCTTAAAAAAATTGATCCTTTTTTATCGAAACTGAGAAATTACATCAATAATATTGCTGAAATAGAATGTATAACCTTCGTACTTAAATACACGATAAAAACACCATAAATATCCGATCAATTTATTCTTAAGTGGTTTTCATATTTCAATTAACAATTTGATATTATCATGTTATTCGTCGTTATTACACTAAGGATTTAGAAATTGAATTATAATCGGATATTACTTAAATTCAACAAGTTAGTTATACAAAGAATAAACATTTTACTGCCGCCAAACACGGTAAGAATTTGTTTCCTTGAGTGCACGTACTCGAGAACTTCAAGGGTGTGTATGTACGCAACCCGCCAGGGTGCAATACGAACCCCGAACGTATCCGTCACCGTTACACCAGCAAGTGTTACAATCTTCCATAAATTCCATTCCAGGAACACATTTTGCTGAAGCTGTAACAAAGACGGTCAGTAAATTAATTAAATATTATAAACCCGTAACGTTTCCTGAGTGCATAAGCATTTCTTACCATCATAGAGAGGCGGGAACGGAGGACAACCTTTGCTGTAGCATCCGCTTCCAGACTTTATTCCTGATTCTTGACACCTGCAGGGATTACAAGCAAGGTAGAACTGAGTGCGAGGTGTGCAGTGAGTTTCGTTCTCAAACACTTCATCTGAAAGGCAAAGAAGGCTGTGTAATTTGAATCGCTGAGCTTTTTACCGAGTGGAGTTCCTCTTATCACTACGCTAGTTGGGCTCCCGCGTGGTAATAATTAAATTGAGCGACATCCATAACCCCTTATTCGAGTTAATTCTATTTGCAACAGCGATATTTTCTTTTAACGCTCTTCACGATATCTAAGGACGCAGCCGTCCGATGTCGGAACAGATTGAAATGATACACAGAAACCATCGGTAGTAATTTTACGGGTCTCAGTAAATCCAAATCGCATTTCTTCTTCGCATATATCGGCCGTTTGAGCCTTTTGAAAGTATCCCAACTTTGGTTGTGGTCGCCGTGTTTTACCCATGAAAATTTTGTTTATTGCTCGCAAGGTTGTTTTATTTGTGTTGTTTTTTATAATTTTTTTCTAAAGGTTCGTTTTAAGATTTACGCTTGTATACGTATTATATACTGTATTTATAAAATTCAAATTTTTTACATAAATAAAATGTAGAATTTTTAATTGTGTTAGTCGACTTTAATATAATTTTTAAAATGTTTCATTTCCTTAATTTATCTATCTGAGAGGCATTAATTGTGGGATTATGACGGTTTATTGCTGATTATGAAGTGTGATAGGTTGAATGCATTGTGTGGGTGGTGTCTGCGGATGATGTGCCTCAGTTTTTCTGGGGTGAGGATGATATCGATTGGACGTTTAATTTTTAAGTGATGGGAGTGAAGTGGTTGGGTAGTGTCTCTAATTCGTAGTGATACGACGGTTGAAGCTAACAAAGGACTCGTATACAAAATTTGGTCACATTTGCTGCATGAAATATATTTCTAAGCGAAACAAGCACATACTTGTGCAAATGAACGTTGGCGTTTCACGTAAATGGCTGTGGTAAATTGACTAAGAATCTGATCAATTTCTACAAGTTGCGATATAATTACGGTTAAATTAACCGTGACTACATCAATTACTCTACATCAAATGATTAATCCTCTAATAATAGTAATAAATTAAAATTCTGTGGAAAAAAATATTACTTAAAATAGATAAATGTAAATATCTTTATATATATATATATATATATATATATATATATATGCCTGAAGTCTATTAATAACACCATTTAACTACAACTTACGTCTCAGGACAAGTTGACTGAATCCATTATAAAAATCATTTTGCCTTTCTGATTCTGAAAATAAATTAAATAAATTTAAATATCACTTGTACCAGTCTAAAATATAAAAGATAAATTCTAATATATATATATATATATATATATATATATATATAAACTACGTGTCTAAGTCTAAGTCTGGAATTTATATTACATACGTAATCATGCCTTTTTACAATTTCAATATAACGAAACTGGTTTAATGTCATTTATTGATATAATTTGTTTTGTTTAGCAGATGATTTTGTTTCAAATTTGATATTAATATTGAATATCTATGACATCACCTCTTGGACAGGCCTTAGCTGCACAGCAAGGGATCCCTGCCTCACTACAGGAGCAATAGTTAAAATCATCCATGAAATTCTCTCTAGGAGTACAGACATATAGACTGATAGTTCCTTCACTGTTGTTGCGTTTGCAAAATTGAGTAAATATTTACATTATGTGAAACAAAATTGCGACAATTTACTTTCTTTAGAAATTTCGAGAAATTATATATATATATTTTTATTCAAAATGTTACAATTAATATTAGACGAAATATTTAATTTGCAATTGTCAGAGAATTTTCATTACTCGTAAATTAAGAAGGTCGTTTTGTGTCATAATTTCTGAAAATAATTACTAATAAAAACCAAGCCTTCATGTTATGTCACGAAAAAATAATTTCCTAAGTTAAACCTTCCTCACCTGCGCAGACCAGCAGCACAGAGAACAGGATGACTGATCCAACCGCAGACTTCATGTTTCCAGCTCAGAAAACTCTTCGTTACTGTTTGTTCAGGCACTCGACATTCAAACCCAAACATATTTATACGCCTAAGAATTATGTTCGTGCATTAAAATTTACTTTACGGTAGCAAAAAAATATTTTATAACTTATGACCGTATACATGTCACTTTTATACTCCGTGCTAATTGGTCGTTACGACCATCACACATTTTTCGTTCATTGTGCTGCACGTTCTGCGTTGCTCATTCCATTGAATTCTTTAAAATTAATGAATATTCCAGTATCGTTTTTAACTGTGCATTAAGAGAGGAGTCATTATGCCTTTAATTTAATTTATATTCAGTTTTTTCATTTATCACATGAGGAACGTCCATTAATACATACAATATTATATTTTTTATATTATTATTATATTTATAGTTATGATAAAAAAGAATTTTCTATGTGCTTCTCATTTATTTGTTAGATTAACAAAACTGACGTTTCTTGTTTAGTCTGCCGTTGGCGTTCAAGGTGATAATTCGTAGGTATTTTTGTTTTATCCTGTTATTTTGTTTGAGGTGTTAACCTGGATTATAGTTTGTCATATCTAATATTCCATGTCTACATCATTTTTTAATACTGGGCCTACTTATAGTTATTTGATTCATCTAGAGAACAGTTTCCGCACTTCAAGCTTAAGCGCATTGCGCGCAAGTTGTGGTTCTTTTACTGAAGTCTCGTGTGTTACAAAATCTTTGGCATCGTTTACATTGAGGTTGTAGGTTCAGTATTCCTTAATGACTCATTTAATTTTTATGTTATTTAGGTATTGAAAACCATGTATGTTATTGAATACTAACATATACATTGATATTTTGAAATAATTTACTTTGTTTTTCGTAACAGTTCTTTTAACAGTTATAAAATGACGTCTGTACAAGCAGAGGAATGCAGTTTTCAGACCAATACTTTAATTGTCTTACGGAATCACTTTCATATTAATGCCTCTAGGAGTCGGTGCTATTTAATAATGCTGTCATTCATCGGTACTCAACGTCAGTATGAACATTGATGTTAATTTGCTCGTTACTCATGATG
Organism: Zhengitettix transpicula; assembly: GCA_037074705.1. Classification (NCBI taxonomy): domain Eukaryota; kingdom Metazoa; phylum Arthropoda; class Insecta; order Orthoptera; family Tetrigidae; genus Zhengitettix; species Zhengitettix transpicula. Next base: position 29,536,564 of record CM073596.1, read on the forward strand.
GTACTTTCGTAGTCCACTTTACTTAAGTCCAGTTTTTTCTACTGTCTCCTAATTGTGTACTAAACTTTATTGGCGGAGGTTTACTAACTTTGTGTGTTTTACCTGTTAGTTTTATGTGTCTTTCATTTTTTATCAAGTGACACTCTCACATGACGGAATTTTCTATTTCTTATTTTAGACTGGAGCCAGAATAACATTCGTTTTAGCTTACATTATTTTCCTAGTAAATACTGGTTATATTACGGAATACTAATGTAAATCTTTATTTACACTTCACAATTTCTTATTTCACGTCGTTCGCCAGAGATTTCCACGACGATGCCTCGAACCATCAAAAACTACACGCGATTAAATTTTCGTGATTGTATTGAAGAGATGTTGCATAATCTTCAGGAGAATTTTACTCACATGAAAGAACAGCGCATTGGCACGTTAAGTTGAGCAGAATCGACGGTTTTGACAACGTCCCACAAGCCGAGTCACCTCGGCCTGTTCTGCATATGCAGAAGTTGAAATTTCATGGTATTAATATGTGTAAACGGAATTAAAAGATACAGTCAGATATCGTTCTTTTCTTTTGTGTTAATTAAATAAACTCTTTAAAATTTAAAATCAACCTACCTTATAGAATAAGTTTGTCAATAATCATTAATTTCGTCTATGTATAGACGATTAAATATTTCTTTTTAATTTAAAGGTAAATGTTGGGTTCTTTGATAAAGATAAATGTTCTGTCCGTTATCAAACCAAGTAAAGACCCATGAGAGATTGAGATATATGTTTTTAAACATGTATCATTGTTTCAAGTTTTGTTAAATAAATTTTGTTTGTTTTAAAGTCTATAATTTTTCATTTACAAGCTCATCATATTTAATTATTACATTTTGGCTACCACAACGTGGGGCAAATTAATAAAGTAACCGATTATTTATTACATTTTGGCGCCCAACGTGGGGCAAATTAACAAATACCCGTTTGTTTATTAACTTTGGCGCCCAATGTCGACCACGGTATTGGTGCAAGAAAGTATTTTATTTTGGATTGGATGTGCATGCAAATACTTTTGGAAATGAATTGTACGCGTGTGAAAGTTAGAGGGTTATTGAAAAGAAAGAAAAAGATTAAATGTGCATTTAAAAGTTAAAGAAGATATCTTAGTTTAGTTTTTTTTAAGTGTAAGTTAGGTTAAATTTAATGTAGAGAAAATGGGTTCTGGAGTTAATAATTCCCAGAGACAGGTGGGAGGAGATAGTGAAAGTATGATGATATTAGAATACTTAAAGAAGGAGTTAGCAGAGTTTAGAGCAGATATCAATAAAAATTTAGCAGAAATGGGTATGAAAAATGATACGAAATTAAAAAAACTGAATACAAACTTAGCAGATGTGCGTAAGAGTATGGATAAAAATTGGGCTTTTTTTTATTAAAAACTTAGCAGATTTGGGTAAGAACATGGATAAAAATTGGGCATATTTAGGAGCAAATATGAATAAGAATATGGCAGAATTAAAGACAGATGTAAGAGAATGGAGAAAGGAAAATAATGAGAGCTTTGATAAAACTATTGAGAGTATTAGAGAGGACAGGAAGGGGATAAAATCTGATTGTGTAGAAAAGGTAAACAAGGAGGATATAAACACTGAAATTGAAACATGTGAAGTAACAAATAAAGTGGGGTTATTGGAGGTTAAGGGCTATGAAAACGTTAATGCAGTATAAGTGATAGTTATTGAAAATGTTGAGAAGAATTTAATTTTTACGGGGCATAAGGCTGATGATGAAAAAGGAGAGATTAAAGGGTTAGGTATTGAAGGTGTGGATGAGCAGGGGGATGAAATAGTGGGAGAAAGTGGTGTGATAGGGGCAGATGTAAATGAAGATTATAAAAGAATAGAAGAATTACGGGGACGTGTTGTGAATCAAAGTATTACAGAAATGTTTGTTTACAAAGATGAAGGGGGAACAGCTGATGGGAGCATGGCAATGAAAACTTTAAGAAATATGGAAATAAAACTGATGATGATAAAGCAGGCGGGATTTAAAAATTTAAAACAAGTAATTCGAAGTATTGAATGTTATTTAAACATAGAATTTGGAAACAAGATTTTAACATTGGTGAAAGGAGGGGAGAATGATGTAAATAATGAACATCTGATTAGATGAAAATATGGAACAGATTGAGAATATTGCCAGAATGCAGGGCAAAGCGTTTTTGGGTTCAAAGATACTGGATAGATGTAAAAATTTAAATAATTAGGAGGTATAACGCTCTTTGTTAATCACACGCGTGGCATTCGTGATTACCTTCGCTATAGAAGTATTTTCTTATGTTTCAATACTCTGTTTTCTTCCATCTTATACCTGAAGGGACAGTCGTGTTTAACTATCATAGGTCTAGTAAACCTAGGGAACCTTCTTGCTACATATTATAATTTTCTTTTCTATAATTTGGTCTTCGTCATCATTAGGTGCGTATTCTGTTTAAACTGAAGCTATTCCTGGTTTTCTTCAAAAATGAATATTGATGCTATTCTAACCAAAGTTTGGTAAGGAAGAAGTAGATGTTAGAAAGTTATTATGGCATGGTATTCTTGTGATATTCATTGAAATACTGCGGGGTCAAAATTCTCGCTTAATTCATTTTGTGATAGGGGATCACTGATAAGTGTTTTGCGGATAGGCGAGCGGCATTCGTGACCGAGAACGTTTCTTTATTTTTTTTGTCTCTTGTTAATTTCGTGGCAGTTGCTACAATGTTTTGTTTACTAAATAAAGATTATGATGTAAGAGAAAAGGGGCGTGGCATGTTTAAGCTGTCACATGAGTAAATTTAATTTTGTATGATTGGCCACTCACATTGGAACAATGTGAAAGTGACTTTGAGATGTTTAGTGTGTAAATGGAGGAGAAGGGTTAGGAATAAGATAAAATAGGGTAAGATAATTTTGAGAAATGTAAATTTAAATGAGTGAACATTGGTTATTGTGCAGGAAGGGGGGCGTGGCATGTTTAAGCTATTTCTTCTTGTTCTTCCCGAATGAATATTGATGAATTATAACCAGAGAGGGTATGATGAAAACATTCGAAGGTTTAAAAAAGGGAAACCATTGTAACATGGATTGCTTGTTTTTTTGTTTGATTGAAATACGGGGGTTCTAGATTCTCGTGTTATTCATTTTGTGATAGGGGATCACTGATAAGTGTTTTTGCGGATAGGCGAGCGGCATTCGTTACCGAAAACGTTTCTATATTTTTTCTTGCTGTTTTCGTGGCAGTTGCTACAATGTTTGTTTATAAAAGCTTGATGAGGGAGTAGAGAGATAGGAGGAAGGAAAATGTATGTGGTAGTTATTGAAAAAGGTGGAAAAGAGTTAAAGTTTGGAGAGGCAGAAAGCTGATTTTGAATAAGGAAAGATTAAAGGGATAAGTAGTGAAGAGGGGGATAAAAGGAAGGAAGAAATATTGGGAGGGTAGTGGAAAGTGGTAATGAAGTAGAAAGTGATGAGAAAATAGAAGAATTGAAGGGACGAATTTTATATAAAAATAAGATAGAAGGATTTGTTTACAAACATGAAGTTGTAAACAGCTGACGGGAGTAGAAGCATTAAGAAATGCCAGAATAAAATTTAGGAAGGGGTTTAAGAATTTTAAGTAAGTTAGTAAGAGTTTGAATATTAGCAAAATATTGAAGTTAGGAACGTTTAACGTCGATAAAACAAAGAACAGCTGGTTGGAAGTAAACATGAACAGCTGGAGAATTTCAGGAAGAATATAGGTCAAGGCTTATTTGAGCTTAGAGACACAGGATAGATTCAAGGTTTAAATGATTCTTGCTTAGAAAATAGGTTTAAATTTTATAAAGTTAGTTAGTATTTTTTAAAAAAATAATAATTAATAATATTTGATTTAAAAAAAATAAGTCTATGAATGAAAATAGTTATTCTTAATTATACAATTATAGATAAGATTAATTTGATAAAATCTAAGAACTTTAAATGATATGAAGGGTTGTAGATATTAAGTTAAGAGGTTGTATGTGATTTGTAATATGGGGCATATAAATGTTTAAAATTAGGATTAAGACCAAATATGCACATTTAATTAAAATCGTAAAACTTATTTAAAATCTTAATAGAATTTATGTAATGAGAAAATTAATACATTGCACAAATATTTAACGGGAAATTTTGTAAATCTTTTAATTAACGGTAATTAGATATGTTTCCAGGCGAAATCTGACAAATTAGGTCAAATCTTGTAAGAAATTTAGTTTTTCGAAGAGTAAAGTCTGGACATTCCTTTCTCAAACTAAATTTGGGGCATAATGAAATGCCTTGAGGGAAAGGCATTGTTTCAAATTAGTGATCTTGGCCGTCAGAGGAAGTTGTAATGTTTACTTAGAACAGGTCTTGAGAATTCGGAGCAATGGACGTGCGCGGGTGGCCTGTCGCAAAATAAATCTGTTAAGGCAGGCATTGTTTCTGATAATGGCCTGGACAGTTGAAAAGACATTCTGTAATGTGTTTATTTAGGTTCTTGGGAGTGCTGGTCGTGTGAGGGTGAGAAGTCAAGTCTAAAGTAATTGAGCGTGCAGTTTGGGCGGTCTGGAGAATTTAGAACAGTGCACGTGCTTGAGTGGGGGTGAGAAGACAAGTGCAAAGACAAATTAGACCTGTCTCGATTGTCGGTGTTGGGACAAGACAGAGTGGCAATATATTTGCTAGCTAAGGAACTGCAGATGCATAATGTAAATCTCGGGATAATGGAGGAAACTGTCAACGGGCAGTTGCGACGTAGTTTTGAAACAAAGGAAAAAAGAAGGGACTGGGATATATAAAGGGAAGATAAGATTTTTGGAAGTTAGTTAGAGTGGGAGAGGGGGCTGTGAGCACCGAAGTTGAGTGTTGGAGTGAGAGTTGTGGAGGCGTACGGCGAGCACTAAGAATGGAGAAATTTTGCAGCCTGCGAGAGAAATAGCAAAATTATTCAACGATAAACATTTTTGTATGCAGAAGTCTAATCTGTTGTAATATCAAAATTTGACCACTGTCTTCGATGGTAGGAGACCAGGACACTGCATCTAGCGTCGAGTAGTTTTCACCACGAGCAAGTGATATGTCCTTCACGAACGGAGAACCAGCTTTCATCAAACCAACAGTGTGTGTTAGAGTCAGTGTTTAAAACGTCCAGTATATAAAGAGTGTGTGTACGAACGAGCCAAATTTTCCTAAGTAATCGTAAGTTGAAATTTCATGGTATTAATATGTGTAAACGGAATTAAAAGATACAGTCAGATATCGTTCTTTTCTTTTGTGTTAATAAAATAAACTCTTTTAAATTTAAAATCAATCTGGTAGAATAAGTTTGTCAATAATCATTAATTTCGTCTATGTATAGACGATTAAATATTTCTTTTTTAATTTAAAGATAAATGTTGGGTTCTTTGATTAAGTTAAATGTTCTGTCCGTTATCAAACCCAGTAAAGACCCAGGAGAGATTGAGATATATGTTTTTAAATTTGTATCATTGTTTCAAGTTTTGTTAAATAAATTTTGTTTGTTTGTAAGTCTATAATTTTTCATTTAAAAGCCCTTCATATTTAATTATTACATTTTGGCTACCACAACGTGGGGCAAATTAATAAGGTAACTGATTATTTATTATGTAATAACCACAAAGGTTATAAATAAAAAAATTAAAATATATATATTTTGATTTTAACAAACAAATTTATTAAACTTCATCAGAAATTACAATTGAATTTACTACTTTTCTATTATAATAAGAACTCTTGCTCTCATGAGTCTCTACTGGGTTTGACAACGGACAGAATCGATCTATTAAAAAGACCCAACATTTATGTTTTAAATTAAACAAAAGTATCGACTAATTTATAAATGAACTTAACCTATAGATTGCTTATAACTTTATTATCAAAAGAAGAGAACGACATCTGACTGTTATCCTTTAATAACGTTTACATCTGTTAATATTATGCATTCCAACTTACGGTTTCTCAGGTTTACTTCGACTCGTTCTTTAGACACGCACTTTATAGCCTTGACATTCACTCACTGACTCTAACACAATATCACTGGTTCGCCGATATCTGGTTCTCCATATCCAGAGAAATATCCCAGGTGTTCGTCGTGACACTCTTGACGTCGTTTGCTGCATCCAGGTCGCCTACCATCGAAGTCAGGTCAAATTCTCCTACTCATACAGATAGAGCTTCTGTATAATAAAAATGTTTGTAGTTGTTTTAGTTTTGCTGACTGATGCTGACTATTTCTGTCTCAAACTCCAACCACGATGCATTCAGCACGCTGGCTCCACTCTGACTGCCCTGACTGCTTCTCGTTCGATGCCCACAGCATCTCTCTCTTACGCTGACTGTCTCTCGTTCCTCTCCCACGCTAACTGTCTCTTCGATGCGTCCTGCACCTCTCTCCCTCGCTAACTGCTAACTGTCGAGGTTCACCGAACCCCTCTCCTACGCTGACTCTCGCTGACTGTCTGACAATAGGTTATTTCCCCTATATATACCACTAGCCTCCTTGTTTTTCTCTTGATGCAAAATTCCGTCGCAACGGCGCGGTGACAGAATCCCATTACCAAAATTTACGTCCTGGCCGCTGGAGTCCTTTAGCCGGCTGCTCTCTTTTGTCCGAAACCCGACAATCGCGACAGGTCCAATTTGTCTTTGCATATCTCCCCTCACAAGTGCGCGATACTAATTTCTCCAGATCCTAAGTTAACAAGTGCCTGGACCCTCATCATCCCAAGTAATTGCGCCACTTGTCATCTCTCCATTACTCAGAGATTTTACTTCCTCGCAGCTGTAGTTATATCGCCCCCGCAATTACTCAGGACTCGTCGGCCTCATCCGGCTCGCACAAGATCTTTTCTTGCAAGTCCCAAGCAAATACGCCACTTGTTAGGTCATTCGTCAGAGACAATAGCCTGCTCTAACATAACCACTTTGGGACCATCTGCTCGCCCGCGTTCTGCGTTACGAATTCACCACGCCGCTCCCCAAATCAATAAGTTACTGGATCCTCAATTACTCTTTAGACCTAATTGCCGCACCATCACACTGTCCCTACAAATTACGGCTTCCTCTCTGCCGCTCACCAGTACTCATCCTAGATAAATGTCTTACCGCTCTGTCTTGTCACCTTGTGACAGGACCCGCAATCACTTTTCCCTCGCATTCTCTTTACGACATGTGCGCTGTTTTTAATCCAATGCATTATATTAAATGCATTACAATATATATATATATATATATATATATACACACAATCTGTGTGAATAATAAAGTACTGTCAAAGCCATAATTTTATTAATGTTGTGATTGACTTAACTTTGAAGTTCTAATATCGTTATAGGTATTTTTGTAATATTTTTGTTCTTAACATATAACCATATAGTAAAAGAATTTCATAAAGACATAAAAAAAATGTCTAGACTGTAAGTTTCTTAGTATTATAAATATTAAAAATTGCACTAATGCAATGCTTGGGCATAAACGCGATGCAGGAATCATACTAGTAGAATTGAAGTGGTAGCAGATTATATTTTTCAGGCAGATGGACAATGTCCTACATAAAAAAAGTCTCATTTTTATCCATCGCATCACATCAATACTGATGTGAAATAGATTAAGAACCTGATTAATAAGCCATAAATTTCAGATGATTTTATTCTTCAAAATTTATCATACTTATATTAACAATTTGATATTTGTAACTTATTTGTCGTTATCAACACTAATGTTTTATGAGTAACGCCATCCTGAAAATTAATTAATGTAAGATATTAGTTATATTCCACAACAGTCAGTGAATCAACATTATACTTCAGCCAAACTTGGTAAGAATTTGTCTGTCTTGCCTGTACGTACTAAAGAACTTTAAGGGTGTTTATGTACGCAAGCCATCCGGGTGCATCCTGAACCCCGAACGAATCCGTTACGGCTACACCAGCAAATGTTACAATCTTCCATAAATCTCATTCCAGGAACACATTTTGCAGAAGCTGTAACAAAGACGGTTAGTAAATTAATTAACTATTAAAAACCCGTAACGTTTCCAGAGTGCATAACCATTTCTTACCATCATAGAGAGGCGGTAACGGAGGGCAACCTTTGCTGTAGCAGCTGCTTCCAGACTTGATTCCTGAGTTTTGGCACGTGCACGGATTACAAGCGAGGTAATTCGTAGGTCTTTTTGTTCCATCCTGTTAATTTGTTTGAGGTGTGATACTGGATTATAGTTTGCCAAATCTAATATCCAATGTCTACAACATATTCTCCATAAGCTGCATCATAGATTGTCCAGATTTGGCCTGGATAGGTTCTGCCTGTATTGTTTTTCGTTGCGTTGCTTGAGCATAAGATACTTTGGTTCTTGTCGAATTATGAGTAATTAGTCCGGTTTCAGGGGTGAGTTTCGTTTTTGGTATTTCCACCTAAATTTCGTATTTTTTTTACTACAGTGCCTACTTATAGTTTTTTCGTTCATCATGAGATCAGATTCCACACTTAGCAGGAGTGTTTCTGGTTTTAGTTCAGTTTACAGGCTTAAGCACATTTCACGTAAGTTGTAGTTATTTTCGTAAGGCTCTCGTGAACCGAAATCCTTGGTATCTTTTATATTGATGTGTAGGTTTACTATTCATTCTATTCTATTTATTATTTTTAAGTTATTTATGAACTGAAAACCATGTATATTATTGATATCTTCGCTTCTACAAAATACTAACAAATACAGTGGTAGACGGAAATAATTTACTTAGTTATTCGAAGAGATCTTTAAAGATTTTGTAATACTCTTAGAATTTGAAACTTTTTTTGATTTAGTTCTGCTAAAATCTCGTCTGTACAAGCATTGGTGTGCAGGTTTCAGACCAATACTTTAATTGGCCTAAGGGATTAATATTCATAAGAATTCCATTCGCAGTCGCTCTATTTAATAATGCTGTCATTTTTCGGTACTCAAAGTCAGACTGAATATTATTGTTAATTTGCTTCTTACTCATCAGGGTACTTTTGTTGTCCACTTCACATATGTTCAGTTTTTTTCTGTCTGTCATATAATTTGTCAACAAAGGTTAGGAATATTGGCGGAGGTTTCCTAATATTGTGTGTTTTATCTGTTAGTTTTATGTGTCTTTCATTTTCTTTATCAAGTGACTCTCTCGTGTGACGGATTTTGCTGTTTCTACTTTAGGCAGCAGCAAGAACCACTTTCGTTTTAGCTCACTTTAGCTTCCTAGTAAATACTGGTTAATTAATGGAATACTAATGTAAATATTTATTTATATTTCACAATTTCTTATTTCATATCGTTCGCAAGAGATTTCCACGAAGATGCCTCGAACTAACTAAAACTACATGCGGTTACCTTTCCTCCACTGAATTGAAGCGATGTTGCATTATCTTAAGCAGAATTTTACGTTTAATTGCACGTTAATTTGATTAGAATCTGCATAATTTGGAGTGTAATGAATACTGATTTTATTCCAAATTTTTGTTTATGTACAGGTTTCCCAAATACTCTGGCACATTGTGAGTGTCTGTTGCTGTAGTTCCTAATATTTCAAGTAATTATTAAACTAAATAAATCTATTTCCTTACCTTTATCAATTCAATTATAAAAGCCAGTTAAATACATATGTATATGTATTTATATATATATATGAATGTATATACTCTGTGTGAATAAAAAAAGTACCGTCAATGCCATAATTTTATGAATATTGTGATTGACTTGAGTTTGACGATCTAATATCGTTTATAGGATTTTTGTAGTATATTTGTTCTATACGTAAACCCATATAGTGATTAAATTACAAGACTGTAATTTTCTTAGTATTATAAATATGAAAAATTGCACTAATGCAATGCTTTGGCATACGCGCGATGCAGGAATCATAATAGTAGAATTGAAGTGGTAGCAGATTATATTTTTTAGGCAGATGGATAATGTCCTTCTTTAAAAAATCGCATTTTTATCCAATCTGAGACATCACATCAATAATAATCCTGAAATAGATTAAGAACCTGATAGTATAATACACGATGAATATGCCATAAATTTCAAATCATTTTATTCTTCAAAAATTATCACACTTATATTAACAATTTGATATTTGCAAGTTATTCGTCGTTATCACCACTAATCGTTTTGGGAGTAAGTTCAACCTGAAATTGAATTAAATTAAGATATTAGTTCATTTCAACAGCAGTCAGTGAATCAACATTTTACTTCAGCCAAACTTGGTAAGAATTTGGCTCCCTTGTCTGTACGTACTAAAGAACTTTAAGGGTGTGTATGTATGCAAGCCTTCCGGCCACATCCCCCACCCTGAACGAATCCGTCACGGCTACACCAGCATAAATTACAATCTTGCATAAAACTCGTTCCAGGAACACATTTTGCTGAAGCTGTAACAAAGACGGTCAGTAAATTAATTAAATATTAAAAACCCGTAACGTTTCCTGGGTGCATAAGCATTTCTTACCATCATAGTAGGGCGGGAACGGAGGGCAACCTTTGCCGAAGCATCCGCTTCCAGACTTTATTCCTGATTCTTGACACCTGCAGGGATTACAAGCGAGGTAGAACTGAGTGCGAGGTGTGCAGTGAGTTTCGTTCTCAAACACTTCATCTGAAAGGCAAAGATGGTTGTGTAATTTGAATCGCTGAGATTTTTAAGGAATTACGTTCCTCTTATCACTACGCTAGTTGGGGGCCCGAGTGGTAATAATTAAACTAAGCGACATCCATAACCCCTTATTCGAGTTAATTCTATTTGCAACAGCGATATTTTCTTTTAACGCTCTACCGATGTCGGAACGGATTGAAATTATACACAGAAACCATCGGTAGTTACTTTACGGATCTCAATATCTCAAAATTGCATTTCTTCAACGCATAAATCGGCCGTTTGAACCTTTTTGAAAGCATCTCAACCTTGGTGAGGGTCGCTGTGTTTTAACCCTGAAAATTTGGTTTATAGCTCGCAAGGATTGTTTTATTTGTTTTGTTATTTATAATTTTTTACTAAAGGTTCCTTTTAAGATTTACGCTTGTTTACATATTATTTACTGTATTTTTAAAATTCAAATTATTTACATAATTAACATGAGTAATTGTTAATTGGTAAGTCCACTTTAATCTAATTTTTAAAATGTTTCATTTCTTGAATTTATCAATCTGAAAGTCATTCGTTGTGGGAGTATGATGGTTGATTGCTGATTATAAAGTTTGATAGCTTGGATGCATTGTGTGGGTGGTGTCTGCGCGTGATGCACTTCAGTTTTTCTGTGTTTTTTCCTCGCGTTTTATTTTTAAGTGATACTTAGTCGCATTTGGTTCATGGAATATATTTCTATGCGAAACAAACGTTGTCGTATTCTCGTAAATGACTATGGTAAATTAACTAGGAATATGATCAATTCCTGCAAGCTGCGATATAATTTGACTGCATCATTTTAAACTACATCAACTGAACAATTGTCTAATAATATTAGAATAAAAAAATACATTGGAAAACAAAAAATACTTAAAATCGATAAATGAAAATATCTTTATATATATATATATATATATATATATATATATATATATATATCCCCGAAGTCTATGAATAACACCTTTTAACTACAACTTACGTCTCAGGGCTAGTTGACTGAATCCATTATAAAAATCAATAGACCTTTCCGATTCTGGAAATAAATTTAATTAATTAATAACATTTAAATAACACTTGTACCAGTCAATAATCTAAAAGATAAATTCTAATATACATATATATATATATATATATAACTATGTGTCTGAGTAATTTTACTTCGACCTCCATTATCTAGGATTCATATTACTCACGTAATCATTCCTTTTTATTATTTCAAAATAACATTATTGGTTTAATGCCATTTTAATGATATAATTTATGTTGTTTTGCAGATTATTTTGTTTCAAATTTGATATTAATATAGATTATCTATGACACCACCTCTTGGACAGGCCTTAGCTGCACAGCAAGGGATCCCTGCCTCACTACAGGAGCAATAGTTACAATCATCCATGAAATTCTCTCTAGGAGTACAGACATATAGACTGATAGTTCCTCCACTGTTGTTGGGTTGCAAAATTGAGTAAATATTTACATTATGTGAAACAAAATTGCGACAATTTACTTTCTTTAGAAATTTCGAGAAATTATATATATATATTTTTATTCAAAATGTTAAATTAATATTAGCCGAAATATTTAATTTCCAATTGTCAGAACATTTTCATTACTCGTAAATTAAGAAGGTCGTTTCCTATCTTAATTTCTGAAAATTAATAATAAAAGACAAACCTTAATGATATGTCACGATGAAATCAATTTCGTGGTTAAACCTTCCTCACCTGCGCAGCACAGCAGCACAGAGAACAGGATGACTGATCCAACCGCAGACTTCATGTTTCCAGCTCAGAAAACTCTTCGTTACTGTTTGTTCAGGCACTTGACATTCAAACCCAAACATATTTATACGCCTAAGAATTATGTTCGGGAATTATAATTTACTTTACGGTAGCAAAAAAAATATTGTATAAGTTATGACCGTATACATGTCACTTTTATACTCCGTGCTAATTGGTCGTTACGACCATCACACATTTTTCGTTCATTGTGCTACACGTTCTGCGTTGCTCATTCCATTGAATTCTTTAAAAGTAATGAATATTCCAGTATCGTTTTTAACTGTGCATTAAGAGAGAAGTCATTATGTCTTTAATTTAATTTATATTTAGTTTTTTCATTTATCACATTAGGAACGTCCATTAATACATACAATATTATATTTTTTATATTATTATTATATTTATAGTTATGATAAAAAAGAATTTTCTATGTGCTTCTCATTTATTTGTTAGATTAACACAACTGACGTTTCTTGTTTAGTCTTCCGTTGTCATTCAAGGTGATAATTCGTAGGTATTTTTGTTCCATCCTGTTATTTTGTGTGAGGTGTTAACCTGGATTCAAGTTTTACAAATCTAATATCCAATGTCTACATCATTTTTTTAATACTGTGCCTACTTATAGTTATTTGATTCATCTTGAGATCAGTTTCCACACTTAGCAGGAGTGTTTCTGGTTTTAGTGCAGTTTACAGGCTCAAGCGCATTGCACGCAAGTTGTTGTTCCTGAAGTCTCGTGTGTTACAAAATCTTTGGCATCGTTTACATTGAGGTTGTAGGTTCACTATTCCTTAATGACTCTATTTTTGTTTTTATGTTATTTATGTATTGAAAACCATGTATGTTATTGAATACTAACACATACATTGGTAGATGGAAATACTTTACTTTGTTATTCGGAACAGTCCTTTAAAAATTTTGTAATACTCTTAGAATTTGAAACTTTTTTTATTTAGTACTTATAAAATCTCCTCTGTACAAGCATTGGGGTGCTGATTTCAGACCAATACTTTTATTGGCCTTAGGGAATCACTTTCATAATAATGCATCTAGAAGTCGGAGCTATTTAATAATGCTGTCTTTTTTCGGTACTCAACGTCAGTTTGAACATTGATGTTAATTTGCTGGTTACGCATCATGTCCATCGTAGTCCACTTTACTTACGTCTAGTTTTTTTTACTGTCTCCTAATTGTGTACTAACCTTTATTGGCGGAGATTTACTACCTTATCAATCTGTTAGTTTTATTTTCCTTTCAGTTTGTTCATCAAGTGACACCATCGCGTGACGGATTTTGCTATTTCTAATTTTAGGCAGGAGCCGGAATATCATTAGTTTTAGCTCACATTAGTTTCCTAGTAAATATTGGTTAATTTATGGAATACTAATGTAAATCTTTATTTATATTTCACAATCTTTTATTTCATGTCGTTCGCAAGAGATTTCCACGACGGTGCCTTGAACCAACTAAAATTCCATGCGATTAACTTTACATGATCGTATTAAAGTGATGTTTCATGATCTTCAGGAAAATTTTACCCGCATGGAAGAAGATAGCATTTGGACGTTAAGTTGAGCCGAATCCACTTTTTTGGCTCTGCCGTCGTCTGCGAGGACTAATCTCTCGCCTTTTTCTATCCGTTATTGAACTAAGGTTCCCACATGCCGAGGCACCTAGGGCTGTTCTGAGAGGTTTATGTTCCGGGGTCACAGACCTTGGGCATTCGGTAAGAGTTGTCCGCTATTCCTATTGCAATAGTCGAACAGCTGCCTCCTAAACTGGTCGAGGCACTGACAAAGGAATGCTGCGACCCCGCTGCTTAATCGTCTACCGCCATCGAAAGAGCGTAGGACAAGTACCCATTACCCAACCTACCTGATGCAGATTTTTCTAGTGATTGTCCTGCATTTCTTTAGGCGAATGCCGGGTAGGATCCTTAATATATAGCCCAAGGGCCCTAGTTAACCCTTGACGACCTTCCGCATCCCCCCCATTCAAATCCCTTTCCTATGCTATAAAAGGGAAGTTGCCACTATGTGGATTACCCTATACATAGCCTACTTACACACACACACACACACCCCACACGTATTTTTCCGATTTTTTGCCTCGTACTGGTTCTTAAATTCTCTGGCACAGTTTCAGTGTCAACTGCTGTCGTTCATAATATTTCCCGTAATTAATCTACTAAATACATCTATTTCCTTATCTTTTTCAATTCAGTAATCAAAACCAGTTATATGCATCTAATTATATATATATATATATATATATATATATATATATATATATATATATATATGTATATATATTTATATATGGAACTTTTTAATCAGACAGAGTATATTTGACTGCCTTGCCTGTGTGTTCTGAAGACCTTTAAGGGGTCTTTATGGATGTATATAGATATATATATACATATATTCTGTGTGAAAAATAAGTCCCGTCAAAGCCATAATTTTATTAATGTTGTGATTGACTTATCTTTGAAGATCTAATAGCGTTATAGGATTTTTGTTATATTTTTGGTCTATACATATACCCATATAGTGAAAGAATTTCAAGACTGAAATTTTCTTAGTATTATGACTATGAAAAATTGCACTAATTTAAAGCTTGGGCATTAGCGAGACACAGGAATCATACTAGTAGAATAGTAGTGGAAGGAGATTATATTTATCCGGCAGATGGATAATGTCCTTTAAAAAAATCGCATTTTTATAAAATCTGAGACCTCATTCAAATAATAATGCTGAAATAGAACCTGAATGTCTGATAATTTGTCTACAAAGCTCAGAAATATTGTCGAAGGTTTACGAACTTTGTGTGTCTTATCTGTTAGTTTTATGTGGCTTTCATTATCTTTTACAAGTGACTCTCTCGCTTGACGCATTTTGCTACTTCTACTTTTAGGCAGGAGCCAGCAACACATTGGTTCCATAGATAATAACGGTTAATTTATGGAATACTATTGTAAACCTTTATTTATATTTCACAATTCCTTATTTCATGTCGTTCGCAAGAGATTTCCACGACGGTGCCTTGAACCAACTAAAACTACATGCGGTTAACTTTACATGATTGTATTGAAGCGATGTTGCATGATCTTCAGAATTTTATTCGCATGGAAGGTGATCGCATTTTCACGTTAAGTTGAGCAGAATCCACGTTTTTGGCAACGAGATGAATACTGATTTTATTCTAATTTTTTGTCCATGTACTGGTTTCCCACATTCTCTAGCACAATGTGAGTGTCTATTACTGTGGTTCCTAATATTTCACGTAATTAATCAACTAAATATTTCACCATCATATCCTTTTTCAATTCAAGAATAATAAATATATTTTATATATATATATATATATATATATGTATATACACGTGTGTGAATAAAAAATACCCAACAAATAAATAGCTTTTTAAAAAATTGAATACTTGACTTCGAAGATCTAATTTCGTTTTTAGGGTTTTTGTAATATTTTTGTTGTATACATATACCCATATAGTTGAGCGATTAACGAGACTAATTGTTAGTATCATGAATGTTAATAATTGGACAATTGAAAAGCTTGGACAGAAGCGTAATGCAGGAATCATACTAGTAGAAAAGTAGTTGGAGGAGATTATATTTATCTGACTGATGAATAATGTACTTCTTAAAAAAATTGATCCTTTTTTATCCAACCTGAGAAATGACATCAATAATATTGCTGAAATAGAATGTATAACCTTCGTACTTAAATACACGATAAAAACACCATAAATATCCGATAACTTTATTCTTAAATGGTTTTCATATTTCAATTAACAATTTGATATTATACGAAGGATTTAGAAATTGAATTAAAATCGGATATTACTTAAACTCAACAAGTTAGTTATACAATGAATCAACATTTTACTGCCGCCAAACACGGTAAGAATTTGTCTCCTTGAGTGCACGTACTGGAGAACATTAAGGGTGTGTATGTACGCAACCCGCCTGGGAGCTACCCGAAACCCAAACGAATCCGTTACGGCTACACGAGCAATAGTTATAATCTTGCAATAAACTCTTTCCAGGAATACATTTTGCTGAAGCTGTAACAAAGACGGTCAGTAAATTAATTAAATATTAAAAACCCGTAACGGTTCCATAGTGCATAACCCTGGTTTTGGCATCTGCTTCCAGATTTGATTCCTGAGTTTTGGCACGTGCAGGGATTACAAGCGGGGTAGAACTGAGTGCCAGGTGTGCAGTGAGTTTCGTTCTCAAACACTTTATCTGTAACATAAAAGTGGCGATGTTGTTCAACACGCTGAATTTATGAACGAAGCGAAATGTTACTATTTCCATTTGGTTTCATAAACTGAACCTCTTACGAATTCTATTCACGTTATACTTTACGCGAAAAACCTCCAACTGAAACAACTGACAATGTTTTGAAGACCATGTGCATTGACTCGCTTTCTTCAATCCTAAAATCGTCTTTAATTTAAATAAGTCACGACAAGACAGTATATTGCGCTACATTAGACTTTGCCATGTAAATGGGGTCACTAAGATATGAAATTTGTTTTCAAATGATTTCAACTTACTGTATTTATTATTCGCATTTTTTTTCTCCTTTCCACCACAACATCAATTTTTAAAGGTTTAAGAGACTCAAATAAGAAAGTAAAAACTCGACGGTTCTTCTAATAATATGAAACGGCCGTAAAGTAATTTATCATGTTACAATACCTATCAATATCTTAACATTTTTTAATCCCATCACGTTACATCCGCACTCCAATCCGCAACAAAGTGGTAAGGGAAGGGAGGGTGGATCACTCAAGATTAGTTCCACGTGGTTCATTTTCAGATATTTTTGAAAAAAAAAAATATTTTTTATGCATCATTTTTTTTCCCTAAATGGGCTAAAATCGTCCGTTAGGTTTTAACTATTTATTTAAATAGCAACGTTAAGTTTCAAGCTTACATTTATGACGTGCTAATCGCTTGTACTACGTGGTCGCTCTAACGCGTTTTAAATTGCGTGTATATTCCAGTAATTGCCCCAAATTCTATTAGGACAGATCACTAATAGTTTTTTGTGTTCTCTAACATGACACGTTTTCTCCCTTCTTAAACTCTGCCTCTATTTTCAACATTTTCCAAAACGAGACTTAATATCATAGGTTTATTATCCTTGAAGGGTTAGAATATTAAAACATAGTAGTATTTGAAAATCGATACAACTTCAACTTACGGCTCAGAGCCTGTGGTTCGAATCCACTGTATTCCACTTCATATTCATCCCCGCAATGCTAAAATAGAAAAGAAATTTATATTATTTTAATATCCCTTGTACCAGTCAAATCTCTACCTCATAAATGCCAATAAATATATATATATATATATATATATATATATATATAAGTGTGTGAGTATGTGTGTGTGAGTATGTGTGTGTGAGTAATCCGATTTTGACCTGCAAAATCTGAAATTCGTATTACACTCCTAATTATTTCTATTTCAAGTGTAAGTATAATTATATTCGTTGAATGTCAAAGTACTGATAAAAAATGTGTTGTTAGTAGACGGTTTTATTTAAAATTCGATAGAAAGATAAAATATTAATGACATAACCTCTTGGACAGACCAGATCTGTACACATAGTGTACTCTGTTTCACTACAGATGCAATAGTTACAATCTATCATTAACTTCTCTGCAGGATAACAACCAAATTTTTGCGTGCCTCTAATGGGCGATAAATCTTGAGCTGTTGAGTTGACAAAACAATCTAAAAATTTATATTAAGTGATGCAAAATAGTGGCCTATGAAATTTTCTAAAAGTACAGTTATTATTTTATTTAGAATCTTACAATTAATATACGCCAATATATTGTGCAATTATTATAGCGTGTTCATTACTCTTACATTAAGACTGTCGCGTGTTCAATACTCTTAAATTAAGAATGTCGCGTGCTGTCTTACTCTCTGAAAAATATTAAGAAAAACCAATTGAGTATTGAAACTTAATGATATGTCACGAAAAAATCATTTTCTTGGTTAAACTGACTGTCTGACAAATTCTCTACAAAAGATAGGAATATTGTCGAACGTTTACTAACATTGTGTGTCTTATCTGTTAGTTTTTTGTGGCTTTCATTATCTTTATCAAGTGAGTCTCTCGCTTCACGCATTTTCCTTTTTCTACGTATAGGCAGGAGCCATAATCACATTAGTTCCCTGGAAATTGATGGCTAATTTATAGAATATTAATGTAAATGTTATTTATATATCGGAATATCTTTTTTCATGTCGTTCAAACGATATTTCCACATCCATGTTTCGAACAAACTAAAACTGGATACGATTCAATTTTCCATGATTGTCTTGAAGCGATCTTGCATGATCTTAAGGAGAATTTTACTCGCATGAAAAATGATCGCATTTGCACGTTAATTTGATCAGAATCTACGTCTTCTGGAGCGTGATGAATACTGATTTTTTTCCAAAGTTTTGTCCTTGTACTGGATTCCCAAATTCTCTGGCACAGTGTGAGTGTCTATTGCTATGGTTCCTAATATTTCAAGTAATTATTAAACTAAATAAATCTATTTCCTTACCTTTATCAATTCAATAATAAAAACAAGTTAAATACAAATGTATATGTATTATATATATATATATATATATATATATATATATATATATATATGAATGTATATACTCTGTGTGAATTATAAAGTACCGTCAAAGCCATAATTTTATTAATGTTGTGATTCACTTAACTTTCAAGATCTAATATCATTATAGGGTATTTGTAATATTTTTGTTCTATACATAAACCCATATAGTGAATGAATTACAAGACTGAAATTTTTTTAGTATTATGAATATGAAAAATTGCACTAATGCAATGCTTGGGCATTAGCGCGATGCAGAAATCATACTAGTAGAATTGAAGTGGTAGGAGATTATATTTAACAGGAAAATAGATAATGTACTTCTTAAAAAAATCGCATTTTTATCCAATTTGAGACATCACATCAATAATAATGCCGCAATAGATTTATAACCCGATAGTAGAATACACAATGAATATGCCAAAAAGTACAAATCATTTTATTCTTCAAAGGTAACAATTTGATATTTGCAAGTTATACGTCGTCATCAACACTAATCTTCTTGAGAGTAAGACCAACCTGAAATTGAAATAATTTAATATATTAGTTAAATTCAACAACAGACAGTGCATCAACATTTTACTTCAGCCAAACTTGATAAGAATTTGTCTGCTTTACCTGTACGTACGTAACTTTAAGGGTGTGGATGTACGCAACCCGCCAGGGTGCACAACGAACCCCCAACGATTCCGTTACGGGGACACCAGCAAGTGTTACAATCTAGTTTATAACTCTTTCCAGGAACGCATTTTGCTGAGTCTGTAACAAAGTCGGTCAGTAAAGTAATTAAATACTAAAAACCCGTAACGTTTCCTGAGTGCATAAGCATTTCCTACCATCATAGAGAGGCGGTAACGGAGGGCAACCTTTGCTGTAGCATCTGCTTCCAGACTTGATTCCTGATTTTTGGCACGTGCAGGGATTACAAGCGAGGTAGAACTCAGTGAAAGGTGTGCAGTGAGTTTCGTTCTCAAACACTTTATCTGAAACATAAAAGTGGTGACGTTCTTTAATATCCTGAATTTATGATAATAAGGAAATATTACTATATACATTTGGTTTTAGAAACTGAACCTCTTACGAAAAATATTTAGGTTATTCTTTACGCGAAAAATCCCTAATTGTAACAACTGACAATGGTTTGAAGACCATGTGCATTGCCTCGCTTTATTCAATCCTTAAATCGTTTTTAATTTAAATAATTCACGACAAGACCGTATATTGCGCTACATTAGACTTTGCTAAGTAAATAGGGTCATGAAGGTATGAAATTTGTTTTCAAATTATTACAATTTATTGCATTTCTTATTCGCATTTTTTTTCTCCTTTCCACCACAACGTCAATTTTTAAAGGTTTAAGAGTTTCGAATAAGAATCTAAAATATCGACGCTGCCTCTAATAATATCAAACGACCGTAAAGTAATTTATCATGCTACAATACCTATCAATATCTTAACATTTTTGAATTAAATCAAGTTCCATCCGCACTCCAATCCGCGACAAGATGGTAAGGGAAAGAAGAAAGTGTGGATCACTCAAGATTAGTTCCACGTCTACTAGTTTCGGATATTTGTGAAAAAAAATACTTTAATTTGCTGAATCAATATTTGTTTTACCAAAATAGAATAAAATACTCCGTCAGGATTTAACTATTTACTCAAATAGCAACAATAAGACTAATTTAAGGCGTTGATCTCGCTTCCAGCCAGAATCATTACGTGGTCGCTCAAACGCGTTTTTAATTGCATGTATATTACAGTAATTGCCCAAAAATCTGTTATGACAAATGACTAACACTTTTTTCTGTTCTCTAACGTGGCACTTTTTCTCCCTTCTTAACCAATATCACTATTTTCAACATTATCCAAAACGATTCTTAGTATCACAGGTTTATTATCCTTGAAGGATAAGAATATTAAAACATCGTAGTATTTGCAAATCGATACAACTTCAACTTACGGCTCAGAGCCTGTGGTTCAAATTCACTGTATTCCACTTCATATTCATCTTGCAATTCTGAAAGACAAATGAAATTTATATTATTTTAATATCGCTTGTACCAGTCAAATCTCTACCTAATAAATACCAATATATATATATACAAGTGTGTGACTTTGTGTGTGAATAATCCGATTTTGTGCTGCAAAATATGAAATTCGTATTACACTACTAATTATTTTTATTTCAAGCCTCAATATAATTATATTCGTTGAATGTCAAAGTACTGATGAAATTTGTATTTTTTAGTAGACAATTATATTAAAAATTCCATAGAAGGTAAATTATGAATGACATCACCTTCTAGACAGCCCTTTTTTGTACAGAAAGCTTCTCCTGATTCACTGCAGAAGCAATAGTTACAATCTATCTTGAACTTCTCTCCAGGAGTACAACCAGAATTGAGTGGACTTCTATAGACTGATAGATCTTGCGCTGTTGACAAAATAATGTAAAAAAATTTATTATGTAATGCAAAATAGTGAATAAACCAGTTTTATAAAAATATATTTATTATTTTATTTCGAATATTATAATAAATATACTCCGAAAGATTTATTGTGTAATTATTAGAGTGTCTTCAATACTCTTAAATCAAGTAGGTCGCGTCCTGTCTTACTCTCTGCAAATTATTAAGAAAAACCAACAGTGTGTTGAACGTTAATGATATGTGACGAAGAAACATTTTCTTGGTTAAACGATCCTCACCTGCGCAGCACAGCAGCACAGAGAACAGGATGACTGATCCAACCGCAGACTTCATGTTTCCAGCTCAGAAAACTCTTCGTTACTGTTTGCTCACGCACTCGACATTCAAACGCAAACATATTTATACGCCTAAGAATTATATTCGGGAATAAAAATTTACTTTATGATAGAAATAAAATATTGTATAAGTTATGACTGTATACATGTCACTTTTATACTCCGAGCTAATTGGTCGTTACGACCATCACCCATTTTTCGTTCATTGTGCTGCACGTTCTGCGTTGCTCATTCCATTGAATTCTTTAAAAGCTATGAATATTTCTGTATCGCTTTTAACTGTGCATTAAGAGACAAGATATTACTACATTAATTTAATTTATATTTAATTTTTCATATATAACAAGGTACGTCAATTAATACATATTATATTATATTTTTATATCATTATTATTATAAAAATAGAATTTTCTAAGCGCTATTCAATTACGTGTTATATCAACACTACTCTGATGTTTCTTGTTTAGTCTACCGTTGGCATTCAAGGTGATAATTCGTAGGGCTTTTGGTTTCATCCTGTTATTTTGTTTGACGTGTGATCCTGGATTCTAGTTTGTCAAATCTTATATTAATTCGTTCAAATTCCAACATCAAATTTTCCATAAGCCGCGTTATAGATGGTCCAGATGTTGCCTGGAGAGTTTCTGCCTCCATTGTTTTTGGTTTCGTAGCTTGAGCATAACTTACTTTGGTTCTTGTCGTAATATAAGCATTTAGTCAGGGTTGAGGGTGGGTGTTGTTTTTAGCCTCTTTGGTATTTTCTCTTCTTTACCTTTTTTTGATACTGTCCCTACCTATAATTATTTGGGTCATCTAGAGATCAGTTTAGCAGGAGTGTTTCTGTTTTAGTGCAGTTAGGAGGCTTCTGCGCATTCCACCCATGTTGTGGTTCTTTAACTGAAGGCTCTCGTGAACCGAAATCCTTGACATCTTTTACATTCATGTGTAGGTTTACTATTCCTTATTACGTCTTATATTATTTTCATGTTATTTATTCACTGGAAACCATGTATATTATTGATATCTTCACTTATACCGAATACTAACAAGTACAGTGGTACACGGAAATAATTTACTTCATTATTCGAACAGTTCTTTAAAGATTTTGTAATACTCTAATAATTAGAAACTGTTTTTGATTTAGTTATACTTAAATCTAGTGTGTACAAGAATTGGGGTGCAGGTTTCTGTTTAATACCTTAATTGGCCTAAGGGATTTATTTTCGTAGGAATTCCATTCGGAGTCTGTCTATTCATTAATGCTGCCATATTTCGGTACTCAAAGTCAGTCTGAATGTTGATGTTAATTTGCTTGTTACTCATCAGGGTACGTTTATTGTCCATATGTATGGTTTTTTTCTGACTGTCTGATAATTTGTCTACAAAGTTTAGGAATATTCGTGGATGTTTACTAATTTTGTGTGTCTTATCTGTTAGTTTTATGTTGCTTTCATTATCTTTATCAAGTGAGTCTCTCGCTTGACGCATTTTGCTATTTATACTTTTAGGCACATTAGTTCCCTGGAAATTGATGGTTATTTTATGGAACATTAATGTAAATGTTTATTTATATGTCGGAATATCTTTTTTCATGTCGTTCACACGATATTTCCACGACCATGTTTCGAACAAACTAAAACTGCATTAGATTCAATTTTCCATGATTGTATTAATGCGATGTTGCATGATCTTCAGGAGAACTTTAGTCGCATGGAAGATGAGAACGTTTACACGTTAAGTTGCACAAAATGTTCACGCAAGACGAAGCAACTCGCCCAGATTTGAGAGGTGGATATTTCGGATAAGCAGACCGTGGACTTACGGTGAGAGTTGTCCGCTATTATTAGTGGAATACAAGGATAGCTGCCTCCTTAACTGGTCAAGACACGGCTAGGAGGACGCTGCGACCCCACAGCAAACCCCTCTCCTCTTACCGGAAGGCGTCGGACAAGTACCAAATGCACGTCGTACCTGATGCAGTTTTTTCCTGCATCTCTTTTTGACGAAATGACGAAAATACTGTCTCGTAATTGTGTACTAATCTTTATTGGAGGAGGTTGACTAACTATGTATGTTTTATCCTTTAGTTTTATGTCGCTTTCATTTTTTTTATTAAGTGACTCTCTCACGTGACTCAAATTCCCATTTCTAATTTTAGGCAGGAACCGGAATTACATTACTTTTAGCTCACATTAGCTTCCTAGTAAATACTGGTTAATTAATGGAATACTTATGTAAATCTTTATTTATATTTCACAATTTCTTATTTCATGTCGTTCGCAAGAGATTTCCACGAAGATGCCTCAAACCAACTAAAACTACATGCGGTTACCTTTCCTTCATTGTATTGAAGTGATGTTGCATTATCTTAAGCAGAATTTTACTCGCATGAAAGATGATCGCATTTGCACGTTAATTTGATCAGAATCTACGTAATTTGGAGTGTAATGAATACCGATTTTATTCCAAATTTCTGTCCAAGTACAGGTTTCCCAAATACTCTGGCACATTGTGAGTGTCTATTGCTGTGGTTCCTAATATTTCAAGTAATTATTAAACTAAATAAATCTATTTCCTTACCTTTACCAATTCAATAATAAAAACAAGTTAAATACATATGTATATGTATTATATATATATATATATATATATATATATATATATATATATATGAAAGTATATACTCTGAAAGAATAAAAAGGTACCGTCAATGCCATAATTTTATTAATGTTGTGATTGACTTGACTTTGAAGATCTAATATCGTTTATAGGATTTTTGTAGTATTTTTGTTCTATACATAAACCCATATAGTGATTGAAATACAAGACTGTAATTTTCTTAGTATTATAAATATGAAAAATTGCACAATTGAAAACCTTGGACAGAAGCGTGATGCACCAGAAAAGTATTTGGAGGAGATTATATTTCTCAGACTGATGGATAATGTTCTTCTTAAAAAAATTGATCCTTTTTTATCCAATCTGAGGCATGACATCAATAATATTGCTGAAATAGAATGTATAACCTTCGTACTTAAATACACGATAAAAACACCATAAATATCCGATCACTTTATTCTTAAATGGTTTTCATATTTAAATTAACAATTTGATATTGCACTAAGGATTTAGAAATTGAATTAAAATCGGATATTACTTATATTCAACAAGTTAGTTATACAATGAATCAACATTTTACTGCCGCCAAACACGGTAAGAATTCGTCTCCTTGAGTGCACGTACTCCAGAGCTTTAAGGGTGTGCATGTACGCATTCTGCCTGGGTGCATCCCGAACCCCGAACGAATCCGTTGCCACACATGCAATAGTTACAATCTTGCTTAAAACTTGTTCCAGGAACACATTTTGCTGAAGCTGTAACAAAGACGGTCAGTAAATTAATTAAATATTAAAAACCCGTAACGTTTCCTGGGTGCATAAGCATTTCTTACCATCATAGAAGGGCGGGAACGGAGGGCAACCTTCGTTGTAGCATCCGCTTCCAGACTTAATTCCTGATTCTTGACACCTGCAGGGATTACAAGCGAGGTAGAACTCAGTTCTAGGTGTGCAGTGAGTTTCGTTCTCAAACACTTCATCTGAAAGGCAAAGAAGGCTGTGTAATTTAAATCGCTGAGCTTTTTACCGAGTGGAGTTCCTCTTATCACTACGCTACTTGGGCTCCCGCGTGGTAATAATTAAATTGAGCGACATCCATAACCCCTTATTCGAGTTAATTCTATTTGCAACAGCGATATTTTCTTTTAACGCTCTTCACGATATCTAAGGACGCAGCCGTCCGATGTCGGAACAGATTGAAATTATACACAGAAACCATCGGTAGTAATTTTACGGGTCTCAGTATCTCCAAATCGCATTTCTTCGTCGCATATATCGGCTGTTTGAGTCTTTTGAAAGTATCCCAACTTTGGATGTGGTCGTCATGTTTTACCCATGAAAATTTTGTTTATTGCTCGCAAGGTTGTTTTATTAGTGTTGTTTTTTATAATTTTTTTCTAAAGGTTCGTTTTAAGATTTACGCTTGTATACGTATTATATACTGTATTTATAAAATTCAAATTTTTTACATAAATAACATGTAGAATTTTTAATTGTGTTAGTCGACTTTAATATAATTTTTAAAATGTTTCATTTCCTTTATTTATCTATCTGAAAGGCATTAATTGTGGGATTATGACGGTTTATTGCTGATTATGAAGTTTGATAGGTTGGATGCATTGTGTGGGTGGGGTCTGCGGATGATGTGCCTCAGTTTTTCTGGGGTGAGGATGATATCGATTCGACGTTTAATTTTTAAGTGATGGGAGTGAAGTGGTTGGGTAGTGTCTCTACGACGGTTGAACCTAACAAAGGACTCGTATACAAAATTTGGTCACATTTGCTGCATGAAATATATTTCTATGCGAAACAAGCACATACTTGTGCAAATGAACTTTGTCGTTTCACGTAAATGGCTGTGGTAAATTGACTAAGAATCTGATCAATTTCTACAAGTTGCGATATAATTACGGTTAAATTAACCGTGACTACATCAATTACTCTACATCAAATGATTAATCCTCTAATAATAGTACTAAATTAAAATTCTGTGGAAAAAAAATAATACTTAAAATAGATAAATGTAAATATCTTTATATATATATATATATATGCCTGAAGTCTATTAATAACACCATTTAACTACAACTTACGTCTCAGGGCAAGTTGACTGAATCCATTATAAAAATCTGTTGGCCTTTCCGATTCTGAAAATAAATTAAATAAATTTAAATATCACTTGTACCAGTCTAAAATGGAAAAGATAAATTCTAATATATTGTAATAAACAAATTAAAAAGGCGTCTAAATAAAAGAAGAAGATTATTAAGGGAAACAATTAATCAAATTTATTATCGAAGTTAAATCCACAATAAAATTACACAATAATATTTGAAATCTCACGGTCTTTATCTGGGTTTGATAAGTGGGTGAACTTTATACAATCATCATAATTACATTTAGCCTTTTATTTTAGTTAATTCGTCTGAACCTCGACGAATTTTGTTGCGTACGAAAATAAGATTAAAGATTGAATTTAATTTAACTAAACAATTAAAGAAGTAAATAATTAAAGAAACGAAATAATTAAAGAACGATCTGACGTATCTTTTAAATAGTGGTTTACAATAAATTTTAGAGTTTTCTACTTACGGCCGCCCAGGTCTCAATTTTGGGTTTTCTGTGCACACGGTTTGGGGATATCACTGATTCTACTCATCAAAATTTGAACACTCGGTAGCTGCTCTGGATCTCTGCTATTCTGGAACCTGGATTATCTCATCAGCTAGTTTCGGGACGTCGGTATCCTGGAAGTCTCTCGATGTTAAAATTAGTTCAGTGTGTGAAGCAAACTTCTGCTTCCAAACTGCGATTTTATAAGTCTCTCGGTCAAACTGTTTATTTGCGTTTTATTTAAACTATTATATCTCGCCGTTCATTAACAAAACTTTTTATACTGAAAATTTTCTGAATGGATGTCTGCCTGCATCTGTGTCTGCCGTCCAGCTAACTAACTTCGTCTCTCACCGTTGACTGCCTGTTCGTCGCGTAGATTTTGAGCGTGTACCATCTCAACAATGCACTCTTTGTGTCGCCGCCCCGCTTTGTTGCGGTGTATGCTTTATATACTCTAATAATGAGTCCTTTACTTTGCAATTATAATAATGGACTAATTACTAATTACTACATTACGCCCAAAATTCCGTTTGAGAAAGGAAATGTCTGGACTTTACTCTTCGAAAACTTAATTTTATTCTTTTCTCTCTTCTACAATTTTGCCCTAATTTGTCAGATCGCTCGGAAACTTATACCTAAATACCATTCATTTAAAAGATTTACACATTCCCATCAAATATTTGTGCAACTTATTATTTGTTTGATTATCCAAATGGTCTAGATCCTACAATTTATTACGGTTTGAAATTAATTGTGCATTCCTTAAAACTAATGCCATAAAATAAAATAAAAAATTTTAAAAGAAATTAATTTTTTTTTAATAATATTGAATTAAGTTAATTTAAATTCATTTAATTTATAATTATTATTCCTCTTAGCTTTGACCTACTTTCTCCAGATGTCAGCTGTTCTTTTGTTTATATCTCACATGACAGCAGCAAAATGCCACGCCCCCTTTTCTTTACACAACAAATATTACTTGAAACATCACATCTTCTACATCTACAAAATTAAAAATCAACCACGTGACAACTTAACATGCCACACCCCTTTTCCTCTTCATATTAACCTATGTTCAATCATCATCATAACATCTACTTCAATACTCAAATTAAATTCACTCATGTGACAGCTTAACGTGCTACGCCCCTTTTTCTCTTTTTCGAACATTTAGTTTCCATCTCTTAAATTTATCTTAAACTATTTCATCTTATTTCTACACCTTCTCCTCTATTTACACATTAAACCTCTCAAAGTCATCTTTAAATCATTTCAATTGTGAGTGAGCAATCATTCAAAACTTAAATTCTGTCATGTGACAGCTTAAACATGTCACGCCCCCTTTTCTCTAACATTACTATCTTTAGTAAACAAAAACGTTGTAGCAACCGCCACGAAATTATCAAGAAAACAAAAAAAATAAAGAAACGTTCTCGGTCACGAATGCCGCTCGCCTATCTGCAAAACACTTCCTAGTGGTCCCCTATCACAACATGAATTAAGCGAGAATTTTGACCCCCCCCCCCCCAGTATTTCAATAAAAATCATAAGAAACCCATATCCTAATGGTCTTTCTTTCCAACTTCCTAACATCTGCTTTTTCCTTCACCAACTTTGGTTAGAACAGCATCAATATTCAAATTTGAAGAAAACAAGGAATAGCTTTAGTTTAAACAGAATAAGCACCTAAAGGTGATGAAGACCAAATTGTTGAAAGGAAACTACAATTTGTAGCAAGAAGGTTCCCTAGGTGTGCTAGACCTATGATAGTTAAACATGACTATCCCCTCAGGTATAAGATGGAAGAAAAACAGAAACTTGAAAATCTAGGAAAAATAGTTCTGTTAGCTGAAGTAACCACGTTAGCCACACGTGTAATTAACAAAGAACGTTAATCCTTCTAATTATATAAATCCCTTCTAAACTTTACATCTATCCAGTATCTCTGAACTCAAATATGTCTTGACTTGCATTCTGCCAGAATTCTCCAGCTGTTCCATATTTGCATCTTATCAGATGTTCATTATTTACATCTTTCTCCCCTACTTCATTCACCAATGTTAAAATCTTATTTCCAAATTCTATGTTTAAATAACATTCAATATGTCCCACAACTTGTTTCAAATTCTTAAATCCCATCTGTTTTATCATCATCAATTGTATTTCGATATTTCTCAATGTTTTCATTGCAATGCTCCCATCAGCTGTTCCCACTTCATCTTTGTAAACAAACATTTCTATCATATTTTGATTCACAACACCTCCCTGTAATTCTTCTATTCTTTCATAACTTTCTATCTCATTTTCTTTTGCCACTATCTCACCTATTTCCCCCACTACTTCATCTTTTTGTTCATCGACACCTTCAATATTTAACCCTTTAATTTCTCCTTTAACATCATCAGCCATAAGCTCCAACAAAATTAATTTCTTTTCAACATTTTCATTAGCTACCACTTCCATTTCATCTACATTTACATCATATTTCTCCTCCCATAACCCCACCTTATTTTCTACTTCCTTTCCTCTAACTATCACTTCCATTTCATTAACATTTTCATCATATTTAACCTCCAATAACCCCACTTTATTTTCTTCCACCTTTTCACTAACTATAACTTCTATTTCATTAACATTTTCATCATATTTCTCCTCCCATAACGCCACTTTATTTGCTACTTCACATGTTTCAATTTCAATGTTTACATCTTTGTTTACTTTTTCTACACCATCAGATTTTATCTCTGCACTGCCCACTTTAATATTCTCAATACTTTTATCATTTCCTTCATTATTTTCATCTCTCCATTTTCTTAATTCTGCTGCTAACATCTCACAATTCCTCCTACATTCCACTTTAGATTCCCTTATTTCAGCCTTTAATTCTACTATGTTTGCATCGCACCTATTTCTCAAATCTGCTACATCTTTCTTTATTTCTGCTAAATTTTTACCCTTTTTCATACCCATTTCTGCTAAATTTTTATTTAGTTGCTCCGCTAAATTTTTATGATTTTCCTTCAATAATTCTAATATCATCATATATCCACTATCTCCTCCCACCTGTCTCTGGGAATTATTAACTCTAGAACCCATTTTCTCTAAATTAAATCTAACTTAAAAAAAAACAACTAACTTAAGCATAAATCGGCCGTTTGAGCCTTTTTGAAAGCATCCCAACGTTGGTAAGGGTCGCTGTGTTTTAACACTGAAAATATGGTTTATAGCTCGCAAGGATTGTTTTATTTGTTTTGTTATTTATAATTGTTTACTTAAAGTTCCTTTTAAGATTTACGCTTGTTTACATATCAATTACTGTATTTTTAAAATTCAAATTATTTACATAATTAACATGAGTAATTGTTAATTGGTAAGTCCACTTTAATCTAATTTTTAAAATGTTCATTTCTTTAATTTATCAATCTGAAAGTCATTCGTTGTGGGAGTATGATGGTTGATTGCTGATTGTGAAGTTTGATAGGTTGGATGCATTGTGTGGATGGTGTCTGCGGATGATGTGCCTCAGTTTTACTGGGGTGAGGATGATATCGATTGGATGTTTAATTATTAACTGAAGTGGTTGGGTAGTGTCGCTTAATCGTGGTTGCAGGACGGTTGCAAGTGACAAGGGACTCGTATACGAAATTTGGTCGCATTTGCTACATGGAATATATTTCTATGCCAAACAAGCACACACTCGTGCAAATGAACGTTGGCGTTTCACGTATATGGCTGTGGTAAATTGACTAAGAATATGATCAATTTCTGCAATCTGCGATATAATTACGGCTCAATTAACCGTGACTACGTCAATTAAAACTACATCAAATAATTAATCCTCTAATAACAGTAGAATAAAATAAAAAGACTGTGGAAAAAAAATGATACTTAAAATCAATAAATGTAAATGTCTTATATATATATATATATATATATATATATATATATATATATATATGCCTAAAGTTTATGAATAACACCATTTAACTACAACTTACGTCTCAGGGCAAGTTGTCTAAATCCATTATAAAAATCTGTTGGCCTTTCCGATTCTGAAAATAAATTAAATAAATTTAAATATCACTTGTACCAGTCTAAAATGGAAAAGATAAATTCTTATATATATATATATTTATATATATATAAAACTAGGTATTTGAGTAATTTTACTTCGAACTCTACAATCTAGAATTCATATTACTCACGTAATCATTTCAATATAACTTTATTGGTTTAATGTCATTTTATTGAGATAATTTTTTGGTTTAGCAGATGATTTTGTTTCAAATTTGATATTAATATTGAATATCTATGACATCACCTCTTGGACAGGCCTTAGCTGCACAGCAAGGGATCCCTGCCTCACTACAGGAGCAACAGTTACAATCATCCATGAAATTATCTCTAGGAGTACAGACATATAGACTGATAGTTCCTCCACTGTTGTTGGGTTGTAACGTTAAATAGATATTTACATTATATGAAGCAAAATAACGACAATTTACTTTCATTAGAAATTTCGAGAAACTATATATTTTTTTTATTCAAAATGTTACAATTTATATTAGCCAAAATTTTTAATTTGCAATTGTCAGTTCATTTTCATTACTCACAAATTAAGAAGGTCGTTTCCTGTCTTAATTCCCGAAAAATTACTAATAAAAGACAAACCTTAATGATATGTGACGAAGAAATCAATTTCGTGGTTAAACCTTCCTCACCTGCGCAGCACAGCAGCACAGAGAACAGGATGACTGATCCAACCGCAGACTTCATGTTTCCAGCTCAGAAAACTCTTCGTTACTGTTTGTTCAGGCACTCGACATTCAAACCCAAACATATTTATAGGCCTAAGAATTATGTTCGGGCATTAAAATTTACTTTACGGTAGCAAAAAAATATTTTATAAGTTATGACCGTAAACATGTCACTTTTATACTCCGTGCTAATTGGTCGTTACGACCATCACACATTTTTCGTTCATTGTGCTGCACGTTCTGCGTTGCTCTTTCCATTGAATTCTTTAAAAGTAATGAATATTCCAGTATCGTTTTTAACTGTGCATTAAGAGAGAAGTCATTATGCCTTTAATTTAATTTATATTCAGTTTTTTCATTTATCACATGAGGAACGTCCATTAATACATACAATATTATATTTTTTATATTATTATTATATTTATAGTTATGATGAAAAAGAATTTTATATGTGCTACTCATTTATTTGTTAGATTAACACAACTGACGTTTCTTGTTTAGTCTGCCGTTGGCATTCAAGGTGATAATTCGTAGGTATTTTTGTTCCATCCTGTTATTTTGTTTGAGGTGTTAACCTGGATTATAGTTTGTCAAATCTAATATTCCATGTCTACATCATTTTTTAATACTGGGCCTACTTATAGTTATTTGATTCATCTAGAGAACAGTTTCCACACTTAGCAAGAGTGTTTCTGGTTTTCAGCGCAGTTTTCGGGCTTAAGCGCATTGCGCGCAAGTTGTGGTTCTTTTACTGAAGTCTCGTGTGTTACAAAATCTTTGGCATCGTTTACATTGAGGTTGTAGGTTCAGTATTCCTTAATGACTCATTTAATTTTTATGTTATTTAGGTATTGAAAACAATGTATGTTATTGAATACTAACATATACATTGATATTTTGAAATAATTTACTTTGTTTTTCGTTACAGTTCTTTTAACAGTTATAAAATCGCGTCTGTACAAGCAGAGGAATGCAGTTTTCAGACCAATACTTTAATTGTCTTAGGGAATCACTTTCATATTAATGCCTCTAGGAGTCGGTGCTAATTAATAATGCTGTCATTTATCGGTACTCAACGTCAGTATGAACATTGATGTTAATTTGCTCGTTACTCATCAATGTACTTTCGTAGTCCACTTTACTTAAGTCCAGTTTTTTCTACTGTCTCCTAATTGTGTACTAAACTTTATTGGCGGAGGTTTACTAACTTTGTGTGTTTTACCTGTTAGATTTATGTGTCTTTCATTTTTTATCAAGTGACACTCTCACATGACGGAATTTTCTATTTCTTATTTTAGGCTGGAGCCAGAATAACATTCGTTTTAGCTCACATTATTTTCCTAGTAAATACTGGTTATATTACGGAATACTAATGTAAATCTTTATTTACACTTCACAATTTCTTATTTCACGTCGTTCGCAAGAGATTTCCACGACGATCCCTCGAACCATCAAAAACTACACGCGGTTAAATTTTCGTGATTGTATTGAAGAGATGTTGCATAATCTTCAGGAGAATTTTACTCACATGAAAGAACAGCGCATTGGCACGTTAAGTTGAGCAGAATCGACGGTTTTGACAACGTCCCACAAGCCGAGTCACCTCGGCCTGTTCTGCATATGCAGAAGTTGAAATTTCATGGTATTAATATGTGTAAACGGAATTAAAAGATACAGTCAGATATCGTTCTTTTCTTTTGTGTTAATTAAATAAACTCTTTTAAATTTAAAATCAACCTACCTTATAGAATAAGTTTGTCAATAATCATTCATTTCGTCTATGTATAGACGATTAAATATTTCTTTTTAATTTAAAGATAAATGTTGGGTTCTTTGATTAAGATAAATTTTCTGTCCTTTATCAAACCCAGTAAAGACCCATGAGAGATTGAGATATATGTTTTTAAACATGTATCATTGTTTCAAGTTTTGTTAAATAAATTTTGTTTGTATTAAAGTCTATAATTTTTCATTTAAAAGCTCATCATATTTAATTATTACATTTTGGCTACCACAACGTGGGGCAAATTAATAAAGTAACCGATTATTTATTACATTTTGGCGCCCAACGTGGGGCAAATTAACAAGTACCCGTTTGTTTATTACATTTTGGCGCCCAACGTGGGGCACGATTTTTGATAATAGTGCAGAATTGTAATTAAGGAACGAAATATGACTAACCACGGTATTGGTGCAAGAAAGTATTTTATTTTGGATAGGATGTGCATGCAAATTCTTTTGGAAATGAATTGTACGCGTGTGAAAGTTAGAGGGTTATTGAAAAGAAAGAAAAAGATTAAATGTGCATTTAAAAGTTAAAGAAGATATCTTAGTTTAGTTTTTTTTAAGTGTAAGTTAGGTTAAATTTAATGTTGAGAAAATGGGTTCTAGAGTTAATAATTCCCAGAGACAGGTGGGAGGAGATAGTGAAAGTATGATGATATTAGAATACTTAAAGAAGGAGTTAGCAGAGTTTAGAGCAGATATCAATAAACATTTAGCAGAAATGGGTATGAAAAATGATACAAAATTGGAAAAACTGAATACAAACTTAGCAGATTTGCGTAAGAGTATGGATAAAAATTGGTCTATTTTTTTATTAAAAACTTAGCAGATTTGTGTAAGAACATGGATAAAAATTGGGCATATTTAGGAGCAAATATGGATAAGAATATGGCGGAATTAAAGACAGATGTAAGAGAATGGAGAAAGGAAAATAATGAGAGCTTTGATAAAACTATTGAGAGTATTAGAGAGGACAGGAAGGGGATAAAATCTGATTGTGTAGAAAAGGTAAACAAGGAGGATATAAACACTGAAATTGAAACATGTGAAGTAACAAATAAAGTGGGGTTATTGGAGGTTAAGGGCTATGAAAACGTTAATGCAGTATAAGTGACAGTTATTGAAAATGTTGAGAAGAATTTAATTTTTACGGGGCATAAGGCTGATGATGAAAAAGGAGAGATTAAAGGGTTAGGTATTGAAGGTGTGGATGAGCAGGGGGATGAAATAGTGGGAGAAAGTGGTGAGATAGGGGCAGATGTAAATGAAGATTATAAAAGAATAGAAGAATTACGGGGAGGTGTTGTGAATCAAAGTATTACAGAAATGTTTGTTTACAAAGATGAAGGGGGAACAGCTGATGGGAGCATGGCAATGAAAACTTTAAGAAATATGGAAATAAAACTGATGATGATAAAGCAGGCGGGATTTAAAAATTTAAAACAAGTGATTCGAAGTATTGAATGTTATTTAAACATAGAATTTGGAAACAAGATTTTAACATTGGTGAAAGGAGGGGAGAATGATGTAAATAATGAACATCTGATTAGATGAAAATATGGAACAGATTGAGAATATTGCCAGAATGCAGGGCAAAGCGTTTTTGGGTTCAAAGATACTGAATAGATGTAAAAATTTAAATAATTAGGAGGTATAACGCTCTTTGTTAATCACACGCGTGGCATTCGTGATTACTCCCGCTATAGAAGTATTTTCTTATGTTTCAATACTCTGTTTTCTTCCATCTTATACCTGAAGGGACAGTCGTGTTTAACTATCATAGGTCGAGTAAACCTAGGGAACCTTCTTGCTACATATTATAATTTTCTTTTCTATAATTTGGTCTTCGTCATCATTAGGTGCGTATTCTGTTTAAACTGAAGCTATTCCTGGTTTTCTTCAAAAATGAATATTGATGCTATTCTAACCAAAGTTTGGTAAGGAAGAAGTAGATGTTAGAAAGTTATTATGGCATGGTATTCTTGTGATATTCATTGAAATACTGCGGGGTCAAAATTCTCGCTTAATTCATTTTGTGATAGGGGATCACTGATAAGTGTTTTGCGGATAGGCGAGCGGCATTCGTGACCGAGAACGTTTCTTTATTTTTTTTGTCTCTTGTTAATTTCGTGGCAGTTGCTACAATGTTTTGTTTACTAAATAAAGATTATGATGTAAGAGAAAAGGGGCGTGGCATGTTTAAGCTGTCACATGAGTAAATTTAATTTTGTATGATTGGCCACTCACATTGGAACAATGTGAAAGTGACTTTGAGATGTTTAGTGTGTAAATGGAGGAGAAGGGTTAGGAATAAGATAAAATAGGGTAAGATAATTTTGAGAAATGTAAATTTAAATGAGTGAACATTGGTTACTGTGCAGGAAGGGGGGCGTGGCATGTTTAAGCTATTTCTTCTTGTTCTTCCCGAATGAATATTGATGAATTCTAACCAGAGAGGGTATGATGAAAACATTCGAAGGTTTAAAAAAGGGAAACCATTGTAACATGGATTGCTTGTTTTTTTGTTTGATTGAAATACGGGGGTTCTAGATTCTCGTGTTATTCATTTTGTGATAGGGGATCACTGATAAGTGTTTTTGCGGATAGGCGAGCGGCATTCGTGACCGAAAACGTTTCTATATTTTTTCTTGCTGTTTTCGTGGCAGTTGCTACAATGTTTGTTTATAAAAGCTTGATGAGGGAGTAGAGAGATAGGAGGATAGGTGGAAGGAAAATGTATGTGGTAGTTATTGAAAAAGGTGGAAAAGAGTTCAAGTTTGGAGAGGCAGAAAGCTGATTTTGAATAAGGAAAGATTAAAGGGATAAGTAGTGAAGAGGGGGATAAAAGGAAGGAAGAAATATTGGGAGGGTAGTGGAAAGTGGTAATGAAGTAGAAAGTGATGAGAAAATAGAAGAATTGAAGGGACGAATTTTATATCAAAATAAGATAGAAGGATTTGTTTACAAAGATGAAGTTGTAAACAGCTGACGGGAGTACAAACATTAAGAAATGCCAGAATAAAATTTAGGAAGGGGTTTAAGAATTTTAAGTAAGTTAGTAAGAGTTTGAATATTAGCAAAATATTGAAGTTAGGAACGTTTAACGTCGATAAAACAAAGAACAGCTGGTTGGAAGTAAACATGAACAGATGGAGAATTTCAGGAAGAATATAGGTCAAGGCTTATTTGAGCTTAGAGACACAGGATAGATTCAAGGTTTAAATGATTCTTGCTTAGAAAATAGGTTTAAATTTTATAAAGTTAGTTAGTATTTTTTAAAAAAATAATAATTAATAATATTTGATTTTAAAAAAAAAAGTCTATGAATGAAAATAGTTATTCTTAATTATACAATTATAGATAAAATAAATTTGATAAAATCTAAGAACTTTAAATGATATGAAGGGTTGTAGATATTAAGTTCAGGGGTTGTATGTGATTTTGTGGCATCCGCAAACATAGAAATAATTTGTAATATGGGGCATATAAATGTTTAAAATTAGGATTAAGACCAAATATGCACATTTAATTAAAATCGTAAAACTTATTTAAAATCTTAATACAATTTATGTAATGAGAAAATTAATACATTGCACCAATATTTAACGGGAAATTTTGTAAATCTTTTAATTAACGGTAATTAGATATGTTTCCGAGCGAAATCTGACAAATTAGGGCAAATCTTGTAAGAAATTTAGTTTTTCGAAGAGTAAAGTCTGGACATTCCTTTCTCAAACTAAAATTGGGGCATAATGTAATGCCTTGAGGGAAAGGCATTGTTTCAAATTAGTGGTCTTGGCCGTCAGAGGAAGTTGTAATGTTTACTTAGGACAGGTCTTGAGAATTCGGAGCAATGGACGTGTGCGGTTGGCCTGTCGCAAAATAAATCTGTTAAGGCAGGCATTGTTTCTGATTAATGGCCTGGACAGTTCATGGGACAGTTTGTAATGTTGTGTACTAAGAATCGGTATTGAGCAGTCAGGGCAAGGCACATGTGCGGGGGCCTGGCACAAAATAAATCTGTTAAGGCAGGCATTGTTTCTGATAATGGCCTGGACAGTTGAAAAGACATTCTGTAATGTGTTTATTTAGGTTCTTGGGAGTGCTGGTCGTGTGAGGGTGAGAAGTCAAGTCTAAAGTAATTGAGCGTGCAGTTTGGGCGGTCTGGAGAATTTAGAACAGTGCACGTGCTTGAGTGGGGGTGAGAAGACAAGTGCAAAGACAAATTAGACCTGTCTCGATTGTCGGTGTTGGGACAAGACAGAGTGGCAATATATTTGCTAGCTAAGGAACTGCAGATGCATAATGTAAATCTCGGGATAATGGAGGAAACTGTCAACGGGCAGTTGCGACGTAGTTTTGAAACAAAGGAAAAAAGAAGGGACTGGGATATATAAAGGGAAGATAAGATTTTTGGAAGTTAGTTAGAGTGGGAGAGGGGGCTGTGAGCACCGAAGTTGAGTGTTGGAGTGAGAGTTGTGGAGGCGTACGGCGAGCACTAAGAATGGAGAAATTTTGCAGCCTGCGAGAGAAATAGCAAAATTATTCAACGATAAACATTTTTGTATGCAGAAGTCTAATCTGTTGTAATATCAAAATTTGACCACTGTCTTCGATGGTAGGAGACCAGGACACTGCATCTAGCGTCGAGTAGTTTTCACCACGAGCAAGTGATATGTCCTTCACGAACGGAGAACCAGCTTTCATCAAACCAACAGTGTGTGTTAGAGTCAGTGTTTAAAACGTCCAGTATATAAAGAGTGTGTGTACGAACGAGCCAAATTTTCCTAAGTAATCGTAAGTTGAAATTTCATGGTATTAATATGTGTAAACGGAATTAAAAGATACAGTCAGATATCGTTCTTTTCTTTTGTGTTAATAAAATAAACTCTTTTAAATTTAAAATCAATCTGGTAGAATAAGTTTGTCAATAATCATTAATTTCGTCTATGTATAGACGATTAAATATTTCTTTTTTAATTTAAAGATAAATGTTGGGTTCTTTGATTAAGTTAAATGTTCTGTCCGTTATCAAACCCAGTAAAGACCCAGGAGAGATTGAGATATATGTTTTTAAATTTGTATCATTGTTTCAAGTTTTGTTAAATAAATTTTGTTTGTTTTTAAGTCTATAATTTTTCATTTAAAAGCCCTTCATATTTAATTATTACATTTTGGCTACCACAACGTGGGGCAAATTAATAAAGTAACTGATTATTTATTATGTAATAACCACAAAGGGTTTAAATAAAAAAATAAAAATATATATATTTTGATTTTAACAAACAAATTTATTAAACTTCATCAGAAATTACAATTGAATTTACTATTTTACTATTATAATAAGAACTCTTGCTCTCATGGGTCTCTACTGGGTTTGACAACGGACAGAATCGAACTATTAAAAAGACCCAACATTTATGTTTTAAATTAAACAAAAGTATCTACTAATTTATTAATGAACTTAACCTATAGATTGCTTATAACTTTATTATCAAAAGAAGAGAACGACATCTGACTGTTATCCTTTAATAACGTTTACATCTGTTAATATTATGCATTCCAACTTACGGTTTCTCAGGTTTACTTCGACTCGTTCTTTAGACACGCACTTTATAGCCTTGACATTCACTCACTGACTCTAACACAATATCACTGGTTCGCCGATATCTGGTTCTCCATATCCAGAGAAAAATCCCAGGTGTTCGTCGTGACACTCCTTGACGTCGTTTGCTGCATCCAGGTCGCCTACCATCGAAGTCAGGTCAAATTCTCCTACTCATACAGATAGAGCTTCTGTATAATAAAAATAATTGTAGTTGTTTTAGTTTTGCTGACTGATGCTGACTATTTCTGTCTCAAACTCCAACCACGATGCATTCAGCACGCTGGCTCCACTCTGACTGCCCTGACTGCTTCTCGTTCGATGCCCACAGCATCTCTCTCTTACGCTGACTGTCTCTCGTTCCTCTCCCACGCTAACTGTCTCTTCGATGCGTCCTGCACCTCTCTCCCTCGATGGTTGACTGCTAACTGTCGAGGTTCACCGAACCCCTCTCCTACGCTGACTCTCGCTGACTGTCTGACAATAGGTTATTTCCCCTATATATACCACTTGCCTCCTTGTTTTTCTCTTGATGCAAAATTCCGTCGAAACGGCGCGGTGACAGAATCCCATTACCAAAATTTACGTCCCGGCCGCTGGAGTCCTTTAGCCGGCTGCTCTCTTTTGTCCGAAACCCGACAATCGCGACAGGTCCAATTTGTCTTTGCATCTCTCCCCTCACAAGTGCGCGATACTAATTTCTCCAGATCCTAAGTTAACAAGTGCCTGGACCCTCATCATCCCAAGTAATTGCGACACTTGTCATCTCTCCATTACTCAGAGATTTTACTTCCTCGCAGCTGTAGTTATATCGCCCCCGCAATTACTCAGGACTCGTCGGCCTCATCCGGCTCGCACAAGATCTTTTCTTGCAAGTCCCAAGCAAATACGCCACTTGTCAGGTCATTCGTCAGAGACAATAGCCTGCTCTAACATAACCACTTTGGGACCATCTGCTCGCCCGCGTTCTGCGTTACGAATTCACCACGCCGGTCCCCAAATCAATAAGTTACTGGATCCTCAATTACTCTTTAGACCTAATTGCCGCACCATCACACTGTCCCTACAAATTACGGCTTCTTCCTCTCTGCCGCTCACCAGTACTCATCCTAGATAAATGTCTTACCGCTCCGTCTTGTCACCTCGTGACAGGACCCGCAATCACTTTTCCCTCGCATTCTCTTTACGACATGTGCGCTGTTTTTAATTCAATGCATTATATTAAATGCATTACAATATATATATACACACAACCTGTGTAAATAATAATGTACTGTCAAAGCCATAATTTTATTAATGTTGTGATTGACTTAACTTTGAAGCAGTAATATCGTTATAGGTATTTTTGTAATATTTTTGTTCTTATCATATAACCATATAGTGAATGAATTTCATAAAGACATAAAAAAATGTCTAGACTGTAAGTTTCTTAGTATTATAAATATGAAAAATTGCACTAATGCAATGCTTGGGCATAAACGCGATGCAGGAATCATACTAGTAGAATTGAAGTGGTAGCAGATTATATTTTTCAGGCAGATGGACAATGTCCTACTTTAAAAAAAGTCTCATTTTTATCCATCGCATCACATCAATACTGATGTGAAATAGATTAAGAACCTGATTACTAAGCCATAAATTTCAGATGATTTTATTCTTCAAAATTTATCATACTTATATTAACAATTTGATATTTGTAACTTATTTGTCGTTATCAACACTAATGTTTTATGAGTAACGCCATCCTGAAAATTAATTAATGTAAGATATTAGTTATATTCCACAACAGTCAGTGAATCAACATTATACTTCAGCCAAACTTGGTAAGAATTTGTCTGTCTTGCCTGTACGTACTAAAGAACTTTAAGGGTGTGTATGTACGCAAGCCATCCGGGTGCATCCCCCACCCTGAACGAATCCGTCACGGCTACACCAGCATAAATTACAATCTTGCATAAATCTCATTCCAGGAACACATTTTGCAGAAGCTGTAACAAAGACGGTCAGTAAATTAATTAACTATTAAAAACCCGTAACGTTTCCAGAGTGCATAACCATTTCTTACCATCATAGAGAGGCGGTAACGGAGGGCAACCTTTGCTGTAGCAGCTGCTTCCAGACTTTATTCCTGAGTTTTGGCACGTGCAGGGATTACAAGCGAGGTAGAACTCAGTGCCAGGTGTGCAGTGAGTTTCGTTCTCAAACACTTCATCTGAAACAGAAAAGTGGCGACGTTCTTCAACACGCTGAATTTCTGATCATAGGGAAATCTTACTATTTACATTTGGTTTCAGAAACTAAACCTCTTACGAATTCTATTCACGTTATGCTTTACGCAAAAAAAAAACCAATTGAAACAACTGACAATGTTTTGAAGACCATGTGCATTGCCTCGCTTTCTTCAATCCTAAAATCGCCTTTAATTTAAATAATTCACGACAAGATCGTATATCGCGCTACATTAGACTTTGCGAAGTAAATGGGGTCACGAAGGTATAAAATTTATTTTCCAATGATTTTAATTTGCTCTATTTCTTAATCGCATATTTTTCTCCTTTTCACCAGAACATAAATTTTTAAAGGTTTAAGACATTCAAGTATAAAAGTAAGAAATCGACGATTCTTCTAATAATATGAAACGGCCGTAATGTAATTTATCATGTTACAATACCTATCAATATCTTAACATTTTTGAATCAAATCAGGTTCCATCCGCACTCCAATCCGCAGCAAGGTGGTAAGGAAAGGAAGGGGGGGGGGGTAATCACTCAAGATTAGTTGAACGTGGTCCAGTTTCAGATATTGTTTTCAAAAAAATTTTTTTAATGCATCTTTTTTTCCCCTAAATGGGCTAAAATGTTCGTTTGTAAATATTTATTTAAATAGCAGCGTTAAGTTTCAAACTCACATTTATGACGTGCTAATCGCTTGCACTACGTGGTCGCTCAAACGCGTTTTAAATAGCGTGTATATTGCACCAAATTCAATTATGACAGATCACTAACAGTTTTTTGTGTTCTCTAAAGAAACCCTTTTACTCCCTTCTTAAACTCTTCCCCCATGTACTACATTATCCAAAACGATTCTTAGTATCACAGGTTTATTATCCTTGAAGGATATTAATATTAAAACATAGTAGTATTTGCAAATCGATACAACTTCAACTTACGGCTCAGAGCCTGTGGTTCGAATTCACTGTATTCCACTTCATATTCATCTTGCAATTCTGAAAGACAAATGAAATTTATATTTTTCAATATCGCTTGTACCATTCAAATCTCTACCTAATAAATACCAATATATATATATATATATATATATATATATATATATATATATATATATATACAAGTGTGTGAGTTTGAGTGTGAATGATCCGATTTTGTCCTGCAAAATCTGAAATTCGTATTACACTCCTAATTATTTTTATTTCAAGACTCAATAGAATTATATTCGTTGAATGTCAAAGTACTGATGAAATTTGTGTTTTTTAGTAGACAATTATATTAAAATATCGTTAGGAGGTAAATATTGAATGACATCACCTTTTAGACAGCCCATTAATGTACAGAAAGCTTCTCCTGATTCACTGCAGAAGCAAGAGTTACAATCTACCTTGAACCACTTTCCAGGAGTACAACCAGAATTGAGTGGACTTCTATAGACTGATAGATCTTGCGCTGTTGACAAAATAATTTAAAAAATTTTCTTATGTAATGCAAAATAGTGGATAAACCAGTTTTGTAAAAATATATTTATTATTTAATTTCGAATATTACAATTAATATACGCCGAAAGATTTATTGTGTAATTATTAGAGTGTCTTCAATACTCCTAAATTACGTAGGTCGCGTCCTGTCTTACTCTCTGCAAATTATTAAGAAAAACAAACAGTGTGTTGAACTTTAATGATATGTCACGAAAAATCATTTTCTTGGTTAAACGTTCCTCACCTGCGCAGCACAGCAGCACAGAGAACAGGATGACTGATCCAACCGCAGACTTCATGTTTCCAGCTCAGAAAACTCTTCGTTACTGTTTGCTCACGCACTCGACATTCAAACGCAAACATATTTATACGCCTAAGAATTATGTTCGGGAATTAAAATTTACTTTATGATAGAAATAAAATATTGTATAAGTTATGACCGTATACATGTCACTTTTATACTCCATGCTAATTGGTCGTTACGACCATCACCCATTTTTCGTTCATTGTGCTGCACGTTCTGCGTTGCTCATTTCAATGAATTTTTTTAAAAGCCATGAATATTT
This sequence comes from Zhengitettix transpicula, assembly GCA_037074705.1. NCBI lineage: Eukaryota > Metazoa > Arthropoda > Insecta > Orthoptera > Tetrigidae > Zhengitettix > Zhengitettix transpicula. The sequence goes on from CM073596.1 coordinate 29,580,125, forward strand.
CTGTATCGCTTTTAACTGTGTATTAAGGGACGAGACATTACTACTTTAATTAAATTTATATTTAATTTTTCATTTATAACATGACGAACGTTCATTAATACATACAATATTATATTTTTATATCATTATTATTATAAAAATAGAATTTTCTTAGCGCTATTCAATTACGTGTTATATCAACACTACCATGACGTTTCTTGTTTAGTCTACCGTTGGCATTCAAGGTGATAATTCGTAGGGCTTTTGGTTTCATCCTGTTATTTTGTTTGACGTGTGATCCTGGATTCTAGTTTGTCAAATCTTATATTTATTCGTGACAATTCCAACATCAAATTTTCCATAAGCCGCGTTATAGATGGTCCAGATGTTGCCTGGAGAGTTTCTGCCTTCATTGTTTTCGGTTTCGTAGCTTGAGCATGAGTTACTTTGGTTCTTGTCGTAATATCAGTATTTAGTCCGGATTCAGGGGTGGGTGTTGTTTTTAGCCTCTTTGGTATTTTCTCTTCTTTACCTTTTTTTGATACTGTCCCTACCTATAATTATTTGGGTCATCTAGAGATCAGTTTAGCAGGAGTGTTTCTATTTTAGTGCAGTTAGGAGGCTCCTGCGCATTCCACCCATGTTGTGGTTCTTTAACTGAAGGCTCTCGTGAACCGAAATCCTTGACATCTTTTACATTGATGTGTAGGTTTACTATTCCTTCTTACGTCTTTTCTTATTTTCATGTTATTTATGAACTGGAAACCACGTATATTATTGATATCTTCACTTCTACCGAAAACTAACAAATACAGTGGTAGGCGGAAATAATTTACTTAGTTATTCGAACAGTTCTTTAAAGATTTTGTAATACTCATATAATTTGAACTTTTTTTGATTTAGTTATACTAAAATCTCGTCTGTACAAGCATTGGGTTGCAGGTTTCAGACCCATACTTAAATTGCCCTAAGAAATTAATTTTCATAGGAAATCCAATCGGAGTCGGTCTATTTAATAATGCTGCCATTTTTCGGTACACAAAGTCAGTCTGAATGTTGATGTTAATTTGCTTGTTACTCATCAGGGTACTTTTGTTATCCACTTCACATATGTATGTTTTTTTCTGACTGTCTGATAATTTGTCTACAAAGTTTAGGAATATTCGTGGATGTTTACTAATATTGTGTGTCTTATCTGTTAGTTTTATGTTGCTTTCATTATCTTTATCAAGTGAGTCTCTCGCTTGACGCATTTTGCTATTTATACTTTTAGGCACATTAGTTCCCTAGAAATTGATGGTTAATTTATGGAACATTAATGTAAATGTTTATTTATATGTCGGAATATCTTTTTTCATGTCGTTCACACGATATTTCCACGACATTGTTTCGAACAAACTAAAACTGCATTAGATTCAATTTTCCATGATTGTATTAATGCGATGTTGCATGATCTTCAACAGAACTTTAGTCGGATGGAAGATGAGAACGTTTACACGTTAAGTTGCACAAAATGTTCACGCAAGACGAAGCAACTCGCCCAGATTTGAGAGGTGGATATTTCGGATAAGCAGACCGTGGACTTACGGTGAGAGTTGTCCGCTATTATTAGTGGAATACAAGGATAGCTGCCTCCTTAACTGGTCAAGACACGGCTAGGAGGACGCTGCGACCCCACAGCAAACCCCTCTCCTCTTACCGGAAGGCGTCGGACAAGTACCAAATGCACGTCGTACCTGATGCAGTTTTTTCCTGCATCTCTTTTTGACGAAATGACGAAAATACTGTCTCGTAATTGTGTACTAATCTTTATTGGAGGAGGTTGACTAACTATGTATGTTTTATCCTTTAGTTTTATGTCGCTTTCATTTTTTTTATTAAGTGACTCTCTCACGTGACTCAAATTCCCATTTCTAATTTTAGGCAGGAACCGGAATTACATTACTTTTAGCTCACATTAGCTTCCTAGTAAATACTGGTTAATTTATGGAATACTTATGTAAATCTTTATTTATATTTCACAATTTCTTATTTCATGTCTTTCGCAAGAGATTTCCACGAAGATGCCTCAAACCAACTACAACTACATGCGATTACCTTTCCTTCATTGTATTGAAGCGATGTTGCATTATCTTAAGCAGAATTTTACTCGCATGAAAGATGATCGCATTTGCACGTTAATTTGATCAGAATCTACGTAATTTGGAGTGTAATGAATACTGATTTTATTCCAAATTTTTGTCCATGTACAAGTTTCCCAAATACTCTGGCACATTGTGAGTGTCTATTGCTGTGGTTCCTAATATTTCAAGTAATTATTAAACTAAATAAATCTATTTCCTTACCTTTACCAATTCAATAATAAAAACTAGTTAAATACATATGTATATGTATTATATATATATATATGAATGTATATACTCTGAAAGAATAAAAAGGTACCGTCAATGCCATAATTTTATTAATGTTGTAAATTGACTTGACTTTGAAGATCTAATATCGTTTATAGGATTTTTGTAGTATTTTTGTTCTATACATAAACCCATATAGTGATTGAAATACAAGACTGTAATTTTCTTAGTATTATAAATATGAAAAATTGCACAATTGAAAACCTTGGACAGAAGCGTGATGCACCAGAAAAGTATTTGGAGGAGATTATATTTCTCAGACTGATGGATAATGTTCTTCTTAAAAAAATTGATCCTTTTTTATCCAATCTGAGACATGACTTCAATAATATTGCTGAAATAGAATGTATAATCTTCGTACTTAAATACACGATAAAAACACCATCAATGTCCGATCACTTTATTCTTAAATGGTTTTCATATTTCAATTAAAAATTTGATATTACACTAAGGAATTTAAAATTGAATTAAAATCGGACATTGCATAAATTCAACAAGTTAGTTATACAATGAATCAACATTTTACTGCAGCAAAACACGGTAAGAATTTGTCTCCTTGACTGCACGTACTCCAGAGCTTTAAGGGTGTGTATGTACGCAACCCGCCAGGGTGCACCCCGAATCCCAAACGTATCCGTTACGGCCACAAGCGCAATAGTTACAATCCTGCATAAAAATCGTTCCAGGAATACATTTTGCAGAAGCTGTAACAAAGACGGTCAGTAAATTAATTAAATATTAAAAACCCGTAACGTTTCCTGGGTGCATAAGCATTTCTTACCATCATAGAGAGGCGGGAACGGAGGGCAACCATTACTGTAGCATCCGCTTCCAGACTTTATTCCTGATTCTTGACACGTGCAGGGATTACAAGCGAGGTAGAACTCAGTTCTAGGTGTGCAGTGAGTTTCGTTCTCAAACACTTCATCTGAAAGGCAAAGAAGGCTGTGTAATTTAAATCGCTGAGCTTTTTAACGAGTGAAGTTTCTCTTATCACTACGCTAGTTGGGGGCCCGAGTGGTAATAATTAAACTAAGAGACATACATAACCCCTTATTTGAGACAATTCTCGGTTGTTTTCGCGATATTTTCTTGTAACGCTCTTCACGATATCTAAGGACGCAGCCGCCCGATGTCGGAACGGATTGAAATTATTCTCAGAAACCATCGGTACTAATTTTACGGGTCTCAGTCTCTCCAAATCGCATTTCTTCTTCGCATAAATCGGCCGTTTGAGCCTTTTTGAAAGCATCCCAACCTTGGTAAGCGTTGCCGTGTTTTAACTCTGAAAATATGGGTTATAGCTCGCAAAGATTGTTTTATTTGTTTTGTTATTTATAATTTTTTACTTAAAGTTCCTTTTAAGATTTACGCTTGTTTACATATTAATTACTGTATTTTTAAAATTCAAATTATTTACATAATTAATATGAGTAATTGTTAATTGGTAAGTCCACTTTAATCTAATTTTTAAAATGTTTCATTTCTTTAATTTATCAATCTGAAAGTCATTCGTTGTGGGATTATGACGGTTGATTGCTGATTATGAAGTTTGATAGCTTGGATGTATTGTGTGGGTGGTGTCTGCGAATGATGTACCTCAGTTTCTCTGGGGTGAGGATGATATCGATTCGACGTTTAATTTTTAAGTGATGGGAGTGAAGTGGTTGGGTAGTGTCTCTAATTCGTAGTGATAGGACGGTTGAAGCTGACAAAGGACTCGTATACGAAATTTGGTCGCATTTACTGCATGGAATATATTTCTAAGCGAGACAAGCACACACTCGTGCAAATGAACGTTGGCGTTTCACATAAATGGTTTTGGTAAATTGACTAAGAATCTGATCAATTTATACAAGGTGCGATATAATTACGGTTAAATTAACCGTGACTACATCAATTGAAACTACATCAAATGTTTAATCCTCTAATAATAGTAATAAATTAAAATTCTGTGGAAAAAAAAAATACTTAAAATAGATAAATGTAAATATCTTTATATATATATATATATATATATATATGCCTGAAGTCTATTAATAACACCATTTAACTACAACTTACGTCTCAGGGCAAGTTGACTGAATCCATTATAAAAATCAGTTGGCCTTTCCGATTCTGAAAATAAATTAAATAAATTTAAATAACACTTGTACCAGTCAATAATCTAAAAGATAAATTCTAATATATATATATATATATATATATATAAAACTATGTGTCTGAGTAATTTTACTTCGACCTCCATAATCTAGAATTCATATTACTCACGTAATCATTGGTTTAATGCCATTTTATTGATATAATTTATGTTGTTTAGCAGATGATTTTGTTTCAAATTTGATATTAATATTGAATATCTATGACATCGTCTTTTGGACAGGCCTTAGCTGCACAGCAAGGGATCCCTGCCTCACTACAGGCGCAACAGTTACAATCATTCATGCAATTATCTCTAGGAGTACAGACATATAGACTGATAGTTCCTTCACTGTTGTCGGGTTTAAAAATTTAACTAAATATTTACATTATATGAAGCAAAATAACGGCAATTTACTTTCATTAGAAGTTTCGAGAAACTATATATTTTTTTTATTCAAAATGTTACAATTTATATTAGCCAAAATATTTAATTTGCAATTGTCAGTTCATTTTCATTACTCACAAATTAAGAAGGTCGTTTCCTGTCTTAATTCCCGAAAAGTTACTAATAAAAGACAAACCTTCATGATATGTCACTAAGAAATGAATTTCGAGGTTAAACTTTCCTCACCTGCCCAGCACAGCAGCACAGAGAACAGGATGACTGATCCAACCGCAGACTTCATGTTTCCAGCTCAGAAAACTCTTCGTTACTGTTTGTTCAGGCACTCGACATTCAAACGCAAACACATTTATACGCCTAAGAATTCAGTTCGGGAATTAAAATTTACTTTACGGTAGCAAAAAAAAATATTGTGTAAGTTATGACCGTATACATGTCACTTTTATACTCCGTGCTAATTGGTCGTTACGACCATCACACATTTTTCGTTCATTGTGCTGCACGTTCTGCGTTGCTTATTCCCTTGAATTCTTTAAAAGTAATGAATATTTCAGTATCGTTTTTAACTCTACATTAAGAGAGAATTTATTATGCCTTTAATTTAATTTATTTTTAGTTTTTTCATTTATCACATGAGGAACGTCCATTAATACATACAATATTATATTTTTTATATTATTATTATATTTATAGTTATGATAAAAAAGAATTTTCTATGTGCTTCTCATTTATTTGTTAGATTAACACAACTGACGTTTCTTGTTTAGTCTTCCGTTGGCATTCAAGGTGATAATTCGTAGATATTTTTGTTCCATCCTGTTATTTTGTGTGAGGTGTTAACCTGGATTATAGTTTTACAAATCTAATATCCAATGTCTACATCATTTTTTTAATACTGTGCCTACTTATAGTTATTTGATTCATCTTGAGATCAGTTTCCACACTTAGCAGGAGTGTTTCTGGTTTTAGTGCAGTTTACAGGCTTAAGCGCATTGCACGCAAGTTGTGGTTCCTGAAGTCTCGTGTGTTACAAAATCTTTGGCATCGATTACATTTAGGTTGTAGTTTTACTATTCCACATATACTCTATTTTATGTTATTTATGTATTGAAACCCATGTATGTTATTGAATACTAACATATACATTGGAAGACGGAAATACTTTACTTTGTTATTCGGAACTGTCCTTTAAAAATTTTGTAATACTTTTAGAATTTAAAACTTTTTTTATTTAGTCCGTATAAAATCTCCTCTGTACAAGCATAGGGGTGCTGATTTCAGACCAATACTTTCATTGGCCTTAGGGAATCACTTTTATATTAATGCCTCTCGGAGTCGGTACTATTTAATAATGCTGTCTTTTTTCGATCCTCAACGTCAGTATGAACATTGGTATTAATTTGCTAGTTACTCATCATGGTACTTTCGTAGTCCGCTTTACTTAAGTCTAGTTTTTTTTACTGTCTTCTAATTGTGTACTAAACTTTATTCGCGGTGGTTTACTAAATTTGAGTAATTTATCTGTTAGCTTTATGTGTCTTTCAGTTTGTTTATCAAGTGACTCTCGCGTGACGGTTTTGGCCATTTAAAATTTAGGCAGGAGCAGGAATAACATTAGTTTTAGCTCACATTAGTTTCCTAGTAAATACAGGTTAATTTATAGAATACTAATGTATATATTTATTTATATTTCTTAATTTCTTATTTCACGTCGTTCGCAAAATATTTCCACGACAATGCCACTAACCAACTAAAACTACATGCGGTTAACTTTACCTGATTGTATTAAAGTGATGTTTCATGATCTTCAAGAAAATTTTACCCTCATGGAAGATGATCGCATTTACAAGTTAAGTTGAGCAGAATCCACGTTTTTGGCTTTGCCGTCGTCTGCGAGGACTAATCTCTCTCAGGCAATACCGAACCTTGTAGAAGAGATACGAAGGGGCTGCATTTGGGGATGCCTTTCCCTCACCGTTTTTGAACTAAGGTTCCCACAAGCCGAGGAACCTCGGCCTGTTCTCAGAGGTGTATGTTACGGGGTCGCAGACCTTGGGCATTCTGTAAAGGATGTCGGCTATTCCCATTGGAACAGACGGCCAGATGCCTCCTAAACTGGTCGAGGCACGGACAAAGGAATGCTGCGTCATCCCAGCTCAATCCTCTTCCGCTATCGGAAGGGCGTGGGACAAGTACCGATTACCAAACCTACCAGATGCAGATTTTTCTAGTGATTGTCCTGAATTTCTTTAGGCGAATGCCGGGTAGGATCCTTAATATATAGCCCAAGGGCCCTAGTTAACCCTTGACTACCTTCCTCTACCCTTCCGCATCCCCCCATTCAAATCCCTTTCCTATGCTATAAAAGGGGAGTTGCCACTATGTGGATTACCCTATACATAGCCTATTTACACACACACACACACACCCCACACGTATTTTTCCGATTTTTTGCCTCGTACTGGTTCTTAAATTCTCTGGCACAGTTTCAGTGTCAACTGCTGTCGTTCATAAAATTTCACGTAATTAATAAACTAAATACATCAATTTCCTTATCTTTTTCAATTCAGTAATAAAAACCAGTTATATACATCTACATACATATATATATATATATATGGAACTTTTTAATCAGACAGAGTATATTTGACTGCCTTGCCTGTGTGTTCTGAAGACCTTTAAGGGGTCTTTATGGATGTATATAGATATATATATACATATATTCTGTGTGAAAAATAAGTCCCGTCAAAGCCATAATTTTATTAATGTTGTGTTTTACTTAACTTTGAAGATCTAATATCGTTATAGGATTTTTGTAATATTTTTGGTCTATACACATACCCATATAGTGAAAGAATTTCAAGACTGAAATTTTCTTAGTATTATGACTATGAAAAATTGCACTAATTCAAAGCTTGGGCATTAGCGAGACACAGGAATCATACTAGTAGAATAGTAGTGGAAGGAGATTATATTTATCCGGCAGATGGATGATGTCCTTTAAAAAAATCGCATTTATATAAAATCTGAGACCTCACTCAAATAATAATGCTGAAATAGAACCTGATAGTATAATACACGATTAATCTGCCATAAATTTCAGATCATTTTATTCTTCAAAATTTATCATACTTATATTAACAATTTGATATTTGCAAGTTATTCGTCGTTATCAACACTAATCTTTTTGGGCGTAACGACATCCTGAAATTGAATATAATTAAGATATTAGTTAAATTCAACAAGTCAGTGAATCAACATTTTACTTCAGCCAAACATGGTATGAATTTGTCTCCCTTGCTGTACGTACGCAACTTTAAGGGTGTTTATGTATGCAGCCCATCGCGGTGCACGCCGAACCCCCAACGATTCCGTTACGGGGACACGAGCAATAGTTACAATCTTGCTTGAAACCCGTTCCAGGAACACATTTTGCCGAAGCTGTAACAAAGTCAGTGAGTAAATTAATTACATGATAAAAACCCGTAACGTTTCCTGGGTGCATAAGCATTTCTTACCATCATAGAGAGGCGGAAACGGAGGACAACCTTTGTTGTTGCACCAGCTTCCAGATTTTATTCCTGATTCTTGGCACGTGCAGGTATTACAAGTGAAGTAGAACTGAGTGTCAGGTGTGCAGTGAGTTTCATTCTCAAACACTTCATCTGAAAGGCAAAGATAGTTATGTGATATAAAACGCTCAGCTTTTTAACGAGTGACGTTCCTCTTATCACTACACTAGCTGGCGGGCCGTGTGCTAATAATTAAACTCAGAAAAATTCATAACGTCCTATTCCAGTCAATTCACGGTTGTTTTCGCGATATTTTCTATTAACGCTCTTCACCACCTCCAAGGACGCCCCCGTCCTGTGTCAGAACAGGTTGAAATTATACACAGAAACCATCGAGAGTAATTATACGCAGCTCAGTATCTCAAAATTGCATTTTATCGACGCATATATCGGCCGTTTGAGCCTGTTTGAAAGTTTTCCAACCTTGGTGGTGGTCGACGTGACTTACCCCTTAAAAGTTTTTTTTTCTGCTGGCGTGGATTGTTTTATTTCTTTTGTTTTTTATAATTTCTTATTAAAGGTTTCTTTTAAGATTTTCCCTTGTTAACATACTATTGTTATATTTACAGAATTCAAATTATGTGCGTGCTTAACATGTGGAATTGTTAATTAGGTTAGTCCAGTAATTAAAGTAATTTTACAAATATTGGTTTCTATAATTTGTCTATCTGAAAGACATTGGTTGCAGTAGTTTGTCTGTTCACTGCTCAATATGGAGTTTGATAGGTTAAATGCATTGTGTGTATGTGGGGTCTGCGGGTGGTGCGCTTCAGTTTTTCTGGGGGTTTTCTACGCATTTTATATTTAAGTGATATTTGGTGGTATTTAATTCATACAATATATTTCTATGCGAAACAAATACACACTCGTACAAACGAACGTTGTCGTATTCTCGTAAATGGCTGTGATAAATTGACAAAGAACCTTATCAACTTCTGCAAGCTGCGATATAATTTATGTACTGTAATGCTGAACTAACCATGACTACATCTATTTAAACTACATCAAAAGATTAATAATAGTAGAATAAAAAAACTATGTGGAAATGAAATAATATTTAAAATTTATACTTGTAAATATACATATATACATATATATATATATATATATATATATATATATATATATATATATCCCTGAAGTCTACGAATATCACCTTTTAACTACAACTTACGTCTCAGGGCTAGTTGTCTGAACCCATTATAAAAATCAGTTGGCCTTTTCGATTCTGAAAATAAATTAAATAAATTTAAAAATCACTTGTACTAGTCAAAAATAGAAAAGATAAATTCTTATATATATATATATATATAAAACTATGTGTCTGAGTAATTTTACTTCGTACTCTACAATCTAGAATTCATATTACTCACGTAATCATTCCTTTTTACTATTTCAATATAACTTTATTGGTTTAATGTCATTTTATTGAGATAATTTTTTTGTTTAGCAGATGATTTTGTTTCAAATTTGATATTAATATAGATTATGTATGACATCACCTCTTGGACAGGCCTTAGCTGCACAGCAAGGGATCCCTGCCTCACTACAGGAGCAACAGTTACAATCATCCATGAAATTCTCTCTAGGAGTACAGACATATAGACTGATAGTTCCTTCACTGTTGTTGCGTTTGCAAAATTGAGTAAATATTTACATTATGTGAAACAAAATTGCGACAATTTACTTTCTTTAGAAATTTCGAGAAATTATATATATATATTTTTTTATTCAAAATGTTAAATTAATATTAGCCGAAATATTTAATTTGCAATTGTCAGAGCATTTTCATTACTCTTAAATTAAGAAGGTCGTTTCCTGTCTTAATTCCCGAAAAGTTACTAATAAAAGCTAAACCTTCATGATATGTCACTAAGAAATGAATTTCGAGGTTAAACCTTCCTAACCTGCCCAGCACAGCAGCACAGAGAACAGGATGACTGATCCAACCGCAGACTTCATGTTTCCAGCTCAGAAAACTCTTCGTTACTGTTTGTTCAGGCACTCGACATTCAAACGCAAACACATTTATACGCCTAAGAATTCAGTTCGGGAATTAAAATTTACTTTACGGTAGCAAAAAAAAATATTGTATAAGTTATGACCGTATACATGTCACTTTTATACTCCGTGCTAATTGGTCGTTACGACCATCACACATTTTTCGTTCATTGTGCTGCACGTTCTGCGTTGCTCTTTCCATTGAGTTCTTTAAAAGTAATGAATATTTCAGTATCGTTTTTAACTCTGCATCAAGAGAGAAGTCATTATGCCTTTAATTTAATTTATATTTAGTTTTTTCATTTATCACATTAGGAACGTCCATTAATACATACAATATTATATTTTTTATATTATTATTATATTTATAGTTATGATAAAAAAGAATTTTCTATGTGCTTCTCATTTATTTGTTAGATTAACAAAACTGATGTTTCTTGTTTAGTCTGCCGTTGGCGTTCAAGGTGATAATTCGTAGGTATTTTTGTTCCATCCTGTTATTTTGTGTGAGGTGTTAACCTGGATTATAGTTTGTCAAATTTAATATCCAATGTCTACATCATTTTTTAATACTGTGCCCACTTACAGTTATTTGATTCATCTTGAGATCAGTTTCCACACTTAGCAGGAGAGTTTCTGCTTTTAGTGCAGTTTACAGGCTTAAGCGCATTGCACGCAAGTTGTGGTTCCTGAAGTCTCGTGTGTTACAAAATCTTTGGCATCGTTTACATTGAAATTGTTGTTTTACTATTCCTTATTGACTCTATTTTTGTTTTTATGTTATTTATGTATTGAAAACCATGAATGTTATTGAATACTAACATATACATTGGTAGATGGAAATAATTTACTTTGTTATTCGGAACAGTCCTTTAAAAATTTTGTAATACTCTTAGAATTTGAAACTTTTTTTATTTAGTACGTATAAAATCTCCTCTGTACAAGCATTGGGGTGCTGATTTCAGACCAATACTTTCACTGGCCTTAGGGAATCACTTTCATAATAATGCATCTACAAGTCGGCGCTATTTATTAATGCTGTCTTTTTTTGGTACTCAACCTCAGTATGAACATTGATGTTAATTTGCTGGTTACGCATCATGTCCATCGTAGTCCACTTTACTTATGACTAGTTTTTTTTTACTGTCTCCTAATTGTGTACTAACCTTTATTGGCGGAGATTTACTACCTTATCAATCTGTTAGTTTTATTTTCCTTTCAATTTGTTCATCAAGTGACACCATCGCGTGACGGATTTTGCTATTTCTAATTTTAGGCAGGAGCCGGACTAACATTAGTTTTAGCTCACATTAGTTTCCTAGTATTGGTTAATTTATGGAATACTAATATAAATCTTTATTTATATTATTTTCCTAGTATTGGTTAATTTATGGAATACTAATATAAATCTTTATTTATATTTCACAATTTCTTATTTCATGTCGTTCGCAAGAGATTTCCACGAAGATGCCTCGATCCAACTAAAACTACATGCGGTTACCTTTCCTTCATTGTATTGAAGCGATGTTGCATTATCTTAAGGAGAATTTTACTCCCATGAAATATGATCGCATTTGCACCTTAAGTTGAGCAGAATCCACTTTTTTGGCTCTGCCGTCGTCTGCGAGGACTAATCTCTCGCCTTTTTCTCTCCGTTATTGAACTAAGGTTCCAACAAGCCGAGGCACCTCGGCCTATTCTGAGAGGTGTTTGTTCCGGGGTCACAGACCTTGGGCATTCGGTAAGAGTTGTCCGCTATTCCTATTGCAATAGTCGAACAGCTGCCTCCTAAACTGGTCGAGGCACTGACAACGGAATGCTGCGATCCCACAGCTCAATCCTCTCCCGCTATCGAAAGGGCGTAGGACAAGTACACATTATCAAACCTACCAGATGCAGATTTTTCTAGTGATTGTCCTGCATTTCTTTAGGCGAATGCAGGGTAGGATCCTTAATATATAGCCCATGGGCCTTAGTTAACCCTTCATTACCTTCCTCTACTCTTCCGCATCCCCCCATTCAAAATCCCTTTCCTATGCTATAAAAGGGGAGTTGCCACTATGTGGATTACCCTATACATAGCCTATTTACACACACACACTCACACCCCACACGTATTTTTCCGATTTTTTGCCTCGTACTGGTTCTTAAATTCTCTGGCACAGTTTCAGTGTCAACTGCTGTCGTTCATAAAATTTCACGTAATTAATAAACTAAATACATCTTTTTCAATTCAGTAATAAAAACCAGGTATATACATCTATATATATATATATATATATATGGAACTTTTTAATCAGACAGAGTATATTTGACTGCCTTTCCTGTGTGTTCTGAAGACCTTTAAGGGGTCTTTATGTATATATATATATATATATATATATATATATACATATATTCTGTGTCAAAAATAAGTCCCGTCAAAGCCATAATTTTATTAATGTTGTGATTGACTTGACTTTGAAGATCTAATATCGTTTCAGGATTTTTGTAATATTTTTGGTCTATACATATACCCATATAGTGAATGAATTTCAAGACTGAAATTTTCTTAGTTTTATGAATATGAAAAATTGCACTAATGATTTTTATAAAATCTGGGACATCACATCAATAATAATCCTGAAATTGATTAAGAACCTGATGGTATAATACAAGATGAATATGCCATAAATTTCAGATCATTTTATTCTTCAAAATTTATCATACTTATATTAACAATTTGATATTTGCAAGTTATTCGTCGTTATCAACACTAATCTTTTTGGGAGTAACGACATCCTGAAATTGAATTAAATTAAGATATTAGTTCATTTCAACAACAGTCAGTGAATCAACATTTTACTACAGCCAAACTTGGTAATAATTTGTCTGCCTTTGCATGTACGTACTAAAGAACTTTAAGGGTGAAAACATTTTTATAAATTGCCACTTTAAGGGTGTTTATGTATGCAGCCCATCAAGGTGCACGACGAACCCCAAACGATTCCGTTACGGCCACACAAGCAATAGTTACAATCTTGTATATAACTCGTTTCAGGAACACATTTTGCTGAACCTGTAATAAAGTCAGTCAGTAAATTAATTAAACATTATACACCCTTAATGTTTCCTGACGGCATAAGCATTTCTTACCATCATAGAAAGGCGGAAACGGAGGACAACCATTGTTTTGGCATTCGCTTCCAGACTTTATTCCTGATTCTTGGCACGTGCAGGGATTACAAGCGAGGTAGAACTGAGTACCAGGTGTGCAACGAGTTTCATCCTCAAACACTTCATCTGAAAGGCAAAGATGGCTGTTTGATATAAATCGCCCAGCTTTTTAACGAGTGACGTTCCTCTTCTCATTGCAATAACTGGGTGCCCGCGTCGTAATAATTAAACTCAGCGACATCCATAACCCCATATTTGAGTCAATTCATGGTTGTTTTCGCGATATTTTCTTTTAACGCTCTTCACCACCTCTAAAGACGCTCCCGTCCTCTGTCAGAACAGGTTGAAATTATACACAGAAACCATCGAGAGTAATTTTACGCAGCTCATTATCTCAAAATTGCATTTCATCGACGCATATATCGGCCGTTTGAGCCTGTTTGAAAGTTTTCCAACCTTGGTGGTGGTCGACGTGACTTACCCCTTAAAAGTTTTTTTTTCTGCTGGCGTGGATTGTTTTATTTCTTTTGTTTTTTATAATTTCTTATTAAAGGTTTCTTTTAAGATTTTCCCTTGTTAACATAATATTGTTATATTTACAGAATTCAAATTATGTGCGTGCTTAACATGTGGAATTGTTAATTAGGTTAGTCCAGTAATTAAAATAATTTTACAAATATTGGTTTCTATAATTTGTCTATTTGAAAGACATTGGTTGCAGTAGTTTGTCTGTTCACTGCTCAATATGGAGTTTTATAGGTTAAATGCATTGTGTGTATGTGGGGTCTGCGGGTGGTGCGCTTCAGTTTTTCTGGGGGTTTTCTACGCATTTTATATTTAAGTGATATATGGTCGAATTTAATTCATGCAATATATTTCTGTGCGAAACAAACACACACTCGTACAAACGAACGTTGTCGTATTCTCGTAAATGGCTGTGATAAATTGACAAAGAACCTTATCAACTTCTGCAAGCTGCGATATAATTTATGTACTGTAATGCTGAACTAACCATGACTACATCTATTTAAACTACAGCAAAAGATTAATCCTCTAATAATAGTAGAATAAAATTAAAATTCTGTGGAAATAAAATAATACTTAAAATCTACACATGTAAGTCTATGAATAATACCTTTTAACTACAACTTACGTCTCAGGGCTAGTTGACTGAATCCATTATAAAAATCAATAGACCTTTCCGATTCTGGAAATAAATTTAATTAATTAATAACATTTAAATAACACTTGTACCAGTCAATAATCTAAAAGATAAATTCTAATATACATATATATATAAATATATATATAACTATGTGTCTGAGTAATTTTACTTCGACCTCCATTATCTAGGATTCATATTACTCACATAATCATTCCTTTTTATTATTTCAATATAGCATTATTGGTTTAATGCCATTTTAATGATATAATTTATGTTGTTTTGCAGATTATTTTGTTTCAAATTTGATATTAATATAGATTATGTATGACATCACCTCTTGGACAGGCCTTAGCTGCACAGCAAGGGATCCCTGCCTCACTACAGGAGCAATAGTTACAATCATTCATGAAATTATCTCTAGGAGTCCCGACATATAGACTGATAATTCCTCCACTGTTGTTGGGTTTAAAAAGTTAAGTAAATATTTACATTAAATGAAGCAAAATAACGACAATTTACTTTCATTAGTACTTTCGAGAAATTACATACATTTTTTATTCCAAATATTACAATTACTATCAGCCGAATTTGGCAATTGACACGGTGTTTTCAATATTCGTAAAACAAGAATGTCGCGTCCTGTCTTACTCTCTGAAAATTATTTAAAAAAACCAACAGATTATTGAACCTTTATGATATATATAAAATTATTAATGAAAGCTAAACCTTTATGTTTTGTGACTAAACCTTCCTCACCTGCGCAGAACAGCAGCACAGAGAACAGGATGACTGATCCAACCGCTGACTTCATGTTTCTAGTTGAGAAAACCCTTCGTTACTGTTTGCTCACGCACTCGACATTTAAACGCAATCACATTTATACGCCTAAGAACTATGTTCGCGAATTAAAATTCACTTTATGGTTGCGCAAAATATCTGTATAAGTTATGACCGTAGACATGTCACATTTATACTCCGTGCTAATTGGTCGTTACTACCCTAACACATTTTTCGTTCATTCTGCTGCACATTCTGCGTTGCTCGTTTATTTGAATTCTTTGAAAGCCATGATATATTTTTTTATCGTATCACTGTCCATTAAGAGAGAAGTTTGATTAAATTTATATTTAATTTTTATCATTAGTTATCATATTAGGAACAATGTACGTCAATGAATATTATACATATTATTATTATTATTATATAAAATAGAATTGTCTATGTGCTATTGAATTTAATCTTTTTACTTTTGATACCAACACAACTCTGATCTGATGTTCTTGGTTTCTTGGAGCTTCTACAGCCAAATCTTTTATATCAACATTAAACTTGAACACCATTTCGTACGTCTTTTCATGTCGTTCATCTGAGAAGAAAACGGAAAGGCAGTATAATTTAACAATTCTAACTTATTTTCTTTGCTGTTATAGAATCCTAGCGAATGATTAATGTGTTGAAATTTTTTCTTCGGGTCATTCTATGAGAAAATTCCCTTTATTAAGAAATATATGCAATTATTATTAATAAATAAACTGTACGATCCTCATCTGTCGATGTATTGAAGATATTTAATCGTTCGTTCTCCGTTTACAGAACTTTTAACTTGTTTCGACAAGCCCAATTTTTACTTTAAAGCTCTGACCTAAATTTGAACATTCCTAATGTCGGGACACTCACGTAAACACATTTAACATTTCCAACCGACTTCTATCGGTTTTCACCGCTTAATATTTTGGCAGCTGAAGTGATCCCAACTTCAACAGCACCCACTCTGGGGCCCGCTCACTAGCTTCTTCATTCATGTTGAAAGTTCTCTTCCAGTGTTACAGGACCTGGATTTTCTACAGCACTGCCAATTATCACAAGTACACTTGGAGAATTGCTGCGGCCCAATGTTTGCACGCGTTTCCATCTTTAGCCGCAGATGCAGCTTCCCTAACGTCGTAGTCCATCGCTTAAGTGTTCCTCATAGTCGGAAGGGAAAAAATTATTAATAATTTTTGTATAACAATTGTAATTATTGGCGTAACGTGTATGAGTTTACTGTTATTGGACGTGGTTATTGATGAGGGTTGTTGGTGTAAAATGTTCAGTATTGTTATGTAAAGCAGCTTTAATGTGTAATCAGAAACGCGATTCTTGGTTGGCTCAAGTGTTCATGTTCCTGGCGTGAGAGATGAACTTTATGTGTCATATATGCGGTGGATTGTAAACCGCTTTGTGTGAAAAGTACGTCCTGATGGATTGGCCCCAGACCAGGACTGGAGACCAATGTTTGGCCTCTGGCGACAGGCTGAGCTGGTACGATTTATTAAATATTAGGTTCAGCTGCTGTTTTAGGAACTGAGTTGGTGGACGCACAACTACTGAGGATTCCTGAATCACAGTTGGAACGTTTTTCTGTGTGGAGTCGCTGAGTCGTGAGCAGTTGCCCAGTGCCTTCTTCCCCTGCAGAACCTAACCGTGATAAAAATACACAATCTTCAGTTTAAAAACTATCAATTTTTTTGTTAAATACCTTTATATCGTTTTAATGCATTCTGACATCCAAATGTTCTGGACTTAATAGGAAATGTTTACCAACAGATATTATTCTGAATATTTTTATATTGTTCAACCTACTAGCACCTCATATTTGAGAGTTATTTATGGTGAAAAATTAAATCCTGGTTCTTTGTTTATAAATTAATTGTGACTTTCAGTTGCCACGTCGATTTTGTGTTAAGTTTTCCGTTATGGTCGCTCTGCGAAGGTGAATGAAACTCCATTGTTTGTACCAGACATACGTTGCTAAAAATATGTGATTCAGACCATCTATATGTGAAAATCCATCATAACATTTATTGGTGTTCGTTGCCCTACTTAATTACACTTTCAATTTTTCTAATTTTTATGAGAATAAAGGTAATGTTTGGATAAATCTGGTAATATTAATGCACCGTACTGTCTCAGTCCTCCCAATTCACCTGTTCCCTTAGACTATCCGCCTATTTGCGCCTAATTAATTCCTACTTGTTTCTGTTGTTGAGTCTGTGTATTCCGCATTCCTTAAGACATTTAGCATTGAAGGATCTCTGGGGAAACGTTTTTCAACACTGTTATATTATGAATGTACATAAATATAATCTCAATATGTCTTAGTTGTAAACTGCGGTGCAGAAATCATTCTTGTAAAATCATGTAATTTTATTTTATTTTACAGCTACATTTCTCTGATAATCCGCAGATAAGAGGTGGTCAGTTATTCTAAATACGAACGTACAAGCGGCACAAACAATTAATAATATTGAAATAGAATATATAAATTTATATTATGACAAAACAATGAAAATTCCATAAATTTCAGATTATTTTATTTTTCAATGTTAACATATTTCAATAATATATCTGTCGGTAAATATATTTCTCCGTTGATAACGTCTCTAAGCAATTACATGAAGCTAGATCCTGAAATTGAATAGAGTGTGAAAGATTAGCAAAATTCAACAACAGCCAAATAAACATTTTGCAGGACTCAAATTGGGTAAGAACTTGCCTAAAAATATTCACAGAATTTAAGCACCCCTTCCTTGTGCATGCCGACCCAACGATTCCTGAAATCGGACAAGTGCAATAGTTGCATTCGATCTTATAGCGCATTCCAGGAACACATTTCGCAGAAACTGTAAACAAGTCCGCAAGTAAATTAAGTAAATATTATACACCCATAACGTTTCCTGCTTGCATAAGAATTACTTACGATCGTACTGAGGAGGGAACGGAGGATAACCATTGCTGTAACAGCTGGTTCCAGATTTGATTCCGGATTCTTGACAGGTGCAGGGATTACGAGCGAGGTAGAACTGAGTTCCAGGAGTGCAGTGAGTTTCGTTCTCAATCACTTCATCTCAAACATAAAAGTAGCGTTTTTATTCAATACGCATAATTTCGTATCAAAAGTGCACAATGTAAACAACAGCAACAGATCTGTCTCCTAATACTGCAGTAAACAAATATAAATTCACGAAAGTTCTTTTAAAATAGTACTTATACTGGAAACAACGCACAGTAATTAAGTAAAGTCACTTCTGCGGAAGCTAGTTACAGCCATCCGGTAGTTGTTTCTACACTTTTCAAGTAAAAGCACTGTTTGTTACACGTACGAAGTAATTGTCCAGTATGCGAATATGAATACCACGAAACAATATTAGGAGCAGCCGCACATGAGTTCCGGCCACAAAGCAGAATGAAGAGGGAATTAGTTCAAATAATAAATCGCTAATGAGTATCCAAGAAAATTAAATGATGTAAAATTATAATTATAAAAATCACACTTATTGGACATAAAATTCGAACGTTATATAATAGTAGTAAAAATGTCGCCAGTAGCAAATACGAATGACATATTTAATCATGTAGACTATGGAATAAGTCAAATAAATTTAATAACTACAAAGATGATCATAATACGAAGACGAAATCATTAGTTGTAATAAAATAATACTGGTTGCTATCCAGGATTAAGTGAACATATTAAATATGGAAGAAATATTCATTTATAAATTATCATTTAATTGCCATTTAACTATTGGAAACTAATAAATACTTTCTCTTATGATCTAGGCAATTATCAGTAATTTACATTCCAATATCGAAAAAACTAACCTATCAAGTACGACCATAACTCGTATCATCTCCTCAATTAGCTTAATGCATGTGATTTAAATTTAGGGTTTGGTCCCACCTGCTAAGAACTTAATAATTCCGGGGGAAAAGAGAACGATAGACAGATTTAATACGAAAACGATTTTTATTGAGACGAACGAGAATCTAAAGTTGCTTATATTAAATGGAGAAGTAAAGTAGCTGAGAATCCCAAAAACGAAAACCTTAAAATAAGCTATGCTATGACTCACCTGACTCCAGGCAACTCGGCAGCTTAGATCCCAGACACGAGGTGCCTCCTCCTGGAACTTTCGCCACGAATCCTGGCCCCAAGATCAGCTCCAGGCACACGAGTCTTCGCCGTTGCAAGGTTTCGCAGCTGCAAAGGTTGGTTTGCATATTATTGGGGGATTCATTTTGTTTATTCCTTTATTCATAGCGTTCCTTCCGATCTCGCCCAGTTGTCCCTTTCCTCAAAGAAATTTCTCATGAAATCTCTATAAATAACTCAGTTTGATTTACCAGCCAATTCTTTGTCCAGCAATATTTCTGCTTATAAAATCCCAAAGTCGCTGCTTGTTTTGAAAACCATGTACATTGCTTTGCTATTTCTGTTACATAAATGGACTAGGAAATTAACTATTTATTCAAACGGCAACATTACGATTAAAGCTGACATTTATGGCGTGGTATTCGCTTCCAGCTTGAACTACTACGTGGTGGCTCAAACGCCTTTTTAAATGGCGTGTATATTCCAGTAAATTCCCCAAATTCTATTATGACAGTCGAATAACGGTTTTTGTGTTCTCCATTGTCCAACATTATAACAACTTCCCCTATTTTAAACGTTATCTAAAATATTTATCGATGTCATCACTAAGGGATTACAATATTCAGATAAAGGATAATAGCAGTATTTGTAACTCGATACCATTTCAACTTACAGCTAAGATCCAGTGATTGGTATCCTCTGAAATCCCCTTCATATTGCTTTCACAATGTTAAAAGAAATAGAATTTATATCATTTTAATATGACTTCGACAAGTAAAATCTCTACATAATGACTAATCTGGAATTCATATTACACACACAAATATTTTATTTAATAACGATATATTATTACACTGGATTAATATCACCTCATGTGTTGTTTACGAGATGATTCGACATTCATTCGATTATCGAGAAAATATATTTATTATTTTATTTATAATATTACAATTAATGTAAATATTTATTGCGTAATTATTACAGCGTCTTTAATACTTGTAAAATAAGAAGGTCGCGTCCTGTCTTATTCACTGAAAATTATTAATTTAAACTGAACCCTCATCACATGTGACGAAAGAATCATTTTCGTGATTAAACTTTCCTCACCTGCGCAGCACAGCAAAACAGAGAACAGGATGACTGACCCAACCACAGACTTCATGTTTCCAGCTCAGAAAACTCTTCGTTATTCTCGACATTCAAACGCAACCACATTTATGCGATTAAGAATTATATTCGGGAATTAAAATTTGCTTTATGGTAGCGAAATAATATCTGTATACATTATATCCGTATACATGTCACTTTTATACTCCGTGCTAATTGGTCGTTACTACCTTAACCCATTTTTCATTCATTCTTTCACTCTTGCCATGGAATTATTTTAACGTCATGCACATTTCTGTATGGAATCTCAGAGTCTTATTTAAATCATATTTATTTGTTGTTTTTATTCATTATAAATCACAAAGATGAACCACGATCCGTCAATAAATACATACAGTATTATTTATTAAATCAAAATAGAAGTTGACCTTTCCTGAAGCTTCAATGCATTGTGCACTTGAACAGCATTCTTCACTTGTGTTCACGTCTTACAAGTAACAATAAAATGGAAAGTCTCTATTATTTCTATCACTCTGAATTTCATCGCTCTTAATATATTCATGTTTTTACTTGTATTTTGGGTGGAGGCAAACATTACAAAACATTTACATTTTTTATTGACAAGTTTTTACCGTTTTGTAAAAATGAAGTCTTAAGTTTTGTTTATTATAGGTTTTTACCGCAATAACTAATACTTCAGGCTAATCCTATCTATTCGTAGTTGCGTTCATTGCCTCGTGTTGTGCAGATAATTTTTACGAATATTAAGTCAAAAAACTAGAACTTTTCGAGTATCCACGAATGGAACAGTTGTAAACATTTAGGTTTATAATTAAAGGTTTATAACTTTCGTTCCAATCACCAGAAGCTATTAAACTCCAGGGTTTATTTTGTGCTTAGAATATTTCTATGCGAGACATGGAGCGACACCAGTTTGCAGAATACGCCTGATGTGAACGTCGTTCTCTTCCTACAAATTCATCTGAGTTTTGACGACATTGTATTGGTATATTAGTCCCAATTTTAAATGGTCATCCATCAGTGAACTTAGAATATGTGCGTGCTGTGATAAATTATCGGCATTAAGAGTTCAGTTTGTAGAAATCATAGAAAATGTCAACACTTAAATTTTGTGAGGAATATTTCACTGACGATCAATTTATTTTATGTGTATTATGATCATCTTGTTTTTCTACTCCGAGAAAATCAAAGGTCCATATCTAAATAGGAAGCATTGACCAGAACACCATTCTTAAATTAACCATGTAACAGCCGAAGTGTTTCTGGTCAAATTATTATTTTTCATTTATATGTTAACTGAAGAAGTGTTATGATATTCATTTCTTCATATAACGTATCCATACCCCTTTCTAATAATAATAAGTCAGCCATCGGAGGTAAAATAATTCTTGAAAAATTAATATTTGTCCATTCACCTGAGATTGTAATTATATTTATCGTTGATTCTCCACAGATAAGTCAGCCATCTTTGATTACGTGGATATATAATATTTTATTATAACAATAAATGAAAACGCTTATATTTCAAACCATTTTATTCTTCATAAATGTAATTGTAAGTTATTTGACAGTATATATATTTCTTTTTTATAACATCACTAAGCTCTTACATAACTGTAGATCCTGAAATTGAATTGAATGTAAAAGATTAGATAAATTCAATTGACAGTCAATTATTATGTGAAATAAACATTTTGCAGCACTCAAACTTGGTTAGGACTAGCCTGAAAATACTCACGGAATTTAAGGGTGCACATGTACGCACCCAGCTTTTGTGCAACCGCTACCCCCAACGGTGCCAGAATACCCACATCTGCAATAGTTGCAATCTAGCTTAAATTTTGTTCCAGGAATGCATTTCGCAGAATCTGTAAAGAAGTACGAAAGTAAGTAATTAAATATTATACATTCGTAACGTTCCCTGCTTGCATAATAATTACTTACATTTATATATAGGCGGGAACGGAGGACATCCATTGTTTCTGCATGGGCTTCCAGACTTTATTCCTGATTGTTGGCACGTGCAGATATTACAAGCGAGGTAGAACTCAGTGCCAGGAGTGCAGCGAATTTCGTTCTCAAACACTTCATCTGAAACTTAAAAGTGGCGATGTGCTTCAACACGCAGCATTTCCGATCGAAGGAAAATTCCACTACTTACATTAGTCCTAGAAACTTAAGGCCTTGCGAATTTTATTCGCGTTATTCGTTACGCGAAAAATCCCCAAATGAAACAACTGACAATTCACACGTACATAATTACTCGGATTCTTGTATTATGATAAATGACTGTCGTAAATCTTCCTAAATTTCAGTCTCAATATTTACGAGTAGGGATGCAACTCATGCACTGTACGGCTGAATTAACAGTAACTGCAGCAATATAGGCAACAGCACCAGATCTGTCTGCTAATAAACAAATATATGTAAACAAATATATATATATCCATTAAATTTATTTAAAAATAGTACCTATACTAGAAAAAACGCACAGTACTTCAGTAAAGTCACTTCTGCGGCAGCGTTCTGCCAGCTAGTTATTGTCATCAGGTAGAAGTTACAACACTTTTCAAATGAAAAGCACCTATTGCTACGCGTACGAAGAACCGGAAAAGTGAACACTGAAAATAGTTCCGAGTAAGATTGGAAATTATTGTCCGGTATGCCAATATGAATACCACTGAACAATATCTGGAGCACGCACATGAGGTCCGGCCACAAAGCAGGATGAATTAGTTCAAATAATGAATCGCTAAACAGTATCCAAAATAATTAAATGATTTGAAATTAAAATTATAAAAAAATCACACTAATGTTAATTGGACATAAAATTAAGAGGTTCTATCATAGTAGTAAAGATGTCGCCAGTATTAAATTCGAATGACATATTTAATCACGTATACTAGGGAATAGGTCAAATTAATTTGAAAAAAATAAAGAGGAGGAAATTAAGGAGACGGAATCATTAGTTGCAATAAAATAATACTGGGTGATATCTAGGATTAAGAGAACAAATTAAATATGGAAGGTATTCAAATTTAAAAATTATCATTTAACTAAATACTGAAAACTAATAAATCCTTTCTATTTTAATCCAAGCAATTATGAGTAATTTACAAGCTTAATGCATGTGATTTAAATTTAGCTGCTAATAAGTTAATAATTCCGGGGGAGAAGAGAAGGATAGACAGTTTTAATACGAAAACGATTTTTATTGAGACGAACGTGAATCTAAAGTTGCTTATAGTAAATAAAGAAGTAAACTGGCTGAGATTTCTAAAAACGAAAACTTTAAAGAAGCTATGAGAGGCAATCAGTTCCCCTCCGGACGCGAGCAGTGACTCGAGGCAACTCGGCAGCTTAGATCCCAGACACTAGGTGCCTCCTCCTGGAACTTTCGCCACGAATCCTAGCCTCAAGATCAGCTCCAGGCACACGAGTCTTCGTCGTTGCAAGGTTTCGCAAAGGATGGTTTGCATATTGGGGGATTCATTTTGTTTATTCGTTTATTCATAGCGTTCCTTCCGATCTCAGTTGGCCCTTTCCTCAAAGAAATTTCTCATGAAATCCCTATAAATAACTCAGTTCTATGAGCATCGCCTCGCTATCTTCCTTTCTCAAATCACCTTTAATTTACATAATACACTGCATGATTATACATCGCACTACGTTACACTTTGCCAAAAAAAAGAAGACTAGAAGGTATAAAATTTGCTTTAAAATTATTTCAATTTACAAATTTTTTTTTCGCAGAAAAATTTTTCCCTTCAATCAAATCATCCTTAAGGGATTGAAGGGTTTCAAACTAGAATTTAAGAAATCGAAGATTCCTCTAATAGTTACAAACGCCCATAGAGGGAGTTATTCTTATTATTCTTTAAATCAAATCCCGTTCATTGCGCACTGCAATGGGTGACTGCGGATTGGACGGGCGTAGCCGTATTGTTCAAGATTATGTCCACGTGGTCGAGTTTCGGATATTTTTGCATAATGTTCTTTTAATTATTGAATCAATTTTTTTTCAGTTTCGTAAATGGACTACAATCTTACGTTTGAAATTTATCTATTTATTCAAATAGCAACGTCTAGCTGCAAGCTCACATTTATAGCGTGGTACTCGCTTCCAGCCTGAATTACTACGTGGTGGCTCAAACGCTTGTTTTAATTGCGTTTATAATCCGGTAAATGCCATAAATTCTATTAATACAGGTGACTAACAGTTTCTAGTGTTCTCCATGTCCAATATCCCCCCCCCCTTATAAATTCTTCCCCTACTTTCAACGTTATCGAAAATGAGTCTTGATGTCATCCCTTAACGATAAGAATATTCATGCAGAGGATAATAGTTGTATTTTTAACTCTCCAAACTTCAACTTACAGCTCTGGTCCTGTGATTCGAATTCTCTGAAATCCACTTCATACTGCTTTCGAAATGCTGAAAGAAAAAGATACTTATAACATTTTAATATCACTTGGGCCAGTCAAATATCTACATGAAAAGTCCAGTTTATATATATATCTGTGTGTGAGTGTGTGTGTGTGACTAATACGATTTTTCCTTCAGAATGTGGAATTCATAACACACAAAAAATTGTTTCTATTTAATATTAAAAAATACTGAAAATATTAAAAAAAAACATTGGAGTAATGTCAATGTACTGATACAATATGTGTTGTTTACCAGATAATTATATTTTAAACTTGATACTGATTCGAATTATCGAGAAAATATATTTGTTATTTTATTCAGAATATCACAATTAATATACGCCGAAATATTTATTGTACAATTATTAGAACGTCTTCAACAGTCGTAAAATATGAAGGTCGAGTCCTGTCTTCCTCTCTGAAAATTATTATTTTAAAAACCAACAGAGTATTGAGCCTTCATGATGTGTCACGAAAAATCATTTTCTTGGTTAAACGTTCCTCACCTGCGCAGCACAGCAGCACAGACAACAGGATGACTGATCCAACCGCAGACTTCATGTTTCCAGCTCAGAAAACTCTTCGTTACTATTTGCTCACGCACTCGACATTCAAACGCAACCACATTTATGCGATTAAGAATTATATTCGCGAATTAAAATTTACTTTATGGTAGCGAAATAATATCAGTATACGTTATGATCGAATACATGTCAGTTTTATACTCCGTGCTAATTGGTCGTTACTACATAACCCCTTTTTCATTTCTTGTATTGCTCGTGTCATCGAATTATTTTAACGTCATGCAGATTTCTGTATGTGATCATTGTGCGTTCATGCGAGAAGGAATTACGAGTCTTATTAAAATCTGTTGTCCTTTTTTTCATTATAAATCACAAAGATGATCCACGATACGTCAATAAATACATACAGTATTATATTTATTAAATCAAAATAGAAGTTGACCTTTCCTGAAGCTTCAATGCACTTGAACAACATTCGTCACTTGTGTTCACGTCTTACAAGTAACAATAAAATGGAAAGGCTCTATTATTTCTATCACAGTGAATTTCTTCGCTCTTAATATATTCATGTTTTTACTTGTGTCTTTGGAGGATGCAATCATTACATAACACTGACATTTTTTATTGAGAAGGTTTTACAGTTTTGTAAAAATTACGTCTTAAGTTTATTATAGGTTTTTACGGCAAAAACTAATACTTCAGGCTAATCCTATCTATTCGTAGTTGCGTTCATTGCCTCGTGTTGTGCAGATAATTTTTACGAATGTTAGAACTTTTCGAGTATCTACGAATGCAACAGTATGAAACAAATTAAAGGTTTACAACTTTCGACCCAATATCCAGAAACTATTGTACTCCAGGATTTATTTTGTACTTAGAATGTACTTAGAATGTATGCGAGACATGGAGCGACACTAGTTTGCCAAATACGCCTGACGTCAACGTCGCTCACTTCCAACAGATTCATCTGAGTTTGGACGACATTACATTGGTATATTAGTTTCAATTTTAATTGGTCGTCTACCTGCGAACCAAGAACATCGTCGTGCTATGATAAATTTTCGTCAGCAGGAGTTAAGTTCGTAAAAACTGTGGAAAATGTCAGCACTATAGTTTTGTGTGGAACATTTCACTGACTATCAATTTATTTCATGTGTATTATGATCATCTCGTTTTTATGCTCCGAGAAAACCAAAGGTCCTGAACTCAATAGGAAACATTCACCAGGACACCATTCTTAAACTGACCGATGTTTTGTGAGTTGTTTCTCGTCAAATTATTATGTTAATTGAAGAAGTGTTATGATATTTATTTGTTCATGTTACGTATCCATACCCCTTTTTATCAGATGTCACACTTTGGAGGTTAATACCTAGCAAAATCATACTTGAAAAATGAATATTTGTCTATTCGTCTATTCGACTGACCTTGCAATTATATTTTTCGCTGATAACAAATAGATAACTCTTCCATTGTTTAGTTAGTTAAAAAGGAACGTACCAACCTACCTTCAATAATATAAATGATGACTAGAATCCATGATTGTGTAGTATAAGTAACATGAAAAATACCATAAATTAGCGATCATTTTATTCTTCATCGTACATAATGTTGCAATAAACACTTTGATATTTGTAATTTATTTGTTCCTGAATAGGTTAAGTTATAGTGCAATCAGTAATAGTAATAGTACTCTGTCTCTTGCGAAATTGTTGCGTAGTAATGATGTTTAAGGATGCTGATTTGCGCAAACCAACTTCGTGCATAACGAATCCCGAACGATGCCGGTAGCGGAACAAAAGCAGTAGTTGCAATCTTCCATAAAGATCATTCCTGGACTGCATTTTGCATAAGCTGTAAATAATACCGTAAGTAATTAATTAAATATTATACATCCGTAACGTTTCCTGAGTGAATAAGCTTTTCTTACGATCATAAGCAGGGGGGAACGGAGGACAACCCTGGTTGTCGCATCTGCTTCCAGACTTGATTCCTGACTCTTGACAGTAGCAAACATTGCAAGCGAGGTGGAACGGAGTGCCAGGTGTGCAGTGAGTTTCGTTCTCATCTCAAACATAAAAGGTGCGTGGTGATTTAATACACATATTTTCTGATCTAAAGTGTGCTATTACTACTTACATGTAGTCCTAGAAACTTAATACCTTGCGAATTTTATTCACGGACTTTTCTGGAAGCTAAGTGCTAGCTTATTTATTTCGATTATCCTGTAAAGGAATTAAGTCCTTGTTAATCTCCTTTTCATTTCGAATAATTTGAAATTAATTCCTTCTCACAGCGCCGCATCCGGATAGGAGCAAAATTTTAATTTTTTCAGAATTATGACTCAGTATCTAACCAGAACTGGTCATGATAAACATTTAATAATTTATCACACTTCCATGTTGTACTTTTCTGAGTATCACCAGTTAGTGAAAAATACTCCGGGTACCAAGACAGAGTAACAAATTATGCAACGTAACCGACAGTTGAATGTTAGTATGTGTTTCGAACTACGTCTAAAACAGGTGGATTCTATATCAAACTCCGTTTTTTCACATCAATCTTGTTTCCTTTACAACCCCATATTGTATGCTTAAAGGATTCAAATAATAATTTCAAGAGTCTTAATCTCGGTGATTGCTAAAATTATTTATTCTGCTGTAACATCGTTCGGTTTTTAATTAATTTTAAATGCAGCCACGTTCTAATCACACTCCTGTGTGATCCAGCGATGTTGGATTCTAATACTACGTGAACCAAGTTTGGTCGAGATAGCAAAAACAAATTATTTATATGATGAATTAGTTATTATACAGTTTCATAATTGGGAAAATTTAACAGTTTAAACTGTTTAAATAGCGACGTGAAACTATACCTTTAATTTTTTTGCGGTGCTGATTCCTTCGAACGTAAATCACGAGGTGTTGGCTCGACCGCGTCTTAGATTCCAGGAAATATTCTTGTAATTTATTTAAATTATATCATTACAGAATACTAACAGATTTCTTTCTTCGATTCTCTAATCACAAATTTCATTTCTTTCTAACCACTTTGCTCACTTTTATCATAATTCCAAATAAGTCCAATATCACTGAAGAATAAGTTTATTTATACTGAATAACAACTATCTATAACTCCGCATAATTTTTACTTACGTTTTGAGCTGAAACCACTCTTTTTAGATTCATGACCCAGTAAATTGTCTGAAAGGAAAATTTCTATTATTTTAATATCATTTGGACTCGAGTTGTTAATGTCTTATATATATATATATATATATATATATATATATATAAATTGTTACGAAGTGAATTTTATTTGATTATTGGTTTTATGTGTTTTTGGTATTGTTGGATTCTACTTTTTAATTATTGTAATGGGAAGCACGAGTTAATAATCGGAAGCGACAATCGGGGGAATGTGAGAAAAGATTTTGATTCTTGAGTACGAGTACGAGATATGTAAATCTGACCTGCTTACCGTACGTAGTACAGAAAACAGTAAGATTAAAATAGTGCCGTTATATGCAGTGAGAGCTGAAATCAAAAAGATTTGATTGCGGCAAAGTTCAGCGTGAAATTTCTCGAGATATAAAAAGCACCCCCCCATAACTCCCTGATGAAAAGGTGTTTTCATGTCTAGGAACTGAGCTAAAAGCTTTTACAATATTGTTTGCAATTAACATCTCAATTTAGAACATTGTATTTTTTAGATATTGTGTTAAAAATGTTTTTTTTCAACTTATAATTATAAATAATTAATACATAAATTAAATCAAAGCATATTTTACAATATATGTATAAGTTTTTGCATGTATTTGTAATCCAATTCCACGCTTCATAATTTTCAATAGAGATTCAACATGTATTAAATTGCTTTTCGTTTTTCAATATAATTACTTGGTATAATGACAACGTACTAATGTATTTTATGTGATTTTGTGTATCTTAAATACTTTAACTATTTTCTATTAACATAGGATGCTTTATACCAGCGGATTACTGAAATTGAAATATTTCGATTAACTTCATCTTCCGAATAATTTTACAGTGTACGTCTTGAAGTACTGATGCAACGTACATTCTTCTTTGTTCTTTGGCAGATGATTTTTGTTTACAATTTACATAGGATTTCTGAAAATGGATTGACTGTGAATGACATCATCTGGCAAACGATCCGTTTATGTACCAATTGCTAATTTGCTGGCATTATCTACAACCATCCACATACACCTTCCCTGTTGTACAAGGAGCTCTACGTAGTCCTGAATAGTCTTGTACTTGTACTGCTGTTAACAATACAATACCAAATAACATTTGAAATAAACATACAAAACCTCCAAATAACAGACAAAAGTAAGTTGTAAATTAATTCAACATAATGTTTCTGTAACCTTTGTTGCTTTCGTCAAGTGATTCAAGGAACGCATGAGCCGTAAGAACAACACACCGAACCTGGTACACTTTGTAGGTTTTCCGAACCAATTAGTAAGAACTGAAAAATTGTGATTGGATACATTGATATCAAGGAAATTAAGAGAACGGTTCAATTCAAGTTCATACGTGAATTTTTAAATGGGGTTATAAGTATTGAAATTATTGGCCATAAAAGAATTTCATCTACATATCTAGCATAAAATTTTAACGGGACGAAGGAGGAGAATTCTCTAAATTTCTCATGTCAATCTCAGAATAGAAAGGACTAAGGGAGAACCTTCGTCGATGTTCTCTCGTAGAAAGAACCTTGTAGGAGAGACGGTGAAAGGGCTACATTTGGGAATGTCTTTGCCATACGGTAAGAGTTGTCGGCTATTCCTATTAGAATAGTCGGCCAGCTGCCTCCTAAACCGGTCAATGCACTGAGAGGGGTAAACTGCGACCCTACAGCGAACCCCTCTCCCGCTATCGGAAGGGCGTGGGACAAGTACCCAATGTCCGACCTACTTGATGCAGGTTTTCTAGGGTTTGTCCTGCATTACTTTTAGGCGAATGCCGGGTAAGATCCTTAAACTATAGCCCGGGGGCCCTAGTTTAACCTTATCTCTGCCCTTCCGCATCCCCCCTTTCAAATCCCTTCCTATACTATTAAAGGGGAGGTGCCACCATGTGGATTACCCTCGTGTATCTTGTTACCCTAAAAAAAGAAATTGATGATAGTGAACTTGATTAAACTTATAATAAATTGATTTGAGGGTTACTCTTAAAATGCATAAAATTTCATTAAGATGAATTTTAGTAAAATGGCTGATGTTTGGCAGTCTGGTCTTGAAACTGTCAATGACTAAGTCATTGGCAACAGACGACATCAACAGAAATTAAGGATATATCATCAGTGATTACGGCCCTTACGTTTCTTGAATGTACGTTGAAGTTTCAAGCTGACGATTATTTTCTTCTGAATTGGAACAAGTCATATCGTGAGTCGAAAAGTCCCTAAGTTTTATCTTACCTTTAGTGCATTTGATTCGTGTGCATAAAGCTTCGAATCTTAGTTCTGATTCAGAGCACACACACTTGTTACAATCTTCCGTCCACGTCTCTCCCACCCTACAGGTCCCGCCAACTACTTTGATTAGATCTCCATCTGTTGAAAGAATTGAACAGTGGTTGTACTCAGTGCTAGGACCCTTTCCTCTGTTTAAATATAATTACAGGTCGAAAAGTGCAACTAGTTTTGTTTGCGATTAACTATGGATTCGTAATTGTTTAATGAATCAGGAGTATTAAAATGAATGTAGCTTAGCCTAAAAGTAAAAGTTAAGCTTTATTTTAGACATTAATATAGCGTATCTTAGTTTAATAATGGAATACATTTTTTTGATTTGCTCTTATATTGAAACCTGTATAGGATTTCTGTAACAAATTGATTGTGAATGAGCCAAGACACCAACCAGCTTTGGATAAAATCATACAAAAACGCGTCTGCCGAAGTCTCTTTTTTTTACAAAATAAGGATTTATTATTAAACTTGATTCTTATGCAAATTGAATTATTAATTAATTAGTGGAAATTTTCAACCAGACATATTCCAAATGTTACTTACGATCCAGGAACAATTTCTGTGGACGTATGACAACTCTAGTATTTGAACGGGGTGGTATTTTAAAAATATGTGAAAACAGCTGACATTGTCGTCTAATTAATTATTTTTGTATTACACTCTTCCAAATCCACTCCTAGGGATTTTCCATTCTGATGCCGTTACGGGTTGAACTAACAACATCGAGAGCGACACTATCAATCTGAGAGTCCACGTAAACTATATATTCCACAATAATATCGGACGTTTTCACAATCTTATTCAGGAAACGCGATATGGGTAAGTTACCCTTTAAGGAAAACGTACCTTTCGGGGAAATCGTTCTTCGTGCAAGTGTGTTTCAGAATTTAGACTTAGGTCAACTATAAATAAAAATATTTATTCAAAAGAAATTTTTAAAGACTATTCCATTAAAAATTCTTGTAAATATCCTGAATGCCTTGATATTTAGTTGTAATATTTCAATAAAACGTTACTTAAATACTTTAAACATGAACAATAATTGAGCAAGTATTCATGATGCTTCTTAGAATGTTTTCGTTAACCGACGTGAATTTACGCAATTTTTTACATTAACGTAATTTCGTTTTGTCTTTCGTGTTTTTGAAACAAGATTGTACTTAGAAGTTTCAATACGTTCTGGTTAATTTCCTCTGAAATGGAGAAACTGATATCATGAACTCCCAAAATCCCCCAAGTGATACTGTATTCAGAATTATCTCACCTGAAGTGCATATTTTTCGCGTGCAGAAAGCTCCGGATCTTAATCCTGAAGCAGGACAGAAGCATTTGTTGCAATCTTCCATCCAGTATTCTCCTTGCATACAGAACTCGCCGTAACGTATTATATTTCCATCTGTAAAAACCCGAAACATTGAGTGGTTATAATACTTTGTCAAAAATCGTAAGAGAATTGTTTAAAAATATTAACCAAACTCGAAACGAGATATCAAGTAGTGAACAATGGCGTTCCGTATGCTTTATTATTTTTATATAATATAACTAATGTACTTACTTAATACTCATTCTTTTAATTTTTGAACGTTTTTGTAAAAATCTTTTAAACTTCTCATTATTGTTCTCTGCTCCCATTTATATACATATATATATATCGTGGTAATTAAAAACACATGTAATTATTTAATGAACAAATTTTACGATTTTCACTGTCGGCGGCGTAAATATAAGACTTGTGTACAATAGTATGGGGCCTATGGGCATTGTCGCGAAGGCATGGCTGGACGCGCGGAACTTGTGTGTTTGTGGGAGGCAAAGCAGTATGTAGTGTGAAAACTCAGATATTCAAATACAGTGTGTTTTTGGGAGACGTACAGGATAATCAGAGAGCAGAAAGAGTGTGTGTTGGGAATCGGCAGAGAGAGAGAGAGAGAGTGAATGAGCTGAGAGTATTTTCTGGAAAGCTGCAGTGTTTAACTTTACATCTGTGTATTGACTGCCAAACCCCGAATCCTCTTAACTCCTCCCTGATAAGCCTCAGACGAATCCATCCACCACATTACCTTCTTTCCTCAAATTGTCTACATAACCATTCAAGATCATCCCTACATCTCCTTCCTTTCTATGTTCCAAATCAGCACTCAACTCCAATCGATCTTGGACAGATCGAACGGCACGACCCTGCTGACCCGTTATTGCGACGGGTCATAATCTCATAAGGTCATAATCTCTAATGCGTGTCCAATCATTCCTAATGAGCTAATACTCAGCGAATTAAGAAAATACGGCACAACCCATGCCTCAAAGATAATTTGAGTCGTAGCGAACACAACAGATAGAAGATTCGCTCACATTTTAACTTTTAGGCGGATTTTCTATATTGACCCAGCAATGATACTTCTCTTTTATGGTAACACGAACTTTAGAATATATCTCGCAGCGGAGACTACAACACCACTACCAGGATACCCCTATAGAGGCTTAACGACCTCCGGTCAGACTGAAGTAAGCCTGCGAGAGGATTTCTCGCAGGTGAACCTTCCCAGAGAGCTCTGGCGGGGGCTACCTTTGGGGATGCTCTCACATCTCTCTGGTTTTTTTGAACTAAGGTTCCCACATGCCGAGGCACCTTGGTCTGTTTTGAGAGGTGTATGTTCCGGGGTCGCAGACCTTGGGCATACGGCAAGAGTTGTCCGCTATTCCTATTGGAATAGTCGGCCAGCTGCCTCCTAAACAGGCCAAGGCATGGCGAGGGGTAAGCTGCGACCCCACAGCAAACTCCTCTCCCGCTATCGGAAGGGCGTGGGACAAGTACCCAATGCCCGACCTACCCGATGCAGGTTTTTCTAGGGTTTTCCCTGCATTTCTTTAGGCGAATGCCGGGTAGGATCCTTAAACCATAGCCCGGGGGCTCTAGTTAACCCTTGGCTACCTTCCTCTACCCTTCCGCATCCCCCCTTTCTAATCCCTTCCTATGCTATTAAAGGGGAGTTGCCCAATGTGGATCACCCTCATGTAGCCTGTTGCCCTAAAAAAAAATAAAAATAAAAAAAATTAACGACCTCCTCTCCGTTTTTGAACTAAGGTTCCCACAAGCCGAGGCACCTCGGCCTGTATGTTCCGGGGTCACAGACCTTAGGCATACGGTAAGAGTTGTCCGCTATTCCCATTGGAATAGTCGGCCAGCTGCCTCCTAAACTGGTCGAGGCACCGAGAAGGGAATGCTGCGTCCACACAGAAAACTCCTCTCCCGCTATCGGAAGGGCGTGGGACAAGTACCCAATGCTCGACCTACCTGATGCAGGTTTTTCTAGGGTTTGTCCTGCATTTCTTTTAGGCGAATGCCGGGTAGTATCCTTAAAATATAGCCCGGGGGCCCTAGTAACCCTTGGCTACCTTCTTCTACCCTTCCGCATCCCCCCTTTCAAATCCCTTCCTATGCTATTAAAGGGGAGTTACCCAACGTGGATTATCCTCATGTAGTAGCCTGTTGCCCTAAAAAAAAAAATTAACGACCTGCCAATTGACATATCACTATATAAACTGAAAGCAAGCAGCGCACATATCACAAACTTGAACGCAGAAGTCAATCAGAGATATAATTTTCCCAGAGTCATTTATACCAACTCGTCCTAAAATTCAAAAGGAGTTGGTTGGGCTATAGTCACGACAGGCAAATATAAATCAGTCGCTATAAACCATAATGCAACGATCAGTACAGCAGAATAATACGCCATCTTCATAGCCACGGAACTGTGTTCATATGACGATGTTGGTCTCCGGTGTTTCCAGACAGACTCCAACGGACTATCCAGTACGGCGTACAGAAATGGTTTCATCAATTGAATTAGAGAAAATGTAGCGAAAATCCATGCAAACTGTAACCAGATCACTATAGCCTGGCTGCCGGCGCATAAGGAGATAGAAGGGGACGACAGGGCAGACCTCCTAGCGAAGATGGAAGCCGATCAGCAAGGAAGAACCAGTAACCTGCCAGTCTGCACCAGCAGTGACTGCAGAATAGGACTCTACAAGATACTGGAGGAAAAAACAGAAGAATGTGAAATTATCCTAAGGAATTTCAGCAGCATGAATGAAATATCACACCCTAAAGATCTTTCTCGAAGGCAACAGGTTGTTGTTCTTGACTTCGCAACCAGTATGCAGCTCATGCAACCCGTCATGTCCTCTTTGACTACCCCAGATTTAGCGACATAAGATCAGCAATAGCCGCCTATTCAATGATGGAGTTCTGAAACTCACCAACAGCAATTTACAACGTTATAGAATTTACTATCCAAACTGATTTATTTAAAGTATTTTAAATGTAACGCAAATGTAAAATATAACATGTAAGTCGCTAATGGCCAATAGACTAACGCGACTATAAATCGTAAATTAAAAAAAAGATGCATCTTTTGCGAAATTTATCATCATAATATGCTACAAAAAAAAAGATTATTGGTATTTTAGGGATATTTGTTCGTCACCTGTGAAGCACAGAACCACAGAGAACAGGACGACTGATCGAACAGATGGCGTCATGTTTCTTGTAGAATGTGTCAACTGGTTCACGTAATACTTGAACGCATTGACATTTATAGATATAAAAAATTATATGCTAAAATAAAAACTGCAACTATTTAAAGGTACACTATATAGTTGCGAAATAATTTTTAGCCGCCATGAAACCTTAAATTGGAACCAATTTTGCGTGTAAATGTCACGCAGTGTAGAAACATCGTTCTTCTTAATCTGCTTTAGAAATACTGTTTTACCTCCTTCACTATATATCTATATAAACGAAGTATTCCCTTGTCACTCCCTCTCTCTCGCCTTCGAACTGCCATGTTACCGTACTCTATAGTCAGAATCACCTTGCCCTAGCCTCTTCTTCGAATTTACAATTAAACGTACATATTAGATTCTCTTAGTCTGTGGTTAACACGTGTTGTCTTAAATAAACGGACTATCCAGTTCGGCGTACAGAAATGGCTGCATCAAGAGCAAATGTAGCGAAAATCCACGGAAACGGTAACCAGATCACTATAGCAAGGCTGCCGGCTATAGTTTCCACAATTCATAAGCTAATCTTTTTATAAAATCATCGATTAATTCTTATGGATGTTTTAGGGTGACACGGTGTAATTTACAACTTACGTTTTGGAACCGTCACACTCGATCCGACGAGTATCGATAGAAGTTCTGTAACAGAAAGTTACATCGTTTTAAAAACAATTGCAAAACACTGGTATTTTAAAATGAATTCTGTAATCGCGTTACTGATATTTATATATATTAATGCTACTTCAGATGAAGTACGATAATTACTTCAAAGATACTAAGAAATTTCCACTCTACATTTTAATTCTACTAATTATTTTTTCTTATACTGTTGAGATTAAAAATGTACACAAAGACGAAATCCATTGAAGGTTATAATCGTCCGTTATGGATTCTCGACTTGAATAGAGCCAAATTTCAAATGTTCTACTTTCTTCCATCTTTCTACTCGCCTTTTGAAATCTTCCTGCAATTCCTGAATGTTAGACTAACTTGAAAAAATTAATGCCTATCATACGGCTCAGTGCCCGACCTACCCGATGCATGTTTACCTAGGGTTTTCCCTGCATTTCTTTAGGCGAATGCCGGGTAGGATCCTTAAACTATAGCCCGGGGGCCCTAGTAACCCTTGGCTACCTTCCTCCACGCTTCCGCATCCCTCCTTTCAAATCCCTTCCTATGCTATTAAAGGGGAGTTGCCCAAAGTGGATTACCCTCATGTAGCCTGTTGCCCTAAAAAAAAAATTCCGCGATTCCTATTGGAATAGTCGGCCAGCTGCCTCCTAAACTGTTCAAGGCACGGTGAAAGGAAAGCTGCGACAGCACAGCAAACCCTCTCCCGCCATGGAAAGCGCATGGGACAAGTACCCAATGGCCGGCCTACCTGATGCAGATTTTTCTATGGTTTTCCCTGCATCACATTTAGGCGAATTGCCGGGTGGGATCATAAAACCCGGGGGCCCTAGTTAATCTTTGCCTACCTTCCTGTTTCTTTCCGCATCCCCCCCTTTCACTCCCTTTTCCATGCTATAAGAAGGGAGTTGCCACTATGTGGATTACCCTGTACGCAGCCTGTCAGCACCTTCGTCTTTTTCCTTTCCGTCTTCATTATCTCCATACGTAAATTCATCTTCCGAACAACAAAGTTTGAACAAAATAAATTCAATGCAACGCAATTAAATATTTTATCAATTTGAATTACTAAACCTTAATTGTTTGATAATATTTAAACCTCTTACTCAATTTATAAGACGTATTCTGAATAATTAGAACTTTAAAACCATTACAGAGCACCGACACATATTTTGATGTTATAATATTTCTTTGCTATAATAAAACACCTAAAAATTAGGCCTTTCCTAGATTTTACCTCAAATAGGTACTTTGTAAATATGGTACTAGAAATCAAAGATTGATTCCAACGATACAATTATTTTAAATAGCTTGTGTAATTGCTCGATGCCGCTTTTATACTACCATATCAATTAATTAAGAGAGATTAACAATTAATCGTGGTTTTATATTTAAAAATAGTTTTTTTCATTACATGCTTATATATTATTACAATCTAATAATGTACTTCATCAAAAATATTTATAACTTAGCCATTAAACATTCTACGTGTAGCCACTAGGATGTCATAAAGAACCGTGTCAGATAAAGTTGGCCTATAGAAAAATTTTAATTAAATTATCAGATTTTACAGATGAATATGGTTACAATAACCGAAAACTAATGACGGTCTATTTTTATATACTCGCATTTTAATGTAATTTGTATTGAAATAAAAAATTTATATCACTGAGAATATAAAAAATTATAAAATTAATCATGTTTATAGATAAAACTTCATAGTAAAATAGATAGTTTAATTAGTGGCTATTGTTTTAATTTATTTACAATATAACGTTCAATAAGACAAGAATACTTTCCAAAAGTAAATTTTAAAGATTACAGAATTACAAATTCCTTGAAATTCAATAATTTCAGGATATTTAATTTAAACGTTCCTTGAATTACTGTAGTCACGAACGCTAATTGAACAATTCATCATGCAATTTCCTTGAAAATTTCCCGTATGCGATGTCGAGAGATGCTGATTAATATCCTGTGAAATCTCGTGTTTCTGAATCTGGTAATTGTTATTGTATTGCGAATGTTCTCACTTGAATTGCATCCCAGTAGTGTGCAGTAAGCTTCGGATCTTATTCCTGAGACAGGACAGAAACACGTGTTACAATCTTCCATCCAGGTTTCTCCTTGCAGACAGGTCTTCAAACGAAAATTTGATAATTCCTTTTCTGTTAAGAAAACGCAAACACGCTTATTACAACGTTTATTGCTTAAAAAGTTATACTCTAAAAACTAATAAAAATTTGTCGGCTTTGAATTATCTACGGTGTCTTTTTTTCTCTCTCATTTATTTGCTTTGAATTGAAACTGGTTCATTTGTCGCGACCAAAGAAGAAATTTATTTCTATTTGCAAATAACGAGACAATAGTAGTTGCTAGATGAAACAGTTTCATTATAGTTTATGTGAATTTAACTTTCTACAATTTTAGAGGCACATACGTTACAATATCGTTTATCATAGTTTAACACAGTAACAGAATTCGTAAAACATTTTCGTGTTTACTGTTCGTGTTTATTTTTAGTTTAAATCGTGGATAAGATTTTTTAAAATAGATTAATTGTCAAATAAATTACCAGTGAACACACTTTTTCGCCATCTTCCACGCATAGTTTACAACCCTCCACAAACCTCTCGTTTGGATTACAGGAGCCGTCACGTTGCCCTGTGTAGCCTAATCCCGCAATTGACAACCGATAAAACAGAACATATATATTTATTTAGACAACTTCTGTTATAAAAGTAAATCATGAATAACGAAGAATGTATAATTGAATTTAAAATCGATTGATATGAGTTGTTTGCGAAATCCATATAATTCAATAATAAATCTTTTCCCTTTTTATAGTTTGTTTTTTATGGAGTTTGTTTATTATTTACTTTTATTTTCATTTAATGTTAACCTATATAATTACATTTATTAATTATGATTACGTTTAGTATTCAAAATTCAGATTAACAATAGCCCAAATATTATATAGATTTACGTTTTTGTACAGATCAATCAAGAATCAGTTGTCTGTCTCTACCAGACGTAGAAGTGTTTCAACTGTTACGAGAGGGGTGATTAGAAACTAAGGTTAAAAAAATCTGTAGCGAAACGTGTACATTCAACAAATACAGCCACCCGAGTTATTTTTTGACATAGTCTCCATATAGTTTAGACATTTGTCGCTTTGTATTATGTGTTTGAATGTTCCCTCCTAGTCAAAATCCTGTCCTTGCAAGTTCATCCACGTTGTCACCTCCTCGTCCGGAGAAAATTGTCGGCCTACTATCTGCTCCTTCAAGAGTTGAGTGTCGCTTGGAGCGAGATTCGGGCTGTAGGGAGGGAGGTCGATGATGTCCCAGCGAATCTGCTTCACCATCGTGCTGGTCTTCTGGGTTGTATGAGTTCGCGCGTTGTCTTGAAGGAATACACGCCCTTTGAGAGACAAAGTATCCGCTAATTTTTTATATACTTCCTTATAGCTTCCTCAAACAAAACAAGTACCTTCAAGTGTATTAAATTATTAATGCCGCATTTCTAGTGTAACAACCCAAGTAACTGTCAGATAAAAGCATAAAGTATATTTTTTAATCATCCTGATTAAATTAAGTGAAGTACCCGTACACATTAAATGAAATGATGTCTTGAAGATATATTCTCGTACACATGCAATAGTCTGAGTATAGTAGATTTATTTCTTTAATAAGTTCTGGGACCCTAGATCCTCTTTTCCCTGAACATAGTCTCAGATTTTACAGTCATAAAAATTATTCGGATCTGTAATAAATTCTTTTATTAGAGGTAATGGAGTAACAAATAACACCTTTAAAAACGATGTCAACATATTTGAAACAAACTTCAAAGTTAGATTATGAGAATTATTGAAAATGGAACGGTAAGTATGGGTCAATGATAAATTTTGATCTTTATCATATTTGTAATTATTATTATTATTATTATTAATAATTATTATATTCTGATCGAAATGTCCATTGCCTAGATTGGTTACTGTATTTTTATTGCTATATTCGCCTATTTCTTTCACCTTATCCGTTTCTCTACATGACTAAATATTTTTCCTCCCTAAGAATTCATTTTTAACGGCTACTCTTCTTAAAATTACTTAAACCGATCCAGGCAATGCAAATCCCGACTACTAATCTCTACTAATGTTTCCTTCCACGTTGTTGCATAAAATTCCAATTCCAATGTGATCTCTCTCTCTCTCTATATATATATATATATATATATATATAAATTGTAATGATTAATGGCGATCTAATTAACTAAATTATTAAACAAAAGATTATTTAATTAATGTTACAATTAATTTAATAATTACAAAAATTAACAAACAAATATTTTATTTAGAATAAGTTGAGCGTAATTATTCCATTTTTTGTCTAGACAGTACTGAATTTACGTCTAAATACAGCACCAAACGAACAAAGATTGTATTGTTCGAAACAAGTGCATAATCACGACTTGTTCTCGAACTAATCTCTCGATAACTCCTAGTTTAAATAATCCAAACAATTGAAACATCAAACAATTACTCCTAGTAGATAATAGTATTTATAAGGAAAACACGACTTTGTCTTATGTTGAAATTGATAAATTAGAACTTACGATTTTGTCCTAGTGAGCCAAATCCTTTATATTTAGAAATCATTTCCTTGATTTTGTTTGCTGTAAGGAAAATTGTTTCATTAATTATATGAAATAATTTCACCACACTGACAAGTCTGTAAAGTTCTCCTTAGTCAAGATGATAACGTTTAAACATGTTTTACTTGAATTTTTAAAAAAACTTATTAATAATACTTGAATACAAATATTTTATTTGAACGTACTTACAACCGATTTCAATCAACTTTGCTTTTTTCCCCGCAACTGGTTGGACTTGACGTATGAATAATCATATTAATGAAGATGAACTCACCTTCGTCACACGTAAAATCTGTACACCATGCATCGTCTTCACTTCCTGCGACTGCACACACGCAGTAGTTGCAACCCTTCTGGAATGTATGTCCTGCGGGACAAGTGCGAGAACGTGGTGGGTGTTGCACAGCTGTTGAGAACAGAAAAAAAAATTGACTTATTCATTTAATTTTTAGGGATTTCAGTTACGTGTTTCGAGTGGATTTTTGGATCATTTTCACATACACATACACTCCCCTGAGTGCTCATGCGGAGGCTACGTTTGGGGATACCTTCACATCTCACTGGTATTTTGAACTAAGATTCCCACATGCCGAGGCACCTCGGCCTGTTTTGAGAGGTGTATGTTCCGGGGTCACAGACCTTGAGCATACGGTAAGAGTAGTTCGTTGTTCCCTTTGGAACAGTCTGCCAGCTGCCTCCTAAACTGGTCGGGGCACAGAGAAGGGAATGTTGCGTCCTCACAGAAACACCTCTCCCCTATCGCAAGAGCGAGAGACGAGTACTAAAGGCCTGACCTACCTGATGCTGGTTTTTTAAGGGTTTTCCCTGCATAACATTAAGGCGAATGCCGGGTAGGATCCTTAAACTATAGCCCGGTAGCCCTAGTTAACCCTTGGATACCTTGCTCGAACTTTCCGCACCCCCTCCTTTCACTCCATTTCCCATGCTATGAGTAGAGTAGCCACTATGTGGATTACCCTTTACATAGACTGTCTACACCTTCTTTTTCCTTTCCATCTTCACCATATTCATACTCTTCTTCTGAACAACAATGATTGAACAAAATTCATTCAATGCGACGCAATTAAATATTTTATCGATTTGAATTACTAAACCTTAATTGTTTTATAATATTTAAACCTCTTCCCCAATTTATAAGACGTATTCTGAATAATTAGAACTTTAAAACCATTACAGAGCACCGACACATATTTTGATGTTATGATATTTCTATGCTAGAATAAAACACCTAAAAATTAGACCTTTCCTAGATTTTACCTCAAATA
This sequence comes from Zhengitettix transpicula, assembly GCA_037074705.1. Lineage (NCBI taxonomy): Eukaryota > Metazoa > Arthropoda > Insecta > Orthoptera > Tetrigidae > Zhengitettix > Zhengitettix transpicula. The sequence goes on from CM073596.1 coordinate 29,622,583, forward strand.
GGTACTTTGTAAATATGGTACTAGAAATCAAATATTAATTCCAACGATTCAATCAATTTAAATCGCTTGTGTAATTGCTCGATGCCGCTTTTATACTACCATATCAATTAATTCCGAGATATTAACAATTTATCGTTGTTTTATATTTAAAAATAGTATTTTTCATTACATGCTTGTATATTATCACATTCGAATAATGTACTTCATCAAGAATATTTATAACTTAGCCATTAAACATTCTACGTGTAGCCACTAGGATGTCATAAAAAACCGTGTCAGATAAAGTTGGCCATAAGAAAAATTTTAATTAAATTATCAGATTTTGCAAATGCATATGGTTACAATAACCGAAAACTACTGACGGTCTATTTTTATATACTCGCATTTTAATGTAATTTGTATTGAAATAAAAAATTATTATCACTGAGAATATAAAAATTATACAATAAATCATGTTAAAAGATAAAACTTCATAGTAAAATAGATAGTTTAATTAGTGGCTATTGTTTTAATTTATTTAAAATATAACGTTGAATAAAACAAGAATACTTTCCAAAACTAATTTTTGAAGATTACAGAATTACAAATTCATTTAAATACAACAATTTCAGGATATTTAATTTAAACGTTCCTTGAATTACTGTAGACCCGAACGCTAATTGAACAAGTAATCATGCTATTTCCCTGAAAATTTATTTTTAAAACTTCTGTTAAAAAATAAATCGTGAATAAAGAAGAATGTATAATTGAATTTAAAATCGATTGATATAGGTTTTTGGGAAATCCATATAATTCAATTTTAAAGCATTTCGCTTTTTATAGTTTAATTGTTTTTTATGGAGTTCGTTTAATATTTAATTTATTATCATTTAATGTTAACCTATAGAATTACATTTATTAATTATGATTACGTTTAGTATTTAAAATTCAGATTAACGATTGCCCAAATATTATATAGATTTTCGTTTTTGTACATTCCAATCTGTCTCTACCAGACGTAGAAGTGTTTCTACTCTGTTACGAGAGTGGTGACCAGAAACTAAGGTTAAGAAAATCTGCTGTGAAACTTGTACATTCAAACAATACAGCCACCCGAGTTATTTTTTTGACATAGCGCCCTTATCGGTTTAGGTACTTGACGCTTTGTAGTGTGAGTTTAAATGTTCCCTCCTGGTCAAAATCCTGTCCTTGCGAGTTCAGCCACGTTGTCACATTCCTCGTCTGAAGCAAATTGTCGGCATCCTAGGTGCTCCTTTAAGTGTTGAAAAAGTTGAGTGAAGCTTGGAACGAAGTTCGGGCTGTAGGGAGGGTGGTCGATGATGTTCCAGCGAATCTGCTGCAACCGCGTGCTGGTCTTATGGGTTGTATGAGTTCGCGCGTTGTCTTGAAGTATTTCACATCATTTGAGAGACAAAGTATCCGCTAATTTTTTATATACTTCCTTATAGCTTCCTCAAACATAACAAGTACCTTCAAGTGTGTTAAATTCTTAATGCCGCATTTCTTGTGTAACAACCCAAGTAACTGTCAGATAAAAGCAAAAAGTATATTTTTTAATAAGCCTGATGAAAAAAAGTGAAGTACCCGTTCATATGCAATAAAATGTTGCCTTGATAATATATTCTCGTACACATGTAATAGTCAGAATATAGTAGATTTCTTTCTTTAATAAGTTCTAGTACTCTAAAACCTCTTTCCATGTAAATAACCTCAGATTTTACAGTCATAATAATTATTCGGATTAGTCATAATTACATATATTAGAGGTAATGGAGTAACAAATAACACCTTTAAAACTGATGCCAATATATTTGAAACAAACTTCAAAGTTGGACTATGAGAATTATTGAAAATGGAACGGTAAGTATGGGTCAATGATAAATTTTCATCTTTATCATATTTGTAATTATTATTATTATTATTAATTATTATATTACGATCGGGGTTTCCATTGCCTAGATTGGTTACTGTATTCTTATTGCTATAATGGCCTATTTCGTTATCCTTATCCGTTTGTTTATCTGAGTAATTAATATCCCTAGCATAGAATTCATTTTCAGTGGCTACTGAAAGGCATGGGACAAGTACCTAATGCTTGACCTACCTGATGCAGGTTTTTCTAGGATATTCCCTGCATTTCTTTAGGCGAATGCCGGGTAGGATCCTTAAAATATAGCCCGGGGGCCCTAGTTCACCCTTGGCTACCTTCCTCTACCCTACCGCATCCCCCTTTCAAATCCCTTCCTATGCTATTAAAGGGGAGTTGCCCATTGTGGATTACCCTCATGTAGCCTGTTGCCCGAAATATATATATATATATATATATATATATATATTTCACCAGCCCGTTTTCGTATTCTAACGTCTCAGATGTTCAACAAACCATATAGAATCATCCTGTCCCTCCCCCTTATTCATTCCTACGAGTAAAAGTACTTTTTGCTTTTACGACATGTTCACTGCAAATGTTTAATGCTGAAATTTTTTCTGTATCTCAGAAAACGATTAGTCACGTTTCGGACGCGTCCATACTGTGTCCCAGCCTCTTCCTTGACCCGCTCGCCAGTTTTCTTAGGTACGGCAAACGGCCTCTAGCTTGCAGAAAACCCCAGCAGTCTCGGTGCTTCCAAATCTTACGATACAATTACGAAACACCAGGAACAAAAAGATTCTATATTAAAGCAATGCCCCCGCGTATTTATGAAGTGACAGGAATGTACCTTTGTTTCAACGTTAATAATTTTAAGTATTGACAATTTAAATATTATTTTTAAATATCCTAATAATTATGTGAGATTTAAATAATTTCAATAATTTAAAATGTAGACTCCTTAAAAATTGGATTTGAATTGGCTATAATCTACTATTAACAATAAAAATAATAACATTATACGGGCAAAATTATGCATAAAAATGTCTCAAGATTATTTTAACTTATTTTAATTTTATTGAGGAATCCGAATTAAATTATGGATCACTGCGCGTTTTTTTAAAGAATGGATGGATGGTTGGCATGATAATAACGAGCACGACGATTTTTTAAACCAATTAATATGCCATATGCAGTTAACCTAAACTGAAACATCCATATTATTAAGGAAACTGTTTTTTTTGTAATTTGCTAAATAAATTTTTATTAATTGAAAAAATTAATTCATAAACTTTTGATTTTGAAAAAGTTACATTTTGAGATGAAATGTAATACCTACATATTAAATTTTTGGATCATATTTTATATATATTCGGAACTATGGCTTTATAACTTTAAAATAGATTAAGGGCTAGTGATTCCAAAACGTATATAATTTATCCATTCAGAATGATACTTTTATAACAGAACTTTATTTACATTAGAAACGTAGGTATTTAATTCTTATTCGGAACATCTGCATAAAGTGTTTTAATAATTATTTCATTTTCGTAATAAATATAGGAGCTACTGCAATTCTTCCTACTTATTAATTTATAATCGATTGTCTGAAGTATTCGGTTGAATTACAAACAGTTGTAGGAAAATGTTATTATATAATTTTGACTAATTATTTTAATTGTTAATGTTATTAATTTTCAATTATGTAATTAACAGATTACAATTGTTAATTAAGCTATAAATTGAAATAGCGAAATTAAACTATATAGGAACAATTATGGTGCAATATTTCCATGAGCGTAATTATTACATGTTTTGTCTAGACAGTACTGAATTTACGTCTAAATACAGAACCAAACGAACAAAGATTGTATTGTTCCAAACAAGTGGTTAATCACGACTTGTTCTCAATCTTCTGTCTCGATTACTCCTAGTTTCAATAATCCAAATAAAAGAAACGTCAAACAATTATTCCTAGTAGGTAATATTATTTATAAGGAAAACAGGACTTGTCTTATGTTGAATTTGATAATTTGGAACTTACGATTTTGTCCCAGTGAGCCCAATTCTTTGTATTTAGATATCATTTCCTTGATTTTGTTTGCTGTAAGGAAAATTGGTACGTTAATTATTTTAAAAATAATCGCAACGCACTGAAAAATCTGTAAAGTTATTCTTACCCAAGATGATAAAGTTTAAACATATTTTACTTGTACTTTTAAAAAATATTTTTAATAATACTTGTATACAAATATTTTATGTTAACGTACTTACAACCGTTTTCAATCATCTTTGCTTTTATCCCCGCAGCTGTTTGTACTTGACGTATGAATAATCAGATTAATGAAGATGAACTCACCTTCGTCACACGTAAAATCTGTACACCATGCATCGTCTTCACTTCCTGCGACTGCACACACGCAGTAGTTGCAACCATTCTGGAATGTATGTCCTGCAGGACAAGTGCGTGAACGTTGTGAGAGTTGTCCAGCTGTTGACAACAGAAAAAGATTGACTTATTCATTTTATTTTTAGGGATTTCAGTTACGAGTTTCGAGTGGATTTTTGGATCATTCTCATATACACAATTTGTAGGTTTCGGGAAAACTCCTAATTTTGTAATACCTGGTATTTGGGAATACAGAGTAAATTCTTCACTTTGTGAATATTTGTCATGCATAAGAGTCAAAGAAAGAATCAAACCTCTATTTAAATCGCAAACAGGTTAGAAAAAGTTGAATTATAAATTGCGTTAGGAATCAAAACTTTTTACTGCATGTTTATAAAATTTCTGTAAAATTTATAACTCGGAAATGAATAATCACTTTGTGTTATATCAAGGATACTATAACGCAGTACTTATCATTGTTTAAACTATTACCTTTCTTCATGCAATATCACGGATAGAAAAAGAGACTTTCATAACTTGGGATTACTATAATGTGTTTGTATATTGTCTACTATAAATACAATTCTAAATTTGGCTATGTCCGTCGGGTGCCCCATTTATAATTTTAGTAGATAAAGTCTAGTCATTTAATCCTACGCAGACTGTGCTTCCGAAAAGTCAGATTTCTTGAATACGCATACTCATAAAAGCCGCATTGAACCTTCCCAGACTTTCATCCGGATGTCAAAAGGTGTCTTCGTGCGCTGAATCGAACAGGTCCAATTTCCTTAATTCCTCATGATTAAATATTTATTATGCGAAATGTAGCATCTGTTCACTCGAACCTCTTTCATTCCATTATCATAGTCTATGCTTATATACTATTTTGTACATATATAAATCAAATTTCCGAAAGCTCCATACTAAGTTAACTTTAAATATGTTTGAAAATCATTAAAAGTTTTCCTTATATAAATGGGCGACAATACATTTTTTGTGTAACGTATTTATTCGTAGCCCTGACCTGCGTTACAAATGACTACGGAGAGCAGGATGACCGAGATGACCACTGACTTCATGCTTCCTGCTGACCAACCTTTTCACTGGTACCTTGTCGACTCAATGTTCTGCCACATCGACATTTATAGCTGTAATGATTTTAATTGGATCGATATAAAAACTCCGCGTCGTAACCGTGAAATCATTTAAGCGTACGTTATCATAAAATTAACAGAGCAGTCTCGTGATCAACTGGATCTTAACATCTAATCCAATTTGTGTACAAATGTCAAACTGTTTCAAAATTTGTAACCGAGGCTGCTTGAACAATATTCTTGAGGAAACGTGGCAACTTGGCCGCATCTGTAGGTCGATTGAGATATGAATAACACTACGGATCGCCTTTAATCAAAAGACAATATTTTATTTTTGAAAATTAGGATTGTTTATCTTATATTAGTGTATTAAGTGTCTGCGGAAATATAGTTTTTCTTGAATTTGAAATCAGGCTTGTCCTCAAAACAATCGGATTGAATGTCATAAATGAAATGAACTCTCAGTTCAGTATTGAGTTGAATATTATTTGCAGTTCCACAGGGTATTTTTTTCAGAATAAAAATTACTTGCCAAAACTGATTATTTCAAATTATATTCTTTTTTATACTGTATAATTATTCTAATAAAACTTATATAGATATTCCAAATATGTGAATGATATATTTTGCATCATCCCCAAAATTCACTTGAATATTTTACTCAACGCTTTCAATATTAACCTCTCTAAATTAAAATGCACTTTTGAAATTGTGATCAATGACTTAACTTTTTGTATGTTTTGGACACAGTTTCAAATAATGTGATATTTACTGATTGGTATCAAAAATCCGCTTATTCCTTAATTACATTGATAATCACCCCCTTTCGCATTATATCTAGTAAGTAGATGATGCAGTCGAGTTATTTTATCATTGGTATAATAAAGATAATAAAAAGTTATTAATACCCTTCTTATATTACATTGTATTTACAAATATATCAAAATTAAGTAGAACAATAAAAATTTACCAGTTAATATGCATAAGAATAATTTTTTATCGTTCTACCCTTTTCTGAAAACATACAATATAAACTGATTGAGTTCTTGAATATTTATGGCATTAGTATAATTTTTATACTTCAAATAATTTAAATTTATTTGAAAATATTAAAGACGAAATTATCATTTCAGCTAAACGTAAAGTTCCGTTACAAATAAATGCAGTAGAACACTTCTATATTATAATTTATTATTATTCCGTAACTTATATGGGTTGAAATTAAATTATAATAATGTTTATTAAATAGTAAACTATGAATTAAAATTTAAACAAATTATTACAATGATAAAATAAAGTTTCTTAAACATAAAAAAATTCAGCCAAAACTATAATTTATCGACTCACACTTGTGTACTTAACAGAAAAAGTCCCAGTACAAAGTTCGGGGTACGGAATCACTATAATCATCACTTTTTAACACCACTAGAACTATTCCTTTAAATCAGATTCTGAATTAGACTATTGTTCATTTATAAGGCTTCATCGTTAAATTTTTACTTTTGTTCCAGTGCCACTGGACTCAATATCCTGGTTACAAATGAAAGGGGAAAGTGTTTCTTTGCTGTAAGAGTAAGTCACGATTATTTAGTAAAACATTGCACTCTATTTGAAAGTCTATGAAGTTCTTCTTACTCGAGTACATAATTGTGTGCGTCTCTAAATACATCGGTGGATACACTGAAAGTATAGTATTTTTTAGAATTAATAAATACTAGATTAATAGTTGTCACATTATTCCGATCTTCTAACGGCAATATTAACAAATGTTTACAACTATTTGATTCATATGCTACAGGTGCTCCTTAAAATATAACATTAAATTATGATATGTGAGGACTTTAATACCGATGGACATTAACACCGTCGATTAATTTAAATGCAGAGTTAAATTTTCCTATTCGATTTTTGGAAGGCAGAGGCTCGGCTATATATATATATATATATATATATATATATATATAAAATTTCCACAAAAAAACTGTTAACTATAAAATAAAAACCCAAGACTTCTCCGCTTAATTGCGGCAGCAAATAATTTTTATTTAAGTCTTTTGCCTAGAGCCGAGATTCTTTTTATTTCATAATAATCTAACAAATACGCCTCAAGTATATGTATATTACGACTATGATAACGTTATTAACTTTAGATTTAATATTCAACTGTTAACAAGCTTAGTTTTGTTTTCTACACATATATCTGCCTTTACAGCATCGTTACATCGTATCTCATTTGTGCTTCGAATTATTCCTAGAAGATCTGCCAGTCCATAAAATTATTAGTGCCGCATACATTCTGTGATAACTTCAGTTAATGCCAACTTACAGAATAACTTTTTTATATTGTAGCAGTTTTCGGCCACGCTTCCTGTGAAGTGTCTTGTACGATTCTCTCACAGATTCAAAGACCTCGAGGCGTCTCTCTGGACACGACTGAATTTGATAGGACTCTTGTGCCAGGCTCTGAATCGTAACCGCATTTTCTGATAAAAATGTTGGATTCATTCCTGCTCCTTCCACACTCTCGTAATTTATTCTAGTATTGGCAATGAAATTCACGATAAAAAAAATCTCCATACGTACCAACACAAACTTAAAAGCTCTGTGAATTATTGAAAGTCGGGTAATCGGAAACTTCTTTGGCGTTCCGTATCAATGATAATTTTTTTATTTACAGTTATATTTCTCTGACATCAATGAAATTATAAATGTAAGAAAACATCCAAATTAGTCAGAAATAATTTATTAACAAAAAACATATGACAACGTTTCGTCCACAATACTTCAGGCATGCAGTAGAGTAAATACAAAAATTTAAATATCTATATTTAAATTAGTAGAATTAGTAGAATAAAAAATAAATAAAACTAACTTACAAATTCCATACAGTATCAAATTCTTCTATAAATATCAGCCAAAAATTAATGTTACATGATTAAAATTTCCGTAGAACTTCCAAGACCGTTTCTTTTGGCCGTTATCACAATTTTTTTTCTAATATATTGACTAGGTCTAAATTTTTGGAAGATTTAAAAATAGCATGAATACCGTAATTATCAAGAGAGTCAATGAGTTTATATTGAATGTAATCCGAAAATCTTGAAAACTTATTTCTTATTATTAGGCTTTTTACTGGAGAATTATTAATTACGTACTTGAATGCCCGAATTTAAGAACATAAAAACAAGTTCAATATTCAAAATTATTCAGTTGAGTCCAAATTCATATTTAAATAACCATTAAACAGATTGGCAAAATACCAACATTTTAGACGAAGAATATAGATAATGTCAAGAGTGATTAGCGAAAATACAACAATTTACGATGCTTTGTTGTTTTTATCATTTAAAAACATTTTTATTTTTTTAATACGTTATAAAGCTAGAAGAAGACTTTTGCTATTTGATCCTTACCATTGAAACACATTTACATATTAATTTCTGTTACAACGGGAATTGCAGACAGAGATTCTACATTAAATTTATTTTCATATAATCGATATTTGGCTTAAATTTATAGAAGAATTCGGCAATTGTAAGTTAATTATTTTCATATATTATTTATACAAAATATTTTTAGTTTTACTTATTTAAATATAAATGTAATATAGATTTTTAAATTTACTCTATTATACAACTGATGAAGTCCTATGTTATGGACGAAACGTTCGTACTTTTATGGTTTTTTGTTAATAAATTATTTCTGACTGATTGGGTTGTTTTCATATATTTATTTTTTACATCAAATTCCTTAGACACTTCCATAATCTAGTTTAAGTATTCACGCTGAAATTTATTATTAATACCATTATGTGGTTGAATATTTATTTAAACTTCATGAACATTTTCAATGACGCTGACACCAGCACTCGTTACTGTTACATCAGCATTCGACCTCGGTTATATCTGTTACTGTAATTTTTTAAATAACGTTTAATTAAAATAAAACTGTAAAATTCTTGAGGCTCTACTTTATAGCTGTGAAATAAGTTTGAGAATACTTTATTATAATAAGCATGACATTTACAAAGTTCCAATTTCTTATGCAAATGTCTAACTGGTTAAAAGAAACAGTCGTATACACCGATTAAGATATTGTCATTTTCTTGCTTTATCACTACTCACTTGCCTATTGCCGTGCTCTGCAGTTTCCCTATGTACTGTGCCGCACCCACCCTCTCTTGCATTTACTTAACTTGTACTTATTAATGTAAAAATTATTTTTTTGTATTTGGTGCCATGAATTAATATTTGATTGTGAACCAGAGGGGTAGTACTCGGATCCGGCACCTAGTCGCAAAAAACTTTCATAATACTTTCACAAGTACAGTATGCTTGAAAACGATTGCAACAATATTTCTGCAGGTAAACAATAAATGCGGCAGATACGGCCAATTTAATTTACTAACGTGACGTCACATTGATAAAGATTACGTGCGCTATTGCGAAGGAGATTTCCTTCATTTATCACTTATATATAAAGTTTTCCGAACAACAACTTTATCAGTCTTTAAAAATTATTATAAATTATCATGTTTGTAGACTGTTGTCCGCTCAGGGCACGGCCGCTCAAAATACGGCGCCGTTCTATATATTTTTAATTACAGTAGTAAGACGTATAAAATTTAATTTTCATAAATATTTCCTAGTCAAGTTCAGTCAAAAGATACTATTTCAATTTCAAACGGATGACGCAAACAACTCATTTAAAATAATATTAAATAATTAGTGTATACGTCTCTTTCTCGTCTCTGTGTTTATGTATAAAAGTGTTGGCCGGCCATTCCCTATGAATCGTACCTGATTCACGACCACACTGTTCCTGAAGTATATAATGTTCCTCATTCTCTTTTATTATTGTGATTCTATAGCTTTACAATATTTTATGTAACGAATACTTTCAATAATATATAATTCGTTGTTATAACTGCTAAACTTGCATTAAAATTATAAAAGACTACGCAAATATTTTCTTAATTTTATTCCATCTCAACTAGGGCCTAAATCTATAAAGTGACCTACGGCTGGATCTAAATTACAAAGATGGTTCTATTTCTGAATGAATATTACCCTATATCAGTACTCTGTTACCTCTATGTCCTCTTTCAGGAATTATCGTTTTTATATATAATGTGATGAATGATCTGTTAAAATTATCTTTGGTCGATTCATTAAGTTTTTTTATCTGATAGCGTTGTGTATAATAGAACTTTGCATGCATAATATAGTCTTTGATATTGAAATGGTTTTTAAAGTCTATTTACTTCCAAAAGTTATATATTAAATTTCAATAAGTAAAGACTATTCATAATTCTATTAAAATTGAATTATTATCACTATATAAAATTTCGTATAGGACTTCATTTTTTAACAGATAACTCTATATTATTACGTCCGGCATAGGGTTTCGAGTTAGAAGCTACGCTCACATAATAGTTTCTTTCTTTCTCCGTGAATTATGTTTACGGAACATACCGAGTTTGGTTATTAATAAAATAATAAAAATTCCCTATGCTTCTTATATATTGAAGTACTTTATGTATCATGAACAATAATGTCATATATTTACAATTATTTAAATCCAAGTGTTTTTAGTGATGAATTTTATGCATTCTAAATTACTGAAACAGGAACTAAAAAAATAGTAAGCGAACTGTGTTGCATGATTAATATTTATCGAACTGACAAAATACAAATAAAATGAAAAAATTTACGTCGGATTGAAAGTAATTAAAATGAAAGATAGCCAATTCAGATAAGTGATAAATTATAAATAATTATATTTACTTCAAAAAGTTATATTAAATTTCAATAGCTGCGGGCAATTCATATTTCTATTAAATTTCAATACTATACAAAATTTCACATACTTTTTTAACAGATAACTCTGTTATTAAGTCCAAAAATAGGGTCACGTGTTCCTGTGATTATTTTAATTAATGTTTTTCGAGTCAGAAACTAGGCTGACATAGTTTTTTGTTTTATTCTTCGCGAAATATGTTTACGGAACGTATAGAGTAAATAACGTTAATAATTTTACCTGAATTAAAGACGATCCTGAATTATATTATCACTTATTTTGTCTGAATTGGCTATCTGTCTTATTATCTTTGGCCGCTTATGTTCTGGAGACGTGTCAACGGTCAATAACACAAATGATCGAATAATACTAGAAATTTCAGAACATTTTATTCGTCCTTATTCATCGTGCACGTGATTTCCATGGACTGATGGCTTCGTGATTGTAGTCTCTAAGCGTTTAAATAGTATTGGTAGAACTTGGAATCGAAATTAAAATGCTTTAACAATAATGTGTTGAATACGTTTTTGCGCCAACAATTCTAATAGTAAGTGGACTTTATTTTCTGCACATACTAATGATATTCACGGGTCCTCGTGATGGCAATTCATGGCGGTTCACAACGACGTCCTAACGGTTCCATAAGGCCCTCAAGTGCAATAGTTTCAGTCCTGCATAAAAAGGTGAGCATTTTTAACGAACCTGAAAAAGATAACCTGACCATAAATATTACACTTTGGTAACGTTTCTTCATTTTAAAGGACTTTTGTACCGTCATAGTAAGCGGGGAACGGAGGACAGCCATTGTTCTGGCACTCACTCCCAGATTTGATTCCAGACGATTGGCAAATGCAGGAATTACGACCAAAATAAAATGCAGAGTCAGGTGTGCAGTGAGATTCGTTCTCAAACACGTTACTGGAACGTAACAGTACATAAAGGAAAACTTCTACTTACTGCTTATACCAATTTACTGTTTTGCCAACTGCTCGTGTCTACAATTATTACAAATATCTCGTCAGAATAATAAATTTCAAAGTATAAAGGAAAACTGAGAATAAAAATTTTATAGTCTCTCCGTTTTTGAACTAAGGTTCCCACTCGCCGAGGCACCTCGGCCTGTTCTGAGAGGTGTATGTTCCGGGGTCACAGACCTTGGGCATACGGTAAGAGTTGTCCGCTATTCCCATTGGAATAGTCGGCCAGCTGCCTCCTAAACTGGTCGAGGCCCGGAGAAGGGAATGCTGCGTCCCCACAGCAAACTTCTCTCCCACTATCGGAAGGGCGTGGGACAAGTACCCAATGCCCGACCTACCTGATGCAGGTTTTTCTAGGTTTTTCCCTGCATTTCTTTAGGCGAATGCCGGGTAGGATCCTTAAAATATTGCCCGGGAGCCCTAGTTAACCCTTGGCTACCGTCTTCTACCCTTCCGCATCCCCCCTTTCAAATCCTTGTCCCTTTCTTCAGATGCTAAGAAGAACCTATAGCAACCCAACTGCACTCGTCAGTTGACAAAACTCAAAAGCGACGAAAACGCAACGACAATGGAAGAGCAGAAAGTTTAGCGTAACAATAAGGGTTCGTAGCAATTGTTGAGTTTCATAGCGTCTGTTTGTACATTAATTGCTGTGATGTTTGATTTAATGTGAAGCATCTCTGATATGAGTCTGCAATTGTACTTGGGGTCACTGTAGCATTTTGCCAATCAAATGTACGTTTCGAATTGATGATATGTTTGGATTGTTTATCATTGGAAAGTTTGATATTTGACAGGGAACGTTTTGTTTGTCCTATGTAGCAGGAATTACAATTTGAGCAAGAGATTTTGTAAACTACACAATGTTTTCTGTATGTGTTAAATGGGTCCTTGTTGTTTTTAATCAAGTAGGAAAGGGTATTAGTGGATCTGTAGATGATGGATATTTGATATTCTTTAAAAATTTTGACGAATTTGTTATTTAGAAATTTGTAATTATTCTAATAATATTAATTATTAATTAATGTAAGTAGATGTAGTTGAGTGAATATATTGTAATAAATAGTGTGGTATTTATTTTATCACTTATTTTGTCTGTATTTGACTATTTTTCTTATTATTAAAAATTTTATAAGTCAGATTGCAATTAAACGTAGCGAAGGTTGTGAAAAGATAATTTTCGCAGTTTCTACTGTTCGAAATGTCCTCATAATCAAGACTAACCCCCCCCCCCCTCCTTTGTACGGTACAGTAATTTTCCTAATATTAAATTAAGTAACGGGGCCCTAAAGCAAGTAAGACGTGGCAACTTTCTTTTCTCACGCCAGCTACGGACGTCGTTTTTGGCAACAAAGGCTTAATTGGACAATGAAAGATAAAGTACCGGGGTGGAAAGGGGGGGGAGGCGACAGACGACAGGCTGAGACATTATCCTTGTTACTTAAAGCATGTGTCAAGTGTCGAGTGAAAATAATAGGAGGTTGAACAACTTCGGAGAAATAGGCAACATCTGTCCATGTCATAATATCATTTGTGCAAAAGTCGTACTGTATATCTTTCTTTTTTTATTGCAGAAGGGAGTTTGGATTTTGTGAGAGAAATGAAGATTGTCACGACCCAGTGCAAAACTTTCTTTTCTAAGTTGCGACCCTACGCAGAAGATATTTCGATTATGAGAATACTAGTCAATGAGCTTCTCACTATACCAAACCTTTTCGAGAAATTATTTGAGTACATCATACATCATCTGTTTTTGACGCCGGGCGCCGTCAGCTCGGTTGAGAACCGATACGATACGGTACCGACGACGCACGCAGATGATGCCGCTGTACCATTTCTCTCCTTGTATCCAAATTTTCATGTACATAATTTGCTTTGTATGCTAAATTAATTTATTTTACCCATTCATTGCTCACCCCCACATTACAATCTGTTATGAACCCTGAGAAATAGTTTTATTGTACATTAGTGGCTTCAGTCCGATAATAAATGTTTCATTTAATTTCAAGTATGAAAACGAATATTAATCTAAATTAAGCCCCGTCTTACGCGCTAAAAAGCTTTTAAATTTTACAATCCCACAAAGAAAATTTATAATAACATACGACGTGGAATAATTACTGCATAAAAAGCGCAACCTGGGATAATAGAAGAAAACTTTAAGGCATCCCGGCAATAACGTGGAGCAGTGAGAAAATTACTACTATCATAGTAAATCTGCAAACATGCAGCGTTATTAAACTATAGCTCAGTGGCTCTAGCTAACCCTTTGCTACTTTGCTGTCCTTTCCGCATCCCTTCCTATGCTATTAAAGGGAAGTAGCTACAATGTGGATTACCCAGAATTTATAATCGAAGAAAATGTCTACCTCACCTAGATGTAAATTTTCAGTTTAATTATTTCTCCGAAATATTTAGGACACAGTTCATTAATTTCACTGATCGTCTCTGCATTTCTCAGTATTCCCTTATTTACTTGATCTATATTCGATCTGTATTCACCATCTTCCCCTGATATACTTGCCCTCGTATGTCTCATTTATAAAATGATCATTTCATTTGTTCTTCAACTTTCACCTCCACAATTTCCAAGTCCTTTAAGGTCTTCCAATTGTCCGTGTTTCGAAACCGTCCAATCCTGTACTCTATAAATATAATTTCAGGACCTTTACACTAACTGAAATTTCAATATAGGACATCAGTGCTCTCTTTTTTCTATTTTGCTTTTCATTTATTTTTTTGATTTTCTAAATAACTCATTTAATAATCAAGATGGATAATTTTAATTATAAGGAAAACACAATTTCGTCTATCGGTCAAATTAGAACTTACGTTTCAGAACCAGTGAGCTCAATCTTTTTTGCCGAGGTAGCATGGCCGGGGCTATTTTTCCAGTAAGGGAAATTAATATATTTTAAAAAACAATTCCACCAAATGGTCAAGTCTATGAAGTAATTCTTATTCTAAATAATAAAAATGTATTTTCAAATATAGTTCCGTACATATGAAAGCTTTTGACGCACTGTGTTGGCATTTCATACTCGATTACAAGTACTTTAATTGGATCTTCTTTCAATCGTTGTTGATTTTCCGATACTATACGAATAAATAGTTTTTATCGATGGAGATTTATGAAGAATAAATTATGCTGATGAACTCACCTGTGTCACACGCCTTATCTATACACCGTGCGTCGTCTTCAATCCCAGAGGCTTTACACCAGCGGTGCCTGCACCCCTTCATGAAAAACTGTCCTGGGAAACAAGTACGTGGACGTTCAACGGGTTGGTCAGCTGTTGAAAACAGAAAATAATATGTATATTGTAACATTCAATTTATAAAATGCAAAAAAAAAACGTTGCAGCCAATTAATGTAATAACAAAATAATAAAGCAACGTTGGGGTGCCAATTAATGTTGTAATATAATTATGAATAGGTATATTAAATAATTTAAATTTTATATTTTAAATACAAAACGTTTATTACAAAGTTATATTTAGTTGGATTTTGAACTTAACTTCTACATAAACGCCACAACTTTATTGAAATTCTTAAAAATCTTCAGGGCCGCTTATCGGACCTCTAACAGTTATTTACAAACTGAGTTTGTTATTAGTAATTAACAATAATGTTTTGTTACGATAAATTGTGGTGAAAATAAATTTTTACAAATTTTGAAAATCGTCAAAAACAATTTTTGGGGATCACTGACGACATTTTAAGAAGATTACGGGAAGATATCTACTGAAATCGTTGGAACATTAGAATAAGTATGAATCGTGAATTATCAGTTCATACATTTACTGAAATATATTTTTAATTTTTTATGACTGATTTTTATCTTTACCCCGATGGTTTTAATGTGTCACCATTTTATAAAAAGAAAACGTTTTATAATTATTTTTAAATTGATATTTTATCCGATATTTATTGTCAAAATAAATATATATAATGGGCAATAAGTCATAACAAATTTAATATTAAATATTTATTTCATCACGTGAATATAATAATATTTTTGTATTAATTTGATTGTACAAAGTTCCATTGGTACGTATCAAAAATTATAAAATATAATAGAAAAATATTTTGATTAAAATTTAGAAAGCATGGTTGTGTTTCCATGCCAGTTATAACCAAAAACGTAGTGTTTTTCTATTTATATTAATTTCATAGTCAATACAAACATATTGGAGTAAATATTTAATATTAATATTTGTTCCAGCTTGTCTATTATATATTTAATTTTTTATTATATTTTTAATTATTTCAGTTAATTTAAATAATCTTTTAAAAATTAAGTTCATCGATTTTCCCAGTCAGATTCTTATATGCTTCTGAGTGAACATCAATCGTTATCCAACTTTACGTCGGAAAATAGTACATTTTAAAAATTATTTTTTTAGGTAATACATTACAAATTTCTGTTTTGATTATGGAAAATTGCCGAAGGCTCCAGATTATATTAAAATTAAATGTTTTTGAAAATCATTAAAATAATTCTTTTTATAAATTGGCGAACCTTGGGGCAATGGAATAAACACAATACATTCTTTGTATAATATATTTGTTGTCCTCGTCCTCACCTGTGTTACGCAGGACTATGGAGAGCAGGATGAACAAGTATGACCGCTGCCTTCATGCTTCCCGATGACCAACCTCTTCGTTAGTGTATCTGCTAGACTCGACATTCGGCCACAGCGACATTTATATATGTAATGATTTTAATTGGGTCGATATAAAAACTCCGAGTCGTGTTAAAGTTAAATTTTATAACCGTGACTGAATTTTATCTCGCATTATCACAAAAATAACAAAACTGTCTCATACTCAAGTGGATCTTAACATCCATTCCAATTTCGTGTAAAAATGTTAAATTGTTTCCAAATTTTGTAATCGGAGTCGCTTCTTGAGGAATTATGCCAAGGTGGAGGGAAAGATTATTCTATTGCTATTTGAATTTCTTTCGTACTTGTATTCAACGTAACACCAGTGATCGCATTTAATAAATAGTATAGGTATAAAGAAAATCAGGAAACTGAAGAAAATATAGATCTTACATTAGTGTGACAATTGTTTCCAATGATATAGTTTTCCTTTGAATTTGAAATCAGGCCTGACTAAGAACGACAAAATTTAAGCTTAAATATATTGTTATAGCTACTTGGAAAAAATACCCAATTTTATAAATTTAATTAATTGTAATGATTATTTATAACATTTCGAGGTATTGTGAAATAACATTAACTCTTCTTAACCAAAAGTAAAGTTAATTACCTTATGAGTAAATAAAATAACATAATTAAATTAACAGAAAAATGGCTAGTTTGTCAGAAAAAAAATATTATTCAACTTAAACAAAAAATAATTACGATATTACCACGTTTTGTCCACAATTTAGGACAATACGTCTAAATAAGCAAAAGTTATGCAATAAACTAAAATGCAACATTGACAAAACTTGCTTAAGTTAATTATTAAAATTTATAGATATGAATTAGTTTCCTTAAAATATAAATTATACAAACTTACGGCTGTGTAATTATATTTTCAACGTCACACTTAACGTTTTTTATGTTATTTACATCGCGTTTTTAATGCTCGCGTAGTTTGACCCATATATACTGCATTAAAATTTTATAAATCACTATTTTTCGTTGACGTTTTACAATTTAAATTTAAATTTAAATTTTTCATATATTTAAAACCAACTCTGTAATAAGCGTGTTGATATGTATTGGATGTTTTCATTGTAAGTTAAAAATGTGAAACTCAACTCTTTTTATTGACTTTTTAAATGTTGAGTTATTTTTTCAGTACTTCATTTTATTCAACCAAATTTTGAAATTTTTGTGAATAAAATTTGTGGGTTAAGAATTTAGTAGGGAATATTAATTGTCAGATTATCTTAAATATTAAAATGAAAATAAGTAACATATTGTAAAACTTTTGATTTTCAAGGTATGG
This sequence comes from Zhengitettix transpicula, assembly GCA_037074705.1. Taxonomy (NCBI): domain Eukaryota; kingdom Metazoa; phylum Arthropoda; class Insecta; order Orthoptera; family Tetrigidae; genus Zhengitettix; species Zhengitettix transpicula. The sequence goes on from CM073596.1 coordinate 29,640,680, forward strand.
TGCTAGGATAATATATATTTATTTGTCACAATTGGCAGAGCCCGGTGGCTACAAACTTTACACATGTAATTATTACACTTTACTATACTGCAACTAATAAGAATGCTAATAAATAATCCAGCCTGTTTAACTAGAATTCTCAGTTTTTGAACATAGAATAATTATATAATTACCAAATGACTGCGTTTGGCATCTTTGTTTCGCTTCATTCTGCTACAGTTTAATTACTCTGTCAATTAGGCAGTAGAAGCTTTTCTGTTCCACCTTGTACGCCATACACTATACTACATTACACTTTGATATTAAAATTTTCCTTTTCTATTCATAAATGATTTCATATCATTCGGACAAGCCATTAATAGGCTTTCAGGCAAATCAATCCTGTCCCTCACGGATCTATTTAGTAACGAACATTTTCCCACTTAATTTTGTATGAGTGGTCATTATTTTCTATATACATGTTGGTGGATTAAGTCGTGTTCTGGAATTTCCCCGCGTGTCATAATATTGTAACTTTTTTTTATTAATATTTGGTGATCTACCGTGTCGAATGCCTTAGATCATCAAATATTCCAGCTACTTTCAACCCTTTTTTATTTTACTTTTAATTTCTTGTTTATAGTCGCGTCAAAATAATAGTCAATGGCGACTACATGAAATTATTAAAATGGATTCATATTACCTATATGTATTATTATTAGCCTAAGATTCATTGTCTATTTAGATTAGATCTTGAATACTGGTTTCCTTAATTAACTTTAGCACGTTATTTATTGCCGCTGCTGAAGTACATATCTCCCTTCTCGTCAATTTCTGAATTGTAAAACTTTTAGTCCTGTCGTGCTTTGGGCAGTCGTAGAGGACATGTTGGTTCGTCAGGGCAGCCTTGCATACGCAACATGTAGTTTGCTATGATCTAGAGAATAGATAAGAGTGCGTGGGGTTAGCATGGAGAGTTCTTAACCTAGCGACTACCACCTGCTGTCTCCGAGACAGATTGCCAGCATAGGATATTTCCTTGAAGTTGTCGACTTCCTTATGAAAAATTCCTTCATTTCTTCCGCTTCTACACTTCTGCCTCGGCTTGTGGGAACCTTAGTTCGAAAACAATAAGAAGAAAAGGCATCCACAAATGTATCTCTCTGGGTTTTCCTTTATCAACTTACATCATTGCCACTTTATATTACGAATTTGTCACCTCAGGGAGATATAATTTAACATCACGAATCAAATTACTAAAATCAATTCAACGTCTCCAAAAAGCATTAACAAAATCAATATTCAGGATATTTCATTTTGTACTGTGAAAATAAATACGTATTAATTATAAAATCTTTTTCGGATAAATTGTATTAAAGAATATAAAGCTGTAAGTCTTAGAATTTTTTTCAGCTTGTTATTGATTGGCTGAATTACGTGGTTAAAATTTGGCTGTGCACTATTTATTTATAATTAGTCTTTAATATTACCAAACAGCAAAGTAATTTTGAGATTTCTCAATCATTTTTATTGTGAACTGGCTAAGTGAAAATTTTCGGTAAAGTAAATCGAACACAGTATTTACTATTTTAAAGGTCCTGCTTTTTCTCTAACTTCATCTCCGGAATATAAAAATTTTTGACCTCTTTCCCCGAGATTCGTAATTGCTCCATATTTATGACCCTATGAGGTTTGAACTTACGTCTTAATGGTGGTGGACTGAATCCTCTTCTCTTCTCTGCATCAGGATGACAGGGTGTAAATTATCTATACATCTCTTTTATAAAAAATGCAAGTCTGTGGAATACGTTTTACTTTATTTAATAATTATTATCTAATATAGTCACACATTGTCTTTTTCAAATGAAGTAATTTAGTGTGTAGTATAAGTATTAGTTTTTATTTTAATAGTTGTGAAATATTTATGAAAATAGTTTTTTACGTATAACCATGGAGACATGCCTTAAATAATCATGCTTCCCCATTTAAAATTCTTGATTCAGGACCAACTAGAGTACCGAAGCAGCGACTTTTCCTTCATCTTGGGTACAAACGTGGGGTTCGGGATATTTGAAGCTCATCAGTGCAGCACAAGACCACAAAAGCTACGACGACTGATACGACGGCTGCCTTCATGTTTCCTGCTCGGCAATTTCTTCGTTAGTGTTGACAGCCGCAGTAGCTATTGTTATAGCTGAAAGATTTTAATGAACTAGATACTAAAAGAACTTCAAATTACTAAAGTTTGCGTTTATGGCTGCGAAATAAGAACGACCTTCTCCCAAAGTGAATTCTCCTAGTCAACGAACAGATGCCATGCCGAAATAACACTTCGCTTGTCTAGGTAAAGTATTTATTTGCTACTTTTGTTATCACCACGTTTACCCATGGTGGAAGTATACAAGTGAAGAGCCACGTCTCCTCTGTTTGTGACGTCATCTACGTAAACTGCGAGATTAGGAACAATTTTCCGAACGTGGAGCTCTCTTTCATTGCACAAATATTTTAATTCTTACCTTGTCTCTTGCCAACTTATTGTACCGTTCTCTTCATTTTTATGAAACACATTAGTTTCAGAAAACAGGTAACAGTGAACAGCCATGAAGATACGACATGATTGTAAAATAATGCAGAAAGTACTTATATTTTTGTTTCCAAGAATTTCAATAAGAACAACTGCATATTTGAGCATTATATTATTTTCTTCCTATTGCTATTTGAATATAATACTTTCTTTAGATGGGGTAGGAAAAGGAAATATAAGAAAAACAGTAATGCAGTTATAGTTTACCGGGTATAATTTATTTAAACTTTAAAATTTTGCGTTTTAATTTTCTTAACGAGTTATATTGATTTATTTTTTAGTCCAATTCCCTTATCCTAATACATATATTTGAGTCCGGGCTAGATCAATGGCAACATCAAGCGAAATATAGATATTACTTCTGCTAATGTTACTCATACAATTGATTGAATATATGCGCATCCATTGGAAAAAAATGTTTCATGCCAAGTATTTGAAAACATCTTCCATATTTCTTGTTAGTAATACCTACTCCTCAGTAAGAGTTTCCTCTTGAAATGAATTGGAGCCAGTCAGCTCACATGCATCATTCCCAGAAATCTAAAATTATCTCTGAAACGATAAGCAATATAACCCTCAAAAGATTCTTCAGTCATTGTTCCTTCCAACGTTACAGGGTTGGGCATTGTTCAGGGCTTAACATCTCAATCAATTTCACGTTCATCAAAAGAAATCTTCCATGTATGTCAACTGAATACTTTCCTCATATCCATTCTGGTTTCATATTTTTTTTTACACATTTTGGGACACTTTTGGTTAAACACGTATCAGAATGCAAAGGATACTATAATCTGTATTTCTATTTTGAGTAACAATACTGCCAGAATGCTTACCATCAAAAGGAAAGATGATCATTTTCCCCACCTATACCTCGACTGTATAAAAATAATTCAGCTCTTCCTGATTTAAACAACGGATACAAGGTACTCTATTTTGCCTTTCTCTCTTAAATCTTTGTAAAAATTTTCTAAAGATTTGTTGGATATTAGTATCCACGCCAGGAACTGAATCAGAACCTTGTGAGATCCAACTCTTCATGTTCTTTATGCCGGTACTGACAGATTGCACTAAAGAACTTTGGCTTTCAAAATCCATGCCAAATCCACTGATCCCAGGATTTTTTCAACATTTACTGATCTTATCAATAAATTGTTTGATTTGTTTAATGCAGAAAGTAAATTTGGAGTTTCTTCCAGTTCACGTCATCCACACAACTCTATTACCTTTGCCAATTTGATCTGATAGATGTTGTGTAGCAGGTTTTACTTTTGGGCATTCTATCATCTAAATTGTACCTTTAAATCTTGAATGCAATTTTCACATCAGATATTGAACTTGAAATTAATTATTTGATGTAAGATCTGTCAACATGTGTAAGTATAATTCTACATTACATTAATCTTATCTTTTCTACGGCAGGCATTGATCTATGTTTCACATAAATTAGGAACTTTCAAAATGGAAAAATACTTGATACCCGTTCCTTTAGGGTTTTTTTTGTTTACAATTAGTGCAATCAAATACTGCGAACTACGGTGTTGTCTGACATTTTTAAATAGAAATGCACACTGTGTTCCACGTAAAACAGTTTCCTTCCATGAACAGAAACAAAATTACAAAAGAATAATATCTTCGACACAGTGACGACCACAAGCTAACGTGACGTCATGCGCTAAAGAAAACCGAATTGCGTTCTAAATTCCTCTCACCTTTATACTGGATTTGAAATTTATTGAAAATGGTGAGGTAACATTGTTATTTAGATTATTCGGGTATTCCATTGTCTTGGAGTAGATTTATGAGCAAGAAAGAGTGAAAAAAAAGGGAAAGGAAATTAAAAAACGAAAAGAAACAGGCAGGTTAAAGAGATGACGAAAATGATCGTCTAGAAGATCAGGAAAAATATGTAGAAATATTCTTCAAGCGAAAAAAACATAAAAAACAAGAAAAACAGAAAGAGAGAGGCAGTGTGCAAGAAACAGTTAGGTTAAAGAGCTGACGCGAAAAATCGCCAGGAAGTTCAGAGGAAGAAGCAACACTGGGACGCACATCATGAGAGTCTGAACGCTCATTACGGGGGCCAGACCTATTAAATTCCTGGTCCTATAGTCCTATAGTCCTATAGTGACAGCTGGCCCTGTAGATAGAGTCCGAAACGTTGGAGTTTCTACGTGTTTCTCTGAACTTACTGACGATTTTTTACATCAGCTCTTTAACCTAACTGTTTCTTGCACACTGCTTCTTTCTTTCTGTTTGTCTTAATTTCTTCGCTTGGATTATATTTTTCTGATCCTCTATACGCTCTTTCTCGTCATCTCTTTACGCTGCCTCTTTCTTTTCGTTTTTCTTTGCTTTTGTTTTTTTTTACTTTTTCTTGCTCACGTATCTACTCTAAGACAATGGAATATCCGAATAATCTAAATTATACTCCACGTAACTGAATTTCCCGACCGATTCTCATAACACCTGCTGTGAGATATTTTTTTCAAAGCAAGAAGTTTCCACGCCATATGAATAAGTCGGGTTTTTTTTCTTATAAATGTGTTTAGAGTAACGGACTACATAGGGTAATACACGTGATGGCAGCTACCATTTAATAGAATATAAAGGAATTTGAAAGGGAGTATGAAAATACGGTATGTTAGGCTCATGATTTAATGATACTACCTGGCATTAGCCTAAAAATGATGAAGTTAAGCAGAAAAAAAGCTAGAAATAAACGGTACAAGCTGTCATACTGAAAGACCAACAGAGACTAACTCTCAACTTCATGGGGTAATTTTAGCTGGTATTTTTTGTCGTTACATACCACGTATTTAGTACGCTGTTAATAACACGGTTAAAGTAAAAATTATTTGATTAATCCGCAAATTGTTCCGCTATTTACATGTGAACGCACCGTCACAAACACCATCTTAGTTTATATTTCTACGATAAATAGCCCAAAGTGTACGCGGGAAAAGATTTAATCATTTCCTTAAAGTTTTGATTACAGTAATATAAACTCAGAAAATTCAAATTGGTAGTGTTGAATGATAAAGTGTAAAGTTCATGAAGCTCACACTTTTACAACAATAATAGTTATCTTCCTATAAGTACTGTTATTATAAAAATTGAAATTAAAAATCTGTAAATTTAAGAAAACTTGGTTTCTTACACATTTATTTATATTTCAGGAAACAATTTTCAATTTGTGGGTCATGTTTTTGTCAGCTGGTTATCATCCAGGTCACCAGCACTTATTTCTTCAAGTGTATTTGAAGTACCTGAAATTGAATTTTAAAAAAGCAACTATAATTGTTTTCCACTACATTCTATCAGATATAATGAAATAAAGCATTTAATAATAATACAAATTAAGTACGGTTCTTTATTTCCTTCACATACCAATTAAATTTAAGGATGCTTGTATATGCATTCTATCCTGGAACAACCCGATGCTTTTACGGTCCCTTCGGATCCGCAAATGCAATTGTTGCACTGCATCGTAAAATGCGTTCCAGGAGTGCATTTTGCTGAAGCTAAAAAAAAAAGTTTGTGCGGTAAGTATAAAAATATTACAGCTCCATAACTTTTCTGTATTGCATGAGAAATTCTTACGATCGTATTGGAGAGGGAACGGAGGACAACCACGATTGTCGCAAATGCTCCCAGATTTGATTCCAGACTCTTGGCAAGTGCAGGGATTACAACCAAGGAAGAACTTTTTGCCAGGTAAGCAATGAGTTTTGTTCCCAAAAACGTGAGCTGAAACAAAAAACATTTGTCCTTGTGGGGGGAAAAAAACAAATTTACTAATTGACTATGGTTTTATTCCACTTTGCATCACAAGTTACACTTCTTTAAACAAAATCCAACTACAATGTGCATGTTTGTAAACAATCCGACAACGTCAGGCAAAAATTCCTTGAAGAAAAAGTTATCAACAAACATAAATTATGATGCCTTTGTGTTATGCAGTATGATGCTCTTATAACAGGCGTTTTAATCAAAATAAATTTAGAAATGACAATAGCGGACACCATACAGACGAAAGAGCACGGCCGGAGAGCGGGATGACCGCGGACAACGAAACGAACGACCAAATGATTCAATTACACTAATCCACGAAGTTGTAACTTCCAATAAACAAACCACAAAATGGCACCCATAGTTAAACTTAATTTATTTGCTGTTAAATTTTTAAGTAATCGTGCAAAATTTTAGGGAGCGTTCATTCGAAACAGAGCCACTTATAAGTAATGTATATGTCGTACGCAACAATAATCCTTGACAGATTCAAAAATTAATGTAAAACAATTTCAGCAAAATGAAACGAAAATTTTTGAGGAAAAAAATAGCAACTAAAAGTAGAAAATAATCAAACTGATGTAAACGTATAAAATATTGGAAAGAATCCATGACCAGACAGAAAGACTTCCGATAATAAATTGTTTCATTTCTATAAAATACTGGAGATCTTCTACACGTTGGCATGGTAACAAATAATTAGTATCCAATTTATTTGACACGTGACTAACGTGTAGCACTCGATTTTATGAACTAATTTTATTAACTAAAATATATACTTGTTAGTCTGTCGTCTTCTTCTAAAAAATAAAATAGACTGTGTATGTGTGTGTGTGTGTGTTTGTATGTTCCGCATAAAAATCTACGCCAGTACAAATTTGATCAAATTTCGTACACTTGTTCCTTTCGAACGGAAAACAAACACTGTGGGGGTTAAGACAGTTTACCACCCCCAGGGACGGGGTTGAAAATTTTCAAACATGCTCAAACGGTCATTATTTGAGTCGGATAAATATTTTTCGGGATCAATGAGATTGATACGGTTTCCCCCGATGTTTTTGTGTACAATTTCAATCCTTAGGTATGGAGATGAAGGAGCGTTACAAAAAAAAAATAACGCAAAAGTTTGATTACGATATTCAGCTTGCCGTTTAGACTCCAGATGGAAGGGTTAAAATTTTCAAACCTGTTAAAACGGTCTATATCTTTGCCGAAAGAAAATTTTTCAGGGTCAAAGAAATAAATAGCGTTTCTCCAGACATTTTTGTGTATAATTTCAACTCCTTTAACCCATGTGGTTGTGACTGTGGAAGTGTGTTACATAAAAATAACGTAAAAACTACAGAGATTTGAGTCGAATCCGGGGTTATGGATGTCACTGAGTTTAATAATGACAACCCGAGCAACGCCGGCACCCAGCTAGTTTTATATGAACGCAAGAGTTACAGTTATGTTTCAGAATAAATATATGATGAATACTGGACCAATATCTTTCACTGAACTATGAACTAATATTTTCTCGTATCGTTTAAAACTTAGATAGGACAAGTATATATGTGTATTCCATTACTATTTCTTCGTAGCTTAAAATTTTGACAGTATTTCTCAATATGACAAACTGTGATTTATCTCACCTGGTAAACGGCACTTTACATCCTTATTAAGTCCTGATTCAGGACAACTGCATTCAAGCCCACTTGAAACAAATTTATTTCCTGGAGTGCAGGTACCGTTACCGCCATCAAAACGTCGTTCTGCATAAATAAAAAGCATTTTTATGTATATATATAATTGAATAAACGTTTTTTATCCTTTATTTACAAATGGATATCCATAAACTCTAATGAACTATGTATATAGAAGCAACGAAATGGCGAATAATACTAGTGATTCTCCAGAGGTAGGTATAACGTATCCCCCATGTGCAAATTGAACAAAATTGAACAACTGGCACAATATAAATATATATATATATATAGGAGGGTCAGAATGGTTATAATATCTACCAAATCATCTGCAAACTGCATAACTGTAATATAAAACAATTCTCGACTAATCAGGCAAAAACTGAAAATAATTTATAGTCAGTTCTTTGGTTTTGGGTATAAATCATTAGATTTCAATCATACTCCCAAAATATTCTACAAATATAATAATTACTGTTGTTTATATTCTTATTAGAAATACTTTAATTTGGTTGAATATTTACATTAACTTTGGTTGAAAAAAGCATTCAAAATTGCATTAATAGACATAAGTATCGCTAAAAAAAATACCTAACATTTAAATTTTACTTTTAATAAATTCATAAAGCGATTTATTAATATATAATTGCACAACTTTTTGTCCTAAATTTAATATTTTGAATAATTTTCATCTCGAATTATATTTTACTTTTGAAATTGAGCAGGATCTCCTTCAAGTCTTGTTCTATTACCAGTTGGTGTCAATGGTCTACATATAAAATAATAATCCTTAATGGCATGTCCTACCACCATTTTCCCCCAATGAAAATCATGGTTCTCTATGTGGTAGATAAGGCTGTCAGATTATCACATCCCAGACACTACAAAGAAAATATGCGAAAAGTTTTTAATATTTTACTAAATATTTCTTATAATACAAATTTTATTTGCAAGTTTATCGAAATTAGATTGATTCCATGAAAAATTAATAATTTACTTGTTAAAAAGTAAAAAAAATACCTTTCATAGTTTAACCTTATTTATCTGTTACTAAACAAATTTATTGACTCCTTTATGGTTTTGGGTTTATATTTAAACTATCTGGCTGACCGGCGGTTCCCGGGTTGTCATAATTAATCTCAGCGACATCCATTACCCCGGATTCGACTTTAATCTCGTCCTTTTTCGCATTATTTTATGTAACGCCCCTCCACCCCCACCCTTAAGGATTCTCCCCTCCCATGCGAAGAAGAGGTTAAAATTATACACAAAAACATCGAGAGAAACACTATCAATCTCATTAACACCGAAAAATATTTACCAGTCGCAAATATCGTAAGTTTTAGCTTGGCCCAGGCCCCTGGTGGTAGTACACGTTTCTTTTCCCTCCACAGTGTTTGTTTCCGGTTTGAAAGGAACACGTGTATGAAATTTCATCCACGCGTGTAGATATGTATGCAAAGCATATTTATTAGATAATTCAATAATTCATATCTACAAAAATTCATATTATATAATACGTTTTGAGTTTAAAAATTCGAAGGTATGTTCTGGATGGAAAATTTATTAATTAATTGTAATAATTTGAAATGTTAATGTTCACATTTCTCACAAAATTTATGGAAAATAAAAAATTCAAACATTATCAGAAAATTGAAATTTATATATTTAAAAAATATACATGAATACATAATACCTTTATCTTAAGCACAACCGAATATTGTGCCCTTGAGAGTTATTTGGGCTCACCTGCGTAACTCAAACCCACATAGAACAGAATGACTGCTGCGATCGCTGTCTTCATTTTCTCTGTTCACTTCTTTGTTACTCTTAAAAGGTTCAAGCTGGAAAAAAATTTAAATTATGGTATACTTTCAGATTATCTTAAGAACAAGTTTATGGCCCCAAAATAATTATATGTATACTATGTCAGCATAAAAATGTGTTTTCTCTGTCTCTTATATCCATTTTATTTTCGAGTGAAAATGTCATTGTGAACAAAATATAATTTAAAATTTAACTTCTGGCGTCTGAAATATTCATATAACTTTTTATTTTTTTTAATTTTACGGATTGGTAGAGCATGAAGTTGTTAACCTACAGGAATTCCAGTTATCGTCCAAGCTGAGTTTTCCGTTAAATTTCTTGTTTATGGTAGTAGGTATTTTTGTAAGGTATTGAATTTAAACTACTGTTTCTATAAACTTTTGCCACTACGATAGGATTCGATTAGTATATGTCTCTAAATACTATTTACTATGTACTAGAAACAAAAATTACAATTGTAATAGTTAGGAATGGCTGCTGGAATTAATAATTTATATAATCTTCCTTAGCTCACTTTTGCAGTGTTTATCATAATTCCTAAGTTATCAATTATTAAACCGCAGTCTATAGAAAATTTATACATTTGCATTTCCATAGTAATAATTATTTTTTACCTCGTGCACCAGATTTATTATCATTTTCTGTTTCAAAATCATTGTGACGAAACTTAGATCGGAAGAATTGGAAAAGATTCAATGGAATACTTTGTAGTTACTAAAGTGCAATACTATTGTAGTTTCTTAACTGAATGAAAGATTGCGTATTATTATAAATAGTGTTGAAAAGAAATCTACAAAACTAATAATTGAAATCATGACTAATAAATACACAAATGAAGGAATGCATAAAATAGACCGCTTTTAAATGTATGTACATAATCAGAAATAATTTGCTAACAAAATCATTAAAAATATTAAGACTCAATCTTTATCAGGTGTCAGAATGGGGTAAAACGAAGTCCTACATTAAGGACGAACCATTTTATTTTAATTTTTTATTTTGAGTCACATCAACAACTTGGTCTTCAGCGACTATACATTATCAAAATGTTGAATTTAATATTAATTTACGTTTACATATATATATTTATATTTAACCCTTATTATATATACCTATTTTTCCATTTCCATTATTTATTTTAGTTCCTGTATTTATTAAATAAATATTTCTATATTCCTAGATATAGATTTCTCCTATAAAAGAATTTAAAAATGTTAGCCTAGTACGTCGGTGAAACTATTATTTCGTTGATATCCCTTTATCCTAGTATCTCTTTTCGTTGTCCTAACGTTTCTCAACGAAATGTTGGGGATTTTGTTTTGTTAGTAAATTATTTCTGAATAATTTGGCTGTTCATTCATTTATTCTTATATTGTAATCAGATAAGTATAACTATTAGATCACTTTTTAAGGAGAGTTAAATTAAAAAAGAAAAATACATAAGTGGAAAAGTATTAATTCGTAATCCAAAAGTAAAAAAAATCATTACCAAACCTTAAAAATTATCACTTAAGTTGAAGAGAAGAAAATAAACAATGAGAATCTGTTGTGTGTTCACATTAACAAGTAATTATTGATATTATTATTTATTTAGTTACTTTGAACAGAATCAGTTTCGACATATACGTAAATTCACGTTACAGTAACTAACCAAAAAGTCGCTATTTTTCACTGATTTTATTGGGTCTGTGGCCAACTCGCTTTCGTTTGACGTCTCCCAAAGCAAAATAAAGCAATTACTTTTGTATATCATATATTCTTAGTGTGATCAACTCAACTTTCAAAAGTTGGAAGAATTTCGAATTAATCTGTCTGTCTATTTCTTTCCATCTATCCTAAAAATCGTATTTCAGGATACCAAATAAACTTATATGCACGGGTCAGATCGCAAATCAATTGTTAGCGCTGGTCAATGCACTGAAAACAAACAACTCTTAACCGCAGAACTGTTTTTTCTTCCATCTGATGTTTACGCAATATTATTGTATGTACATACTGGTCATAAAATTATTTTCCTGCCGAATGTGCCATTCACCAGCCTACAAGAGAAACTAAAAATTTTATATAAATTCCTCTATCCCATTCACGTAGGAATTTTCCACTGAAAGATTAAGTTATTATCATAAAGAAAATATCTTCCTAGAAAACCTGTCGGTTTCGACTGATGTGACTTGATTTTCATATGTATAATTAATTAGTTATCCAGCTGTAATAACCTTAATAATATTTTTTAACGATTATCCGAACTGAGTAAAAGTTGATAATAATAACGAACACAGTTTGGAAGAGAGAAATGTCGTACAAGTTTATTGCCTAGTTCCATGAATAATTGAGAACCACAGAGGATGATATTGGACAACTGGGAATGGGGACATAGAGCATTAGCATGGAGAAAGGCTCACAACTCGGACAACCGGAAGCTTCTAGGCTCTACGGATCTGCCCTTGACCCACGTACTTGATACATTATTCAAAACTTCCCAAGAATCATTCCGGTGCGAAATATTTACGAAAATCAGAGTCGAGCAACAGTTTTATATAGTTCATTCCTCAGAAATTATTTTTTCAGTTAACGTTATGAGGGTAATAAATTAACTGTCATATGGTACGGATATTTTTCTTCAAATCCAAAGAATTTTAAGATGCCACATGGATGAATCGTAGTTGTTTGTAATACTTACTGTTATCATTTAAATTTTTGGAATGGTTTTATTGATTTATTACTCTTAAGAGATTCTCTACTCTAAAACCTTATTTAATTCTTACTATTTGTTGAGTAATAGACCAGGGTAAAATTAAATAGTACAGCTGTAAACAATTTATATATTAATGTCAAACTTCATAATCTTCCTGCTCTTATTTCAAATCGTCAAACCACCACGTCGTGAAAAAACAACTTCATCTCGTGTGCTTTAATCATGGGGTCCTTTCAACTACAAATTTTCTTACAACTTTAAACTCGAATAAATTCTTTGTGGAAGAAAACGTTCTCGGGTTTCCAACCGGGTAACACAGCGACGTTTCGACGACCAATTGCACTGCCGTCATCTTCTAGACGAAGTGCATTTGGTCGTCGAAACGTCGCGTTACGATCGGAGTGTTACCCGGGTAGAAACCCGAGAACTTTTTCTTCAAAAAATACACCGGGAAAGCCTTCGATCTTTGAAAATTCTTTGTGCCTAGTAGCTGACTTTTATTCTATTATTACGACCTTTCCATTATTATTTCTGCCTGCTTTTCAGTTCATCTCCTCACATCGGTGAGCCAACGTTTGGTTCACTTGCACCGAAAGCCCAAAATCGGCTAATTATTACTATATTATTATTATTATTATACCGGCTATTAAAATCAATAGTCATAAACATGCATAAAAGTTGTAACAACGTAGTGTTGTATACATTCATTTGGGGGGTAAAAAAACATCAGATCTAAAATTGTCTGTCAACCAGTTACGAATTCTCGACCATGAGGAAAACAACTTTTCCATTTGATATAAATGAATTTAACTTAACGCGTAGGTGTCATAACTTTATTTCTGATTGATGACTGATGTTCTTAAGTACCCCGTGAATAAATCCTTCGCCCTGAATCTCCCATTATTTATATCCCTAGCGGCAGTGCTTCTTCTTATTGCTGACCAGTAAAAATTTATATGCTCCATTACAACAATTTAATATTCACACAGGAAAATAAATACAAGTGATTATAAGAAAATATTATTTACAACGAAAGTTGAAGCAGGTCCCACAGCCACCAAAGATGAAACCCACCGGCTCCATCCAGAGAGAATTTCATCAACCTACACAGAGCTTCGTTCTCTAAAATCGAAACAGACTGTCTATTTTTAGGAATTTACAGACTATCCACACAATCGGTTGAATTATTAAAATAAATCACAATCTTCGAAGAGCTTAAGCTTATTGTGAGACCTCCCAACAAAATTGAGACATGCTTAAATACATACATTGAGACCAATTCTCCCCATATGAAAAATGAGCTATTATAGTCTTGCCTCCGAAAATTCGAATGTAAAGATGAAGAATTAAATATACTTTCTTTATTACAGGGCTCATTTTATAGACAAACTGATAAAACTAGTGGTAGGTTTCACGCGTTAAGTTTAAGTAGTGTAATTAAATGTACAGGACAAAGTACGAGAAGGCAAAAACAAACGAATTGGTTTAGTAAGTTGTTGTAGACACGTTTACAAAAACTCAGTTGACCTGGGTAGAATATCAAGAGCTCTCCTCTCAAGATCCTAGAAGAGTGAGGTAATCAGGACATGGCACCATATACTAATTGGTGCTTACCTTCCTCATTAATACGCACACGTATCTGATGGGATCTTACTTTGCAAGTGTAATTTCAGTTCGCAAAGAATATCATACGTTTTTATTCTACCTCGTTGATTACAAAAGAATTTAATCTTTAAACGTTTATTATAATAATATAACGTAATGATGGAACTTCAAAATGAAGGTGACATAATTTGGTAAACCCAAAATATTTGAAGCCGATATGTAAGATATTAATATCGCGTGGTTGAAATATTAATTATATTAATTAATGGTATTTAACTTACGAACGGCTGCACTTGCGTGACTATTTTCTACAATCTGGGTTACGACCCTTAGCGTTTCTGGCAGAACGTTGTTAATATCCGCCGCCAATGCTCACTTCGTACATCTCTTAAATCTTTGGATTTTCATAATTAAAATAATTTTTTATATGCTCCATTACAATAAATTAATAGTCATACAGGTAAATAAATAAAAGTGACTATAAGAAAATATTATTTTCAGCGAAAGTTGAAGCAGGTTCCGCCGCCACCAAAGATCGAACCCACCGGTTCGTAACCCTCTAAAATCCAGAGAGAAAATTTCATCAACCTTACATTCTGACCCACACAGAGAGCTTCGTTCTCTTAAATCGAAACAGACTGTCTATTTTTAGGAATTTACAGACTATCCACACAATCAGTTGAATTATTAAAATAAATCACAAACTTCAAAGACCTTCAGCAACAAAATTGAGACATGCTTAAATTCATACATTGAATTCTCCCCATATAACAAAGGAGCTATTATACCCAGCTACATTCTCGAAAATTAATTATCACGAAAAGTGAAATGTCTGTTGTTACTTAATTTTCTGTTAAAATTCGATAATTGTCGCAGGAGTGTCGTAGTGACAGGTGAAATAATAAAAATTTATTTCTGGCAATATTCGAATCTGAAGTGTAATAAATAATTAAATCCATATTATATTTTATACTCATTATGTTTCTCCTAAAATAGAATTTTACATCATCTAAATCATTACAAAATTAAAATATTAAAACACGTAAATAAAACTCGAAGTTTACTGTGTCTGACAGTATCAAGGCTTTCGAGCGCAAAAACGTAGCCGTTATTGTCAAATCACATAAATTCATCTACGATGAAAAATAAATGTTACAATATTTAAAGCGCCCATGATAATTCATTTATATTTGAATACAACATTTAAAACAAACAAAGTTAATAAAATTTTCTTATTCTCCAAACTATAGCAAAATTATGTCTCATGATGAGTTTATTTATCTAATTTATGCTCTCATTTGTAATCCTGGTATTTCGTGCGACCGGATACAGTTTGTACTTCACCACAACTGGTGCGTTGACCAAGTCGCAAATTAAAATGGCCTCTCGCGCAGAATAAAAAACACGCTGTGCTGAGCTATTTTTGTTTTTCCGGAGGTAAATTTCATTATGGGATGGAAAACAAGTGTTTTAATTCCCTTAATGCAGTTGAGGGTTGACTATGCAGAATTCGTTGCATCTTGACGGCAATGTATCACCTCTCAGGAACCATCATTGATTCGGGTCCTCTTTGCATGATTACTTGATTCTTCCCGATATGTACATATATAATAGTCTAGCCTAGGCTTATCATTTTAATATTACTTTACGTTCGAGTATTAGGGCATCCGAAACCGATGTCATCTAAATTCCTGCCTGTGTCCAGCTTAATTTGTTTCTCATAGTTGTACAGATTTCCACGATACTTTTTATATTTTTTAATTCAGTCCTGAGAAGAATTGTAGCGATATAAAACTGACATTCATCTTGGAACAAATTTACGATTGTACTAAAACTTTCTTGGATGGGGATTTTGTCCGTTTTATAGAAAAACGGCCAGGCAGGTTGCTGAAGCGTAAATAATTTCGAGGCTGTCTTAAATTCTCAACCATATAAAAGGGTAAATACTTAACATTCATCCTGGCAAAGTTAATATTTTTATAAGCCTTAATTGGTAGGGAAGAAATATTAGTGGTCAAGCATAGGTGAGAAGATAATCACATATTTTATGCAGAAAATCGAACTTCTGGAATATTTCGTTTCATATCTAAAATAAAATCTATACTCAAACCCTATTCTGTCAATAGTAGATACCGTATAGGCCAATGGCTAACCCTAGACGCTTAGAATCGGGCAAATTCTTTCGTCCTCGTATTAGGTAAAATAAAAATTAACAGTCATGGATTTTAACAGACTTGATACGACAGTTTTTAAGTTAGACAACTATAACATATTTCAGCCTTGAACCAGTATTATTCTCTCACATATGAGAAGTAATTCCGTAATTTCTGATCGGGCATTAAGTTGGTAGTATGGCAATACCGATCCATATACACTAACATTTTAAGTGTGAATTTTAAACATAGTGAATTCAGAGAAAATTTATCAAAATTCATAAATGAAAGTGAAAAATAAATTTGGAGTCAAAATAGATAATAACAAAATTAGATTTTGAAAATATTATCGATTAAAACGCCTTTTTGTAACTATTATAAACAATAATTTAGCTATTCTTATTTATCGTTGCTACAGCGGTTAATTGTAGGCTTTACAAATATCATGAATAATTTTCCCAAAGAAACGAACAAGTCCTTGCTAATTACAGCGTCACTTTTTCGACTATGCATAGAAAAAGCCTTCCCA
Organism: Zhengitettix transpicula; assembly: GCA_037074705.1. NCBI lineage: Eukaryota > Metazoa > Arthropoda > Insecta > Orthoptera > Tetrigidae > Zhengitettix > Zhengitettix transpicula. The sequence continues at coordinate 29,657,526 of CM073596.1, forward strand.
CGTAAACGTGAGCTTTGAAGACGACAGGTTTGCTCGTCTTTGATTTCCCTCGAGGCGATGCAGTTATTACATCGTAATACGTCTGCAGGTGAACTGCAGTAATAAGATGGTGTGCTGTACATCGTATCTCACCTCCTCAAAAGTTTCAAAACGAGCATTAAATGCGACCGTCTAGGAAATATTAATTTTACAACAATTTCAGCCAAGTTAAGCTGTTTCATTCAATGTGGTCATATCGAAAGTCAGATTTCCTTCACTTCATCTACAAAACAGCCTAAGATAATAAATTGGTAACAAATGTCGGATTAAGTCCAGTTATTCACATGTGAAACAATGGTGCGACCAATGTAGTACTAGGTGATAATCTGGGATCCCTAAAGAAAATAATCATTCCTTCTGATAAAAGAAAATGAACAACAGAAAAAACTGCTTCATTATTAATTAGTGTTGGAAAGTACTGATAATGAGTCATAGTTTGAGGATTATCCAAATTTTAATGAATAATTTTTTTCATTTCGGCACTTCAGTGAATTATAACAATGTTGCAGATATTTTTCGTCACACCGCAGTCTGAGGAATGCGCATGCAGGAATAGGATGTTTTGACGAATGCCGTGATATCAAAATATAATCATCAAAGCGTAATTTATAGTTTACCCGTTTAGTTGTTAATCAAAATATTATTCAACGAATTATTGTGACACATAGTCGAAAAGTAGCGAATAGAATAAATAAACATCTGATTGGTGACTGTTAAAAAAGTTATTATCTTATCTTCGCTTTAAGATCTTCTGCAACAGTTTTACTTAAAAAACAATTAAAGTCATAAATTTCACGAAAATGGTAACAAATAATAAGCCTGATTTTAATTGATTTATGTGGAAACTAATTTTAAATAGGAACAATAAATACATAATTTTCCAAGTGGAACGTGACAGTTTTTTAAAACGTAATGTATCTGTCACATAAGTCTATTTATACGTAAGTATTTATTTATATAAGTGCTTCAATGCAGGTCTTCAACATGTCTGGGAGGTCTGTGAGAGCTGTTCTCTCGCAGGCAGGGCCTTTCTGGAGAGACGGAGGGGGGGATGCCTTTTCCTGCCTCCTTTCTTAAAATAAGGTTCCAACAACCAAAGTCTGTTTTGTGAGGTGTATGTTCCGTGGTCCCAAACCTTGGGCATACGGTAATAGTTGTCCGCTATTCCCATTGGAACAGTCGGACAGCTGCCTCCTAAACTGACCGAGACACGTAGAAGGGAATGCTGTGCCCCCACGCCATCGGAAGGGCGTGGGACAAGTACCCAATGCCCGACCTACTTGAGGCAGGTTTTATATGGTTCGCCATCACTTTTAGGCGAATTCCGGGTAGGATCCTTAAACCATAGCCCAAGGGTCCTAGTTAACCCTTGGCTACCTAGCTCAACGTTTCCGCATTCCCCCTTTCAAATCCCTTCCTATGCTATTAAAGTGAAGTTGCCACCACGAGGATTACCCTCAAGTAATCTAGAAAAACTGGACTAGAATCGTTTTGTTTTCATAGAATAGTTTGAAAGCATTGACAGAAGAATAGTTTCGCATAGAACACTAATACTGGATTTGTTTGTGATGCATTCATGAACCCAATGCTCTATCGTATAATAAGTAGGAACTATATTCGCTTAGAAATTGAATTAATTGACAAAATAATTACAATATATCCAAATAAAGGTACAATCGTTATGAAAGTTTTGGTAAATAATTTGGAAACAATACTATAAGCTTTGCCATCATCTCGTAGCCAATTCACGACGCGCGTTCAAGAATTTTATTTTCCATTCCGAAAGCATTTCTGCATTTGTAAAAACTGCTAGCGCCAGCCAAGGAACGTCGTGAATAATGCATCACCGACACATGTCCGTCTGTAGTGTTCAGTAGAACCAATCGACAATATCTTTGTAGGTCCATTTCTCTATTACATTTAAATAAATTGATCAAGTTAATATGCGGGGGTATTTATTTTTATGAAACATACATCAATATAAATTATTTTCTTTCGGTAATTAAAAGCAGATTCAGTTTTCCAAATGTTATTATTTCTTCATTTATCCATCCTATCCTTGATGATCCTCCATGATCGATGGATAAAGAATCTCACGAATCATATGGACAAACTTGGTGATTAAATATTATTACAAGGGCAGGGCCGTTTTCTTTCACATTCCTAAAATAATATCCAAGGAAGCCATATTGGTTACATGCCTCCTCAAAAATCCAGAATGTTTCACGTTAGGTGATCAATGAAGTATCACTCATCACTCAACAGTACGGCCTTAATTATGTATCCTGTTACTCTTCAATTTAGTAGAATAAAAAAATGCCAAATGTTCCAAAAATGTTTCACGATAATTTCTAGTGACAAATTTTGTATTAAATTCGTTTGTTTGAAAAAATAAATTGTAAATCGTTGAAGTAAATGTGGAAAAAATATATATTGTATTTTTGAAGAGGCTCTTGACCAATATATTTTTTTACTGAAACCCTTAAACACTTTTTTGGAATTTACTTCATTCTAACATTTACCTGAATTATGAAACCCGGAAATTGCTTTTTAAACATTCTAATAGATAGGTTGAAATGTGAACCGACATTCCAACCTAATGTCAAAATAATATGCCGAGAATAATATAACTTACTGCAGTTGTCGATTAGTTCCTCTCGTATGTTACCAAACGTACGCTGGAAAGCCTTTCGTGAAACATTCTGGGTTTTTGACAAGGCATGTGGTCGATGTAGTTATTGTCTTCACAATAACCCCGGTATCCTTGGTCATTATTTCAGTTAACGGAAAGGAAGCTGCCATGGCATTTAATCTCCGGGGATTTTTGCCTAAATATTTACAATAATGTCCTTACAGTAAAAAATTATATCAATTAAATACTGATTTACCATAAATAAAAATTGAATAGAGACTACCTCGTTGGCAATTTCTACTTTTTATCACGAAGCAGGAACTTGTTACATTATTGGCAAAGAAATGTGACAGGAAGTCGAGTTCTCTTCCGCTACATCTTAAGAAAGATGTTGCCATGCAATTTTTCCACGTTCAGTGCCTCTTGAATGGCTTCTCTGATTGTGGCAGGAAATGCATCAGTAAGCTTTCATCAGAGTACATAATTCGAAAGCAGCACGTGTGCCGGAAGTAGTAATTTCAACAACGGTATAAAATAAAAAAACAATTCTCGACCTCGACTGAACGTGAGACATCTTGAAGACAAAGAATATATATTGGTTGCTTTCTCTGCGGCTTTTTTTCGAATCCTCCAGGAGGGAGTGTTCCACTTGGTTTCATCACCTTTTGCAGAAGGAAACTGCATTCTGGCGCTGGAAAAAATTTTTTTTCTTACCGCAAACAAAAGTAATCTGTCAACGTCCATGCATTTTAATTCGTATAAAAGAGGAAATACTATCACGAGTAATGTATATAATGTATGTAAATGTCCTCAAAACACACAAATCCCCTTTAAACAGAGTTCCCAAAACAATAATGTCTAAAAGATACAAAATTTCACAAGAAGACCCATAAATGACACCCAAAACACATACGAACATCGAAAAGATCTCAAATTCCACTAAAAAACCACAATGTCACTAAAGTCCACAACTTGAACCTTAAACACCCCATAATGTCCCTAAAAACTTCGAAAGTGCCTGTTTTAGCTCTTCAGATATCAAAACCGCCCCATCAAAAACACAAACCCTGGATCTTTGTATTTTAACATAATATCAAAAAGTGGCTCCATTACAAAGGTTATAAAACATAATTTGCTATCATTCTCCAAAATTTCGAACCCCAGGTGGCATATTTAACAGAAACCCCTATTGTTTGATTTTAGTGAATTATGTCAATACTTGATAGGAAAATGTTAACATTGTATTGAAACTACTGAAACCTCCAAATGATGGTTGCGATCCTACTTCAGTACTCTCAGTATTAGGAAACTAAGACTCAAATTTTTTTGAAGCTTAATAATTCTGATAGGACACAAATAAAGATGGGATTTCCTCAAAATTGTTTCTCAATCCATTGAATTTTTATATATATGGAAATTACTTCAGAAAATATGACAAACTAGGTCAATCTGTTAACAAATTTTGATATTACAATAAAAATAATACAATAAATAAAGACAAATTAGTCCAACTGTTAAAAACACTGAATAAAGAATATTTTCGTTTCTAACTGGGACAAATATTAGTAATACCCAAGATTTTGTTGTCATACTCTCAATATCTAGTGATTTTCCGAATTTTATTCTTTGAACCATGTGCTATCATTTCTACCACAAAGTTCAATAATTCCATAACTCATGTAGACCAATTATATCTACTTTATTTATCTTCGTTTCAACAACTAATTTGTCTTAAATGCACCAATCCAATTCTTCCAAAATCTCCTCAAAGTTTTCTTTCACATTATGATGAATATGAGGTTCTAATTACGTGGATGAAAACTTTCCCTCATTCCCAATATCCAGTTTATTGTTTATTTTTCTGACATTTATCTATTTTTTCATTACTAAACTAAGCAAACGTAAACTAGGTAATCGTGAGACGACGCATACTGACGACTCTGGCTGCTGTTTCTTGAATCGTTCTATGGTTGAACAACAAACACAAAAATTATGGTTGACTGACGTATATGTCAATAGTTAAATAAATAGATGAAATTAAGTAAGTATATTTATTTATTTATTAATCTTTCCTTCAAGCGTAAGGCTTAATTTAAAATATACAAGAAGAACGAACGCATTTATTTTGTTCTGCGAAAATTTAACGAGAAAAGGGAGCTCGTTTCAGTCTCGAGCACCAGGATAGTGTAAGGGCCGAGGAGTTGGCGAGTATTAGGAGCTAAGAGGGTGAGCAGGTGGCGCGTCCACGAGCTGCAACCACGTGACCTTCTGGCGCGGAGCTCGGCTGAACACGCGACCTACTTAGCCCTTACACTATCATGATACTCCGCTCGGAATATTCGCTGAATTCTCGCCACAATTTCAACCCCAATCTCACTTAGAGTTGTTACGCGTATAATAAGAACAATTAATAAATTAATTATAAATCTGTTTGTTATTTAGTTATTGATTGATATATGTTTGTTAACACGCAATTTATTTTCTATGTTGTTAATGCGAGTATAATCATTGAACGGAGGAGAGGTTTGAAGAAACAAAGCCAATATATATTATATATTTAGCATTAAACGTCGTCTCAAAAAATAAATAAATTTTCTGCTGTTTCAACGTTTGCTTCGTCCAACGCCTGCTTTCTTTATTTTATTACCCTGTAAGATGCCATTTCCTCTGTAAAATATTGAAATAATCTTTTTACCTTCATTTCTCGCACAAAACAGCAAATTCGTTCTTTTAGGTGCACGTATTTTCATCGTGCGACTCGTCCATGTGAGTGGGGAGGAAAAAGGAATCGTAATGACATTTAAAAATGCAATTGTTCAGAAATTAATTTAATTCTCGAATGTTACAATTTAGACAAAACTTGGAAATAATTTAACAATCATATATTGTATATATTATTGCGCACATTAATTATTATAAATTTAGGCACCACCTGCTTCGATTATGTGCATTTTCCTCTTAACAATTCAAGTATAATTGCCTTTAGCTTTATTGGCAAATGAACTTGAAAATGTACAAATGAACTAAAAAATTAACAGACTTTCAAAAAGTAAACGTCTAGCTCGCGGAAAGCGGAATCTTAGATTTGCAAGTTCCCCCATGAGTGCAAACCCTCCCACAATACGCGTGCAGCATCGCAGGGCCGCAGCAGCTTACCAGGGGCTCAACATGGCCGTGCAGCAGAATGAGTCCTCCCACACTGGATGTTCTCTCCTTTACTCCAGGGTGACAAATGCTGATTTTTATTTGCGCGTTCTTAACGATTTAACTCCATGTATTGGTTTCATCCACGTGACCAGCCTTCAGTGGACTCATCCGGGAATAGCCGCGTGTCTGCGAAAGTAACGGAGTCGCTGTTTTGTTCAACAAAACTCCCACAAACGCATTCCAAGCATCAGACGCACTGCACATTTAAATAATTATTAATAAAATCGTATATTTATATAATACATAGGCCTACACCTGCTTGTACAAGCCTATTTTATTATTGTTACTCTTGTCGTTACTCGTGACGTATTTACTGTCCGCTTCTTTACACTTTACTTAAAACCTAAACAGTCTCCATATTTGTTTAACTCAAACTTCGTTCGTCGATTTAAAATTACCATTTGGCCAACACATTCGAGTTGCCATTTTATGTAATAAATTTACCTTTTTTACCAAATATTTACGAGATCAAGAATCCACCGGCAGCTCCACGTGTCCAGGCTTTAACCACCTTGGCCACTGGCTTGCGGCGATGACTGAATCTTTAGAACTGATACAAAAATCTCCCCCTTCATCTTAAGCTTCAGCCGAGGATTCAACCTGCGTCGAACTCGAGTGGTCTAGGTGTTGCAAGGGTCCTGGTTTCCATTCTCGTACCCGTTTTACACCATTGAAAGTTTAATTTTTTTCTAATAAAATTTTACCCTATTTCTTTTAAGTTTACACAATCGTCTACTTCGATTTCAGTTGTGATATGTTTTGGTTGCACTGATATTTAAGTGGATTGAAAGTGGAGAAAAAACTCTGAGAGTTTTTGGTGCAATACATTTTAATTGTTCCCATCGATAAGGTAGAACAGATGCTGAATTACTTCCAAGTTTTCTCTAAATTGTAACATTCGAGAAAAAAATTTAACTTGTGAGCCATTGTATTTTTAAATGTCATTTCGATTCCTTTATCATCACCGCCCCAATGGACGAGTCACACGATGAAAATACGTGCACCTAAAAGAACGAATTTGCTGTTTTGTGCAAGAAATGAAGGTAAAAATATTATTTCAATATTTTACAGAGGAAATGGCATCTTACAGGGTAATAAAATAAAGAAATCAGGCGTTGGACGAAACAAAGTTTGAAACGGGAAGGAGGACGACAAGAAATACCAAATTAGTGGAATACGTGTACTTTAGCTGCTGCGTGTTACAGATGAAGGGGAGGCTTTTTGTGTCAGTTCTAAAGGCTCAGTCTTCATCGCAAGCCAGTGGCTGACGTGGTTAAAGCCTGGATGTGTGGATCAGGAGGTTCCGAGTTCGGGCCTCGCTCACTGCGCTAGTATTTTTTCTGTTTCTAAATGTTATTTAGCCCTCACGGCCGATGTTTGCGTCTCTTAGGGGACATTAAAACGTCCAAACTTCGCCTCGTCCGTGAATCAGTGGACAGAATTCAGGTCGGTGTAACGCATAGTGCGTAGCCGGCTATGGGTTCGAGTCCCGGCGGGATTCAGGATCTTGACAGAGATGTGCATATAATACCTTGTGTCTACGCGCCTGTCGGGCAGGCAACCAACCTGACAGAGCTGAAGCAGGGCTGCCTACGTACAAGGAGAAAATTTTCTAGACTCCTGAAACAAGTTGTGGAAATACCTGATAATAAAGCGTTGATTGGGCCAATATAAACTTTCAATAAATTATCTCGGGTACCAAAGAAATGACCATAACGGTAAAATTTATTTAACCCTCATTTCTTAGCATTTTAAACGTAAACAAATTTCTGTAATTTCTTTTATTCTCTTTCAGGTTAATTTACCACAAAGAAACGACCTCAAGGAAGGAATTGCTACACATCTCTGCTTCGCTGGCCACAATTACAAGAATCTGACGGTAATGTAAGATAATTCACTCGTCGTTTACATATTAAAAGAAAGGGAAATTGAATCACAAAAACACTTTAAATCCACTACAGTAATTAAAATATTGATAATAAATTGGTACCGTTTCTCAATTTGTTCTTTCCATTTATACTTGGTCAGAATTTGTGAAATTAAGTTGATTGTTATTGTAAATTAATTGTTGAATAACAATACTTTTGATTTTAATTTAACCCATTTTCGTCCTGTTCCATTCAGCCAGCTTGCTTTATACTTTTATTGTTTCAGTCTTTTAGATTTCTTATTGTGGACTTTGGAGAAGTTGAGTGGTCTTCGGCGTTAGTTCTTTCCTGACCATAGCAGTCTGCATTCGGTTGCAGGTGAGGAAGGAATCAATTAATTAGCTTCGTTTTACCGTTTCTCCTTTCCCTATTTTTTTCTTTTTCCAGATACCTTGCAGTTTGACCTTTGGACGCCTTCTCGAGTTTTCAAGATGGAGGAACTCCGACACACGAATCGATGATCTGCGGACTATTTTTTTTATGAACTATGTAGGCTAAAAAAGGCAAAGCTTATTATTCCTCACCCAATTTTCTCGTTTTCACTCTGCAGCTTGGCGAAGATCTAAATGAAGCCATCGTCGCATCTTCGAGATTGGTCAAGAGGAATACGATGGTTTACATTCGCTAATGGAAAACAAGCTTTTCGGTGTTTGTAGGTAAAATTGCCGTCATATTAAGTACATTCTGAGTCTGCTGTAATTCTGGCGTACAGAGAGTATTAACACGAATGAGCCAGTGACGTCACTGAGGTGACACACAGGCAGCCAAACTAACCTTTGTGGTATTAATAATAAACATTTTAAACGTATTACATTTGATATACCCGCGTCTTATGAAGTACCCAAGTCACTGAAATCAGTCAAATGTGGTAAATGAAAACAATTACGCAATTGTTACTAATGAGACGAAATTAAAATAGTGGAAGAAACGTCACAATACTGGTTGTACGTATATTTTATAATAAAAACGACATTTTTTGTTCTGGTTATATGAAATTAAGATATTTAGTGTGTAAGGAAGTAAAAGTAAAAAAGCATAGAAACGATGTGTATGGCCAATATTAATTTACAGTTAAGAATCTGACTGTATAATTTCGTTTCATTAACGCGTATGAGGTTGGTAGCACTGGATGTAAAAAATGCAACAGAACGTGCAACAAGTTGTCAGGGTTGGTGGAAACGGTTACATTTAGTTGTACGTGTGAAGTGGAGGCCACCCACTAAAAGGGGCCGTAATTTTAAGTTTAAACGTCTGCAAAATCCTATCTTGGATTAGATTGGCAAAGACAGATCTGTTGGATTTTCAATCAAAATCATTGGTACCTGGTTTAATGAAGGTAAATTTATGACTAAGTCGAGTGTTACCACATGCTAATTTTAAATCGAAGTTTGAGTTTAAAAATATGGAGTCTGTTATGGTTTCAAGTAAAGCATAAAAAAGTAGACAGTAAATACGTGACAAATAAAATTGGATTTAAAAGGATTTATGGAATACACAGTGTTTCTAATGTGTCTAACAAGGATTACAAAGGTTAGTGCCTTGTGCATTAATACATCCTCAGGATTGCGTGGTAACGTACCAAAGGCATGGCAGGGCGACAGGAAACGCCTAGAGTAACAATAATAAAAGGGCTTGTACGAGCAGGTATATACATTATACTATGTTATTAATAAATATTTAAATGTTTTATTTTTTGTTAAGAATTTTCGGACGAATGTGATTGAACGTTCCCTGGCAAAGGACGTGGTCACGTGGGTGAGTCCACCAACAAGAAGTTAAAGCGGTAAGAACGCGCAAATAAAAATCAGCATTTGTCCCCCTGCCAGTTTGAGGAGAGAACATCCAGTGTGGGAGGACTCATTCTGCTGCACGGCCATGTTGAGGCCCTGAGCTCCAAAGTTTTATTTAGGATATTATATAAAATTTATTGTATCCTTTATTAATTTTTTTTAAATTGTTTTTTATTCTATTGTCTTTATAATAGGTAATATTAGTGACAGAATTATAGCTTTCATTTCCTTTTTCAATAATACTAGAGTTAATCTTGTGGGAGGGTTTTCGTCCATGGCGTGACTTGGGGATTGAAGAGTCCTGCATATATACGTTTATTCTTTTAAAGTCTCTTTGTTCTTCAATTTATTTGTAAATTTTAAAATGCATTTGCCAATAAAGCTAAATCGATATCTACTTAAATTATTGTGTTACTTTCCAGCACAAAATCCAAGCAGGTGGCCCTCAAATTTATAAAAATGATAACTGTTTGCCGTAATATGTATATTGTTAATATTACAAATATATAATTAATAAATAAATTAGTTCTTTCATTATTGGCGGCGTAACTCTGAGGCCATGGCTACTCGCATTGTTTGGCGAGAAAGTGGGCCGATGATGCTCGCTACAAAGGCATAAACAGACGTGCAGAATTTAGCAGAGTTCAGTCACCAGGACACAGAGGTGACTGTATGTGTGAGAGCCAGAGTGTGTTAGGAGTCTCCAGTCCGCGGTGGTTGTCAGATGTTGCGAGGGAGACCAGTTGGTTATGTCAAGCTAGTGTGCAGTAAATGTTAAGTAAATAACGAGAGAACAGTAAAACAGAGGGAGATACAGACAATTAGATATTCACAAACAGAAAGACATCGACCGTGTTCTAATAAAGTAGAATCCGTGCAAGTGGACTGTTAGTGAAGAGTGGAGTTAATAAGGAAATTAATCAAAAAACAAATTACGTGAAGATCACACAACGGTAAGTAATTCAAACAAATTTTTCATCTGTAAACTTTATATGTAAATATCAACCGTCAGATTTCAATCAGAATCCGATAACTTTATTAAAATATTTCAGATTACATTAAAGAATTGTTAATTGAACGAAGACCACTTTTTATTTAAAAAATTGAATTGTAATCTTTATAAATAATTGTTCAATTTAAATTCCTTCATTTTCCCCTAATAAAAATAGGTTAATAAATATTAAAATATATATAGTAACTTGTGAGGAAGAGACTTGATATGATTGTAAAATTGTTTTCTCTAAATTCGAGAAATAAATTAACTTGTGGATCATTGCATTTTTAAATCAGGCAGACTAGAAATTTAGTCGCAAAGACTAACTAAATTGTCTGACATGGCTTTTTAATTGTTTTCGTATTCAATTATTTTGATCATTTTATATATTTAAAAGAGTGAAAGGCAAATGTGATTGATTAATAATAAAAGATAACTTTGTCAGTTCGGTTATTGAAATTTTTCTGATTTTTCATTTCATAGTGCTCCTCCTACTTTATTAAAAAAATTAATATAAACTACATCATCGCTCATACCGCACAGCAGCACCAATTCAATGTATATACGTTTATATCTAGAACATATATTCAGGCGGAAAGTGAACAAATATAATATAGAAAAGATAAATAAATGTATTGGTTAAAAATTAAATTAAATGTGTGCATAGGCGTTTTTATCTTATATTAATAAATGTGGTCAACCTAAATGTAAGCTTAATAAATAATATAATCCATAATAATAAATGTTCCTATATATTTCTCATGGTGTACGTATTTTATTTGTTAATTAAGAAGAAAAAAGAAAATAATTATTTCGAGCGCTGCTTTGCTTATTTTATCGATGTTCATGCAATACCAGGCAGGTCTCAATTAAAACTAGGAATTTAGTCGCAAAGACTCTTCTTGTCTGACTGCTGTGACTAATAAATACATGGACTTTTAATTGGTTACGTATTCAATTAATTTAAATCATTTTACTTTCAAAACACGTGAACTCGAGGTGTGAAAGGCAATGTGATTGATTATTATATTCTCAGTTTCAATTAAGCTCAGAGAATTAATTACACTCAATTGATAAAATATCAAAGGTTAATTTAAAATGTTTCTTAAATTAACAGCTCTAATAAAATATTTAAAAATTTAATATTAAATACACAATGCGTAAAGTAATTAGTATAAAATCTTATTTTTTTCCTTAGTCTGAAATGAAGAGTAATTCCTTTGCTATATTACAAATATTTGAATATTTATATATAAAAAATTAATTCAATATTTAAAATTCTGTCTTACAGCCCTACTTATTATTGTGCGTGGAAAATGCATCACGTTGATAGCATAGTGCTGCACCTCGTTACTTTATTAAAAGTGTAAAATTTAGTACATTAAAAAAATATTGCATTGTTTGCATATGTTATTAGGATCTTACATTTATTTGTGTAACTAATTCGAACGCGTAAATTAAATGCATAAATTACTGCCACTCTAAAGTGATATTTCTGCTGTCCATATTAAATAATTTATTTAACAATTCATATATACATAATTTTATTTACAATAGCAGTGGATTGAAATTTCTTTGCGGTACTCGAAAATGTTTTGAACCTGTAATAAAGAAATAATACATTTTTGTAAATTTGGCCAGAAGCCGTTGGCGATGACGTACTTCTAAATAAACGTTTAATGTTTTTCGTGCCTCACATCACACCAAATACAAAAAGTTGAGTATTTTAGGAGGCTAATTAAGTACTTCATAATTTATCCCATTACCTTAAATAACCGTATATATCGTTTTTGAAGCATATAATAAGAAGAAATTCAGGTAATTAATTTGGTAGGTCAAACATTTTTATTTATTTCTTAAATACTTGTATTGGTAAATTTCGTCTTGAGATCTGATAAACTCAATTATTAAGATCCTGAACTTGGTTCACGTTTCATCCATTGTGTTGCAGAAATTCGATTTGTGAACGAATATAACTTCGTCGGCCGATTAGAATGAACGTGTAATACAGGGAACGAGGTCTATGAGGGGTGGGGGCTGTTGTTGGTGTTGCTGCCTTTCACTTCTTCCTGAGTTCTGACCGTGGCAACTACAAACTTGATGGCTCCATTCAGCCCAGCAGCTACTGAGGTATGCATTGCTCATGCTTTACTACGGCCCAACTCTTCTCTCAACCTCGTGTCTTACACTGCAAGAACATGTCTCAAAATAACGTTTGAAATTTTCATTATATTAATTGTATATTATCAGACAATGTAAGCTTTTATGAGCAGATTTTATATCCAATTAGTGAAACTTCCAACTTTCCTTGACTGTTGCAATCTAAAGGTGGTTCCCAATTAAGAATCGCGTTCGTAATTTCGCCAAAATAAATATTTTATTTCTAGGATTTGGGCAACCAAATCTATCCTGAACACAATTTGACAGCTTCTCTTGGTCTTCGGGAAGAAATATTTCAGCAGAGTTTCACTTATTGTCTCAAATCGTATGTTGAATGTTCGTAGCTGGTTCCTAATAGCGCGTGCATCATTGCCACTAGGAATATTTGTGTGCGGTATAATGAAACACTGTGGGATTTGCATTTTTTGGTTTTGAAGATTTATGTAATTGGTGTGGAATTTGTGGGTATAATTTTTTTGTACGATATTTGTTGCGGGATGTCTGATCAGAAAAAAACGTTACTTTCATTTACACGGAGAAAAAAATTAATTAAACGTCGGCTGATATTTATATATTTTATTTAACATTTGTAGCCAATATTGGCAATTTTAATACGGTTGAAAGGAAGTTGTGTTGGTGAAACTTCAATAATTAAAGAGAGAACAATTAGATATTTGTGACATCGCCACTTTCATCATGGCTGCCAACATGTGGGCCATATACATATGTTAAAAGCAGATTTTCGTAGCATTTTTCAATGTAGTAACATTTTAGAGGCACATTTGAATTTTTATATAAATTTCTAGTAGTGTGCGTGAAATCAGTAATTTTTAGCCGAAATCCGTGTTCGTGAAACGGAAAATGAAATAAATATTAATGAATTATAACGAACAAATTTATTCGGATGTTTAGTTTAATATGGATATGACATTCCCCAATAATTTATTGCAAAAGTCCCTTCTACTGTTAATAAAAAAATTTATTGATATAATATATTACCAAAATTGGCTAATCTTTACTGAACGTCACGGAGCCGAAAAAAATTTTTACAGCGTTTTCTGGATAATAGACTAACTTTATTATCTTAAAAATGACTGTTTTCTGCAGTTTCGGTTTTATAGAGTACCCTTAAAGTTCTCTTTTTACAAAAGAATTTTTTAGTTGTTCCCCATGCTTCTAAGCCATTATATTGAAGGAAATATAATGTCATAGTAAGCCTTTAACAGTGATTGATATTTATCAATGGGGTCAGTATTTAATTTCAAATGTATTGTTATTCCTAATAATTGAAAACTGAAGCAATATTTACATAAATTTCTGGAGGATAGTTTTCCTTATGATGGGTAGCATCTAAATACATTAAACCTGATTTTGTTATTTGTCGTCCATTATTGACAAAATAATTTGAAGTCTTCCATACTGGTTCATTTTGAACATTAAGATTGCTTAGTGTTCTACAGCATAAGAAAGACATCTGCATAAAAGACAGAAGGCTTTATATAAGTTCATCCATTCAGTCCTTTATGTATAAAATAAACAGTATCAGACCTATTACCGAGATTGGGTAAACTAGTTTAACTTTCAATAATGATGTATCTTTGTCTTTAATACCCATACAAGTTGGCTTTCAGAGTATATCATGGTCAAAAATTAGAAAAGTCCAGCAACATTTTCCCAACTATTGAGTTTAATTCTAGTAATTTTGTCCTTAAATAACTCCTTCCACTTTTATCTCTGCATTTAGTGTTGGGATTGATCATTTCAATAAAACCAAACCTTGGCAATGGTAATTTTTTATCTGAATTTCCTTTGGCATAATTTCTACATTATCTTAAAATTTTAAAACCTGTCTCAATAATGTAATGTGTGATTTTAAACTTTGCCAATTTATTTAAATTTCCCCCTTATTTTGATATATTTGAGCACAAAATTATAAACCTGATTTGGTATATGGATACATGTAATTGTAGTGTTTGGCTTAGAATTCTAATTAGGTTTTCCATTGTTCACAGCACCAGACATTGGGTTCCTGAGCATTTATCCTTCAAGGGAGCGACAAAGTTGTGGAGAGGGTAGCGGCCAGGATTATATGGAGAAGGTGCCACATGGGTGTGGTCAGAGGACAATAGTGGAGCCATAACGGGAAACTTGAATTTCACATGAAAACTGGCAGACTTGGGAGAGAAGTTTAGCATCCACCAGTTCAGTGTCTGTGCAGAACAGGACACTCTTAAGAAATTAACCAGTAAGGGTGAAGTTCACTTACCTTCTGTATGACTGAGTAATTCTTAATAAATTTATAAAGTGCAAATTCTATAAGATTTGTTGACTAATAAATATAAATTAAAAAAAGGAATGTCTAGTGTATTTCAGTATAAATTGAATGTAATTGTTTTCAAAAAACTCTAGATTTTGAACTAGATATAATCTGAAGAATGTATCACATACTTTACCTACATAGCAGGTCCTTAATCACTTGATTGCTTCCTCACTTGAAATGGTCATGAACTAAAACCCTGTTTTCACTTTCCATTATGCCATGTTTATATTTTAATTAAATTAAATTTAATTGATCCACAATGGTCAATCTTAGATATTCAGGCAATAATTTTCTCTAATTGTAAATTCTTATATTATGCAAATGTTGATAGCAACTACTTTAGGTTTGATTTTGAATACTACATTGAGCAATTTGCCTGAATTGATTTAGTGTGCTTTGTACAATTGTACCCAGCATGGGTTTTAGTGGCTTAAAGTTTCCTCTATTCTGCTCTCTAATACAGTTCTGTCATCCACATATCTATCCACTAGTTTTGTGGCCAATAATCTGAAACCTGTTTATTTCTCGCAGTATCCATATTAAGGACAATCTTTTCTTATTCTGGCCCCATAAATGTTGAGCAGAACCCTGTGTCCAAATGTCTTGAACTGTTATTCATGAGATTGTATTACGTCTAGGCTACGGCTGGCCTAATCATGATCCCAATTCCTGTTTAGGAGGCAGTTTTATTTCTTTTGACTGAATTTGTCCTATTATTAGTTTCCAGATAGTAAAGGTTGTGTACCTGTTGTAAATTAAAAGCTGCTGAAATTCATGTACTTTGTCTTCATTTTGTTCATAGTAAGATGTCTAGTTTCTGTAGTCTGTCAAGTGAGATTTGCTAGATCTGTGTATGCATTTATGAGTTTACTTTGAGTCTATATAACCAGATATTTGATTGCTTCTAATCAGATTGAATAAAGTTGTAGACTGACTGGTTTATTAATACTAAAGCATTTTGTCAGTTGTCCATCAATTTGCATTGCAGCCTTGGAACCAGTTAATGTTGCTTGAACATGTTTAGAGATGCTAACTAGATTACTTCTGAAGTTGTAAAATTTTAAATTAGTTTGTATCAAAATGTTAATATTTCTTTTCTTTTTGCAGATTGATTCCTTATTTGTGAAGAGGATGGAGTTGTACATTTTTTGGTGAGTTTTAATACAAACACTCTAATTATTCTCATCTTACTAGGTGAAGTGTTCTAATTGTATTTTCTTTTGTTTCAGGATTTGGCCAATTGTTCCTGTTGTGCTGGGGTTACAAGAAGTCTATATTGTAAAATTTTCTGGTTTTTTTTTCAAACTTGTGTATGAAAGTAAAATTAAGTTAAAATAAAATGTCTTGTACTTTTGAATGGTCTAGGATTTATATAATAAATGTAAGAATTTTTATTTTGAAAAGTAATTTCAAATGATCTTGGATATATAATAAATCCAATATAAATTTAAGAATAAATGTTTATTTTCAAAAGTAATTTCAAATTTAACAATTTGTTTCAATTACAAAAATATTTGGCCGTAGCTGTTGTGAGAAGCTTGGCTAACCATTCCAGCTGTGAAGGGCAAAAAAGGCACTAAAAAAAAGTGCCCTAAGTCCAACTCAAAAAAAAATCGTTTCTGTTCAACGTTGAAACTTTTTAGCTTCCACAGCTTCCCAGTCCAGCGTTTTGAGGAGCGAATGGACAAAGGGTGTAGGGCCCCCAGTCTATACACTCCTCAACAAAAATCTGAAACAAGCAGTACATAAAACATGAGATAAAAATAAACCAAGTTCCCAATAGCTATTACTTGGAGATAGTTTATTTCTGGGCACACCACTACGAAGAGGAGCTGCAATTACTTGGAGATAGTTTATTTCTGGGCACACCGATACGGCAAGGAGCTGCAATTACTTGGAGATAGTTTATTTCTGGGCACACCACCAAGGAAAGGAGCTGCAATTACTTGGAGATAGTTTATTTCTGGGCACACCGATATGGCAAGGAGCTGCAATTACTTGGAGATAGTTTATTTCTGGGCACACCGATAAGGCAAGGAGCTGCAATTACTTGGAGATAGTTTATTTCTGGGCACACCACTACGGCAAGGAGCAGCAATTACTTGGAGATAGTTTATTTCTGGACACACACACTACAGAAATGAGCTGCAATTACTTGGAGATAGTTTATTTCTGGGCACACCACTAGCTTGGCAAACTACAATGTGAACCTACTGGATTGTTTAAAACACTGGAGATAGTTTTTTTTATTTTTTATTATTGGACTCCCCAATACAGCAAGAAACTATGATGATTCTACTACAGTTGTACTAGAAAGATACGTAGCTGCACATTGTTGAAGGAGAGTGTGTTTAATGTTAAGAGAACTGAGTTATAAATATATAAGGCTTAAATGACACAAGATTATAGATTCAAGGTAGAATTGGCATACAATGATAAAACTTTGTATTTGAAACAATTCATTCATCTAGAATAGACACAATGAGAAATAGCTTCTTAAGGTTGAGATGATTACAGATTCAAAGAGTAGAATTAACAAAGATAAAACATTGTGTTTGAACTGATACATTCATCTGAAATTCACACAGCATGAGGAATTTCATCTTAAGATATAATGTGAACGTGTTCACAAAACAAAAAGTTATTAAACAAGATACATTTTAAGTTATGGGCCACTATATAATAAATTCTTATATCGCCAGTCACGGATTCTCTAAACAGTTAATCTGGGCACTAACAATAAAATCCAGGAAAATGTTAAACAATATGTAGTCTCAGTTTTTTGAAGAAAATTGCTGTGTAGAAATAGGAATTAGTGTCTAAGAACACACCCAAATATTTTGGCAGAGGAACAAGCTTATGTGATTCCAATCTTCAACATCTTCAACAGACAAGGTCTAGCTTGAAATAGGGCAGAAGAAATGATGATACATAATGACAACTGCTAAAATAAATAAATAAGAAAACTCAAAGAATGTAATAGGAAACAAGTGATTCTTTTATTGAAGTCTTGTAATTAGATTTTTATGGTAGAAGGCTAAAGAAGTTATGAAATAGGTATTGTGCCAAACAGTCAGAAGGCAAAGAATCAAGTACTTTCACATTATCCTCTCTTTTTGGACAGTTGGTTACTTTTATCAAAACAAGAAGCATAATGCCATAGTTATTTTTTTAAAATTCTCAACACCCTTTTTTGTGGACCAAGGAAACAAGACTGAGAGCACGAGAAGCTTGCCTCTTGGAGCAATTTGTAGACATGCAGAATCCTGCAAGTTAACTTGTTTGTGAATCAGACAAGTGCAGCAATAGTAACTGGAACACTGGATCAGTCAAAAGAACATTGATATGTAAAGCTCGATTAAAAAAGTATTCAAGAATGACAATATACGGGTCATTAGGCTGTGTTAATTGTTGAAGAAACCAAATTGGGTGCTGAAGATGTGAATAACAGACAAAAAAATTAAATAAAGACAGGTGAAGTAATAGAAACAGTGGCAGAAGTGTCAATATAGTCACCACAATGATAGAGTAATACATACAATCTGAAACTTGGAAGGGGGAGCTAATTTAGGAAAAGAAAAACTTTAAACTATCTTTTATGTGTCAAAAATCTTTCTTCTCACACATTTAACCCTGGGAGTGGAACAATAACGAATTAGAATTGTTGAAAATGTTAGAACTGCAGGAATGAGGTACATAATATTGCAGTGAGCCTGACAGCCTGTATTGTTTCCACTGAATCTAGAGAATTTTTTATACATGCTCTATGAACAGAGTTTTCTGGATTCAATTGGAGTGAGGGGAGTCAAATGTAGTTGGTGGTCTAAATGATTTGTAAATAGTGTGCAAAGATTGTAAAAAATTTAATAATATTGGCATAAACTTACCAATGTATTTGAACAAAAAAACAAACCTGAGTTCATTATGATATGTAGATGAAAAAAGGTAGTTGGAGTACCCAAAAATTGAAGTGTGTTGTTAGCTTTTAAATAAGGAGAGAGTTTTACATAATATCTTCACAGGAATATCTATATACAGATGAGAATAAGAATAGAATGTGAGTAGACGTGTCTAAATAAATCAGATGACAATAAAGAATGTTTTATATAGCAATCATGCCATCAAGACGTTAGAGCCAGATGGAAATACTAAAAAGAAAATAATCTAAATCCATGTATCTACAGTAAGAGTTCATTGTGTTTGCATCCAGACGCGAGCATAGTCACTCTGATAAGTTGTTTTAAATGTGGTCAAATGGAAAATTACAAAAGAAAATAAATATGACAGAAAAAGGATTTTGAATTTTTTTTAAAAAAAAGTTGAAGATCTGAGACTAATCAGTTAAAACACAACATATCCAATTACACATGACTGAAGAACCATAAACCACACATAGAAAACTTGAAAAATCTAGCTTTTGTCCATTTACTACTGATAATTATATGCCAAAATAAAAAAATGGTCATTTTAAAATGTTTAAAACATAACAAATTAATGTAGGGATAGCCAACACTTTGAGGATCAAAGTCTACAGAAAATTGATAAAATAATTTAAATTTTCAAATCAAATCATGAAAGAAAAGCTTATAAATACCTATCAATTTTTAAATTGACAGAAGCCACATTAATGTTCAGCATAAACAAGAGTGAGACAAACTCACCCAAACTGGAGGTTGTCGTCTACCAACAGAAGCTGCTTCCCAGCCCAATATCTGAAGGCATGCACGAGTCCTGCAAGAATATAAAAACATTTAATACACATATCTATCTTACCATCATTTTAATCTCTACTTAGTAATTTTTACCAAAGTGTACACTAAAATGGATTCTTTTGGACAGTAAAAAATAGACTAGAATTGATTTATCCAAAGGAATTAATCAATCATACTAAGATAAACTTTTTTCTTTGATTATATTTAATTCAAGCAATTTAAATTAATAGTGTGAGACTTACCTGGAGATAATTTATGATTTGAGGAAAGATTTATGGTTCTTCCAACATTTAAGTAGGAAATCTAATTCCATGCTTGACACCTGGTATCTAAAAAAAAGTGTCATATGTGAATAAACTAACATTTACTATCTTCAGGGTTACCTCATTCCTACAAGCTTATGATAGTTGATAAACTTGAATTAAAAAGAGGTTTCAGTTTGCACAATTTTGTTGAATATTATATAAACCTTAACATTTAAAATGATTATAATATTTCTTTTAGATGGTAAACTAATAAACAAATAGCAAAAACATCTTATGAGACATATTGTCATCTGCTGTCAATAGCCACAAAAGTTTTCGAGTTAATTACTGGGTTCGATGGATAACAAAGTAATTAAAAAATTAGAACACACCCGTTCGTATTATTTATCTACTATTGACTTTTGTTAATTCTGAACTTGTCTTAAATCGGGTATTTCAGATAACAAGAAATATTCAGTTCTAATTATGGAGATAAAGATTCCATAACATTAAAGAACGATTATTTAAACGATCAAAACTCAAGAAAGTGATATAACACACAAGAGCAATTAATTAACTTACGAAATACCGCCTCCAATATTTACATGATGATCCTCTTCGCTGATACATCGCGGCAGAGTGCCAATAGTGCCAACTTAAGCATGTTTGTTTGAAATTGAGTTTTCCGTTTAAGTTTTTTTTTTAATTGCAATATACGAATGAATAATTTTTGGGAATAACGTCAAAGGCAAACAACAGAAGGCCAAAAGCATGATTAGGATAATGTATAAATTAGTTTTTTAATTAATTTTTTGACTTAGTTCAGAAGAATCCACTAGATGTTGATGTTCCTCGTCCGTCGTCTGCAATTGTCGTCTGCTTGGCTGCTGTTGCGGTGTCTGTGACGTCACTGTATTGCTGACGTCACGATTTTTAATACAAATACCACACGTTTATAGAATCCTTGTTCCTATCGTCAGATGAAAAGTTACAATTATTCTTAATTAATATATATATATATATATATATATATATATATATATATTGTGGTAATTAAGAATATCTAATTATTTAATAAACAAATTTTTACAATTTTGATTATGTATATATATAAGTAATGATAAAATAATTTCTATATAAGGAAATGATGGCAAAGCCTCCTGAAGAAATGAGGAAATTCATTGTCTGACATTTTTACATTTGGAACTGTTCAACCTACTTGGTGCTACATATGGAAAAAATATGACCGTATGAACCCCTATACAGCGAGTCATTATAAAACTATGAAAAGGTTGTTTTAAAAACATTTTTCGTTTTTTTGGCACAACATATTACGCATTTTTAAATAATTAATTCAACAAAAAAAACATAGTTCTTTACAACGAGAAATTTAATAAAACACACAAGACTATCCCCTTACACTTTTTTAAATAAATTTTTCTACAAAAAAAACATAGTTTTTTATACGAAAAATTTAATAAAACATACAAGACTATCCCCTACGCTTTTTTAAATAAATTTTACAACAAAAAAACAGTTCTTTACAGCGAGAAATTTAATAAAACACACAAGACTATCCCCTTACGCTTTTTAAAATAAATTTTTCAACAAAAAACAGCGTTTTTTCATACGAGAAATTAATAAAATAAATACTAGCGCTGTGAGCGAGGCTCGAACCCGAAACCTCCACATCCACGTGTCCAGGCTCCCCTGAAGTTGAGGCCGACGTTGTCATTCCGTCGATGAATCCTTGTTGCGTCCTTCGAAGTGACTGGAAGAATTTCAAGGGTACTTATTATTATTACTGAGAAAATCGTCACAATGAACAATATGTCTAGTCGTTCCACGAATTCAACCAGCACCATCTAGTTCTTTGATTACATATAAATGTAAAATTCAAATAATCTCTGAATCAACTGTAAAGCATGAGATAGTCTTACAAGTTTCTCTAGACTCTTGTACGTAGGCAACCCGTCGTCAGAGTTTACACTTGGGTTGCCTGCCTGACAGGCGCTTAACCGTGACGCTGTAATTATAAGCTTCGCTATGAGATCAAAAATAACAACGTGCAAATTATAAATTCAAATCCCATACTAGCCTCTCCTCCCCTCTTCAATGATACAAAACATAGATGTATCTCGGAAGAATGGATATTTATGTAGTACACACCCCCACTTCTCGTCGGCGTCTAAAACCAGTTACGATTTGAAATTTCTTTAAACTGTGGTCCACGTTGGAGTTAAAGAAGGGAGTAAGTGCAATAAATGGTTAAAATCGAAATAATTGGGATTCTAAAACCTTCAGTCGATTGCTGAAAACCACGAATAGAACCTTTATTTATGAACGTATAATAAATATATCTGTAGAAAAAAATGGAGGGTATTGCAGTTTCTAAGATAATTGTGCGAGTGTAAGCTAACAAAGGGAGAAAAATACTAACTGCAAAGAAATAATAAAGGTTGGAGAATACAAGAGCCCATTACTCAAAAAGTGTTGGAACGGAGCAGCTGATACGAAATATTTAAAATAACGGGAAAAAAACTAGGATTAAAGGAGTGAAACATATCTGATTTACATTCAGTGTCCTCAAAAGAGATAAGTAAATTAAAACCAATGAAAGGCATCAATCAGCTTGCTTGCACACAGACGGGAAATAAACTCAGAGCAGAGAAATGATCACAAAGGAAAAGACGCTAGAGAAAACAGATATTAATCAACGAGTCAGTTTTTACGTTGATCGCAGATATTTCAGTTTGAATACAGGGATAAATTCACCTTTAAAGTCAAATCCAGTGAGAGTCTTCCATGAGACGGTCTCAGCTTCAAGGACCTCATTGTTGGTCTCCAGGTAGGATTCTTTTGAACTTGAGCCCCTCGTGTAGACATCAGCCACCATGGAATATAAATAAACAAACAATTAGTATGTTTCATATTCACAGAAATAAATAAATAAGTGTATTTCCGTACAATTTTGAAATGAGTATATGAATATCTGAACTCACATTTGTACGTAAAATCAAATTACCTCTCACGTGCTTGAGAAGTTTGATCACGACACAGGCTTAAAAACTATTTAGAGAAAAATCTTTCAGGTCATAAACATAACCACTTAAAATTGCAAATCGATTTTGGATCGAGTCTGACTTGAGAAATTTGTTTAGAATTTTATGTAATTTAGTTTCAATCCAGAACAGGAAGAAATCCGTCGAAAATAATGTCCTCTCTTTCCTGAATCAAAATGAAGTTATATGTCTTTAGTTCAAATGTTCGTCCGTCTTCAAGTCGTGCATTCTTCACGTGCAGAGGAACACAGAAAAAGTCAGAGGAATATCAACGCTGACAAATTAAAGCTCCGTAGATTTATTACAACAAATTTATCAAGGATTGTGAGGTGACAATTGAGACACAAGGAGCCGTGGATCTAGAAAAATTCTATCGTCGGTTTTCAGTAAAAGTAAATATTAGGAGAAAGACATTTGAAGTATAAAATATCCAGAGACGAATTATGAATATGGCGAATCTTGTCGCAATCGTGCAGTATGTTTTTTAAAAATAACTCTATGAAGTTTACTGTAAAGTTCCTACTTTGCCTCCTTGCAGCCCGTACAAGGAAGAATGTCTACAAGCTTGCCGGGGAAGTTCTCTTCCTTTAGTGTCAGAGCTGAAGAAACGTCTTCAAGAGACTGGCTTGTCTACAGTTTGAAAGAAACCCTCCTCGGAGAATAAAATTGAGGTCAGGAGAGTCGCCGCGAATAATTATTAACATAAGAATAAACTGCAATGGCCGGTTTAAAGTGTGCAAACGTCAACGTCACTTATTACTGGATACTGAATGACGGAGGAGATCAAGATACAATTCGAAATTTCCTGAAAAAAATTAGCGGAGTTGACAACGAATCAAAACTTACATATTAAAACCGACGGTCAACTAATTTAGTTACGGATGAAATTATCAAGCAAATTAAGAAAAAAATTAAAATAATGCATTAGTTTAGTTTAATTTGTAAATAGAAAACATGGAGTTGTGTCAAACACGAACCTGAATGCAGAAGCGCAGATGTATTGA
This sequence comes from Zhengitettix transpicula, assembly GCA_037074705.1. Lineage (NCBI taxonomy): Eukaryota > Metazoa > Arthropoda > Insecta > Orthoptera > Tetrigidae > Zhengitettix > Zhengitettix transpicula. The sequence goes on from CM073596.1 coordinate 29,681,619, forward strand.
TCTTTATTAATCTCTATTCCTTTTCCTTCCCGGCCAGGACGAGCTCAGGATAAACGCGAAAAAATTTTAATAGCCCATCGACATTCGACCGTTGCGAAATGCACTTGTTTTCGTCTCCGCATATAGTCAAATCTAGATGATTTATCTACGTACTTACGTTTATATATATATATATATTCACGGCTGTAGAATGAGAGAGAAATTACAAGTAATTATAATAACTTTTTAGTGGATTACATTACCCTAGTTGTATTTTAATACTATATACATTTATCTGCAAACCTGTTCCTTATAAATTCTTCACCATAAGACTTTTTTATTTCTTCTGATGAATTGTCCCAAACTTCTTTTATCTTATTTTCCACAGTTAAAATGTTGTTCATTGAAGTCCTGAAATAAATGTTGTTACAATGAATAAATAAAATATTTAAATACTGGTTTCTTTTACAACTTAATTAGACTGTAGGCACCGTGGTTCAACAGGTAATAATATTAAAACTTACTCATAAGAAAATGGTAGTATCGTATGGACAGATACACCTACTGTTCTCAGCTCATCTCGAAGTGATTCACAAAATGAAGAGACAGCAGCCTTAGTAAAACAGTAAGATGAGGCCATTGCAACAGGAAAGCTAACTGCATAGTTAAATAAGTGCATTATAAGAAAGCTGGAAATAGTAACTGTATTATCTCAATTATGCACATGAGTTATAGTTAAAGTTACTTTCCGTTTTAAAAGGGTCTGTTAATAAGTATATACACAAATTATTGTTGTTGTCAAGACGAAGCGAGAATATAATGTTATAGACAGAGCACATATACTTCAATTCCAGAATCTTCTGTACCGCTAACCAAAAATCGCATCTACTTCTCAGGATTATTAGGGAAAATTCGAGGATTAGGCGAAACGTTTTTACGGGATCGAATAACGTCTAATCACGACACGAGGAATTTATAAAGCATCGTATAGCTCGAGAAGTTTCAGATGTCGTGTCCACCAAAGATGCGCAGTCGTCCTCGCCCCTTAGGATGTAGTGGGGGTAACGATGAGCTCAGTTGAACACGATTTTTTGTTGTGACAACTAGGAACTGTTAATACTATTCTAAAAACATTGACGCAAAGAAATATATTGTACTCAATGTAGGTAAATTTTTTAAGTACCATTATTACTATTATTGTACTTCATTAGTTTCCAGGATGCAAACAAAAATTAGGGGGCAGTAAAATTATCCACAGGCAAAGTAGGGTAAATTATTTCTAACGTATACAAACTCATAAGAAGGGAATGTGAGAGCGGGAATCCGATAAAACTTAAAGACTATCCAAGCTCGTGTTGCGGAGGCCTCTGGAATATCTATCAAAAGCTTGCAGCGGATTTTAAATAAAACGAGTGTCAGATTAGAGGGACCACTTTTTCAGCTCCACAAATGGTACGGTGTTCGGTTGATAAATGCGTCATTCGCCGAACAGTAAATGACTTTCATTTAACTAGAAAGTAACGACCGACAATTAAGTCCGTATTGAATGTTCTTAAGGGAAAAATTGGTTTTCAAGGTAGCTCTTGGACTCTCCGTATAATTTTACGAAAGCTTGGATTCCGATGGAAGAAATCAGGTACTAATGGGAAGTTACTGAGAAAAATGAGATTAAACTACTCCGAAGTCTAGAACAATATAGAAGTGAAGGAAGGCCGATTGTTTTAATGTATTTCCCAGTCTGCTATCCAGGCCTTCGCGTCTGACGAAAGAGTTTGGGAATTGTTAAATTTATAGGGGTTGAGAGTGACAGGCTTTGTTTACTCACTTGCGGGGGCATTTCAAGTTTTTTCTCGGAACGAATCGGAGATTTACAAAGGTCCGAAACGTTAACACTACAGGCTTGCTTGTTGGCGTCTTTAAATTTAGTTTTAAATTAATTAGGTCCTAAATCATCTATACGAAATGTATAAAAAATTTAATTAATGATTTTGTAAATTTAACTACATTCGAAGTCTGTTTATTGGATCCGTATATAACGTAAACACTCGCCTGCCAATAATTAACTTTCCACTTGGACTAATTGTTAGCTGCAGATGTGAACATTGCGACCGTCCTGTAATGTGTCGGTTATGGCTCTGGGTAAAGCCAAGAATCAATTAAATGTTCCAAAACGTCACAAAAATTTGTTTGGTTGTGGAAATCTAGAGCAGCAATCCCATGGATCTGTTGCATAAAAAAATAAAAAATATGACGCTGTATTGTTTAAGATCATATACCGTCGTAGAAACTATTTAGAATTGTGAGAAATTGAACTGTAAGTATATCTGTTAATTAAGAACCAAATAGAATAATAATAAATAATTTAAATTGTATCTCAGGATTGTAAATTGCCAGATGCAAGCGACTTATTTTGAAATCGTCCGAATGGGTTCTCCATCCATCCAATTTAAAAGGGGGAATATTTTGTGGTGCGCTTTTCACATTTAACTGGAATATCAAGTATTTTTAAATTTTATTCTGAATTTCTTACGTGGTAGACGACTGAGGACAATTGCGGGACGGATTAGGGAAATCCAGCAAACAAGGCCATGGTCGGTCAAGAAAGATGTGGTCCTAAATTAGAATAAAGTATGGGTCACGTGTGGATGAGGACCAATCAGGACACAGTGATTGTGAGAGGGACGACCACAGTGGACTTGTGCACGTTCTGCTGCTCTTAGAAGAGATTAAAGCCTTCAACCTTCACCTCCCTCAGTGGTTCGAGTCCAGGTCAGTAACGCATTGCGCAGTGCGTAGCTGGGTTCGAGTCCTGGCGACTTCGCAACTATTTCTGAAGGATCTGTCCCTCAGTTTCTCTCTACCCCGACTGTTTCTTTCATGACGGCCGCCCCCTCGGGGTCGGGAGGAGTTGAGGGGCGTAAGAGTAAGTAAGAAATAGTTGCGAAGGATGGCCCTTTTGTTTTTACAATTTTATTTCTTTTGCTAATCGGAAAGAAAAAGTAATTATTGTAGCCTGCAGCGAAATTTATCACAATTATGACGTCAGAAATACAGAGTTTTCACAGCTGGACTCAAAATTATGCTCGTCAACACTAAACTTATTTTGAACTAGCTGGGAGCCCGGCGTTGCCCGTCTAATTATTTATATAAACCAGAAAAGTATTTAATTCTATATTAATCTTTAGTCAAGAAATGCTATAAAATACATTGAATTTTATTGCATCAATCCAAACAAACATACCTCCGAATTTATTCTTAAATAACTCATTGCGTACTGCAGGATATAATTGTCCGTCAGTCTTCAGATATTACGAATGATTACATTGTTTGCTAAATTCACAATGTTAACAAATGGTCGCCATATTGGAGTCACTTAATATGGCACGAAAATTAACTTACAATTTTCGCAAGGATCGTAAAGTATTCGTATTGGTTTTTTTATTATTATTATTATTATTCATAGAAAATTACTGGATTATAATTTTATCCAATGAAAATTTTTCTGCTTTATTGCATTACCGAAAAATGAACTATTTGCTTTGTTCGTCGCATAGTAACGTCCAGTGACGTCATGATCTCTTGACGCGCATTAATTTAAAACAAAATCATCACGTTTTTCAATTACAATTCTTTACACCTTTGCGCTACAGGTTTCTCACCCGCACAGTACCGTTTCTCAAGTTTTGAAGAATATGTGTACCAATTTTTTTTGCAATCTGTCCGCGAGTTAAAATATGTATAGATATTAACGTAAATACATACATACATACAAATATACATCCTTTTTTATTATATAGATTATACTTGAATTAGGTTAAATTATATCATAGGCATGTTACATATATTCCGAAAGGGAGTAAGTCCGTCATTTTATTGTATAAATTAAATCTAAATGAGCTGCCATTGATTTTGAAATATTCCAATATTCACCCTGACAACCCTCGTATCGAGGTTATTGAAATCATTAATACAAAATTTGTTTTGGTCTAAATGTATTAATGTTGCAATGTAAATAAGAGGAAAATATTTGTAAATAATAGAGCCGACGGTTTGCCTGTGACAGTAGCTAACGTTAGCAATTAATATTGACTAAAAATGTTACAGTTGAAAAAACTTTTTGTATTGAGAAATTCTGAATTTAAGAAGATAAGAATATTTTACAGTGTAAATAGCGTATTATTTTGTTAGTGTTGAGGTTTGTTATGGAATTAAATTTTTCCGCGTCACTGTGCTACATTTACAAAATGAGAGTGATATTGACCGACTGAAACTTTTACTTAATAAACGTTTCAGAGTCATGCTAAATAAATATTAGTAAACAAGAATACAGAACTTGGTAGAGGAAATAAATTATCTAGGATACGTTCTCATGCTCATATATCAGATGTTTAAAATATACTTTTATTAAAATGATATTTCAGAAATAAATATAACCATCAGTCGGCAGTTATCCGATAAGGAAATTTGTTTCATGCTTATGGAATTGGCATCTTATAGAGTAATAAAATAAAGAAAGGCGGCATTGGACGAAGCAAACGTTGAAACGAGAAGGAAGGACGAAAAGAAATACCAAATTAGCGGAATACGTGTACTTTAGCTAGTGCGTGTTACAGGTGACGCGGGAGGTTTTTGTATAAGTTCAAAAGATTCAATCTTCATCGCAAGCCAGTGGCTGAGATCGTTAAAGCCTGAATGCGTGACCTGGAGGTTCCGCGTTCGAGCCTCGCTCACAGCTTTCATTTTTTCTGTTTCTTCTAGTTCTTTACCAGTCACCGTCGAGGTTTGCGACCCTTAAGGGAGATTCAAGCCTTCAACCTTCACCTCGCTCAGTGGTTCGAGTCCACGTGAGTGTAACTGGAGCCTGAGGTTCCAGGTTCGAGCCTACTAACAGATTACATTTTTTCAGTTTCTTCCAGATCTTTACCAGTCACCGTCGAGGGTTGCGACTCATAAGGGAGATTAAAGCTTTCAAACTCCACCTCGCTCAGTGGTTCGAGTCCAGGTAGGTGTAACTTATGCATGTATATGATTATCTCAGAAAAACGAAAAAATTAAATATTTTGTCAAAATGTTATTTAAATTATGGGTCGGAAAAGGTGCATGTACGCGAAGGAAGAATTTTTTTATATAGAAATGCGACTGCGTAGAAACTTGGTATGTTATAAATACACAGCCAAATAAGATGAGTAAAGAATATTGTAATATTAACCATTGCCTATTTTTATTAAATAAATATTTTAATTTTTCTAAAACTAGGAAATTGAGCTCGACCAGGCGAACTGTGAATTTCGTGACTAAAACGCCTCGATGACGTCACAAATACAGTAGACTTGCACTAATAAGAATCTAAAAAAATCTCAGTGGCTGTTGGGTGGTGGTGGCCGTGGTACGTGTAAAGAGGCTTTTAAAGCGTCGTATACGAGGAATTGGGCAGCAGTTAGCCCTCCAGCGACTTTGGCGCGCCTACCGAAGCCTTTCCAGAGCCGCGCGGCGCCCATCTTCTTGACAACGTTGGCGACCGACAGCCCTCTGGTGTATCTCATCTCCGCAGACAAGTTATCCACCGGCATAAGCGTCGCGGACGTCGCCACCCCCGAAACATAGCCGGCAATTGCGATGAACAGGAGCCGTTCCAGCAAGGAACGCTTTTCATCGGGTATAGGGAACACGCCCTTGTATAGAGCCTCGAGGGTAAGCTCGTAAACTGTAAATCTAAGGGCACCGAGGGGCACATTCCGTCCGAGTTGCGACACCAGGCCCTCGTAAAGACCCCTCACACCCGACTCCGCAAACGTTCTGGACAGCAACACACGCATTGACGTCGAGCCCTTGGTCTGAGTCTGCATCTGCAACTTAACTGCATCGAAAGGGTGCAGAGCAGTGACGGCGACGGTCTCAGCCACTGCACCGGAAACGGCGTAGACCAGCGGTCGCAGTGGGTACGCGGTTCGATCGCCCAACAGCCGCCAGGTGTATCGGCGGTTTGTCTCGTAGAGGCCGAAGCGAGCGAAGCCCAGCAAGGAGTACCCCACCAGCGTCGGCGCCCATCCAGTGGCAAAAGCGTCGACGCCCTGCTGCCGCAGCGTCACCAGGAAAGCGTGCCTCAGGGAGCGGTAGCCACTGTCGCGAATACGCATTCGCGCGTCCAGCAGGTCCAGAGGCGTGAGCAGTGTGTGCGTGAACCCGCAGGCGACGCACCCCGCGACGCCGCTCAGAAGCACGTGCCTCACGACGCTTCCTTCCCTCGAATGCCGTCGCGACTTCACCGACGGCGCATGTGTTAGAATAAGGCTCACGCCGCCCAACATATCTTCCACCTTCAGGGAATTCCAAAACAAAACTACGTCTCTGACATAGAGCCAAAGATAAACTGACCGATTCTTTCAGAGACGTTAGTGTCATTGTGCTTCAGTTGAGTGTCGTCTGCATCAGATACCTTTCCAAATATTATTTAACTTATACGCTTATACGGAATTGTAGGTCTTTTACGTACGTGCACTCTGCATTAATCGAATTTACGCGAATATAAGCACCCCTTTCTTTCCTATTTCAGAATTCAAAAACTAAGGGGTTGTTTCGGGCACGTGTAAGGATTCTCGGGCTCTTGGAAAACTGACAGGATCCAGGTACCTAAATCCCGGTACACCACCTCCCAACCCCTCCTCACTACGAACTTGCAGCTTAGTTTGTAATCAAAACTTACCTGATTATCAGATTTTTCTGAAGAACTTGGTCGAATTTAAATGTTGAATTAATTAAATAGTCGCCGTCCAGGGATGCTTATAATTGTTACTCATTCAGAGGAGCCATTAAAATAATTGTAAACCTGAGAATTCGAAAACCAGTTACTATTTATAATGTTAATATTCAATTAAATCTAAATTGAAGTAAATGTGCTGATATGAACGAAGTGAATGCGGCAAGGATGGACTTCATACCTGATATAAGAAATGGACTTGCTATTTTAAATATTGTAGCTCTTTCCGGTACGATATCGTGATCGGTAGAATTTTTTTTTGCAGACTTCTTCGCTTGAAGACTACCAAAATCTTCTGCCTCATGAAACTGGCAGACCACCCGCTTTTGATTCTGGAATTTGGTTCTTCTTAGCCACTTCTCTCGCTTTCAGCTGCAACATTCATCTTCTCGGGGTTTCCAGAATTACTCCCAATACTACAGCTATAACAAACACGGTCACAAAACGATCGACCACTTCGTTTCGTTATACTGGCTAGATCTTATAACACAACTTCTATCGACACCGTAGTTACTCACTGGTCATATGGTTCCCATTTTATTCCACGAACACCACCACGTTTGAAAATAAAAGTTTAGCTCTCTCGTTCACCCAACTCAAACTTACGACTACAGTACTCATTGGCAATCGAGTAACTACAAACTACACCCTTTTCCAAGAAAATCTAAAATTAGACAAAAAAATTGTTTTCCTGGAAAGTCAGAAAGCCAGGAACATAAGGTAGTATTTCCCTAATAGTATAATTTTCATTAAGAATCAGACTAGGGAGTCTGAAAACCTAAGAAATAGTTTAGAATTATTATGAAATTATATGTGAAGAATAGGTAAGTAGAGAATTGTAGCATCGAGTGAATGTTTTCCACTTTTTCATAACCAAACTATTAAATTAAACATAAAAATTGAAAATGTGACTACTGCTACTGACACTTCCTTCTTCGTATGTTACCTGCAGATTTCAGCCAAATGAATGTCCGTATCTACAGGTCACCCATTCCCCTCATTTTCCTTGTGAGGGGTAAATAGTTTCTTTAGTGTTTGAACAGAACATGTTTGCTCCATTTGTTGCCCTCGTTATTTCTTATTTACTTATCTCTTAATTTATTCCCTTCCTGGAAAAATATTGCAAAACTACATAGAAAATACAGTTTACAACTCCACACCAATTCTTTCCATTTTTTCCAGAGCTTGAAACATATTAATCTTTCAAATAAACAATTTGGTTACATTTATCAGCTTCCCAAAGTATACATACCTATCTAACTACTTTCTAAAGTTGTGGTATAAACATATACACATTAATTATCCTCCAGCAAATTAATGTTACTAAATTACTTTCTTTAAAACAGATGTGTCACTCAGGGGAGAGTTCTTTCAAACAAATGACTCCTGAGGAATGGCGGCTTGCTAGTTCCGAACTACACTTGGTAGTCATTATATATTTGTAACCAGTTATCAGCCAAACATGAATTCAGCTTTAGAGAGAATGTTATAAATAAACAACAGTCTTTAAAAGTCAGAAAACGATGTTAAATGGAAATTACACGTTTTGTCGCTAATTTGCATTTTCTTCAGGTATGAAGTTTTACAAAATTTAGATAGGGTCATTCTTCGCTGACTGCTGTGGGATGAAGATTTTATCTGGTATTCAATTCCAAAGATGCATAAAAATTACAATATAGTTTATTAATATAAGTACAAAATTATATACAAACACAATTTGAGCCAGCTATAAAATTACAATGGGACACACAAATATGCTAAGTTTCAGAAATGTCTCCAAAATTTACACTGATAAGGTTGACACAATAATGAATAAAATGCTTTAGCTATATTTAAATTAATTGTTACAACCAAAATAAATTTAAATAAATTAACAATCAATTATGTCCAGCACAGTAACATTGATAACTTGTTCATAAAACATAAAATTTTAAATATACATGATTTGAGTATCCTTCAAATCTGTGCACAGCCAATTAAAATCTCTCAATAATATTCCCCAAATCAATATAATCAAAATAATTGTCATCCACATACTTAATGATTTGTGCAATATAATTTACAAATATTTCCTTTTAAAAAAATAATAAAAGACTTAGTCTTATATAAAACAACAAACACTACATATCACAGGCCTGGAGACATTGTATCAGGCTCTCTTCTAATGTACTGACATGACAGAGACAGATCAATACAGAAATTTCACACACATTTATAACTATATACATATTCTTACTACACAAGTGAGAGGAAGTTATCTCATTAAAACAAGAGAAAGAAGATAATTTGTAGAAATTTTCCATTTTTTTAGACAAGAAAAAGGTGCTCCCTTCTAGTTGAGATTTAATAGTAGACAGCAAAATAGCCACTTAAAATGTGTAGGTTATTGAGGCACTAGTTTATAAGTTTTATGTCCGGAAATTTTGGTGACTAAAAGCAGAACACAATTTAAAAATAAATCAGTCTGGCATCTGAAGGACTTTGTTCAACAGGACAGTAGGGACACTTCAATCTGTAAAAACAAAACACAGATTAAAAGACTTCCTGAATGTGAATGTGTTGCTATTTAATTGAAAAGAAAACAGAATTTGTATTTCACAGTTATAAATATAAATTAAAATATATCATTTCAACTGAAAAATAATAGTAAACAAAACATTAAAAATAAAAAGTACTAATTAAGTTTTAACATCCAACGAAGTCCATATATGAATAAACAAAAATACTTTACACAACAAACAGAATTATTCGTGTTCTGCAGTTGATATCTCTAATTGACACAACAATTATAAATTTCTTATTGAAAAATACTTTATATTAAGTATTATTAAACAGTACTCAGGTGAGCTGTCATTATAAAAATATACAACACATTTTTTATAAAAACTGACCTTATTACATTCAAAAAAATTATTTTTCAACATATTTAAGCTTTACTTATCATATTTAATTCATTAACTGAACACCATCTGTATAATTAATCAGTCTTGTCTAACTTCTTTATGAATGAATTTAATTGTGTTAACAGATTTTAATTCAAACTTCTGTCATGTTGACTAAAAAAAGGTATTAATATACATAAGCAATACTGTAACATTTAAAAATCAATTTATCTCAAATCAAACCAATATATTGGTGACTTGCACAAACTACATGCATTTTGTCTAAAAATTTGTTGACCATGGTATAGCAAAACTTGTAAATGTTTTTTAAGATATTCCATTTCAGTGATGTAGATGTGAGTAAACGAGTCACCAATGAAGAGAAATTCCAAATGGGTATTGTGCCAAACAAGTCAATGGCAAAAAAAACTCTGTGATTGAAATATCAGAAGTTAAGATACTAGTTTGAACAAGAATGGAGAAGATAGTTCTTGACATAAAATATTTCATCTACAAGGGAATTCTTCTCACTTACCCTCAATAAGAACATGCAGTTGTGTACCAACAAAGCAAAACACAAATAAAAAAATTATCACCAGAATATTTTGTACAATCAAAATTGAAACCTTCTAATGAAAATTAACATCAATACAATACAATGCAAAATTTTGAGAACTAAAGTAAGCTAGACTAGAACATTTCTCATTAAAGATAAGCAAGGAAAAATTTCTGAGAAAAATACATTCACAGCAGAAAGATAATGTCCTACACACTAATGAGCACAATGACTCACTTGTTTAAGTAGAGAACAAGAATAAATCATTTTCTTCCTGCTTCAGAAAATTGTTTCAACAATAGGAAAATTTTGTATTTATAGTGTGTGTAGAGAACTTTATTATGCAGTGAATGTCTCAAATTATGAAGTCAGTTTGATATAAGACACTAATGTTTTCAACATTATACCATACCATTCTCTTGATTTTCTTCAGACTTCATCCTTTACCAACTTTAATCTGACATCTGATATTATGTAGAAATTCTAAATAATTTCAAATTTATATAACCTTTAATGAATGATCAAATATTGTAATTTTCAAATAAGTAAAATATGCCTAGAAAGTATAGGATAAAACATAAAATCACACAGTAACACAGTAGTAGAACTTACTTGTTGCCATTACTAAGCTTATTGAGTGCATCTCGTGATATAACATGCCCACATATAAGACGCATAGGTGGATTTGATTCTGTACTTTGTTGTCTCAGAATGGGGCAAGCAAATACTGAATGATATCGATTTTCTTGGCCTAAATCAATTTCTATCTGTAATGCAACAAGAAAAGTTAATTCCATGAAGAAGTTTAAGAACACATTCATAAGTAAGGTTAGTGGATACATTTGACATTTAATTAAGAGTGGAAATTGATATAAATAAATATAAAAAAAAGTATGGTACAGGTACCATCTAAAAATCACCTACATCACAAATACTTTTGCTTTGATCTTAAAGTGTGAATTCATACTACTAAGAGGCAACATTTATTAGTAATGGTCCATCAATGTAAGTATGGCTTAAGTCTAAAATGTGAAAACTAACTAGGAAATTCTAGAAAAAGTTTGGAATAATTGATATTTTTGTTCCATTTCACATAAACTATGGTATCATTGATTGACAATACAAAACAGAATTTCATTGGCATCCAGGCATTTCACAATGGTAGAAGGTGAACAATTTCAATATTCTGTTGTACTTAATTGTTTCAAAATGAGTTTTAATATCAACAAATTGAAATCCCTAATATGAATTTTGCATAAAACATACAGCACATTAGTTTGCAAAACAATAATTTTGAACATACAACGTACAACATAGATATATTCAATATCAAATAATTATTTTGGTGATCATGAACTATTTGTCATAAAAGCTTTCCAGTTGTTGTAATATATATGAAAACCCATTCAAATAGTTTTATTTCACACAAGACATGTTATGTTGACAGAAAACTAACTACAACAAATATTTTCATTGACTTGAAGAGGGAAGAGCAAGATAAGAATGTCAAATTGTTATATTATAGTGAACAACATCTGGCAGTGGAGGCGGTGCGTGCCCGTCCTTTGTCCGCGGGCCTGAGAGGGTGAAATGAATTACAAGGTGCAGTCATAAGTCATATGAGATAGTATAAAAATATATAAAAACAGTATAATTAAAGACTAAAGGTTTTCCTGGTGTAATAGTTAATGAATAACTTGGGTTTCTAACTTGGTAGGTAAATACTCATACAAAGACATTTCAATGGTGTACAGTGAAGCACCATGGCCTAACCTTTCCCTACTCAGATGTAAACATTAGTTTTTTATTCACATTATGTATTTTAAGAGAGATTATGTAGTAAGTGCATTGTTTAACTGAAAAGTAATATTGAAAGGTATAAATATTAAAATAAAAATTACTCACAGGTAGTTCATCCTTTCCATTCCATATACCAGTTACTTGTCTCTGCTGCATGACTTGCTTTATGTTTAAAAGTGCAGGAAGAGCTGTACACCCTGCATTGACACTGAAAATATTTGGGTAATGAATTTGATATTTAATAAATTATTGTAAAAATAAGTTGTGCGTATTATTATTAATTGAAGTTTTTTTTATAAGAACAGTTGGCAGCACACCACATACATTTTCATCTAATTTTTTTTCAATCATATAGTTCAATATTTTTCTCTTAACACATTAACAAATCAAAGACATAAACAATAATAAGATGAACTACCACTCACCACACAGATAAAGGGCTATCAACACTGAGTCCAAGCAGAGAACATGCATCCCTTGTAAAAACATCTGCTATTTCAACCCACAGATTAGGATCCAGCAGGTGTTTGTATGGCGAATTGCTAATACCATGAGGCAGATATAGAAGGATTCCCATCAAGCTTTGTATCTCTGAAAACCAGAATTAAATAATTCAAATTTCAAAATAGCCCTACTTGATTAGTTATTAAACCAGTGATATTCCTTTGTTGAAAATATCAATTACTTAAGAATGACTTAAAGGAGAGTTTCAATTCTAATCCCATATTAATAAAGATTTAATAGATTTCTAATATGGTATGTTTTATTTTCATTTCTCTAATTTATTATATACAATTTGCTTATAGTTAACATAATAAATCAATTTATTTTCATTTATGTGAGGTAGAATTTAAAGCAATAACAATTTTTCCAAATAAAATTTTTAATGCAAATAAAATTAATACAGCTTAATAAACCTGTGACAATTATTATGAATTAAAATTATGAAACAAACTTCAATCTCTGAAGAAAACAATGCTTTTGAATCGTCAGCCAACAGTACCTCAATAATTTTGATTCTCAGGTAACCCATGCATTGAAAATCAATAAAAAAAACTTACAACCAAATATAATAAAAGAATTTTCTGCTCCTAAAACTTATTAACAAACTTAATAAATTCTATGATGATCTATTCTTTAAAACAAAATGCTTCTAAGTTTGAGATAGGAATTAAGAGTAGGTAGTCTGTAAAAGTTGTCGTAAGAGAAAAAACATACTGAACGTTATTTGCGGGTTGTAAAAACTGAACTACATACATTATAATTGAGCAGTGAGTTGAGAAATCATATGTGCAAAAGAATGAAGTAACTGGAAGGTGGCAATGAAAAATTGAAGTAAGGATTAAAAATAGCAAGTACATGGCAGAAAAATTATTTCCATTGACCAAATCCAAAAGACCTGCCTGCTATAGTTCAAGTAACTACAAAAATGTGGTTGTTTTAGTAGTAGTAATATTTTTGGACACATTAAAAAGCATTCCTCAACACAACTAAATACAACTTCAAAATTATAAACAATCACCTTTTTCATGCCTATTAACAAATTGCTGGAAATGTGTACGAGCATATCTTATAGCATCTGTTTGTCCTGCTGGTCCTCGCTGTATTAGATCTATGTACCTTAAACGGTGTAGTTTGAATTCAAGAGATGAATTCTGAATCAGAGGAATTGCAAAATTGTAATTAGTTAATTTTATGTAGTAGCAGATCATAATAAATTTCAAAATGCAATAACATCACAATATTATAGAGAGTAACAATAGTTACGAAAGTCAGAATTAAAACTTACATGCCATAAATTAATAAATACTTTAGTTCATAATACCTGTGCATCCAAGCTCTCTCTGTGTGCCTGAGCCCATGCTAAAGCAGGGCACAGATCTCTTGCTTTTAGGCAATCCAGTATCCTATTCAGTTCTGAAAATGGTTCCTTTCCTCCGTCTTCTGCCTTCAAGCCAGCTTCCTTTATGAGGAAAAACAAATTTTTTAACTTACGTTTTTGGAGGAAACTTAACAAATCTTTATTCAAATAATTACTTCGTATTAGACATGCTCTCTCTAAATTTCAAAATTTAACAATTTTTCCATTGTGTACAACAGATTTTAAAAAGTTCATGTTACTACTATATGCTATACCCATTTAGAGTCTTGGCCTCCTCGGCAATGCATCTCCACCCTTTTCAATTCCGAATGTGGAGTTTCTTCAATTCTGACTATGCAGTCCGGTCATTTTAGTGGGCCAAGTTCAGAAAACCTTCAGATTCGTTCTACATGCTTCTTTGGATAAAGTATTTTGTTTTATGATCATTAAAATGTGGGTCATGACTACATTCTCCTTTAGTGGTCACTTTCTTCTACTCATAATTGTGACAGTCTGTGAATTGCACCATTTTATTTAACAATATGCCATCCAGCAAGGCTGATCTAAGGTATTTAACATTACCTCCGGCTTCTGTATTCATATGTACATAGTTAATAACGGTTTAGTTAAGACTACTTTATCTGAATATACAGGGTATGGAATATTAATGTCATTGACAGAAAATAAGGTTGATTATTTATGACATGTAGTAGGTCACACACAAAATAGATGTAGCCAAACCGACAATGTGGTATTTAAAATTTGTATCAAATCCTCAAATTCCTTAGATGTTGAGAGTGTCTCTTGCAATTAAGGTGATGTGTATACTTGTCTTTCTCTATCAAATTGCTATATTAGATATTAGAGCAGCGGTTCCTAAACTTTAAAGAGTACAGAACACATTCAGAATCCCTTTTATTATATGGAACCCTACATTCCATGATAACAAGTGAAATGCACAATTTTAAAATAAGAGTAATTTGTAAACTTTTCCCATTAAAAACAATAGAGGTCTGAGTTGAACGAGTGTTGTTTATGCTATCATTCAAAAGTCATTACTACCTAGTGTACTATTAAAAGAAATTAACATCACTAAAATTACAATTTCACAAATTTCAAAATTAATTTATAAAACTAAAAAGTAAATGAAATGTAATTTTCTACCTGTGCTAATTCATCAGCAATATCAAGCATTCCTTGTCTATAGAAATGTTGGCATATTACTTGATTTAACAGCTGAACTTTATCAGGACCGGAGAATACATCATCTCTACTTGTTGAAGCAAAATCTGATACAAAGTTCTGGAATATAAACCAAAATTTAAACAATCAAATGGTTGGTCAAATTAAAATATTGACTCTATTGTATAAGGAAGAAAATTTGTAAACCTTACAATAATATACAATCAAAATTGTTCAAAAGAAAAAATACTAGAAAAAAAATAAAGTAACTATCCATATCCTCATGTGCTTTACTAAAATTAATTTTCAAAATTAAATTATAAGTGAAAAAATACTATCTTGTAAACTTTTTTGTGAATACTGCCGTTTTACTATATTTTTTAAAAAAATAAAAACATTAGAAGCCTTGAGAAGTCACTTTCAAAATTGAATAATTTGTTTAAATCTATCTTATAAATTTTATAAACTGAGAAATATAACATGTACTTTTCATGTAGTCTAGTAACACATAAACTTCACTTCTCAGTTTTTAACAAAATACAATAATACTTCACATATGAGATGCAGATAAAGAATAAAACAAGAGCTCTGAATTACTGAATTGTGCAATACACAATCAATCTTACAATAATCAGAAGTAAAATCACTTTCCAAATATTTAAATATCTGATATCTCAATGCTGCTTCACTATATAAATTAGATAAAGCATTGTGACTGACAGGCTTTTCCACTATAATATAAGTATATACATTATCAGAGGCAACACAATTTTACAAAAATATTGACTTTTTGAGTTTAAATTACAAAATTTTAGTGTAATATATGAACAACTTTTACATTAATACTGAATGAAGTCTGATAAGCTAATGGGATACAAGACTATTGATGAAAAACTGGTCATGATTGCAAAACCATATTAAGGGAATTTAAGACATGTTATTAGCATAAAAATATAAAGAAAAACAATGCTGTAGTTCTTTAAATGCTAAGATTCAATAAAGGTAAAACGAAAGACTAATGCATAAGATTTAAGCTGAATGTGAATACAATTAGTTAGGTACAACTATGACAATTTAATTTATATATTGTTTCTATTTTAACTTACTCTGTCAATTGCTTTTCCCACTTTAGAGACAGTACTATGCAAGTCACGATGATCTGTGGCCAATCTTTGAACAGTTTCTCGAACTTTATTAAGTGTTTGTTTGAGTATTAATATTTGAGCAGCACTTAACTGGTAATCTATAGGTCCTGAAATAACATGTTCAAAATATTCGTATGATCCAAAAGACGTCTGGAGTTGTTATTAAAAGTATGCCTTTGTTCTTACCTTCTTCGAATTCTTTTCTTAGCCCGTCCACTGTGCTTGCCATGTCTCTCAAGACACGATGTGCGTGATCATTGATACCGCCAAATTTTGAGAGGACTTTGTCAACTTCTCTTTCGACAGCATTACAGGCCTCCATTTTACTTAATGTTTGAGAACTGCCAAAACTAAATAAAAACATTCAATGAGACAGAGGCCTTCTGTTCCAAAGAGTACCATTTAAAGATAAAATACTTTAAGGCTGTGAGGGCTATTTAACTGTCAGTGTTAATATCACACCTATTACTAATATGAAGATCTCCACTCACTGGAATAATTTTAAACCTCATATAAAATATTTAGAAAAAGAAAATTATCTTTTAAACTATTTACAATCAATGAATATGATGGTTTGGGTTTGCATGAATTAACCTTAAAGTTCATTAAACGTTCTATTTTTTCTTTATGTAAGTTGATTTAATGTATTATAATAGTAATTTGGACGATTCATTCCTTTTTGTCTATCGACCTTCCCAAATACTGAGACATCTACTGGCACAAATGAGAAACATTGCTAGTGACGTCACGTCCCGTATCGTCGTAACGTGGCGGCTGGGTGATTAATAGGAGTGGCTGTCAATTTAATAAATTTAATGTGTTCTGTGATATATTTTACCTAACAACTTTATCAGTAGTTCGACGAAGTTATTTTTAAATTCATAATGTCTTCTTCGGGTGATTTTGGAAATCCTCTGAGAAAGTTTAAGTTGGTTTTCCTGGGAGAGCAAAGTGGTAAGCTGTAATAAAATTTGACCTATATATCATATAAGAAAATCACTTACGTTAAAATTGGTATATCATTGTTATTTATATATTTCCGAACATAATATGCTTCACACGAATCGTTAGCGATCGGAATATCTGAATTATATTGACGCAAATTTGCCAGTATAAAGAACATTCTTAAAACTTTGTGTGTGTTCAAATTTGACGAATGCCGGTTCACTTATATATACTTTAATTGGTTTTATTATCTGTCGACCAAATTATGACGTATTACAACTTATGTTTTATAAGTGAGTCATTTTGCGTGGGTTATGAGTGCTTTTTCGGTATCTGTTTTTCAATAGTCTGAGAGCTTTATTCATAACTTCACTTCACTATATATTGACACATTGAGTATCAATAGAACTTAATGAATCTTTTCCTGCATTAGGATTTACCCATTAAAATTTCACTTGATTATTTTTCTTCAAAGTTAATTTTATTAGTTTGAGAAGTTGCTTTGTCAAGTATTTTAATTGCAAATATCATTATTAATACTAATGTTTGATAACTTAGCATCTCTTACCCACTTGTATTCATGATTTAAATAATAATTATGACAGAGACTTTTACAGGTATGTTATATTCATACTAGTATAAACAATCCCATGCAAGACAAATGTCTGGGAATTGAGATTGAACTCTAGGTCAGTCAGAGAAGTAAATTTAATATTTGTATGAAGAAATTATCTGAAATAAGTATTTTGGCTGAGCTTTAAAGAAGAGGCATTTTATGATCAGAGTTACATGTTTTCAAGCTCACGAGGGACAAGCGACATGGTGAATAATGTCACTTCTAATTGTTAATAGTGATTTCTGATTAATGAATATTAACTGTCATAATAATTTGTTTATTATGAAACTGACACGACATTGTTGTTTTATATATAAAGCTATTTATATATGAAGAACGTCATTACTATATTTTAAAAATTTGTGATTCTGTTCGCTGGTTGCCTTGGTATAGCTGATTTATTACTTATATGTGGGACATAACACATTAATTTTTATTGTCTCACTCTGCTAAGTTTGAAGTTGCAAAATATTCTGTCTTCTAAAGTGTTCCATATTTTTAGACTTTTCTTAGATTTATGTTTCCAAATTTGACACCTATATAACTTCTTTGTCTAAAGTGTTCCATGTTTTTTGACGTTTTCTGAGATTTATATTTCCAAATTTTTACACCTATGTAACTTCTTTGTTCAGGATAAGTTTACAAGCCAGTTACAGGTGTTTGTTGTGTGTGAACCTTTTTCCATGCCAATTGACAACGTCCTTAGTACTGTCTTTGGAGGCTGCGCCGAGGAAATCGATATTCGCTTACTATTTCCTTTACAGACTCGGATCTCGTATTCGCCGCACCGTTATAAAAAAAAAGCGTCTCCTCCGCGAAAATAGTAATGTCGGCAATAAAGCGTCCACACGAGTACGCAATTCATAATAAACAAGCATAATACGGTGTTCAGCATCGTTTCCGAGATCTCCCTGCTGCAGGTCTTTGACCCGTGTCATTCATTCCGCTGAAACCGTTCAGTTCTTTTTCCACCTTTATTATGCCCACTAATTTGTACTCATTTAATAATACTTTCAATTTTTCCGATTCTAAGACTGATCTCTAAACTTTCTTTACCGTTCTACTTTGACGTCGGCTGCTTTAAAAGACTTTTTTGTTTACAAGTTGGAATTAAATCTCACTTAATCATTACTACTTATGCATTTCTTACATTTCGTCTCTGCCTGCTATAAGTTATAAGAATTCAAAACTGAACATGTGATAGGAAAGTTTTATAAAATTGAGTATGAAACTATTCATTAATTAGTTGTTGAGAATATATAGTGTGCATGATTACGATGGTATTATTGCATGGTCGTCAAGGCTCTTCTCCTTGGAATTAACCCATTTTTACATTGAGTGATGTTAAATTGGTAGAGTGGTCGCTTAACTCCGTTGATGTAGATGTCAAAACTACTTTCATTGAATCTACCCTTTCCATGTTTATTTTTTCACAATTTCTTATTGTGACTGCTAATGATCTATTGTTGGAACACACAATTAGTTGAGAAACAAGTGGGGAAACTACCATAGAAAATCTCTCTTTCATTTACAACATTTCTTTCTGGTCTCAAGTTAAACTTTAATCTGATAATCAGACTTTAGTCTGATACAGACATTCCAAATAATATAACCAGGGCTCCAAAAGGAAATTGCTCAGTCCCAGACTTACTGTGAAACATCGATCAAACTCTTGATTTCAAATAAAATAATCAGAAATTTGAATGTGGATCAAACAAAATTACTTGTCATAATTTGTCACGGAAAATAAATTCAACCTCTTTGATTATAGCATGACGGCTGTAGAAGCATTTCTGAGTAAAATATTAAATTAATTTTAGTAGTAATTAAATATTTTACTCGTCTCGCCATCAGAAACTATCATGTTATTAATTTTGATCTATTTAATTTCTATTTTTTTCTGACTGTTATATTGACGTGAGTCGAAACTTCTGAATTTGGGCGTAATGAGGCGTTTTACTTTTAAATCCTATCCCCTTTAGATAATTATTTTGTATTAACCGGGAATCGTTCTATCCTAATTGAAGCCATCCACGTCGTGACAATGAACATGGATCCGTTTGTCAACTGTTGATATCCATCGGTAAATACGTTATCCTGCAGTTCCGGACGAATATGTAATGTCCTTAAAAGTGAAACAATGTTTTAGTCCCAAACCTTTGAAGACATCGATCTAGTCGCCATTCGGCGAAACTGTAAAGAATCAATAGCAAAAATATTAAATTTTCAGCCATACATTCTCTCAATACCAAATCTAAGTTAAATCTTATGGCATTTACAGAGAAGTTTTCCGGTTACCTTTGTATGAGGTAGGGTGAATAGTAATGTAAGAAAAGATGACAAGGTATCCATTCCTCTGCCCCCCCCCCCACCCAATAAAAAAACAGCTGAAACAAATTGATTTAAATATCCGGAGTCCCAAATTTCAACTAGTACGGGAAGCTTTGATAAGGTAAACATAAAATAATCTGGAATAATTTTCTTCGGTATATTTCAGAATGAAGTTAGGCAGTTAACCATATAACTTTTGCGATTGTTATAATTTGCAGCTTTGTAAAGATTAAAACAAGGTCTTAGACTAGGAATGTTCTACCAAATCCTAACAAATTTCGGAATATTTTCCTCGACCGGAGGGAAAACGCCGAGAGGGATCAGGCAGTTCCTCGTTGATTGCCGCAGGTGTTTGTTTATTGTCTTCCGTGCCTGTCTGGAGTGTTTTATCTCCGTGATTGCAATTCAGTGTATGACGCAACACTAGTCGATTCAGCAAATGCCTCGTGTTTTCTCCCTCTCCAATCTGTTGGATGTCTGCTGAGTTGTCAACATGCGAACGAAGGCTTTGCCAAAGGCACAAAACCATTGTTTGTGGCCATCTACCTCTTAATTGCATTATCGGTAACGCACAACCACGTCGTATCGAGATAAAAACGTGAAACTTCCTCAAAATGTTCAAACTAAGCACATTAATAATTTGCGTTAAATATTCCAGCATCATCCTGGAACACGATGAAATTATTTTCAATAAGACGGGTATTATGATCTATGATTTTGGTCCAATGAAAACGTTAGAAATAAACTGGTTCTTTTGGAGATTTTCACCTACGTTTGAGCTTTGAGGAAAGTTTTACGTATAAAGGTGTACAAAGAACCTACCAAAATGAGGTGGGAGTAGGATTTCAAGAGCTGGTTCTCAGTCCCACGTCACCGCTGGATTTGTAGTCGCCGTTACAGGAGATAAAGGATATACCAAGAAGAATGTCTGGGCTTGAAAACGCGGCATAATGAGAACTACAGTACACGTAACAATCACCTAATTTAATCCACATTACATTCAATCTTATATAATTATAAAAAACGGACGCCACATTAGGTACTGAAATGCGTTAACAAAAGTCGGGACCAACAATGTCCATTGTGAATAGAAATCACTGAGATCACGGAGCCTACATGTTATTGTATTCAAAGTTTTTTCGCATTGTTAGTTTTTGATTGGTTCTTGCTCAGCGGGTGATGTAACCGACGGTGACGTAGTAGCAGTCCCCATGAATTTAAATTATGTAGTTTATTAAATCCTTGAAAAGTAGGAATCTACTACTCTACTCCTCAGCGTTACAGTCCATGTAGGACCTTGGCCTCTCTAACGATCACAGCCCAATCTTGCTGGTCCTTTGCTCGTTTCCTCCATCTTCTAACACCCATCTTTCGTAAGTCGTCCTCCACATCGTCTAACCATCGTTTTCGTGGTCTCCCTTTGCCCCTTCTGCCACCTGGATTTCCTTCGTAGATCTTTTTGACAACCCTGTCTTCTGACATTCGCTCTACTTGGCTCAACCATCTCAGTCTGTTCCCCTTTATTTCCAATACAATGTCTGAATACCCATACTGTTCTTCCAGTTCCCTATTTCTTCGTATTCTCCATTTCCCTGCTTCGTTTACCGTTCCAAAATCCTTCTTAATATTTTCCTTTCCCATCTTCTCAAACACTCTTCTTCTGCCGCGGTCTTTGTCCACGTTTCCGAGCCATATATGACCACCCGCCTTATCATTGTTCTACAAACAGTCACTCTCAGTTTCCTGTTCAGACTACGTGACTTGAGAGACAGAATATGAAAATTCGTTGAAATTTCCTCAGTCGTTTTTGTTTATCCTGTTGAAACTTTGAATGCGTTAGCGTTTTAGCAGTAATTACATCCTCTAATATTAACTACCAATTTATAAATCTACATCAAGTTAGTGTTTGATGTGTACAGTGAAATCTTTTCGTGGAACAGTGTTTTAATAAACCTGTTTATTGCCAACCGCATCGAATACATCTAAACTATTACCGAGACTTAATCTCTCTTTGTGAAAAATGACTTGGACAATCTTGAATACTGTATTCTAGCTGGAAATTGGTTATCATCTTAATATCTTGTTCAAAAAGTTTGTTACATTTACTGCAAGTAATGGAGAATTTAAACCGTAATATTTTAAACTAATTATGTAGGCGGAATGTAATTTGCTTTTACTGTGGCAACAAGGCATTGTGACCTTCGAAAATATGTCCACTGCGCTACTTTCAGCTATCATTTTGTGGGGAACAGGTCCTTTATCACTTTACCCTGACATGTTTTCTTTGGGTATCGTGACTTAATGATTACAGGGAAGGTTATGATAGAATCATCGGTGCTTTCGTTCATCTGTCTACTCTGTTCGATAAATATAATTATCGTGATGAGTATTTGCTTGGTGAAAACTCTGGTTCCTGTTACATCGTCACACATTATCACCACCTTCAGTGAATTTATTTGTTTTTTTATAATGTTTTTATTTTATTATGTATTCTGCATATTGTTTTTATTTGAGTTTTCATGTGTCTTTAACTAAATAGGCGTGTTGAATGTCACAATTAAGCTCAGTGACTCCCATAACCCCGGACGTGACACCAATTTCTGTTGTTTTGGCGTTAATTTTATGTAGCTCCTCCCCCCCCCCCCAACCTATCCGTAGGCGTGCTCCTCTCACATGCCCTTTGGGGTTGAAATTATACACTAATTATTCGTTTCTGATATAAGCAGTTTTTACTTATTTCAAAATGCCATCCACGAACTAAATTAAATGTAGCATCCCCTAGTTTGTAGCTTTATAAGAGTTTAAGAAATGAACGTCGGAGGTCCCTTTGACATACTCGTGAATTATTTTGATCTGGGTTTATAGAAAATTGAGTTGATATAGAACCCTTGTCGCACATTTGTGTGAAACCTTCGATAATTCATGAGAAAGTAACCAGGAGCAGTCGAAAAATTTATCCGCCGTAGAATTGTACGACAATTTGTTTTCTAAATATAATAGCAAATATATAGTGTCAACTACATGATTTCATTTTTTTTGCTTGTTGGTTGTCCCATATATAATATGATTTGGTCATTTTAAGAGTTTAAGTTGGAAAACCGTAGCTTCGCTACACTACGAAGACGCGAACATTTGGAACAGTACGAAAAGTCAGTTCGTCTTCAGGGAAAGAATGGCTTTGAATTAGCCGAACTTACTTTTCGTTCTGTTCCAAACGTTTGGATTATCTTCTTCCTTTCATTTTTTTGACGTTATTTAGTTTCCTCGCTGATCTTTTTCTTGCTCGCTAACTTAATTTCCGATGTTTCACTCGCTCACTTCGCTGTTTTGTATCTCATGTTGGTGTTCTTTGGATTTGAATTTTTTTGGCAGTGGTGTGATGAAACTGGTGGAGGTATTTTGCTGCGATTCCATTGTTGGAGAAGAGCAAAGGAAGATTAAGTAGAAGTGATGGAGACTGAGGAAAGGAAAATTAGTTCAAACCTTCCGAACAGTAAGAACTGTGTTCGTCTTCAGAGTAATAAAGGGTTAAGAATCAGAGGTGTTGACGAATTTTTAACGAAATAAAGCTGTTATATGTATTTCAGAGAGTCGTCTATCGAGGCTCATAACAACCAGCTCCAGAATTGTGTATGTTCGAGGAGAAAACGTTCGGTCTTTAAAGAGGGTATTTTAACCCTTTTTGTCCGAAAATAATTATACACTTAATGTGAATGTGAATGGCAATGTGAAAACTAGGTACTGCTTACACAAAAATATACTTCTCTAATATAGGCAATCAAGTGCCCGAATAGTGACTGTTAGTTTCAACAGTATTTGTTTCACATGCTTAGGATTCCAAATCCGTTCCCTTCTAAGGAAAAAGAAAAGGCTACGACCTATCCGTCACTATCAACAACTCCACTATTCCTACTAAATATACCCATGAATATTTCGGCCTAACCCTCGACACTAAACTAGCATGGCCCCTTCACACTTCCCACCTTAAAAAAATAATACTCCGCAGATTCCACCAATTAAAACCATTACTGAACCCGAAATCTCCTTCACAATAACAAAAAAACTCCTTACACATCCCTCATATATCCCCTCTGATTTTATTTCATGTTATATCTGGGGTTCAGCCGCTACCACCCACATAAATAAAATTCATATATCCCAAAATAAAATACTCCGCTTTACAAGTAACTTGGTACGTTCCTAACACTAGAATCCACAATGACCTAAATATTCCCTCAACCCAAAAAAACCATAATTCAAACCGCCATAATCCAACGTAATTGAAATCTCCACCACTTCAATCCCATTATCTCTAATACAGAAACCCATCCTCCTCCACCTAAACCCACTCAGAAGGCTAAAAATAAAACGACAAATTGACCTGGCAACCACATATATAAAATTCATAATTTCCTCTTCAACTACTCACTCAAGAAGCAACTACATTTCTTCAAGTTAATTTTAACATGTTAACATCATCAATATATCACAATTAAAAAATATTCGGATTAAAAAATTTTCTGTATATTAAAAAAAACATGCTTGGGGGAAAGTTTCAGTGGAGATATTTTTATATATGAGCCTGGCATATTTTCGCCTTTATTGAGATCGCGCTCCATTTCTCCCCGTCATTCGTCTTTGTTATGAAATGTTGGACACGTGGATTCACGATTGAGTTTACAACCTGTTAAAAGAATTAATTTCATTTGTCTTTTCCTTATTATACGTGAGAACGCATAAAAATAACAAGGGCCGTGAACTAGAAAGCACATACTCCCATCTGGGTATTAATGTATACAAGAAGTACTTCCGTCTGTTGCGTAGTTCATTGTACGAATGTAACCTTGCAATTTTCAAGAGCGGAACATCTGGCTGTTGGGAAAATTTTCCGTCGCAAACACATTAAGTACCGTACGCTGCTTCAGAAAAAGAAAGTAATCGCACGGCAGTGTGAGGTGTGAAACTTGGAATACAGCTCGTCTGAAGGTGATGCACTGACTCCTGCTCAAAGCTTTACTGGTCACCCTGAAGGCACCATTACTACTCTGGCCTCTACGTTGGTGGTTGAAATCGCGGCCGTAAATTTAACCAGCTTAAATATTTTTATAAAATCTCTACTTAACATAATGTTCCAGTGTTTGAGAATATTGCTAAATGCTGAGGTTGATGTGCAGAGCCATCTACTACTAGTGGCCGACACCAACGCGGATGTGACTCACCCACACGAATCTCTTTTTCGCTTTTCTTGCCCTCCTCGGTTTCGCGTAGCACCACCCACACGGCGTTTGGAATACGCAATATAGTTTTCAC
Organism: Zhengitettix transpicula; assembly: GCA_037074705.1. Classification (NCBI taxonomy): domain Eukaryota; kingdom Metazoa; phylum Arthropoda; class Insecta; order Orthoptera; family Tetrigidae; genus Zhengitettix; species Zhengitettix transpicula. The sequence continues at coordinate 29,706,983 of CM073596.1, forward strand.
TATATTTACTCAAAAGAGCCTGTGTCGATTATTTTCGAACAATAAAACACAAAACCTATTGCCAGTTTCAACATAGCTTCGCTCTTTTTATATATTCTATATAATAAAACGCTAACGTCTCCGTTTGAAAGTGAAACTGAAAAACGGATGAACAGATTTCGACTAAATTTCATATACTATTTCTACATTCTCACATATTCAATTGTGACCACGGATAACTACAATGCCTTTTGTATTGATAACACTTGAATGCGAATATGATGCGTGTGACTTGTACAAATTGCAAGTGTAGCAGGAGAATGCGAAAAATTATTACGTGTAGAAACAGTCGTAAGGTACAAATTTATGCTTATAAAACCCCGTACAATATTGAAGAATATTCCCTCAATTTCCGTACCATCGTGGTGGACGACGCCAGCGTTAAAATTTTTTTTAATAAATTTAAACTAAAATATCGTTGTCCATTTTCCATTTATATATTTCGGGTGATGTAAATTATAAATATTAGCTCTTCAGGAATTTCGGGGATTCTGGATATGGCAAGAGAATTAAATTTGATCAATGTTCGATAAATGGTTGGGATTTTAAGATGGTTGATTCCAAATTTGAAGACGGGAATGCCGAAAACTTCTTCGACTTCTAAATAATTGGTTTTAAAAATAATACCTTTTTCATTTCTTGTGGCATTTAAAAAATGAGTCAATGTAATTAAAAATATTCTTATAAATATCAGTTTTAAAAAATTCATAGAAATTGTGTTATTACTAAAATAATTTTCCTTGACGTGTTTTGTTCTATTTGGTTGATTTCACATATTCATCGTTTGAATTGTTGGCTGCAGTTAGCTGCATTGTCTTTGAAATAACACCTTTTTAAAGAATATTAGCAACGACGTTGAAAAATTAATCTACCGTTCACATTGGCCTAATTATTACATTTAGGAGAAGACATAAATTGGAATGCTAAAAGTAAACACATCTGTTCCAATCCGCGAATTTCACACTATGTTTGTTTTTAGTCACCTCTAATATACGTTAGTCGTAATGCAAAAATTTCTCCACCCTTTGCTGTAAACGCCTGAATTTTTAAAATTGTATTCCATGTGTCTCCTCCCCATGAACTATTTTCGGACCTAATCGTTTTGGTCTGGAGTTCCAAGCATTCAGAAGGGTTCACTGCACCGTGACACAGCTCTTAAACCTTGCGAACTCAATTGGTGTAAATGAGGTTATCTAATTAAGAAGCATGTGCGAGGCGAAATATTTTGATTTTTCGTCTGAATCAGAATTGGGAGACAATGCAGGTAAATTCCAACGTCGTAAGTCTCGGATAAATGAAGGAAAAAATATTTCAAAGACAAAAATCCGTATACTGCTGAAATGTGCACTTTTAGTAGTTGGGGAAGGTAGTGTACGGAATAGCAATACTGATGCAATATTAAGCACTGTGTTCAGGATATAACAAGAAATTAACTCCAAAAAGCTCTTTATTCCTTCGTTTTATCCGAGACATCTGGGACGTAGGTTGCTATATTTCGTTAGGTGTAGTGAAAAATTAATTAAAATGTATTGCAACTATGATACAAGGTAGGCATGCTGAGAATATGGTAGTGTATGGTGTTGGCACTCAGGTCAACGTCTTTCCTTGCCCGTGGGATCTCACGCTACGTTGCCCAGGGAAATGACTACAGAGCCTTCTAAAGTCAAAATTAGCTCTTTGTAAGAATTGCGAAGATACGTAATCGGAGACTCACAGACACAAAACTATTTTCAGTTCACAATAGATCTAAGTAACGTATCGTCGGAAAAGCCATTATTATCCACTTGCTATCAATTTGTATGGCTTTAGGCAAAATACACGGATCCCATAGCTTATCCCTTTATAATTCATTTTTGCTGGTAGTATTTTGATTCGCTGGATAAAAGTCTTTAGACCGAAATTAAAATCTTTGGTAGCTGCTTCGCATCTTGATCAATGAGCTGTGATACAATATAACAGTACAACGTCTCCATTTTGTTTTCGAATTAATTTTTACAGAATGTGTGCGTGTCTCCAACATTTTTTCAGAGTAACATGAGGGTAATCCTCGTGGTGGCCACTCCCCTTTAATAGCATAGGAAGGGATTTGAAAGGGGGGATGCGGAAGGGTAGAGGAAGATAGCCTAGAGTTAACTGAGACCTCCGGGCTATGGTTTAAGGATCCTACCCGGCATTCTCCGGGACAAACCCTGAAAACATGCATCAGGTAGGTCGGGCACTTGGTACTTGTCCCACGTCCTTCCGATGTCGCAAAACTGCGAGAAATTAATTTATATGTATACATTTAATCTCATAACGGACAGCTTTCCCGGTGGCATAAATAAACCCGACATGTAGACAGTATTTCAATTATAAAAAAAATAATGAAAAAATTTACGTCTGATTGAAAATTAATAATATATAATAATGCTATTAATTAATGGCTTTTGAGTTTTGTTAACTGACAGTGCAGTTGTGTCGCTCTAGGCTCTTCTTGGCACATGATGATAGGATCCCAGAAACTTTGTGTGGTATTATCACTTATTTTGTCTGTGTTCTTATTATATAAAAAAATAATAATATTAATCAAAGATCAATTTTGAAAAGAAAAACATATATATATATAAATAAGAATAGTATTGTTCTGGCCTGAAGAAGAAAACAGTGGAATTAAACGTGCAAATAAAATCTTGTCATGTCTAATTAACCCCATAATACAACGCAATGGATATGATTCCTCGAAATCATGATCTACAGAGCCACAATTGTTGCAGTTTTCCGTTAATATTACCTTTACCATCACTCCCATCTTCACATGATATTTCCTGCTCTGTTGGAGAATAATATTTTCTAGGTCCAGATATTACTATTTTGAAGATTTTTTGAAATTTTGATGGAGTCGTAGGATGTAAGGAGTAAACTTTTCTATCGTTGCGACACGGAATCCGTTCTGAAAATGCAGGATATATTTTCCTTTTGGTGAACATTTGGTGCTTGCTCCATTTCGGTCGTACAAGGTTTGCTTACTGCGTAAATATTTTACAGTATGATGACGCCAGTTTCCAAGAGCTTTGCTTGGTTGTTTCCTTCTGCACACGTCTCACTTATCACTTAAGTATAAAAATACCGCAGCTGAGTTAGTTCAGGCTTATTTCTCAAGTTGAACTAAGTAATCCTGCCATAGTAACACTCTTATAAAATAAATATTCGGTGGAATTTATTATCAAAACCTGTTAATTTAGTCAGATTTACTTTTTATGCTAAGAGATTTATAATATATAATGTGTCGGATTCATAAAATATAATATGATTTTAAAACAATGTTTTTACAATAAAAAATTATTGGAAATGTTACAATTTAATTCAAGAAAAATGGAAATGAATTTTACTCTATTTTTATTGCTCCTTGGGGGTCTGGAAGTGGAACTGGATTATTAAGAATAGTCAATTAAATACATATTTTGAATACGTGATGATAAAATGCCACAACTTTGGGATCGTATTTTGTGAAGCTCACGAACACTCAAACCATGGTGATAGTTGAGCTGGCTTCCTGGGATTCAGCGGTAAAAAACGAGAACCTAAAGTTTAACTTCAGTGGGCTGACATACATTCAAAAAACCTTTTACTGTAAAGTTATACTGTTACATATTTATGGGATACATTTATACACATTACTTACGAGCTCTTCTGAGCTACGTACGTTTCCAAACATTCTGTTCTTCTTTACCTTTTTGTAGCATCCATACTAGCATCATTCTCTCTTCTTTTTTTTCATGGCTTCCATTCAACGTCACAATTTTCCAGAGCCCTTGGAACATCTGCTGCGTATTTTTGAGACCATGGTTTTTCCCCTTTCACCCTTAGTCTATCTGGCTATATTTCTTCGAAAGAAATTAACTTAGCCATCGGTTTTTCGTTTTCATGCTGTCTTACATTTCTAAGATGGTTATACGGTTTCAGAATGTATACTTATATACATTAAAATTCTCAATTTTATTCTACCAAATTATACATTACAGATTAATGTCAAATGTACTTGCAAAAATATTTATTAAACAGTGGCAAGAAGAATTTTGTCTATGATCTGTAGTCTTAATTTATGTACCGTGTTCACTCCAGTGTACTTTATGGTTTCTATGTGTATATTATAAATATTAAAAATAATTTTATATGCAGAAAGTTAGGGTGCTGGGAACTAATTCGTTTCTCGGAAAAATATAAATTATTTTTGTCCAAAATGTTGAGTCACTTAGTTCGAATGAAACCATGTAAAACTTAACATTGATATGTAACAATCCAGCCATCACAATAATTTTGATTTAGGAGAAATCCAAAGTAATTAATTCTCGAGTAGTCTTGAGCCATTCGACGAAATAATCATTGCACTATTCTGTCCCGTTACAATAAATAAATATGTATATTAGCGTATCTTATCGTAAGGTAGTTGATCAACTGAGTTGTAGTTATGCAAGCCGAATAATGGGTAAACAAATTATGTTCATGGTTTTCATTTGTTGAAATGCCGGCGACCTGGAAGCCTTGCTACGTCTACGTAAAAATTTTATGGGGTCACGGATGTTTTGTGTGGAGGGGGTAGAGGGTTCCGGGGGTTGGATGGTATTGATTATGACCTGACAGCTGGGACACTATATCGACATTGACCTGAAGGGACTAAGGGAAACCTTAGAAAGCTTATGGCAGGATGGCTGGCTGCACTATTTGAACTGATCAGCTCTCAATTTCCATAAATCAAGTTCTCGTATTCAAATGTAAATAATTTTGTTTGTCACTGAAACCAAGATGCCGTGACTTTCATCAGAAAATGCGAGTGGAAGTTAGGAGTGGGGGGGGGGGGGGTGAATTGAAAATGATCCCTCACAGATATTTAATGGATTCTGGTTTATCCACATCCTGACTACCATATATTTAGTTTCCTACTCTGCACTATAGTAGTATTGTCCAAAGAAAGTGCCACGGTTACTTCCACAATCCTTTTAGCTTAATACGGTTTGCGTGTGGCCTTCACCAACCGTCTATTAAACAGATTTTCTATTTCTGGAAACATGCCGTTTTCTCTAATCGACGCAGATTCTTGATGCACCTGTGGAAATCTCCTCTTGTATTGACTGGTTCAATAGCAGTGAATACATGAGAAATACAATCAAATTTACGTTTATCTAGACGGAAATATTCTATAGTAATTCTTAAGTTAAATGAGTAAAATGCAAAAATAATTCCAGGTTAATTATCGATGTGCTGTCAATCATATTGTCGCTTGAGCGATATAAGTGTGTAATATCGAGAATGAATATAAGTGTGTAATAGCGAGAATGAACACATCTCAGTCGTCAAAATAAGTGATGGCAGTTTTGAATGGGAATAAGGATTGAAGAATAATATGCCTAGGTTGTATATATGATATATATCCTATAGAATAGGATTGTACAAAAGTGAAACATTGGCAATAGGAGACTGTCGAAAATGTCTTAAGCGGATAAAATGTACAAGGAAAAAATATTCAATGAAAGCCGCGAGCGATGAAGTCTTATCAGAAAAATTACGCGAGTTTGCTTGTTATCCATGTTTTAAAAAATATATAGATCTAATTGAAAAACAAGTTGTTTACGTTAATACAAATTAAATTAGAAATATTAAACTTATGCTAGGAGTATATAGTTTTATAAGTCAGTTGCTAAAGTCTTGCATGATCGTAACAAAAAAAAACAAGTGGTGGGTTATTTTTGTATTGTATTGTTAACTAATTTGTTTCATTATTCGTACGTGTCTAGTCAGAGAGTAGACTGCTTAATGTTAGTTACCATAGGTGTAATTATGTATACTATATGGCTCATATAAGAGCAACATATTACTTAAAAGAGGCTGATTTTTTAACACTTTTCTCTAAGACATTAAAGGAACATTAATTTATTTGTGAATCTCACGTACGAATAAAAATGTTCGAAAAATACCGTCAAAGAGCAAAGGAATTATTTGATAACCAATAAGATTAGATGTAATATAATACTGAGAAACTGGCAAAATGGAAGAACACATCATAATGAGGTTGGGTTTTTGATGGACCACGTGACATAATTCGATTGATAGAAGGGACCAGACTTTGATATGTCGGGATAATGAAATAGTCTGGAATGGAAATGGAGCGTGTGAATTAGCCGAGTGCACTTATATAATTCATGTGTGTACCGGTGGCGATGCACCTGCGGTAACTTTTTCATTTTTTTAATATGGGGAAACCGTGTGGATTTTCTGTAAAAAAAATATATTGGCATTTTTAGTTGTAGTCTTGCCCTGCGCTTCAATAAATTGAACTCTTTCTCGCAAAGATATCGGTGGCACTATATTAGCTTAATAAATTATAATGTATTATCAAGAGAAACTCTCTTTTCGATGTCGTGTTACAACTCAAGGTTTGGTAGTTTTACACTCGTTTGCAAGATAGTGCGTTACGATTTTACCATTGTAATGTGAACAGTAGACTATTAATCCACGTAATTGACGTCAATATGAAACGATTATTCCAGGTGCTTAATTAAATTCTGCTCCATCTGAATGGTTTGCTTGCGGCTAACGTGTATGTTTCTGTTTGTTGCAGTTGGAAAGACGTCGCTGATCACGAGGTTCATGTACGACAGTTTCGACAACACGTACCAAGTGAGTACGGAGGTGTTTTGTGAGTATTGATTGTTTCTGTGCTGGCCAGACTAGCTGCCGCCGGACTGGGGAATTCCTACAGCCTCGGGACTTGTAGCTCCAAAACAGTGTTCAACTAATCTCTAATGGGCAAATCTCCCCCCATAAATACCCTACCGAACATTCAGCAACAGTAATTAAATTACATAAATGTCCCGTCCAGAATATGAGATAGAACAATCTACCTATACACCACAAAATGTGTAACACTTAAATTCATCAAATGGACATTATTAATTTCTTTAACGGTGCCGTATTTCTTCCCTGTAAACGCATGCAATAGTTTCAATTCGAGATATTTCTCGATTGTTCTTGGAAAAACGAAGGAAATTATGCTTTATATTATTACAAATAAAAAGTAACGCAACATAAACTTTATTTTGCGTTTTCTTTGTCTAAGACGTTATATAAGAAATCGAGAACGTTCTTAAGAGAGCAGAAAAAAATAAGAAAATATAAATATTGGGACAGTTTCAGAATTATGAAACTGAATAGAAAAACTACTCCGTATGAGCCCTAACACTCCTGCAGGCATAGACATGCCTAATTCTGTCTTACCACAACTGTGCAATATTAAATTAATAAATTTATTTGGGAACAACTTAGAAAAAAAACTTCAAATCACTATAAGTGAGAGTGATTTTTCACAATTAATTTTTACTTATATTATACCATACTGTTTCAGTATCCATGGGAAGAGGGGGGGGGGATTCAAATAAGTATTTCTTACTATAAATCCAATATAGGGTTATTTACAATTGGAAATTATGAACTTACAGATTTTAATATGCAATAAAAATAATTTCGTATTTTTTGGATTGCAGGCTACCATAGGTATTGATTTCTTATCTAAGACAATGTACTTGGAAGACAGAACTGTAAGTATTATTTTCTACAGTTTGTCATGATTGATCATTTATTTTCATTATTAAAATATCAATTCTAAATTTTAAGGTCCGACTGCAGCTGTGGGATACAGCTGGTCAAGAAAGGTTCCGCAGCCTCATACCTTCGTACATAAGAGACTCGACGGTTGCTGTGGTCGTGTACGATATAACAAGTTAGTTAAAAAATAATTTAATTCCTTATATTGGATAGGTTAGTTATTATTACAATTTAATAATTGTCATTGTTATTCTTAATAATGAGATAGGTGCAGTCTAGTTTTGAAGGTGGACAGCTGTTTGTTCTTTATAATGTTCATAAGATTAATAATTGTGAAATCAAAGCTTTATATGTGGAATTTTGTATTTAAAAATGGCTTTTATTTTGTAAACAAACAATTCTCTGAAGAGTAAATTAAATTGCTTGCAAATAAGGTTTTCTACAATAAGTATAAAGTAGAATGAACAATTCTTTGTCTTAATTGAAAAATAATTGTTTTGAAATTGCAAGTATAATCCATTAAAATACCAACATTTTTGTATTGTTCTAACTTCAGATGCAAATTCATTTCACCAAACTTCAAAGTGGATTGATGATGTGCGAACAGAACGGGGAAGTGATGTCATTATAATGCTAGTTGGGAACAAGACTGATCTCTCGGATAAGAGGCAAGTGTCAACTGAAGAAGGCGAAAGAAAAGCAAAAGACCTTAATGTGATGTTTATTGAGACCAGTGCAAAGGCAGGATATAATGTGAAGCAGGTAAACATATTTCATTAAATGTCAACAAATTAATAATTAGTTTATTTTTATTTCAATACCTCATAAAAATCAGGAGATAATTATAAATTTCCCTTTTAGTTCATGCCTTTTAAAAAAATTTTAACTCAGGTTCAATAAATAATTTTTTTAATCTTTTTCTCTGAATATATTTCATTGGTTGTAATTCAATTTTCACAATCAAAGTTGACAAAGTCTTGATGTTACAGTTAGATGATTTGTTGTCTGAAGAGAATTTATTTGCCTCATCTTGTGCTTATTTCCATAATTAATTATACTTTAAGTTTCTAAACTATATAATTTGTACATCCATGGTTATAAGTATTAAAATTTTTATTTTCGTATTTTATTTTCAAGTTTTATTTATATTACAAATTAAAAACCATAACAACCTTTTCAGACAATTTAAAATATTTTATACATTTGTTTTTTTGTATTGAACCCTGATGAAAGTACATAAATATACTATGATGTCATTAAAGTGTCAGATAAAATATCTTAAATAGTTTGAAAAGTTTGATAATTTCTTTGATTCAAAGCTTTAAATTTGAAATCCAACACTGATAATACATAACTCCCTTGTCACATTATACATATTACTTGAAGTAATTTTTTTTTGACTGTTTGAGCAATGTTATTGATTAATTTTCATTTATTGCAGTTATTCCGACGAGTTGCTGCTGCACTTCCTGGAATGGACTCCACTGAAAATAAACCTCCCGAGGACAGTATCCTTCACATAAGTACTGATATGTTCATTAGTTTAATTACAAGCTCATATTTTCTTTATTGTAGAAATTACATCTCAACTTTTCATACATTCTTCTAATTTCTTAATATTTTCTCATGTTTATAGGAAGTGTAAAACATCTAGCCTTCATCATTTTTCTGTTATAATATGTGTTCTATATTAAAATTAAGCCATTAGGTCTGGCAGTGAGTGCATGAAACGTGGTCCTGTACACTGTTCCATAAATTTTGTTACTGTTAAAGGTATATTCCACAAAGTTAGAGAATTGAAATTTTCTGAGATATCACCATCATTTTTCAGCATTTAGTGAGTAGTCTCGTGGTACAGTTTTTATGTTCTGTACAAATTAAAGTTAGTATTCCAGCTCTCCATTCATAATATATATATATATATATTAACCCACAATATTGTGTCAGGATTACATTCATTGACAGTGTCCATAAAATATTATTTATTTATTGCAGATTATTGGTATATACTTTAAATGTGTTGAGTTTCTCTAAAGGTAGTCATTTCTGTAGTTCTTATTCTAATTTTCTTCAAGGAACCTTCTATTTATCTCTAGGTCACGTGGAACTGTCAAGTAATTGATATATCAAAATATATTTTATATATAGCCTGCTGTTGTTACCTTAGTAACTCGGGTAGTAGTTACAATTTTTGTGAACAGAATATTGCTGTTTTGGTGTCTGTCTTTGTTTCTCTTTAATCTGTGCCTTTTATTCTTTTTTTTTTGTATTTCTTGCCTGGCATGTGTGAATATCAATGATTATGTATTTTCTGTGTTATAACCCTTTCTTTCAGAGATTTTTTCTAAAATGAAGCTTAGAAAGACAGACAAAAATAGTTTATCTTGGGGATCTGGAGAAACTATTAAAATGAGTTATAAAATTTTGTTACACGCCATAGTAATTTCTGCTGTTTCATTTCCATTCACATTCATTGGGCACATTTGTTATATGTAATAATGTTGGGCTGCTGAATTCTTACAAAACAGAGAAATGTGGAACCAAATACTTATACCTTATGGTAAATGCTTATAAGGTATACCTAAACAAGAATATGAACAATGAAGCCAAGCATAATTACGTGTTTTTAGGATTTTCTAATGTTTTGGAAAAGATTTTGTTGCCATCTCTTGAGGCAAACTTTTTCTTCTATAATATAATCTTATAATGTAATATATATTTTTAAAAATTCTGTAAACAAAAATATATAAGAAAATATTTGTGTAAGTTATCAAAAATTCTGTAAATTGTTACTACTTGCATGCAATTGGCACAGTTTGTTTTAATTCACGCTACATTTTAGCATATATAATATAATTTGACTATTGTGTAGCATATTGTTCAGCTTATTTTATTTTATTTATTGTTTCTTTTGTATTATTTTCCTTAATTATGTTCTTAGTGCAAGAAGTTGTCTTAAAGGATTCACCCAATGAAGTCAAAAACCAGGAGGGTGGTTGTGCATGTTAAAGGGGAGGGTGAAGATTTTTTTAAAACTTCAAACTGAGATGAATGCTGTAATATTGCATTAGGTTGTGTGAGAAAATGCTGCTATTTTTTATTATTATAATTGTGTTTGGGGGAGTATGTATTATATTATTGCACAGCAGTTTGAGATGCATTTCACATTGTGTAATGCTAGTGCTCTGAAAATGTCACTATTTTTAGCAGAACTTGTATTAGGATAATGTGTAATGAAAGGCAATGTACTAAATGCAACCTTGTTGCATTGTTACTTAAGCTTGAGCAATAAACTTTTGTAATCTAACATTAATATAAATTTACCATATTATGCAACTACTTTATTCTTCAGTTGTATATCATGAAAAAAAAAAAATTGGCAAAAACATAATATTTTGCTAAATTATACTGTTATTACATTTAACAGTTTCATTGTATATTTTTGTAAATATATTTGTTCTTCACTAATGGACTACTTACACACAGTGTACATATTTTTGTTCTCAAGATGTTTTGTCTTATATGGTATTCTAAGCATTATTTTTTAACTTTTACTCAAAGAACTCAAAACTTTATTGGGTATGTCTACCATCAAATCATTGTTCCAAAATTAAATTACCATGTGTGAAATTATGCTCACAATACAAGATAATGTAATAACTGTCTAATTAACATTCCATGTATCAAAAAATAATGAACTTAAATATTGAATCTTTTATACCCATTATACATACTTTTGATGTTCAACTGGTGGCTGTGTGTTTGATACTAAATAAATTATTTATGAGTTTAATACATTTGAAGTTTGTATGTAGAATTATAGCTTCATATAAAGGAAGTGATTTTCAATATTTGTTAGCTCCATTAAAATGATAACTCATAATTTTTCATGATTATCTTCATTTCACGTCTTATAATTAATTTATAAATATTTAAATAAGGTAGCATAATATTCAATAACTAGAGGTTTCCATTTATCTGTCACTTAACAGTTTAAATTTGAGAAAATATTTTTTAAGTTTCAAGATTTTCTTTTGTATCAAGTAAAGAATGTCATTTAATGAGGCATAGAAAACCAATGTGTAATATAAAGCAAAAATATAAGATATAGATTTTCAAAATTACCATACTGGATTTATTTTTCCTCAGCTTATTTTTAACTCAACATTAAATTGTAATGTCGGTGTTCTGTGAACTATGATTTTTTAGCTTATGTAACTCCATACAAATTTACAAAATATTTTGAGTTACTTGTCAACTTTAATCTCAGCCAAGACAGTTGCAAATTTATAGTTGGAACTGTACTCAAATATTTACAATTAAATTATTGAATTTTACATAATTTGGATATAAGTAGGTTGTGAAAATTTCAACAGAACTTTTGCCACGAATAAATCCTAGTAAGTTTGATTTTATTTTCCTATTCCAAGTTGCTATTATTAAATTGAATTAAGACTATTTCATCATATTTTATATTTGTAAGTGGTATAGCAGTTACGTATTTCAGATGGGTGAGATAATCTTTTTTTTTTAAAAAAAAAGTCATTATTCTGTCTGAATAATAAAATATTTTTCCATATTTTCATTGTATTTCATGTGCCATTTTCATAATTTGTATGTGATCATACTTGTTTATTTTTTCTTTTATATTTTTCTTATTCATAGTTGTTCTCTTGTAGTTCTTTGTGTTTCATATTTGTTTAGATTAAAATACTTCCTTTATTCTTCTACCTGAAGATTTGTTGCTGTTCATTCTGGCTTATATCTTTATTTTACATTATGAGGCTCAGTTTATTCAATTCAAATGTTATACTTTTTCCTCAAAGGTTTGTGAACAAATTTGAATTTTCCTTTAATTATATATAGATATTGGGCATATTATGGCAGGACATTATACAAAAGTAGATTTGTTTTATGTGTATTATTATTTATGGCTAGTTTTTAGTTGGTATTCATTCGTGTTTTGGTTTGCTAATATGTTGGTGTAGACCATGATTTGAAGCAATTTCCATATTAAATTCTGATACACCTGTAACACATTCTTTTCTATTCTAAACATTTGCTTTATATTGGACTCCAAGTTTTCAATATCTATGATTATTCCCCGTCTTCCAACTTTCAGCAAGTTTGTTGCATTCTGTACACAATAAGTAATTTTTTAGAAAAGAAAGTGTATCTGTATTGAATCACGGTGAGTTAAAACTTTTTGATGTATTGACAGCAAACAAATACAACTTTCTAAATTTGCCTTCTATTCTTGTAACCTTTAATTAATTATCTTTATTGTATATTGGAAACTTTTATTGAAAATATTTTTTTATGTTCAAACTGGCAAGGCATTTTTCCTACATGTTAAATGGGGCTGTGTGGTGTCATATGAGTAGGACTGTACAGTTATGATTGTTATAAAATAGTTAGTTCCTCAAGATGTAGGTATTTTATAGCAAAAACAAGAACAATCATAACAGATAAATAAGACCTTGTTTTTTCACTTGCCTGCATTACTGTAACACTTAATGTCATTGTGACACCATTATATTTTCAAGTTGTTTCTTTGCTCCAGTTTATATGATGATTACAAAACACTTATAAATTATAACCATTGCAAATTTTTGCACTGTTAATATTTCTGAGCTGTTAATAGAAACAGAAAACATTGTAGACATTCAACACACACTTATTTTTAGATAAGAAAATAATAACTGCTGGAATTAATATAAAATTGTTTCAGTCTGAGTTTTAGACTTTTATCAAATAATATTTTTACTTAAGCATCTGTCTTTAAAACCCTTAAATCTGTATTTCCAAAAATTCATTTAAACTTCAGAGTCAGAGAAACTTAAACTTTTTGATGATTAATATTAATATACTTGATCTCTGGAATTAATATTTCCCAAATAGCTATGATATAATTAATTGTTTTGTATGTAAATAAAAGTAGTTTTATCATTCACTTAAGTAGAAAATACTCTGAAACCACTTACATTAGTGACAAGTAGCAATATAATTCTTTAACCTGACATAGGAGTAAGTATCATAGTTTCTTTAAATAGTTTTAGCCAACCTTTTAACTGACTAACTGTATTTTCCCTTAACAAAAACCCTTTAGCTGTTGATTTGCAGACTCAGGCACCCCAGCAAAATGATCAGCAGGATTCTGAAGGTGGTTGTATGTGCTAAACCTGCAAGTGGGGGACGACGACAATCGTCTGTGCGCGTCAAATGGAGGGACACAGGTTGTCAGTAATTCGCTTGTTTCACGTCAACTAGAGAAGAGCTATTGGTTGCTATAAGCAAAAAGCCTATATCTTTATTAAACTGTTTGGTATTATTTATTGTGAAATGCATTTCCTTGTTGAACTACCCACTGTTCCAAAAGGCTCTGCTGCTTGAATCAAGGACTTTGTGCTCCTGCGGGAGTCCCTTATTCAGATGTTGAGTGACTCACCACCTGCTACTAAAGCTTATTGTACACCACCTGGAATCTGTTCATGCACCAACCTGTTGCATCATCATGCAATTTTATAGGATACATTTATTATATATTTAGGAGATTGAGGAAAACTTTTTTGCAGCTCATGAAACTATTCTAAGCAATTTGCAATTTTTTTTGTTACTTTAATTTTAATGACATTGGATGCAATGTATGTGCTTATATGTAACATAGAGCAGTTATATGTATAAAATTTGTTACCAAGTAACTATACATATTAAGCAATATTATTGAGTTAAATTGGGGCCCAATGATGTTAAAAGTGAACATTTATTAGTTTCTTATCTTCTAGTTTCAACTATAGTTTGTTGAAACATTTGAAACTGACTTGCTATGATTGGATGATGCTATTAAACATTTTATAAAGCATTTGAATAATGTACAATCTTGTATGGATGATACATTAATAATATATTAACATTAATTGAAATTGTGTATAAATAATTCAATAAGAATATTGCAATATTAAAGTTTGTTTTTTCATTAGCATATTACTGCCCAAGTCTCACATTAGTACCCTTCTATAATTTATTATGTTTATCTGTTCAATTGCAGGATGACAAGTTGCATTAATAATGAGTGAAAAATTGTTTAATCCTTGCTGCCAGATAATCGGTCAGAAATTGTAGAATATGTTGCATTGACAATTACTTTGACAATAAATGCTACTTTTATTTGATTTCAATGTGGAAAATGGTGTTCTTTATTTCTTTCCTTTTTTGTAGTATTAACATTATATGAAGTAGCAAAATTCTATTGATTTGCACTTTTCAAATGTTTATTGGACAACTGCAAAATATAAACACTGGTAAAAAGTGCCCATTTTTTTAAATGGTTATTTAATAAAATAAGTGCTACTTCGATCTATAGAGGGTTTTCTCGTTATCAGTTTTTTTTACATACATTTTGCTTCATCTAGTTGTCATTTCCAGTAAAGAAACAATGCAATAAAAGTGTTATAATTTCTCCAAAACAATAAATTTGTATTGTGGTTTCTGCCAAGAAAACATATGACACCGTTCCGTCAATTCTACCATTATTTGAACAGTGCACCATGCCAGACTAAAATACTGTCATCATCACCATTAATTAATCTCAATGTTAATACATTTACAAAACAATGATAAATCTATTTCTCACAAGTAAAAATAATGTGTTGTTTACATTTAAAGCACTTATTTTGTGTGGAAATAAAACACTGGTTTTTTTTATAGGTGCATAAGTTTCTATGCACATATACATTTTACATATTTTTGTACATTATAAGCACTGGCTTAAGCGATTTCATCATCCGGATGAGCTTGGTGACAAATGTTTCTGCGCTGTCTGGAAACTTCTTTTCTTCAAAAAATTCACCAGGAAGGCGGATTGTCTTCCCATATACCATTTGTGTGATGCTGTGATTTATGTCTTCCTTGATAGCTCCTCGAAGTCCTAATAGAATCGTAGGTAGTGATTGTGTCCATTGTACATTGTTATGAGCTTTTATTGCAGTTTTCATCGTTCTATGGAGTCTCAACTTTTCCATTTGCTTGCGGATGATATGCCGTAGTGTGTTGTACTTTTATTTCACAAATGGCTGCTAGGTTACGGAACAAGGACGATTCAAATTGTCTTCCTTGATCCGTAATCACTTGTATTGGCACTCCAAATCTTACAATCCAATTTTCATAAAAAAAACTCTTGCGATTGTTTCCGCCATGATGTTGCTTGTAGGTACGACATCCATCCAGTTAGTATATCTATCAATAAATGTAACGCAGTAGCAGTTACCTTCTGATGGTGGTAGTGGTCCTACAATATCTAAATGTATGACTTGAAATCTTCCGCCTGGTTCTGAAAATGGTTGAATTGGTGATTTTGTGTGTCGAATTACTTTACTCTTCTGAAAATTGACACATGCCTGCGTCCATTTTCTGACATCATTTTTAATTTCTGGCCATAAAAACCGTTCTGTTATTTGTTTGACAGTCGCTTTCACACTTGGATGAGATAAGTTGTGAATTTGGTGAAACACTGTTCTTCAGAATTTTGCTGGTATCACTGGCGAATGTTTGAAGTGGATATCTCACACCACAAGAACTTCCCTGAAGCAAGCGGGTACCTTTTCAATGTGATGTTCGATGTATTTTCTTGCAATAGTTTCTCGATCTCTTCATCTGAAGTTTGAGCTTCAGCTATTTTCTCGTAATCAACAACTGACACTTCATTAATTCTGGATAATGCGTCGGCAACTACGTTCTCTTCTCCTTTTACATGTTGAATTCTTGTTGAAAACTGAGATATATACTGTCGATGACGTAGTTGTCTCGGTGAAGCTTTTTCATTTTTTGTTGAAAAGCAAAAAATCAAAGGTTTGTGATCCGTCAATATGGTAAAATTACGACCTTCCAACAGATATTTCAATTGTTTCACTGCAAGGTAAATTGCTAACAATTCACGATCATATGCACTATATGATTGTGCACTTGACAGTTTTTTTGAAAAAAATGCGATCTGTTTCCAACTTCCTTTTTCTAATTGTTGTAACACTGCGTCGACTGCAGTATTTGATGCATCTGTACTTAAGCTGAGAGGTAGTTCATGATTAGGAAATGTCAGAAGTGTAGTACTTGCCAAATCTTGTTTGCATTTTTCGAAATTATTTCTGGTTTCTTCTGTCCAATTTATTTTTCTTCTTAGCACTACGCAGGTATACATGCAGGATAGCTTGCGTCTGTGCGGCATCCTTCAAATAATGCCGATAATAAATAGTTAACCGTCCCTAAAAATGTTCTTAATTCTGAAATTGTATTCTGAAATCTGTATTCCTGGATAGCCTTCACCTTTTCAATCAGTGGTTCCGATCCTTCTGTAATATAGTAGCCTAAATATTCGATCTTGTCTTGGCCTAATATGGACTTGGATATGTTAATACGAAGACCATAATTTTGCAATCTCTCGAAAACCAAGGCGTTCGATGTTCTTCCAACGATGAAGAAGCTATCAATATATCGTCCAAGTACGAAAAAGTAAAATCTGATCCTTGGAGAACTTGATTTATGAAGCGTTGAAATGTAGATCTGAAAATAGAGTTGGGATTGGTAACTAAAACCCAAGTTCTCCGAAAAGCGCAAATTTAAAAAAATAATACTGCACTGCACGGAAAATTTCCCAGTTTTTTGAATAAGTGATTAAAAATGCTGCGAACATATAATTTTAACTTAAATGAAGAACATAAGTGTAGTCTAAAAGGCGATTTGAATTCGTCTGAACTTCAAAACCATTAAAAAAATACGTACCGTAATTGCAATACAAAATACTGTTCATGGGTTAACCGAAAACATTGTTATCCGAAACGCCTTCATTCCCTTTAGTTCGGGTAACCGGGATGATACTGTAATTGAAAAGTATATATTCTAAAATATGTTTATGAGGATGGGCCAACAAAAAAAGTTTAGAAAATGTATTTCATTATGGGTAAATGTTATTTGTTTTTAGAGGAACATAAAACATTTCACTCTGTAGTAATAATTATACACTTCTAAAAATTATGAAATTTGAAAACTGATTATAAAGATAAGAAGAAAAACCAGCACAAACGTTACGTACCTGCAAATGCAAAAGGTAGAACAACTCACAAATAATATTAAGGTTTACTCAGCATTTCGTCCTATGACAGATCATTTGTCTTAGCCGAGGTAATTGAAGAATAATAAAGAACACACAATTTAATAGTGAATATCACTCATTTGTGAATTATATCAGTTTTCTGAAAATGTCTTACCTGATGATTTAGATTATTTTGGTGATATAATGACACCTCTAATCAAAGATTGGAAAATATATAATAAAAAAACTTAACAATGTTAATAAGGCGTGGAAAAATAAATTCGTGATCTAATAAACATTATACCTACTATTGATTTCTGGAATTAAGTAATCCCAAGTAATATAAATTGCACAATTATTACGTAATTCTAAAAACACTATGAAAGAATATTATGCTTCATTACATATGTGCTAACAAACATTTACTACAATCGATAATACATACTTTAATGCCTGATTATTTGCGCTATAACTCTACCCAGTTTAAATAAGTAGGTTATCGTCTGCTAAACCATTCATGAATGTGAACATAGAGTGATAATAATTTTTCCTCAAATATCGATATTAAATCATTATAGTAGAAGTAGATGGGTTACATTTGAAACAATATTGTTTGTTTTACAGTAATCCGCAGTTTTAAATTTGTAATGAAGCTAAAAAAATCGATATACTGTTTCTGCGACATCTCGGGAACGTCAGTGCTTAGAGGGCGGAGACCCGAGGAGCAGGATGTGATGTCATAGCGGCAATTTATACATACGCTCAGGGAGTGTGAGGTTGATCTACCGTTGGTGATGTGTGTCGTGGTGTTACTGTGATATTACGTCCGTCGTTCCACAGTTACCAGTGTCCAGTTGAATGAAAAAGTGAAAATTGTGATCTGTGCTCGACATCCGACGTTTGCAAGCAGCTTCTTCCTGTATAATAAACCTACGAAAAGGTAAAAATACAATTTTTTTGATTGTACTGATAAACGTGAGTAGTTGTCTCTCCTTCAGAGCTGTCAGTGTGGTATGGTGACAGTGTTGTAGATATATTCTAACTATTTCCGTCATAAAATAGTGTCAATTGCTTGATTACTGCGGTGCTTCAAAGGTAATCAGTTTTATGAAGTTTCACATGCTTGCGTATGTCACATATATTCAGGTTGTAGATTATTCTTGAAATAACACACTAAATTATTGGACAATAACGTTGGACGAAGTCTAGAAATAAAAACGCTTTCTTTTCAGAATTCTTAGATCTGCGCGTATTATGTTACAAGCTTGGACGTTAGTTATTGTATTTCGCCGCGGACCCCCGTACACAAACACACAATTTGTTACAAATGGTACGCTACTTGAAGATTCTTGGACAGTGACCTCGTCTGTGGTGGAAGTGTTAATGTTACAATCGTGATCGTATTTCCCTTCGCCCCCAGCACAGAATTACAATAACACAGCGAGGGTGGGGTCCAATACGAGCTGGTTACCCTCGTTATTCAGTACTGAAGACAGTTCAATATAGCTCGTCATTTTCTTCGTGATATCTAAAGTCACTGTTAACAAGTTTAATAATTTGTTCCGCTAAAATATTACGATTCGTATGTACTTACTAATTAATGAATTGAGAAACCAAGTTGTCTAGATCAAGAAATCACAAATGTTTTTTTCTGCGTCATGTACAATATATGTGGCTTTTGATGTAATTTAGTTGTTGGGTAAGTTCGTAGATTGATTTTGACGTTTCGATTCCGGTCACTGCTGTCATCTTCGGGTGAATTTGCTGGCGGTGGCCGTCATCGAAAATTCAAGACCGCCGCCTTACGAATGGTACCGGGATTATCAGCTGTTATCCAGCATTACTGTGTGGCAATAGGATTAATGGTATAATTAGTTCCATATTAATCCCTATGTAATTGTGTCGCATGGTAAACGGTCTAGTATTTTCGTAGAATTGCATCACATGTAATAAACGAGCGTTTCTTTGACATCATATAGTTTGGAAGATTCAAAATAATTTAATAGGTTCATGACATTTTTATTTACCTAAAAGAAAGTCTATTAGGGAAGGGTAACTAAATTATTCACAAATCTAAACGTAATGTTCAAATGAACACTATACATAAAGTAAAATCATGTATTTATCCTCTATCCTTTATATGCCAAAGAAACTGTTACATATAAATGAAGGTAAAAAGACTGTTAAAATCGTAATTATTCAACAAAACCGTATTTTCAGTCCTTAAATTTTAAATTCCAATTGACATTTTTTTAAAGACTAAAATAATGTTTAAAATGAAAAAAATTACGTCTGATTAAAAATAATGAATAAGAAAGATATTATCACCCTTTTTTGTCTGAATTGGCTATCTTTTTTATTCATGAAAATAAAATTTGTTGAATAAAATCCGAAAATATACAGTGCCTAATTAAATAACATTTCCTGTATTTCAGTGATATTGTAATATTATTACTTTCAAACTTATAGAACTTGGTAAGTTTTATTCGAAATTGGTTATTCAATTTTTTTTATTATATGTGATATTTATAGCTCTGATGATGGTTATAAAATTTACTGAAACAGTTTTCGTTCTATGCATAAACATTCAAAATGTTTGTAAACTCTTGAGCATAACAAGATATTAATTACGTCATCTCTGAATGAGTAACTTAAATATTTATTTACTATATTTTACATTGTTGCTAGAAAGAGTCCATTGTTAGCAGAAACTTGCTTTTCGCATCCCAGATAATAAATCCTGATCTTGAACATCAGGCGATTCCTCTTATTTCCAGTGAGGTTCTTATCAGAGCAATACGTCCATGAGCGATTTTGATAGTTCTCCCGATCTCCCTCCCTCCACGAAGCCCTTTAACGACAAAGGAAATCTTAATTATGGCTTGTTTTTGCATCGAATCCTGTGCATTCACCGGCGAACTCTTGCTTCAGCTTCTACCCCTTGAAGTTTCTTAAATCAACGAATCGACAACGGATTCGCTGAAACTAATTGTTTTCATTACTGTTTAAATAATCTGGAATTGAAATTTGTCTCGTGTCCGTTTTGTCTTTCTTCTCTCTTAGGTATGATTCTTATTTCGCTTTCTTGCCTCATGTTTGTCAGACAATGGTTGAAATGCCCGGAAGGATCCTTTCACAAGTATCTGAATCATAAGTATCTTCAGGTAGCGAAACGAACGAAATTTCAAAGAATCCCGCTCGAACAATGAAGCAAAATATCCTCAAATATATTCAGAGAGAAAAAGTAATTTGTGTTGGAACCTTGGGGGGGGGGGGGATATATATCTCGTAACTGAATGAAATGTATTTTTAATTTCTCAGTAACTCTCACTCAATAAAATATACTTTCTCAATATAAGTGTGGGATTTTTCTAACCCTTGGCTACCTTCCTCTACCCATCCGCATCCCCCCTTTCTAATCCCTTCCTATGCTATTAAAGGGGAGTTGCCCAATGTGGATCACCCTCATGTAGCCTGTTGCCCTAAAAAAAAAAAAAAAAAATTGATTTTCAGGGAAGGAAGCCTGCGAGAGGATTTCTCGCAGGTGAACCTTCCCAGAGAGCTCTGGCGGGGGCTACCTTTGGGGATGCTCTCACATCTCTCTGGTTTTTTTGAACTAAGGTTCCCACATGCCGAGGCACCTCGGTCTGTTTTGAGAGGTGTATGTTCCGGGGTCGCAGACCTTGGGCATACGGCAAGAGTTGTCCGCTATTCCTATTGGAATAGTCGGCCAGCTGCCTCCTAAACAGGCCAAGGCATGGCGAGGGGTAAGCTGCGTCCCCACAGCAAACTCCTCTCCCGCTATCGGAAGGGCGTGGGACAAGTACCCAATGCCCGACCTACCTGATGCAGGTTTTTCTAAGGTTTTCCCTGCATTCCTTTAGGCGAATGCCGGGTAGGATCCTTAAAATATAGCCCGGGGGCCCTAGTTAACCCTTGGCTACCTTCCTCTACCCTTCCGCATCCCCCCTTTCAAATCCCTTCCTATGCTATTAAAGGGGAGTTGCCCTAAGTGGATTACCCTCATGTAGCCTATTGCCCTAAAAAAAAACAAAAAAAACTTGATTTTCAGAAGGAAGCCTGCGAGAGGATTTCTCGCAGGTGAACCTTCCCAGAGAGCTCTGGCGGGGGCTACCTTTGGGGATGCTCTCACATCTCTCTGGGTTTTTTGAACTAAGGTTCCCACATGCCGAGGCACCTTGGTCTGTTTTGCGAGGTGTATGTTCCGGGGTCGCAGACCTTGGGCATACGGCAAGAGTTGTCCGCTATTCCTATTGGAATAGTCGGCCAGCTGCCTCCTAAACAGACCAAGGCATGGCGAGGGGTAAGCTGCGTCCCCACAGCAAACTCCTCTCCCGTCATCGGAAGGGCGTGGGACAAGTACCCAATGCCCGACCTACCCGATGCAGGTTTTTCTAGGGTTTTCCCTGCATTTCTTTAGGCGAATGCCGGGTAGGATCCTTAAACCATAGCCCGGGGGCCCTAGTTAACCCTTGGCTACCTTCCTCTACCCTTCCGCATCCCCCCTTTCAATCCCTCCCTATGCTATTAAAGGGGAGTTGCCCAATGTGGATCACCCTCATGTAGCCTGTAGCCCTAAAAAAAAAACTTGATTTTCAACTATAATAATTCTAATTTCACGTGGAGGATTCTTATCTTTTACATATTTACCTTTCCTCTTCGTCTATGATTGAAGTAACTGTCAGTTCACTTTAATGACATTTTTTTCAGCGGTAGTGAATGAACTATGTCAGTCTTCGTGGTAATGATACGTAATGCAGTTTGGATTTCAGCGATATATCGTTTCGATACGCTGATAAATGATAACAAACTATCACAAATTTCTTCTCAAGTCAAGACCCCACCCACCAATTCCATCCAACCCATCAAAGTCAACTATCACCGGTGAACTCTTAACAGCCCAACAATGTCCTTCCCTCAGATAGACAAATTAAGATATATATTTTTTTGCAAAATTAGGTTAATTGCTGAATTAACCTGATTAAAGTTCCCATGTTAATTATGTAATAATTTAAATTGTATATACTATAAACTATATGAAAGAAACTAATAATCTCAGGATAAAAGTTATATTAAATACTTTTTTTAAAAAAAATAATTTATTTTGGTGTTGAAGTTTGTATTACATTTGCTTATCTTATACGAATTTCTTACAATTATCATTACTAATACTAATAATAATGCAGTTTTTCGATCAATATCAGACAATATTTTATTTATTTATGACAGTCGTAAATAAATAAAATATTGTCTGATATTGGTCGAAAAACTGCATTATTTTTCATATTAACAGACGTAAAAATACAATCTTTAAAATTATCATTACTTTTTTTTGTGTAGTTTTTCACTAACCTTGCTTATCTTAAAACAAATAGATGCAATATTGAATGGTCTCTCTATTTTCTTGCAGAAAAAATTCTAAACCGGTCGCCATTTTCCCGTCCTGATACTTGGTAACAAGTTGCTTCAATTGAATATAATTTTCGTGTATGTTTAAATTTATTCTTCTTCGCTGATCAGTGGTTAGAAAAAAAATGGCAACGAAGCCATATATTAAATAACGTTAGTCAAAAACTGGGCATTGTTCATTAAATATAATTTGCTAGACTTTTGGACTCGGAAGAGGAACGTAGGTCGTTCGACAAGGGACTAATAAAACTGGTTTAATGTTTTATTCGAGCGCCGCTTTCACGAATATCGTCGGACTGCTCACGATTAAACTCTCCTAGGGTTTTTCTAGACTGGTAAATTTCATATCGTTTTCCAAAGGATTACAATTTTCCGTCTGGTGTCTTATCATGTTTACTGATTTTAAAGTATCGTTATTAATAAATCCTTATTGATACGCCTAAATCTTTCTCGGGCGTAATTATTGAAGAAACAATTGTCTGGAAGGTCAAGACAGAGCAAGTCATCGAAACGTCACATAGCTAATCACAACTGTTTCCCGAGCAGAGCTAACGCCGTAGTTTCCGCTATTAAGTTCGATATAATTACAAGAAGTGTGGACTGTACCCTGGTGAGATCGTCTCGCAAACGCCATAGTTTGCCATCCTGTTTATATTGGATCTAATTACGAGAGACGTGCACTGTACTCCGGTGAGATCGTCTTTTAGAGAGCTGAAGTGGAAACTGACAGGCGAACAGTTCGGATTACGCGCCTCTAATTTGGGAACACTGCGGATTATTCTAAGCTAGCTAATTAACCAAATATTGCTTGTGTCATCAATGAACAAGCGACCTTCGGACATCTTCGTCAGATGGCTGATTTATTCACTTTCCTCATTGGGTTTTGTTGTTGGGATTGGGATAAGTCGCTTGCTGATCACAAATAACAGACTTATAATACGGAATAAATTCCAAAAATACTTTAATTGTGACCTGAGACACTTCTCTAGGCTGCTGTTTGACCTTTTCTTTAAAATGTTAAGGTTATTCGGCGGTCTCGTGACGTAATTTTGAATTGCGTCAATGTCTTCAAATCGTTTTCCTTTGAACACGTTTTTTAACTGATTATTGTCGCGTAATTGTATGACTTTCCAAAAGAAATTGGACTGAATGTAGCCTTAACGCAAAAAGTAATAAATTTTCCTTATACGTTATACTAAATCTTGAATCCGACGATGAAAAATGGTTAATAATAGGCCCTTACGAAAATTATTTTTAATAATAGCATCAGTTTACATGCAAATCTTAAACAGTATATTTATCGACTAGAGTCTTCTAATGTTACGCTTTTAATTTTTCTGGTATCTGTGTACAGTTCTCTCAGGCTCTGTGCTCTTCTTTATACACCGCACATTACTCAAGATCAGCTGTTTTTATTTTTTTTTCAGTCTTATGACAAGGTTTTAATTTTCCAGAAGTTGATGTGAAACCTAGCTTCATGTTTCCCAGTATACCTTCTTATTTCATCCTTAATGGTTAGAATCCGGAAGATCGCTATCGATCGCTATTTCGGATACACCAGGGGGCATTCACTATGTTTCGTAACGCTTTAATCAAAGTTGGGATTCACTTAATGTTCGTGTCACAGGCACAGTCCCAAAGCTGGATACCGCAGAGTAACGTTGGTTCGAATAGTTGATTGTAAAACAGTAGTTTGTTGATGATCGAAAGTTTGACCGCTAGTAGTGTCTTGTGCTTAATTCCGCTTTATTTTCTTTCTTAACATAGTCTTTCTACCTAAGTTTGTTGTTATCATAGGGCACAGTAGTGAAATTTGTATCTAGAAATTGTGGGTCTTTTGATTGTTAATTTGCAAATATATATCCTGAATTTTTAAGCACTTCTTGCTGCTTGTTTAATTTTATTCAGCCGAAGACATTTGAATAAGAAACATAGCCAATGCTGGCAAAAAAGATATAATATAAATACCACACAACGTTTCTGGGACTCTTGTTCCTTTCGTCAGGTGCGAAGTAGAGACTAGAACGACACAACTGCACTTGTCAGTTGACAAAACGAAAAAAAATAATTTATATTACCACTTTTTTGTCAGAATTGGCTATCTTTCTTATTCATGATTTTCAATCAGACGTAAATTTTAAATTTTAACATTTGCGTATACCTTAGTGGAAATGTAGGAAGTTACCATGTGGGAATGGGGTGGTTTTTAAACAATAGTGAAGGTGTCATTAATCCGCGTCACTACGGATTTTCCTATATATATATATATTGCTTATTAACACACTTCTTGAATGATGCAATTTATAACTTATACGCATATAAAATTAATCATACGAGAAATGCATATGCAGATTTCTCATTTTATTTTAGAGTTGCAATTTTTTTCTCGTTGTTTCTTGTAAATTTACATTTAAGGCATTGTATAAGTTATTCTAATGACTCGTTTATTCTTTATACAATTTTTATTTTTTAAAATTATTTTTTGAAGTTTTCAACTTCTGAAGAGGTTCCAAAGAAAATTCGGTGTGAAACGGCTTAAGTTCATTGTGTATTTCATTCAAGTTATTAATTTAATGAAATTTTTTCTGACTTGATTTTCCACACACAATCTTATTAATCACGGTTATCTACTGATGCTTTAGAGCCTGGCTTTGTCTTTGGTAAATTGTGCGCTAACAACTTCCTCTTTGTGTGAACAACAATGTCACATGAACCCTGAAAATGTTGAGTAAACCGCAGCACGTCCCGTGCGGAACACGCAGTGAAGTTTTCCCTTTGCGATTCCTGTTACTACGTTCCGCAGCATTCCTTCCCCCATCCAAAACCAGCAGCTTCGTCTCTGGTCGCACTCTCGTCGCGTTGGCACGAACGAAACTGAACAAGTGTGCATGGGTAATGGACATATTATTCATTCTCGGTTGTTGGACACTGATTTCTCCAAATCCTAACCATCTTCCTTCACCAGGTATAATTCATCCATTCTTTAAGCAACGTATTTGCCTTCAAACCCAGCAGGGATCTGCTGGCTACCAACGATGAACCCATACAGAAGATGGATTTAAAATTTGATGACGGTGGTGGATTTAATATTATTCGGATAAGAAGAAAAAAGATGAAAAGAGGGAAATGTGAAGATATCCAGTGAGAAGAAAGACGTTTCAAACAGTAAACGAGACTGTTCTTCATGGGAGTAGGAAACATCAGTTCCGATCATAGATACGAGAGTCCTTAGTGGGCCTTCTCTGTTCCAGCCATGTTTTCTGCATCTATATGACTTTATCTTGTTTCCTGCGACCTCGAATATATCATTATATTATACTTCCTAGCCCCTCAATACTTGTTCCTTCCATTCTGCACCAGAATGTCCGCTGATGCCTGTCATCTGTCAGATAAACCCCCCCAAAGTTTGAGTCAGCGTCCAAAAGAGTTGAGTTAGTTGCGTGTTCCACTGAGCTGAATGAGGTGTCTTATTTCTACCGTAGATTAGAATTACATTGTTGGAATTTGTTTCCAATATTTTTATCATTTCTCCGAAATCAAATAATGCCAAATGAGATAAATCCATCCAACCATTGAACCTGATATTGTCAATCAATCATGTCTCAATCACAGATTTTGATTTGTAAATATTGCGTCCATTCATTTCTCAGAAAAGTTACATTCGTCACTCGTGATGTGAAATCTTTATAACCGTGAGGCTGCAAAATGACTTTCAGAGATCAATGAAACTGCCGCGAATTCTTTTGTAAGAGAAAGAACCTCATTGGCCAATTAATAATTATCAAAGCCATTAATAGTAGATATATAAAGTATATAAAATGTATCAGACCAATTATATTCGACAATAATAGATAAGAATTTTAAATTTATATAAATTTTGAATTTATATAAATTAATATTAAACGTTTGGCGTTGATATTAAAAATGCTTTGACGAAGATTAGATACTTGAATTACTGATATTTGTTTAGAAATTTAAAATTGTTACGTTTTGAGCTGCATCTATGTCCATGTCAAACACAAGATATATGACCTCTTTTCACGTACAATTGTCTCGTACTTAACAACTGTAACAGAATATATATTGCGTCATACTGAATAATTCAGTAATAGATAAGGAAGCCTGCGAGAGAATTCTCTCGCAGGTTAACCTTCCCAGAGAGCTCTGGAGGAGGTTACCTTTGGGGATACCTTCACATCTCTCTGGTTTTTTGAACTAAGGTTCCCTCATGCCGAGGCATCTCGGCTTGTTCTGAGAGGTGTATGTTCCGGAGTCGCATACGGTAAGAGTTGTCCGCTATTCCTATTGGAATAGTCGGCCAGCTGCCACCTTAACTGGTCAAGGCACGGCAAGGGGAAAGCTGCGTCCCCACAGCAAACCCCTCTCCCGCCATCGGAAGGGCGTGGACAAGTACCAAATGCCCGACCTACCTCATGCAGGTTTTTCTAGGGTTTTCCCTGCATCACTTTGAGGCGAATTGTCGGGTAGGATCCTTAAACCATAGCCCGGGAGCCCTGGTTAACCCTTTGATACCTTGCTCTACCTTTCCACATCCCTCCTTTCTCTCCCTTTCCTATGCTATAAGAGGGCAGTTACCACTATGTGGATTACCCTATACATAGCCTGTCTACAGCTTTTAATAAAATCAGTAATGTTTCATATGCAATTCAAAACTGACGAACTGTTCGAAGTCGATCACCAGGTTATCAGAAGTTAGTTTCTGTTAAATAATTATGAAGTAATATGTCTATAATAATGTAAATAAATAAATAGACGGTCTTGATTTAGAAATGTTTATTAACAAGAACTGATAATTTCATGTCGTTTGGACCTCATCGCGTTAACACTTTTGAAACTACAATTTAGAAATTAATAATACAATAATTTTTTAAGAACAATTACAAATTATTTTAAGTTTACGATTCATGTGTAAAATTCATAAATACTTGTGTTATTAATATCTGCATTGTAGATTAAATACTGTTCAACCTGAAGAGGTCCCAAAATAGGACGAAACGTTGTAAAAATAATATTTTTTGTTAACAAATATACTTTTTCTGACTGAAGACCGTCTATTGATTTCAGTTGGTTCCTGGATTCTAGCTTTTCATTTCTTATCGACATTTCTCGCGTCAATACGCGGCGAAATTTTAAACTACAAATTTTATATTTTTTTATAATTTGTTTTTTAATGTGTATATTATTTACGGCATGTTGTGAATGTTGATTTGATTTATTGTTTAGTTGCTTATTATTGTTGCAGATATTAGCAAAATTTCGGAATTGTGCTTTTCAATTGTTCGTACAGAGGCTTTGTCAAATTCTACCTTTCTATGAGGCATTGTTAATGTATATTTTTTTAAAAAATATTTGTCGGGCGGATGTGTTGATTCTTCTTTTGGGGTGTAGTAGCTTCCGTTGGTCCAGGTAACGGCTGGGACAAAGGCTCAGCCAGGGAAGACGTACCTCGGCCCTTTCCCAGGCCCACGTGGGAAAATATTGGCACTCTGACTCCACTTCCATTGGCACTCGATTGCACCGCACCGAGTTCGACGAAGGCTTCGTGCTACGGCACATTACGTCTCGTACCTGCTTTGATCTTCAGAAGGCAAGATTTCATTTGGTAGATTTAGTCCTCGAAAGACGAAATTGGATACATAAAAAATTATATAAACACAATAACTGTACTAATGAATTTATAACACTGGCAACTTAACGTAAAATAACACGTTGCAGTAACTATACACAATTCAACATAATAAAAAATAAATAAACGGTAGGTGTAAACTAAACACTTCAACTTGAAATCCTTATGGCTTCCATGCAGTGACACGATTATATATATATTCTCAAATATTACGGAATTTCAGCGAATATTAAAGTATTTACTTGAGCCTTTCGAGGAAATTTCCTTTAAATAACGAATGTTTACAATGCTTTATGAATGAATTGTGAGTTTTTAGATTTTTTATATCATTTTGGAGACATAAATGTTTATGCCTGAATAATGGATGTTGTATTCAGAGGCTAAAGCGATGTTTTTCTATACGTAGAAGGGAACGGTATCTCGTCGTGTAGATTGCCGGATTTTTAAATGTTCAAGATTCCCAGAAACGTTGTGTGGTATTTGTATTACCATTTTTGTCTGAATTGGCTATCTTTCGCATTCATTATTTTCAATCGGACGTAATTTTTTTCATTTTAAATACTTCAAGTATATAAAGATTTGGCAAGGTTTCAATACCTCAGTTCCGGAAGAAAGGTTTACAACTTGCATTCCGCAGAAGCTGTCATCTTTCCGGGTATCACATTGTTTATAATAGAGGAAGCAGTGGTAGAACGAAGAAAAACTCTCTTCGTGTTCAGTGAAATTGTAATAAACGGATTTTCGTACAAGAGTTTAAACAGGCGCACAAAAAGAAAACTACTCAATCTGGCATATTACAGACTGTGCTTAATTTATTCCGGGGGGGGGGGGGACACTTTTTGGACGCTTGCGCCCATTTTCGATTCTTACTTTTTTTCTTTATACTCCTCGAAGAGTAGGATTCTTCATTTTTCCACCTTCAAATCATTTTTTTCCCATTATATGACGAAACGTCTTCACAGACTATCTGAACAGCATTGTTACCAAACTTCAAACATCAGAATTATTTATAATTTTTACTTAAGGAGCCCAAAGTTTCTTTACAAATGTTGATTTCAAGTTTTCTTCGTATGTGCGTAGACATTAAAATTACAGTAAAAATGGTTACTAATCGAGAGTAATTGTAATACTATGTGCATCAATTATCTAAAATCTGCTACGTTGGTCGTCTCATGGAACTCAGAACCGTGACACGTTTTCTGACGGTCATATTTTTCGAGGGGTTCCGTTGCCTGATTTGAAGAAGCGGCAGTTAGAATAAGAGCTGTAATGAGAGAACTGCCTTTGATTGATCTGTTTTAATCAGTCTGATTCTAATTACCTTTTGTCCAAATCAAGCAATGAAACGGCCAAAAAAAAAATCCAGCGTCGTTTTGAGACGTTTAGTGGCTCTCTGTTGATTTATCCATCAGTCCATTTTGTCTCCGAACCTAACAAGTATAATATATTCTTCGAGTGCATATGTCAGTGTCCTCCAGATATTCATGTGCCGTTTCAGTAATCGTCAGTCTGGAAAATGAAAAAAATTATAAAATAAGTTCATACACATATATTATCTGGAAACTTTTCAACACTACTTATTAATAAGAAAGATAGTCAAATACAGAGGAAATAACTGATAAAATAAATCTTCAGATGTTAAGAAAAGCTTAGAGCGACACAACTGCACTCGTCAGTTGACCAAACTCCAACGTTGTGTGGTATTTATATTATCACTTATTTTCTCTGTACTTGGCTATCTTTCTTATTATTAATTTTCAATCAGTCAGAATTTTTTTCATTTGAACACTACATATATTACTAACTTGGTATTTATTTAATGAAGTCCAACGTAGACAATCGAACGGAGTTGTAACGCAGTTTTTTTCCTGTTACCTTCCAACTATTGGAATTAGTTTTACTTGAAAGTAGAAACTGTTATAATAGTCTCCTAAAACGATTTAACTTTCATGAACTACTCTTGCGACGTTGTTTTAGATTAGTATTCCATACATACTGTAGAGAAGTCAAGCTTAAAATATGATTAAATCATGATTCAAGCGAACGTTAGGCATAGATGAATCAATTTGGTTTTTAACTTGTGTGTACGTTTCTGCAGCTCAATATAAACTCGATACGTATCGTTGGTGCCGTCTTCCACAGACTCCACGCCCACAATTATTTATAAGATAATTTAAAACTTCGAAATAACGAGTCTTTAAATCGTGAAACAAACGACCTGTATTTTTTAATCGGGCTGGAGTGAGTTGAAAGTTGCGTGTAATTTTTTTTTTGGCAAGCAATTCGTAATGATAAAGACAAGGGTTGATGACAGCAGCGTTCTTGCCCTTTTAATTGCTTTTAAACTTAATTTATCAATCACAATTGAAGTGAGGTGCCTGTTGTACCTGGTCCTATCGGGTTTCTATGTCGCAGTGGAATGCGCGTTAGGACCGGAAGTGGTGGCGGCCTGGTGAACTTCCTCTAGTATAGCATGTCCGGATGGAAGCATTTCACGCCCCACCTAACGTACGCCTTTCTCCGACACCTCGTATTTCTGCTATCGAACCGTTCCAGTAATGTCTGTTTTTACCCGCCGGATACTGCCTGCCGTATCTTCTCATTGTATCCACCCCGCAGTTTGGACATCCAACTTCTCCAATATTCCATTCTCATCGCCTTACAACACTCACCATATAATGTTCCGAATTATTTATTAGCGCTATTCAAGAAAAACTGGATGCTCAAAATGAAAACCTACCATACAGTTTTTGACGTTATCCACAGGTGTACACGAGTGACATGACAGGGCTTGGGCCTATCTTTTTTCTTTAGTGTTTTACTTAAAAGGTATTGTTCCAGAATCAAATTTATTTAATTGGTTTTGCTACTACTTGGCTGTATCTGTAATATAATCCAACCCTTGACAGTAATGAAAAGGTTGAATTTAATTTAATATTTTTTTTAAAAAAAAATGTGGACGACAACTGAAATTTATTTACCACTTCAGAGAATAATATTTCAGCCGTTTTTCTGTAAAGAGAGCAAAATCCCTGCCCAAAGTACATCAAGCCAGGTTTCGGAACGTTCACCATTTTGTCTCAAGATGGCGGGTTTGAGTTTGATATTAAAACCTTTACATAATAATATTTAAAGTTTAATAGAGCATCATGACCAGGAATCAGATTGGCCATCACAAAAGACAGTTTTTCAGGAAATGGAACAGAAATCTTACGGGGCATGCAAGCAAGTCAATGAAGATCTGAATTTGAAATAATGTAATATGTAGAAAATATTACGAATTTTTTAGGCAGAAAAGAGGGGCTTGAG
Source organism: Zhengitettix transpicula (assembly GCA_037074705.1). Lineage (NCBI taxonomy): Eukaryota > Metazoa > Arthropoda > Insecta > Orthoptera > Tetrigidae > Zhengitettix > Zhengitettix transpicula. The sequence goes on from CM073596.1 coordinate 29,739,070, forward strand.
TTCATATCCATGTCGAATCTTCATCGAAAGTGTTCCTTTTCTACTTAAACTTTACTTTCTACTTTATGTATCTTATATATTCTTGCAAGTGTTATCGTCTGTTTTTTTTTAAAATTTAATATACAGAAAAAATTTTAATCCGAAGATTTTTCAATTGTGGTACATTGATGACGTTAACATGTTAAAATTACCTTGAACAAATATAGTTGCTTCTTGAGTGAGTAGTTGAAGAGGAAGTTATGAATTATTTATATATATATATATATTGTAGTAATTACTTTTAAATTATCAGAAAATTAAATTTTAATGATTGGATTTTAATTAAAAATCAATATTTTGAGCATACAAATAGATTAATGTATTAAATCAAATTATTGAATTTTAATTTGCTGATCATTTAAAAGTAATTACTACAAATTGGAACCTCAACGTGGCACTTTGTTTTAAATAAATTGTTTTATAGTTAATTACTACAACATATTAATTTACGGTGTTTGCCAGGTCAATTTGTCGTTTTCTTTTTAGCCTTCTGAGGGGTTTAGGTGGAGGAGGGTGGGATTCTGTATTAGAGATAATGGGATTGAAGTTGTGGAGATTTATATTACGTTGGATTTGGGCGGTTTGAATTATGGTTTTTTGGGCTGAGGGAATATTTAGGTCATTGTGGATTATAGTGTTAGGAAGTACCAAGGACAGTTAGTTATAAAGCGGAGTATTTTATTTTGGGATATTTGAATTTTATTTATATGGGTGGTAGCGGCCGAACCCCCGATATAACAGGCATAAAACCAAAGGGGATATATGAGGGATGTGTAAAGGAGTTTTTTTTGTTCTGAAGGATAAAGGAGATTTCGGGTTCAGTAATGTGGAATCTGTGGAGTATTAGTTTTTTAAGGTGGGAAGTGTGAAGGGACCATGTTAGTTGGTAGTCGAGGGTCAGGCCGAGGTATTTATGGGATAGTGGAGTTGCTGATAGTGACTTTTTAGGAAGAAGGGAACGGTTACGGATTTGGAAGGATTGAAGACTATGCGCCAGATTGAGATGAGGTTTAAGGATGTTTGTAGGTGGTTTGTTGCGGTTAGGTAGTCGTGTGCGTGAGAAGTGATAGCGATTGTTATCGTCCATCAATTCCCTTCCTTCCAATATCAAATTTTCTATTCAGTTGTCTGTTGTTGTAGATTTGTCTGTAAACTCAATTTAGCTCCTCATTCAGCATCTTATTCACCAAATTCCTCGGTAGCACCATATTTGAGTTACTTCCGGTCCTTTCTTTTCGAGCTTCCCAGCAGTTCCACATTTACACTCATTCATTTCTGTCCTCACGCCCAGCCCCTATAAACGTCTTCCAGTTTCTCCGTTATGCGTGAGAATTTTTGTGACGTATCATCTTTGATTAATCCTTTTTTTGTGTGTGTGGAAGTGGTAGGTCACCAAAATATGATCGCAATTCTGTAGCTTATCCCATGCGATTTTATTTTTTTTAAAAAATCAATTGTAACAAAGTTTGTGGTGAATATTACCTTTCCAGAAGGCTTGTACGATAAGCCTGAGATTCGCCGTAATCTGTGACTTAAGTTCTGTAAAATCGAATGTGGTCGAGTTAAAGTTCGTGGAATCGTATCGTGGCGAGGGCAGGCATTGTAGTCCCCCGGGTTTGAATGGTCGCTTTGTGCCTCAGGGAGGGTAAATGCGGTTGCTACAAGAAATCCCAGGAATGCTTTTAACAAGAATCGCTTTCACTGTAGTCGCCAGCAAGCCAAGGCCCGAACCCTTGACCGAATGGGTTGGCACAGCGCTTTCCGGGAATTTAGGAATTGTTTCAGTTAACATCCTCTTTTTAGAATTTGGTGCGAGTTACTTTCCACATTATAATCATAACCTCGGTAAAGTAGTCATTACCTCTTTGTGTTTCCGTATAAAGACAGAAGAGAATGATGAGTGATAAGCGGCTGGAAAATATCTTGGAATAGAATCAGGGCGGAAAGATGTGTAGAAAATCGAACTCGAATCCGGGATTGGTGGAGAAGCCGATGGAAGGAACACTGGAAGTTAAAAATAGACTGTGACGACGGCGAATAAGAATGTATTAAGCAAATTATCGACGATCTCGGCTGGCTGAACTTCTGTGGAACAGAGGCGTCAACACAGACATATAGATGACATTGAATCTCTGATACAACTGAAAGCTATTTACAAAGAGATCTGTTACATGACTAGCTCTTTAACTCTTTAATTACTGACTTGTTTCACTGTTTATGGAACTTTCGTCCTTCATCCTCACGGTGCTCTTCACTGACTCATCACTGTATTACGCGGGGAATGTTGTTAAATACTACAAGAACAGTCAGGGCGATGTGCTACAGTTGGTTTTGAAAGGATTTTACTTGTATAGTGATGTATATATTGTTAAACGCATCTATTTGGATGCCGATATTATTTTAAAAAGTAATTTTCTATCTTATAGGATTTCTTTAAAAAAAGTCACTGCCCTTGAATATATTTAGCTCATAGTTTTATTACAAATTTTTTTTCTAAATAATCTTGCGAGATAAAAGAAAAGTACAGAGTAATTGCATGTAAGAAAAATAACACCATTGTGTTTCAGAAATATGATTCATAAAAATGGTGCAATTTCTTGCGTTGTCAATTATACAGCTTTGATGGGTTTTTTTTGGGGGGGGGGGGGATAATCCAGGCGCTTATTCTTCATCTGCCTGAATCTATACTATTACAAGTATGTGAAACATTGTAACTTGTCCCGTTGCATGCGTAGCCAGTTACGCAGTGTGTTGATGTGATGATTCATCACCCTTCCACAAGCGTTTCTGACATGATTCACTTCCCCGTCGATGGTAGCCGACAACAGGGTTCTTCTGCACGAAACGTCTATCGACAAGTTTTTCTACTGGCTAACAAAATCGTAAATTCTTCAGGTATCCTATTTCCACAGTTATTATTACAAAATGTGAACTGTTCTACTTTTTTTTTCCAAACACAAGATCATCTTATTTGGCTTGTCTCAGTGAACACCCATATTATTACATATTTGTTTTCTATGCCTCATTAAATGATATACTTTACTCCATACAAAAGAAAATCTGAGACCTTAATAAATTTAGAAACATTTAAATGAGGTAGTATAATATTAAAAACTAGAGGTTTTCATTTATCTGCAATTTAATCGTTTGAATTTGTAGAAAATATTTTTATTTGAATACTTAATATGTTTATAAAAGCATTTTGTTTTACAGTCACAGTTGATTGATTTACATGTCGACACTCATTTGAAAATGGAGGAGCTTCCGACCTATCAACGTCATATTAATCTCCTGAAAATAATAATATTCATTATACAAATTACTCGTGTTGTAGGAAAAAATTATATTTATTGGTCAAAAAAACACATGGTATTATATTAAAATGGGTGCAATAGAGATTTATTGGCATTTTAAATTATATATATAAATTATAATATATATATATATATAATGAGTTCTCTACAACACATTTTTTTAAATTTTAAAATTTTAAAACACAAAATAAATATATAATTAAAGCACAATTTATAATAATGTTATCTAAAACAGGTTCCTTTAATGTTGTGTTCTATGTTATTGTGAAATATTTCTTTTAATTTTTAATAAATAAAACGCGTGTTGATATTTCAATCAAACTGTGTAATAAGAAATGTCTATAGACCGATATTGTAGTTTTCGGCGAATGCTGGTTAAGTCGTCCGTTCAGCCTCAGTCGGCACGTGGCGGAGGGGTTAATTAAAACATATTCAAAATGACGAGAGAAAATAATGTATTCCGCCTGTAGTTTTACATCAACTGGCTGGGAATATGTAGCTCTTCTAACGAAAGTTCGAATAAATTGTTTATTTCTGAAAGAGCTAAGAATGAATATGTAATTGTAAGTGATAGATTAACTCTCTGCATGCTTTCCTTTGTATTCTCATAAATTATTTTACACAAATACTTTGAATTTAATATTTTTTTTTTGTGGATCCTTACAACTAATATTTCTGCGTCGATTTGAAAGATATTTTTACCTTGTATTCCTAAATAGCGTATTTGTTTTTTCCGTTGGGGAAAAAAAGCCAAATATTTATTTTACGCGAAAGTGTACGAAAGTCACTGGCCAAGATCTCGTATTGATCTGGGTACGAATCTGTGGGGAAAAGAAACTCTGTGTTCATTCTGCTCAGCGCAGAACACTTTCAATGGGAGCTGCTGACTTCATAATTACTTCAGACCATTGAGAGGGAGAGAGCATCTGCCTTCAAAAGGAAGCTACCTTTTGAAAATAAAAATAAAAATTGAGTAAAATTACTCGGAACCAGGGGGCAGAAAATGAATGACGACGGAGTTTTACGATTTTGGCTTCATACATTCAGCAGCCTGTAACACATTACTTTAACTCTCATCCATGAAATTAATCACACTATTAATTAAAAAGTTTAGATTTATATGGTTGGTAAATCTATCTTATGTGTATGCAAGAGTTATACAGTCCATTTTCAACGAGTTGTTTGAAATCTCCGGAAATGTTCCAAAGTCTCTACATAACATTTTGTCTGAGGAATCCCAAGAAATGTCACTTATTCCACTACGAGTCGATCTGAACTTCTATAGAATAATTATGTAATTTAATAGCTTCCCTTGTTTTAAGATCCCATCGAGGAATGCTGTTTTCAACTGCCCGTATTCAAAGAACGGTTAGGATCAATTTCAATCGAACTCGGTACACTTATGATTCCACTCAAGGTCAAATCAATAATTATCGGGATTGCTGATATGAAGCGTGACACTCTCGATACAGGATTTAACTTCAGCTTCTCCTGGCAGTGGGAGAAAATAATATTAAAAAATAAAATTTAATTGAGCAATTAATAAATAACTTTGTCTTTGAAATATGGCGCCAGACTGGTTTTTGAAGACTGTATCGTCATGTACGTAGCACTTTATTTTAAATAATATAACTGTCGATAAACAAACACTGTATATTGTACTTACAATTTTAAAAACTTGTAAATAAAATTACTTCCGTGTTGCGCAATAGATAGATTAATCAGTTAGTATTCTTATAAAGAATAGTATTATATAAGAAATAAACTATACAATTATGTAATAAAAACGACAGCCTTTCAATTAGAATTTTTTTATCTATTCTACTTTTAAACACGACGTTTCGTCCTTGATTGGGGCCTCTTCAGGTGTAGAAATGTTACAATTATAAATTGAGAAACAAACTCTTATAGAATGATAATTTTTAAAAATACAGTTATGAATTAATATAATTTATAGTGTTACTTATACAATTTATTTGTTTAGATAATTGTAACATCCATACACCTGAAAAGGTCCCAATCAGGGACAAAACGTGTTTAAAATTTTAAAATTAATTTTTTTCTGACCAAAAGGCTATTATTTTTTATTCTATAATTAAAATATTAAGTCAGATAGCTATAATTGTTAAACTATAAAATTGTCTAGCGTGTGCCAAGTCCGGGAATACGTTTCTAGGTCATCTGACCACATTCATTACCGTCTTAGCTGTCGTAAAAGATCGTGTGTCGAAACGCTAGGCATTTCATGTACTGTGTCTAGGTTCTCTTATTTCAAGATTTTCGTTCAAGCTTCACCTTTTGAAGCAGTATCGTTGACCGGGGGTGGGGGGGGGGGAGGTCGAAAGCTTTCAAGAAACTTTAGAGTCATTTGTACCTTTTAAAACGTCGTTTATAGTTACCAACCAACAGGGAACCTTTACTGAAATTGCAGCAACGACTCGTTAAAAGCCTAATGCTCCTCGACTCCAGACCAATACTCACTGATTCGTAGCATCTTCAGAGACATTATTTAGAACTGCCATTAAATCGACAGAAAAAAGAATATCTTTCATTTCACTGTTTTATTATTTAATCATATTGTTTGTAGCGCTCTACTAATTATTTGCAATAAGTTTTTTTGTATAATGTCAACTGACTGATGCAGTAACCTAACTCAATTTTTAAACGTCTTTACTCGTGATTGTTTATAATTCACCTGAAGCCGGGCAGTGTATTTTTTACAATGCTAAACGCCGATTAAATTTCGTTTTAATGTGTGTTGAATCTAATTCATTTTCTTTACTTCAATCAATCGCAGATTTTTCGCATGTATTCACCATTTAATTAAAAATTAATTCGCTGTATATTTGTTCCATTATTTTGGGGCGTAGACACGTGCTACTGCTGAAGTTAGCGTGTTTTCGACCTTGGAATTTCACCCCCTCGCTTTTTCCAGGAATCGTCTACTGTACCCTGAAGCAGCCCACCTTCTCCGCATACCATTTCTTTGCACTAAGCTTGTGCAGGTATTCACAATCGAACGTTTCGTGGCCGCCAACGTTTGAAATCAGATCTTCACCGTAATTGATTTGCAACGAGTTGTTGATCGGCTTGGCCTCCATGGCGATCTGGGTTACGTGAAATTCAATTAGTATTTTTTTTTGCTATAGAAGGAACTGTTCCATTTTAAGAATATTCTGTGGAATAGTCGGTTTTATTTTTTGCAGAGCTACATGAGGGTAATCCTTTAATTGCACAGGAAAGGATTTGAAAGGGGGGCTGCGAATGGGTAGAGGAGTGTAGCCAGGGCCCACGTGCTGAGGTTTAAGTATCCTACCCGCCATTCGCCTAAAAGTGATGCAGGTCAAACCCTAGAAAAAACCTGCATCAGGTTGGTCGGGCTCTTGGTACTTGTCCCACGCCCTTCTTATGGCGGAAGAAGAGTTTGCTGTGGATGCTGGTTAATAGGAATGGAGTCACTGTTGGTGTCACTGAATTCAGTCTTTTGTATAGACGTTGGAATACACGATAACAATTGTGTCTATATCAATGGGATCAAAATTCCAAAGCAGCATTAATTGTATTTTCTCAATAATTTTTTAAAATAATATTATAGTTCTTTAATTGACTAAAGACCCCAATCAGAATTTCGCTCATCCTTTTTATCACAGTGATTTTAAGAATGTGTACCAATTTTTGTTGCATTTTGTCCTCGAGTTAAAATTTGTATAGAGATTAACGTAAATACATACATACATACATACAAATATACATCCATTTTTATTATATAGATATATTGGTGGTAATTACTGGGAAAATAATTAAAATATTCAGTCACGTACAGTTATTTTACAAATCATATTTACGGTAGTTGTTGATGAGTAGAAAAAACCAAAAACAGTCTCCATGTTTATAACTTTATTAACTAAATAGTCGGAAGCTTTCAACTGTTTGTTATAATCATCCTGAATGAACAATAAAAACGTTACCACTTACATAAAAACATCAGGTTACGAATACTTTGCAACACCGTCAGCATAACATACCTTCTTGTCTTATAATTGAAATGACATTAACTTTAAAAAATATTAGTACCTATAGGTATATAGGTACTTCGTCTCATCTCTTTTCTTTGAGTAAAACGTATCACTTCGTTGTTTTAAACATTTAGGGTTCCATTATTTCAGTGGTTTCCTTTATTTCTCAATCATTGGAGACCTTTGACCTCGCATCCGTTTGTTAGTTGACGGTATCTTGAATTTTATTATTCCTCTCTGATCACCTCTGAGATCGGTGATGTGTCTCACGGGTTTCAGACAGAAACATTTATATAGACGCTAAAATTTCTACTTATCTGCCAAATTTCACGAGGATATAATATTTTAAGCCCTCTTGGGGCAAATTTAATTCTGCTTCACACAACTATTTCGTAATTTTCGAAAATGTCTTTACCAACTGTCGAGCAATTTCAAGGTCAGAATATCTGCTGTGATGGTTTCTAGTCCTCTGTTTGTTAGTGCTTTACTCGTAGATTATCCTACTCCTCATATTCCCAGTATTGTTTTAGATCCTACTATCAGATCACTCAATTTTTCAGTTCGAGCTTTTTTTGGTCAGTATTTTCTTCTCAAGTCCACACGATCGTGTTCCGAACCGGAGATTCGTTACGTAATTGCTACATCAAACATATTTATACGTATTATGGCCACGAACGAAAATTGGAAGCGACTAACAAGCAGCCATGTTGACGTCCTATAACGAGATTTTTACTGTAAACGAAAGCTTTGTGGCTTTCGCCGGAAAGCTCATTATTTTTGCTCGACAATGAAAAAAAAAACTCAAGGCGAGACGGAAGAATAAACATTTTTCGAAGAAATGGTGACCGACATATTAATTTTTGTACCCGGCAAATTGAAACTCTGGCGCTCTCTCTCAGCCTCTCTCTCTCAGGGGAAATCGTAATTGCATCTGACAGTGGGCCCTGCCTTTTAGACCCCGTCGCCATGGCAACGCATAGTTATGTGAATGTTTAGTGCTTAACCGCGAGGTTCTACGTCCATCGCGATGGACGCTTAAATAGTACAATTTACTTTAAAAGAAATCTCATTATTAGCAGTAATTGCGATCTCCATAGGATTCCAAACAGATTTAATAAGCTGAGGGCGAATTATCACGAGCGAAAAGGGCTGGCTTCAACTTTGCCCTTTCAACCTACTACAGTGCTCAATTTCGAGTTCTTTTCACTTGTGTGTGGTAAATGTGAAATAATATTTTAAAAGGAAAGTTTCAATTTTGCTGAAACATTTTTGTAAAACATAAACCATTAGTATCATTCTTTGGTAGTGAATGTAATAATAATTAAACACATGTTGAAGCACGAACTTTAGGATTATGATGGGTTTACTTTTGTGCTGTAAATGGAAGCTTTATATAGACAATTAATTACTATAAAGGGTGAGACCCTGTCGTTTATACTTTTAGTTTTCATAAAGGTCGAATTGATTTTCCATTCCTGTCCGACTTATGTTCTTCAGTTATGTTATTAATTTTTTTACTTTTTTTTTATAAGTGTTTCCACGACAATCTCGATCATTTGAAAAATTTTCCTTATATGGTTCGTTCATTACTTCTATACAAACTTGCATTTTCTTCACGAATTAAGAGTCCTGTATGCTTTCTGTGATTCTTAAATATGAAAAGACCGTAAATATGAGTTGCAAAAGAACTGGACGTGGTCGAATGATTTAATTATTTTCCCAGTAATTACCACCCAAATCTATAAAAATGGATGTATGCATCTCTATATCTTGTAATCTCTACAAATTTTAACTCTTGGACAAAATGCAACAAAAATTGGTACACATATTCTTGAAAACACGAGAAACGGTACTGTGGGATTGAGAAACCCCTAGCATGAATGTGAAAAGAATTATAATTTAAAAACGTGATCATTAAGTGATAATTTACTGCGCGCCAAGATACCATGACGTCAGTCGAGAGACGTTACTACGCGTGGAACAAAGGAAATATTTCAATTTTTCCGTAATGAAATGAAGCCGAAATATTTTCATTAAATAAAATGTATATTTTTAACCAGTAATACTCCATCGATTATTAAAAAACAATACGAAATACTTAACGATCCTTTCGAGAAATGTAAGCCAATTTTCGTGCCATATTAGAGACTCCAATATGGCGTCCATTTGTTTACATTGTGAATATAGCTAACAATTTCATAAATTTTCGTGCCATATTAATGAATCCGAGTCGTATAAGTTTTTCCCTATTCTCAACAGATGTCTAAAATCAAGCGTATCGGTTTCGTGTAATGCGTATTTTGTTTCCCCCCTCCTCGATTGAGGCCAGGCCAAAAACATGTTCATGTTAAAATGGGTTGGGCCACTGATAAAGATTACATGTTAATTTTACGAGAAGCCTCGTGGATCACATTCAGCTTGAAAAGCAGGTGGCGTGTTCACCTTTCGGAGCTGAGGACATCAGGAATTCGACTTCCTCGTGTGATGCTTCGATAATCTCATTATCCGGGGAGCGCTTCGCAGCCGACAGCGGAAATTGCAACTCCTAGCTGCGAGGAAAAATTAAATAGCTTGTGACACCGGATAACTACGTCAGATAAAGTATGCAAACAAGCCGGGCGATTTTACTCGCACTTTCAGCGTACGCACCATTGATTCCGGAAGGGAAGAAAATGTGTTACATTAACCAGGCTGTAGGTGCTGTTGAAATTCAAAAATTTACTAATTACATAAAATAGGCAAATAACAGATAAAATGGAGTGATTATATAAATAATACACAGTCACCTGACGAAAGGAACAAGGATTCCAGTGTGTGGTGTTTGTAGGACCAGCTGTTCTGAAAGTTAATTAATGTTAAGAATATAACTTGAATCTGTCCGGAATAACAATTTGCAAACTAATTTTAATAATTAAATCCTTTAAATCATTTAATACTTTTTTGTTTGTGTTGCAGGTACGTGTTCCATCATCTTCAATAAAGTCTGATAGTGACGTAAGTACGATTGGCTTGAGCTTTATTTCCATTTGATGCTGACTTTCCGAACCTTAAGTTGTCACAAATCACTAAGGACGAGTTTTCTTAATTAAAGCTTGCTTTGCTATATTTCGGCGACTTCGTTAGTGTACGAAGCGAAAATCGAGGGATAATTTCCTCTAACGATTTATTCTCAAAAAAATTATTTAGACTTTGTGCGAAAAAAGCAATATTAAATGTTTATCTTTTAGTACAGACAAACAACGAAGTAAGTATTTCGAAGTTATCTTACCGTTAATTATATAAGGATTAAAATTAGATAATTTCATCAGAGAGGTCAATGTTTGTAGTTTCTTCCGCCAGATTTTTTTTATTTTTCTTATTTGTTCAATAGACCTTGTTCTTTTTGCCTTTTAAGGTTAAAGAACCATACTAGAGGATAAGGAGTAATTTATTACTCTCAACAGTGACTAACCAGTTTCCAAATATTTGTTTATGGTTCATCAGTTGATGATATCGAGGACGAAACGGCTCGTAAATTTCAGTATGGGCAGGACCCATGGTCTGTAAGATTTTTCCGTGTGAGCATGAGAATATCTTGTATGTTATCATTAAATGGGATCGGTTTTAGAATTAATTCATGTCGCTGGTCCTAGTTGCCTTGATGCGGCCAACATCGGAATATTCTCAACCCTTTGTGAGCCTTGGCCTCCCTGTGTTCCATCTATTTGTATCTGGAGCCTCCATCCACCATGCTTTTATTTTCAGTGTTTTTTGGTCCTTCAAAGCTTCATCTGCCCATCTTGGCTTGGGTCTTCATTTTCTTCTAATACCTTCTGGCTATCTGAAGGTTAATTTCTTACAATTTTTTACGTTTCCCAGCCATTTAAGCCTACATATTTTTATAATGTGTGGTATTTTCGGGGGTTTTATACATATATAGAGGTCATATTTGTATTTTATCCTCCATATATATTTAACAGAATGTGTGCTATAAATGTTTCTCAGGATCTTCCTTTCAAATATTTTCAAATTTTCTTCATCAATCTTAGTGAACGGTTTTCGTCTCAGCACCACATGAATTAGATTATATCCCGATCATGTAAACGTTTTGAGGAAATAAAATATAACTTACCAGACACTGTCTTCCACTGAGGCCTACCGGCGTTCCTCACGCGGACGTGTTTGGATCGTCGAAGACACAACGTCGTCTGATCGATGGAAAGCACTTGTTGCTCTAGTCGGCCAAATTACCTCCAATGTACGCAGCTCGTTTTGTAATGACTGTGCACACATAACCTTTGCAGATTTATCCGATAATCACTTGAGAATAGAAGAATATTGACCTATTCTTGATATTCAGCGGGGACTTGCGTTGGTTTGATTCGACTTCTACCAGGCTGGGCTGTCAGTCATTTTAATCGATAGCGTGATGGAAGTCACTCCTCTCCTCCATTCATAAATATTACCTTCTACGAGGCAATATGAAAACATAGCCAAGTGTTAATTTTATAACATGTTGACACTAATTAAAATATTCCTTTGTATTGCAAGTAAATGTATTTTATGCTAGGTTTAAGTGATTCGATACAGAAAAAAAATATTTTTATTCTAGTCGTGTTGACTTTAACACGAAAAACGTAATGTGAAAGAAACAGGAATTTTTTTAAAGTTTGGAGAAATTTTTTCTCGTTTTAATAATAAAATTTCCAAATTTCCATATAAAAAAATGGTTTTATGAGTCGGCAAAACACTTGCAGCATATTTTATGAATTTATATTTTTAAGAGCAAGCTATACAAAAATGGTGTTATAAATTAATATGCGTTTGACAATAGTACCAGATCACACACACACACCTATATATATATATAAAATAGCTACTAAAACTTTCGCGTTAGTTACTAAAAATTGGGAACAAATAACATTTTTTTAAAGAATTCTAAGTAAATTGAATTTATAAAATGTGTTCACCGTGAAATTTAATTATTAATTTTGTTATGCTCACCATTTAAACGGTTTTTAGCTGTCTTCGTCATATTTGATGCGGGAATAAGCATTCATTTTGTGAGTGTGGTATCTGTATATATTTATTTGAATTTTATTTGCGCGTAAATTTTCGGAATGAATCTGTTTCGTGTAAATAGAACGTCGTCAATCCTGTTTGTATTCAGCGAAGTAACGTTGTGTGTTCGTTCTTTAATCCCCGTCACAGAGCTTTTATTTTCCCGGGGAACTAATCCTTGAGTTTCCGCGTATTAAAGAGCTTTGAAAGACCATAAGAGGACAAAACTTGTGTATACGGTCAAGCAATAATGTTACAACTTCAAGTGCTGGAACACAATGTGTGTGGTGTTATTTTATATCCGAAACGTTTCCAATGAAATACATTGTAGCACACAAAAAAGTTATATTGAATTTAGATTCTAATAAATATTATTTTTTCGAGTCTAATTTAATAACATCAGATATTCTGTAATAATCAAATTAAAATAATAATGAAGAAAATTTACGTTGTGGCGGCAAACAATGTGATTATTAAATTGAAGAGAAGATGCCAAAAACTGTAAGTGTAGACTAACAATGCCACCACGATGTGGATGATTAATGAGATTTATAAATGAATTTTAACAAGTATATTTTAAAGATAAAACATTTAATACAAATTTCTATTTAGTTTGGATTCTTTTAAATAATTGCCACGGCTTTTAAGGTACTATCGAGTATCGGCTACCTTAAAATGCCTGAATTGTAAGTCATTACTGTTATACGTTCTTGAGTAATGGATATCTGGCAACTGTAATGTTTGAGCTGTAAAGCAAGGACCTATTGTCTCCAGTTCGTCTGCGGGAAGCGATAGTCCTCCATGATAATGACAAGGAAATTGGACATCCCCGAGATATCTTCTCCATTGAACGTCAAACCACAATACACAACCACAGCAATAATTCCCAATCTGTATTTTGCTCCTGAACGAACTCAATATTTGTCGTGCCACATTGTAAATCTTAATTTATATTTCCGACGTACTTTATAAATTTAGGTGACGTACGATTTTTCTTCTATTATGAGACTGAAAAATCAGAACCTTTATCTTACGTGTTACAAAACTAATATTTCCTTGTAGATATCCAATCGTATATTAAAATATTTTTGTTGCGTTTTTTTTATTGGTAAGCAAAAATGAGATTAGAAATTTTTAATCAGACTAACGCTGACAATCAACTTATTATATTTAAATTAAATTATTATTAATAAACTTTATTTGCTAACTACATTATAAAATGTTGCCTTTTCAATTCCTTACATTGTATACAGACGGAACAGTAGCCCGTAGAATGTGAAAGTGATCAAATAAGTCTACTGTTTCCTTAGTAATTTAATTTCAGAAAATAAACGCGGTTCCGAGAATATAATTTTGTGTTAAGACAAATTTCGTTAACACAGCGTTTTATTGGAAATGGTTCCCCTGTTGTAAATTATGAAATAACATTCAATTTAGCATGCAGCAATTTCAGATAACCTTTAACAGTTTGTCTCATTATCTAGGATTATAATATCATTCCAGTTGAGATTAGGTTTATCATTAATATTGTTCTATATTAGTCTGCCGTAATTGAATTTTGCATAGCTTCGATCAATAGAGTGAAATGCAAACAAGGTCATTTTCGTTCTAACACTGTGACAGGCACAAAATTTAATAATTTTTCGCGTGGCATTGTCATTACCGGCGGAAAAAAATTAGGCTAATTTTAAGAAACTTGTTATAAATTCTTCGAATTCATTTCATGTATTGGTTTCTGGAATTATTGATAGACCGGCATATTTTAGATAAAAAAATACTACTTTTGATAGGTCTAATTTTCAAATTAATGATGGATGATGTCATAATAAATCGTGATTGATTTAATAAATATTGAATATAAAAAAACAGTCGTCAATATAAAATAACATTATTCCAAAAAATTCCTACTCTGATAATTTCAAATTTTTTTATGTGTATAATTTATTTAACAACGTGTTTGTATTTTTAATTCTTTTTAAAACCTTCAATAATTTAAAAATAATATTTTCAAACATTGCGGTTTTTTTAAAAATAAGAAAATGTAAATGTAATGTTATTATGATTTATTTACATTAAAGTCGGATTTTTCACATAATTGCTGTTCTCAGGTATTAAGTTTCCTTACAGCTAGTTTGGAACGTTAAAGTTCCTAAATACTTTTAATTAGGATATCGTATTTTAACCAAAAACTGAGAAAATTTAAATTCAAATAAATTTTATTAATATTACTTTTTTATGTCATTAATAACTGCGCTTTTCAAACCCATTTTTTGTAAGAACTGATTTAACGTCGCCGTAGGTGTCGCTAGTTGACATTTAAATTAGAGCCCCGAATTTTAACCTGCATTCAGGTCGCATTCATCTCTCTCCCTTTCATTATGACTATCCAACGTGGATTAGAAAGGAGACTATTGATTGCCGAGGGTTTTAGCTTGACTTCCGCATGCTAATTAGAGTAAGTGAAATAAATGTTTTCTATAATTTTTCCCCCCAATCGGTATCAGTTTAACCTTGCCCCTTTGAAGTTTTGTTGTATTATACCCATTAGTTACTTCAGTATTTTTCGATGGTACTCAAGTAAACCCCTGCTTCTTCAATAAAGCTGAGGGCAGACCGATTAAAGACGAGGCGCCCGATGACGTGTTTAGTTGTTTGCGGTCTCCAGCCCATTACAATTCTTCCCCGAGTGTGTGTACGTCGTCGACGCTTCCTGCATAAACACCGATTAAAGTCTGAAATGCAATTTCCTGGCGTATTTAAGCACAGGTGGCGCTGCGGCCGATTAAAACTCCTCGTTTTGCTTGCTTTATCGATTGCTCGTAGTGGACGCGTTCGCAAGGTCGCCGCCCCGCGGAAACGTACGCATCGTGTGGATTTTATCAACGGAAAATCGGGAAAAAAACAGTTCTACACCCTAAGTCCGAAATACTCTGAACTTAAACACTGCCTAAAAAACATTATTTTAAGACATTACCTTCGTGTTTGTTATTGAAATCCATGAAAGGAGACTTGTAATATTTTTACAATGCTTAAATTTGTCTCCATACTTCATATGATGGAGAATATTTGCAAAATGACCTTCAAAAGATAACATGTGTATTGACAGGCAATTGTCATCTCATTCATAGTCATATCTGGACTTCTATCGGCGAATTATCTCCACAATTTAGAAATTATATAGAAATATACAGCTAGACTATATGCAATAGGTTCTGATCACTACCGATCGCAATTGCATCGTGACTTGCTGTTGTCCATTACGAATCATTTATCTTTGTCTAGAATCAAGATAAACCCCTTCAGGTTGTATATTGTGCTTCTGAAATCCAAGTTGTAATCGGTTAAATTCACAGAATGCGCTCTGAGCATTGGATTTTAATTGCAATAATTGGTCCGCAAACGAGAATAAAGTGGTCAATGAAAAATCCTATAATCTGGAATGCAAGCCATTCTAGCTTAAGAGATTACCGCAGTATTGCGTGCCAGATTATACAAATATTCGTGTGTTTCTCGCTAATAGCCTACCTAATACCCTGATGTAATACCGTAATTACGTGAACTGGAACTGACAGGGAGATAGATATGAGGATAAATCTCGGGACAAGAACTCTGACCAGGAAACCAGCCGTTAAAGAAATATGGATTTAACTTCACACGTTCTTCACAAAATCACCGCTGTCTCTAAAATCTGTCGAACCATTTTAATAGATGTCTCATCGTCCCTGTTCAGAAATGCTACCAATGTGATCATCGTTTACCAGCTTGACAAATTTTCACAGTAACTTTTTCAAAAATATAGTGAAGTGTAAAAGTCCAAAGAAATTCAACCTAGGACAAAAAAAACACCCATAAAAGACTCAAAAGAAATCTCTCTCCAAACACTCTTAGCCATATGATCTCTTATTATAGCAGTGAATTGTATTTTACTTGCAGACCCTACTAAATAAAGAAAAAAAAATCCTGAAACAAAGTAGAATGAAAAATATCCAGCAATCTTTCGGTCTTTGTTCCATCCAAAATTGGTAAATTTGAGCAACATATCTAATTTTATTGCTGTAAAACAATTTTGGTAGTGAACATTCTTTCTGATGATGATACGTTAATATTTTAGCCGTGACCTGAATGGCGCTACTGCTGCGTATTTTTTTTTCTTTCATTTCTCATATAGATGATTACTTTTTTTTTCAGGGTCTCCAATATTCCCTTTAGTTGAATAGTAAAGTAATTGCTTGTCGACAAGACTCCCTGAAAATGCTTTCTCTATCTATTGAGTGTCTTACTCACGTTCCTTAAAAAATTATTTCTACCGATTGAATTTGACGTTCATCGATTGTTAACTCGAATTTCGGCTGTTTTTTTTTTGTAATACAGTTCTGTCATTGTGATTTAAAAGACAATTATTTTATATTGTTTTTTTTTAAGAATGATGAACCTTACATATTTGTTTTCCAACACCTGGTCATTCATTCGATGAAACGCTTGGTCGCTGCCTTCCTTCTAAAGTATGATTAATGCTTTTGATTGCTTCCTCTTGTTGTGGTACAATTATGAAAAATCTCAAGGAGATTGAGAAATTTAAGCGAGGAAATTTCAGTCTCTGTTGTTTTTCGTTTCAATTTTCGGGTTAACTGAATATTTTAGCCACGTTCGTGAAAATATTTCGCTAGGAATCGCTGCAAGGAAATCTTCATAAACCGTCATCGACCACGATTTTACTGTGCGACTCACGGCTAATGACAGTCCTCAGAAATCAAGCAATATTTTCAGTTTGATGATTGACGAATTTACTTTGGAATAGTCACAGTCACCATTTTTCTCATTTGTACTGGAGAAGCTCTTTTTCTTAGAGATACTAGGGACTATTCAAAACAAAATATGCATGTCTTACTTTGCAAAATAATAGCTGCCAAACATGTCACTGTACAGTGATCAATTCAATCCCACTTTTCTGAACTTCACTGGACTTCAACCAACTGTAGAGTCCAGTTATCTTTCATAATTTAATCATATTTGGTGTTTCGTTTCTCACTACCCTTTTAGTCTTCATTTTGTAACTTTAAATTTGAGCTCTCGACTTTTATTACTATTTTTGCATTTCTCTACTATGCCATTTCTTTCTCTCAGACAAGGAAAATGCTCTTGATTGAGGGCGCATTGCTATTTTATATGAAACAATCCAGCGTTACAGAAATTAATCGTGTTTTCGTAGCGTTACGAAATCAGATCGCTTAAAACGTAAGCGAGTTTGAGAATCTCTTTGTTAGCCATTAGTGAGTGTGAACATAATGGCGCTTCCGGTGGGTGACGACCTTTTAGCTTTGTCAAGGCCTTCTCGTCATAAAATAAATCAGCGTCAAAAGCAAACCTGATCAGCACACAGTTGCTATTCTCGCCTGTCGTAAAAAGAGACATTTAAAGGGTCATAACGTGCACTACAGTCGGCATCCTCAATTATTTTGATTTATGCGTTACAACTTTGATTTACAATGGTAGTATGGTGCTTAATACTATCCATTTTTATTTCACCTGACTTCCTTTGTCGACTTAAAAATCACTGTAACCGAATTTAGATTCCAGGTAGACGTAGCACATAAAAAACTAAAAACATGCTGCAGGGTGTTATTAATTGAGAATCACTGTGAAAGGTGACAAGTGAATTTAATCTTAATGAAAAAATAATCATAACATAACATTTCTCTGATATTCTACAATTATTCAAATAGATTTAGAAACGATTGTACGAAAACGCTGTGGCATTATTTAGGATACAAAATACCCAATAAGAAAGGGAAGAAAATAATTATTTTAAATATGTAAAACTTATTACTTTCTACTCAACTGAGCCTAAATAATAATTCGAACGTGTGGTCAATACCCCATCACATTCCTATCCGTAAGTTTAATAAAATTCCTCTTCATTTTTTTTTGCGATATTCGCCGCCGATATCATCGACATGAAATAATGTACAACTGTTCAAGCCAGCACGAATATGGATAATGGGGAGTATTCAAACATTTCTCAGTTAATTGAAGACCCACATTACCACTAATTACGTTAATTAACTTTTATCATTTTCGTCTGTGCATATTTATGTTTAACAAATTTATTAATTCATATCAATTGTTTAATTATTTAACTCATTTTTGTAATTCGCTTCATTTTTAGCCTCGCGCTGTTTAATTGTAATTA
Source organism: Zhengitettix transpicula (assembly GCA_037074705.1). NCBI lineage: Eukaryota > Metazoa > Arthropoda > Insecta > Orthoptera > Tetrigidae > Zhengitettix > Zhengitettix transpicula. The sequence goes on from CM073596.1 coordinate 29,757,669, forward strand.
TTTACGCCGTCAACAAAATGTACAATTTTTATAAGCACTTTATCACGAAATTAGACTTATCTACTACATCTTTGTTATTAAGTATATGCACCTTGATTATGTACCATATTGATACTGAAAGATGTTGTGAAATTTAACTGCATTGCATTTGGATTAATAATACTTTATTTAGGCATATGTACTTAATAGTTCGTAGAGCTAATAATAGTTAACAATTGGGTGAACTATGCAGTGACTATACATTGCTTATATAAACTGGAATATTAAGAATAGTGGAGCAATTTCGATGTTCCTAGAAAGCAGGTAGCATCTAATCAGTGTGCTTTTTCTAACTGGATAAATCATATGTTGGATTTCAGCCATTGAAATAACTTAGCCGTAAGTGCTATTTCTTTTCATCTATGGTAATAATTTTAGAAAAATTTTATTAACTTTTTTCTAATGATCGGAGGTTCAAACACGTCTTGACCACCAACTATTTTCAATATAATGTTCAGTATTAAGGACAAATGGATGGCGATTGCCAACTTCTTTATGGAAGATTTTGAAGACGAGGCACTTGTCAGTGACCCCCTAAAACCTACATGTTTTTACCGCTACGTTGACGATACGTTCGTGATCTGGCAACATGGGGTCCAGACCTTACAAGATTTTCTGCACAACCTTTACAGTGTCAACGAAAATATAAAATTCACACTGGAGATAGAGCACGAGGGTATTTTACCGTACCTGGACATACTAATTTCCCGCAAGGGAGACGGAAGTTTTAGGCATGGAGTCTACAGGAAACCAACGCACACGGACCTGTGCCTCAATGCGTACAGTTTCCACCATCCCTGAGACATAAGGAAACTTTGCTAAAAACACTCACTCACATAGCCCGCACAATTGCGGACGCAGAAAATCTGCCAGGTGAACTTAAACACCTGGAAAAAACCTTCTACCAGAATAGCTACTCTAGGCGACAACTAAAAACGGCCTTAAATGAGAAAGAACCACGGAAAACTTCTGTCCAGGATCTGACGGAGAAAATAGCATTTCTCATACGGGGGACCAACAAGATCGGCCGGATCTTATCTAAACACAAGATTAAAACAGTGTTTCGGCCACAACAGAAGGTCAAGGAGCTCATACGACCTGTCACAGATAGGCTTGGCCTAAGGACCCCGGGTATTTACGAGATTCGGTGCCAGTGCGGACTCAAAAGGCCAAACCGTACGTAGTATTGAAGAGAAGGGCAGAGAACATGAGCGGAACATACGCGTGAAACAACCGATGAAGTCGGCCGTGGCAGAACACGCTTTAATGACTGGTCACAAAATTCAGTTCCAGGACATAGAGAAACTAGATACAGTAAACACATACTGGGGTAGCGTGCCCAAAGAAGCAGTGACCATTAGAACATGTACGTATGTAGTTGCTTCCCTGCGGTCCTTTTTCGAACTCTCCAAGGAGGGAACGAGGATACCTTGATACATAAATCCTAGGGAAGAATAGAAGGAAGGTTTTGCCTACGAAACCACATACCCCCTCGAGTCCAACTCTTACGTTCGTTGGGCTGGGACATGGAAAACTAAACCCAGCTGGGCTACAGAGACCCCGGAAGACAGACCAGGTACGCACCCCGAGGTACCAAATTGCCCGAAGGACAGCTTTGGTCGACCGCGCTAATAGCTCCGTTATCATGAGTGCTCAGGGTCGCCCCGCAGGGTGGAGATGCACTTTATCGAAGGCCATTGAAACTTGTTGGCACACTCTAGTTTCCCAGAATGGCTCTCAAGTTAGGGATATCTCCCTCACATAGCAACAGGCTATTGCTATGAGGAAAATTATGACCAGGCGGTTTGGATAACACATCAGATAACTAAGAGTCCCTACCACTCGACATCTCAGCCTCCCGGAGTTTGATTGATGCTGGGGTCACCAACACCTTCAAAACCCCAGAAGACTGGACCACCGCCATGAGTCAATCTCCACCACCTCCTGGCAGGACAGCATGGTAGACCCCCAAGAGGACCACGCACCCTCCCTTCCTCCTCACCTTCCCACGTGCCGCAACCGCGGAAAGGCCTCTCTACCAGAGTTCTATTTTCAGCAGGATTCCCCCACTACGGAGAACAGTCACGGTTCGAGGGTGCTTTCGCAACCTCTCCCACACATGAAATCTGAAAGAACTCACGTACATTGGATTGGAAGCAATGCAGACAGTTTAATGGGCGAAGGCCGTGTGGTCTGCCCTGGATACTACCAACCATGAGGAGCTGATGGAGGCGATACCTCAAATGACTATTATCCCACCGTTCACCCGTATACGGATAGACTGCTCAACAGAGACTCTGGTTTCCAGTTAAGTCAAGCCTGGGAACCGGCCCTGAAGAAACTACGGCTTCAGACCAGGCCACCCAACGGTCAGGCAAACAACCCCCGCGGTCCATCACGGGACACCGCGTCACCGGTAGGGTGAGGCTGTAGCCCAGTCCCCCACTCACTACCAGTTGCGACCGAGGGACCTCATCCGACCAGACCAGGATAGTTTGAAAGGAACCCGGAACAGACACTTCATCTGAAGATGGCAACGGTATCAGTAGCTGAAACGTCGTACAATATCGATAATTATACCCAGCTGACAGTCAGAGGAAATTTCGTTCAAGTTTATTATATTTTTATATATATATATATATATTGTATAAATTAAATGTTTTCAGTAGACAATTTACTGGAGATCTGCTGTTCATTCACATGATATTTTGTACTTAAAGTTTTTCTAAAGTACTTTAATTGTGCTGAATCTTCCAAATGATTGCAAACATTATCTGCCTAAGACATACCCAGCGATACAAAAGTCATTAGCAGCAAGAGTGGTATTAGTGATGGTGAAACTAATTCTATAAACTGAAATCGTCTTACATTTGCATCAACAAAATATTTGCCGTTGATTGGCTATACTTCATGTCATGTTCGTTCGGAATAGTTGTCAATAACGATAGAGTAAACGGAACGTTCTTGTTACAAAAACAACTCTTTGTTGACGAATTGGTATTTGGTAATTCATTAACAAAGAATTAAGCCCGAAGGTTGCAAGTGTTCGTCGAGCGAATGTCACTTTTGACGATCACGAAATTACATACGCACGTGAAATCATTTGCATTTGTTTGCCGTGGCAGCGCAATAAATATCCCTTTATTTGCGTGACCTGAATTCACTGTTTTGCTGACGCAGGCAAATATATGTTCGTAGAGTTGCTTTTTGCAACGCTTGTATTGGTCCATCGCAGGCCAGCCACCGTTGTTTATTGTTGTTTCTGGAGCGCAGCTGGTTTATATTCTTTTAAACGCCGTACTTGACAAATGTCTGTGCTTGTTATTCATTGAGTAGACGCTGCTGCTGCTGCCGCTGCCAACCTTTTAAAATTTTTTGCAGTGACACCAGCATAGGAAACTGTGAAGTAAATATGCGGGCTGATTTCGTCAGATGTTGCGAAGCCGAGTTTGTTGACGCGTGAAACCGCCGATACCTTTACTTCCGCCAATGCATTCTTCAAATCTTTGCCGTGCAATTTACCTGTCGTAAGTTAAAATTACTTTAGACGTAAACAGGTTGGAATAAAATATACTTCGGCGTCAAACGTAGTTAATTGATGCTTATTGCTTGAGTTGAGCTGAGTTCCTGTCAGTCGCGGTTAATAAATTTCGAGTGAACAGCGGTAACTAACTCACTGACGGTGTTTAATAATTATATTTTTGGTGTGTTGCAAAAATCAGTTTTTTATGTTCGGCCTTTAAGCCACTTCACCTTCTTACTGCTATGAATATTTATATCCTATTCCTACTTATGTAAGACGAAGAAGTTACATAACGAGGACATATTAACATTTGTTCTATAGTAGGTCAAATCATCCTAACTTTTTCTCGAGAATCCAAATTTGTAACAAAAAATAGAGGCTCCCGTTTAAGTATTTTATCTCTCCCCGTCCTCTCCACAGATTGTGGGGATCAGTTTGGTATCTGGACAAACAAATTTCATTACCCAGTCTTTTGATACAATGTTCAGTTTTCTAGATATTTCTATATATTTGGACTTAAGAAACTCATATGCCAGTCGTTTTCAAGACCATTCGATGATCCTGTTTCCCCACAAAAAATTATGTTTTGTTTCTAATCCGGAAATCGTAACATATTTTGATTCCTCTGTTATCAATCGTCTGATGGTGATTGGAGACCAGGGCATCAAAATATTGTACCAGTAATAAACTCACTTGGTTTATAAGTACTATTAATTAAAATACTTCAATTTACTTCGAAACAGTGTGGAAAAAGAAGGAAGATTTTCTTAGATATTTTGTTTGGTTGAAGTGGTTGAAACCTTCCACGGATCTCCCGCTTAAAAAACACAAAAAAAATACTAATCTTTGGAATTGGCATATTTAATGCAAAAACTCAAAGAAGACTAATTTTCTCAAAAATGATGATCATGAAACACAAAAGTGCTCCACCACGTTATCATTGTTGAAACATCTTGGCTACTTTATTGGAAATATTCATTTTTTGTTATAAAGACCAACATAATAGAAGATATTTATACAATTTTATGTTTTGTGACATACAAGAATAAATGTCCTTATGAAAATTGAGGAATTTTTGGTTTTATGGTAACATATACCTCTTTGCGATATTCAACAAGTCCATTCCTCTCTCTCTCTCTCTCTCTCTCTCTCTCTATATATATATATATATATATATATATATAAAATTGAATGTCTGTCTGTGTGTCCCGTATGTGATCCTAAACCATTCATCCGATTGCGATGAAACTTTCGTGAGTTGTTGTGCGCACCACCGCGAAGGTTTCTGTCGGCCTTTCGAAGCGAGAGGCAAATCTCAAGGGGTGAACGGGGGTGAAATTTCAAAACATGCTATAGCGGCCGATGTTATCGTGGATTAGTTACTTTTCGCGATATATATACAGATGTATTTAGTGTATAATTTCAACCCCTTAAAGATAGGGGTGGACTGGCGTTACATAGAAATAACTCGAAACCCAGATTGGTGTCAAATCTAGGGTGACAGAAGTCAGTGAGCTCAATTCCTAGATTCACTATGCCTGTTAATTTGTAGTTCAGCCTCTAGGTGTGCGGGTGGGGGAAGGTGTTTACCATAAAAAGTAATGAAAAAAACACCGATATTAGTGTCGATTCCGGGGTTATAGGATTCGCGGAGTTTAATTTTCGTAATAACCAGGATGGTAAATAAATGCCCGGGCAACGCCGGACACTCAGCTATTATTAGCTGTAATTAGAAGTTGCCAATCTGTAAGAATGGTCGTAGTTGTATTCAATCTTAAATAATATTTCCATTAATTTGTAGGTTTTTTTTCGCTCCCAAATATGTTGTATGCAAACATTTTTGGTGACTAGAATGTTTCGGACGAAACATACTTTTTGATGAATTTTCTTGGAAGCAGTAAATTATTAAAACTCCTGAAGTAGGGAGACTGCAAGCGACGCAGTTATAAATCTCTGGTTCACGTCACTCCACCGGGATTGAAGACCAGGAACCGTTCTTCTGCCGGTCGTAAATCCCAGAGTAATTAGGAGCAACAGACAGTGTCAATAAAATTGCACTTAAACTCGCAGAGATAAACTCTGAAGCTTAATGATAGCAAAGTATCATATGAAATCCATATATCTATCAAGCGATTAAAGATTAAGAAGTTTTGTCGTCATAAAAATGAATATTTAAATTATAAGTTTATAATAATATGTCGTTACCATTAAGATGAAGATAATCTTTATATTGAATGGCTAAAAAATTGACAGTATTTTGACTTAAAAAGTGAAATACTATAATCTGAAGAAACAAAACTGGCGAAGTAGCAATCGTCTTCTACCAGAGGCTTTTGAACAACTTCGTCGTGTATTTCATTACGTAGGAAGTGATAAATATTCATGTGTTGATAGAAAAAGCTGCTACAGTTAAAGATCGATTGGCTGGTGTCCATTAATGAATGATTGATTATTTTTAACCAACTTGACTTTGGGAAATGATTCAACAAAGAAACACTTCAAGATTTTACCAAGGAAACCGCATTTATCTGTGTCGTTCATCACTACGTAATTGATGAGCCGGTATTCGTTATTTTGGATCCGTATTTCCACATTAAGCTAACTTACTCCATTAAAATATCCTAGATTTAATACAACGGGAAGTAACGTTGATGGTTTGAATTAATTATTTCCTATAAATAAAAATTTGAAAGAACATATTTAAAATTTGGTATTTGAGAAGGACTCGGTTAGTGAAAGAACTTTGCTGATTTAAATCGAAAAAAATTGTATATTAAAATTTACCTCTGTGGAAGGAAAACAAATTGAAATTAAAATTTTTTTTTTTACAAAGATAAAATTACAAGATTCTAATAATAAAAAAAATCATTCGTTTAACACTTTCACTACGACGGATAATAATTTTGCCGAAAGAAAATATCAGTAAACTTGACCATATTTTTAAAATTTGTCACTGTGTACTAAGATGTTATTCCCCGAAGATATCCTAATTACTTTTCCAAATATTCCATTAATTTTATATTAAGATATAAAATATATAGTTTTATTCCCGGCATTATTGACGACTGGTGTGTATGGACGCCATAAAATTTTTGCCTCACCTATAGCTTCGCTTTTCATTAACTTTCCCCCCCACTCGATCAAAAAAATCGCCGTCAATTTAAATTCGACATGTAATCAAGGTGGCTAATGAACGTGACCGCCGCAGCCGTTCCATCGATCTCGGTTTTAAATGGTTCTTAATTCAGCGATTGCTTCATTAAGTCTTTTGAATCCTGAAAATACATCCAAACACCTTTAAGATCGTGGATTCATTCTTCGAGGATTACAATTTCATTTGCTTTCATGTCATTCGTTTATATTTTGCAGATTACAGCGTTGCTTGGAAATTGAATAACATCGGCCGCAGGCCAGAAAAAAAGTTATTAAAGTAACTGAAAAAAATACAACTACACAACGTTTCGTCCTTTACTTGTTAAAGCCTAGAATGGAATTTTTTTTCGGTTACAGCAGTCGGTGCAGTGAAGATATATCATGTCATTTTATTTTTTTCATATAACATCAATTTTTTGTAAATATTAATATAATTTCGCAATATATTAAAATTTTGTATTATACTTTAAAGGACGAAACGTTATTTAATTATATTTTGTCAGTTATTTTATTAAAATTTTTTGTGATTTGTGGCCGATAGTTGTAATGAAATATATTATGAAGTGTGTGAACAGATCCTTTACGACACTTGGAAAACGACTGAAGAATTCTATTAAAGTTCCGAAAAGTTGTAATATTTATGAGGTTGGTGTCGGGAGCTGTTCTTGAGGTTCGCAGAATGACCAACAAGTGTCAGCATGTTGCTTGCTGCAACATTAAATGTTGAGAAGATATGGCCGCCCCGTCGTCTTCATGCAACGCGTTAAGAGAAGCGAAACGTGGCACGTTCTTTCAGCACTGGAGGTGTTAAACCAGTTGAAATTTATTTTAGTCCGATTTTTATCCCCTAACACTGGCGAACAAGCGGCTTAACCGCTGCGGAGGACGATACGCGACTAGACCGAACATAAAACTCGGAGACGAACGAGAATTTTGCTGCATTAAGAATTTTTTGCTGTGAATGAATTATCCACGTCATAGTTGGCACGTCCAATAATTTTGCCATATTTTAGTAGTTAATCTTTTTACGTGGGACGAAATAGACAAGATTTTTGGCAAAGAAATGAACGTCACAGCTTACCACGAACGTATTTATTTTTTCACTTAATTTTATCTGTTAATTGCCTCATTTGACAAATCTATATAATAAAAAAGGATGTATATTTGTATGTATGTACGTTAATCTTTATACAAATTTTAACGCGTGGACAGATTGCAACAAAAATTGGTACACAAATTCTTCAAAACACGAGAAACGGTTGTTGGGACGACAAACCCCTAGCATAAATGTGGAAAGAATTATGATTGAAAAACGTGATAATTTTTGTGTCAAATTAAGACCATGACGTCACGGGACACCTAGAGAGGGACGTTACTACGCGACGAACGAAGGAAATAGGTCCTTTTTGCCGTAATGCAATAAAGCAGAATTATTTTCATTGATTAAAAAGTATAATTTTATCCAGTAATACTCCGAATGAAAAAAATAATAATAATTCGAATACTTTACGATACCCGCGGAAAATGTAAGTTAATTTTCGTGCCAGATTAGTAACTCTAATATGGCGATTATTTGTTTACAGCTTGAATCTTGCTAACAATTTTATCAATTTAATTTTTGTAATGTCTGAAGACTGATGGACAACTATATCCTGCAGTACTCAAGAAGTATATTTAAGAAAAAAATTCGAAGATATGTTTGTTGGTATTGATACAATAAAATTCAAAGTATTTTAGAGCTGTTGAATTAATGCACTACCGGTCGAAAGTATGTACGGAACTAGGAACAGTTAGATTTAGGTTAAATCAATTCTTGACTAAAGATTAAAATAGAATGAAATACCTTTTCGGTTTATATAAATAAGTTCACGGACAACGCCGAACACCCAGCTAGTTGTTAATATAATACAGACATTTTTATATTTCCTGTAAACCAATTACTTTATAGTGAAGAATAAACGAGAATTTTTTTTATTGAAATTAACAATTTGCAGTGTCATAGTCGCTACTTCTGTGTATTGAAATGGTAAGTGATAAGCATATTGCAAAATGTTTTTGTTGAATTTCACGCATTTTTATTTTTCTCACTTTTAAAATTTATTAATCAGGCGCTGTGTCCATATTCATTAAATAAGGATCTGTTGACTATGGTTAAGCTAGCTGTCGAAACGTTCCTCGTTATTGCAACAGCCCGAAAACTGTTTATTCTGGACAGGGTGTCTCTCTTAAGGGTTACTCTTTCACCTAGCACTCCATCTGATAGAGTTTCGTACTGACTAAAAATTTGATATTGGTACTAGAATTTTTTCCGTCTCCAACTTTTTGAACTGTAATGTTATTGGCAACGTAAAATTGTGCTAATGCTCAATTGCCGCTAAGCGTTCAATTCATATGGACAGATGTGAATAATGGAGCGCCGAGGCGCTTGAGACGATTGTCTTTGATGATAGACGCCGGACGCCCGAGGACAATCGACAAAGCGTCTGCGTCTGCAGCTGAGCGTCGGAAATGAGGACAATCAGCACCGTGGACGAGAATCTTATTCGATTAGAGAATCGTGTTCCAGCAGTTGTTTCGTCACCGCTGGTCTACATTAATTGCAACGTTAGTCAGGCCTTTTTTGCAAATCGATAAATCTCATCGTACTGGCACACTATCTCGCAGATCGACTTGTAATTAATATTATTTTCATTAGCATATACCTAAAAAAATGCCTGCGAGAGGATTCTCTCGCAGGTAACCTGAAAGGGATGTTCTCTCGCAGGAAAAACCTTGTAGGAGAGATACGAAGGGGCTACGTTTGGGGATGCCTTTTCCTCTCCGTTTTTGAACTAAGGTTCGCACAAACCGAGGAACTTCGGCCTGTTCTGAGAGGGGTCACAGACCTTGTGCATACGGTAAGAGTTGTCCACTATTCCCATTGGAATAGTCGGCCAGCTGTCTCCTAAACTGGTCGATGCACGGAGAAGGTAATGCTGCGTCCCCACAGCAAACTCTTCTCCCGCTATCGGAAGGTCGTGGGACAAGTACCCAATGCCCGACCTACCTGATGCAGGTTTTTCTAGGGTTTTCCCTGCATTTCTTTAGGCGAATACCGGGTAGGATCCTTAAAATATAGCCCGGAGGCCCTAGTTAACCCTTGGCTACCTTCCTCTACCCTTCCGCATCCCCCCTTTCAAATCCCTTCCTATGCTATTAAAGGGGAGTTGCCCAACGTGGATCACCCTCATGTAGCCTGTTGCCCTAAAAAAACGTAGTCAAGACAATTGTTAAGAAAAATACATAGTAGGTTGATCACGTGCATGCTAAGAGAACTCGACTTCAGCATGTATAAAATCGTGTACACCTACAATCACTAAGTGGCCATGATAAAACGAGAAAACGATGAGAAGAAACGTGTCTCGTAACACTTTTTAACTCATTTAAAGGGGAAGCAATGAAATAAATTGATACTGGAAGAAATAATGTTTGTGCTGAAATGTGATAAAGATATTCCTCTTTTTAAAGGAAATTCGAAAATTAGTTGAAAGGGATTGTTTAATTAATTATATAAATATGTAGCCAAATCAACAAACAGAAATAAGTGATAACATACAACACAACGTTTCTGCTTTATTCTTGTGATTCATATTATAGGTGACGAACTAATTCACTAGCCTATTATTAGCGTGTTTATAATTTTATTTAATTTTTTTTAAATTCGGCTTTCATATTCGTTCAAGTATCTAGGAGAAAAAAATAAAGGGTTAAATCGGTAACAACAGTGAAAAGTACTGGCTCGATAAAGATTTAAGATTGGATTTGAAGTTTTGGAAGGGGTTTACTTCTTACGAAGGGAATAAACCGTCAATGAAGGCATTTTAGAAAAATGAGATTATATATTGCTTTTAAAAAATTAAATTAGGCAGAAGTGTAGACGGTTTATATGGGAAAATCTGAAAATGGAAAACTGGAAATGTTGAAGTACAGTCCAGTACAGAACAGCACAGCACAGCACAACAGCTATTGAATTTACTCTTTTATATTGATTTATTTACAGTCGCATCAACAATAAAAGAAAACAGTATTGAATTATATTTATTTATATTGATTTATTTACAGTCGCATCACCAGATCTGGTTATTAGCGACTCATATTTTTTCTAGTCGGGGGACTGATTTTCAGAGAGTTTCTCTCACGCACACAAACGCCGGTATTTGAACCCGGGACCTCTGTGACGTGATGCAGTCACGCTGACTCCTACACCACAGGACGTCGGCTGAGTTAACGTTGTTTGATAGGCGCTTGCAATGAAGATAACAAGATTGTTCACCTAATCAAATATTATGTGGTCGTTGACTCCAACGAAAAGTAAAATCGTAAGCTGTCGTTAATATCGAAAACATACCACAATTTCCCGAACACAAGCCTCACACGATCGTCGACAGATTCAATTTTAAAGCAATTTACGTGTCACACAACGTTTTATGCTGTGAACAAATTAGTAAATTTCAATTCAGCAGTTGTTTCGTGAGTTTGATTGTAATCGCCACGTATGCACATGTCGGAACAGGGTGAAACGCCAGCTGCTGTAGGTGTATTTTTTTTATCTACTCATTGATAATTGGAAACTGTGAATGGTGATAAAATCGTTGCTAATTTAAAATAAATGTTATTATTGGAGCTGTTGTTACATTGAAAAGGGAAATGTTCAGCATAAAATACACCTGTTTCGTTTGTTCAATTGGAGCTTGTGACCGGAAGAGAACGATAATTCCCCTCTATCTTTTCCACATTATCAGTTTGTTTCGTCTTGTATATTTAAGATACGGCACGTCAACAGCTCCTGTCCACGCGTCTGATACTATGATTTTACGACTCGAGATTGCGTTTTCCGAGGAGTCGTCTTACCGTCGCAAGCCATCGTTTAGCGGAATGCGCCCGAAATATATGTAAAATGAAGTATGTCATACATTTTGAATGGTTAATAAAATCAAGTTGTTTAATAGCGTCCCGCTTGTATTCATCGAGTCATTTCATTAATTTATTTTAATTATATTTTAATGCCCCTTGAGTAGTACAGAATTTTTTTCATTTAAAATTGAATTGCATTATTTATAAATTCGAAGCAATACATTTTTGCTATTGCGTTCCACTTTAACACAGCGTTTATTGTTTCTCGAAGAGGTGCGTGCTAAGTGTGACCAAGCGTTTTAAAATTCTGTGTTTAAATATGGACCTACGTAAAATGTACACGTATAATTAGTAGACCTGTTCGCGGGAAGAGAATACATAATTCTGTATAATTTCCCGCAATGGAAGACTTCCCGGTACTGTTGTCCAAATAGTTCATCAGGTTCAGTAAGAAATTCAAGTAGGACCAGGTTATCATTTATTACACGCGCTGTCTTTAAAAATATTCTTCCTAATTGGTATTTCAACTCTTAAACCGACCTGTGCCAAGAGTCTGTATTTTTTTATATCTCTCAAACCTGTTAGCTAAATAAATCCGAAAATATTATTAATTGATACAATTTGATCATTTATTAACTATTCATTATCGGTTCTGCGTGGATTCCAGATTGTCCTGAAATGCCAATAATTTTGCTACTGGATCCGTAAATGGCCAAATCGAACGTTGCATTAAGAATTAAAAAATATATATAATTTGGAGGTTGTCCGACATTCAGTGTTCTACTCTTCTGAGACCATAAGGACTTCTTAATTTGTTAATTTTTATTAATTACTCCATATTCACACGATCAGAAACGGAGGTTAGAAATCCTACAGTGAAATGTGTACATTTGATTTCATTCAGCCAATAATGTAAGTTATTTTTCGACATAGTTTCCAATACTTTTTAGGCCCTTGCCGCTTCGTGGGATGAGTTTCAATATTCCCTGCTGGTAAAAATTCTGTCTTTGCGTGTTCAGCCACGTTGTCGTGAAGTGTTTCACCTCATCGTCTGAAGCGAATTGTCTGCCACCTACAATGCTCCTTCAAGTGAGGAAACGGGTGAAAGTCGCTTGGAGCGAGGTCCGGGTTGTAGGGAAGGTGGTCGATGACGTCCCCGCGAAATTGCTTTATCAGCGTGGTGGTCTTCTGGGCGCGTAGTCGTAAAGATGACGCCTTTGTAGAGACTTTACACTTTTTTTTCCTCACTTGATGATGCACCTAGGAGGCAGACAATTCGCTTCAGATGAGTAGGTGAAACACTTCGCGACAACGTGGCTGAACTCACAAGAACAGTATTTTTTTCATTAGGGAATATTCAAACTCATCCCACGAAGCGAAAAGAACATAAACCGATATGGAAACTATGTCGAAAAATAACCTACATTATTTGTTGTATGAAACAAAATGTGCACGTTTCACTGCAGGATTTGTAACCTTAGTTTCTGATCACCCCTCGTATTTATTGTTCATTTCCTCTCCTTGCTGACTTTCGCTGGTAGTCGGAGCTTAATACAAAACTTTTCTTTATTTTTCTAACGATTCGTTCACTCCATTTGAGCGAACGTCATCAAGGGATGGAAAATGCTTGGGAATATTCCGCAAATGTGCTCATCCCTCAGCAAAGTTTAGAGGTAACGACGCCGCGTGCATCACGAGGTGATAGCAACCTCTATTACATTCTCATATATGAATTGCATGGAAGGGGAACTTCGTTCCAAAGCAAAGAACGTGCGCTAGTTCTTAAAATAGACGTGCCAGATCTTAAGATTCTGCTGGCAACTTCCAGAATTTTCTCCTCTGTCTTTAGTTCTGCTGCTAGATTATAGGCGTCTTTCCTTTGTGCTATGATGCCGCATTTTTGACGGCCACGCATTCACCATCATACACTGGTAGTCCTACAATGTTAACGGTTCAATGTTAATTTTGTTGTTACCTTATTTCAGGCTTATGCGAAATCCCTAATCTAATGATATGTTATTCGAAGCCCTTCACAACTATCTTCTGTTCCTCACATACATTCTAGATCAGGATTCTGAGTTTCTAGCATCGCCACCTCGAAATCGGAGAACAGTCGAGTTCTACGTTTTACATGTAACTTTCTATGGATTTAATTGGCCAAAGGTGCGACGTCAATTATGTAAACGAAATATTACTAAACTCATACCCCAGATCAGATAATTTTCCAGGAGTGACGTCGATACAGCATCATAATGCTAATGTTAGATGAGATAATAATACGATGATTCGAACCTAGAGCGTTGTAGAGGAACTTACATTAACCATAATGATATGGAAGTAGGATACGCAGGCCAAAAGGTGAAGATATTCATTTATGCAGTAAAAGTTTGTACCTGAATTTTATTTTATTAAAATGAAATAATTATACTTGGAAGATAAAAATTAATAATAATAATAATATCCTTTCTAGTTCTTCTATCTGTTTTTTAATGCTGACGAAGGCGAAATTATTCATCAGAATTTTCTACTGAAGACAACACATTATTTTAATGAAAACGTTTCAGTATCAAGATTTTCCTTACCATTTAATCAAATATTTTTTTCTTTTTCTTCTACAACTGTAATTTAATTTTTTTCTTGTTTCCATAAATTGCTCCTAGTTCTGACTTCCGAGTCCTGAAACTATTGTTTCTCTCACTCTTTAACGAATAAATAAAAATTTTCCATTCTTGCCAAGAAGCTTAAATTATATAGCATAAACGATTTATTTAATTCCGTCTTCATAAATTTAAATTTCCAGCCTACAGTCATGAAGTTGTTCCCATTGCTTTTACTTGTTTAGAATGGGGAATTTGGCGTATCTACACTTATTAATTGATTTTAGGATAAACGGAGAACCCTATAATGGAACAGAATGTAATAATTGTGGAAAGTTGAGATTTTAGAATTATTGTTTACCTGGTCTTATACTTATTTTAGTCCTGTACGAATAATTACAATTGTAATAAATTTCGGTAACAGTTTTATTTAACTGTTCGGAATATCAAAATTATTATTTTTACCAGGAATTCCTAAATTATACATAGCGAAATCTGCACAGCCCACCTCAATAAATTTAAGAACTCTGTAAATTAATCCCCTGTGAGTATTTGGGCTTGAAACCCTTCAAACAAATTGAAAACTAAAAGTATGAAAGGAGTGACTTTTCCATGACAGTCTTGTACAGGATATTCTATTAGTGCGGTCAAAGAAAGGTTAAAGGAACTAGCAAGAAAGCGACCCTGTGCTGTTAAAGGAAGGTTCACCTGAAGTCTAGACCCCGCGGGTTACTGAAATATGCACGAGTCCTCTGCATTATACGTGCCCAGCCTCCTTCAGACTACATTGTCAGCTTCCTTCCTGCCTTCACCCCAACAACACAATGTACGTGTATATCAAATCTCTGCCCTCAACCTCAGGGTATTTTTTTCAGCGTTCCTGTATTGAGTTCAACGTACGAAGTTCCCAAAAAAAAATTCTAAATAGATTTATGTAGGCCTACTTATCATATTTTCGAAGTAGTAATATATTAAAAAGAGAATTAATTATGAATTAATTTTTTAGATTTATTAAAACACGTAATAATAACGTAAATTATATTTGTAAAATAATATTGACAATTTAGTTTATATTTTTAATCCTTAACGTTGATAATTAAGATACTTCTATCAAAGAGGAATTCTGGGCTCAATTATAGGAAGTCCGGATTTAATACCATTTACTTTATACAGTCTGAAATTAACTGTAGACAATTTCCTTGAATTCTATGCAGCTAGGAACACAGTAACACACCTGTCCAAAATACTCCGCAGCCAGCAGGAGTCGTCCAATTTTCGTTACCTGTTATTTCCCTGTTTGTCTATCACTTTGACTCCATTAACGAACTCTTACCATACCTCAAACTAACTTGTAAGGTTCTTTAACTACTCAACATTAACTACGTGTCTCACTCCTTACGAGAACTGTCTACGAACCAACTGTCAATTACATCTCAACTATCTCTTTACTTATGCTGCCTATCGTCGTCCACATTTTCTGTGGCTTGGGTCAAACTTTCAAGCAGGAAGAAATATGATACTTTTCATCTAACATTGAACAAAAACCCACGTGCCAGCAACGTTTTTGAAAAAAAAAAATCGCGTTTTAGTCCCTTACATTTATTGTTTAAAAATAGAATAAAAATATACAGGGCGGCTGATTAACCTGAAGACATTGAAATATATCTTGAAATATAAAAATCTTTTAAAAAAGTGGATATTGGAATTTTTTGTGTGTCGAATATCTCCAATTATACTAAATTTGACTCCTCCCCACCTCCTGGGAAGATAAAATGCTGAAATGGGAACCCACAGTTTTTACTGGGATTCTGCCGGGGAAAAAATTGTTGGTTTGACAATATTATTCATGTATTTTCTTTGGCAGATGGCGCTGAATTCGAAAGAAGTAGGAAAAGTTCATTTAATCGTATATCAATAAATAAAATAAATATTTTTATACTTACGCAGAAACAACGACGAAGTGTTTCGTTATCACCGTTGTGCTTGTTAAATGTAGCCCCCCCCCCCTTTCCCTCTTGACTCTCACAAAATGTAGTTGAATACATGACTGTATTATTATTTTGTGGATATTAGGTAAATGTGTCCAGATATCCCCATGTTTCGTCGGTTTTTTACTTATCAAAGTAAGTAATTTTGTCGATTACAGCACCATCTGTGAACGAAATGACTTCTATAGTAGGTCCAAATTTTTGCAATAAAAAATGGAGGTTCGCATTTAAGTATTTTATTTCCTCAAATCCTCACCACAGGTGGGGGTGAAGATTCGAGTTTGATATAATTGGATCTCCCCCGTCTAGACAAACAAATTTAATTATTCACTATTTTGTTACTATGTTTATGTTTAGAGATATTTCAAATTAATCGCCCACTCTGTATATCTGGACTTCAGAACCTTTTTCAAGTCTATTTATGAATTTGTTACCAACACAACGACTTTAAAACTAAAAAATAAATTCAAAAATGATTTGAATGTGTATGTCAGGCTTTAGCTTTACAGCGCAATGGAAAATAAGTCCATGGTGTTAGAAATTAATTATTTTTGAGTTTACGAACGTTTCTAGAAGGTATTAAATTGGATATATGTAAGACACAGCTCTAGTCGACTCAATTCCTGTATTTCAAAGATGTGTGTATTCCCATGTTATTTATTTTGTTCGATTTACGCAATGTTACATTTCTGTTCCTATCACATCAGCAGTAATTGTGTAAAAAAAACGAAACGAGTAATGAAAATTCAACAGGGAAGAGGCTTGGAAACTCCCTTGAAAAAAAAATTCTGGTGTATTAATATCGTGCAGCCGCTGTCTGTAGTACAGAATATATTTAGAGTCCGTTCTGGACAGTACGTCGAACAACGTTCATCGCTGATATGCCGAGACTAATCAGCGGGAGAGACAAGTGAGTAATCTGTTGACGTGACGCTGAAGCTGCAAGTTTTTCCTCGTGAAGATACCGTCCCCACTCAACGGCTCTCTGTGACCGCTGCGCTACACAAATTACCGAAGATGGCTCGTTCATTTTATCTTTCTCGTAACTATCTTTACTGATTTTAAATGGAAATAAAACTGTCCGTATAAAACTCTCTGGTTTTTGAAGTAAGGTTCCCACATGTCGAGGCACCTTGGCCTGTTTTTAGACCTTGGGCATTCAGTAAAAGTTGTCTACTATTCGTATTGGAACAGTCGGCCAGCTGCCTCCTACACCGATCGAGGCACGTCGAGGGGAAAGCTGCGACCCCACAGCTAAACCCCTCTCCCGCCATCGGAAGGGCGTGGGACAAATACCAAATGCCCGACTTACCTGATGCAGGTTTTTCTAGGGGTTTCCCTGCATCACTTTTAGGCGAATTACCGGGTAGGATCCTTAAACCATAGCCCGGGGGCCCTAGTTAACCCTTGGCTACCTTGCTCTATCCTTTCGCATCCCCCCTTTCAAATCCCTTTCCTATGCTATATGAGGCTAGTTCATAGTCTGCTACCCTAAAAAAAAATTTAAAAAAAGAGACGAGAAAATGAGGTCTATAGTCAGCTAACACGGAATACTGATCTGATATTAAGTGTTTTTGAACTTTAGTTTAGGTTTTGAGTGAAACAGGGTTCCCTGTCAACGGACTAATACGTCTAATAAATTTTCGGGCCAAATACACACCTGCCTCTAACAGTTTCATACAATCTATCAACATTTTGAGACAGCAGCCGTATCGACTTTGTTGTATAAAGGTGTGCAGTGTAATTACTCTTCCCCAAGTAAACTTACAAAAATCAAAATCAAAGACCCTAGTCATACGTTTCATTATTCTCTATTTATTTTCATCGCATGCATTTATTGTGTTATAAGAGTTTTTAAAGACTCGTTGCTATGTTATGATATTCTAGTATCCGAAAAAGGTTTGTTTCTTTATGTATTGTTTTGTTTTCTATTTCTGAATGGTATTAATGGGATTATTAGCCATATGATTTACGATGATTCATTAAGGAAAATATGACAGCGGTATAAATGTGGTACACACACAAAAAAAAATACAGGGTAAAACAAAGCGCGACACACACTATGAAGCTCGCACCCACACACATACGCAGAACGATGAGAAATCTGAAGTTTTGTGGTAATTCCAGCCAGTATATAAAACAAACGAAGAAAAGAGCTAAAAAAAACTAAAGTAGTTATGAAATAGAATATTTTACATAGCAACACTTTTTCAAAACTAAAAATTTCAATTATCAAGAAGCTACCGTACCTTACACTGATTCGCAAAACTCTAGGAGTTATTATTGTTATTTAACTCTGTAGGGAGATTATATAAAATTATCCCAGTATGCTGAATACTTCTATGGTAGAGGAAAGTTTGATGCTTGGTCGATCTTAGAGTTGATCGATTTCTAGTCCAATTCGCAAATTTCGCCATTTTTTTTACAAACTTAAAAATTTCGACAATGTTTGCAGCGTTTTCGAAATTAAAAAGTTTTCTTATATTGAGAAAAAATTTTAAAATTTACTTTTAATTAATTTTTCTATTTTTTGAAATTGGAAAATATATAATTTTCTATTCACTTCCTTTTTCCATGAGTAACAGGGAAAAATTATTTATCATGGCCGTAAGTCAGAATTTATTAATTAAACTTTCAGGATTTTGGAAGTAGCCAAAAATATTTTTCTGCTTAATGGGTTATATTAATCTCATATCATATTTAGTTAATTATATATACAACTATTTGTCAACCTTTGGCGAGAAGTTTACAGCTAGATCTATAATCCGTAATGACACGTTTTGCAACTTGATTAATATTTTAGTGTTCCTGGAGCAATTGCCTAATTTTTTTGCGATGCCATAGCACGTAAGTGAACGGAAATGCGCAAATTTTCATTGTGATGTCAACAACTAGCGTTAATGGTCTTAGAGAATAACAAGCTGACCCAGCAATCAGATCTGTATTGATACTGTTCTTATCTTTAACGATTAGAAACAAACGTTTCGCATGCAAGCAATTGGTATTGTTTTTTTAGTAAATAATTAAGTTTTTTTTATCTTCTATTTACGTGTGACGCCTTTTTTGCCGTCCCGTTAAAAATAACGAAGTAGAAAAAGCGGACCTCGTTATGTGGAGGATTTCGGTTTGACTCATCCAGGACGTTCAAATCGTTACGGTGTAATCACTGAAACGGACCAGAACGCCGCTACGTTTCTACATAACAAGCATCCTTCTGTCCCGGGTTCGATTTCCAGACACCAACGATTTTTCTCTTGATGATGGAAGCGATCGTCTGGTTCAGTGAACCGTGTGTCACTACCGTTGTGTTATTACCGCCTCCGGGTCGAAATGTCTCTTAATTGGCGCTAATGGCTTGACGTGCTTATGGCGTGGCATTCATGATCTTCCAGGCGTAACTTGAACACGATATATTCTTCCAGACGGCGCCGCCGCGTGAAGGTTGAGGAGTGTCGTTCAGGTCCGCGATCGTGGACCGGATTTCCTCGTCACATGCCGCTTCCCGTCCGAGACTCCTTGCCGTTTCTACAACAACTCAACAATGCCCGTGTTCGGCATGGCGGAAAATTGGCCAAATTAAAACACGCTGAAGGAAATCAATCGTTAATTGTTGGACGCCATTTCCTTGTACTAATTGGAAGTGATACTTCCTGACTTGATCGACTGTCATGTTACCAACAGTATTCGTGTTAAATTTTAATACAACGCGTTTTCGAAGTCTAAGAATATTATATTTCACGGTTTGAACTCTCTCTCTCGCTATTTATATATATTGTGGTGACCATCAATGTGTAATGAAAGGATTTTTAAAATTATTTCTTTAATATCTGTATTCACTGCATAGTAATTATGGACTGTAAACAACATTCGGCGTGACGTAAGAATGTGGAGTGCTGGAGACGTATTATTGAGGTTGAGAAGACATTCAGTCCGTAATGGGAAACCGGCCGATGGTGGTCATGGCGAGTCTGTTGCAGAGTTCGCAAGGAATGTGGTCGCATTCAGCCTAGGATATTAGGTGAACAGGAATGTGGAGAGGCTGCATTAATATCCAGAACAGTACAGTACAATAGTCAGATTTTCCTTAATATCCAGGACAGTAAAGCCAAGTCGGCTGGTAGTTGTAGGATGAAAAAGTTATAGAATGAATGTTGGAGACGTGTCCTGTGGTCAGTTGACCGGAACTTTGGCAACGTGGTAACTAGTGTTATGGAGTAAGATTTTGAAAAGTGGGTTTAAGGTTGTTAATAGTGAATAACAAGGCCTGTTAAATAAAATTTCTTTTAAATAACCAGTGAAGTGTATAAGCAGTGTGATATGAGAGCAGCTCTGATAATCTGCTATGTAAAAAAATTTCCATTGTAAACGTTACATAAAAATTGCGTACCGTCAGATTTCTTTAGATTTACTTAGATTTGAGATTTCTTTAGATTTTTTTATTTTAATATTTTTAATGTAAATTTAATTAATTATTTTTGTAACATTTTTTGTTTTCATTTTATTTGGCTATAATTGCGATTTGGTTTAACTATTAGAGGTCCAATAAACGGCCCTGAAGAATTAAGAATTTCACTAAAAGCTGTGGTAATTTTTTAAAAGTTTATGTACAGAATCCGAAATATATAGAAATTTGTATTAAATGCTTTATCTTTAAATGTTATTTTTAAAATTAGTTTATAAATCCTATTAATTATCCACTTCGTGGTGGCATTGTTAGTCTATTTTTCTTGTAAATTCAATTTCATTTGATTCGGTTATAATTGCGATTTACTGTAACTATTAGAGGCCCAATAAGCTGCGCTGAAGAATTAAGAATTTTATTAAAAGCTGTGGCAATTAATTAAATGTTTATCTATAGAATCCGAACTAAATAGATATTTGTATTTAATGCTTTATCTTTAAAAGTTATTTTTTAAAATTAATTTAAAAATCCTATTAATTATCCACACCGTGGTGGCATTGTTAGTCTACCGTTACATGTTTTTGGCATCATTTCATTAAATTAATTGTAGCATAATTTGACGCCGCAGCGTGAGCTTATTTTATAATTAAATTGTTTTATTACAATTTATATTTATATATCGCAGATGTGAACACAGCGGGGCAGAGACAATCAGCTGCACAGTCAACACTGTGTAAATAGATATAAATAAAAATATTGAGGAATATTGACATACCAGCAAACCGCACAATTCTAACCACTTAAACGCCTTCGCTTTTGCAGTCGCCTCGCTGTTGTTCTCACTGGCCGAAAATGAGTTTGGCCACTATTGTGAAACTTGGAAATTGCGTCCCTGCCGTGCTCGGTTCCTTTTGAGACAAACTTTCTTTGTCACACATGCGCTCGTTTCTATTGAACAAGGTTTTAATGAGCGCTCATTTCAGTGCAGAGACGGCGTTTATGTATCTATTACCACGTTATTATTTCCACGATGCGCTTGAGACATTTCGCCTACACGTGCTGAAAATTGAAGCCGTCGTTCTACGCTACATGAATAGTTAAACTGTTAGGCGAACGACTCCGAACAGCTACAAATAATTTTTTTTTCTCGGAACCCAACGTGAAGTGATTTTTCAGCAACCACTGAAAGCGGTAGATTTCCTGTCTGATGTCGTACGGTTAGGGGTAGGTTATTTTATGGAAAAGCCTAATGCGACTGACATTCGTAATTCGTCGTCATATTTAATTAACAATATTAATTACTTTTTACTGTTTTCATAAAATGGTTCATTATTTTTTTTATCTTATTAGCCTATTTACAGAATTTCGTTCAAGCGCAAACTGTGAAACTCTTCTACAAATGAGAAATATTTGGAAAATTAATCATAGTGACGTTCTTAGAGATTGGTCATCAATTTTCGCATGGAACTGTATTTTTTTTTAGGTTTTTGGAATATAATTAGGATAAACAAAAAAAAACATTCAGCTTTTCCGATCTGTGGGGGATATTTCTTAATTCTTATTTAATTTTTCTCCATAAATTGTATTTCCATTACGAATTGTGCAGTTCAGGAAGAATGGGCGGAAGTTTGAGGTTGACCAAGGCCACTGAGGTAACACAAACAGGAACCGGGATATGTTCCTCCGGATGTATTAGCGATAAGATGTCCGTAGCAGTCGTCCACGATGCTACTACAGCTGCTTCTTAACGCCCTATCCCAAGGACAACACGCACGTCAGTCGTTCGTGGCCAACGCCCCGACATGGGTTATTTGTGTGTTTACAAGTCACGGGTCGAACAGTGTTTTATGGTTGCAAATATTCGTAGCAAATGTAGCACGGAGGTCGTTTCACTAAAATGTCGCTGAGAATACGTCACGTACAACAAGCCTATCGTATTCCTAAATGGAGACACGAGGATCCAGACAAAAAGGGAACTGTTATCTCCTGCCGTTTACCGAGTTTCACGACTACTACCGTATTATTTACATGCTTCTGGAAGCTTAGATCCTTATCTCGAATTTTTCATCATGTGACACCAGTACGTCGTTAACATGCTTGTCTGTTATAAATTCATATTTTTTCCAATATATAAATTGATCTCCACGATAATGTCAAAATTTACGTCTGTTTTTGTGGACTTTTTCAAATACAAGAACAAGAAAACCATCGTCACCAACATTCTCACAGCAAGTTGTTATCCGTATTCTTTTATTGAATTCTAAATTACTAATAGACTCATTTTTTTCCCATTCAAAATAGCCTGTGAGAGCATTCTCTCGCAGGTGAAGCTTCCCAGAGAACTCTAGGGATGCCTTCTCCTCTCTCTGGTTTTTTGAACTAAGGTTCCTACAAGCCGAGGCACCACGGCCTATTTTGAGAGGTGTATGTCCGGGGTCGCAGACGTAGCGCATACGGTAAGAGTTGTCAGGTATTCCCATTGGAACAGTAGGCCAACTGCCTCATAAACTTGTCGAGGCACGAAGAATGAAATTCAGGGTTTTCCCTGCATCACTTTTAGGCGAATTGCCGGGTAGGTTCCTTAAACAGTTGTCCGGGGGCCCTAGTTAACCCTTGGCCACCTTGCTCTACCTTTCCGCATCCCCCCTTTCACTCCCTTTCCTATGCTATAAGACGGGAGTGGCCACTATGTGGATTACCCTTTGCATAGCCTGTCTACACCTTCTTCTGTGATCTACCAATCAAGGTTTTTCTCTTAGCCTTGAGCTGTATAGAACCACGTCTGAATGCGTTTCATACCAGCATTAGCTGTCAATGTTCGGTGCCCTTATTCGTGGTATACTTATTGGCTAACTGTTCAACTGGCGTATTACTTTGTTCTTGTCCTTGCATTGTTATTGAACGGTGGTATTTTTAATAGCCTGGCTGCTGGGGTCCGCTCCCCTGCTAACTCTCCCTTTCTCCGGATACCTTGTAGGGATTCGACGGAGGCTGGCGCGTGCCATTTCGGCAGATGTTTGCAAGTGTGCAGCTGTCTGCAGATATCCTTCCTCCCACTATCAGTTAACAGAGCAGATGCGAAACATCTGCCCAGATGCCACTCAGTCGACACCACGGAAATTCTACAAATACGCCCGTCTCGACCACCACAACAACAGCGTTTCCCTACTGGCGATTAAATTTAACTCATTCCGAATCAGATTCTACGTCTCGTATATGAGGTCCAAACGGAGAAAAATTTAAAAGCATCGTCCGCCATTTTGCGACTCATTTTAAACCACCTGTTCAATGGCGTCCGTGTGCCCATTCATCCATTGAGGGGTTGGTGCCTCGGTTTATGACAAACAGTTGCAAATCAAATCAAGTTCACGACGCGTTTACGTCTTGACAGGTCACGAAGCTTAGCTTGACATATGAGAGCTGTAGCTAACCGCAGCCAATGTGGCAGAAAACGACTTTTCCCTAACCGCGGGTAGATGTCAAAATACTTGCAGGATCATTCAAGAAAATGTGACTTGACGTTGCCAATCTTCAGGACCTAAATGCTGAAACGTCTGGCTTGTGTCCACCTGATTTCTCATAGAATTTTATATTTTTGTCTACGATTTAGTATCCGACACCCAAGTAGAAAACTTTAGTGATGTTTCTTTTTAATTAAAAGGTTAACGTCGCATTAACTTAAATGTCATTAGCGACTCCTACAATACATTAAGACTATCAGACTATGATACTGATTTAAATTAGACTTCATTGACGAAATTCAGCATCCTTAATATCGTCATGTCCGCTAGATCTGATAGTAGAAAGTTGCCCAAGATGCTGTTTCTCATTCTTGAAGCACTGCAGGCTGTGCTTCATGGTTTAGTTCTCGTTGGAGTGGGAACAAAGTGGTGTGGCTCTGTTCTGGAAAATATACAATTATAAGTAAATTTAGTATGCTCTGATCTTATTCGGGAGAGGATTATTTGGTTTTTTGGGAATTTTCCTTCGTTGAATGCTGTGATTTTTGTATATGCTGATGCATTCATCTTTTCGAGGCATTTCTTTGTCCAGTACTCTTGTTATTTTCTTATAGCAGATTTTTAAATAGTCTTGACTGTTTCTTCTACTGTTCTCGAAGACATTTAAGATGTTTAGGTTTGTCCATTGTCAGAATCTCCAGCAGTACTTGGTTGATCAGGGTGTGTAAGGATTCCTGTAATTCTCCTGTAATTAGGGGCTTTATATGCCTCCATATGCTCTATGTTGATCGCGGTTCAAATAATCCAATGAAGAACCTGAGTAATGGCACCAACAGTTGACTGTTTCTTGAAAATCACCTTTTTTTTAACAGAGGTTTTCGATCAGATCCAAGACAACGACTTCGTAATTTCTTTCTTGCACGTGGTAGGCGGCGTTTCTATTTTTACCCCTGCTTGTTTGAAGTCGTGTAAAATGCGTTGGTGCTGTGAAGTACGCGGCGCACAGACGCGTGCACCATATTGACACAATGCGTAAGGGTGCTTGGCTTCCTCTCTCGTGAAAATCCGATGGGCGCCCTGCATTGATTGTCGTGGGACTGAACCCTTATCGGGGTACATTCATTTCTTTTCACAATCCATTACGAGGGATTAAATTTTTTTTTTCAAATACGGAGTCCCATCTGTGTATTTCGATCCTGACTATAACCCAACATGTATACATAATTTATTGTAATACTTCACAAAGGAACGAGGGGTAAGGACCCGTGATTGTTCAGATCCTTTTGTCACAGTGTCTTTGATCTGATTCTTTCGTCAGTATTCGAAGCTAGTAAACATAGCATGAGACTGATTAGAGAGCTTTTACGTTTGATTATGCTGTTCTTCTTGTCTGAGAGAAAAGTTGTATTTTTTTTCAACTAACACAGATGTAGAAAATCTGATCTGGCAGAAAATTAAATGGAGAGGTTTCTAATGTAATTTAATTTGTGTCGGCGTAGAAAGCAAAGTCATACGAAGTGCTGGAATGAGGGATTCGACGTTTCGAGGACAGATTTTACGTCAATGGTTATCGGAATCTATTCACATCGGTGTTTCTCTACGTTCCGTGCACGTCCCAACATTTCAATTGAAATTACTTTAGAAACGGAAAGAAGACAACTCGACCTAAAATTCCGAAAAATGTTGCTCCTTGGTCATAGACCAAAACTATCTCTCAAAAATAAAATAATAGTGATGAAAACGATCGTAAAACCCATGTGGACGTATAACTGTGGGGTTGTGCAAAACAATCATCTCTGAGTGTATTGTAAAGGTTCCAGTACAATCTACTATATCAATGTCCTGTATCAAAGTCATCAACGACCTCAGGATTCCTTTTGTAAAAGAAAGTTGCAACGAATATCCGACATATAAAACAAACCAAATACTTAACCAGTAAAATAAACTCGTAGAGGACGGACATTTTAAAACGAGCATGGCCAGAAGACTTCGAAAAAAATTAAATTTCATAGTCTGTATAGATATAAACTAAATTTATACCAAAAATAGAAAAATCGTTATACTCCTGTATTATCAAATAGCGGATGTATACGTATAAAAAATGACATAAGGATTCTGTTGTCATCCGTTACTGTGAATCCCTAAAAAATTGTCGATTCAAATTGTGATTTGGAATACTTGCGGAATTTGTATAATAATTTATTTAAGATCGAAGACTTTCCCGGTGTAATTGTTGTAATAAAAGTTCTCGGTTTTCACTCGGGTGCCGGCACTTCGTCTAGAAGATGACGGCAAGGGGCTTGCGGTTGTCGAAACGTCACGCCTTAATCGCTATCGGCACCCGAGTGAAAACCGAGAACTTTTATTACAATAATTTATTTTACTGAAAATAACTCATTTTAAAAATAGCGCAATTAAAAATTTTCTGCGTTCTGACATTTTTCACAGTGACTGTGACTTCAAACAAAGTTTTCCAAAGGGTGATTTACCCGCATCCACTGAAATATCGATTACCTCAATTAGTAAAGGCTAAATCGATCACATTTAAATGGCATTATTGTTTACGTTTACTCATTTATTTCAAAGAAAACTGTTGTACGTCATTAAACGTGTGGATTGAAAGCAAAACGAGTAACATCGAAATAATGTTCACTTCGGTGTCGAACTTGACAGTGTGTAATTCGAGAAAATGACAAAAATTCGCTATTGTAATAAAGTACTCGAAAAATGGAATGAAATTTTGATTTCCAGTGAGAGGAACTTGACATTGGATGTGACAAGTGTTAAAGGGCATATTGATGTTCTACGTTAAGATAGCTTCGTATCTAAAAGCAAACACGTCCTCTTAGCTGAGAAATGCCTCCGCCGATCGGAAATCGTCGACGCAGTCGGTATTGACGGATGCCTTGGGCGAAATAAAATTCCCTTGCTGATCGAACGCTCCCTCGCGCCCTATAACGTTCCGCTTATGAACACGTGGAGATTGCGCCACATGATGCGTTACACTCTAACGTTATTTTCACACCAGAAAAAAAATAGATAGCTAAGCCTTAAAACTAAATATTAATAATGGAATTTAGCCTCGTCTTACAAATGATGCCGGTGGTAAGGTCTCATATCTGAAATTGTACAATACAGGCTGAAATCGAAGCAAAAATGAGACTTCATTGGGTTCTTAGGTTCGATTAATTGCGAGTGATCTCAATATGCACCGTGAATTGAAATTAATTTCTGGAATTCGATTAATTTTGGTTATGAGGACGTGATCATGTAGTGCGGAAGCATCCTTTACCAACGAATTTTGATCACCTGCAGGGTTTTAGAATAACATTCTTCAAAATGCGGAACTCTTCGCTTACCTTCATGTCCAAAGAATGGAACCTTTTCGGATTTAAATGTGTGTTTTTCTCTTTCGGAGGTTTCATTGAGATCAAACAATTCTTATTTCAGAACATTCTTGGTTTCTCTTCTGTGTCAATTCATCCCCAAAGTTCACTAAACTTCAATCAGAACTTAGGTTAGAGCTGTAATTGGACCTTTTGTTGATCTTTGTATCAGTTCCAAATTTGTTTTCTGATGGACTATAAAGACTTCTGGTGATCGAAGTATATTTTGTCAACTGATCCTGTTGGAGCAGCCACGGGAGTCTATTTGGGTCTGAAGGTTGTCTGACTGCCGGACAATATCCAACAGATAAAATCCTTGGTGATTTCTGAAAGTACATTGAGGTTAACCGTCGTGGTACTGCCGCTTCCATCCTACTTGAATAGTTGAGAAAGACGGTGACCACTGTTCCTTGCAAACAAATCTGTTGCGGAGTTTTGCGCGAAGCTGGTAAGGTAATTGGCCGTCTATTATGCAGGGTGAGATTTCATTTCCTGCGCCGAGGAAGGCATCCCGTCGGCAAATGATTGAATCAGGTCTGTGCTTAGCAAATTGCAGTCTCTCAGCCAGGGGTCGCTTCCTAATAAGCGTGACTGTCAAGCCTCTAAATAGGTTGCTGTGTTCGTATTTGCAGGAATTTCTGTGACTGTCTTCATTCAAGATCACGGTAATAGTTGCTGTGAGCTGAATGCCTGAGGTCGCGGCTTCCAACCTCCAATTGGGTAAGGAATTGGTAAAGTGAACGGCGCTAATTCATCTCTCCGGATGCGGGAATTACCCTGTATTATATTTCTTTTATATAATATTTCGAACTTCACCATGCCCAAACCTATTTTAATAATTTAGAAACTACTTTAGAGATACACACACAAAAAAATATTATCGACAAGACTGTCACTTCTGCTGAACACCAAAAAACACCTAATTTCCTATTTGTCTTACTATAATAACGCAACAAATAGAATGGCCAAACAGTCGGAAAAGGTGTATTTACTAACAATGTGAGTAATACAATTTATCACTACGTTTCGTCCCTAACTTGAGACTACATCAGATGAACAATGATGTTAATGATTGTTTATATATGGTAATCTGTAATTTCTTAAAGCCTTTACTATTCTGTTACTAAAATTCTAAGACAACATTTATTTGCATGTGTTGAAAAAAAAATTGTTTCTTTAAGTTGTAATAAACAAATTCAAACACATAATTTGATTGCATACACTTCTAAGATTTTCACTGATTCGGTTCCAATTTTTCTTTAATTTTATATAAATTAATTTTGAATAAATTTTCAAATCGTGATATTGCTCCATTTCTGTTCTTTGAGACGAGATAACACGTAATTTCAATATTTATTTCAGAATAAAACGCAATATTTGACAATTGTGTTTAGAAAATAACGGTACATAAGTGATATATTTTCAAGAAATATTATTATTGGAAAAATCTATCTATATCTATTTATATACGTGCCGAAGCCGTATTATTTTATTTTCCCGTGTCCCCGCCATCGGTATATTTGTATTTCTTTTGTAGACTGGTAAACGTAAACTGGGAAAATGAAACAAAAAAGGGCGGATACGAGGTAACCGCATAACGACATATTTCGGTTACTAAATTGCTGTCTGTTTTCTCTCTCGAAGATTTGGGTGGAATGGCTCAACTGATGGGAGAAAATTCCAGGTCTAAGTGGGATATTACACCAAAGCAAGTGTTGGTAATAAAGACCAGAATCCCGAAACACACAAAATATTCCTCTTAATTGAGTCAAGGGCTTTTAAATGAAATACTTCAGAGTTGACTTGTCGTACATAGCTTTTTCTTCGTCTTTCGGTCAGGAATCCAACAGC
Organism: Zhengitettix transpicula; assembly: GCA_037074705.1. NCBI lineage: Eukaryota > Metazoa > Arthropoda > Insecta > Orthoptera > Tetrigidae > Zhengitettix > Zhengitettix transpicula. Next base: position 29,786,962 of record CM073596.1, read on the forward strand.
AATGTCTCAAACGTGAAGACTGTAATAATCTCTCCATATATTGTGGTATACAAGTTAATATTATGACAAAGCCCCACGTTGGAACCAAATTATGTGGTATTCGAATATTTTTTATTAAAATGGAAGAAAATTAACAGGATTTTACCTTGAATTCAAACTAATTTTTTTTTAGTTAACAAAAAAATTATTTATTACAATTTAGATTTATTTTTAATTTTTGTCTTTGTGTCCCCTATGCACTCCTAAACCATTCATCCTATTGCAATGAAACTTTGTGAACGGGGGAAAAATTTTAAAACATGCTAATACGGCCGTTTTTATTGTCAAATATTTAGTTTTCGGGGTCTATGACATTAATAGTTTCTTATTCAGGTGGTTTAGTGTATAATTTCAACACCTTACAGCATTGGAAGGCAGCGCCACTGACGGTGGGGTTGGAGGGGCGTTACATAAAATAAACGCGAAACAACCGAGATAGGTGTCAAATCCAGGGTTATAAATATCAATGAGTTTAATTCTGACGTTCAGTTACGTTGTAGTTGAGCCCCTAGATGTGGGGGTGGAAGAAGGTGAAACATATTTCCGCTTACAATTCGTAGACTAATATCTACATTTTTATTTTATACACATGCTATGTACGATCCAGGAACAAAACTGATGAATTAAGACACACCTACTCTATGGGTTAACATAAAAATTAATTCATAAAAGACCTATATTTGTGTAGATTCCGGGGTTATAGGAGTCGCTGAGTTTAATTCTCGCATTAATCGTGCTGGTTGATGAAATTTTATGTTCTTCGTCGTGGAGGTGGACGCAGTTTGATAAAAGGTTGCCCGGAGTAGTTTTGCCCCTCTTAAAGTACGGGATAATTTTTTTATTTCTTACGATACCAGCTATATTTTGGTCTTCATTACGTTAACGGTTGTATTTTTTTTACTCTAATTCGTCGTTTGTTTTAGACACTTTTATTTTCTGTAGTAGGAGTGTTCCCGAATAACTCACGTCGTGGTTTATTTGAAGTTAGATGCCGAGGGACCGTAAATAGGTAAATGTTCCAAACAGTGCGTTATCTACTTTGAGACAATTAGGTTTAATAATAGGGAATTTGGCTAAGGGTTTTCCTTTATTAAGATTTTTTCACTGGTTAACTCATGCTTTATTTAAGTCTTTACCTTTTTGTGTGCTGGTTGTTACATTCATGGTTTAATGGATTACCAGGATATCCGTGTTATGGGATCGTTAACTAGTTCAATACCATATACTTCAGCTTGTTTTAATATTTCAAGTCTTAGTCTTTGCGGTCTTCCTTTTTTGTCAGGTTTTTATTCTAAGGACTTAATTTTAGAGTTTTGTTCAGCTAGTGGTTTGAATGTTTTTTTTTCTTTTCTACAGGGTTGAATGCAATATATACAATCTGTTTATTTTATTATTCATTATTAGGATATTTTTGCGTGATTTTAATAATACAGGTAATGATATGTATTATGGTATGTTCTTCTTACTCTTATTCACAGTTTTTGGGTGTTGTTGAAATGTTTACCAAGGATCAATTCTTCTTACTCCGGGTAAATTTAAATAAAAACGCGGGCAACGCCAGACACTCGGTTAGTAATAAATATTAACTGGTGAATCCTGATCAATTCGGAAACGTTAAGTCATAAATATCAAAATATGAGCCCATCTAGATGCTACTTTTTCCTCTCCTTTAATTCTGTAGTGGTGACTTGTCCGAATGGATTATCGCTGCGTTACTCATTGCTGAAAAATGATCTCCTTTACACCAGTTAATGTTTCACGGGTCACCTGATACGAAGACTTATCGTTGCAGCACGCAACTGCTGAGAAATATTGTTATCGCTGTGCACGTGTCAAGTGAACCTTCGTGTTACCAAGCTGTGTTACATTCGCCGTTATTTAATCCATTTCCTTTACGTTTTAACTAACTAGAAGTATTTTCATTCATCGTTACGGTTTGCTTATGTACCTGTTACTCTTGTGTGGTCTACTGCGTTGTCTAAACATTAGACTGGGCTTCTGAGACTTGGATCCTGCGTTAATGGGGGACTGAAAGTCACCCTCCTGCTGTTTCATTGCGGATTCATATATCAGAGTCGAGAGGACGCCGAGGGACGCCATCACTTTGTCGGTCTCTGTGCAGTTGATTGGAGCTCTTTTGAGGCTGGTCGGCTGCTTTTATGTTATCTTTGTATCGTGATTTGATATGCGTGTGCCAGGAGCGTAGATTAGCAGCTGGTGGGAAGGGGTTGTGCTCTTCGTAATCTGGCCGTAGATCTTAGAAAGGATTTTATTAGTTTTACTTAACTTCGTTAGAAGCGCCCCATAGACAATGGAGCAAAGGTGCTTGAACGGAAATAACTTCTCTGGTCTAGAGCGGTGTTTCCCAATCTGGGACAATGGTTTAACTTATACGAAAGGAAATATTGTTAGTATCTCAATTTGAAATTAGCATTTGGTAAGTTTTGTGCCATAGAGCAACTCTTGAGGAGTCATATAAACTACGTTCTACTCAGAGAAGAGGTCTGTTATTTATCTAATGAAGGACTAGTATGTACTGTATTGCTGTGACATGCGCTTAGTAGTTGTGTACTGTAGTCTAGTGTCAACTCCGCATCTTAAACGAAATAGGACCTTAATTTCGTACAAAAGCTCGAATGGACGATAGGTTTAGCGATCTCAGATTAAAATAAATTATTACTTTGTTTATGCTCAGAATTGTGAAGCTGAAATTAGACTTCTTTAGGCAATAATTCAATTTTTTTAATATAAAAAATATATAAATTGAAAAAATTTACGTCTGATTGAAAATAATGATTAAGAAAGATAGCCAATTCAGACAAAAAGGGTAGTATAAATACCACACAAACGTTTCTGGGATTTTCGTCAAGTGCTAAGAAGAGCCTACTGTACCTTTGCCCCAGAAACGTTGTGTGGTATTTTTGTCTGAATTGACTATCTTTCTTATTCATTTAAATATATATGACTTAGGTGGGGCAAAAATTTTGGGAAACACTGGTCAAGAGAGAACAGAGCCGTCAGCGTTAAATGATACGCCCTCACAAATCAGAAAAGAGAAAATCCAAGTCAGGCGATATACTCTTTATCTTGTAACTGCAAGCATAGTTTTTCATTTCACTAAAATCTTAGTAGCCCTCCAATTTTATTTTGGTAACTATATTTTCCGGGTTGGAATTCCGAGAATTCGACTCAAAACACAGTCCTTGGTTTGTTTGAACGTCTGAAGATCAAATTTCTCGGCATTCGAGTGTCGCGTTTCATTCCTGGTATATGACTTTAACCTTCTTGGAAACGTTCGTGCTGCATTATAAGTTAGTTTCTCAGTTATCTTGTTTCGCATTCCTGCCCGAAAGTTCGACAGTGTTTGGGTGTTAGTAATTTATGACGACGTAGTTTACACTGGCTTGCGTCACATTGACGTCACGCGGATTAAGGGAAGACGGATGTCGGAGACTCTCGCGGAGTGAAGAACAGGCCAGATCACCTACATACATCTCAGGCCGCGATCTGACGCTATGACACCCCCTGTCAAACAGCCCTTCATTCTTACGCCGTGAAGAAAATTGAATTCAAAGCGAAACCCACGAACAACTGTAGGGAAGAAAGAATTGTTATAAATAAACAACAGCCTTTCAGAAGTTAGAAAAATATATACTACGTTTCGTCGCTAAATTTGCGACATAATCAGGTATGACGTTTTACAAAAATTTGATAGTCAGCGGAGAACGGACGTGACTATCAAAATTTTTAAAGTGTCGCAATTTTAGCGTCGAAACGTAGTGGGACTTCAATTAAATATTTTTTGTCTTGTAGGGATTACCAATGCGTAATGTAAGTTTTATCTGAGAATCGCACGCAATTTACGTAGACACAATTTGATCATAAATGAATTAATGACCTTCGACGTTATTGTCTTGTGGCACTCATTGTATGTTAATGTACGGTTTTCAAATATCTTCCTTGGTCGAAGAAGTCCTGGCTGTGGCCCAAAAATAAAGGAAAATTATGGTGAATTTAAACTATAGTTAATAGGGAATTTTGAGGGACTTTAATTAAAAAATATGCCTGATACTCGGCTCTAATATTTGAGTTAGGAAGAGAAATGATTGATTGTCCGTTATTGCCTCTTTCTAGTCACCTTGTCACGGTTAAAGAGTCTTCAAACCGAAGTCCACTTAACGCGCGATCAAACTTACAGGACTTCAATACTTAGCGCAGCCTGGCTTGCAATTATTAATTATCTCTCAGATGTCAGTCCACCGAATTATTAATAATGTCTCAAATGACAGCCAGTGTTTACGTACGTCTGATCAATAATATTCTTCTCTAAATAGTGCCGATTTGTGAGGCGATGGCCGCTAGTCCAGTGGGATCGTGGACTACAGTCCAAATTCAAGAAGTTATGTTGAGTGATTTTAAGGCATAACAGTTTTTCTTACTTGTCGATTCCTACCTTTGTATCAATTAAATAATTTTTTTGTATGATTAACTCTGTATTATATTTATAACACTTGTTCTTTTCTGCAGTTTATGATTTGTAATGTGTGTTATTTTTTGTTTAATTTATGCATTATTGTCGTCAGGTCGGCCTGGAGGGGCAGCCCTCGCTGCCGGGAGAACCCCGGAACCCCCCTGTCCCTGTTCACCCCCCTGGGAGCCCCGACATGGACGACGCTTCCAGCAAGCGCCAGGCTACCAGGTAAGAGCGCTACGAATAACCCACTTTTTTAATATTCACTTTTCAATATCAGGGTCACCGACATCTTGAGAGTTTGAACTTCGCTCATTTCAAAAATTTGATTTAATAACTTGGTAACGTAACCGGTATATTTGTAGAAATACTGGACAAATGGATGTGCTAGACAAACGAAGTCGTCCCTCGAAATTAGTATCAGAATTTAAGCTTCACTTAGGCAAGATCTTAAAATCGCGAAAAAATATCTACTCTGTTCACATGAATAGTTCTACCGTAATTTGTATATGTGTTATAATTTATTTCTGCTAGGATCTGGACTGTCAAACATTACACAATTAAAGTGCATAATTTAATAAGTAAACAAATATCAATTAAATTTGGTCCGGCTCACCGTTTCTCTTTATGAAAACTCTCAGGGGCGGTGACCGCATTATCCGTTGCTATAATTTAAAACAATTCTTAGTTCTAAATGTGCTAATAGTAGAACAGAGTTTCGAATGCTCAAAATAAAATCTTTAAGAATTTGTGTGACTGTTTTGTGGTACTGAAGATACCAATATTGAATTACAGTGTTTGTGTCGTCGGTATTCATATTATTATTATTTAAGTTAATTGGTCGTCGATTAGATTAATTGTTTCCCTGTAATTTGTGAAATTTTCAGGTTGGTTTAGATCTAGGAAGAAACGTGACGTTTTGTTGTCTTTAAAATTAATAATTATCATAAAGATGTATACACATATTCAGGATGAATTCGTTGATAGTTGAAAATCAGTTCAACATAAAATTTAACGACGGCTCTATTTAAAATTAAATTTATTTTCTCTTTTTGTATGACTATATTTTTTTTTCTTAAAGAAAATGTAAGTTATGAGTATTGCCACGGATTTCTTTAATTATTTTCGTAGTTATCGGTTCGTGTCGTTAAGTCCACGGCGGCACTGTCGGAAGTAAGCTTAATTACGACGGTTTATGAATACTGCCCTTGAGCAGCGCTGGGGGTGGTGCTCTTGGGCGGACAAGTACACTTACTTTGATGGTAAACAGAGCGGGGTATGTACCGAGACAAAGAGGCGCCATAGGCACTCCAGTGCTTCGTCGATGTAACAACTTCGCAAAACACACACAGCGGCAGATGGTTATGTGGTATCACGGCCAAGACGAAAATCGCGACAAAAGTTGTGCGGAGAACTGTGCGCAGTGCCACGTGTCTCAGCTTCATGGACAGTTCGCACAGAAGCGTCTTGTCATCAAAGTCATATCCTAGAAGAAAAATTAACTTATGGTTAATAACATTCACGAACATACCTGACCAGATAATATTAGAATAAATTTTATTGGGGTTAAAGAGCTTAAATAGATATCAAGAATGTGCCTGATAAATATGACATCAAAGTTAGAATTATAAAAATCGAGAATGGAAACCTATAAATTTATAAAATTGTAATGGAATGAATGAATAAATATTAAAATGAAAAAATTACGTCTGATTGAAAATATAATATCTGAAAAAAAATTATTTAGCTACATAGGACAAACGAAACGTTCCCTTAATACACGTATCAAAGAACATATATCTAATATCAAACTTCCTATTGATAAACAATCTGTTGTATCCAAACCTATCATCAATTCTAAACATAAATTTGATTGGCAAAATGCTAAGATTTTAGACATTGACACCAGGTACAATTCCAGACTCATTTCAGAGATACTTCGCATTAAATCACTGCTAGGAATGTACAAACAGACACTATGAAACTCAATCATTGCTATAATCCCTTATTATGACGCTAAACCTTCTGTTTTCACATTGTAGTTGCTCCCTTATTGTTACGCTAACCCTTCGGCTCTTACATTCTCGTTGCGTTTTCGTAGCTTTTGAGTGATGTCAGCTGACCAGTGCAGTTGTGTCGCTCTAGGCTCTTCTTTGCACCTGACGAAAGGAACAAGGATCCCAGAAACGTTGTGTGGTATTTATATTACCTTTTCTGTCTCTATTGGCTATCTTTCTTATTCAATAAATATCAAGACCAAACAGTCAGAAAATGTTTATTAATTAAAAACCAATCACTAGGTTTCGTCCCTTGTTATATATCTCTATTTTCAGGTATAATTCCACTATTCTATTTTTTAGCCCAGAAAAATATTCTTATATATCATCCTTTTCAAAATTGTTCTTCAATTAAAATTATTCTTTGATGTCCATTTATAATTGAAATACTGTCCTTACGTTAAGTTTATTTATTTAAAATAATTATATTTGTGTATTGTAATTTCTTGTATCTTCCACCGGACAAAGTTCCCATTTGTAAAGAATTTGAAATTAAATTTGAAATTCTTGTTATATAGGAAAATCAGAAACGTATTGATTTGTTGTATTAATCACGTTGTTAATTTATAAACCCTTTTTTTACTGTTTTGCCATTATTTATTGTATTATTGAAGTTAGATAAAAAGCAACAGAATAGGATAAAATTAATAAATTTATTTACTTCATTTAAGCTGCACCTCCTGGCGATTCTAATTAAAAATTAAATCTTAAGTAAACCAAAAGTATTTTTTTTCTTCCCAATAAATTATAATTTTTCTCATATTCGCATTGGTTATTTATTATTATTGTACAGTAAACTTGCGATTTTATAGTTCTGATACTATTTATTAAAGATTCTAATTAAATTAACATGCCGGTGGTTGCAACTATTAGATTGTCCATAACAATTATCACTCATTAATTTACATTGAATTCTTTAAATTAAGGTCTAAGTTTAGTAAGCTATGAATTTTAACAGAATTAGTAGAGAAGGTCTGATGGTCGTTTTCTTTTAAGTCTTCTTTGTTGAGGCTGTGGAGGATTTTTTAAATTATTATTATTAAAATTAACTCTTAGCCTGGAGACTTTACAGTTGTAACGTAATAAAAGTATTTACAATCTGGAGGAGTTGAAGTTGTAATTTCAGCTATGATTGGATTGGAATGTGCTATTGAGTTTTTAATGAGTGTATCAAAGGATTTTTTATAACGTCTTTGACTGCTGGTATGTTGAGGTCAGTATGCAGTCTGTTATTTTTAAAGTACCAAGGACGTCCTGAAATCAATCTGAGGGATTTATTTTGTATTACTCGGAATTTTTTTCACATTTGTTTTAGCTGCAACTCCCCATATGAAGGAAGCATATTGCAAGATGGGCTTGATTAGGGAGGTTTAAATTAACTTTTTTTTGCTATTTTCTGTATATTCGCATTGTAACTTAATTTTGAATTCCTCATTACATTTAAAAATAAAACAACGTATTTGTATTTTTTGAATTCGCTTTATTGATAATGTGAATATTTCCTTCAACTGCTCTGCGGAAATGTTAGATGAAGGTGAGTCATGGACGGTTTTAATGTCTGAAAAAGGAATTTAAAGCATAAGGAACGATAAGGACTTTAAAAACATTGAATTTTTTAAAGGAGACGGGACACTTTTATGAGGATCACACAGATCGTTCATTGAATTGAAAGAGAGGTATTTAGTTAGTCGACGACGATATCTGATGTGCGTCACACTTAGTCTGACTTGGCAACTACGCGTACTTCCGCTAGAGTTCAGTAATTCAGATGTCTCAGGAATGCACCTGGTCAGCCCGAAAAGCATGATTCGAATTAATTTAATATTCGTAATTTTTCCCCCCAAAAAATCTGTTCAGTTTTGTAATCACTCGCCTCGCCAGTCTCTATTACTCACACTACCAATTTTAATATTTTTTTATTTACACTACTTGAGTAAGCTTTTTTCCAGGACGTACCAATTCGTCACTCGGTAATACAGGATATAAGAAAGAGCTATAAGTGACTTACCGAAGTGTGCTTTGCGACACTTCAGAGTCTAAAATAAAATTAAATAGATATCGTCCTAATATCTTCGAGTTTCTTCCACAACTGTAGACATTTGAGCCTAAATAATCGATACAACTGTTTCTTCGGAGCTTAACGTATCCATCATGGGAAGTTATTTCTTTGGAGTTTTTTCACCACTGTTGAATAATAAAGCATAGTCAATGACGAAACATGCTTTTGTCCTGTAGCTAAATAACTTAAAATGACATCAATGGTGTTGAAATTATATTACAGGCTATTAAGAATTCCAATAAAAGCTCGCCGTAACTTGTCTGTTTTCATTATCTTGCAGTCACGGATAAGCTCGTATTTTTACCGCTAGCTGCCTTTTCAACATTATTTAATAACACACGTTTAAAATTTATCGTCACTATTACTTATTGTATTCATTTACAAAGTATTTCTCTTTCTCTTTTATTTAAATTTGTGTGCGGTAGAGAAAATGGGTCTAAAAATAAATTTTAAACGTTTCGCCTATGCGCGTTACATTTTCGAATTGTAATAACAAGGTTTAAATATCAATAATATACATATTGTGGTAATTAAAAGGAAATAATTAATTAATAAACAAAAATTTGGACTCGCATTGTTAGCGGCATAAAACACACAAGAATGTGGCAAGAATGCAATGTTTGTGGGTATTGTAGAGATTGTTCGCTAGACGCGCAGTAGAGAGTCTGTGGGGAGCCGAGCTCCAGTAAAGTCGTCTCGGAAATATAGCAGTGGACACACGAAAAGTATAAAATCCAGAAAGTGCCTGGATACATGTAACAACAGTTAAAACAGTTAGAACATTTTACAAGTTGCAGTCTACCACTTTCTTCCATTTTGGGAGCCCAGGTAACTGCGTCCAGCAGTTAACCATCTTCGAATCGAGCTAATAGGATTTCTTAAACGAACAGTGAATTAACTTTTGCAAAACTAAAAGTGTTGATTGTAGTCAGTGGATAAAATGGCCTGTCTATAAAGTGCAATAAGTGTGTGTGTACGAACGAGACAATTTCCTTGAGTGCAAAAAAAAGTAAGGTAAAATTCCACAAAATTACTATCTGTAAACTCATAAGTAAATATATTAACGCCAGATTTCGAATTTTCGTTCAGAATTTAAAGTTTATATTTTCTGTTTTTGCATTGTAATAATCTATTGATGAATTAAGTCCATGATAGCTTCATAAAATTTCATTGTTAACAAGTATTTTGTTTATTAAATGCCCAGTAAACGACCGTGAGATATAGTCATTTTATTTTAAAAGATTAATTGATAATGTAAATGGAAATTTATTTGCCTAATAACTTGTGTAAATAATAATTGTTTGCAGTTAATAAATGTTAATTGTTTGTTTTAATTGATTTGCATTCTTTATTGGACATAAAATACTACAAATAGTCGCCTTAACGTGCAGCATTGTTTTTAATTTAAATTGTTTCATTTGTGATTACCACAAATTGACGCCTCAACGTGTGGCACATTTTAACCTGGTTTTAATTTAATTGTCTTTCATAAGTGATTACCACTATATATATATGTAATATAAAAAAGGACATTAATTGTTTCAACATAAAAATATAAATTGTTTGTGAAATCCTTTGTAGCGGCAGGAGCTTTTGAAATAACAAGAGAAAACCGGCTCTGTTCCTTTGTCGGAAGGTCCGTCAAAATGGCGTATGCGCGCTCAAAATTGCGAGACGAAAGACAGTTCCCAGGAAGGTTTGGTGAAGTGCAGTTCGCAGGGAGATATGTTGAGATACAGTTCACGGAAAGACCTCGTCGAGGTATAACAGTTTTTGGAAGGAGAATTCAACAGGCTTGGCAATTAGCCGGACAAAGTAAAACATTCATAAACGTATAACGTCAAAACCTGCTAAGAAAAAGCAGTTTTTGTGTCCATAGCCGGCCATAAATAGCAAAAGTTTCCGTTTAAGTCCGGAACAATAAAGACTACCTAATCGACAAATCGCAGAATTCACCTAAGGCGAGCGGTCAACCGATAGATGACGAAAGGAGTGTCATCCGAGTTCCTGACGACATATAAAATTTTGGCATAAAAATTTGGTATAGAATCTGTGAGTTTAGAAGCAGTGTAAAACCCGCAATAGTGTTTTAGAAAATTAAAGGTATACTGGAATGCTGGGCAGACGTGAGTAACAATTTACAAAACAATTAATTATGTAAACGTAATTGAAAGATAGCCGTCAGATTTCGTTCTCTTTTTTTTTATTAAAATTGTTAATCAGAGTCAATCTTTTTACTTTTAATTTCGTTCACAACTAAATTTCGTTCTAGTTTAATTGACAGTTAAACTTCTTCTCTTTTAATTGTGTTTTGTTGTTGATAAGATTATAAATATTATTGATTTGTCCATTACCAAGCCCAGTGAAGACCATGAGAAAATCAATATTATAAATTTGTAATTGTTTGAGTTATTGCCACAATAAATATTTTGTTTGTAAATTTTATTAATCTTTCATTTAAAAAGCTTATATTTAGTGATTATATATTTGTAATAATATATATGTATATATATATATATATATATATATAGAGAGAGAGAGAGAGAGAGAGAATTTGTTTAATTTATGTGTTTGATTTTTGCTTCAATAATGACCCGCTGATTCTGTCTTTCCTGATAAATATAATGTAACATTTTTTACATTTTATTCATGAAATCGTCTCTCGAATAATATTTTTAAGTCGCTTCTGGTGATTTTCGACCGGCTGGCGTTTCTACAAGAATCATCTCGAACCAATTTTTACTCTCAATCTCTACATCGGAATTTGTACCACCTTGAGTGAATAATCATGTCCTCTAGTCTTCCAAATCGAAGCACTTTATTAAACATCTTTGGAACTAAAACGTCCCACTATTCGTCGACTGGCAGGCTTCTGAAATCAAAATTGATGACCACTGCAGTGCTAGGTAACGCGTAAAACCTGCTTCCCTAACTAGGAATCGTTTGTCACGGTTACATAGATTCATTACCGTACGGTGCCCGGTAATCTGCTCTACACTTTTTCCCTTACATTAGTGCCAGGGAAATATTGACAAAGTCACAAAGCTTAATGAAATTTGAGACATGAATATGGTTTTTAAGTTGGTGTTGAGACAGTTGTTAAATATATTTTCCAGTGTTGCAGCCGCCATAGTGGAATAAATAATAGATCTGGTAAAAAATCCATCTTTTCTCTGAACACTCGTGCAAAAATAAATTACTATATTTCGTGATCCAGGCAATCGTGCTGTCGATCACTGATTCATAATTTCTTCTGTTATGGACAATGGCCGCTTACACCTTTGTGCTTTGAAAATAGTTATCTTTGTACCTGTTGGAAGACGGCGTGGGGGTCAGGGTTCGCGCTCTTTTCACCTTCATTACAAGAATAATAAATGTCCATGGACACTTTTAAGTTGTTTCTCCAAGTCGAGAAGAACAACTGTGTCATCGTTTGAAAATAATCGTTGATTTATGTATTGTTTAATATACTCGACGCCTATCGGTAATAAATATTCTGTGTAGGCCTTCCTGTAAATGACAAAAATAGTTAAAATAATACGACTATTTTATTAACAATAATTATAGTAATGTACAAGGAAATGTTGAAAAATTCCTGCACGTAGATTTGAAATTTCTATTTAAGGAACCCTGATTGGGCCAAAAGTACGTGAGGTAATACGCTGACTGGTCGGTAATAAGGCTTGCTCAAGGAGAAGTGGAGGAAATATAACAAAGCTGAAGAACGGGAAGAAAGCCTCAAGGACGGAGAACACCATAGTTGTAAGGTTAAGGTCGGGTCATCCGAGGAAGATGGCTCTCACTCTCTGGGCTGGTGGATGACGTAACCTGTGACGTGTTTATTTTGAAAAGTTGGGCTCGCAGAAAACTGCATCGCGAAACCTTCGTGCACGGTTTCTGCGTGTTTACTCTTGAAATGCTAATTCGTACAGTGTTCGGCCAAGTATAACCGTTTAATATTCAACAGGCTCCAAAAAATCGATGGAAGAGAATGGTGCAACGCCCGCCCGTCTGTCCACACAGAAGTGGGCTCGAAATTTACGAGGCAATGGGTCACAAAATCAAGAATCATGTCGGTACTTGAAACCTCTGAAATAATCAAAATGGGGTCTTAAATTTCTCTATTGAGCAATAATAATAAGCAGCTGAATTTTTAAATTGGTGTGATAACCGATATATTGTAGTATTTAATTAAATACAAAGAAAAATTAACTGCAGGTTTGCGTGCCAATTTGTAGTGATTCTAATTTTTACAATTACAATGCAAAATCGGGCGTGCAATAAAATAATTACCAAGACAATTAAAATTTTACTAAGAAAAACCACACGTCGACGACGCCAATTTTGTAGTGAAACAATTAAAATGATCGGATGTTTTAATAAAAATCAAGATTTAAAATATACAAACAAATTAATTTATTAATTATTGAAATCACATTACATATTAATACTTTACAATAATACCACTGCTATTTCTCAGGGCCGATCACCGGACCTATAATAAAGAATACTTATTAAACAATCAAATTTACCAGGCTGTCAAGGCATTAATTCAAACAATCAATAGAATATTACAATACAGAATATGAAATTTAAAATCGGAAATCTGACGATAATATCATTTACTTGCGGGTTTACAGATAATAACTTGTGCAGTTTTACCTTAATTTTCTCTGGTACCAAGAAAATTGGCTCGTTCACATACACACAATTATTAACACTTTATAGACAGGCCATTTATACACAGAATTTAATACTCAATACTTTCTCCTTGCTAAAGTGACTCACAGTGCTTGCTTTGCTGTTCCTTCTTACAAAATCTTACTAACTCTCTCCAGTGTTTGTTACCTGCTGGATCCAATAACCGGGGGCTCCCAATAATTGAAGAAAAATGTCTAACTCATTAATGTAACTATAATAGTTGGCGTTGGGTCATCGTAATTATTTGCTCACCGACTGGAACCTGTAGACCGTTTTTGAATATTTGAGCTGTTAAATTACATACAGCCAGACACTTTCTGAATTTCTGTCCTTTCTCGACCGTCTCCTACCATACACTCTGGAGCACTCTGGGCACTGAGGGTCTAGCGAACGAACTTCTACAATCCCAGCAAGCATGCATTATTGCCACATATTCCTGTATATAACTGGTTTTTTTACGCCGCCAACAATACAAGTCCAAATTTTATTCATTAATTAATTATTTCCTTTTAATTACCACAACATAATAAGAAGCTTTGATTAGTCATGAAAGGAGTCATCAGACTGGCTTAACGAGGGATAAGGAGACGTAGGTCTTGTACAAGACTGAGTTTCGTACTATTTATCTGAAGAAGTGTTCAGGTTCTACCGTCGTCTGGTTCAGCTCTGATCAACGAACCGTTACACACTGTTCGAAACGTTGGATTAAATCTTCCATAGTTCTTTATTTCGTGATATGTGCAACACACTCTTTGTCTCATTTTCGTTGAGTATGTGAACTGCTTCAATATCATCTGGATTGTTTTTTTTTTCTACCGCGTATCTTTGCTCTGTTTTCGAACTCAATTAACAAAGTAAATAAATGTCTCATATTTCTTGACTGTTTCATTCTCCGTCATTCATTCTCAGCACCGCATTTCACCAAACAGCATTTACCGAGCTTTCCAATATACTCGTAGCTTTTCATTCCTTTTCTGTAACTTCATTTCTGTTTTAAGGAAAATAATATTGAAAAGTGTATTTTTTTCTTCATTTTTTGCACAATATTTGAGAGCAACGGATGATACATGGAAACATTATAGCATGAAGGATCTTTTGCTGTGGTGATGGACGCTAATGGCCCCGCCACGAGAGCCGTCACAAGCACGCGGCGGGCCCAGCACATTGTGCTCCCTCGGACATTGTACTTGGACGTAAGTGTGCGTTGTTGCGTGTATTTTTCTTCCGCGGCTACGTGGTCCCTCCATACACCTGTAGGCTACGCGCGTCAGTCGCCGTCTGACAGCCTGTACTGTATAATAATAGGCCGCCGCTCCTTTGTCGACGACATAATTACTCTGTTTTGTTTGCGTACTAGTTTTCCACGAGCACGCGGGACACACCCCTTCCTCTTTCCCTCTGGGGGCAAAAACAATAACGCCGTGGATCGATACCGTGCCAACCCCGCCCTTCTGGCATCCAAAAGCGCCGACGGACTCGCTCGAACCCGGGACCCCGGGCCACTAGCCCGAGGCATTGCCATTTCCCGCAGACTCACACGGACTAAATATGTACAGCCTGCCCGTGGTGCTTCTTCTCCAAGTCATTACACTTCGAAAATGAAGGGACGAATTCATCAATCATGTGATCAGCTGGATGCTGGAATCCTCATTTTGTCGTGCGTCAAACTCGTGGTTAACGGAATCGTGAGCTCTTAATATTCACAGTCCACTACTTTCTTTATTCGTCATGTTCTAACGATCGACTAGTGTCGTATACTATACCTGTTTCTAAAATATTCTCATTTAATGACCACTGTTACTGAGCGGTATGTCAATAAGTACCTCCAGGACATCATAAAAACATCGTTAAGCCTTTTTAATATTTTATTTCACTTCCATAGTCCTCAGAGCAACTGGAAAATCATCGTTGCTACCTATTTCTTTAATCCAGATTTTTTTTTACAGTAAAACGCTTCATGTGGTGGCAACTCCTGTTTAATAGCATAGGAAGGGATTTGATGCGGGAAAAACCCTAGAAAACATGCATCAGGCAGTTTGGGCATTGGGTACTTGTCCTTCCGATGGTGGGAAAGGGGTTTGCTGTGGGGACGCAGCATTGCCTTCTCCGTGCCTCGACCAGTTTAGGAGGCAGCTAGCCGACTATTCCAATGGGAATAGTGGACAAGTCTTATCGTATGCCCAAGGTCTACGATCCCGAAACAGGCCGAGGTGTCTCGGCTTGTGAGAACCTTAGTTTAAAAAAAAAACAGAGAGGAGAAGGCATCCCCAAAAGTAGCCTCCCTCAGAGCTCTCTGGGAGAGAGAATTCTCTCGCAGACTTTAATCCAGATTTTTTAAAGCTTCCTTGTTTTATTTCAACAGGATATCCGTTGTCGTTGTGAGAAACCGCTAAGATAAATATAAATCGAAATTTTACATTTACATTATTTTTCTTCTTATTCCGTTTCAGACATGGGCCCTTATCGAAGTAAACAAATCCCGAGTATTCCGGCTGACATTTTAAGTGGATATCCGGAAGTAAAGTGACAAGATTCCGTTAAAATAATTTGATAAACGATGAAGGAAAAATATTTGTGTCATTATTTCCGCGCTGTAACGTATAAATTTACGAAAATAAATTGACTTATAAAAGTATTGAATTATGTCTGGATCTTTACTGGCGAGTGAGCGAGGAAAACGTAAATCACAAGTACTATGTTAATTTCCTTTTTTTGAAATATTGTAACTGAGGAGTGAATGTAAAAGGATCAGGTACCAACTGAGAAAACAGAAGTTAACCCTTTGTCTCCAAAATAATTTCCGAGTTCGTACGACCATTGAGAAATTCACTGTCGGGACTAATTAAAATATTTTTCTCGTAATCGTCTGTACATTAATCCAAACCCATACGTTTCTTGGGGCAGGGTAACGGCTCAGTTTTTCGGTTCACGCACTATACATTGAAATATATCGAAAAATTGTCCATCGTATTAAAAAATGAGCGTAATGAAATTTATTCGTTGAAAGTGGACGATTTTGCTGATTTAGAATCCGCAAGAAAAAAGTCTGTTGATTTCAGCCTGTTATTATCGTAATTTCTTTCGCGCTGAATTCGTAAAATCAGTAAGTCAAAAATTAAATTTTACCCAGGAGCCACGGAGTTGTCATAGTTGTAGCTTGTTCCCATCGGGGTGCTTGTTTTAAAGTGAGTCCTCTTCCTCTCACAAAATGTGCTTATTTTACGTGAGTCCCCTGGCTCTGACAAAATTACGTGATTGTTTTACGTTAATACAGTAATGTGTTCTTTCTTTGTTGGTATGATATGTATTTCTCCAATTTCCTACGGCTTTTTACAAATTTTGAAATTACTTCAATCATAGGTGATATCTATGTAAATGTTTGTGGAGAATCGGAATCTGCAATAAAAATGGAGGGGTTTAAACATTTTATCTAAATTAAATTGTGAAATACAGGCCTTTATAATTTTTTAACTTGTTTTCCGCTCATAAAATTTTATTAAATTTGTGTACAATATACGATAATATTACATCAGTGATGTTAAGATTTGTTGTGTCGAATACACACACCGTACTTGTGTACTACTTTGTTAATTACTGCGCCTAACTTAATGAAAAGTTTGACTTCTATTATCTCAATTTTTTTTCATTTTTGGAATATTAGATACTTTAATAAAGTCCCTGTTCGGTTAAATAATTCACACGTTCACTTTTTCATTTATTAGTATTTAATTCCACAGACGGGAACTTTATTTGGTTGAGCGTGTCAGCTCGCATTAAGGAACGCTATCATTTTACCGCGAATTTACTTTGGAAGGGCGTGGACAAGGGACTCTCTGGCTGCAACAGGAAATTAAAGTGGCTCCATCGACATCGTTGAAACAGAGGAAATTCGCAACACGTTCTTTGAAAGAAACCGTCGTTCATTACGTCCAGTGCCACTCACCATCGAACCTCTATCTGCATCAATTGTGCTAATATTCGAGTTCAGCCTGCCAAATATTAGTCTGACTAATTCTTCATTGACACTTTCGTTTAACTTGCGGCTGTGGTGTTATTTTTTTTTAGGGTAACAGGCTACATTAGGGTAATCCACATGGTGGCAATTCCCCTTAAATAGCATAGGAAGGGATTTAAAAGAGGGGATGCGGAAGGGTCGAGGAAGGTAGCCAAGGGTTAACTAGGGCCCCCGGCCTATAGGTTAAGGATCCTACCTGGCATTCGCCTAAAAGTAATGCAGGACAAACCCTAGAAAACCTGCATCAGGTAGGTCGGGCATTGGGTACTTGTCCCACGCCCTTCCGATAGCGGAAGAGAAATTTATTGTGGGGACGCAGCATTCTTTTCTGCGTGTCTCGACCAATTTAGGAGGCAACTGGCCGACTGCTCCAATGGGAACAGCGAACAACTCTTACCGTATGCCCAAGATCTGTGACCCCGAAACATACACCTCTCAAAACAGGCCGAGGTGCCCCCATCTTTGATATTTAACCGATTAGTGCGTTTTTGGAAACTACGAGTACGGTTAATTTGACACAGTTTGAGAAATAGGCCACGGCCGTACATACTTCAATTATCTACAAATTTATTAATGCGTTCTTGGCGTACAAAGGCGGCTAAGTGAGAGAGAGAGCTTAGAGAGAGGATTTTTCTTTAATAACGTAATAGGTTCGTTTTCTATTTTATTTATTTTATTTTTTTAAGACTGAAGACAATTAATTTATTACAAATCATTCATGACCCCAGGTTATAATCAGTCAACGTAAGTAAAACCCTTCTACATTCCACCAAACATTTTTTAAATTTACTACATAAAATATTACATTGACAAATAATGGACCTACGGCTTTTTTTAAAAAAAAAATAATTCTCGGTCGATGTTCCTAATATTTGGATCTCCTTTATCTTATAAACCGAATGAATTTGAGATTATTCTTCTATCAGGAATACCAATAGAGTAATTAAATAATTAAGTGTAAAATGTCTAAGAACAAAATATAAGAAAATTATTCATGATTTTAGTCATTATATCAGTAAAATTATAATTTATATTGACGATTGTAACTATATTTTGCGTATTCAAATTTTAGGTTTCAACTTAAAATTGGTTGAAATTTGATTTATGAAGAACCATTAACTTAATTTTTCGAAGATAATAAAGTATTATGAATGATTTACACTAAAACAGTATTTTAAAAACTATTCACAAGAATTTATACATAAATTAATTACCGGTATAAAGATCACAGTTTTCACGTAGTCGGTATGGAAAAATTTTGGCTTTATGGGAAAAATTGTAAATGTTTTGCATAATTCGCAACAAGTGGAACCGTTATGATCTTGGACATATGTTTTCAGACTCCGTCTCTCCTTTGATACTTTTCCCCATCTGCCACTCTGTTAGTTTTCTCTTATTTCTCATTAGAAAAATAAACATCCCCTTCAGCGTCGTCAACGTCTCACTTTTCCAGGTATCTTTTTATGTCATTAACCCCTTGGAGCATCTATATTTACGTATTTTGGAAACGTATGAAGAGGATTTCATTTAATCGATCGACCGATGACTCCACTTAGCTCGTCACAGTTTTCGCCATTTCTCAAAAAAAAATTAATTCAATATTTCTTTTGTTCTGCTTTTCTCAAGCGTACTTACATATTTAAGTTATTCAAAATGTTTTCTGTATTATTTGCTCCGATTACAGTTATCGTGCTTTTATATTTGACCGATGTGAAGTCTTCTTAATTATGAAATATTGAACTCGTTTGGAACCATATTCGTTCATTTAATTTGCAACGTTGGTATCAAATTTGATTTTTTTCCTTGTCTTATCAGTTTTCTAGCCGAATATTTTAAGCCTTATATAATATTATACCCGTATAATGTATTGTCCTGATTCTAGATATGAAAGAAGTTTTATGACTTGTGATATGGGCATAGAAGTTAAATTATCGTGAGTTCAGTGGAATAGAAACGCCATGACCCGATTCGTGTCAACTCAGTTACGTCTGTTTGTTATTTCAGGTATTCTATTTATTACCATTCTTTTTCTGTGGTTCCACAGCCGGATATCGGGCCTCGACCTCCAGTAGTAGCTTCTTCCAAACTTCTCTGTATAAAGCTATTCTCCTCCAGTTCCTCAAATCCATCATCCTTTTTATGTCCTTCTCTACTTCGTCTATCCATCTGTTCCTTGGTTTTCCTGCCTTTCTTTTACCTCCCAAATCATTGTATACTGTATCCTTTCCTTTCCCATGCGTTGCACGTGTCCTGTCCATTCCATTCTTTTTAATCTAATAGCTGTTGCGATGCTTGCTTCTTTATATAGGTCATATATTTTCTTATTATATACGCCATTTTCATTTTTTGGGCCCAAATTCTTCTTAGGATCTTTCTTTCAAATATGTTAATCGCTATCTTCTCTTTCTTGTTTAGTGTCCAGACCTCACTTCCATAAAACAGTATTGGCCTAATCATGGTTTTATATATCCTCATTTTTGTTATTCTATTGTTCTTAGTTTGAAAGCTGATAGTAGTGAGAAATACGATTTATTTGCTAAGTTCATTCTTCTCCTGATTTCATGCCGTTCATCTCCATCTTTGTGGAAGTTGGATCCCAGATATATAAAGTCATCGCTTATTTCTATCACATCTCCATCTATGTCCATTCATACTTTTTTTCCCAAATTGCCTGGGCCACTGAATCATCTTTTTTTTAAGTTTATTTCCAGACCAACCGTTTTGGCATGTTTCTTTATTTCTTGATATCCTCCTCTGCTGCTTTAGTTGTTCTTGATATTATTACCACGTCATCAGCATATGCCATTATTTGTGACGACTTGTATGTTATAGTTTTGGTTGTATGTATTTTTGTTTGTCTAATGGCATACTCTAGAGCCAAATTAAATAATATCGGAGCCAGTCCATCGCCTTGCTTTAATCCTTGGTGAGTCTCGGACTTTTCTGTTAGTTGGTTCTGAATTTTGACTTGATTTGTTGTTTTTATTATCGTTTGTTTAATTAGTCTTACCATTTTAATTGGTATCTTAAAATATTTCAGAATACTCACTAATTTTTTCCTTATTATGCTATCATAGGCCTGTTTGAAATCTATAAATATCATATTGATATCTATATTATATTCCCAGCATTTTTCAGTCTCAGTGTAAATATGTTTTCTGTTGTTGATCAAGCTGGCCGAAAGCCTGTTTAGTAATCGCCTTGGATATTCTCAGTATATGCCAGTTCTTTATTATCCCCGTAAATATCTTACATAAAGTTGGCAATAGGCATATACCCCTGTAATTGTTGCATTTAATACCAAGTGTAATTAATATCTCACAAAATCAATTTGTATAATAGTGGCCCTTATATCGTGAGGGATTTAACTGAATGTGTGTAGGAAAAAAGGGCCATTTATTAGGAATGTTTGACGAAAATAATACATTTCGCGGACTATTCAACGTAATGCACTTATTTGTGTGTCTAAATGTGTGTTTTGTGAGTGTGGTAATATGCGTCTGCGAGAGAGCGTGCTATTTGTAGAGTTATCTGCGCATGTGGATACTGAGGCTAGATAAGGTCGCTCAGGAGGAACATTGTTTACGCCTGTTTTTCCTACATGCATTTATCTGTCGTACCTGACGTGTCTACCTTCGATAAAAAAAAATGCGTAGTGAATAAGTCGGTTGAGTTCGAAACGTCGACCGAGGTTGGAGGAAGCAACATGGAGCCGGAGCCAGCAAATTAAATATTTTTAGCAGAGTTCCTGAAGTCTTCAGTACTGATGTGTAGTTTTATTTCCAATTATCATAATTTTCATCAATAAGAAAGATAGCAAATTCAGACAAAAGGATAATATAAATACCACACAACGTTTCTGGTAGCCTTGTTCCTTTAGTCAGGTGCTAAGAAGAGCCTAGAGAAACACAACTGTATCATAATTTCCGCAATGGGTTTATTATACGAAGTACCGTCATCTACTCATCCTCTACGGATCCTAGGCATTTATTTAGAAAATTAGTGAAAAGTGAGCGACTAATATTCCAATGAATAAGACACTTGTATCGTCGTCTTGGCATGGAGTGATGCCGTTGATACCACGAGACTGGGCTGAACTGATCAGGTCTATGTCTCTGTTTTTAGGGGTTCAGGACCCTCGTGCCAATGCTCAGAAAATGAACGTAATTTTTCCATTACAGCTGCCGAATTATGTCTATTTAGGCTTTATTGTTATTTTTTCGGTAGACCGTGTCTTTTGTCGCAAACAGTCGGAGACTGTCCTCTCGTCGGCCATCAAGCTCTGATCTCCTATACACGAATGAAATTCTGTATCCCGCGCAATAGTGGCCTGTACACAAACTGCGTAGGACGGGTTCTGCAGAGGGGAAGCGTAATTAGGAAGCGTCGCAACAGAGCAGGGCTCAGAACGAGAATAAAGCTCCTCTGTACTCTGTTTCTTTCTCTTTTTTTTCTTCAACGCGTGGCGACCTCGATGTCACTTCCACCATATAAGAGTTGATCGCGATAAAATTATCCGAAGTTTGATTATCGAGTTTTTTTCGGGGCCGACGCCTGTGCATGAAATGCGTCGAGACGCGGCAAATGCTATTACAGCGACGTCGTCGATACTTCACTGAAAACTTCGGCTACGAACATCACGTCGGTTTATTTATCAAATTTTCTGGATTTTTTAAATTCCGCATCAGAAAAAACGTAGATCGGACGATCCTTAAAACTAAAAGAAAGTCTGGAGTGTTATAGGGAAATATTATAGAACCAGAGTTGTATTCGTTGTACATAACAGAACGGCAATGATTTGTCCTGTCTATGCGTGTAACTCGGCGGTGCCAATCTGGCGGAGTGTTAATCCACTTTGGTAGACAGGGCGTCAAGTTATGTTCGTAAACCATATTCAGACTTTGCTGAAGAAGTGTAGAGTACAAATAAATCGGTACAAAGAATAGATATAGATCAGAAGACTCATTTTTCTCGAAATATAACGGCTTCAAATATCAGTATAAAGAGATCTGGAAACCAATCTGAACCTGCGACGTTCCCTGGTGAGGGAGCTTCATGAAACTTAAAAACAAAAAAAATAGAGTGTGCTTGTGAAAGCGCCTTGATATATTCTAAATGCAATTCTCTATAAGGGCCTTAGTGTGGCGTCAATGCGTGATTATGCACACAGACTAGATATGCACTGCAATCAAATTATTAAATTTATAGCGAGGTTTTTAAATCGATATAATAAAAAAGGATGTATATTTGTATGTATTTACGTTAATTTCTATACAATTTTTAACGCGTGAACAGAATGCAACAAAAATTGGTACACACATTCTGCCAAACTCGAGAACCGGCACTGTGGGGTGTGAAAACCCCCTAGCATAAAGGTAGAAAGAATTATAATTGAATAAACTGATCATTTTGTGTTTAATTACTGCGCGCCAAGAGACCGTGACCTCACGCGAGAGAGAGACGTTACTTCGCGACGAAGCAGAAATATTTTCATTGAATAAAAAGTCTAATTTTATCCATTAATACTCCATCGAATGATAATAAAAAACAAAACGAAATACTTTACGATCCTTGCAGTAAATCTAAGTTAATTTTCGTGCCATATTAGTGACTCCAATATGGCGACCATTTGTTTACACTATGAATCTTGCTAATAATTTCTTCAATTTAATTTTTCGTAAAGTCTGAAGACTAAGGGACAATTATATCCTTCAATACTCGAGGACTATATTTAAGTATTCTATTCGTAAAGAAATTCGTAGGTATGTGTATTGGAGTTGATGCCATAAAATTCAATGTATTTTATAGCTCTTCAATTAATGCACTATCTGTCGAAATTATGAACTAAACTAGGAACATTTAGGTTAAATGAATTCTTGACTAAAGATTATTATAGAATTAAATACTCTTTCGGGTTTATGTAAATAAGTACACGGGCATATAATAAAATAATTTACAGTTATTGATTTAATATAAAGATGACGGTTACCGGAAAACAATGGATGTTTTCTAATCAGGTTCAGCCGTGGATGTAGTACTCCACCAACGCAAGTCAATGATTGAGAATCTTTGCAGTTATCATTTGTGCATTGTCACTACGGTAGGATTGTATCTATGTATACGCCAACTTTCTCTACGGAATAATGTCTATCTTTAAGCCACCGACGCTGTGCCGAAAGTCTAAATTTTATCGACACATTGGGTCGATCTTCCTGGACCACGAAATCTCATTTGTCCCGGAAATCACTCTTAACATCTTTGAGAGGCCTTCCCCACTCCCCAACCTTCTCCAGGAGCCAATTCGTACGACATGGGAAAACCAGGTAGTCGCCGGGAAATTTTTATGCTACATTCCTACGTCTAGAAGATGACGACAGGGCTTTCGGTCGTCGAAACGTCGCGTTTTAATCGCTGTTGGCACCCGTGTGAATACCGAGAACTTTTTATCTAACAATTACATCGGGAAAGTCTTTGATTCCTACGTAGTTTGTGATCTGTTGCAAAATTCTGGGATTAACTCGCCGCCAGATTGGCACCATCGAGTTACACGCATACACATGTCAAATTCTCAACCTTTGCTAGAATCTCTATAAACGTTGAATGAAATAATTATATATATTGTAATAATTTAAAAAGACTAAAGATTGGCAAATTACAAATGGTTGTGGCTAAATAAAAATAACTATGTGAACAATTTAACAAAATTTATTAAAGAAGTTAAAACACATATAAAAAATTACACAATAATATTTAAAATCTCAGGGTCTTTACTGGGTTTGATAAATGGGTGACTTGAATTTAAATTATCTAACAAAACAATTAAAGAAAAGAAATAATTAAAGAAAAGAAATAATTGAAGAACGATCTGACGTATCTTAAAGAAATGGTTTACAAATAAATTTAGAGTTCTTTTACTTACGGCCGACCAGGTCTAAATTTTGGGGTTTTCTGTGCACACGTTTTTGGGGATATCACTGAATTTAAATTCGTTACAAAACACTTGTCGAAACTTTTGGGTCTCTCTTCTGGAAACTGGAACCTGCAACTCCTTCCGGATTAATGGTTAGATGGATTGTTACAATTGATTAGGTTACTGCTTGTAGCTGTACAATGGATTTTACAGTCCAAAACTTTCTTACTCAATTTAACTTGTAACCTTTCCGGCTAGACCTATCTGTCTGCCAGGCTGCTCGCCGTCCGACTGTGTCTGTTCGTCTCGTAGAAATTTCGAATGCGTACGTCTTAACAATGGTTCTTTTGTCTCGCCGCCCGCTTTGTCGCGGTGTATGCTTTATATAGTCTAATAATGAGTTCTTTTGCTTTGCAATTATAACAATGGATTAATTACTAATTACTACAATATATAAAATATTGTGGTAATTAAAAGGAAATCATTAATCAATTAACAAAAATTTGGACTCGCATTGTTAGCGGCAGAAAACACACAAGTTGTACACAAGAATGTGGCAATAATACCATGTTTGAGATTATTGTAGGTTGTTGGCTCGCTAAAAGCGGTGTGTGGAAGTGAAGCTGTGAACAGACGAAAAGTAAAATATCCAGAAAGTGTCTGGATACATTTAGTACAATCGCTAAAACAGTTAGAACAGTTTTTTTACAAGTTGCAGTCTGCGAGATAAATACGTAAATATTCAACGCTAAACGTTTTGAGTGCAGAGTCTAAATTATTCTATTCGTGATTTAGACCATTGTATTCGATTTTGGGAGCCAGGCAACTGCATCAATCAGTTAATAAACTTCGGAACGAGAGAATAACATTTCTTAAACGAACAGTGAACCATTTTGTCAAACTATGTCGTTATTAGAATCATTGTTATAAATATGACCTGTCTATAAGTGCAATAAATGTGTGTACGAACGAGCCAAATTTCCTTGAGTACCAGAGACAGTAAGTCAAAATTTCACAGGATTATTATTTGTAAATTAATAACTATAGGTATTGTCGTCAGATTTCGAATTTCGTTGGGAATTTAAAGTCATATTTTATGGGGTTTTTACATTGTAATAAATCTCCTGATGAATTAAGTCCATGATAGCTTCATAACATTTTCTTTGTTTACACATATTGCTTTATTAAAGGCCCAGTAAACGACCCTGAGAAAAAGTAAAAATTTTATTGTCAAATATTAATTAATAATGTAAATTGAAGTTAATTTCTTAATAACTATTGTAAATTAGTTTGATAACTTATGTAAATTAATTGTTTGTGCGTAAAAAAATTGATTTGTTTGTCTATTTTAAAATCTTGATTAATATGATAACATCCTATCATTTTAATATTGGTGATTACTACTAATTAGCGTCATGAACGTGTGGTACATTGTTTTATTTTATTGTCTTTCATTAATAATAATTACAATATTCATATATATATATACATATATATTTATATATATATATATTAATTCTGACTGTTGAGACATCTTATAAATAAACGACAAACAATTTGAAGTCAGAAAAAATATTTATTTATGGGAAATTAAACTACGTTTGCTATCCCTCAACTTGAAGAGGTCGCAAAAAAATTGACTTGTTTATTTATAAGTTTAAATGCAATAAGTTATCAGGAATACCCAAACTGTAGCGCTACAAATAAAGAATCAGAAAATTAATAAATGATTTAGAAAATTTCCATAATATGTTTTTAAAAACAACACTTTTTCTGTGTGATTGTCATAATTTGAAAACATAAATAATAAGAAAAAAAACTTTGTGAAGCAGTGTCGCGGCCAGAACGACGGCGTTCGGTAAAATTTCCTGGGCGGACCTTCACTGCCGGGCAATGTTTACCAGTTTTAAACGCGAAACATTCATGAATAGTAATCACCCATCGTTACATGCAAACCACCTGATCGCCTTTGTCGACTTGATGAACGCGTTTATTTTCGGAACGAATATTTCAACGATGTGAGTAGATTTAAGCCGTGTAAGAACCGGCATTGCTATTAATTTTGTGTCGCGTAACAATGCCGAAATTAATGAGCTTGTTACGCCCGATACTGCGGCTAAGGCATGAAAATATTGGTCGGGACAGAAAATTCAAAGTAGTATAAAAATTTTATTTTGGAACTATAACTAACCTCGAAGAAGAGGAATAAAATTCCCTTCTTTAGAAATAAAATGATAGTTTAATAAGTTTTAATTACTAGTTTAATCCTCTCTCTCAAATATTGAAATCTAAACAGCATTTTGTGTGTGCTATACTGTTGGTATTTATTTGCGCAGTAAGGTAAAATTCTTGATAACCTTGAGTTGCGACGTACCTTTACTCTTCTATATTGTTGGTGTTATTTATTTGTTTAGCGTGGCAAATTTCCCGATAACTCTGACGTACCCCGTACTCCTTGAGTCATTCGAAAATATGAACTGCGGATATTTGTTATCATCCGTAGAATTATTTACGTAAATCTTGGTTCAAACGGGAAATTTACTCACTGCTCGTGTAATAAGTAATGCTATCATATTGGATATTTTTGTTTCATCTAAAGGAAAACGTTTCCGTACGATGGTATACGGGTCTGTTCTCTTCTCTTGTGGAGCTCGCCACAAGAAATATCAAATAACTCCTAAGAATGCTCGTATTACCCACGGACGTAAGGCCACCTGTACAGAGAAACCGATACGATGTCGCAGAAAATAATTTCACCTTTTCTTCTCGTCCTTTCCATTAGAATCATGGGGATTTTAAATAAAAAATTATGAAAATATAAAATCGTTTGTACCAAAAGAAAATTAATAAATAATGAAGTCTCCGAAAACGGACAAAATTAAGTGAAAAATAAATACCACACAAAGTTTCTTCCATCGGTTGATGAAAAACCGTAAGAGCTTTGAGAACGACACGCCGCACAGGTGACGAACGCAAAAGCAATGAATGAAACATTTACGTCTGATTGAAAATTATTACTAAGAAAAATAGCCAAATACAGACAAAATGAGGTTTCTATAAGCCTTGCTCCTTTATTCAGGTCCAGAAAGGAACATGGCTTCCCGAAAGGAATGATTGAATAAAGGCAAATAAGTTAATAATATATCACAGTATCGGGTTTTACGAATTATTGATATAAGATTTAATGTAAAATATTTCCCATATAATTCTAGAATATTAGCTGCTCTCAATAAACTTTGCCAATCAAAGGAATGCTTTGAGAGGACGGATTGTTTAATCCATAAGGAATTTTATATTTTTCATTTATTCAAGTTTTAATGACCTTTTAGTTAGCCCTATGTAGCAGGAATTACAATAAGAACAAGAGATTTTGTAAATTATTTTTGCGACATGTGTCATATGGGTCCTTGTAGTTTTTATCATGAATGAAAAGGTTTGAAATGACATATATTTGATATTCTTTAAATATTTTGACATACATATCTTTTTTGTAATAAGGGAGGACGTGGAAAATTTTGGGTAAAAAAAATGGGGCCGAGTAGCAGTAGGATGTTGGATTACATTCAATCTAATATTTATGTGTTTATTAATAAAAATTTATGGGGTGCTCATTATAAATTAAAATATTACGGACAATATTTATGGGAATTTGGAGTCAGAAATTAATATGCCTCTGTCTAGGAACCTTTTTGTTTTGGGGATGATAAAATTGTATACCAGTCCAGAGTATGTAGGTTTTCTAAACCAATTGGTGAGATTGGAAGTATTCCGAATAGATACAGTGACTTCAAGGAAATTACGAGCTCGATTCATTACCACCTTGCATTAAATTTTAAATTGCTGTAATATTTGCACGAATTAAGTGATGACTTGGACTTACTCAAACAAATTTGATTGTGTCTTAAAAATTAAGTGATCACACTGTACTGATTACATGAACTATTCGCCGAATAAACTAATTGATTACAATTGGATATTTTCAAAAAATTGGAGTATTATTGAATAATCTGCCACACCCCAAAACTCAATATTGGTATACGAAAAATAATTTTTTCAGCAAGATAATCCGGTTTTTTTTTAAAAAAATACAGAAAATTTTTTAATCGGAAGATTTTACAATTGTGGTACATTTATAACGTTAACGTGTTAAAATTAACTTGAATAAATTTAGTTGCTTCTTGAGAGAGTAGTTGAAGAGGACTTTACTAATATATTGTAATAATTAAATATAATAATAATAATGGATGGGCGCTTTTAAATGAAAGAACTTAAGTGAAAGTTATTAAACAAGATTTATTATCAATTTTATAACAAGTATAAAACACACAAAAATGTTTGGGATCTCAGGGTCTTGATCAAAAATTACATTTACTTTTATGGAAATCAAAGCGTCTGAACATAGACGAAATTTGTTGCGGAAGAAATAATACTAAAGATTGAATTTATCAATTTCAATTTTATCAAGAATTAACAATCTCATTCTATCGATAATTAAATAATTAAAGAACGATCTGACTTTTATCTTTTAAACACGGTTTACAAATTATTTTAAAGTTTTCTCTACTTACGGCCGCCCAGGTCTCATTTTTAGTTTTTCGTGCACAATTTTGGGGACATCACTGATTCTAAGTTCTCACAGACTCTAATTGGCGTTGTTTGTTAGTTGGTTTACCACAAATTGGTTGGTTCTCGATGCTTTACTGCAACCTGGATTTGTAGATCTCGTGGCTTTAGTTGACAATGGACTTCATTGGTTTGTCTGAATATTGCTTTACTTTTTAATAACTGAAAGCATGTTTGTGACTGGGCCACAATCTTTCGTTCTGACTGCCGACTGTAAAACTTTCAATGAGTTCTTTTCGTCCGTTCTATTCGCTGTCTGCTGACCGACTGTACTGTTCAAATTTTTATGCCTTGGAATTTTGATCTTTTCTCCTCGCTGCTTACTGCCCGACTGTCCTCTTCGTCTCGTAGATTTTGAGCGCGTAGAGCCTCAACAATGTTTTCTTTGCCTTGCCGGATTGTTGCGGCGTCCGCTCTATATCCACTAATAATGAGTCCTCTACAATCCACCTTTCCAATTAGAACAATGTCTTAATTACCAATTACTACAATATATATATATTTATATTAATTTACGGTGGTTGCCAGGTCAATTTGTCGTTGTTTTTTTTATTCTTCAGAGGGCGTTAGGAGGAGGAGGATGGGATTCTGTATTAGAGATAATGGGGTTGAGGTGGTGGAGATTTCTATTACGTTGGGTAATGGCGGTTTGAATTATGGTTTTTTGGGTTGAGGAAATATTTAGGTCATTTTGGATTCTAGAGTTAGTAATGTGCCATGGACAGTTAGTTATAAAGCAGAGTATTTTATTTTGGGATATTTGAATTTTATTTTATGTGGGTGGTAGTGGCCGAACCCCAGATATAACAGGCATAAAACCAGAGGTATAGATGAGGGATGTGTCAAGGAGTTTTTGTGAAGGTTAAAAGAGATTTTGGGTTTAGTGTTTGTTTTAATTTGTGGAATCTGTAGAGTATTATTTTTTTTAAGGGACCATGTTAGTTTAGAGTCGAGGGTTAGTCCGAGGTATGTATGGGATTTAGTAGGGATAGTGGAGTTGTTGATAGTGACTTTTTAGGGAGAAGGTAACGGTTACGGATATGGATGGATTGATGACTATGCGCCAGTCGTTGGCCCAGATTGAAATGAGGTTTAAGGTAGTTTGAAGTGAGTAATAAATTATGTTATGAAAAAATTGGTTCAGGTTTTTTTTGTCAATAAATGATAGACTTTTTTTTTCTAAATATATATGTAATATTCTATTTTGAATAGTCGGTCCAATCTAGCCTGTCGTTTCCTCGCATCACTGTACACACCTCCTTAGCCTGACAATAATTTCGTGTGTTTATGCGTCGTCTGTAATAAGTGTCTTCGTACTTGGCAGCGCCGCTCTAACGAGACTGCGTTGAGTGATCTCAACGGACCCTGCTGACGGCTGGATGGAAACAATTCTCTTGGAAAATCTTGTTCCGGCCAGTTTTGCTTGACGAGGGAACGCAGACTTTGTATCAGCCTTCGCTAAGAGTGGCACTGTCTGTGGATGTTTGACAATAGGGTCATCGCCGGTTACGATTTCTCGGCGACGTATTAGTTGGCAGACAGGCTGAAATCGATAGGGGTGACCACGCCTGCCACACTGCCGCGCCATTTCAATTATATCCACGACATTAAATTTCAGTAGGCTTTCCGTGTTTACGAGCCGTACTATTGTACAGACATCCCTAGCCAGAATCAACGGTAATCACATAAAAATTTCGATTCAGGCCTTACATCATAAAACTTTATCGTCAGTGTGTTTTACTATCCTCCACCAACCTGCATTATCAGACCTACACTCCAGATGTGTTCATTTTACTCACAAAACTTGCTAAAATGTTTCACAATCAGCTCCCTCTATAACCGCACTCACTGTACTGTAAAAATATTTTATAACTGTATTAAAATTCTGTTCCTCTTAATCTTAGAAAAGTATTCGATTTTGATAACATCTCGGAACACAAAGATAGTATAAAACGTTAAACCCAAGTACTGAATTCTTATGTCGCAATGGAGGCAACTGACTAACTAGTGATAAAAGTCCTTCTGAACAGGGACCTTGGCGTTGAATACGTTGAAGGAGTTTTGCTTGAATGAGAAATGAGATAATTATGTTGGTGTGCCAGATGAAAGCCGGAGAATAGAATATTTAATAATCGGAGGTGACATATTCCAAGGTGTTAAAATCATATACGTATTTGGGATCCATAGTAAATGGAAACAATGTGATTGAGGAAGAAATCAAAAGCAGGATAATAACCGGTAATAAAGCTTATTATGCTAACATGAATCTGCTTAGAAATAAACTACTGTCGGTGTCTGTAAAACTTCAGATTTATCGTACCAATAGTCACATACGCTGCAGAAACCTGAACTCTTAAGGATAGTGACATACAAAGACTAATGATCTTTGAAAGGAAGATACTGAGGAAAATATTTGGGGCTACTAAACAACATAGTGGTTCTTGGAGAATAAGAGATAATAATAATCTAAATGAACTTATACAGTACAAAAACATAATAAACCATATTAGAGCATCGCGTTTAAACTGTTTAGGACATGTATGCCGAAAGAGCCAAGATAATGTTGTGAAGAAAATATATAGTTGGAACCCATTAACTACCAGGACTAAAGGTAGACCGAAGACAAGATGGAAAGATGATGTCCAAAAGGATCTAAGGAACATGAAGATCACGAATTGGACTCAGAAAGTAAACAATAGGAATGAATGGAAGGCTGTGGTTGAGAAGGCCAAGAGAATTAAACAATAATGTTGTAGCGTCTGTAGAAGAAGAAGTGCTAGATGGTAGAAGGCATCAAATGAGAAAATTCCTAAGATCTTGAGAGAATAGAGTTTAGTTTGAACGCGAACATCCAGGTTTCGAGTTAATAGAATCATCATCGCTGCACGGCAATAAGCCAGCTTAACAATCGCCACGATTCGAATTTTCCTGAGTTAACACAAATTATACGGCTGCATTACACAAGTCTACGATTTATCATTTACATACAAATTAATCCCTGTATGTATTTCATTGAGTAATAGTGTTAACAATAGAAAGTGTTTTTACGTAAGTCCATAGGAATAACTCTTAAGTACTGATAATGCTGAAAACTTGGTTAAATTATCAAAATGTGTCAAGGAATTCTCAAAGTTTATCTAAATATTACGATTAATATTTTATGAATGTGATTGTAATATTTGTTGCTCCCCCTAATTACAGATATAGTACTTAATTGCACATTAAAATTTATAGAGGGACTTTAAGTTTGAAAACTTTTCAAATATTTCTTTCGGAATCTATGTTGCCGAATTTCTTTACTAGATTCTATCCAATTTTTATAGAAAATTAATTTCGTCATTATTATATTTGTTCTCAGATCTTATTTATAAATTCCCAGATATTTGAATTTTTACTGTTCTAAAATTTACATAGTAGGGTTGCATTTTAAATTTGTTATAATATTGGTGGAGCTGTTATTTACCTACCGATTATTCCAATTAATAAGTTATGAAAAACTCGACGACTAGAATATTTACTCCACTAATTTTTCCGTGTCTTGCCAGACGAGTTGTCGTGAAAATGGTAACCTTTAAAGGAACGTATCGCGAACCCCGTTTATGCTACCTGTAAAATCCCGAATGACTCTGAAGCCTAGAGTATAGTTCCTTCCTTTATGTGTCATAAAGCCCGATAGCATCGCCACTCCAGAAATCGATCACGTCTCTTCTCGAATAGATATCGCTGGAAAATAAAGCACGAGGGTATTAATCTTCTGCAGCTCGAGCGTAATTATGATTTAAAGCTACGTCTGCGGCGTCAAACATCGAACGTATTAGAGGCTGCTTCGATCACCAGGCACTTTGTTGACGTGTACCCATTTATAAGGATGCTGAGAGATAATAAAGACTTATGGTGTGTGGCACAACTCCATTTTATATGATTCGTAATAGTGTTTTTATCTGTATTTTTCAGATTTTATTTCTATAGCGGACACCAAATTAAAGGGTGTATTGGCAGTCACGTGGGTGTGGGATTAAATACAGAGATAGTTTATTTAAATTTCTAACACCTCAGTTTTGAGGTCACCGATTACACTTGTAGTATTTCTTTAATGTTAGCAACTCATTCGATAGGTCAATCTTGTTACCTAGATTTTCCATGCTTTACCTAATTGAAAATATGTACATAAGTATATAAATATGTGTACATGTTATTGGAAATATGTTTTTAACTTTTTATAATAATTCCATCAAAAAATTTAATTTTCTAGATAATATTGATGAATTTAATACATTTGTATTTAAATTTTGGGCTTAACATTATTATTATTATTATTTTGGACATCCCGAAAATGATTCTGCATAAAGCGATTAAATTTCAATAAACACTTGGAAAATAGTTCAAGTATTTTCATAGGTGACTGAATAAATCTTAGGTGAGAAATTGACATAAATTATTAAAATTTTCAAATTTCTAAAGAATACAGACTTAGTTTGTAACCACTTGCAGTTTAGGGACCGAAGGAAAACTGCATTTTGTAGGTTTGAATTGGGATGGGAGATGTCAAGACGCCATTTTCTGGGTAAAAGAATGAAGAGGTTTTTGAGAGAGGAAAAGAAGAATTGCAGGCGTTTCCTGCAAGCATTGAATGATCGTGATATACTAGCTGGGTTGTCGCCAGCTTGAGAATATAGAGTTATATAAGACAAGAAATTACGGCTGTTCGGAAAGACGGTGAGTGGTAATAAAAATATTTGCAGTGAGCGGCCAAGAATTATTCTTAGTCAGTTCTCTTAATCTAACTGAAGATGTTTATCAGCAGGAGCCAGCCGATTCAGTTTCCAACTTCTACTTTCCACATTCTACAGACCGACAGTGTGGACGCGAAGAAAAAGACGTAAGATGCGACAAATCTACTCAATATCCTTGAGTCAGAGATTGTTCATCGTCGGAATTAAATTAATTAATATGTGCATATTTTTTTACGCAAGGTTAAAGTAATTTTATTTATTTTGTTCCTGCGTTCATATTATAATGAGTATTACTAAATTTATGAGGATGCGATCACCCATATAACACTAAGATGGGAAAACGTCAGGATGTAAACATCGGGGTTTAGTGTTAAAACTAAGGCTTTAAGCCATTAATATTTTACACTTATATTATACTACCTTATAATATAATAATAACTATTTTATATACGTGTATATTCATATAATTTCATTTTTAAAAACGCAAAAGTAGTAATAAGAACTAGGTATTACAACCAGTACAAAATCTAATGATTGTACGCCCACATTTTGTATTATATGTCTGTCTTCTATGTAATAAAAAAGGATGTATATTTGTTTGTATGTATTTACGTTAATCTCTAAACGCGTGGACGGATTGCAAAAAAAATTGGTTCACATATTCTTTAAAGCTCGAGAAAAGGTGCTGTGGAGTGTGAGAAGCCCCTAGCATATTATAATTGAAAAATGTGATAATTTTTGTTAAATAAATGCCCGTCAAGAAATCATGACGTCACAGCACACGCGAGATCCCGTTACTACGCGACGATACTACACAAGAAAGTAAATAGTTCCTTTTTTCGTAATGAAATGAAGCAGAAATATTTTGATTGAACAAAAATTATAATTTTATCGAATGACAATAAAAAACAATGCGAACGATTATACGATCTGTGGAACTAATTTTCTTTTAAATGACTGATATGGCATAAATATGGCACGTATATGCACAATTTTGTATGCACTATAGGAGTCATGATGGTAAAATCGATAACTAATATTTGTTAATCATTATAATTTAATATATTTTTACTGTGCTAAAACTTACGAATTATGTCAATTGATATTATTGAAGAATTTTGGTTGTGTGTGTATATCAATATAATTTCACATATTTGATTGTCAATGTGTAAATAATGAGTACCCGTGCAATGCTTGGCACCCAGATAGTTAATAATACAATATAAAACTATCAGTACACGCAACCGCGCAAATATAAATTATATTTTGCGAAAAACAAATCTCTTCAGGTGCCTCCGTTTTTAGTCACCGAAGTATTCATGCAAGCCCCCATTTGCGTTTCCCCTTGTAATCGATTGTGCGAGTTACGCTCTTTACAAATTCCCTTGATCTTCCACTTGTCGTTCAATTACGTCGTCTAAACGTCAGTTACTGCTGAGCTTGTTTGTCCAACAAGCGCACTCGTTTTGTGGTGACTGTGCTCGTCTCTTTTTAGCAGAGATGCTACTAAGAGGAAAATTAATTTAGTGTCACGTTAAAAAGCATTGCTTTTGTTTCAGAATGAAACGCAAAGAACCTACCCTAGCGCACTTCAATTGAGTTTGCACTCAAAACTACGTTGGGATTCGTCATTGGTAGGATTCGTATTTTCCTTCTTTTATTTGATTTTTCTGAAAACCACTGCTTATTACTTGGCTCATCACTGTAATTTATCCGAACGCAGTAAAATTCACTCAGTACTTAACAGTGTTCTGTGTGTATGACTTTATTATACCTTCTTCAACGACGATGTTCATGTCTGATCCGTGAGAAAGATAAAACAGTCATATCACAAACCAGCTCGGCAGTAACTGCCATTTAGACGACGCAATTGAAGGACAACTAGGCATCTCTGGAATTTTTTCTTTTTACAGCCAACTCACGCAATCGATGACAAGAGGAAACGGGTGTAAAAAATAGAGACTTTATTATAGTTTGTTTCAAATAATTGCACCTCACGCGAAGACACTTGCATTACCAATTGAGATAAAACCACACTTAAAAATGAGAAAAATACCCAAATACAGACCAAAGTGGTTATGTAAATACCACACAACGTTTCTGGAAACCTTGTTCCTTTCTTCAGGTGCCAAGAGAAAAAAACACGAGTCTAGAGCGACACAACTGCACAATTTAGTTGAAAAAACTCGAAAGCTTTCGAACTTTCTAGAAACGTGGTGTGGTATTTACATCATCACTTATTTCGTCTGTATTTGGCTATTTTTCTCATTTTTAATTTTCAAAACAGACGTAAATTTTTCATTTTAAAATGACAGTTCTTACACTAAACCTTAAAATAGGTAAATATATTTGTATAATACGTTCGACTAATGGTATAAATACAACTGATTACTTACAATCTATTTATACAAATAACCATTCATCCCATTGCGATGACACTTTGGTGATTTGCGCGTACGCTTTCGAAGGTTTCTGTCGGCCTTTCGAAGCGTTAGGCAACTCCCCAGGGGTGAACTGGGCTGAAAA
The DNA here is from genome assembly GCA_037074705.1 of Zhengitettix transpicula. Lineage (NCBI taxonomy): Eukaryota > Metazoa > Arthropoda > Insecta > Orthoptera > Tetrigidae > Zhengitettix > Zhengitettix transpicula. Next base: position 29,823,096 of record CM073596.1, read on the forward strand.
TTAAAAACGGCCGTTTTTAGCGTCGAATAATTAGTTTTCTGTGTCGATGAGATTAATAGTTTTTCTCCAGATGTTTTTAGTGTATAATTTCAACTCCGTACAGCATGGGAATGCAGCACCACTACGTAGGGTATGGAGGGGCGTTACACAAAAATAACAAGAAAAATCCGAGATTGGTGTCAAATCCATATTTATAGAAGTCACTGAATTTAATTCTGACATGTCAGTAAGCTGTAGTTGAGCTCCTAGAGGTGTGAGGGGGGATGGCTGAACGGCCGTTACGTGAAAGTAATGAGTAAACAACCGAGATTGGTGTTGATTCCGCGGTTTTAGGAGTCGCTGAGTTTAATTATCGCATTAACCATGGTGGTTGAGGAAAAGGTTACCCGGAGAATTTTTGACCCTCTTAAGTTAATTGGTAAACTTTTGATTTTCTTAGGGTATCGGGTACATTTTTTGTCCTTATTTAGCTAAATGTTGTATTTCTTTACTCGTTTAAGGTGCCAGGAGTATTTTTAGACTTTATTAAGTTAGCGACTATTTTTCACTGATTTTTTTAACATATATTTTATCCTGGTTTATTTGAAGTTAGCTGTCGGGTTGGAGAACCTAAATTGGTAAATATTCTAAACAATGAAGCTATCGATACTGATTAAGTGAAATGTTTTCCAATAGGTTGGTCTAAATTTCTTCTCCAGACTAATTTAAATATATACCCGGGCAACGCCGAGCACTTAGCTTGTAATATATTACCAAACATAGTGATGTGTATTGCTCATAAATTTGATTAAAGTATCATGGTCTTCATTCTTGATATTTTTTTCTCTCTAAGAGGATCATTTACTTCCGGTATTTACTTATATTAAGTCGATTGTCGATGTCTGGCGGCCTTGCTGTTTCAATATAAGCGCGAGGCCAACACACAAAAGTCGGCTTTAAACTCGTCAGGTCGAGAGATTTATCGCAGTGGAGACCCGCCAACAGGGTTAGACCTTTTTGTTTTTCAATAGCTTGAATAAAAATATTCTGCTTGAAAACCAAATACTAACACAGTTTGCAATTACATAATTTCGTAAATGTACTCGTCGACACTTGCACAATACGCATGAATATGTCAGAAATATATTGTGATAAACCAATTAAAGCTTTTAGAAAAAAATGATTAATGTAATAAACAAATTAAACATAGTAACAGCCCCACGTTGGACTGTCAAATAATGTAATAATTAATTTAAAGAAATCGTGCCAAAAACAACGATGTAAATAATTATTAATTACAATATATTGTAACATGATTATGTTTCATTGTCAATTTATGGCCTTTGAAGGAGTCCCTTTGCCGCGCCGCAGTATTGTTGGTTTAAGGCGCGCGTCGAGACGTGGCGAGGCAATTCTACAGTTCCGCTTAGGACTCGAGAAGGGACGGAGGTCCCAGTGGATCAACAACAAAATGTAATAAACAATCACACCCTGCAGATAGTAAATGTTCTCAATGCTCGAGAAATAAATTAATTATATCAAAAATTGTTTTGGTAATTTCACTCAAAAAATCACCTGGCGCCCTTAAATCTATACTTTTAATTTAATGGCAACTTTATTGCAAACATCGGGTGTGCGAAATTGAAATGGAAGGGTGTACAATAATAACTTGGAACATACGTAGCGGTAGCTACCCATCGGTAGGCCGCTTAAATAAGTACAATTTCGAGTGACCATTATTTTTAAATAACGAGTTATTAAGCAATTGTTACGGTTTTATAAGCGGATAATACATATTTGTGCACTAAATAAATATTTAGTTGCATAAGAAAGTCAGTTGTTTATTGGGTCTGAGTGTCTTTTTCTGTGTAGTCTGTTTGCCGCTTGGCGGAGGATTCTGGTTTATTTCTTGCAAGAGTATATTGGGGTGGTTATTCAGTCGTTAGCGGTGAAGGGGTATAAGAGTTTTGTAGAACTTGAGTAACTTCAGGACCTACCATGGATCGTCTGTTATAAGCCGAAGGATTTTATTTCGGAAGTTTTTTTCATTTGAGAGTTGGATGCTATTGCCAGATCAGTGGAATTATTTTTGTGTGTCAGTTATGATCGATATCTTCCTGTTGTTTCCCCTTGTAAATTTGATGCGCGCTTTTTTTGGTGGTCGCCTGCGGGCCGTCGACTTTCCGTCGAAGAACCTGGATTTATTCGTAGTCGTTAATAACTTATCTGTCGGAAGCATGTTTTCGTTGAAGAGCTGTGAGGTCTCAGGGGAGGAAGAATGTTGCCAGTTGGCTTCTCGCTCGAGTGCGCTATTCGAGAGCACTCTGTTAATTGGCCTGGTAATTACGCGACAACAGGTAATGGTCATTTACATTGTTGACGAAAGTCGTTTGTAGCTGCATATCATTACACTGCGGACTTTTAACAAACGCTCACAAATTCACTTTGATTTCTTTCTACTGCATACAGGAAGAAAAGATTCAAGAGCTCCAAGTTTACCGACTCTCATTTCTTTAATGAACATCTTATATCTTCTCAAATGTTTAGTAATCAGACGCGACTCCCATCTCTTTAATGATCATCTCACATCGTCTTCGTAGTAGATGCGACTAAACATCTAGAAATGACTTTGTATCGATAAACTAAAGAGCTAAGGACGTAGGATTAATAAAGTTTACAGAAGTACAGTAAACGTTGATAGCCACATTAGAAAGCAAAATAAAGTTTAAAGGACAATTACATATAAAAGTTTATTATGCATCGTCGCTTCGTATGAATATAGGACCTCTGCAGGCAGTGACAAATAATTAGGATAACTGTAAAATAAAATTATCTACATTTTAATGTCGTGGTGTAGAGCATCCTGTTTCTGCTGAGTTCATGTTGGCATACAATACAAAAATAATGAACATAAAATTTAAACTGTATTTTACTTATTTACGAGCTGGGTGCCCGGCGTTTATCCATAACCACGGACTTGACTCGAATATAGGTAGCTTTAGCGTTATTTTTATGTAGCGCAACTCGACCCCTATCCCTATATGTACTTACCTTCCATTCAGAATGGTGTTGAACTCCTTGACCCTGAAATAGTTTGATTCAACGAATATATTGCCGTATGAACATGTTCAAAAATTTTCACCCCCGCTACTGTGGGTTAAACAAAAATTATTTATTCCACGCAAAAATCGGCCGATCAATATGTTTGAAAATTTCCACCTTCGTTCAGCCCCACCCGTGGGGGTTAAACTGCAAGTTGAATGTAATAATTAATCTCAGTGACATCCATAACCCTGGATTTGACTCCAATCTCGGTTGTATTCGCGTTATTTTCTTGTAACGCCCGCCCACCCCCACCCCTAAGAGTGCTCCTTTCCCGTGCTATAAGGGATTGAAATTTTACTTAGATAACATTGGTAGAAATACTATCAATCTCTTTGACTCCAAAAAATATTTATCCGACTCAAATATCGGCTGATTTATCATGTTTGAATATTTCCACCCCCGCTCATGTGGGTGGTAGACGTCTCTCACCCAGACAGTGTTTGTTTCCTGATCGTAAAAAAAACACGTGTACGAAATTCGGTGAAATTTGCTCCACCGGTGTAGATTTGTATAAGGAACACACACAAATATATATACATACATACAATCTGTTTTATTAACTGAATAGTGAGGCATTATTTTAATTAAATGTTTTTTATATATAACTTGATGTTATACACCACGACATCAAAATGTAGATAATTTAACATTTGTTAAAGTTCTCCGAATTACGTTAGATGTATTAATTTGAGGACGAAACGTCGTTTAAATGATAAATTTTTAATTAAAAAAATGTACGTCTGACTAAACAATAATAAGGCAGATAGCTAAATACAGACAAAATGAGTGATAATATAAATACCACACGACGTTTCTGGGATCCCTGTGCCTTTCTTCAGGTGCTAAGAAGATCCTAGAGCGACACAACTGTACTCGGTTGAACTTTATTGTACTCACTTATATATATTTTATTATTTTTTAAGAATTTTATATAATTTTCAATTTATATAAATAAACCCCACGACAGTGAATGTAATTTGGTAGTCTAGTTTTTAATACGAGCAAGTTAATACATGCTTAATTTAATTTATTTATTTGAGGAGGGGGAAAACAGCTACATATGTACGAGTTATGAAAATGATGTAAGTCGGAATTGTTAGAGTAAGTGAGAAAGAGGAAACCTTATGCATTGGTAAAGACTGTGCATTTATTTAGGTAGTTCGAATCACAATTTTCTAAGCATTGTAGAAAGCAAAATAATGTAAATTGGACAATTTTCTTTAATAAATAAGTTTCAAAATTGACTTGCAATCGTTTATAAAAAGATTATTATTCCGAATGATTAATTAAAAACTAAAAATCTAATAAAAATTAATTTCTAACCAAGCGAATAATATGTCATTTATTTTATTTTCCATATATATTTTAAGGCACATATACTTCAAAATATCTGCTTTCTTTTCAGGAGCCACCAAGTTCATACTTAATTTAATTCATTGAAATACACGAGATGTGCTAGACTGCCGCTGTGTGCTATTAACGTCTTTGTCTCTTAAAGCCAAGTTTCTTATCCTTCAAGAAACCGGAAAGATGATAGATAGTCCTTGACGGGTTTATATAAAGAGTAAGGCAAAACTTGTAACATCATCCCCCCACCATCGCCACTACAATTTTTCCTTGATGAAGTAAGCGTACGTGCGGCCGTCGTGTCTCAATACACAATGGTGTTTTGCGATGTGTTTGTTTCAAACGGATCAAATGTATGGTTGTCTGAAGTTGAAGAAAATCAATCAGAACGTTTCCCTTTTTGCGTACTAGAAGTTGATGGTAATGTATTACTCGTTGGATCCCGTTGGCTGTCAATTCTAATTCTGTTTCTCTCAGCCTTTTGAAACTAAGGAAGATATCACTTACTAACATTTTTTTTATATAAAAACTTGTATTTGAGATAAGAAACGCAATAAGATGGATGAGGGCCGCATGGAAACAACAAATCCATTTCTGTCTGTCAACCAAAAAGATTGATTATTGTTCCTTGACTGGGTAATAAACTAGCATTGTTGCAGATAGCATGCGGACTTGTTTGTTCGAGCTAATATCAACCACTTGAAAATTTTAATTTTTCATAAAACAATTGATGACATTATACAGGCAATTTTTATTTTTATTGTAACGCCGTTTCAATACATTTTTGTCTCTTCAGATTTTTTACTACAGAGGAGGATTTACAAATGATTATAGTATATTAGTACAAAGTAAACAAAGGCATACTAAAGTACACAAAAAACTTACCATCTATATAATAAAAAAGGATGTATATTTGTATGTATGTATGTGTGTATGTATTTACGTTGTTCTTTATACAAATTTTATCGCGTGGACAGAATGCAACAAAAATTGGTATACGTATTCTGCCAAAATCGAGAACCGGTACTGTAGGGGTGACAAACCCATAGCATAAAGGTGGAAAGAATTATAATTAAAAACCGTGATCATTAAATATTAAATTACTGCGCGCCAAGAGACAATGACGTCACGCGAGAGAAAGACGTTACTACGCAACGAACAAAGGAAATATCTCCTTTATTGGGAATGAAATAAAGCAGAAATATTTTTTTTTAATAAAAAGTATAATTTTATACAGCAATATTCCATCGAATGATAATAAAGAAGAATACTAATTACTTTACCATCCTTGGGGAAAATGTAAGTTAATTTTCGCGCTGTATTAGTTGTGAGTCTAGCTAACAATTTCATCAATGTAATATTTCGTAATGTATGAAGACTGAGTGACGATTATATCCTGAAATACTCGAGGAATATATTTAAGTATTCAATTAAATACTTTTTCGAGTTTATATAAATAAGTACACGAGCAACGCCGGGCACCTAGCTAGTATTAAAATAATAAAGTAGCATGGTAGAAAATAAAAAATAAAGTTTTGAAGAGGTTCCCAGGCACATAGTTCACTTGACGCCATTATACTATAAATCTAATCATTTGTAAATACCTCCTCTGTAGGAAAATACCTGAAGACGATACAAAACGATATCGAAACGTCGTTACAATATAAATAAAAAATAAAAAGTGTCTTTATAAGGTCATAATTTTTTTTATTAATTCAAAACTTTTAATTTTTCAATGGTAATCATTATTATTGTGTATAAATTGAACCTGCGATTATGACGATAAAAACTCTTCTTGGGGCGGCTACGGCTAGAAGGAAGTATGAAGGTGCACCGTGACTGATTTATTGCGGGCAATTCCAGACCGCAACTTAAAAAATCGAAATGAACGTTTAACATTCTTTGTACACCTACACATTTTATGATGGGGAATTTACCGAGTCACGTTTCAAACTGCGCTTTGTAAGACTCAGACTGCAGTAATTTCTATGGACATGAAGAAAGACATAAAAATAAATAATGCTACATTTCGTCCTTCTAAAACAACGTAACAAGTGCACAGAAATTTAGATGATGTCAATTTATCAATTTAGAAAGTGCATTAATTAATTGAATGGTTTAAAAACCAGCGTAGTTTCGGCTTACGTATTGACGATCCTGTCTTGAAAGTGCAAGTGCTATTTTCTAAGAACATTTTATATTTCAGTTTAGTATACAATGTAATTTAGTGTATTTATAATAAGAAGTGTTTTTTTATATATTATTAACAAACTGAAAATAAAAGCAAATCCCTATTATTACGAACAAAATAGCAAGTTCCATTCTTTATAACAGAGCTCAAGAGTTCAATTGTTTCACGAGTCTCAAAATTGTTGTGTGTGCTCGATATCAAGGAACACATTTTTTGACAACAGTTAAAATAAATTATTTGAAAACATGCTTTATGGGGGTTATTATATATATATATATATATATATATATATATATATATATATATATTGTGGTAAACAAAAGAAATATTAATTACAAAATGCCAACACAATGCGACCAATTTATCTAGTATTCGAATTTTAAAGGGAAAGATAATTAACAGGATTTTTATGCTTGAAATTACAAGTCTTTACAGATAAAAAGGAAAATATTTATTACAAATTTCGATTTAATTTAATTTTAGTACATATTTTTAAAAAGTGCCACAGCTTTTAATGAGACTTCAGGGCCGCTTACTAGGCCTCTAATACTTATAGTGATTATCAGCAGAAGAGTTACAAAACAAAAAAATACTGATTAAATCTACAAACACAAATTATATATAAAAGAATCTAAAGAAAACTAGAGAAAGCTGACGGTAATCATATTTATATAAAAGTTTACAATATAAGGTTTCTACACACCAATTTATTTAGAACAGTTGTGGGGCCGTATTAAATTGTGCACTTCACAGTTATTTTCTTTCAACGAAAAATTTAATCAACAGGCCATAACACTGTTCACTATGTTGTTTCACCGCACTAAATTCCGGCCCACTGCCTCTCCAGCAACTGTTCACGAACTTTACTTCGCCCTAGTTATTATCTCTCATATTTACTTTAAAAGTACGTTAATATCAAACGTTGAATATGATATTTTCAGCATAGACTTTGCTGAATTCCGCTACTTATTTATATTGGTTAAAGTCCCAAGACAGACTTCTCACTACGAAAATTATCGTTTGAGCTCCCAAACCAGACTGAATATCAACTTGATCGTTCGAGCTCCAAGCCTACAACACGACCACACCGGTCAGGCTCACAAAACACATAGAATATCAACTTTATTGTTCGAGCACCAAGCCTACACTTGTCATGACCACACCGGTCAGGCTCCCAAAACACTCAGAATATCAACTTATCGTTCGAGCTCCAAGACTACACTGCTGTTTATCCAAAGTACGGCGTATTACACACGCTTTGCCGCCTCTGCATTCTTGCGCCAAACTGACTGTTATTGACAATTTTTAAAATTACGCCGACAATAATATTAAAGAAAATTATTAAATAAAACTTTCATTAGACATTGGTATTCTCGACTGTGTGTGTGTGTGTGACTTGTGAGCATCATGTGAAAATAAAATAAATATTGAAACTGAATAGTCTTCCGCTCGTCTGTGGCTGGTCTAGGGTGTGGTGTTTCAGCTGCAATTATTGTCTGGCGCTGTCTGTGAAGGGAATATTCCCTCCCAATGTCCACACAAGGGACGACCCGCCGTCCCCTCTGGATTTATTCGAAGCCCGTTGTGCGGTTCGCCATAAAACATCAGTGAGTGCAATGGTTTCACGAGTAATTGCACGCGAAACCGAAATAACTCTGTGCCGGAACTGTTGTGGGTCGCTGCCGGTGGAAAGAAAATCACAGAACAGCCGCTTCTAAAATAGGTACGGAAGGGGAAGCTGCTTAATTTTAGAAAACCGCACCTGGTGTCCTGTAATGGAGCCCCCGGTTCTTTGCTACCATGAGAGCGGATGTTCTTCTGCAGTTACACTTTTTTTAATATCTTTTTTGCGTCCAAGGAAAGCCAAATTTAAGCCTGAAAAATAGGGGAGAGAATAGAAATATTAAATCATATTTCAGATAAGTGGTCAGAAATTGCACGACTTTGTGGCGGCGTGGATTACTCAGTATATCTGGACAACTTGGATTTGATATTTGTTGACATTGGATGGTTTTAATTTTTAGCTGTTTTCTGTTCGAAACGTCGGTCTTTCTCTCCTTCCTGACAACGATTTACCTTTAATCGCAACATTGACTAGAGGTTCCCATACTTTTCCTACGTTCAAAAAACCTGTAATTGACAGAAAACCATCATTTTTTGTGCGAATTAACCTACAAACAATTACAGTTTGAAAATTATTTACATTTTTAGTCAAAAATTTATTGTGAAAAAATGGAAACGTTTTTATAAAACCAGCAGTATGTTTCAACCCTACATTTTTGTTAAAATGTTGTTATCTATGTTGCCAAATTGAGCAACACCCAACTCCAATAGTCGTGCGCCTCTGTCATTGGGCAACGTAGACAGAGCAGTTCGTGATCTTTGTATTACATTTCCATTTCGCAGACTATAGTTACTTGTAACGCTGAACAATTATTTAAATTATATTAGAATAAATTATGGTAATTTCATGCATATTAAATATTAGTTTTAATCTTTTAAAATAAATTGTGACTGGCCATCTTCATAATAATTATTTAAATGTGTGGCAAGACACCTTTGTAGGCCAAGGTCGCAGGTAATCATGATATTCGCTTGAGGTGTACGATGGTGGCCGTCCATCGAAACGTCCCTCGCGCTGTCTACTGCAGCAGACGTTCCACTTCTCTGAACGTTCTATTTCGTCCTCTACTTTCATCCGTCGTAACTAATGTTTCATACTTTTTCTTGTATTCGCCAACGGAAAATCCTGCGTGGAATATTGAACGCAATACCCAAAGTGCGCGATTCAGTATCCTGTCCAGAGAGCAGGGATATGGGCTGTAACCGGAGTCTTTCTTGAACTGAGCAGGGAATGGCGAGGCTTCTAGGGAAATTGAGGCCCTGTGCGGTAAGCGGATTGCAGTCTGCCATTACACATCGGCGTGCTGCACTACAGGGCGCCCTGCAAGTCTACTCCCCATCGATCTGAAGCTGCGTTCCCTTTGCTCTGTTTACCGTGCGATCTTCACAGCCGGGTCTGTTCTTCATTACAATTAAGGCCGCAATCTGGGATATTCGACGGTGGCCGCGTCGCGATTCTCTGCCGTATTGGATTAGATTTGCTGTGAGGAGTTCTATGCGTCTGTACTCCTTACAGGAAGCTGCGAGAGTTGCGACACACCATTACTCATAAATTGCCTACTCTTATTACATGAAATTTTTTTTATAATTTATTTAATATTTTTATTGTCAGCGTAATATTGTGGCCCAGTTATTGTAGGTAACAGTCGGCGTTACGATTGTGGAGTTTTTAGACGTTATTATTGTCGGCAGTGTGTGATGTGGAAAAGCTTTGACGAGAGTTCAGTCGGCGATGGGAGATGACCAAGAGCGGTCAAGAGTCTCCATGTGGACTTCCAAACTATGCGGAGATTAGAATCCAAGACTTTGGATGAAAAGGTCGTAGAAGGAATATTGGTAGTCAGTTAGACCGGAAATATGGCAAAGTAAAAGTAAATTTATGGAAGATGGTTTTGAAATGTTGTAAGTTGACGAATGAGATATAACTCATTTGCGATTTAAAACTGATCGGTTTATCTGCTAAAACATTCTGTAGGACTTCATTGACTGTGGTTACGTTGAAATCTGGTTTGTTGTGCTGACGTAGGTTGTGAACAGTGAAATACCGTGGTCTGTTAAATAAAATCTTTTTAAATTATTGGTGAAGTGAATAAGTAGTGTTTTATGAGAGCAGCTCTGATTGGTATGTACGAAATTACCATTGTAAACCTAGTATCAAAATTGCGTATCGAGATTAAGATTTCATAAAATTTATTCAGATGTTAAATGTTAATGTTTCTTATTTAAATTTAATTCAGTATTTTGTAACATTTTATTTTTTGTTAATTCGGTTATAATGGCGGATTACTACAACTGTTAAAGGTCCGATAAACGACCCTGAGGGTTTATGTAAAAAGTTTTGTATAAAATCTATTTAAATATAAATGGTAATAAATATTTTTTAATTTAATTGGGTGACAGTTATTTAATTTTCCAAATCATCACTAGTTAAATAAATAAGATTCACATAAGTTTGGTCATCACATTAATTGAAGCCGCAACGTGGTAACTGTGTTATATTTTAAATCGAATAGTACAATATATAACAGTTACGATTGTATATAATTGCGGAAATAATTAGTAATCATTAAAATAAGTAAAATAAACCACGTCAGTTTGTATAAAATAATTCGTGATGAGAAGTTGTGATGGGAGCGGAGAAAGTCGCCTTCCTCTCAGTCATGATGACGACGGAAAATGTCATCTGGAAACTGTAGAAGTGCAAAGGAAAAATATTCGTCTTCGAGGAATAGGTGAATGCTGGGTAAAGGGAGTACGAGTATTTAATTTGTTCCACGCTCAGACGAGGCTAAACTTTCTAATTGTTTCATCTTTCTGAGAATTTGGTTATTACACAAAGATGTTTTAGTACATGAGATAAAAGAAAATTAACTCTGATTTTTTGTTTTATTTTTCTTGGCATTGTTTACATTGATTACAACGGGGAATGAAATACTCGTATTATTAAAAGGTGTGTTGAGATACTTATTCAAGTCAAATGGTCAGGTGTTGCCCTCTCAACCCCCCTACCCTTCCCCCTTGCGAATGTGAAGTCTAGGAACAGTTGAGCTCTTTGCTGTTTACAGTCGTGTAATGTATCGTAGATTCTCGGATCTCAGCGGCAGTTCTGCTCGTAGCCATGGCATATTCGTACCCAAGACGTGTCGGAAGGTAATTTACTATCGTCTAAGAAAGTGGATTTGCACATTACCACAGTTTATTATTAATAGATAATTAAATTTCCCTCCCGTCGTGTTACTAATGTAGACAAAATAGTAAATTCGCGTGATAAATTTGCAGTTAATTAACTCTGAATTGTGTATCAGAATAAAATCTCAAATTTGAATTCTTAAATAACGAATATGAAGATATTCTATGATGAATGGGGCACTTGGTCGTCTTCGTGTAAGATTGGTCTCTGAAACAAGATATGCAATTCGCTTCACGAGACGACCCCAAACTTCGTGAATTAAATAACGTCCGTCTAGGGGTCGTATTTCAAATGTCCATTTCGAATGAACACCCCCTTCACCTCCCAAATGCCTTTTCTAGGCTGCGATAGTGCCAACTTTCCGGCCGCATATCTCAGACTTCTGAAAATTAATTACTTGTGACGTCATAGATTGGAGCGCGCTAATTAGAATAATTTCCGTTCCCCATTCGCGTATCTGATCGGTAATTACTGTACTCTGAAAGTTCGAAGGTGCTTTGCGAAAACTCTTGATACTCGAGACGAACAACGGAGTAAAGGGTTAATAACTTTTTTTCCCTTGTACTTCAAACCCGAAACGGGAACAGTTTTCTATCTGCCATTGCAGTCGACCTTCTGTTTACTTGATAAACACGTCCGATGTTTTGATAACTCTGGGAGTATCGTTACAAAAATCGGATTGAGCGTTTAAAATTATTTTTACGTTTCTTAAATGAAAGGTAATTTGTATAAAGGAAATGTGATCAAAAATCATTAACGATAATTTTGTATTTTAGTATAAAACTGAAGTTCCGTTTAGTCCCCTTTTTACACGTTCAATATTATTGATATATTGTAACAATAATATTGCCCGAAAAAATATATATATTTAGTATTGAAACGCTATATTGCACAATTTCCTTGATCACAGTAATTTGATTGTTTATTAGTGCCGAAGCCAATACAAATAAATTCTTAAATAATTAATCCATTCTGTTACCATCCAGGGCTTTACCGAGTTTTGACTAATTCCAGGTGTTTATGACTAACACCCATTTGTGTCTTCTTGAATGCAATAGCCAACACATTTATAATAATTTATTCACAATCGCACGTCGTAGAAACCGACGGCCTGTGTAGAAATGCTAGATTTTGACAATATTGACGTTCAAAGATTGAAGACTTTCCTGTGTAATTGTTTGATAAAAAGTTCTCGGTTTTCTTCGCCTAGAAGATGACTCAGAGCTTTTAGTCAGACGTGTGAAAACCGAGAACTTTTTATTCAATATTGACTTTCAAGGGATGCTTCATTTCACCACCTTAAGTATTATTTATTCAATGACATTGCCTATGTAAGGCAGGTTTCACTTGCTCGTATCCTCCTTTAAAGTTCTATTTCTATATTCTGACCTATAGGGACGCCAGAACGTTAAATACATCACTGATAAGTTCCTTGAGAGAGTTGTAATCTTTAAAAAGAAGGTATGAAGACAATCACGTAAGTAGGAATAGATGAACAATTGTTTTTAAAGTTAGGAATTTTTTAACGCCGACTCCCACCAAAATGGTCCAAATTTTCCAACCATTAATACAGCAATTAATATAAAATGTATTAACTCAAAACAGACTTTAAATTAAACCCTCGAAATATTTTTTAGTTTAATTAATTAATAAATATCTCTGATATATTTGCTGAATTAATAATAGTTGTTTGAAATAAAATAATTTTCTGGTTGAATGGTTTATTTATTTATATTTTTTCTCTATTCTTTGAGAAACAGGTTTTCATCCTTCATAACGTCGGTTAATGTCACTACCCCCTCTTTTATACCTTCTACGTCCATCACTAAATTTAAATTTTCTTTTAAAAAAACCTGGCCGACACTACCAAAATATTCTTATTCTTCATTTCTGTATCAAGTCTTTTCGGAATGGGTTGTCGCTGAGCCCGTCTCTGTTCACATCCTCGTGTTTCTGTCCACAAACTTCTCTGTTTATTTTCAATTAATGTAATTTTTTAAATTCTTTTTATATTGTTGTATATATATTTTTTATTATGATAATGGCTTTGTTCCTAAAAAGAAAGTAGATCCAACTCAAACGTCTATATTTTCGGTGGTCGGAAGACGTGCTTGCTTTGACACGACGTGCCTAGTATTTGCGTGTTCACGTGGGATAATGAGAAGCGTAATGGCGCCGATGTTTCTCAGAATAGTTTAATTAAAGTGTGATTTAAGGTTTGCCTGTTCTGTGATGCACGTTTTTAGGATTAATAACGTTGTTGGCGTGTTCAATTACCAGGTGTACCCGCTTCCGTTACTGTTTTTACTTAATCCTGCTTCCACAAATTTAATTTCAAATAACACATGCAAACTGAACTTTGCTTCGCTTTCTTGGTATTATGTTAGTTTTTTTAAAAATATATTCATTCCCCAATATTTCAAGACCACGTTCACTTTTTCGATTTATTTCTATTTATCAGTAACAGCAACCTGAGTTTGAATTGGAAAATTATGCTCGTTATTCAAATGTATTTAACACTCATTAACAGACCGATAACATTTTTATAGTTAAAAATAATAATAAAAATCTTCAATAAAACAACGTTCCAGTGCCTAATTTTTATTCCCTTTAGACTGTTTAACTGAAAGATTTTGAATTTTAAAAAAATGTTGTTGGTCTGTTAATGGTTATTAAATTAATCTGATTGTTTAAAAATCAAATATACTCATTAATGTGTATTTTTTTTCTATAACCACTTTATTGTAGTCTTCATATTCATCGTACGCAGAGCATACTATCCTACAAATAATAAATGCTAGTCTCATTCGCATAATAAACAATCTGTTAATTTCTTTCGTATTTATATTTACATTTGAAAGGGAACACGTTCAAATTTTAATAATTTTAAGAAGCGTATAGTAAATAAAACTTTTCCAACAAAGGACCGGGTAAACAAATGTATATAGAAGTTTACCCGAATAAATAAATATTTATTGTAATACTAATTAAGGTCTGGACGGAGAGGCACGTTATACTACAAGAACTAGAAGCAATGATTAATGGCCTTTTAGTGAATTGTGTCCCCAAGCTCCAAAAACTAAGTCTGGTACCAGCAGCACATTTGTAAGTACAAACCAAACTAATTAAATTCTGTAAACGGTAATTAAGGGTATAGTCAGATTACGTTCTTTTCATTTTTGTTAGATTTCGTATTCCGCTCGTTTCAATTTGGTTGAATTGTTAATTATTTAATTTATAATTTTTGATTGTTCTTATTTATCAAACTGAGAAGAAGAGTTATTAAATTTGATTGTTTTTGAAATATAAAAGATTGTATTTTACGTTGAACGCCACAAATTATAAATAAAAAATATTTGTTAATTTTGAAATTATTGAATTCGGCGTGTCATCCTAGCGCAAATCATTAGTAAAAACTAAATGAACACCTGTTAAATTAATCTTTGGCAAATAAAAGTTTTTTTATTGTAATCATTTTGTTAATTAATTTATTTAATAATTAGCTTCCCCTTTTAATAATTACATTTTAGCTTCCACAACGTGGGGTAATTTAATTAATTAACCTTTCTATTCTGCTCTATATATATATATATATATATATATATAGTAATTAAAAGGAATAATAATTAACAAGATTTTGTACTTGTGTTGTTGGCTGCCTAATCACAGGAGTTGTGTACAAGAATATGTGGCGATAATGCATGCTTGCTGGGTATTATCGAAATTCATGTTACGAGACGCGCAGATCTCCAGGGTGTATGGTAGGAGACGGTAGAGAAAGTACAGAAATTCGTAGTGTGTGTATGGTAGGAGGCGGTAGAGAAAGGGTAGAAATTCGGAGTGTGTGTGTTTCGTAGGCAACGGAGAAAGACAGAAACTCAGAAAGTGTGTGGCTGGATGTAGTTTAACAGCTCTAATATTAAAAAACGGTTTACGGTTTCCAGTCTGTGAGCAAATAATTACGACAATACTACGCGCACTGTTCTATCCCTGTTTCTGATCCAGAATTCCGGAGTCCAGAATACGTTACGAGTTAGACATTTCTTCAATTAATCTGAAATGTGAAATGCCATGGATAATTTTTATTGCAGTGGATGCTAAATGATTTGTGAACGAGTGGAAGTGTATCTAAGAGATATTGGGATGGAACAGTTGGCGGCCATGCAACGTCAACTGGCCTGCGTGATAATATGAAAATATTTGCAGTCTCGAGGAGTGGTGGGATTTATCGTTATTTGTTTGAGAGAATTGGGGTACTTCTTAGTGTAATGTTTTCTGTGTAGTGAATATTTTGCGTTGTACGCTCTTCCCAGAGGTGGTTTCTCAAGCGCGGGTGGCAGCAACTGGAAAGCCATAATTATGGGCTGACGAAGGATTAAGCGTGCCCTTTACTGTCTCGGAATTAGTCGCGTGAAATGAGGCTAACAGTAACAGTATCCCAGTTCTCTATCACCAGGAACTGCGTTTCCTACCCGACGTCACGCCAGTCGCTGTTTCAGAATATGTTTCCCATCATTACTCAACTTGCTTTTTTTTCCTAATATGACTAATTAAAAGTGACCCGACTTAGTTCGTAAAATTGAAGGACTAGAATTTTTATTAGTATTTCACAGTTTTATGATACACTCTGATTATGTTCCATTGATCCTTTACAAGAAAAACGTGAACTATCAAATGTAACCTTTGCAAGTGCAATTTGTTTATTCCAGATTTCATGTTAATGGGACGCATACTTAAATGACTTCCTACAGTAATAGTCGAATCTACGTTTTTGTTGTTGAATAATTAATTCAAAATATTACCGACTTGTAGAAATTTTGCATTAGATGTATAAAGTTAGTACTTGAAAAAAATATTGTCGCATACAAAAAATTTCTTCGTATTAATTCAGACCTTCGATAGTTTACTTACAGTTGGGTTGTGAGTAGTACTCTGCAAGAATTAAATTATTTTTTACTATTTATTGGTTGGATTTTGTCGTATAGATTTACGAGGATATTTTCTCTCCTTTCTTCTCTCTTGTAAAAGAACAAATTCAATTTATATATACATTGTTTCAAAGGGGAATGCTGCGTCCCCACATCAAACTCCTCTCCCGCTATCGGAAGGGCGTGGGACAAGTCCCAATGCCCGACCTACCTGATGCAGGTTTTTCTAGGGTTTTCCCTGCATTTCTTTAGGCAAATTCCGTGTAGGATCCTTAAAATATAGCCCGGGGGCCCTAGTTAACCATTGGCTACCTTGCTCTACCTTTCCACATCCCTCCTTTCTCTCCCTTTCCTATGCTATAAGAGGGGAGTTGCTACTATGTGGATTACCCTATACATAGCCTGTCTACATCTCAGGAGGCTACCTTTAGGAATGCCTTCTCCTCTCTCTGATTTTTTGAACTGAGGTTCCCACATGCCGAGGAACCTCGGTCTGTTTAGAGAGGCAGACCTTGGGCATACTGTAAAAGTTGTCGGCTATTCGTATTGGAATAGTCGGCCAGCTGCCTCCTAAACTCGTCAAAACACGGAGAGGGAAATTTTGCGACTCCACAGTAAACCCCTGTCTCGGCATCGGAACGGCGTTGGACATTTACCAAATGCCCGACCTACCTCATGCAGATTTTCTATAGTTTGTCGTTCATCACTTTTAGCCAAATGCTGGGTAGAATCCTTTAACAATAACCCGGGGGCCCTAGTTAACCCTTGGCTACCTTCCTCTACCCTTCCGCATCCCCCCTTTCAAATACCTTCCTATGCTATTAAAGGGGAGTTGCCACCATGTGGATTGTCCTCATGTAGCCTGTTATTCTGAATAAAAGAAGTGCAATTGCCATAATAAAGTCATGGGACTTATTCCTCATCGATAGAAATACCAATAGAAATTTTGCAGAATGTGTTAATTCGAAATTACAAGTAGTCAATAAGCAAATAGATTGGTCTTTGAATGTCTTATATGGAAAAATATATCGCAGCTAGTTGGACTTGGGGAAAGTCTGCACCAGACAATGCAGCTTCTTGTTGCCAAGGCAACCGACCTTCCGCGCAGTAATATTCATTTGTTTTTACGACTGCTGTGCTGTCATTGCTTTAAGTCTCGAAAATAACCCTATAAAGAAATCTTTCCTTGGTTTGTGCTAACAACTCTCAGTTGCGGCCGACCGATATAGAAATATTAACTTGATATAAATGGGGGGGGGGGGAATTGTCAATTGGCTGTCTGGCTTTTTTTGTGTGTGTAAATGCGAGTGTCGACGCTTTAAATGGCGGCGGGTCAACGACGTCGGACGTTGCTAACGAATCTCTGACGCGGCCCATTATTACTGTTACTTTACATGCAAATATACAGTCGTTCCAGAATTTTATTTAGTTGTCACAAGGTGACGTGTCGAATAAGAATGAAAAGGACTGGCGCGCCCTTAACCTTTCCCTCAACGAATTAATGTAACATTCGCTACTCAAGGATACTTGCCACGTTCATTTGTCAGTTTACGAATTTTATATTTGAATGTATTATACGTAGGAAATAATAGTTTCAGAGACCAAATAATTTCGCTGCTTATTTGAATTTTAGTGACATATAGCAGATTTAATAAGCATATTTTCTTTCAGGTTCTCGGGGGAAGTTGAAGGAGAAATTCTAGAGAAATGCAGAAATATGAAAGCGTACGGGGGTGGGGGGGGGGCAGCATAGAAGTAGGAGAAGAATGACGAAACTTTGTCGAGAGTCAGGAAGCTGTGAGAAAATAAACATAAGTTTCAAACGGGACGAAAGAAAATCTTCGTTCTTCGTAGAGCATAAATCTTAACCTAACGTTCAGCACGACGCTTCATAATTCTAGTACCTCAGGTTGTTTGTTGCTCAAATTGAAGTTTCCGACATCCATTTCCAATTTCCATTTGGCTCAAGGGGGGAAAAAAGCTACACTCAGTCTCGTATAATGTTGATAAATTATTAATAGAGGCAAGCTTTCGACCTATTTGGTCATTTTCCACCTTATTTCAAGAATGTAGCATTGATACTGATCCGGCTTTAGAGTTTTGTCAACTGACGAGTGCAGTTGTGTCTCTCTAGGCTCTCCTTAGCACCTGAAGAAAGGCCCAAGGATCCCAGAAACTTATTTTGTCTGTATTTGTCTCTTTCTTATTATTAACTAGCTGGGTGCCCGGCGTTGCCCGTGTACTAATTTATATAAAACCGAAAAGGTATTTAATTTTATATTGAACATTGAATTTTATTGCATCAAACCCAACAAACATACCTCCCAAATTCTTTACGAAAGAATACTTTAAATATACTGCTCGAGTATTTCAGGATATAATTGCCCCTCAGTCTTCAGACATAACGAAAGATTAAATTGATGAAATTGTTACCTAGATTCACAAATTAAGCAAATGGTCGCCATATTGGAGTCACTAATATGTCGCGCAAATTAACTTACATTTTCCGCAAGGATCGTAAAGTATTTCGTTTTTTTTTATCATCATTCGATACTGGATAAAATTATACTTTTTATTCAATGGAAATATTTCTGATTCATTTCATTACGGAAAAAAGAACTACTTTCTTTGTTCGTCTTGTAGTAACGTCTCTATCGCATGACGTCATGGTATCTTGGTTCGAAGTAATTTAACACTAAACACTAAAGTTTTTTAATTATAATTCTTTCCACCTTTATGCTACGGGTCACTCACCCTCAACAGTACCGTTTCTCGAGTTTTGAAGAATGTGTACCAATTTTTGTTCCAATGTGTCCACGTGTTTAAATATGTATAGAAATTAACGTCAATACATACATACAAATACACATCCCTTTTTATTATGTAGATTTTCAATCAGTCGTAAATTTTTTCATTTCAATTCATCAGTAACGTTACTCTTTTTCAAAAACCACTTAGGAAACCTTGTTGCCTGACCAAATAGGGTCAAATTTTCCGCCTATTAAATTTTTTAACAATGTTTTTATAAGACTGTATTTTTTCTCCCTTAATAATAATCTATAAACGGTCTATATCAATCAAATTTCCTTTTTTTTTATTAAAACTCCACACTGAATCTCACAATGAAAGTCATGGTTTTTAACTATACATTTATCTAATAAATAAAGCAGAGTGTTTGTTTTTATTTATGTATATAAATATATATATATATATATATATATATATATATATTTGTATGTTCCTTATACAAATCTACACCGGTGCAGCAAATTTCACCAAATTTCGTACACGTGTTCTTTGCAACAAGGAAACACACTGTCGGGGTGAGACGCGCCTACCAACCCCAGAAGCGGGGGTGAACGGGAGTTGAAATATTTGAACATGCTAAAACATTCGATATTTCAGTCGGATAAATATTTTTAGGGTTCAGAGATATTGATAGGGTTTCTACCGATGTTATCTGAATATAATTTTCATCCTCTACACCCTGGGGAAAGGGCACCCTTAGGGTTTGTGGTGGAGATGCTTTACAGGAAAATAACGCGAATACAACCGAGATTGGAGTCAAATCGAAGGTTATGGATGTCACTGAGTTTAGTTATGACATTCAACTTGGCATTTACCCCTCAGATGCAGGGTAGTTGGATAGAAATTTTTGAACATGCAAACACAGCAGGTATTTGCGTTGAATAAATATTTTTCAGGGTTAATTATATTGATTGTATTTCTACTGATGTTGTTTGTGTATAATTTCAACCCCTTTTTGCATGCGAGGGGAGCACCCTTAGGTGGGGGTGGAGGGGCGTTTCATATCATTAATGCCAAATCAACCGAGATTCGAGTCAAATCGGGGTTATGGTTGTCGCTGAGACTATTTATAACAAACTGAGAAACGAAATTGGAGTGTATCGGGGGTTATGGATAAATGACTTCTCGGGCAATAAATAAATGCTGCGTCCTGAACAGTCATTAAGACTGTGAATCGTCTCGTTCATAATATCGCCGATCACTTGTCTGACAACCCTGACGGTTAACTTTATTACATATATTTACCAAATTAGTAGTGTTATTTCCCGTTCCCGTGCGGTTGTAATTAGACGCCGTTAGAAAAATAATGCGTCCCTTTGATGTTTCCAGTGTATTTTTAGTAGTATCATATACGCTTACCCGTTCTGGCTGTCAATCAAGATTGTCGCTTTTTTCACGCTTCGGTAACAATGTAAACTTAAACCTCAGACTGGCAGAAGTTTCACATTTTCCTTCCGCCTGGTTCATGTCAGTCCACATACATACAGATACGACTCTGCCTATATATGTCTGCGGTTCTGTAATGTTTACATTTAAGCGTCAGTCGAGTTCAGTGAATGAAAGACTTTACTGTGGCTAGTGGTTGTAAAAATATCTGCACGCTCACCGAACTTCGTTCCCCGTAGATCGCTCAATGTAAATGGGGGGGAGGGAAATAGAACGTTGGAAGAGGCAGCCGTGCCCTCTAGATGTGTACACGAGAGCAAAGTATGAGGCGTGGAGGCTTTAAACGATTTTCGTACGTTTCAGCCATGAACACATTTAATCTTCCACCTAACGGCATTTCAACTACTCCTTTGTACATCGGTGATCTGTGGAACATTGTTCCTTACCTCGTTAATTTATTTGTAAACTAGCCGGGTGCCCGGCGTTGCGCGTGTACTTATTCATATAAACCCGAAAAGGTATTTAATTCTATATTAATCTTTAGTCGAGAATTGATTTAACCTAAATCTAACTGTTCCTAGTTCCGTACATAGTTTCGACCTATGCATTAATTGAACAGTTATAAAATACACTGAATTGAATCCCAACAAACATACCTCCATATTTCTTCTTGCCTATTGCAGGATCTAATTGTCCCTCATTCTTCAGACATTACGAAAGATTAAATTGATGAAATTCCTAGCTAGATTCATAATGTAAACAAATATTCGCCATATTGGAGTCACTAATATGGCACGAAAATTAACTTTTATTATCCGCAAGGATCATAAAATATTTCGTATTGCTTTTTTTATTATCATTCGATGGAGTATTGCCGGATAAAATTATACTGTTTGTTCAATGTAAATATCTCTGCTTTATTTCATTATGGAAAAAGGAGTTATTTCCTTTGTTCGTCGCGTAGTAACGTCTCTATATCACGTGACGTCATGACGCGCAGAAAATTTAACACAAAATTATCACGTTTTCCAATTATAATTCTTTCCACACTTCTGCTAGGGATTTTTCACCCCTAACAGTACCGTTTCTCGTGTTTTTAAAAATGTGTGTGCCAATTTTAGTTGCAATCTATCCACGCGTTTAAATCTGTATAGAGCATTAACGTAAATACAGCATTTTTTATTATGTAGACTATCTGGGTGCCCAGCGTTGCACGGGTACTCGTTCTGTACACATTTATAATCAAATGTGAAATTATAATGACGTACACATTTAACCAAAATTTTTGAAGAATCTCAATTGAAATAAGTTTAAGTAAATTAAAAATTTATTAAATTATAGTGATTAACAAATATTAGGTATTGATTTTACCATCATTCTATGTTTCCTCCAGTAAATACAAAATAACGGTACATGCCATGTCAGTCATTTAGAAGTCAAGTATTTAAAAGAAAATTAGTTCCACACATCGTATAATCTTTCGTATTGTTTTTTATTATCATTCGATGGTGTATTGCTGGATAAAATTATAATTTTTCCTCAATCAAAATCTTTCTACTTTATTTCATTACGGAAAAAGGAACTATCGCATGACGTCATGGTAACTTGGTTCGAAGTAATTTAACACAAAATGATCACGTTTTTTAATTATAATTCTTTCCACCTTTATGCTAGGGGTTTCTCACCCCCACAGTACCGTTTCTAGTGTTTTGACGAATATGTGTACCAATTTTTGCTGTAATCTGTCCAGGTGTTTAAATTTGTATAGAAATTAACGTAAATACGTACATACATACATACAAATATACATCCTTTTTTATGAAATAGATTGAAATCGTTTTTTTTTAGTTAAACATTTTATGAGGTCTATGCGTCAAGATAGACTAGTTTTTGTGTGATGGAAATATCACGGCAGTATGGAAAATTATACTTTTCTCTGCCATCGGCATCTCCCCTTCTACTCCTTATTGTTCTCTTAAAGAGGAGGTTCAACCCGTGGATGATCCTCTTATATCATCACATAAACAACAATTAGTATGTAGACTGAATAATAAGTAGCGAACAGTAAATGAGCAATTACTCGATTTAAATTAATGAAATATTTTTCAAATTAATTAATAATTCCGCTAATTTTACCAAATATTATTTTGGGAGCCAACTATAATGTACTTGACGAGGAATATGGTAAAATGTTTGCTGGTACCCAGAAAGTTTACCCTGTTTCGACGCACAAAAATATTTCGACATTTTCTGCTTTTCAACGTAGACTTGTATTAATACTAGCAAGTGTTTCTGACGTGTAGTTGGTAATCGTACTAGACGTATGCTCGAGTCATAGGGTGTCACTGAGAAGTGGACGCTGACCCAGAAGCTCTTGGATCGATGCAGGGTCACGTCGACAGGTGGCAGACCTCTGCTTGAAGACGTGTCCGTGTCATTCACGTTGTTTTTGTTTTTGTTTCAGGGTCTTCAAGAAGAGCTCCCCAAATGGAAAGGTCAGTAACTCAGATATTCTGCTCCAAGCTCTGCGACGCGTTTGTGTATTTCTCTTATAGTCTCTTTGTTCCTTGACAGATCACAGTATACCTGGGCAAGAGGGACTTCGTGGACCACATAACGCACGTCGACCCAATAGGTAACGTTTTTTCTGTTTATATTACCACAAATACAATTATAAATTCGGAAAATCTCAATTATAATGTAATATATCGTTAGTTTTCGATCAAGATCCTTCTAGATGCGGCTGATAAATTATGAAGGAGAATTTTTTTTTTTGGTGGCTTGTCATCACCTAGAGTTTTATAATGCGTCAATTGCAAGGTCGAGTGTTCTCGCTGTTTTAATTAAATTAACAAATAACAAAAATTTAAGCCCATTTTATGTTTACCTACTTTGTTTGGGGTTTATTATTCCTATGTCAATCAGAAACTTTCACCTAGCATAGTTTGTTTACCTACATCATTCAGTGTTTACGAATACCACCCTCCATTGCCATATTTAAAAATTGTAAATACTGTAACTATATGTAACCAACAAATAATCTTAGTATAAAAGTTTTATCAAATATTTTTTTTAAACAATCCCTCCATTATACTTTTAGATTCTTGGTGCCATAATATTTCACAAACTTTAAGATTTTTTCCAAATTCTCACCTGTACACTACATCCTGCTGATTTCCAGCATCATATCTGCTCTTTGGAATATTTTTGATAGTCCTGCTCAAATTACTTCCTGATATGTAGAAGACAGTTACCGCACAGTTTTTCTACTATGCAAAGAGATACAATACATATTAAGCTAATGAATTAACAATTTTTTTTTTGCATTATGTGAATAAATAAAGATCACTTAATACAATGAAAAAAAAAGGAAAAAAACTACTACTATAATTTCTATTGGAAATTCAAAACCATTTTGCCCTAAGCCATTATCGGTTCAAAATATGAATATATTTTATTTGTAATTTATTATTTAATTTTCATCTTTTTCAGTCCAGAATTCTCTCTGAAGCAATTTGCATGTTATTTTTATCTTTCTTCTTACATAAAAATTTATTTTTAAATTCATTTGATTGAGATTAATGCTTATAAGATTTGTATACTGATTTCAGATGGAGTAGTTCTCATAGATCCAGATTATGTGAAAGAGAGGAAAGTGTTCGGACACGTCTTGGCTGCCTTTCGGTATGGACGGGAGGATTTGGATGTTCTGGGTTTGACTTTCAGGAAAGATTTGTACCTAGCTGCAGAACAAATATTTCCTCAAGATAGTAGTTCCAAAAGGCCCCTGACAAGACTGCAGGCAAGTTAAAATTTTTAAAATTGTTATCCTAATCATTTAACATGGTTACTGCTTACTAACATTATAATGTTTTTAAGCATTGCATTTAATATTGTTTTGTATTAATTTTAGTAATAATGATTTGTATATTTTATAGGAACGTCTGATAAAGAAGCTGGGTCCAAATGCTTATCCTTTTTACTTTGAACTTCCTCCCCATTGTCCTGCATCTGTAACCCTCCAACCTGCGCCTGGTGACACAGGGAAACCGTGTGGTGTGGACTATGAGCTGAAAGCATTTGTGGGTGAATCACAAGATGATAAACCACATAAAAGGTGCAGATTCTTACTTATCTGATAAATATAATTCACAGTCAGTTATAAACAATATAAATATTTTTCCTCTTACAGGAATTCTGTTAGATTGGCAATTAGAAAAATTATGTATGCACCTAGCAAACAAGGCGAGCAACCATCTGTAGAAGTAAGCAAGGAGTTCATGATGAGTCCAAATAAACTTCACCTTGAAGCTTCATTGGACAAAGAAGTAAGACTATCAAGTAAATGACTTTAACAATTATTAAACTTAATGGCATTTTTAATTAAAAATTTTCATACATTTACAGCTGTATCATCATGGAGAAAGTATTGCTGTCAATGTCCACATAGCAAATAACTCTAATAGAACCGTCAAGAAGATTAAAGTTTCAGGTATTTTATGAATTAATATTTTCATTATTATATTTTTTACTATTGTGTAAACATTTTAATGAATTGTTTTTTAACTTAATATTTTTGGTGAATAAGATCATTTTAAATCAATCTAAAATGTTTATATTTCTATAAACACATTTTTATATTAAGAAACTTTCTTTTTCAGTACGACAGTTTGCAGATATTTGTTTGTTTTCTACTGCACAGTACAAGTGCACTGTTGCAGAGGCAGAAAGCGAGTAAGTTTTGATTATATATTTATTGAACGTGGTTGTAAAAGGTTGCTTGAACGTTATATCAAATATGAAATTGTCAGGCTCTAAATATTCATAATTGTAATTTCTTTAATTCATGATATTGTTATACAATTAATGTATACTAATCTTTAGTTTTCATTTGTATATCATTTGTATATGGAAGCTGGTAAAACTTTAATTTTATTGGCTCTGTAGCATTTGAATGATAAAAAATGCATGGGAAATGTAGAAAGCAATTGTGGTTCTAAGTTGGAATTCACAACTATGGAAATTCAGATGCTACAATCAATTTTATCTTATCATCTTAAACAATAATTACATAAAATCTGTGAAGGAAAAACAATTTACTCCAGAGCAGCATACAGTCTGCAGTTAGCTTCCTGGAATGATTTGAAGAGAAACTAAATTATTTGCGTGCATGTTTTGTATTTCGGTGTCAAATTTTCAGAGCGTGTGTGGTGGGGCCCGGCTTCACTCTCTCGAAAGTGTTCTTAGTCAGACCTGACCTAGCCAACAACAGGGACAAGCGTGGCCTCGCCTTGGATGGTCAGCTGAAGCACGAGGGCACCAATCTTGCTTCTTCCACCATGTGAGTTTGGTGTGGCCACCAGGAGGACTAAGTGGGATCAGTTGGTTGAATGATGCAGTTCACCAAGTTTACAAGAATCGCAGCGATATTTCCTTAACCAGCCCTGATCAATCTACCAACTTGTTCCCGCTTTTCAGGCCTCGAGGGTGCCACACCCTGTGTAGTTCTTAGTTTGAAATATCTATTTTTCTCTCTGCCTAGAGAGGGATGTCCCATCGGACCAGGTTTCACCTTGAGCAAAGTGTTTGTGATGACGCCCCTCCTAGCCAATAACAAGGACAAATGGGGCTTAGCTCTGGACGGACAATTAAAACACGAAGATACGAACCTTGCCTCCAGCACTTTGTAAGTCACTTGAACGCGGTTTCTTTTCTCGTTCCACGTGAATGACCGCACAACTCCCCCAAATCCATGCTCGCTTGGCTGCTGCATTCATGGTAAAGCTTTGTGGCTCCTAGGCTTACCTGTATGTTCATTTATTTACCATCAAATTAAGAAATCTTTGTGACAATTTATCAGTAAGGAAAATAAAGTAAAAAGAAATAATTTGTCTATCTTTATCATTCTCCAATTTGCAAGTTCTTGCTTTAAATTTAAAGTTGAACTGATGAATGAAGCAATGTTGGTCAAAGTATTTGGTTTAATGCCCTGATGAGTAAAATCAGTTATTTGTAAAAACTGAAGATGATGGTTCTCTTTGTGATCTGAAATTAAAATTTCCTTGAAGAAAATAAGTCTAAGTCGAACTGGATTGAACTAAGTTAAATGCTTGCATCAGACAATTACTTGTGCTTTTGCACTTGCTTTCTGCGATTGTATAAACTAATATTTTTTTTGTTTCCTTGTTTTGTATGACCCAGTGTCCTGTGAAAATGTTCAGGCATAGATGCATCCATTCTATCTCTATTGCTTCAATTTTTTGCACTGTTTATCCATATTTATTTTCAATGAATTTCAGAATGAAATATATTTTAATGAATGCCATGGTGGCAGTTATAATTTGCAGAAAAAATCCTTTGTAATACTGAAAACAAAAAATATTTATTTTTGAACAAAATAAAAAATGTAAATTATATAAATGTCACTTCTGAGATCAGGAATTTGACAGTTTTGCTCGAAAATGAAAAAAATATATGGTTCATAATAATGTTGAAGTTTTTGATGAGTTTTCCTTGGCAAGGAGTTGTAATTCCTCACTAATCTCTTGATATATTTTCCCAAACCACTTTCATTTCTTATTAGAAGTTTTCCTATAAACTTACACTCCCATAAGTAACCACATTACCTTTTTTTGATCTACTTTGTATCCCATCCTATCCTATCCTTCTTCTGCAAGAAATCTATCTGTTAATTTAGGTTTGCTCACACAAGTGACTGAGGTTGTATTTTTTTGAGTTACTCTTCAGAATCCTAATCACACTATACAGCACTTTTTTGTTAATACCAAATGATCTATTTTTGAAAGTAAATCTTGGAAATTTACAAAAATTAGTCATTATGAATGGGTTATGCATCCCATTTATTTGAAATTCATGAGTTTTCAATACTTATTTACTAATTTTATTGCAATATTTATTTCATGAGTTACTTATGGAAAAAAATGTTTCAATATTTGTTTCGAATAAAACATGTTTTTGGAGCCGAAAAACAATGCACATTAGTTATTTGAATATTATATACATAGAATTTAAATTGCATTTAATTTGCATAGTTGACAAATATTTAGTATTAGTGTTATAGAATGTTTGCACATTTTTGAAGCCTTTATATATTATAGTTTTACCTCTTCAAGTTTTCAAAGTAATAAAAAAATTATTGATCCGTAGACAAGAATCATCAACTAAAGAAAAATATGATTGTATGAATAAAATATCTGATTTATAATTTCCAAAAGAATATAAATATTTACTCACACCCACTAATCCTCACACCTGAGATCTCGGAGACTTCTATTATTTTTATATTCTAATCCATAAATAAATTTTCCCTCTTCTCAATTCTTTACTTAAGTCCATATCATGAAATACCTGAAAATTCATTGTTCAAAATTGGTAATGAAGTCAGTCTTTGCATATGTTAGCTGTGAATGTGGTGTGCATGTTTGGTTCCTGCATGTAGTAACAATTGTCATCTACAATTGTATACTGTTAAGTCATTTTTGATTATATAATGTCTGCTATACATCATAAACGCATGTGCTTTCTATATTAATCGTTTATATAACAATATTTTTAAGTAAATTTCAACAAATAAAATCTTGCTGTTCTATTCACAACAAATATTGTTCTGCATGAATTAATTATGAATGTTCCTAATTCTGTTTGTATATGTTTACATATAATAGAAATTAAATTTCCAGAATTATAATAAAATATACATTTATGAACAGGTTCAATAATTTAATTATTCAAACAAATGGGAAGGCAATGGGAAATGTGACTTCAATTATTTATCCTTGCCCCTCTGCAGTTGGTGCAAAACTAAATAACTGGGGAACACAAATGATTATTCCAAATAGTGTTTTTAATTTTAAAAATAAACAGCACACAGTGCTTTTATTATGTTTTATTCTTCTCGGTAATAAATTTCTACATCCTTTCACAGAGTCATAAAGTTAACTTTCTTCTAATGGAATAATTGGTATATTGTGGTATGTATTTATATATGTGTGTATCTAAACATACATATCCACCATGCCAGTGTTTTAAGATAGAATAGAACCGAACCTTGTCTTGGTCAACCACAGTACATTTTTGCAATTTTCTCTTATTCATTTTCTCTGCAACTAAATACTCTTACTCCAAATTTTTACACCTAGCTCTTTCAACAATTCCCAGTCTCAAAACTTATATAATTGGAAAGGAATAATTTTACTCTTTGACAAATTTGGTTTCCAGTACAAGAAGTTTTACTTGAATTTTGAAATGTAATAAAGTCAAATCTAATGTGCTATGTCCGGTAGTATTATAAATATTGTGACAGAATTTACAACTTTGCTTAATTTTAGGAGACAAGTTCTGGAGTCAAAGTGAAAATTGTCTTGTTAATGCAGAGTGCTATTTAATAGAATATTGTGACATCTTATGTATTTGAAAACAGTTTACCTAAATTAATTATAATTCTTATACTTGTCAAATTGGATACTTAATTCTGAAATATGACTTTTAAAAATAGGTTGCATTTACACTACATTAATAGTACTCATGTATGTTCATAAACATGTTTAAAGATCCCCAGTTGTAATCTATTTTGCTCACTTTCCTGCTTCAAATGCTAATGATGTTATTGTAAATAAATTCTAGGACCTCTTAGAAGCTAATTTTTAAAACCGTTATTTCCCTCAATTTTGCACAAGATTTTGTATTCTTTACATTTTTTTCTGCATTACTTGTGTTCACAATTTTAAATCTGTGGAAAATTTTTATTAATCTGAAGAAAACAAAAATGTCCACTATAATGACACCGTATCTCTAATTTATTTATTCACTTGTTCCAGAGTTGCAGATCCTTCTCAGAGAGAGAACTTGGGGATAATTGTTCAATACAAAGTAAAAGTAAAGCTGTGTCTTGGTGCACTAGGAGGGTAAGTGTACACTACAATATTTCTCAACTTTGTAAACAATTTGTTGTAAATTGAAGTCACAACTCAATGGAGTTAGGTTTAAATTAGTAATTACAAATTTTGTTTAAAACTTCAAATTATGCTCCACTCAACTGTTTTTGTTGAATCTGTCTCCTAACGCATGCTTTCCGGCCTATTGAAGTTGTCTTTTAAGGATTGTTTTTCTTTAGTGGTTTTTAAAGGCCAACTTCTTCTGTAATTTTTAACTTATTGTTATTGATGAAAAATTCTTTTTGTCTTAATTTTTCCAATTCTTCCAACTAATGACTACATTATTAATATTTTCAAAACTAATTTTTTTAATTCTTGACAAAATTGACTGTTGGATATTTATGCTGTGAACTTGTTAATGTAATAAATTTCTTTCATTAATTATAGTAGTTGATTCAAATTTTAAAACTTATTTTTGTCAACATGGGATGTTAAACCAGTTGACTATTAAAAAGTATAGCACTACGTTCTTAAATATTCTTCTAACCAAGTAAACAGTTGTATTTGCGATGTTTCAATTATGTCCACTGCAATCGTCTTCTAGGACATCATCGAAATGTCGCGAATACAATTGTTTACTTGGTTAGAAGCCCGAGAATACTATATTCATTCACTACACTGAGAACGACCACATTCTTTATTCTTAAATATTCTTTTTGAAAGATTATGGAACTATGAACTATGAATTATGGAAAAATTGAGCCAAAACTGAAACATTAAGTTATTTATGTGGAATAAAAATAATACTATAAGGGATTGGAATGAAATGAAATGAAATGAAATGAATGAATGAATGAAAGAAAGAAATGTCGTTGCTCCCTATTGTTACACTAACCCTTCGGCTCTCCCATTGTTGTTACACTAACCCTTCAGCTCTCCCATTGTTGTTACATTTTCGTCGCTTTTTAGTGTTGTCAACTGACCTGTGCAGTTGTTTCTCTATGCTTTTCTTAGCACCTGATGAAAGGAACAAGGATCCCAGAAATGTTGTGTGGTATTTATATTACCCTTTTTTGTCCGTATTGGGTATCTTTCTTATTCACTATAAGGGATTGATGACTTTCCTGGCATAAATTGTGAATAAAACATTCTTGGCTTGCAAACTAGAGAACTGATCATTTTCTGTAAATTCCAGTGATTTGGTGGCAGAACTTCCTTTTATCTTGATGCACCCGAAACCAGAGGAGGAACTGCTACCTCAGACTGCAAGACCTTCCCCTTCTCATGGTACCAAGGAAGGCTCTGAAGAAATTCCTGTAGATACAAATTTAATTCAGTTAGATGCGTAAGTAATTCATTTGAAGGTTCAACTATGATTTTATTTATAAATATAATTAGTGTATCATGACAAAAAGTCAGTTTATTAAAATTCAAATTTATATTTAACTACAAAATATTTCCCAATGTTCAGTTGTGCCTAAATAAAAAATACAATAGTTGACTTCCAACCAAATAAATGTAGTTTAACCTGGTTGTGTACATAACTAACAAAATATGTTTGCATTTATATAAACTATTTAATTGAAAAAAAATTACTTCTTACAACAACCTCAAGTCCAAAATTAGAGAAAACAATACCATTCAAACACATCACGAAACTTATATTGATGTAACTTTTTTAAAAAATGAATTAAACTTTCAAATTTCAAGTGTACATAATTTTAAATCATTAATACTGAATCATATATGGAATTTAAATTTTATGCAACTGTTTTCACTTAATTTTAATTAATATTCAACCTAACATGCAACAGTTTGCTCATAAAATTAGGATGATTATTACGTTCAACTTCTAAAGTGTATATACAAGTCAGATTAAGTTTCTGTTTTTATTTATGATTTTATTGTTGAATATAATTTTCCGTATGAATTTGTTAATGCAGAAATAACGTTTTTCCTGTTGTAATCATTAATTTACAAAGTGAATGTCTATATATATATGAATGCTCATATTAAAAGTTTATGAAAATTACTTATAAATATTTCCTTAACTATAAAGAGTCATACTGCTGTGATGGCTCTGTCCTCTTGATGAGGGAAAGTATTTTATCAGTATATTTTGAAATTTAGATATTTTTTAAAATTGAACTACAATTTCAGGGAAGGAATTGTACCAGACCAGGATGATGACATAATTTTTGAAGATTTTGCAAGATTGCGGTTAAAAGGAGGTGAGACAGATGCCTGAGGACAGCGGACCCGAGCTGCATCAATTTTCAGACCATTACGCACAGAAGTTTACATTTTGTGTGATTAAAAAGTAGTTATAAATGCAGCTGTTAGCATGTGTATTGCTTCATTTCTGCTACAGCTAAAATTAATAATAGCCCCTTTGAAGCATATAATTGAAATTATTTCTTGTTATTTTAAATAAAGCTGTAGCTCATTGTTTGCAATTTCAATGTCACACAAATATCTCCACAAATTTTATTCATTTTCTGTGTGTTTGTCAGTGTATTGTCATAGTAAGAGCTCACTCATAGGTGATTAAAACAAAATTTATAGTAGTATTTGACAAATTTTTAAGTTTTTTTATCTTACAAAATATTTTACCAGCTTTAAAGTACATCCTTTTAATTACTTGCTTGTCAGCTGCATTTATTAAAGTAATTATAATTTGAAATTACAAAATGTTGACAAAAGTAACAGAAAATTGAAGATTTTACTTGGGATAATATATTTTATATTGCGTGTTGTGTAAACTGAATTTGGAATGAGTACACGATATTTTCGTGGGAGGAAAAGTGAGGCTACCCTCTGGTATTTCAAATGAGCTCATTCCGTTCAATGTAACTGGAGTATCATAAATACATGATTTTGAATATAAATATATTCTGTGAATAAAGAAAATTGTAACCTCATTTTGATGTTAATTGTTTGTATTAATGTATATTTTACTGTAAAATGCAAAATAAGAATATATTCTGGAAAAAAAAGAGCAAACTCAATGTGGCATTGTATATAAGTAATTTACCACAGTATTATGTTAATGTTGCTTTTTAAGAATTGTGTTGTGAATAAAATGAACTAGAAGTGACGGAAGCTAAAACATGAATTCTGTAAAATGCACACCTATTTTATATTTTCTGCTTGATGAAGTAACTAACCAAAGACTTCTTTATATTGTGTAAATAAGGATACATATGTGGTCATATTTCCATAATTTTTTTGTTAAATGAAATGATGCTTCCATACATTAATAGTTACCATTTTGCCAGTAAACAATGTGACTTGATTATGAAAATTCTGTGCTCAACTTCTCACCTCTTCCATACCCCCACATACTGAGGAAAGCATAGCCAGTCGGTGAACAGGTGACTGGATTGATTTCTTTAATTTTAAATTAAGGCTGTATGTGTCAGATACCTCTTTTAGCTGCACTTGTTGTATTTAGTGTTTTAACTTTTTCAATATGAATCCAATGTTAACAGTTTGAAAGAAGAATTTTTTGTATGATCATTGATGAAATTATATGTACAGTTGTTCCTATTTAACAATGAAATGTCTTATTAATGAAATCTCTTATTAAAGTGCATTGCCTACTGTATTCATGTATCCAATAAGTTATTGTATTTAACTGACCACAACTTGTTTGTTTACTCATATACTCTAAAAAATTTATATATAATTTTTGGAGTGTGGTTGACACCTTAATATTTATATAAAGAATGAAATCATTTAATTTTTATGTCAATATTTATATTGAAGTATATAAAGTTTCTACGCAATTGTATTAAAATTAACAAACTTTTGCATTTGTTTTCATGACTTGTGTTCTGCGAGTTGTGCAACCTGCTTATTGAGTGTAAAGTCCCATACACATCCTCGGTTACAAAAAGCATCACATTAGAGTTTTATCACACTATGTAATTTATATTTAAATGAAACAATAAATGTAAATTTGAATGAAAGTAGCATATTTTGTAATTAAAAACATGTATAAGTTATTTTATATATATGAAGTATAATAGAAAAGTGTTCCAATGTTTCAATTTGATTGTATTTATTATTCACCTACCAAAACAGACGTGTGCCCAGATATGTTTAAAATTACAGCATGAACAATTTAACATTTCATAGTTGATTAAACATTTGTGTCTGTAAAGTAGATTTTTGTATAAGAATTTGCAATATTTGTATGGTAAATTTTACTCGGTCTGTCGAGCAAATGCAAGATTTAAAGTGACTATTGTTATAATTTTTTACGGTGACAGAAACGTTAGCTTTTGAAGTTTGTGTGCACTGTAATTGACATTTGGTAAAGAGTTTAGGTTTTCTATTGTTCTCAATAGAAACAAGAAAATGTCATTTTGAAAAGCACAAGTCCATCTCCAGTGAAATAAAGGTAAGAATCCGAGCTAAACAAACCTACTACATTCAATGTTTTCCAGAGTCTGCTAACTGGGCTTTCATGTATTTTTTTTAGAATTCCTGAGGAGTCACAAGCAGTTGGTTCAGTTTCATGAGCCATTTGCTTATTGGTTGAAGAATTTAGGGGCTCCAGGATCTGAATATGTGGTAGAGAGACGACCCTGATCTCGCTACGCAATCGTACATATGTAACTATCTTTCCTATTCAAATTAGCGCCACTGGGATGCAGAAACAAATAATTTATATATGGAAATTGTTAATTAAAAAATTGTGACCATAGTGAGTATACAAGTGCTTTGCCATGAACACTTCTGTGCTTGACCCTGGCAAAAGTCTCAATATTGTACCTCACGGGTCCTGGTTAATTTAATTTTAATTATGCAAATTCATTCTAGCTGGGTCACAATGTTCCTGCAGCACTGGATACTGTCGTCTCCTTCTTGTACTTGTTCATTCTCAAATCTATGCTATCCTAAGAAAACTAACAGTTGCAGAAAATAAATTTTAGTATTTGGCAAAGATCTTGATTGAACATTCAATTGTGAATCATAATTTTAGTTACATAGTGGATGATTTTCACACGAGTGGTTCTACTATAAGGAATCTATTCGAAGCGGACGATTTGATCTTGCAGGTAACATTCTAGAATTATGCTCTTCATCCATCTCTACTTCCTTTTGCTAATGATCTGCGGAAACATTATTATGACATCATCAGCATAAGAGGATAGTCTATGTTTTATTGAATTTTAATTTTGAAAGAACACAGTTTTTTTTGTTTAATGAAATTTTTTTAAAAAATGCATAAGAGGATAGTCTTTTATGTTTTATTGAATTTCTGTTTTAAAAGAACGCTGTTTTTTTGGTTAAAGAAATTTTTAAAAAAAAGCTTAAGAGGGTAGTATTGTATGTTTTTGTAATTTTCTATTTTAAAAGAACCCTGTTTTTTGTTTAAAGAATTTTTAAAAAAGTGTAAGAGGATAGTTGTATGGTTTATTGAATTTCTCTTTTAAATAATAATATATTGGAAGCGCACACAGGCCGTGCAAACAACATTACATTACAACCTTTCCTTGCTGTAAGCTACGATAGATATCTGTCTAATATCTTATATTTTACAAAAAATCCCAGCTAGTGGCCCCCAAATTTGTAAAAATGCTAACTGTTCGCCGTAATATAATAAATTAGTTCTTTCATTATTGGCGGCGTAACTCTGAGGCCATGGCTACTCGCATTGTTTGGCGAGAAAGTGGGCCGATGATGCTCGCTACAAAGGCATAAACAGACGTGCAGAATTTAGCAGAGTTCAGTCACCAGGACACAGAGGTGACTGTATGTGTGAGAGCCAGAGTGTGTTAGGAGTCTCCAGTCCGCGGTGGTTGTCAGATGTTGCGAGGGAGACCAGTTGGTTATGTGAAGCTAGTGTGCAGTAAATGTTAAGTAAATAACGAGAGAACAGTAAAACAAGCAGTTAGAGCAGATATTCACAGAGGGAGCTACAGACAATTAGATATTCACAAACAGAAAGACATCGACCGTGTTCTAATAAAGTAGAATCCGTGCAAGTGGACTGTTAGTGAAGAGTGGAGTTAATAAGGAAATTAATCAAAAAACAAATTACGTGAAGATCACACAACGGTAAGTAATTCAAACAAATTTTTCATCTGTAAACTTTATATGTAAATATCTACCGTCAGATTTCAATCATAATCCGATAACTTTATTAAAATATTTCAGATTGGGAATAATTCTTTTGTTGTAAATTAAGTTTCATATTTTTGTAATATATTTGTTAGAGGCCCGATAATTGAGTTCTGACAAAAGCCGAGGGATAAAGAATTGTTAATCAACGACGACTAGTCGGTTCCGGGTTCGAGCCTCACTCACAACTTACATTTTTTCTGTTTCTTCCAGTTCTTTACCAGTTAACGTCGAGGTTTGCGACCCTTAAGGGAGATTCAAGCCTTCACCTCACTCGGTAGCTCAGTGGTTCGAGTCCAGGTGAGTGTAACTGGAGCTGAAAGTTCCGGGTTCGAGCCTACTAACAGCTTAAATTTTTTCTGTTTCTTCCAGATCTTTACCAGTCAACGTCGAGGTTTGCGACTCATAAGGGAGATTAAAGCTTCCAAACTTCGAAACGCCAGTGGCTCTGTGGTTAGAGTCTGGGTCAGTGTAACGCAATGATTCTGTGCGTAGCTGGTCTGGGTTCGAGTCCTGGCGGCTTCGCAACTGTTTCTAAAACATCCTTGCTTTCCGATTTCGCTCGGCCCCGAGTTTCCCAACCCGCCCGCCCCCTCGGGGTCGGAGAAATTGAGTTAGAAGTATTTTTGATTTCTTTCCAATTTCCGCATTATTTTTTTTATTTTGCGAATAATAAAGAAAGAATGTCATTAAAACGAGGTGTTTCTGAAACTCTTTATTAGCAAAATAAAAGAAATTAAATTGTAAAAAAAAAAAAAGGGCCATCCTTCGCAACTATTTCTTACTTACTTTTTAATTGCCCCTCAACTCCTCCCGACCCCGACGGGGCGGCCGCCATGAAAGAAACAGTCGGGGTAGAGAGAAACTGAGGGACAGATCCTTCAGAAATATTTGCGAAGTCGCCAGGACTCGAACCCATAGCCAGCTACGCACTGCGCAATGCGTTACTGACCTGGACTCGAACCACTGAGCCACTGGCGAGGTGAAGTTTGAAAACTTTAATCACTTATGAGTCGCAAACCTCGACGGTGACTGGTAAAGAACTGGAAGAAAGAGAAAAAATGTAAGCTGTTAGAAGGCTCGAACCCGGAACTTTCGGCAGTTACACTCACCTGGACTCGAACCACTGAGTGAGGTGAAGGTTGAAGGCTTTAATCACTTCTAAGAGCAGCAGAACGTGCACAAGTCCACTGTGGTCGTCCCTCTCACAATCACTGTGTCCTGATTGGTCCTCATCCACACGTGACCCATACTTTATTCTAATTTAGGATCATATCTTTCTTGACCGACCGTGGCCTTGTTTGCGGGACCTGTGGATTTCCCTAATCCGTCCCGCAATTGTCCTCAGTCACGTAAGAAATTCAGAATAAAATTTAAAATTACTTGATATTCCAGTTAAATGTGAAAAGCGCACCACATAATATTCCCCCTTTGAAATTGGATGGATGGAGAACCCATTCGGACGATTTCAAAATAAGTCGCTTGCATCTGGCAATTTACAATCCTGAGTTACAATTTAAATTATTTATTATTATTCTATTTGGTTCTTAATTAACAGATATACTTACAGTTCAATTTCTCACAATTCTAAATAGTTTCTACGACGGTATGTCTATTTTTTTATCCAACAGATCCATGGGATTGCTGCTCTAGATTTTCGCAACCAAACAAATTTTTGTGACGTTTTGGAACATTTAATTGATTCTTACCCAGAGCCATAACCGACACATTACAGGACGGTCGCAATGTTCACATCTGCAGCTAACAATTAGTCCAAGTGGAAAGTTAATTATTGGCAGGCGAGTGTTAACGTTATATACGGATCCAATAAACAAACTTCGAATGTAGTTAAATTTACAAAATCATTAATTAAATGTTAACGTATTTCGTATAGATGATTTAGGACCTGATTAATTTAAAACTAAATTTAAAGACGCCAACCAGCAAGCCTGTAGTGTTAACGTTTCGGACCTTTGTAAATCTCCGATTCGTTCCGAGAAAAAACTTGAAATGCCCCCGCAAGTGAGTAAACAAAGCCTGTCACTCTCAACCCCTATAAATTTAACAATTCCCAAACTCTTTCGTCAGACGCGAAGGCCTGGATAGCAGACGGGGAAATACATTAAAACAATCGGCCTTCCTTCACTTCTATATTGTTCTAGACTTCGGAGTAGTTTAATCTCATTTTTCTCAGTAAACACGTGAGAGGAAATTTGATTTTACGTGCAAAGGTGAGTTCAGATATTCATATACTCATTTCAAAATTGTACGGAAATACACTTATTTATTTATTTCTGTGAATATGAAACATACTAATTGTTTGTTTATTTATATTCCATGGTGGCTGATGTCTACACGAGGGGCTCAAGTTCAAAAGAAACCTACCTGGAGACCAACAATGAGGTCCTTGAAGCTGAGACCGTCTCATGGAAGACTCTCACTGGATTTGACTTTAAAGGTGAATTTATCCCTGTATTCAAACTGAAATATCTGCGATCAACGTAAAAACTGACTCGTTGATTAATATCTGTTTTCTCTAGCGTCTTTTCCTTTGTGATCATTTCTCTGCTCTGAGTTTATTTCCCGTCTGTGTGCAAGCAAGCTGATTGATGCCTTTCATTGGTTTTAATTTACTTATCTCTTTTGAGGACACTGAATGTAAATCAGATATGTTTCACTCCTTTATTTCTAGTTTTTTTCCGTTATTTTAAATATTTCGTATCAGCTGCTCCGTTCCAACACTTTTTGAGTAATGGGCTCTTGTATTCTCCAACCTTTATTATTTCTTTGCAGTTAGTAAGTTTCTCCCTTTGTTAGCTTACACTCGCTCAATTATCTTAGAAACTGCAATACCCTCCATTTTTTTCTACAGATATATTTATTATACGTTCATAAATAAAGGTTCTATTCGTGGTTTTCAGCAATCGACTGAAGGTTTTAGATTCCCAATTATTTCGATTTTAACCATTTATTGCACTTTATTCCCTTCTTTAACTCCAACATGGACCACAGTTTAAAGAAATTTCAAATCGTAACTGGTTTTAGACGCCGACGAGAAGTGGGGGTGTGT
Organism: Zhengitettix transpicula; assembly: GCA_037074705.1. Taxonomy (NCBI): domain Eukaryota; kingdom Metazoa; phylum Arthropoda; class Insecta; order Orthoptera; family Tetrigidae; genus Zhengitettix; species Zhengitettix transpicula. The sequence goes on from CM073596.1 coordinate 29,861,749, forward strand.
ACTACATAAATATCCATTCTTCCGAGATACATCTATGTTTTGTATCATTGAAGAGGGGAGGAGAGGCTAGTATGGGATTTGAATTTATAATTTGCACGTTGTTATTTTTGATCTCATAGCGAAGCTTATAATTACAGCGTCACGGCTAAGCGCCTGTCAGGCAGGCAACCCAAGTGTAAAATCTGACGACGGGTTGCCTACGTACAAGGGTCTAGAGAAACTTGTAAGACTATCTCATGCTTTACAATTGATTCAGAGATTATTTGAATTTTACATTTATATGTAATCAAAGAACTAGATGGTGCTGGTTAAATTCGTGGAACGACTAGACATATTGTTCATTGTGACGATTTTCTCAGTAATAATAATAAGTACCCTTGAAATTCTTCCAGTCACTTCGAAGGACGCAACAAGGATTCATCGACGGAATGACAACGTCGGCCTCAACTTCAGGGGAGCCTGGACACGTGGATGTGGAGGTTTCGGGTTCCAGCCTCGCTCACAGCGCTAGTATTTATTTTATTAATTTCTCGTATGAAAAAACGCTGTTTTTTGTTGAAAAATTTATTTTAAAAAGCGTAAGGGGATAGTCTTGTGTGTTTTATTAAATTTCTCGTTGTAAAGAACTATGTTTTTTTTTGTTGAATTAATTATTTAAAAATGCGTAATATGTTGTGCCAAAAAAACGAAAAATGTTTTTAAAACAACCTTTTCATAGTTTTATAATGACTCGCTGTATAGGGGTTCATACGGTCATATTTTTTCCATATGTAGCACCAAGTAGGTTGAACAGTTCCAAATGTAAAAATGTCAGACAATGAATTTCCTCATTTCTTCAGGAGGCTTTGCCATCATTTCCTTATATAGAAATTATTTTATCATTACTTATATATATACATAATCAAAATTGTAAAAATTTGTTTATTAAATAATTAGATATTCTTAATTACCACAATATATATATATATATATATATATATATATATATATTAATTAAGAATAATTGTCACTTTTCATCTGACGATAGGAACAAGGATTCTATAAACGTGTGGTATTTATATTAAAAATCGTGACGTCATCAATACAGTGACATCAACATCTAATGGATTCTTCTGAACTAAGTCAAAAAATTAATTAAAAAACTAATTTATACATTATCCTAATCATGCTTTTGGCCTTCTGTTGTTTGCCTTTGACGTTATTCCCAAAAATTATTCATTCGTATATTGCAAACTCCATTTCAAACAAAAATGCTTAAGTTGGCACTATTGGCACTCTGCCGCGATGTATCAGCGAAGAGGATCATCATGTAAATATTGAAGGCGGTATTTCGTAAGTTAATTAATTGCTCTTGTGTGTTATATCACTTTCTTGAGTTTTGATCGTTTAAATAATCGTTCTTTAATGTTATGGAATCTTTATCTCCATAATTAGAACTGAATATTTCTTGTTATCTGAAATACCCGATTTAAGACAAGTTCAGAATTAACAAAAGTCAATAGTAGATAAATAATACGAACGGGTGTGTTCTAATTTTTTAATTACTTTGTTATCCATCGAACCCAGTAATTAACTCGAAAACTTTTGTGGCTATTGACAGCAGATGACAATATGTCTCACAAGATGTTTTTGCTATTTGTTTATTAGTTTACCATCTAAAAGAAATATTATAATCATTTTAAATGTTAAGGTTTATATAATATTCAACAAAATTGTGCAAATTGAAACCTCTTTTTAATTCAAGTTTATCAACTATCATAAGCTTGTAGGAATGAGGTAACCCTGAAGATAGTAAATGTTAGTTTATTCACATATGACACTTTTTTTTTAGATACCAGGTGTCAAGCATGGAATTAGATTTCCTACTTAAATGTTGGAAGAACCATAAATCTTTCCTCAAATCATAAATTATCTCCAGGTAAGTCTCACACTATTAATTTAAATTGCTTGAATTAAATATAATCAAAGAAAAAAGTTTATCTTAGTATGATTGATTAATTCCTTTGGATAAATCAATTCTAGTCTATTTTTTACTGTCCAAAAGAATCCATTTTAGTGTACACTTTGGTAAAAATTACTAAGTAGAGATTAAAATGATGGTAAGATAGATATGTGTATTAAATGTTTTTATATTCTTGCAGGACTCGTGCAGGCCTTCAGATATTGGGCTGGGAAGCAGCTTCTGTTGGTAGAAGACAACCTCCAGTTTGGGTGAGTTTGTCTCACTCTTGTTTATGCTGAACATTAATGTGGCTTCTGTCAATTTAAAAATTGATAGGTATTTATAAGCTTTTCTTTCATGATTTGATTTGAAAATTTAAATTATTTTATCAATTTCCTGTAGACTTTGATCCTCAAAGTGTTGGCTATCCCTACATTAATTTGTTATGTTTTACACTTTTTAAAATGACCATTTTTTTATTTTGGCATATAATTATCAGTAGTAAATGGACAAAAGCTAGGCTATCAAGTTTTCTATGTGTGGTTTATGGTTCTTCAGTCATGTGTAATTGGATATGTTGTGTTTTAACTGATTTGTCTCAGATCTTCAACTTTTTTTTAAAAAAAATTGAAAACCTTTTTCCGTCATATTTATTTTCTTTTGTAATTTTCCATTTGACCACATTTAAAACAACTAATCAGAGTGACTATGCTCACGTCTGGATGCAAACACAATGAACTCTTACTGTAGATACATGGATTTAGATTATTTTCTTTTTAGTATTTCCATCTGGCTCTAATGTCTTGATGGCATGATTGCTATATAAAACATTCTTTATTGTCAACTGATTTATTTAGACACGTCTACTCACATTCTATTCTTATTCTCATCTGTATATAGATATTCCTGTGAAGATATTATGTAAAACTCTCTCCTTATTTAAAAAGCTAACAACACACTTCAATTTTTGGGTAATCCAACTACCTTTTTTCATCTACATATCATAATGAACTCAGGTTTGTTTATTTGTTCAAATACATTGGTAAGTTTATGCCAATATTATTAAATTTTTTACAATCTTTGCACACTATTTACAAATCATTTAGACCACCAACTACATTTGACTCCCCTCACTCCAATTGAATCCAGAAAACTCTGTCCATAGAGCATGTATAAAAAATTCTCTAGATTCAGTGGAAACAATACAGGCTGTCAGGCTCACTGCAATATTATGTACCTCATTCCTGCAGTTCTAACATTTTCAACAATTCTAATTCGTTATTGTTCCACTCCCAGGGTTAAATGTGGGAGAAGAAAGATTTTTGACACATAAAAGATAGTTTAAAGTTTTTCTTTTCCTAAATTAGCTCCCCCTTCCAAGTTTCAGATTGTATGTATTACTCTATCATTGTGGTGACTATATTGACACTTCTGCCACTGTTTCTATTACTTCACCTGTCTTTATTTTTTTTTTTTTGTCTGTTATTCACATCTTCAGCACCCAATTTGGTTCCTTCAACAATTAACACAGCCTAATGACCTGTATATTGTCATTCTTGAATACTTCTTTAATCGAGCTTTACATATCAATGTTCTTTTGACTGATCCAGTCTTCCAGTTACTATTGCTGCACTTGTCTGGTTCACAAACCAGTTAGCTTGCAGGATTCTGCATGTCTACAAATTGCTCCAAGAGGCAAGCTTCTCGTGCTCTCAGTCTTGTTTCCTTGGTCCACAAAAAAGGGTGTTCAGAATTTTAAAAAAAATAACTATGGCATTATGCTTCTTGTTTTGATAAAAGTAACCAACTGTCCAAAAAGAGAGGATAATGTGAAAGTACTTGATTCTTTGCCTTCTGACTGTTTGGCACAATACCTATTTCATAACTTGTTTAGCCTTCTACCATAAAAATCTAATTACAAGACTTCAATAAAAGAATCACTTGTTTCCTATTACATTCTTTGAGTTTTGTTATTTATTTATTTTAGCAGTTGTCATTAGGTATCATCATTTCTTCTGCCCTATTGCAAGCTAGACCTTGTCTGTTGAAGATTGGAATCACATAATCTTGTTCCTCTGCCAAAATATTTGGGTGTGTTCTTAGACACTAATTCCTATTTCTACACAGCAATTTTCTTAAAAAAACTGAGACTACATATTGTTTAACATTTTCCTGGATTTTATTGTTAGTGCCAAGATTAACTGTTTAGAGAATCTGTGACAGGTGATATAAAAATTTATTATGTAGGGGCCCATAACTTAAAATGTATCTTGTTTAATCACTTTTCATTTTGTGAACACGTTCACATTATATCTTAAGATGAAATTCCTCATGCTGTGTGAATTTCAGATGAATGTATCAGTTCAAACACAATGATTTATCTTTGTTAATTCTACTCTTTGAATCTGTAATCATCTCAACCTTAAGAAGCTATTTCTCATTGTGTCTATTCTAGATGAATGAATTGTTTCAAATACAAAGTTTTATCATTGTATGCCAATTCTACCTTGAATCTATAATCTTGTGTCATTTAAGCCTTATCTATTTATAACTCAGTTCTCTTAACATTAAACACACTCTCCTTCAACAATGTGCAGCTACATATCTTTCTAGTACAACTGTAGTAGAATCATCATTGTTTCTTGCTGTATTGGGGAGTCCAATAATAATAAAAAAAAACTATCCCCAGTGTTTTAAACAATCCAGTAGGTTCACAATGTAGTTTGCCAAGCTATCGGTGTGCCCAGAAATAAACTATCTCCAAGTAATTGCAGCTCCTTTCTGTAGTGGTGTGCCCAGAAATAAACTATCTCCAAGTAATTGCAGCTCCTTGCCCAGAAATAAACTATCTCCAAGTAATTGCAGCTCCTTGCCGTATCGGTGTGCCCAGAAATAAACTATCTCCAAGTAATTGCTGCTCCTTTCTGAGAAATATACTATCTCCAAGTAATTGCAGCTCCTTGCTGTATCGGTGTGCCCAGAAATAAACTATCTCCAAATAGTAGGTATTGGGAACTTGGTTTATTTTTATCATGTTTTATGTACTACTTGTTTCAGATTTTTGTTGAGGAGTGTATAGACTGGGGGCTTTAAACCCTTTGTCCATTCGCTCCTCAAAACGCTGGACTGGGAAGCTGTGGAAGCTAAAAAGTTTCAACGTTGAACAGAAAAGATTTTTTTTTGAGTTGGACTTAGGGCACTTTTTTTGGTGCCTTTTTTTGCTTTCAGCAGCTGGAATGATTGGCCAAACTTCTCACAGCAGCTAAAGCCAGCTGTTTTTGTTTGTTGTAATTGAAACAAATTGTAAAATTTGAAATTACTTTTGAAAATAAACATTTATTCCTGAATTTATATTTATTATTAGATATTTTTTTTATATCCTAGATCATTTGAAGTTAATTTTGAACATAAAAATTCTTACAATTATTATATAAATCCTAGACCATTCAAAAATACAAGACATTTTATTTTAACAATTTAATTTTACTTTCATATACAAGTTTCAAAAAACAGAAAATTTTACAATATAGACTTCTTGTAATCCCAGCACAACAGGAACAATTCACCAAATCCTGAAACAAAAGAAAATACAATTAGAACACTTCACCTATTAAGATAGGAAAAATTACTGTGGTCATTAAAACTCACCAATAAATGTACAACTCCATCCTCTTCACAAATAAGGAGTCAATCTGCAAAAACAAAATTAAATATTAACATTTTGATACAAAATAATTTTTCTAACCCAAGATCTTAATTTAAATTTTACAACTTTGTAATTAATCTAGTTAGTATCTCTAAATGTTTCACATATTCAAATTCATGGAGAACTGAGAAAATGGTTTAGTATTAATAAACCAGTCTACAACTGCAGTCATATACAAGCTTCAAATATCTGGTTATATAGGCTCAAAGTAAACTCTTAAATGCATGCAATGATCAGAAAGTCTCACTAAATATCTTACTATGAACAAAATGAAGACAAAGTACATGAATTTCACCAGCAGCAGGTTTTAATTTAGAACAGTTACACAACCTTTACTATCTGGAAACTAATAGGACAAATTCAGTCAACAGAAATAAAACTGTCTCCTAAACAGGAATTGGGATCATGATTAGGCCAGACGTAGCTTAGACATGATACAATCTGATGAATAACAGTTCAGGACATTTGGACCCAGGGTTCTGCTCAAGATTTATAGGGCCAGAATAAGGAAAGATTGTCCTTAGTATGGATACTGCAAGGTTACAGAGGAAGGCCACGAAACCAGCAGATAGATATGTGGAATAATAATGGATGGCAGAACTGCATTAGAGAGCAGAATATAGGAAACTTGAAGCCACTAAAACCCATGCTGGGTACAATTGTACAAAGCACACAAAATTCATTCAGGCAAATTGCTCAATGTAGTATTCAAAATCAAGCCTAAAGTAGTTGCTATGAACATTTGCATAAAATATAAGAATTAAGAATTGGAGAAAATTAATGCCTGAATATTTAAGATTGACCATTGTGGATCAATTAAATTTAATTTAATTAAAATAAACATGGCATAATGGAAAGTGAAAACAGGGTTTTAGTTCATGACAATTTCAAGTGAGGAAACAATGATGTGATTAAGGACCTGCTATATAGGTAAAGTATGTGATACATACTTCAGATTATATCTAGTTCAAAATCTCAAGTTTTTTGAAAACAATTACATTCAATGTATACTGAAATACACTAGACATTCCTTTTTTTAATTTATATTTATTAGTCAACAAATCTTATAGAATTTGCACTTTATAAATTTATTAAGAATTACTCAGTCATACAGAAGGTAAGTGAACCTCACCCTTACTGGTTAATTTCTTGCGAGTGTCCTGTTCTGCACAGACACTGAACTTCTCTCCCAAGTCTGCCAGTTTTGATGTGAAATTGAAGTTTCCCGTTATGGCTCCACTATTGTCCTCTGACCACACCCATGTGGCACCTTCTCCATTTTATCCTGGCCGCTACCCTCTCCACAACTTTGTCGCTCCCTTGAAGGATAAATGCTCAGGAACCCAATGTCTGGTGCTGCAAACAATGGAAAACCTAATTAGAATTCTAAGCCAAACACTACAATTACATGTATCCGTATACCAAATCAGGTTTTTAATTTTGTGCTCAAATATATCAAAATAAGGAGAAATTTAAATAAATTGCCAAAGTTTAAAATCACACATTACATTATTGAGACAGGTTTTAAAATTTTAAGATAATGTAGAAATTATGCCAAAGGAAATTCAGATGAAAAATGACCATTGCCAAGGTTTTGTTTTATTGAAATGATCAATCCCAACACTAAATGCAGAGATAAAAGTGAAAGGAGTTATTTAAGGACAAAATTACTGAATTAAACTCAATAGTTGGGAAAATGTTGCTGGGCTTTTCTAATTTTTTACAATTATATACTCTGAAAGCTAACTTGTATGGGTATTAAAGACAAAGATACATCATTATTGAAAGTTAAACTAGTTTACCCAATCTCGGTAATAAGTCTGGTACTGTTTATTTTATACATAAAGGACTGAATGGATGAACTTATATAAAGCCTTCTGTCTTTTATGCAGATGTCTTTCTTATGCTGTAGAACACTAAGCAATCTTAATGTTCAAAATGAACCAGTATGGAAGACTTCAAATTATTTTGTCAATAATGGACGACAAATAACAAAATCAGGTTTAATGTATTTAGATGCTACCCATCATAAGGAAAACTATCCTCCAGAAATTAATGTAAATATTGCTTCAGTTTTCAATTATTACGAATAACAATACATTTGAAATTAAATACTGACCCCATTGATAAATATCAATCAATGTTAAAGGCTTACTATGAGATTATATTTCCTTCAATATAATGGCTTAGAAGCAAGGGGAACAACTAAAAAATTGTTTTGTAAAAAGAGAACTTTAAGGGTACTCTATAAAACCGAAAATGCAGAAAACAGTCATATTTTAAGATAATAAAATTAGTCTATTATCCAGAAAACACTGTAAAAAAATTTTTCGGCTCCGTGACGTTCAGTAAAGATTAGCCGGTAATATATTATATCAATAATTTTTTTTATTAACAGTAGAAGGGACTTTTGCAATAAATTATTGGGGAATGTCATATCCATATTAAACTAAACATCCGAATAAATTTGTTCGTTATAATTCATTAATATTTATTTCATTTTCCGTTTCACGAACACGGATTTCGGCTAAAAATTACTGATTTCACGCACACAACTAGAAATTTATATAAAAATTCAAATGTGCCTCTAAAATGTTACTACATTGAAAAATGCTACGAAAATCTGCTTTTAACATATGAATATGGCCCACATGTTGGCAGCCATGATGAAAGTGGCGATGTCACAAATATCGAATTGTTCTCTCTTTAATTATTAAAGTTTCACCAACACAACTTCCTTTCAACCGTATTAAAATTGCCAATATTGGCTACAAATGTTAAATAAAATATATAAATATCAGCCGACATTTAATTAATTTTTTTCTCCGTGTAAATGAAAGTAACGTTTTTTTCTGATCAGACATCCCGCAACAAATATCGTACAAAAAAATCATACCCACAAATTCCACACCAATTACATAAATCTTCAAAACCAAAAAATGCAAATCCCACAGTGTTTCATTTTACCGCACACAAATATTCCTAGTGGCAATGATGCACGCGCTATTAGGAACCAGCTACGAAGATTCAACATACGATTTGAGACAATAAGTGAAACTCTGCTGAAATATTTCTTCGCGAAGACCAAGAGAAGCTGTCAAATTGTGTTCAGGATAGATTTGGTTGCCCAAATCCTAGAAATAAAAGATTTATTTTGGCGAAATTACGAACGCGATTCTTAATTGGGAACCACCTTTAGATTGCAACCGTCAAGGAAAGTTGGAAGTTTCACTAATTGTATATAAAATCTGCTTATAAAAGCTTACATTGTCTGATAATATACAATTAATATAATTAAAATTTCAAACGTTATTTTGAGACATGTTCTTGCAGTGTAAGACACGTAATAAAGCATGAGCAATGCATACCTCAGTAGCTGCTGGGCTGAATGGAGCCATCAAGTTTGTAGTTGCCACGGTCAGAACTCAGGAAGAAGTGAAAGGCAGCAACACCAACAACAGCCCCCACCCCTCATAGACCTCGTTCCCTGTATTACACGTTCATTCTAATCGGGCCACGAAGTTATATTCCTTCACAAATCGAATTTCTTCAACACAATGGATGAAACGTGAACCAAGTTCAGGATCTTAATAATTGAGTTTATCAGATCTCAAGACGAAATTTAGCAATACAAGAAATAAATAAAAAAGTTTGACCTACCAAATTAATTACCTGAATTTCTTCTTATTATATGCTTCAAAAATAATAAATACTGATATTTACGGAAATGGGATAAATTATGAAGTATTTAATTAGCCTCCTAAAACACTCAACTTTTTGTATTTGGTCTGATGTGAGGCAGGAAAAACATTAAACGTTTATTTAGAAGTTCGTCATCGCCAACGGCTTCTGGCCAAATTTCCAAAAATGTATTATTTTTTTATTACAGGTTCAAAACATTTTCGAGTACCGCAAAGAAATTTCAATCCACTACTATTGTAAATAAAATTATGTATATATGAATTGTTAAATAAATTATTTAATATGGACAGCAGAAATATCACTTTAGAGTGGCAGTAATTTATGCATTTAATTTACGCGTTCGAATTAGTTACACAAATAAATGTAAGATCCTAATAACATATGCAAACAATGCAATATTTTTTTAATGTACTAAATTTTACACTTTTAATAAAGTAACGAGGAAAATTACATCAATAGCAGTGCAGCACTATGCTATCAACGTGATGCATTTTCCACGCACAATAATAAGTAGGGCTGTAAGACAGAATTTTAAATATTGAATTAATTTTTTATATATAAATATTCAAATATTTGTAATATAGCAAAGGAATTACTCTTCATTTCAGACTAAGGAAAAAAATAAGATTTTATACAAATTACTTTCCGCATTGTGTATTTAATATTAAATTTTTACATATTTTATTAGCGCTATTAAATTTAAGAAACATTTTAAATTAACCTTTGATATTTTATCAATTGAGTGTAATTAATTCTCTGAGCTTAATTGAAACTGAGAATATAATAATCAATCACATTGCCTTTCACACGTCGAGTTCACGTGTTTTGAAAGTAAAATGATTTAAATTAATTGAATACGTAACCAATTAAAAGCCCATGTATTTATTAGTCACAGCAGTCAGACAAGAAGAGTCTTTGCGACTAAATTCCTAGTTTTAATTGAGACCTGCCTGGTATTGCATCAACATCGATAAAATAAGCAAAGCAGCGCTCGAAATAATTATTTTCTTTTTTCTTCTTAATTAACAAATAAAATACGTACACCATGAGAAATATATAGGAACATTTATTATTATGGATTATATTATTTATTAAGCTTACATTTAGGTTGACCACATTTATTAATATAAGATAAAAACGCCTATGCACACATTTTATTTAATTTTTAACCAATACATTTATTTATCTTTTCTATATTATATTTGTTCACTTTCCGCCTGAATATATGTTCTAGATATAAACGTATATACATTGAATTGGTGCTGCTGTGCGGTATGAGCGATGATGTAGTTTATATTAATTTTTTTAATAAAGTAGGAGGAGGAGCACTATGAAATGAAAAATCAGAAAAATTTCAATAACCGAACTGACAAAGTTATCTTTTATTATTAATCAATCACATTCTTTCACTCTTTTAAATATATAAAATGATCAAAATAATTGAATACGAAAACAATTAAAAAGCCATGTCAGACAATTTAGTCTTTGCGACTAAATTTCTAGTTTTAATTGAGACCTGCCTGGTATTGAAGGATCAACGATAAAATAAAATAAAAATATTTTATTCGTTATTTGACTTTTTATATAAATTATTATTTTCAATACTAATATAATTATACATATATAATTATAGAGATAAATTATGTTAAAGAATCAATGTTATGAAAAAGCTTCTGCAAATAAATAAATGAATAGTAAAAAAGAAAGGAAAGAAAGATGGCCGGCCGGCCGAGCATTGCGAGTTTGGGACGACGAAAAGCCTGGATTTCAGAATCGAGAGATAGGATAGTAGAAGGTGTCAGGAGGTCTTTGTATTCGGAGCGGCAGAAGGTGAGCAGGTGGCTAAGAAAAAGTCGAGATTTTGCCAAATCCCTGTGGGGTAGGTTCTTCCCATGAGAGAGAGAGAGAGAGGGTCAATGAGTGAGAGAGAGGGAGCGAGACGATGGCACACAGGGGATTGGCAAAAATCACGGATTTTTCTCCGCCACCTGCTCACCTTCTGCCGCTCCTAAGACAAAGACCTCCTGACACCTTCTACTATCCTATCTCTCGATTCTGAAAATCCAGGCTTTTCGTCGTCCCAAACTCGCAATGCTTGGCCGTCGGCCATCTTTTCTTTCCTTTCTTTTTTTTTATTCATTATTTGCAGAATAAGAAGCTTTTTTATAACATTGATTCTTTAACATAATTTATCGTTGTTCATTCAATACCAGTTCTCAATTAAAACTAGGAATTTAGTCGACATGGCTTTTTAATTGTTTACGTATTCAATTAATTTAAATCATTTTACATTCTAACGAGTGAACTGGACGAGTGAAAAAGGCAATGTGATTATTATATTCTCAGTTTCAATTGTGCCTTAGTTCGGTTACTGAAATGTTTCTTAATTTTATTAATAGGTCTAATAAAATATTTAAAAATTTAATCTGGAAAGTAATTTGTATAAAATCTTATTTATTTATTCTTAGTCTGAAATTAAGGGTAATTCCTTCGCAATATTACAAATATTTGAATATTTAAATATAAAAAATGATTTCAATATTTAAAATTCTGTCTTACAGCCGCCGTACATATTATTGTGCGTTTACAATTACAACTAGTATCAACATCAGAAAACTAATTAAACGTGAGAGTAGTTTAAAGCTAAATATATTAATAATATTGCTGTGTTTCATCAATTCTCAATTGTTATGATTAAATAATCGAATTTATGGGTTGATTTAATATATTGGTCCTTAAATAAATAGATGAAATTAATAATTATATTTTTAATCGTGCGTTCCTTTACGCGGAAGCTGAGCAAAATAAAATTTCAACTGCGAAAGTTTTTAGAAATTCTTCCAAGCATTCATTGGCTTGTAGTTTACAATGTTACAGCACGTTATTATTAACTTTTAAACGTTACAATGATTTACGCATTAACAACATATAAATAAATTGTTTTTCAATAAATATAATACGTGAAAGAAGTAATGAATATATATATAATGAATTGTTCCTTATTTTTATTTAACAAATAGGCTCTTACACTAGCCTGGTGCTCAACTTTTAATCGAGCTCCCTTTTCTCGTTAAATTTTCCGAGTACAAAAATGCGTTTCTTGTTTCTTTAAGCAAGGGCGCCTTACGCGTAAAGGAACGATCGATAAATAAATAAATATTCTTAATTTCATCTATTTATTTAACAATTTATATATATATATATATATATATATATATGTCAACACACAATTTATTTTTTACGTTGTTAATGCGTGTATAATTTATATAAACCATTGAACGGAGGAGGATTCAAGACACACAGCCAGCAATATTATTAATATATATTTAGCATTAAACGGCATCTCTCGTTTAATTCATTTTCTGGTGTTCCTGAAACTTGTAATTGTAATCGCCAGGCAAATCAGACTCTTCATTATCAATATAAATTTTAAAAAAAATTGGAAGAATTTCTAAAAACATTCGCAGTACACATTTTTTCATTTAATCTTTAAAGATAGTTTTTCCAGTCTTACGTGTAAAGGAACTATTAGTAAATATGCTTCTTAATTTTGTCTATTTATTTAAAGATTGATATAATAATAGTTTTATGTCGTTAAGGAGGAGAATTGACGAAACACAGCAATATTTATTATTAATATATTCAGCATTAAACGTCTTCTCACGTTAAATTAGTTTACTGGTGTTTTTGATACTTGTTGTAATTGTAAACGCCAAGCAAAAAATGCTCTTTATTATCAATATAAAACAAAATAAAAATAAAGAATTAATTAAAAACAAAAACCTTACTCCCAGGAATTCTGCCTTCATTTTCGCCGACCCCGAGGGGAAGGCAGAGGACACTCGAAGCCGAGCGAAAGTGGAAGCAGAGAGGAAATGCTTTGGAGTAAGGACCCCACCGAGACTCGAACCCACAGCCTGCTACGCACAGAATCATTGCGTTACACAGACCTGAATTCTATCCAATGCCTGTTTTCTTTAATTTATTATTATTCTTTAAGATTATGCTTCCAATTTACTCAGTAAAATAATGGAATAATCATTTTACTTTAATTTCTCGAACAAAACGAAATTGTTTACTTTACTTGCACGTATTTTCATCGTGTGACTCGTCCGTTAGGTACGGAGGTTGAAGATACAGATATTACAGTTAAAATTGCAATCGCTAATGTAAGACAAACCTTTCGGTGTTTGTACGTAAATTTGCGGTAACATTAAATACATTTTCAGTCTGTTCCAATTCTGCATACAGACAGAGTGAAAGTAAAGAAGATGTTAGAGTTAAGACGGTAAAATTATTAGTGAGTAACGTGTATGAAGTTGGCAGCACTGGATGTACAAAACGGAAAATTCATAAGTTTTTCAGTGTTGTTGGAAATGGTAGCATTTAGTTGTAGGCGTGAGGTGGAGCCTCCCCATAAATGGTCCATAATTTAAAGTTAAACGTCTGCAAAATGATCTCTGGCTTCTTTGACTTGAATAGAACAGTCAGATTCTTGTTGAAATTCATTAACTGGTTCTAAGGAAATACATTTATTACATAAAATGATAAACTCGTTTGTTGCTGAAATAAATTTAAATCAAGCATCATAGTTTATGTCCATTAAAAAAAACAAGTATTTTGGTTTTAATTGCACACTTATTCGTCGTCTTTCCCTGAACCGGTTAGATTTATATTTTAATTTTTTGTTTCAGTTTTTTGGGGAGAAAGGGCGTCAAAATAGGTAACGCGGGCGTCGAAGGGGTGTTTTCGGTGAAAAAAGGGGTGAAAGGGCGGCGAGGGGGCTGATGGGTGCTTCGAGGGTGTGTTCCAGATGTAGACGTGGGGTCGTGGTGGGTCTAGGTTGCTGGGTTATAGTTATGTTCATATACATGTGGGGCGGATTTATAAGTTGAGACCACACGGGAAATAAAAATTTAATATGCGTGATAGTACGGGTTGCGATTAATGACTACCGTTTTTTTTATAAAGTTTTATTTATCTTTCCAAAAAATCCAGTACACTGGTCCATTGTTCAGAACGAACTGAACTCATATTGTATTTACTCAAAAAGTATCTCGTTCAGCAATGGGTAGGCTCCTTAAACCATAGCCCGGGGGCCTAGTAACCCTTGGCTACCTTCCTCTACCCTTCCGCATCCCCCTTCCTATGCTATTAAAGGGGAGTTGCCCAATGTGGATCACCCTCATGTAGCCTGTTGCCCTAATAAAAATATTATCTTTTTTTATTGGGTCAGCTAGATTCCACAAATTTGACATACATCATCAGTATAATTGAAATTCCGAATTTGCTTTTTTCGTGAATTCTATCCAATACATTTATGATTTAAAACAGTTCAGAGCTGTCTTTCCAGCCTTTGTTAGTTTCTAACACAGTACTCCCAGTATTTTTATATATTAAATAGCATTATTTATAAAAAATCAACTACAATACTGAACCAAATAAAATAATATTATGTTCTGATATACACCGGTAGAATACCAGAAAATTTATTTATTGACAGTCTTGTAGTACAAATTTAAGAACTAACCGTTTTCATCATAGTCAGATATAACAAACTACCTACAGAAATAACAGACAATAAATTGGAAAGTTTCAAACTAAATCTGAAGACATGTCTGCTTAATCACTGCTACTACTCTGTTCATGAAAATTTAACTCATACACATGGAAATGAAATATAAATAAATGATGGCTTATCTGAAATTGAAGCTTGGTGTAGTCACTTGGGACAGAAGGAATTTCTTCTAATTTTCAGAGGCTCTCTGCTCCCTATTTCAGGAAAGAAAATTACATTCTGTGTGCTAACCAGCTGTTGTTGTAACACATTTGCATACGAAAGAGATGTAACATAGCATATATGTGTGAATGTGCAGTTCATATACTTACATAACATGTCGTTAACATATTTTGTACAGGATGTAAAGAATCAATAACATACTACTCCCTCAATAATTATTTAAGGAAAGCATTTTAAGTTCATATTTACACTTGAAAATTTGAATTAGTATTCATAGTCCAATCGTCTTTTACCAAAAGATTCCATTAGCTAATAGAAAACTCTGCTTTTTACAATAGCTTATCATCTATCCAATCATCTTGAGAAAAGTTTTCCAGTTTCTTAAATTTAACAAATAATGATAACAGTTTAAACAGAAACCAATTCAACTCAATAGTAAATTACCCTGTCTCATTGGCCACATTCAATTAATATTGAAACAATATAGTGTGAAAATAAAGTGAGAGTACTTAAGAGTAGTTAGTATTACATTTATGAAGTCACCTTATGTGTAATGATGTTGCTGTATCTAGGATCCCTCTGTTTCTGCTGGTTTTCATAACAGGAGCTGTGGCTCAGGAGTGCAGTTGTACCAACAACTCACCGACAGTGTTCACATGTACTGACCCTTCGCTGACGGAAGTACCCTTGTGCGTGCCGTCGGACATCACAAATCTGGCCATCCGCAACAATTCCATCCTCATCATGGCATCTACTTTCTCACGCTTTACAAACCTCACCACACTGTCCGTCGCCTACATGCCCCAGCTAACATCACTACCTGAAGATGTTTTCAGTGGCAATTATGCAGTAAGATACCTATTCATATACAATACACAACTCACAGGCCTACCAGACAACATATTCTTGAATAATCCCTTGCTTGAAGGTATTGGGATCTCTAGGAACAGGATAATCAGCTTGGAAGCCAGCACCTTCAGGTATTTATTTATTTGGGCCACTCCTAGCAACTAAACGCTAAATTAAACCAAATAATATATCACACATGATATCAAATAAGTATTTATGTTATATCAACTACCTTGAACTAAGTATTAATGGTTAATTTTACAGACAGATTTACTTCTAGCAACATGTTGGTAAGTGAAGCACGAAAATTATTATTTCAATCAGACAGCACAGAAATTTAGAAATCAAATCACCGATAAATTCTACAGCATAACTAGTGCTTCTTCTAATCACACAAAATTATGTAAGCTGTAAAAAATTTATAAACCAAACATAACAATATGCTTGCTAAAATTGATCTTAGAAATATTTCCAACAGGAAAATTGACAATTATAAATACAAAAAAATTAATTCCTATCAGACTCATCAATGGTATGGTTTAAATAAACACATTTATAGTGCACTACCTCAGTTTATAAAGTACCACTGCAACCAATGTAACTCTGGGACCCAATAGTGTATATGGAAGAACAGCAGAAAACAAATTTATGTATGAATGAATCCTGAGACAACGCTAAATAAATATATTTATTATTAGTGTTTCTTTATTTAATCCTCCCTCCGTTCAATGGTTGGTATACAAAAAAAAACAAAAATTATGGGTTGACTGACATATATGTCAATAGTTAAATAAATAGATGAAATTAAGTATATTTATTTATTTATTAACTAACAACGCCTTCACGCGTAAAGGAGGAGGCTGCCTGGCATTTTTGTACTGCGAAAATTTAACGAGAAAAGGCAGCTCGATGAGGCTTCAGCATCAGGATAGTGTAAGGGCCGAGGAGGTGGCGAGTATTAGGAGCTAAGAGTGTGAGAAGGTGGCGTGTATTAGGAGTTAAGAGGGTGAGCAGGTGGCGCGTCCACGAGCTGCGACCGCGTGACCTCCTTGGCCCTTACACTATCCTAATACTCCGCTCGAAATATTCGCTGAATTCTCGCCACAATTTCCAAACCTATCTCGGTCGGTCATTTTTCTCTACTATATATAATATATGCGCGCGTAAAGGAAAATTAATAAATTAATAATATACTTCCTTCTTAATTTCATTTATTTATTGATTGACTTATATATTTGTCAACCAAATTAATTTTTTATTTTTTGTAAATGCGTGTATAAATAAATTTATCATTATTATCCATCATTTGAACGGAGGATTGAAGAAACACAGCAAGCAAGCAATATTATTAATATATATTTAGCATTAAACGTCGTCTCTCGTTTAATAACGTCTCCATTGTTCCTGAAACTTGTAATTGTAAACGCCTGGAAAAACAGACTCTTTATTATCAGTCAATCAATAATCGAAAATAAAAGAATTGGAAGTAATTCATTCATTAACTTTCGCAATACACATTTCTTCTTATATCTTTAACGATTGCTTTGCAGTCTTACGCATGAATAAATATGCTCCTTAATTTCGTATATTTATTTAAAGATTAATATATTTGTCAAACCATAATTGTTCTATGGTTTTAAGGAGGAGGATTGACGAAACACAGCAATATTATTAATATATTCAGCATTAAACGTCTTCTCACGTTTCATCAGTTTACTGGTATTTCTGAAACTTGTTGTAATTGTAAAGGACCGGCATAAAAGGCTCTTTATTAACAATATAAAACAAAAAAAAAATATTGGAAAAAATTCAAAAAACTTACTCCCCCGCACGTCCCAGGAATTCTGCTTACATCTTCGCCGACCCCGAGGGGACACGCGGAGCGAAAGTGGAAGCAGACAGGGAAGTGTCAGAACTCATAGAAAAATACGCAGCAGTTAAAGTACGCGTATTGCACTAATGTGGTATTTCTTGTCGTCCTCCTTCCCGTTTCAACCTTTGCTTCGTCCAACGCCTGCTTTCTTTATTTTATTACGCTATAAGATGCCATTTCCTCTGTAAAATATTGGAATAATCATTTTACCTTAATTTCTCGCACAAAACAGCAGATTGGTTCCTTTAGTTGCACGTAGTTTGATCGTGCGACTCGTCCATTGGGGCGGGGAAGAAAAAGGAATTGAAATAACATTTAAAAATGCAATGATCCACAAGTTAATTTATTTCTCGAATGTTACAATTTCGAGAAAACAATTTTACAATCATATCAAGTCTCTTCCTCACAAGTTCCATATTTTTAAACTCAAACTTTGATTTAAAATTAGCACGTGGTAACACTCGACTTTGTCATTTTATATAATAAATTTACCTTCATTAAACCAGGTACCAATGATTTTGATTGAAAATCCAACAGATCTGTCTTTGCCAATCTAATCCAAGATAGGATTTTGCAGACGTTTAAACTTAAAATTACGGCCCCTTTTAGTGGGTGGCCTCCTTTTCACACGTACAACTAAATGTAACCGTTTCCACCAACCCTGACAACTTGTTGCACGTTCTGTTGCATTTTTTTACATCCAGTGCTACCAACCTCATACGCGTTAATCAGACGAAATTATACAGTCAGATTCTTAACTGTAAATTAATATTGGCCATACACATCGTTTCTATGCTTTTTTACTTTTACTTCCTTACACACTAAATATCTTAATTTCATATAACCAGAACAAAAAATGTCGTTTTTATTATAAAATATACGTACAACCAGTATTGTAACGTTTCTTACACCATTTTAATTTCGTCTCATTAGTAACAATTGCGTAATTGTTTTCATTTACGACATTTGACTGATTTCAGTGACTTGGGTACTTCATAAGACGCGGGTATATCAAATGTAATACGTTTAAAATGTTTATTATTAATACCACAAAGGTTAGTTTGGCTGCCTGTGTGTCACCTCAGTGACGTCACTGGCTCATTCGTGTTAATACTCTCTGTACGCCAGAATTACAGCAGACTCAGAATGTACTTAATATGACGGCAATTTTACCTACAAACACCGAAAAGCTTGTTTTCCATTAGCGAATGTAAACCATCGTATTCCTCTTGACCAATCTCGAAGATGCGACGATGGCTTCATTTAGATCTTCGCCAAGCTGCGGAGAGAAAACGGGAAAATTGGGTGAGGAATAATAAGCTTTGCCTTTTTTAGTCTACATAGTTCATAAAAAAAAATAGTCCGCAGATCATCGATTCGTGTGTCGGAGTTCCTCCATCTTGAAAACTCGAGAAGGCGTCCAAAGGTCAAACTGCAAGATATCTGGAAAAAGAAAAAAATAGGGAAAGGAGAAACGGTAAAACGAAGCTAATTAATTGATTCCTTCCTCACCTGCAACCGAATGCAGACTGCGATGGTCAGGAAAGAACTAACGCCGAAGACCACTCAACTTCTTCAAAGTCCACAATAAGAAATCTAAAAGACTGAAACAATAAAAGTATAAAGCAAGCTGGCTGAATGGAACAGGACGAAAATGGGTTAAATTAAAATCAAAAGTAAACTAGGAAATTTCGTTATTCAACAATTAATTTACAATAACAATCAACTTAATTTCACAAATTCTGACCAAGTATAAATGGAAAGAACAAATTGAGAAACGGTACCAATTTATTATCAATATTTTAATTACTGTAGTGGATTTAAAGTGTTTTTGTGATTCAATTTCCCTTTCTTGTAATATGTAAACGACGAGTGAATTATCTTACATTACCATCAGATTCATGTAATTGTGGCCAGCGAAGCAGAGATGTGTAGCAATTCCTTCCTTGAGGTCGTTCCTTTGTGGTAAATTAACCTGAAAGAGAATAAAAGAAATTACAGAAATTTGTTTACGTTTAAAATGCTAAGAAATGAGGGTTATATAAATTTTACCGTTATGGTCGTTTCTTTGGTACCTGAGATAATTTATTGAAAGTTTATATTTGCCCAATCAACGCTTTATTATCAGGTATTTCCACAACTTGTTTCAGGAGTCTAGAAAATTTTCTCCTTGTACGTAGGCAGCCCTGCTTTAGCTCTGTCAGGTTGGTTGCCTGCCTGACAGGCGCGTAGACACAAGGTATTATATGCACATCTCTGTCAAGATCCTGAATGTTCCTGTCCTCTGGCAGTCTGCAATGAAACACGCCGGAACCTGTAATCCCCAACATTAATAGAAAATATCTGCTTTCGAATAAAATCGTACAAAAACTACACTTATGAATTGCATCCACCTCAAATATTTGCAGAAGTAAAAAATGTAAAACTTGCTATTCAAAACTTTCTGCAAGACCGTAAGCCTTGATGGATTCCCGACGCATACGAATTGTGTCAGAATTCTGTCGAACAGAGAGGCGAATTATTATCCAGAATGCTCTCATAATCAATTTTTAAGCTGTAATTAATTAATGAAATGTTGTACTTACATCAAAACTGCGATCGTCTCACACGAGGCTAGAGCCCAATCCATCATGGCGTGGCTAAGGAAATCAAAACTGTTATAGTTGGTCAGAAATAAGACACCTGCCCCCCCCCTTTTTTTTGGGTAAATATTTCGAAATAGCTAAGATTTACGAAAATTGTCTTAATTGTTTTTTCATCATCTCATGTATAAAATCGGATATCATTTGAAAAATTAATGTTAATCAACCTATTTTGCTTTCTCTATGTACTATTTGGTAATTCTATTTTTTACTTGGTTATTTTCTTTTAAATTTTATTTACTTTACGGCTTTAATTTTTATCTCATTTTCTATTTTTCGTCTCTAGTGGAAGCATCGTCTAGTGGGTCACAGGTTTAATTCGCGTTATCCGGATTTTGTCATATACTCATAAAATTTTTACATATACATAGATAGCTACACGTAGGCATACTATGAAAAATATATGAAAGACTGGAAAAACAGCACGAAATCTTGACAGACACTATATATTTATTTAGAAAAACAATTTAATTTGCTTCCGACTGAGGAAACAGCCGTAGTTTCAGTTGGATATTTTCCAGCACTTCTCCGGACAGTGGAATCAGTTAACTCGGTCCACGGTTTCCTCCAGAAGGACCACGATCGCTTGCTGCACGTAGTTCATATAGTCACAGACACTAAGTTCTTGTTCACAGATCGTTTGCCTTCCAATATTGGCCAAATCTAAGGCAACCAAGCTTCCTTATAAACATATGAACGCAAAGGAAAACACGTCGAGTACACGATTCCCTAAACCATTTATACTCGTAAGTAAACAAAAAAAGGAATTAATTTTTTTTATATATATTTATAATGAATGAATTTATATACATAAAAAATAATTGTAACGTAACATCAATTTGAATCGAATCCTTCACTGTTTCTCAAGTCGTTGATACGTTTCAATGAAGTTTACAACTTGAATTTACGTTGACTACACATAACAGGTATTTTTTTGTAGAGTTTAATTTTTTATACTAAAATGTAATAAATACATTACATTCATGCACCTTTACTCTATTTCTTTTAGCAACATTCGAAATAAGAATTAAAGCAGTTGAGCGGCATCGATAAGTTGGCATGACTCTGGAAATAAAATGCCAAAGAATGATTCACTGTCATAGTGCCAGGCGAGAGTTTGTATAGCATGTAAATGAATATTAATCAAGAGGATATTCCACCTTCATGGGGCCAAAATCGTAATTTTCCACGTCTCTATAGCCCCGCTTCAGGTATGTAGTGGGCATGAAAGGTTCCTTGTATGTAGGCAACCATGCGTTTGTTGTGTCACTTTGGTTTCCAGCCTGACAGGCGCCAAGACTTGATACTTCCGTTTCTGAACGGAGACAGAAATAAATTCCGGAACATTTTGAAATGAAATTTCCACGTTCATGTTTCCGCAGATCAGTAATAAATGAAATAGAGATGGATGAAGAGTATAATTCTAGAATGACACCTGCAAGGTCAAATCGCCCGTGACTCAGCTTCGAATACAGATTTCATGCTCGTTGGCCTGCTGGCAGGATTCCTTTTAGTAGAACTATTCGTGTGGAAATCCGCCACTATGTAAACAAAATAAATCAACAATTATAATGTTTAAGTTTCGCAGAAAAAATGAGAAGGTTTATGTAGTATTTGAAAACAAATTTACCTCGGCTTTTCTTGCGTCTTCTGAATTTCGATTTATTAATTTCGACTGCATTCTCCTCACCACTTAACTTCTCTGCTCTTTCCAACGTTGGCGACAAATCTCCCTTCAGAATGTAAAGTAGATTTTTATTGCCCATCATAAAAACAATAACTGTAAAAATAACAAATAAATTGTTCTGTAAACTGACTATTTTAAATCATGAAACGCTAAAATTCTACACTGTCTTATCTGGAAGAACTATGATGAAAATGAGACTGACCCTATTTTATAACCGAACCACTGCACAGTTAAAAACAGCTAATTCATACTTCCAAGACATTTCAGCATAATAAATGGGAACAGGTGAAGTTTGATACAAGCACCTCTACGTCACAGCCTCGCCCCTAATACGTCATACCGACCAAAATTATTATTTGAGTAAACAAATTTCAAAACTTGAGATGAAAATATCTATTTCTTCGATTTTCTGATTTATTTTGAAAAGTCTTGCTGACATTAAGGAATTTTAATTGTAAACGCTTATTAGTGACCTGCTGGCAAGGGAGTAATAACGTCAGTGCTGCAACTAAACTCGTCTTTTTCCAATCAATTATAATTTTAAATAAAAATTTGAACTTTCTTCTAGGACACTTTCCGTTTTTGAACAAAGGTTCCCAAATGCCGAGGCATCTCGGCATGCTTTCTAGAGGTCTCAGACCCTAGGCATACGGTAAGAGTTGTCCGATGTTTCCATTGGAACAGTCGGCCAGCTGCCTCATAAACTGGTTGAGGCACGGAGGAGGTAATGCTGCGTCCCCACAGCAAACTACTCTCCCGCCATCGGAATGGCGTGGGACAAGTACCCAATGCCCGACCTTCCTGATGGAGGTTATCTAGGGGTTGTCCTGCATCACTTTTAGGCGAATGCCGGGTAGGATCCTTAAACTATAGTCCTTGGCTACTTCCTCTACCCTTCCGCATCACCCCTTTCAAATCCCTTCCTATACTATTAAAGGGGAGTTGCCACCATGTGGATTACCTTCACGTAGCCTGTTACTCTAAAAAAATGGAAACATTTATTTTCGCTTTTATTTGTTGACTAGGCTGGTACCGCAGCACAGGGTGACGTAAAATGATTGCACCCCACTTATACAAATTTTATTTTCGTATATATCCGCTAAATAATTACATTTCGGCATTACATATGGACCTTTGATGGTGACAGATGCGCTACTTGTTGTGGTGCTCAATGGTGCCAAAGCTCACAATGACGTCAGCTTTTTAATGGACTTTTCTCCGTTATTTTCAGTTTCTTTAAAAAAGTTATAATTGTACAATTTCTAAACGACAGGCTACATTTGAATCCCAGCTGTTCCTCTGGTACACTAGTGCGAGTTTGAATCCCATTTATACTAAATACCAATCCACACGTTTAGCATTAACTTTGAAGGAAGACCAAAATACAGAAGTGCAATAATTGATACCTATTTGTCTCACGATCTCTTTTATCTCCGCATTATCCGAATTTAAGAACGTTAAAAGATCGAATCCTTTGGAAAATCACCAAATTTCTGGAAAAAAAAACATTCAGCACTTCATAAAATAAAAAAGACCCAAATTTTTGTAATAATTTCAAAAAATTATACCATAAAATATCACAACTTCTGTAAAAGTAAATAATCATAATGTAACCGAAATATCAAAGGAAACAAGACACACGAAAGGAGATTCTTGCATATCTTTACAGTCGTGTATGACCGTAGTAATATATATCACTTTTATTTGACATTGCAGATATAGTGTGTAATCTTAAGATAATCAGTTTTTATATTTTTGAATGTATTTTTGACGTCTCTTATTTTCCCTTCGAGTACTAATTGAAATAACATATAAATCTAAATCTTGTCTGAAGTGTCAAGTTTCATCGGAATTGCTCCTAGTTAAAAAATCATAAAAATTAGTTCCATTAATTTGGTACATCATAAAATTAAACATTGATAATTTTTTTAAAATGAATTTATTTAATTCTACTACAATTAGAATTTCTCATGAACTGTAGAAGGTGTGACATAATTCCTGAACACTATATTAAACAGTTTAATTTTAATGCATTAAAGAATAGTTTCCTCAATAAAAATTTTAATACGATATTTAATAAAAACATTAATTGAAATATTAAAATTTACACATCAAATATATTATAAACGACTTAATCAATCTTGAAAAATATTATTAAATTAACTCCAGAATATGTTTATATATATATATATATATATATATATATAATATTATATATAATAATTTTATTGATAAATTAATTACTGATATTTCAAGACTTGTAAAAAGCATTATATTTGCCCCTGATGTGGTTCCAAAAAATGAACAGTTATTAAAATATATTTCTGACAAATTTAGCTGATTTACTCATTTATTCAAATTAATGAAATATTTATGTAAGAAAACTGTTTATAATTTGTCAGACCAGCAGTGCCCCCAGTAATTTTAGCAACTTTTTATAACACATAACTGTTTGTATCATATTAACTAATAAGAATATACGTAAATAACGAAGAAACAAATAAAGTTGCAATATATGAATGAAAATTCAATTATATCAAAATGTTTTTCCGATATATGGTGCAAATTAAATAACATTAGTTACGATTTATTAATCTGTAAATAGTTATTTAATAGTAAATAATTAAGTTAGACTTAAATTCATAATAATTAGTCATGTGAAACCTTGAGGTTTTAATATTGTATTACAATGAATGGTAATAAAACCATTAATAATAATGATAATACTCGATTAGCTGAATTGTTATTCTAATATCTTTGAAACGCAAACAGGGATAAAAAAAATGTCCTAGAGTAAAATAACTATGATTTATGTAATTATAAAAGTAGCTCGGTGCAATACAAATGCTAGTGACGAACGTAAAATAAAAGTTTAATACATCTGTCTGAAGTTGTTCCGTCGTGACGGACTTTTAGATACGGATGTGAATGAGGTACATCTTCGTCATCCGAAGTTAAAAATGTGGATAATTTAAGGGTAAATACACTAATACCCTAAATATATGTGAAGTTTTAAGAGAAATCATGAATATAAGTTGGTAATGACGGAGAAACTGTATTCTTGTTTCCAATGTTGGTAATATTCTAGTGATGTTCTTCTCGCTCTCAGCGCTTCTGTCGGCGAAAGATTACTTCTGCTAAGGAAAGTTGAGGTCTACTGCAATAAAAATGGCAGCGTTGGTACAAGTTCTCCGGTGTGCTGCTTTCAGAAATGCATGTTTTACGAGGAATACGTTACCTAAAGCCTTTATAGCCTATCAGCAAAAGACCTTGCATTCAAAAGCATATGACAGACCACAAACTAATTCTATACAACAGGCGTATCAGGTCCGTATAGTATAGGTTAAGTAACTTAATAATAATGTGTGTAATATTAACTGCTTTACAGGGAACGTATTAAAATATAAATTTGTACTTGCCTCCGTTTATTCTTGTTTCGCGGTCTGACGATATCAATTTAAACAGTAATTGTTGTACAGTTGAACTCAAATAGGGTATTCAACATTTGCGAAGGTAACTTGCATTATTATTATTGCAAGATCAAATTGTTGCACACCAGGTAGAATATTTGTAGTAAAACTGAAAGTAAACTGACCGCAATAAAATAAATATAGACTTCTGAAACAGGATTATATTTTCTTTAATAATTTAGATACTCGAAATTTATTTTGTTGGAATTTCTATCTAAATCAACAGTGCTTAGTATGACTTTTACATTTACCTCTACAGCACGGAAGTTGGCTTCAAGTTCGAAACTTTGCTGATGTTAAACCTTCAATGGACCAGATTCGTGAAAGAGTTCTTAAAGTTTGCTCAGCATATGACAAGGTCACTGCAGATAAGGTACATTCCTCTCTTTTATTTTCATTTCAGATCACACCAATACGATTTTTCAGTGGCAAGGCCCCTAATACACTTGAGTCAATCCGGGAAAGAGTACTTTTGGTATTAAGACTTTATGATAAAGTAGATCCAAATAAGGTATGATTTCTTTGATAAATTATTTAGTACTTAATCACACATACTGTTAATATGATTTGAAGTTTTTTGCCATTGGTACAAAATTATCTTTTGTTAAGCTCTGTTTTCCAATTTGTGTGAATAAGAGAAATTGAAAGGATGATTTGTAGAAAAGAAAATATTTTTAAGAGTAGCAACTTGTTTTATTTAGCAGGCTTGTTCCTGTGCGATGTTTTTATTTTGACTATATAGTGTTCATTCCTTTAGATATCAATGAAAATACAATGTTCACGACTTTTCAAATACGCTGTAATAACGTTTTGTTGTTAATATATACCAATAATACAATATTTTTTTTTATAAGCTGATACTCAAACATTTTATACCCATTTGTGCTCACTGTACATTATGTTTGAATTTATTGCACAACTTTTATTTTTTAGTTGACTCTAAACTCTCACTTTATGAATGATCTTGGTCTAGATTCATTAGATCATGTAGAAGTAATAATGGCAATGGAAGACGAGTTTGGTGAGTTATATTTGTATTCCTCAGTTTCAGTTTAATAGTATGTATAGTATTTTACTATGTTCACCTTTCATTTTCAGGGTTTGAAATACCAGACTGTGATGCAGAGAAATTAGTGAAGCCAGCTGATATAGTTAGGTATGTAGCTGATAAAGAAGATGTTTATGACTAAGTGCATTTTGAACACTGGAAACTAGTACGAGTATTTTAAGTTCTGTGGTTTACCTTGCCCTGATGATGCACTTCAAAACAAATGATATTTTGCATCAAGCAGGTGCTCCATTATATTCTGCCATAAATTGTGAATCATATGGCGAGCAAACAATTTTATAAATTATTTGTTCAAAATGTTAATTATACAAACATTGTAGCTGTTGTATATACATTGGATTATTATACAATAAATTTGAAACATGAACTAGTAATTTACTTCAATTATGACCCAGACTCATCCACGTCCCTGTTCTTTTTACGATTGTATATATGCAACACTTGCCGTTTCTGGAATAGTTTTAAAGTGTTTCAATTAAAAACTACAGCATTACTTCTAAGTTGATAGTGTTAGTGTACCAAATTTCCTAACTGAAGAAGCAACAGAACAAGTGATTATTTTAGTTTTGTAAATATAATGAACCATATTTCATTCTAAAGTGACTCACCAGTCTTTGCAATCAAATATTTGTTTCTGCAGCCATCAGTGGTTTGTGACATCTGAAAGGATTTTACTTTCGTTCACCAGTTATGAACAATGTGTAGCAAAACTGCATAATTCACATTGTTTGACGGTATCTGTAACATTGTACTTGTGCCAGAGTTTATATTTTAATGTAAAATCTTTATTAAATAATATATACAGGATAAAATATTTATATGGTGAAGAACAATGATTAGAAATTATACAATCTCTCAAAATATTTTAAATGCAGCTTATTCATGAAAGAAGATATTCTTTAGCTCATTGCTGCAGAGTCTTTCCACTTCATCTGAAACAAAATTTGTAATTAAATATTTTCACATGTTATTAAATAAAATACATCCTGTGTCATTCTTGTGTGAAAATTCAATTTCAAAATACATAAATTGTAAAATTATATTGATGTACAAAATTAAAATAATCTGGAAAATGTTTCTATGGATATCTTGTGTAGCCATTATCAAGTAATGCCTTAATGACAGTTGCAGAGAATATATGTGGAAACATTGAATGTGTTTATAAGTCTGCCCCATTTGGTAAACCATGAAGAATTTTACACTAGGAAAATCTAAGTTCATTACATGGAAATCAATTTCTTAGACCACAGTTATTTTGATCTGATCGTTCCCATTTAATGGTTTGAATCCTACTGACAGCACCTGCCACTGTATAATTTGCAAGCACCCTGAGGCATTGATGGCTATTAAAACATTGTCTTCTATTAATTCAAAAACAATGTTTCGGTAAGTATTTGCACCTATTTCTGGCCTTTTCTGCAGAGAAATGATTATAAACAGTATGTTATCATAAAAGAAAGTAGTTTGTTAGAATGACAAATAGTATACAATTAACATTATACAACTGAGAAACACCTAATTATCACAAAATGTTAAAACTATTTGACAAACATATTTAATTATTTCACTAAGTTTGAGTTTCCCTGGTCTTAATTATTTGAGCAGTCTTGACAAAACTGAATGAAAATATAACCCTAAGATATTTACAATTTGTCCCTGTAACCTCGTGACGTAGGAATCTCCAATAACAATTTTCAACATATTTAATAATTATAGTAAATAAAGTTACAAATTATACAGAGCTTGAAGAAACAAAAGTATTACAATTGCTCAAATTAATGGTGTCATTCTGTGATTTAAAGGTGTTTTCAGTTGTTTTTATGTCCAACATTTCAGATAGATTATGTTTATACAAATTTTGTTATAAATATAAAAATTCAACATTTTTCCAAATAAATTCCCAAATTTCCTCCACCTTATGGTTAGAAGTTTTGTCAATACTTTACCATTTATTTCTACCAGATTAGAATTCTTGTGTTGCACAACTGCATAAAATTCTCGAAGATTAGAAAATTTTCCGATGACCCAGTAATCTGTCATAGTTTTAAGTATTGTTTCACCGCTTGAAAGCATCCTGTCAATTAAAGTCAATGTTAGTAAACACTGATGATGATGATGATGATGATATAATATTATAAAAGTACAGTAGACTCTCATTATCTGTGTTAATGGTGAGGAGAATTGTTGCAGATAATCAGAAACGGGGGATATACCAAAGGAAACATATTCTGATAAAAAAATAATATTGTTAATTTTTTTACAACCTGGAACCCAACTTCCGCTTACAGTTTCTGGTACAGGTCAACGTTCTTCATCATAAAATTTTAGAAGTATGGCACATAGCCTACTGTAGATAAAACTGTACACTGTAACTTTAACGACGCTAATATTCTAATGCTGTAACACAAAAATAGTTAAATAGAATACCATTATACTGTACACTAAAATAGAGGAAGATAAATAAATTAACAACAACACTATTAATGTTCAGGAAAAGTATTCTGTTTTTGGCTTCTGGTCCAATGACAGTGGCAAACAGGATCATACGTTTCTTTCAACAGAATTCTCCTTCCTTCCATTACTACAGTAATGCCTAAGTTGTGCGTTGCAGGGTCTTTGTTGGTCCCTTTATTGCCATGGTTGAGCCACAAAGCGGTTAAAGCACACATGGATAATTGAGAGGCTACTGTACTTATTTTACATTTTCATACCTAGCCTTATCTGCATTTACATCAGCCAATAGCCGCAGAACTTCTGGGGTGACAGCTATGTTGCCTGTCCGTCTGTTGTCAAGGTGCACAGTGCTCTTTTGCGCCAAGTTCAACTGATTGAAGTACACAAACTTTGGACGTGTGTCAGGTGAAGCTAAGCCACTGTTAGATGCCTGCCTTGCACACTGTTCTGCTACCTTCGATGCCAAAGTTGTAAGTTGAGGTCCCAGAAAAATATCCAGACGCTTAAAAATGTCCATATTCAAAATTAAAGATCCTGTGAGCAATATAAACAATCTTTTTTAATTACTACATAATATTGCAGTAAAACACTAAACATAAGTTTGAAATAAAATATTTCAAAGTTTTGACAACTGCAAGAATATTAACCTAAAGACAACACATACTGATTACAACATATTAAGACTATTCTTGTTTATTTTAATTAAAACTGTAGTTAATTATTGCATATTTATATAGCGAATCATGCAAAGTATGGTATGATATATACAATAGTCCTTAATTATTTTTTTTCATTCTCTGTTAATTTCACTTCTACACACAAAAGAGGTGAAAATGGTTAACAATCTGTGACAAAACAAACAAAATTCAACAAATTATGATACTTTAAAGAATACATTTAATGCTTATGGCCAACTCACCATCAATAAATAAACATACAGTTGCACTCAAAGCTCGATACACAACCAAATGATACATTTCGGGCACATTTTCATTATTTATGTACACCTTGTGAATTTTACCAATATTTCCATCCAACATATTCTGTGGCCCCATAACAAATCTAAAAAACAAAGTTTGTTATAATATACAGTATTAAATTCAATTAAAATAATGACAGAATTAATCACACCAAATTCCAATATAATTAATTACATATGAATTCGGCCGGCACACAGTTCAGACCTACAGTCCTGATGCAGGGTGTTCAGATCCTTGAAAATTTGGTTTTCAATTTCTGCACAGCCTGACTACACCAACTGCTGATTTAAGGTAAGTACACTACTTGACCCGGTGGCCGAGATGGTTAAGGCGTCTGTGTATTAAGCAGAATACGTGGGTTCAAGTCCCGCCTGGGTCAAATATTTTCAGTCTTTCCTTCTTCTTCCATCCTTCTCTCTGCTTTGAACATATGCTTTTCCTTGTGCGTAATTCTTCGCCCGAGCATATGAATTCACATAAAGCGCAATCCTCCTATTTCTCCTATTTATTTCTATCCTTCCTCACTATCCAAGTTTGAATGTGAACTAGTTCCTTAATGGATTCTCCTAATATTGTATATATATATATGATTGGTATGGTAAGGAAAGAGAGATATTGGGTGGTAAGTGTTGCCCTGTTAGAGTGGAGAAAGTTCTTCATCATGCCAAGCAAGAAATATTTCAAATTTTCAGAATATATATATATATATATTTGTTTTAGGAGCTTGTAGAAGCAGCAGAGGGAATTTGTTTGTACTCTGAATAATAATGGTAGTTTTTCTAATAAGGGTTTGAGGAATTCATCTGCAAAATTAGAAATCCTTTCAAAGAGAATATTGTAGCCAGCAAAAATTGGATGATCAGGGATACCAAGCTTGTGGGTTTTTGGTGCCAGATATAATTAGTTTTCTTGTGTTTTTTGGTGTTGTACTACTGAAAACTCAACCTGTTTCATGCCCTAAATTTCAGGTAAGCCACTGACTCAGGGTCTATTTTCATTCAATATCAATTACGTCTAATTGATATGGATAGGAAAGGGGTCTTACCTGAAATTATGAGTGAATGTCAAGTTGGATAAGAAACAGGTGCTAGCTTTATTCCTCAGAAGATAAATAATCTGCACCTAATACCAACAAATCATATTGTTGCAGATGTCTGTCCAAATAGTCAATCCACAGTTATTTAATTATTCATTTATTTCTAGTACTCTTAAAATTATACAACGGTCAACAAAATTACTTACCTGCCATAATGTGTGCTAGCAAAGGGTGTAGTTGGGTGGCGTGGCATTGAACCTCCTTGCAGCTCCATTTCCAAATGGGCAGGCAACAGACTGGTCACAAGATAACGGTACACTACCTGCATGTCATTTGGCTCTAGACCACTCCTACACAAATGCATTGTGTTAACAATCAGGTACACAGGTGAATAAAATATAATGTCAAATCACTTACCAGACAAGTTGATCATTGTAAAGAAATGAAGAGTATTTTACATGATGGAATGTAGCTTCAATGAGGTTGACAAAACAATGGACTCTAAGGAATGTTTGCTTATCTAATGGCAGGAACTGTATACCTTGGAAAACATCTAATATGTCACAATGATTAAGCTTCAATGTTAGAAGATACTGGAAATAAAACAAATCATATTTTGAAAATGAGCACATGAAATTAACATTACTAAAATTATGAACTTATTTTTTTTTACAGAAATTGTCACAATTAACCATTTAAAACACACAATACTCTCAGATACTCCTATTGAAGCATTTTCACCCAATGACCAAATTAATAACAATTTTCCTCTATAAACCATCACTTTCAAATTTATTTTGTGCTGTCATCAGATAATATTAGTGATCACATTAATTCAATACATAAATTAATCAAAATAAAAATGTTATCTATCGATAGACGAGAGACAAAAGGCCACAACACTTCATTCAATAAAGGGCCAATACATCCTATTCATAAATTTGTGTAGACACATCTACATAAATTCCACTGCTTCTAGTTTCAAACCAAGGATTAAATACCTGCCAATATTGTTACATTTAATTTTTTTATGGTTTTACATTTCGGCAGTTGACACAATAAAACTTAATAACTGTTAAATTAACTTGAGATATTTAATATATGAATAGTTCTTCTTTGCCTAAAACTAATGAGACGATGGAGTTAACAAAATAATGTGGTGAATAATTTTATAAAAACAGAATGTAAGGTTCTTAACATAGGAACAAGTTTAAACAGTGCATTTTAACCAAATAGTACATTATGGAAAAGTGGTAACATTCAGTCTCATGTTATGATAGTAATATTTCTGAATAAAGTTTGCTTCACAATTTTACTAGAACCAATATATTATACTCACCCAAGAAAAAAAACTTTCTAATTTCTGTTTTAGGCAATCCACATCTCCACCTTTACAATCAAGAATGCTTGAGAAAGAACCCTTAAATAATCTAAACATCTGATAGGACTGTTTTAATACAGCCAAATATACATTGTCTTGAACATCATCACTTTGATATTCCAAGTAATCTGATCCATCCTTCGACTTTGTTACACTAGGAATACTAATTGTCTGCAAGAAAATATAAAAGTTATAATTCTTTAGTATATTGTGAAAAATTTGCTTACAAAAATAAATGTTCAAGAAGTAGTACAAAATAATGTGTAAACATAATATAATCTTTCTATATAATATACCAACTCAAAATTAAAGAAAAGAAATATAGTCTCAGTAATTATAATATAAGTAATAATGCATGTAAATTATAGGGAATTCAATAAAACATCAAGTAAAAACTTACCATAACCATCCAGAAGCCAGTTTCTGGTTCATAATGTAGTTGCCTTGATTTTTGAGTATGCAGGGATTCACAAAGCTGATCAGGATTGAATGTGCTAAATTTATGAAAGCAATTAATTACGTGGCATAATATATATATATATGTTTATATATAATTATGTCATATACTTACTCCGTGAATTTAATAATTGCTTCGCTGAGACCAACATTTTTCATTTGTGTGTCAAAGTCGGTTTGTGGAGGGTAGTAATAAAGAATATTTTTGTGTTCCTGAGAGAAAAATATAGCAATGTAACCAAAACTAATTAAAATAATTATTTCTAAGAAAAAATTTACGTACCTCGCCTTCTTTTTGACCATAAGATGCATTGTAAATATAAAAGTTCTGAAGGTTAACCTCACAGTTTGCAGTCATTATTCCATTCTATTTTAACAAGGTTACTGTAAATAATTACTCTTACTTTAAATTGACAGATGGAATATATTTAGGTATGTGGACGTTTGTCATTAAAACTGCACATAACCAAAAATTAGTTTCGTATCATTACATTTTAGCCTTGACACATGTGAGTGCATATCTCAACTCCCTCCAATGACACTTGCTTCCATACTACGCGGTACTTTTAAAATAGCTACATAGTTTTATCACATTCGAAAAAATAATTTATGGTCGGGTTTATGCATTCATTCATAGGAAGTTAATGTTTCTTATATACTATGATAAGTACTTTCATTACTTTTAAAAACCAAAACTACCCATGGCTCAAAACTAAAAATTGTAAGTTTGCATAATTTATATTTTAACTGAATTTAATTCGAACCTGTAAAGTTGTATTACTTATTTAACAATGTTTTAGTTCATTAACGTTTTTAATTTATAATGTAATTTTGCTATTTTACCTGAATACATGAAGACGTTCCAAAATTATCGACGAAACGTTGTATTAAAACAAAGTTTTGGATTAATAAATTTTGTTGACATATTGCCTATATCGCTTATTTATTTATTTACAAAATATAAGTGGCAGATTATATCAAATATTAAAACTATTTTCTGTTAATGCTTTTAATACACAATAATGCATAATGTCACAAATTAAAAAACTGGTACTTTCTGCAACTTGTTTTATGTTGAAATTTAGAACACCTGACTCCCACCAATAATTTAAAACAAAACTACTTACATACACAAAATCTGATTCAAACAACCTCGATGAATGTTCACTGATTAATAAGAAAGAATCAAACTTGATACACATTTTTCAACAAATTTCTCCCAATAACTCATGGTGAAATAATTATTCCCTCGTGTTGTGTATACGAAGTAATATCTCATTTTCTTAACTATTGTGACGTGTCATAACCTTATGAGTACAAAGGTACACTAATTCACTATTTCTTTTCGAGAATTTTTCAGGTCTATTTGATTAGAACGTAAATATAGCATAACGTAGCGTACGTTATTTAGATTTAAATATTCTGATTTCATATTTGATGGAAAACGATCTTAGTCAAGGGTTGAAGGATTAGTCTTCAGTAGAAATACTTTATTTACATTTAACAATAAAGACATCTTTCTTCTTGTGTAGCGGCTACTCGCGGGAAACTCAAACGCTATTTAATCTATCTACTACTTTAAAAGCAGTGAATAAAAATTATATTTTAATAATTAATCCACACAATTTCTACAACTCCTGCATTTTTAAGAGAAATAGAAATGAAATCAACAGTTGGTCCAGTCGGGCTGTGCAGAAATAAAAATCAAATTTTCAAGGGCCTGATGTGTTCATTAATTTGATCTTTCCACATTTTCGTTAAGTGCTTTATATATACTCCACATACATATGAATGTTTAAGTAAATAACCTTATAATGGTAATAGATATATAAAATAATTTAAATTCCTTCGAACATTGATTGGCCTGTAATAGAATTAATTGTATTTAGTTGGCCATATTAACCTGTTCCCTATTAATAAATATTTCACATGCACACTGTGAATGCCAATTTCAATTTAAGGTAAACCAACAAGTTTCTTTCCATTGCAATTATTTTGACAATGACACCTTTTACTAAATTGTAACTCACCTGGTCAGGACAGAGTGGGGCCGACTTTTGTTAAATTGACAGTCGGTGTCGTCAGGCTATGAAGCAGTGTCAGTTGCTCTCTCTTGCTTTACTGTACAGTTGTGTTAATTAATTTAACAATTACATATCATCGTTACTTGCTTGTATGTGCACACACACATATATATATATATATATATATATATATGAAACACATTTGGATAGGAAAGAGAGAGAAATGCCGACTTACCTGAAATCAATAGTTTGGCAGTCTGGCTTAGGTGAAAGTTCCAAATTTCAAGGGCCTGAGCCCCCTTTGTCAGGAAGGAAGATCTGAACCAAGTGCTGGCTGGGTACAAATTCCAGACTGGACCAACTATCAATTTCAGGTTAAGTCAGCACCACTCTCTTTTTCCTATCCAAATGTGTTATTTAATTTGATCTTGTCACATTTTCCTTAAGTGCTATATATATATATATATATATATATATATATATATATATATATATATTACTTGAATAGAAACTTCACATAGCTAAAAATAAAAATTCAAGAATCTATAACCCAGCTCAACAAACCTCTCAGTACTATCATCTGTAATTGAAACTGGAATACTAAATAAATATTCTATTGTGACGTAACTGCAAAATTTAAGTTCACAAATAATGTGTTTGTTGTACTTTCAGTAATGATTATAAAAATTAAGTTGCAAGTACAATAAGTGGAATATGAGATTTCATCATGCATTACTATTATGATTATACAGAAAAAAATTTGCTTTTAATTAATTCATTACATTACATGTACACAATTTCTGAAATTTAACAGACTGGTGACTATTTTCATTCTCCTTATCACTAAATCAGCATAGTTGGAAAGAAAGCAGTCCCTCACTAATCCATGAAATGGACGAAAATTAAAATAAGTTTTAAGATAAATGGTAGTTTATTAAATTTAGTGTCAGTCCACAATAAGATATGAAAACTACTCGATCAAAAACATTCCACAAAGATATCTTGAAAAAATCCTGCACAGGACTAAAAAGGAAAACAAATCAAATTGCTCTATTTATTCAATTGTCTGGAAAATGGTAAAGATGATTAATTGTATACAACAGAATTTACTAAAACTAAGGTACAGAATGGATTCAAGGGAATTATTAAAAAAATATGAAGTTTATACAAAACTTTATTACATTATATCAATTCTGCATTTAGAGAAATATCACATAAAAAGTTGCTGTACAAGTGGAAAACAATTTAGGTATGATTGTGAGAATGTAATTAAAATATATGCCAAATAAATTAATGAAGAATCTTAAGGTCTGATATATGGTTGAGACATACAACATTTGGTTTATATTGGGAATTGTTGCAAAGTTACCAGTTTAAGATGCTTTATATGCTTCTACACTTATTGTATGTACAAAATAATAAGGAAGAAATTTTCGTAATGAAGTCAAATTTTTCTGAAATTTAAATTGTTTTAAGTACAACAGTAATGCAGAAGTAAATTCCATAATATTGCCTATACTTTTTATTACAAATATAAATAATCAGACGGACATTTAAAAGAATTCTGTTATCACATTGTGCACATATACATGTGGTTGAAAATCAACTATAACTTCACAAAATTTGAAAGTTTTTTTTTACCAATATGAATATTTGCCACAGCACAAAATTGTCCAGAATATCATTAATTTACTCTGTCACACCAAATTCATATTTGGATTTAAAATCTCCATACAGCTCAAACTAATGGTGATTATATATAAATGAGATGTTAGTATTATGGAATATGAAAGTATATGGTGCTAATAATAAATATATACTGAAATTGCATTGAAAGATTTTACGTCACCGAGATGATTCTTTTTATTAGTAGTTATAGGTACTTGCATAAAACATTTACACCATTATTGAAGCAGCACCTTTCAAATGCTATGGGAAATAATTTCATATATACAAACAAAAATATTCTATAATTGCTTCAAACATAAACCGTCCACAGCACACCAAAGCAGTCAAGCACAACTGATCTTTTTTTTTACATCAATATTGGTACACAATTAGGTTGTTAGCAATATAATAGTTTAGAAAATTCACAGTAAAAAAAGCCATGAGAAAGAAATATAAAAGGCTCTATACTTTTCTAAGTAATGTACAGTTTCATTTTCAGTCTCGGAGATGGTCTCATTCTGAAAGAGGCTGAACGCTCTCTATCAACAACTGATCACTCTTCACTTCATTCGTGACGGACACTTCGTGGATGGATATTAGATCATTTTTTTCAGCCGTAATTATTTTATTTGACTTTGATGTGGTGGTTGTACGAGTAACCCCGATTGGTCTCTTTGTGCCCGCTTTATTAGAGGTAGTTGTACTGGTGGTAGTTGTGGAACTAGACTTTGTGACACCAGTTGCAGGGGAAGTTTTAGTAGCAAGTCTGTTTATCACCTTCGGTTCAATTTTCTTCGTTGTCATCGTTCGGTTCGTTGCACTAGCAGACGTTGTCACTCTAGATGACGATATCTGTTTGTTGGCGGTTTCTTTTACTTGTTTTTCAGTAATAGTTCTGCTTGTAACAGCAGGTGCAGACTTTACTCTCTGAGCAGCTGACACAGTTGACATGGGTCTTGGCTTGCTTGTAATTCCATTCATTGTAGTGTTTGATGGTTTCGGTCTTGATAATTGTGTTGGTGGAACAGAAAGCTTTGTAGGTGGAGATTTGGTTCTCGGAGCTGTAATAGGTCTCAAAGATGTTTTTGTGACAGCAGTTGACGTTTTCTTAGCAGCTCCCTCCACACCTTTCGTTTCAGCAGGTTTTTTGGAGTCTCCATTCACCAATCGTGACTTTGTAACAGTACTGGTAATAGGAGCACTAGGTTTTATTCTTGAAGTTGTGCTCTGTGTAGTAACAAGTGTTCTGGATTTTGCTACGAGTGCTGGTGATGTAGTGGGAGTTGTAGAGGTGAGTGCTTTGCTCACTTTGGTTGTTGTGGTAACTTTGCTTTGAAGAGGTTTTCTTGGAGCTGATGTTTTCAAGGGCAGAGTTGTGACGCCAGGTGAAGGTTTAATAGGTGATGTCGGGGAAACTTTTGTTGCAGGTTTACTTGTAATAGGTGATGGTCTGGATGATGGTGTTTTTGTCGGTGCTTTTGTAATTTTCTTGGATGTTGTCACTGGTGACACCTCTTTCTTACTTTCTAGCTTCTTGTCTAAGACTGCTCCTGCTGCAACTGCAGCTGCAACAGTTCCAGCTACAGTCGCCGCTGCGGCCACAGCATCACCATCTACCAATTTAACAACAGCTTCTTCTATGGTTTTAGCCTCACATGCTACTAAAGGCGGCTGCTCTATCTGCTGAGAAGGTGTGGGAGGAGGGGTGTGGGCAGCTTGCAGTACATTTGAGGTGTCATCAAGTTCTCTGCAAGGAGAAATTTCTTTTTCAGAGATAACAATAAGTTTTGGTGTCTGTTCGCTGACCAGTTCAGACACAGTAATTTCAGCATTTGATTCAATTTGGGCAGATGATAAATTTCCCGATATTTCTTGCAATTTCACCATTGTTTCAACCATATCCTTTTGTTCTCCAATTAGATAATCAGGATTTAAATATGTCTTAAAAGTGTCAAAGTCTTCTGTAAGTTCCTTTTCCCGTAATAGTTCAGACTGTGCTGAAATCATATCATTTGATTTTGAAGCAGTATCTGTAAGGTTACATACATCATGGGTTGAGCTCATTGTTGTCAAATCTAAAGAGCCTATCAAATTTGTTTCTTTAAGTTCACTCTTGGGAATATTGTCTTCATTGTCCAAATATTCATGTTTTGGCTTTTCTAGATCAACTGAATCCATATCAAAATTGAGCAGTTTTTCTTGCTTAACATTATGATTGGTTTCTTCAGTTAAAGTTGTAGGGCTAGCAGGCTGTAACTGTAAACTTTGTGGTAAATTTATTACACCAACTGGTGACTCAGACAATGGAGGAGAGTGTAAATTTTCTTCTTGGATACTGTGCACAGTTTCCTTGTCAGGAACAGGTGAAACAGCTGCCAGCACATCTTGTGAATATGCTTCCAAGTCTGTAGGCGATTGTTGAAGGTCAGGAGTTGGAGCTTCTGGAGTGTAAGGTGATACGTGCCCTGGTTCAGGGGATGTTGATGGGCAAAATGAAATATTTTGATCAATGTTTGCATCACCTTGTTTGATTGAAGATTTCTCTGATGAAGGAATTGCAGTATCCAGGATTGTATCAGATGATTCTGTTAATGTTGTAATGGGCTCTTGGTTCTCCAATGGTTCATATGAGAAACTAGGTGCACAAGGATTCAATGGAGACTTCGTTTGAACCTCATAAGCTTCTGGTGTAAATTTACCATTATTTTCAAATGACTGTATCAATGATTCATTTTTATCACTCATTGAAAGATTTAGATCACAAGAGGAAATATCTGAAAGTGCACTGTCCAAACCAAATGGGTTAGTAACTTCTTCACTAATTTTAACATGTTCAGGACCCTCCACCATTTTGGGAACAATTTCCTTTTGAACTTCAAAAGAGATGTGAATTGATTGGCTTTCATTTTTCGTGAGTTCTTGCTGGAAATCTGGTACATTGAATGGAACAAATTCCTTGGGGGCAGTGAATGAATTGTCAGCATTTTCAAGTGATGTGTTTGAAGTAAAAGTGCTATCTTTCTGAAAACTTGGGAAGTCCACACCAGTCAAAAATGCAGACTCATCTCCAAATTCTGCTTTTGTAGATAAAATTTCTGACTCAAATGTATCATTTGCTGTGAAAGATTTTTCTTTGTTTGCAATAACACTGAAACCTGCATCACCAGCTCCACCCAAGTTAGGTGGCAAAGTTGTAATTTCTTCATTGGAAATTGTATCACCACTTTGTCCATTCATAAAATCTGAACTTCGATCCTTTTCATTAACATCTCCAGGTCTCAAAGAAACTTCTTTATCAAATTCGTCTTGGCTAGGAACTACAACATTGTCCAAAGAAATAGGTTTTGCAGGACTCTTTGAAAGCAGAATTTCCTCAACAGACGGTTTTGATTGTGTTGGAGAAGGAACAAATTCTGCTGCATCAGGATTAAGTTGAGACTCCATATCAGATTCGTCAAAAGGCACAGAATTGTCAGATGAAGTCTTTTGGCAAACCTGAAAAAAAAAAGATTAAAATATTAAATTTTTTAACACAACTACAGTAAATGATAAACAAAACGTTAAAGCTGACAATCCAAAATATAGATCTGTCAAAGGCTGGTTGTACTATAAACATTTTAAGAGGTAATAGTGAAAATGCAACCAATTCAAAGGAAAAACTTTCCTACCATTCCTTGCGACACATATCAAACAATTGCTGAAGACATACCATAAAATATTACTTCATGTCAATTATGGTAGTGATTTGTGGGTCTCACAGTGTGCCTGTATGTTAGTGATACCTTTGTCCACATGTTTTCTGCTCCTACAACTGAATTCCTGGTATAATTCATCTGACAAATTATTTAATCTTCTGTACATGCCTAAACTGGCAAATGTAAGTAAACAGCGTCCTGCAGTTCAATATTTTCTCAACACAATTTATACATAATAACCAAACGAGAGCCAACTTACCAAGTTCAGGACTCAATTATGACATATATGAAGCAATTATCACTAGAGAATGACTAACACACTGAATCAGTTTATATACCCGGTCACAGATATGAGTTACCAAACCAATAATTCAATTCAACCTCCAACAATTTAGTTATTTAAATTTTGTCAAAATAAGCATAATTTGATTTGTAAGAATAAGAAATTGAAATTTGTCCTTCAATTAATGATGGGTGAGAATTCACAAAGGGCTACTCTTCCACAGTTAAGCCCAGTTCTCATTTTATACATATTAAGAAACAATGACATAAATGTGATGTGGTTATTTATCAACCCAAGTTTTTCTACTATGAAATTTACTGTTAATTCATTGGATTCTTTACTGACCTAATGCAAATAATGTCTCTAATCA
Source organism: Zhengitettix transpicula (assembly GCA_037074705.1). Lineage (NCBI taxonomy): Eukaryota > Metazoa > Arthropoda > Insecta > Orthoptera > Tetrigidae > Zhengitettix > Zhengitettix transpicula. The sequence goes on from CM073596.1 coordinate 29,902,776, forward strand.
GTGTTCTGTAATGTGTTCAGTTTTAATTATACTAGTACTTTCTATAAGGAATCCTATGGTGACCTTCATTTGACAAGCTGTTGTACATAATGCTTTGTAATAAACAAACTGAAAGCCAATTTTGAGTTTTTTGAGTTTATTGAGAAAGGTATCCGGATTTTGTAACAAATTCTATAATAGGTTGCAGCAGGTTAGCAGCCATATTAAAATAAGAGACTTGGGAAATTATTCAGAAGGAAATTTGGTTCACAGAAATACTGTCACAAAGTAATGGTAGATATGTGAGGAGGCCACAAAGGAGTTGTGATAAGGAGATGTAAGTCATGGAGTATGAAGGAGTTAACATTAATACATAGTGAGAGAAAGTAAAGTATGAGAGAGAAATATTAAGTGTTTGTAAAAATAAATAGTGAAAATAGAGGATGGCTTTATTTAAAATCCTGAGTATAGAAACAAATTGTAATTTGAAAAAATACTTTGAGGTTTGTATTGACCAAGTTTACATGAGACACCAATCTGTTCCCGCTGTCTGCTTTGCTTTTGTGTTTGCCACCTGGTTTGTGAGGAGTGTAGTTCTTGTGGCTCATGAATTTTTTAACTGCCAGACGAAAGGAACAAGGATAGCAGAAATATTGGGTATTTATTTTCTCACTTTACTTTGTCTGTTAATTGATGACTTCATTAACAAATTAGTTACTTTTAACATGGATGTTTTATGAGTGTAAAAAAATTGTCTTAAATATATAATTAAACAAGGTAGTCAAATAGACAAATAACAAGGAATAAGAAACTTATCTAAAGTAAGTAAGATGTTTCATCTGTACAACAGCAGACCTCATCAGTTACATAAAACCATGTATATTTGACATAAAGAAGTGATATAAGCAAAGATGATATAAATATCATCAAACTCACATGTTAACGACATGGTTTACAATAAAAATATTAAATTTATTTAAAACATTGAGTTTAGGGTATAAAGTTTTACCGTTTCATCAAACTTTATACTCTAAACTTAAGTTACTAAATAAAGTTAATATTTCTATTAATACCATGTCACTAACATGTTATCTAGTATTATCAAGAACTGTAAAGATAAAGTAAAACTGCAAAACAAACAATGTATGGCTTAGAATATTCAATGCAACAACTACAAGGTCAATTACTAAAAGATCATTAAAAACAAGAAATAAAGAGCATGGAAACAATCTAAAGCTTCCCAATGATAAACAAAATGTCATCTTCAAACATTTGTCATTTACCAACCATACTTTCAGTTACAAAATAATGTCAAAATCCTGAACATAGAAAATAGATATCGTATTAGGGTAATATGCTATTACTATACAAAAAAAAATTAATAGAATTTCTGATAGAAGAAAACTTAGTTAACCATAAGTAATATAAAAGGCCTATTGATTATGCATAATACATACCACAGTATTAGTCTGCACTAGCAAATCAACATCGACTGTTTTCCAACTTGGCTTCACTTTAATATAGTCCCACTCTTCTTCTGAATCGTCACCACTTTCTGCTACATTGTCAGGCTCTATCTGCCCAGGAACTACAACAAAAAATATGGGAATATACATTCATTGAATTAAAAATGAAAATAAAATGTATTAAATTATTGAATAGATTAATAATTACATTACATATTTCTAAAACACATTTGAAGCTGAAATATATAAGTTTTTGAATTTCATTTAATTCCATAATTGGTGTAATCTAATTTATGACATTTCTACCAATTAAAATTGTATTACTGAGTTCTGAAAATGGTCTAAAAAATGAAAATAGTTGAATTATTTCATGTCTCAAAGCCAAAATTTGAACAATAAAACATGACATACTGGATTAATGTTTCACAGCTACAGCAAAAGAGTCTTCTTGTCTATTAATTCTGATTGTGAAAATGTAGCCAGATTTTTTTTTGTGGGAAACCTAAAGAAATTTCTCAGTCACCTACGTCCAATTAAGTTTCTTTGTGTAGTTATTCTAAATTACAAATTGGCACATTTTACTAGAATTTCATTCTATGAATAAACAGATATACTATGTATTTATTGTGTACAAGAGGAATTGTTAATTTATAATTTCCTTAACTCAAATTGCGAGTTTTTTAGTTCCACAAACTGATGCAAAGCAAAATGAACCATTTCATTGATGACATGAAAACCAAACTCTAGAACATTTATTCAAATAAAGAACCTAATCTTATTCACATGTATTGACACATTTTAAATGCCTTCAAAATAAAAGATTCAAGTAAATACAATTATAAAGTTGAACATAATAATAACAAGCATATTTTATCAAGAGTTGACTAGATAATACAGCCATCTTATATTATATATTATATATGTATATATATATATAATACATAAATATGTATTAATTTTGATATTAATATAGATTAATTTTGTGCTTCAAAATATTGACACATTTTTACATTGGTATTCTTCTATTTTGATTTTTAAATTATTATTTCTTTAACTTCATACAAGTCTCCAAAATAATACCAGTAAATTGATTTAGCTTTTATATAACGTAACAATGCACATATTGAAACTAAAATTGATAACTGCAAATAATTAACCACCAAGCATTGTATACATTAGTAAAAAAAATACAATACGTACACAACTGCAAAATATATATATACATTAAAAGGTCCCACAACCATCTCAAATTACTATCCAATTATCATGACAACGGAGATCTATTATTTTTGTCAGGGCCACGCCCTATTTTGTGAATGAATCGATTTCGAGAGCACAACAGGTGGATTTCTAAATAATTCGCATGCTTAAGTTTGACCATGTGAAACCTCAAATCCAGCACAGGGGACATATGAAGCGAAATGCCACAATAACTATGACCGTGAAAGTGGTACATGCATTCTAACGAGAAAAATAAAATAAACAATTATTAATAAGACTATTTCGACATCAACTTAAATACCGAGGAAAAAACTTCCATTAGTTTTGGGAACACAAATCAGTCCAAATTGTTAAGGACTGCGTGTAAAAAATATAAACACCGGTTTCTTGTTAACAGCGTACAGATTTTGATTAATAAATGGGAACAGAGAGGAACGATAGAATATAGATTCTTTTGGCCATCACGTCGTGATTTATTAAGCGTGGCGATGACCTACACAAATTTGACCTACGACGCAAAGCTGTCTGTTCGTAGTATTATCGAAAGAAGTTATAAAATAGTAACAATCTCGATATTGGTCAAATGCCACAGCAATATCGTATTACTACAAAGACGCACAACTGCACTACAGTGCTGTGGACTTGAGAGATCGAGTATGGTTTAGCGACAAGGGCTGAAAGCGGGGGTTTTTGAAGTTTAAGCTGCGATGAGAATAAGAAAATCGGGCCTACGTAATTTACAACGTCAGCACATACCAACAACGCTGCAGAGCTACTCGCAGTGACTAACCACAACGAGAAACGCCGCCACACTGAGCATTATTTACTTTCGGCAGGCGGCACGAGATAGCACCACAGTAGAGTACATCTCACATGGAATTGAACAATCGAAACGATAGAAGGATCGACTTTCCATAAAAAAAACGCTTCCCCCACCCCCAACACAATAATAGCCGACGGGGTTGGAGTAATTCAAATTGTAACATTCCATTAATCCTTCTTTGAGCTCAATAGAAATGTTTGCAGTATTTCATTAAAATTGAAGTTAATATCATGCTACATATAAATAAGTAGATTGAATTTTGCAAGTAAATAATAGAACGCAGTCTGATTTACCATATATATATATATATATGACGTAACGAATTTTTGGTTTAATTTACTAATAAATTTCTCTGACACATTGGCTGTATTATTTATTTCTTAAATGACTCCTGTCCAATTATATTAAATATTGAATAATAAATGGAAAGTGTGAAAAAACCTTGGTCTTTATTTAACCAAATTTTAAAATAATGGAAATAAAGAGAGATCATGTTGACAGAATGACGGAGGGAAGATTGGCGAATATAGTAAATGAAGGTAAAACCTGGTATGAAAGTTTGACATCGTCGTCACAAGACGCGCCATAATTAGTATATATGGAACATGTCAAGACTCGAAGACGCGAAATAAAGTAACTATAATATCAGTGTCTTTTTGAATATTTAATAATTAGCCCATCTCATCCCGCATTATACCGATAGGGTTGCTCAACAATCTCAGCGACCACACAAAAACTATTTTCGCCATTTTTCACCCCACTATCTCCCCGGACCGATAGGGATTTAAGTTAGACATCTGAATGAATTTGACATCAACTTCTGTCACTTTATTATTAATAATTATTAAGACTCTCTCAACCCCTTCACATGGCGATAGAGGTTGAAATTGGTGTTAAAACTTAACGGAGGTATCAATATGAATATCAGCAATGTCGAAAACTATTGATTTGACACTAAGATCCACATTTTCTTATGTCAAACGTCAGACTATGCGAAACAAACTTAATGTAAATGACGATAAATCAACGATTTTTCTTTTAGGGTTGACGAGAGGTGAAGTAAGCTCGTCAAGAATGGACGCAGCCGCTTACATTGTATTCAAAAGGAGAATAGTCTAAAAAAATTTGTAACGAGTATGAATATGTTAATAAACAAGAACTGAGTGGTTGGCGCAGGAAAGAAAGAGCCGCTTTATCAGAAGATTCCAGTGAAATAGAAATGTGTCCGATAGGAATGAATAGGTGATTTAATTAGCACAAATTTTGATACTTTAAATACGTGTACCTTCGAAATGATTGCCAACGATACCAAAAATTTCTGACCTAGCTTAATATCAAAATCAAACCCAAAATGTTTAAAATGGAAATAATTATTCCCAACTACTGCTCTGACACAATTAGGAATAAAATAGGATTTCCTTTTACGTCAGAAGGAGCAACTCTATAACAACATTTCGTGCTCCTCGAGCTCCACACACACCAGGATTTGTATAATTAAATTGCAGATATTGTAAGGCTTTCAAGTGTTTTCTACAATGCCCTAGGGTGAAGAAACCTTGCTACGGGAGATGCTATAAATGCCTCTTGAAAACCACTCCATAAGCATATAAAATATGTGTATAGATTCTTATCCGACTTGTACTGGTATTACGTTTCTCCGTATTATTTTCAGCACTATTCCAGTGATTAAAAATGTAAAAATAAGTTTTATTTATTTGTTAAAATTATCCAAGTCGATAAACTGTTTCAACATAAAATTATCTTTTTAAACATTTAACGGGACGGGACGTATTTTAGTTGCAGATTGTAATAAACTACCTTAAAGCACTTATCACGTATAGTTATAGATTTTTACTTTACAAAAAAAAAACACTTTAGATGTATCAATAGTACAGGTTATGTTTACACTAAACTTTGATAGCTTAATAAAATGTAAAAGACGACAAAACAGCAACGGAAAACCAGCTACAGTAAGAATTTCAAGAGCCAATATTTTTACACAGACTCTACAAACTATGTTTATGTACGAAAAACTATTCAACACAAGCGTTTTTGTGAAATGGGAAAATTGTACGAATTTCCATACTATGTACTTGTCAAGTTAAATCACACGTCTTAGTTGAATTACGACAAACTCTTTGAGAGTTTTAAAATAAGTACTATACGAATAGACATGAAGAGTATGGAAAATACTTTTGAATACATTGAATTGACGATAAAGAGATTTCTAATATAGAATTATATATTTAAAGCAATATTCATACCTCGTTCGAACTTCATTCAAATATTTACTTAGGATTTATCGTACAGTGCTAAAATTCGTCGTGGACCCTAATTTTGAAGTTAAATACAATCAAACCCACTTATGAAAAGAAAGTACACACTCAATTTAGACACGTGTCTCAAACGTTCGAGAACTTTACTAATATTTTTGAAAAACTTAAAAACCAATACGATACGCTCGGTTCAGTTGTAAACATTACACAGAAATTAATATTGACGTCGATAGATTTCGAATATTATTGACATAGATGTTACAGATGCAAGGATTGGACAGGAGCAAAGAGTAAACGTAAGACAGCCTGTAAGAAGTGACAGTTACAGAATCTATAAAGTTTTCAGCCGTTTCTGCCTCATTTCTTTGAACGTACCGAGTAAACTTAATTTTATACCAACTGAATGCAGATAGAAATGAATGAAATTTCCGTAGAAGATGATATAACACTAAGCATAAGACACCGAATGTCAAACTCGCGGCCCACGTTTATTTTTTAACGCACCAGACACAGTGTATATAAGAAATGTTAAAATGACAAAAAAAATACTTACTATTTGTGACGACGTGAATTATTTAACTGAATTTTCAATCATTTCACGTTTACTGTACGGAAGGCAATCTAACAATGCCTTTAACTTAGTAGGCTAGTAACTCGTGGTAAAATGAACTTGCGAGAACAAAATAGGAACGAATTCTATTTACGTACCGTCTACCTCGTATTTACCCAGATATTATTCCCCCTCTCCCCAAATCCCTTACACGGCCATTGAGCATATATCGATTTTTTTTCAATATATTGATCGACTGTAACAAATAATACTGACCGAAAAAACCGAATGAAAATGAATATATATATATATATATATATATATATATATATATATATATATATATATATATATAGAAGCCCTATGAATGTTATTGAAATGGTATCAATATTATGAGTATTTTGCACAATATTTCGTCAGTTTTTGGCAAGTTGTGTGAAGCTTACGGTCATCACAGGGTCAACATTTATTTATTTTTGTAGAAATATCGTAACTATCATAATCTTGACCAAAATTATTAGTACGTGTGAGGGAGGCTTCAATTTACCACTTTTAATAATATTGACCGTGTAAGGCTACTTTTACAAAATTTTAATTCTCAACTTCCATCCCAACCCCCCTCAGAACTACACCAACAAGGGCAAGTCAGTGGACCTTCCACCTGTTTCAAGGGACCATGTTATATATTTTTACTAATTTTCATGAACTCACATGTAAAATCTACGGATTATATTTGTAATAATAAATAAAAAAATTAATAAGGCATAGTATCGTATCACAGCACACGGCATTTAATGATTTAATTTAAAGAGACTATTTCTGTTTCTTCGGAGAAACATCATAAACATCTATCTCTATGGCGCTACAGCCCTGTTTCACAATGTCGCGTCAGCTATCTCGATTTAGGGTCTGATGACGTCAAACTTTCATTCCGAATCTTTTCATGTCCTTCTCTACGTCTTCTAGCCACCGTTTTCGTGCCCTCCCTTTCATTCTTTTACCGTCTGGTTTTTCGTAAAGGATCCGATTGGGTCGTCTACTAATAGACAATTGGACGTGTCCCAATCATCTCAGTCAGTCTTGATTTAATTGATTATGTCTGTATTTCCGTATGCCTGATTAATTTAATCATTTGTGCAGATGCTCCACTTGCCATTATTAGCCAACAGCGTCCAGGTTTCATACCCACATGCCACCACGGGCCTGACCACAGTTTGAAATACGAGAACTTTAAATCCAATCAACAGGAACCAAATTCGTTAGCGTATGAACAGTTCCCGGGTCGACGGAGAATTCAAACACAACGTTTCCATGGCCTGTGCTGGCACCACAGTCAGGTGTACAGTGCAGTACATCTGACGAACATGGCAGCTCAAGCAGTGGCAACGTTGTGTTTGAATACGTGTCTCATTTAAGGGTTGTGTGGTTAGACTTACGAGAGTCCGCTGGCGGTGTGGGCGTCTCCTGGCGGGGTTCCCTGTCCGGGTCCAGGTCCGCCAACTGCTGGCGCTGGAGCTCGACGTCGGAGGCGCCAGACAGGTCGTCCACACTGGTCTCGGGGCCCAGGTCGTCGAACATTGGGTGCTTCTGCAGCAGCAACGTCGCGGCGGCCGTGTCCATGAGACTGGCGGGGCGCAGCAGAGCCACGATCACGCTGATGTTGTCCGTAGAGCCTTGATCCTTCGACAGCCGCACGAGCTGCTCGCTCAGCCCTTCTAAGTCGTCTGTGAACAATAATATCACATCATTAGCCACAAACAAAATAACAGGATAGACATATACGACGGTCTAATAATATGGTAAATTAAATTTTTAAAAAATCGGCAATGAAGCTTCAATCCAAACTTGAGAAATATTCATCAACAGCCTGAATGAAACGGAATGTCCGTTAATTTTTTATGAATACACGGAAAGCCGGAGGGCCATTCACATTAACAGATTTTTCCGCTTAACTGTCAATTTTGGGAGTAGTCAGTCATGGTGGTCTACAAAGATATCATAGTATCACCTCGTTGTTGTTCCTTCACTAGGTTTTGAGTTTGTCAAGTTTTTTGTGCGGTGTGTCGCTCTAGGCTCTTGGGTTTCAAGGTTTTCTTAGCACCTGAAGAAAGGAACAAGGTTTCCAGAAACGTTGTGTGGTATTTATATCATCACTTTTTTTGACTGTATTTGGCTATGTTATCTTATTATTAATTTTCAAAACAGAAGTGTATTTTTTCATTACAATAATGACAATAATTGGAGTTAGAGTAAGTTGCAGTAATCAAATATTCGTTTTAAAAAGTGCATCAACAACCTTTTGGTCTTTATGGACAAATTGGAGTTTATGTGGAGTAAAGGGTCATTTTTTTGGGTGAGATGGTACATGTGCGCTTGGCAGGAGAGTTTGGAGTCGAGGATGAGCCCTAGGCAAGGTTTTTTTTTGTGGGGATGAGGGAGTTGTTGAATACTAAAGGGATTTGTTGAGGAGGGTGTTTTTATTATGGAAAATAAAACACCAGTTTCTAGCAAGAATTGACGGCGGTATGTACTCTAGACGTAAATAACGCTGTGGAGTGTTTCAACAGACGGGGTGAATTTCGCAGTCTCTTGAGTTACTGATATTGGCATACTAGCAAATCGATTCAAGGAAAATAAAGGACCACTTGAGTGCCAGTTGGCTTGAAGTACACGTACTACAGTTTGAAAACTGGTGGATTGAGGAATACATCAAAGTCTAAGGTCATGCAGATTACAAATCAATCGTCACCCAGATTGATGGAAATTTTTTACCAATTTCACCCACGTTAATTTCTGGAGCTGCATCGAGCTGCGTTTGCTTTCGTTGGACCGATTTTGTTATTAAACACCATTTTTTTTGGTTTTTGATTATTTATTCTTAAAAATTTAATCTGTAGATTTTACATTTCAGTTGATTAAAATGAGTAAAAAGGTCCATTGAGCTTCGTTGTTGGTGTAGTTTTGAGGGTGTTTTGGGTGGAAGTTGGGATGTGTTTTGATTGGCTGTAGAATTGGTTTGATATGTCGGGGAATGTAGGGGTTGGATTGTAGATGTTATCGAGGGAAGGTGTTTGTGGAGTACATGATAAAGGTACCTGAGTGTCTACGGGGGAGGATGTTATCTATGGGAAGTTTGCGTTGGAGGAGGTCTGTGGGGATTGGCGTGGAATTGTTCTATTGTGGGAATGGAGTGACTTGATCAGGGACGAGGTTGTTATGTTTATTTTGGTAGCGATGGTGGGGAGATTTTAATGTCATGATGGTTGACGGAGTTGCGGTGGAACCAGGGGGAGTTTGTGATTGCGCGGAGGATCTTGTTTTGTTGGGTATGGATTTTCTGGGAGTTGGTTTTCACAGTGGAACTCCAAATGGGAACAGGAGTAGGTCCAAATAGGTTTAATGATGGACAGCTATATCAACCTTTTGGTCTTGATGGACAAATTGGAGTTTATGTGGAGTAAAGGGTCATTTTTTTGGGTGAGATGGTACATGTGCGCTTGGCAGGAGAGTTTGGAGTCGAGGATGAGCCCTAGGGAAGGTTTTTTTTGTGGGGATGAGGGAGTTGTTGAGGAGGGTGTTTTTATTATGGAAAATAAAACACCAGTTTCTAGCAAGAATTGACGGCGGTATGTACTCTAGACGTAAATAACGCTGTGGAGTGTTTCAACAGACGGGGTGAATTTCGCAGTCTCTTGAGTTACTGATTCGCGCAATTCCCTGCCTCGTTCGCTCCGACAGTCCTGAGAGTCCTGGCTGAACCACTTTCTCCTCAGTGAAAACACTGACATTTAGAGGCGCTGGCCTCACCTGCTCAGAAGTGAAGCTTCCGAAGCTTGCAGTTAACGGAGAAAAGGGTGCAGATGAGAGATGTGCAGTGTGGGAAGCTACAAGCAGTGTTTACGAGAACAACGGGCCAACGGAGGCGTTCGCCAAGAATAGGACATTCCCGGGAAGCCGTCGCTGCCAACGCCTGGGAGTCAAACGTACCCACTTTCGCCCGACACACAAACCTTAAAGGAGAAACTGAGACATTAAGGAGAATATGCTGAAAATAAACGACGGTGACTTGCGTCGCCACCGATCTTGTTCAACTTCAACATTCGCTAGCAACAAAAAGGAAAGAACTGTAATGACTAATAGTAAAGCAAGTCTTTCCTTGAAAAAATGAGGGACAGAGCATTTTATCAAACGCAGTTGAGAGCACAAACATAATCAAGCTGTGAATTAAATCCCACCAATAATGCCCGAAGTGCGCGTTTCATCAATTACGAATCGTCGATGCAACGGAGGTAGGTTTCACTGAGATGTTTTTTTTTTATAAATTTATAAATGTCATGTGTGAATATGACAAATAAGGAGTCACTACGGAAGAGCACGGATATAATATAGATAGATGTCTTCAATTCCATACCAATGGACATACGTACGCTTCACAATAAGCGTCCATAAATTTAAGGATAAAAATTTATAGCAAATAGATAATTATGGCGTTTCTAAAACAACAATAGTTTTAACTAGAAACATAGCCTACAAATATATTTGAAGCGTTTCGAATTCCATACGTCCGAATTTTAATCCCTGTACCTTTCGACGTAAAACTAACAATTTTTTCTTTGGCACTTGGAAATATTTTGTAATATTACGTACGCAAACATTAAGTTAATTTAATACCAATAAAAAATTACGAAACGAAACCGTCATGTTAATCGCACCATGGACTTACTATATATATATATATATATATATATATATATATATATATATAAGTAATGTGACTTTTCTGATTTCGTTTTTTATACAATAAATTGAGAAAAACATTGGTAGAGAGAATCGTAGCAACCAAAGCTATGAACAAATATTGGAGAATTCTGAATTGAGGTCTGATTATAATTTGATTATCAATGATATTTGTTTCAGACATTGTTAGTAATTAATTAATAAGAAAGTTGGCCAATTCAGACAAAATAAAGTAATTATATAAATACCACACAGCGTTTCTGAGATCCTTGTTACTTTCGTCAGGTGCGAAGAAGAGCCGACAGTGCAGTTGTGTCGCTCTCGGCTCTTCTTCGCACCTGACGGAAGGAACAAGGATCTCAGAAACGTTGTGTGGTATTTATATTATCCCTTTTTTGTCTGAATTGGCTAACTTTCTTATTCATTATTTTCAATCAGACGTAAATTTTTTCATTGTTAGTAATTATTACGATATAATTATGTACGATAAAATTTATTTTGCATAAAAAATGTTCATCTTCAAGTAGCTATTGAAAAAAATATATTTATATTTTGTAAAGGAACCGGGAAAATTTCAAGTCTTCTCGAACAGTTTTTATGGTTTAAGAAGTTGTTTATTTTTTACAATTACTTTCAATACATGGAAAGTGGTGAGGATACAAATTGATGACTTCAACAAAAATATTGTTAGTTTATTTTTACTATCAATTATTCAGTGTATATACGCGGTGGTCCTTTTCCTTTAATAGTATAGGAAGGGATGTGGTAAGGAGATCAAGGTAGTAACCAATGATTTGTGACACAGGGAAACCATTAAACCTTTTTTTTCTACTTTAACCACATTGACAGTACATAAAGAAAAAATTTAATACGAATCTGTTCTACATCACTTTTTATATTAGGTGTAAAATGATTTAATAATAATCGTAAATAACAGTAACATATAATATTAAATCAATTTCTAGTATTTCTTAATACATTGTTAACGTGGTTATGGGTTATTTTTTGCGAATATCTTTACAATATCAAAATTTTGCACCAGCAATTGGGTTAAAATTTAATCTTCCAAATTTTCCCTAAAGCAGGATTAGGCGAATATATAAAAAAAGCGACATGACATTCAGTTTTATGTGGATTGATTATTACTACTTATTAGAAGATAATATTTAAATTCCTTAAATATTAAAAAAGGTTTTAAAGCAAAATATTATCATCGGTCATAGACCAATGGCGAATATATAAACCCTCTTTGAACTTCCATCGACCCCCAAAATCGTCCCAACCGGACCCCGTTGGGAATCCCTGGTGTAGAGAAATCTGCATTTACTTCTCCTACCCGACGAAATCCTTATTGTTAACAACAATCTTGATAAATTTAGTTCCCAATACTTTTTACCATACAGGCAAAAAAACACGTATTAGCGTGGAGCAACCATTTTCTGCACTTTTAGCCATAGGATTCACATTTACAGATCCATGCCCCAAATTTTCACCTATTTGATGCAGTACAGTATGAGTTTAAATTATTATTAATTATAAATATTAAAAATAGCAGTCTATTAGTCAGAAGAAAATAGTTACCATAAAACAAAGGAAGTGACAAATAAAATAAATAAATTAATTAATTGAGACAACGTTTATGAATTTATTTGTTTGGATAATTGAATGAAACATATATGCACCTGAAGAGGTCCTAATTCAGGGACGAAATGTCGTTATGTTTTAAAATTGAAGAATTAATTTTTTTCCTAATAGGTTCCTATTTTTATTATCTAATTTAAATATGAAGTCCGATTATTATAATTGTAAATTATTATATAATTAATGTTGTTAAATGTCTTGAATATATCACCCTTTTAAATTAAAAAATGGTTTTTGTTTCGTGCTTCTTATTGCGGATTATTTACAGGTGCTCAGTTCAATATAATTGAAAATACGATGTTGCTGCGGTACCCACAACAAGATATGACGCAATTGCGTGTGGTGCTAGGTGACCCTGTACATACCGACACAGATCCTCGGCCAGTGACGTCACGCCGTGGCTGAGTCACCGTCACTGTCCCCGATGTTGCCACGTCAACGGCCATCCCACTCGGTAGATCGTAACCGACAAAACTAAGAGATTTCGTTCCTTAAGATTTCAAACTTTTCACCATTTTCCCAAGCGCACATAACGCCAACAACGTGTTTTCTCCTACCGGCCAAATATCCAATTTTTTTCTCATCTACTGAATGATTCAAAACTCAAAAGGATTACAATAATAAATATTTCCCGATATTCTTCTTGGTCATAAAAGGCGACAGATATGATGCAACAAATGGACTAAAATTGGAGATAAAAATAATGTAGAAATAATTGACAGCAATCAGAAAAAAATTGATTTTGACGTGCTGGAGGAGATGAACGAAATTTTGTGCCTGCAGAGCAGTGTGTCAGAGGATAAAAGAGGATATTAAAAGCAGAATAGTACAACCTAACACCATTTTTAAATAAGAGAAACCTACTAGCGTCCAACATTAAAATTAATTTCAGAAAATCGTTTCTGAAATTATATGCGGATTGCAAGACTGCATGAAACATGGACAGTTTCCTTTTGCAATCAGGTGCTACGGAGGATTGCTCAAGATCTAATTGGCTGATGAGGTTATAATTATAAATGATAGTGAGCAAGATAACACTTATGCGAGGAAGTCTTTGGAGCATGCTAGGAAGAAGACGAGCCAAGTTGGAATGGCCCTTAATGAGACATCCGGGTTTGGACAACTCAGTGATTGAAGGAAATCACACTACATAAAACATACGTAGGAGACACAAAATCAGTCAGAACTGCTGTCCAAAGATATAATAATACACAGTTTGTAAAATGAATTTCCATATCCCCACCCTCCGATTCTCTATGTTACATTACTTTTCCAGCCAGTAAATTGACGTATTAATCGCCTCTTCACAGCATCGGCTGTTATACAATTATTTGAGAAAATGTGCTAATTGTAACAGTCATAATAAGCATACGTACCAGGTCTCCCTAATATATATCGTTTGTAGAGGAACACGAGTGTTTGAATTAAGCGAATTCACTGGATCAACGTCTATTATAAGACTACATTCCTTTTAAAGGTTTCTTTTCCCGATAACTACCCAAGTATAAGTTCTGTATGCAAGACGCATTTATTCACAGTGAATCTTCCGAAATGATATTAACACCACGTGTCTTTTACGGATAGAATTATGTTAATCCCAAGATCTCTGTGCAGCAGTGTTGATATACATCAGTTAATACGTGTATGATTGTTTCCACATGACCAAGGAACAACCTGCATTGATTTCTTCAGTCTTATTGAGCATGGCAGTCAAGTGTTCAAATCCGAGTGTTCCCTCCACCATTCAACCGCCCCAGGCAATTGTCAATTCATTGCACGTATTAGTCGCTGAAGGACCACGTGCTTGAGCTGGAATAATCGACGAGGTGGCGCCGTGGAAAACTGGTGGCTTCGGTTCAGATTTCCCACGATGTTCAATCAACAGTTGGACAAATTGTCTGCCAATAACTTTAAACGTTTATGTTGGGAACATTGCTAGAAATGATGGCGCTCTACTGAAATTAGGCACATCATCAAGCGGATATGCACGGCTCAATAGTCAACGGGTGGAAACAGTGAAACTGTAAACTAGCTTAATGTAAACGGAGAGCGAAAAGGAGATGCGATAACTCATTATTTGACGATAAGTCTTTTTTTTATTGATTTATTTACAGTCGCGTCAACAGCTCTGGTTGTTAGCGACTCAGTATGGGAAATAATTTTTCTAATCGGGGGACTGATTTGCAGAGGGTTGCATCCATATTCGAACCCGGGACCTCTGTGATGTGAGGCAGTCACGATGACCCTTACACCACAGGAGATCGGCACCGAACAGAACGACGCTACAAGTCGCACAGCCCACCAGTTTTATCGCATCGTTGGGTACAAAAATTTTCCTGTACAGGCCATGGTGATGTGTAGCTTGACCTGTTCGCAAATTTACGACCTTAAAAAACCAAATTATACATAGATGATCTGGTAAGAAAAAGGAAGGAAGATAATGAAGCACCAGGCATAAAACTGGAACACTCTGAATATCTCTAAACACATTGCTATTCGCCGATGACCAGGTTATTATCCAAGATAATAAAGATAAACAACAAACGGCGGGTTATAAGTTACACCAACGGAGTAAAATATATAACCTGAAAATTTCAATAAATAAAACAAAAACCATAGCGTCCTTAGGAAACAATCCAATAAGAACAAAAATTGTCAATGAAGGGAAAACACTGGAACAGGTGTCCCATCTCCAATATTTAGGTTGTGAAATAACTTTTTAAGAGGATAAAGATATCACAAATAAAATGTATAATTTTCAGAGGATATGCGGGACAATAAGAAGAACGTTAAAAGGTAAAACCAAAAAAGAAACACAAATTAAATTTTGGCAGTTCCTACAATGTTGTATGGGAAACAAAACATAAAGAGCTCAAACAAATAGAGACAGCTTAAATGAAATTTCTTAGAGCAGTTAGGAGTGTACAAGGATAAATAAAATAAGGAGTACTTCCATAAAGGAGGAACTAAGAGTTCAGGCGATCACAGATAAATTAACAGGGTATAAAGAAAGGTGGAGAGCGCGTGTAATGCGAATGAAGACAGATTTCCAAAACAACTGCTGGAATATAAACCATTAGGCAAAAGGAGTGTTGGAAGACCAAGGTTGAGATGGTGAGGTGAAGCCGGACCAGGCTAAAAGCCTAATCCTAGAAAGCAGAGGAAGAAAAACAACAGAACATACGGATTGGCAATTTGCCAAGTGATACGAGTGAAATATTTGTACTTCTCAACAAAACAAAGCAGGTGTATTTGTAACGTCATTTCCTTAACACAAATGTCAAAGAATCGCTTTTTAATATAATAAATAATTGTTGATAATTTTTATTGGTAGATCCTTGACTTGATCTAGTTATTTATAAACTGGAAAATATTGTCACCGGTCAGGAATGGTAAAGACGTAATATTAGTACTTCAAATAATTATTAGTAACGGTCTGGCATAATCGTCTCTCTGGAATAACCTTAAAACAGCGTCCGCTCCACCCAATCACGCCATCCATAAGCGCCTGTCTGCTGGCAACCTGCCAAACTTGAAGAGGTCAGGCTTTTGACCAGTAACAGGTTCGCGTGCTATTTTAACTCGGCGAACAATACCCATGCCATATTCTACTCCGAATATAAGTCACAGGGTCGTTCACCGTGGAGACAGTGAGTCGCCGAATACGCCACCAAATGTCACGTGTAATTAATAAATTGGTGAAAGAAGTAGTGTAAAAGTGGCGCGCGTTATAAATAGCTGGCCAGCGTATCGAGGTCGTTGCAGTCCAGAAGCTCGATGGCCGACTGACCTTGCAGACGCATAACAATAACGTCCCTCAGGTGGACTCGTACGAAAGGTCCATTGCTTGGAAGCTTGGGGATGGTTAACTAAGACGTTTACAACTTTTTACGACAGCCCGAAACAGTAACAGTTGAAAACTAGAAACTCGAGTATCTGAATGATGTTCTTCAGTTTAGGATATCAACGACCTATGTTTAACTTCCGTACGGTAAAACCGGAGGATTCTTCAGTGTCATTAAATACTGGAAATCTGAACTGGAGCCGAAGACTAATTGGGCTTATGACACGTCTTCCGTAAAGAATTTCTTCTACTTTTGTTAAATGTTAGCTTTCGATAAAAATTTTACCGAACCAGTCGATTTCTCGCCTGTAGCAGAGAACTGCAACTTCCAACATCGCAGGTGACGCTACTTTCCCTTCTTCGACGTGGGTGGAGGCGCAAGTGGAAGATTTCTCTCTACGTTAAGCACGCTCTGTGATCAGGGTCTTGAAGTTTCGTTAAAACAAAAACAAAAAACGGGATGGACGGTAGAGAACAATTGCCCAAAACAACAGAGATGTAGAAAAATTAAACATTTTATTTAAATCCCGTTTTTATAGTCTTCCGAATTTTGCTTATTTGTTGAATCGGGTTGTTACTCCTTTAAACAAGCTCAAGTAATTATTTTCACTACAATATATATTGCGAAATATAAATATCAACAGCAACTTAAGTTGCTAAAATGTAAGACTTGAAAGCATATTGAATTTATATTGATAAAATCCAATATGTCGTTTACTTTTTTTAGGGTAACAGGCTACAACTCCCCTTTAATAGCATAGGAAGGGATTTGAAAGGGGGTGGTACGAAATGGCCAGAGTAAGGTAGCCAAGGGTTAACTAGGGCTCCTGGGCTACGATTTAATTAACTAAAAGTGATGAAGGACAAACCCTAGAATATCTGCATCAAGTAGGTCGGGGTATTTGTACTTGTCCCACGCCCTTCCGGTGGCGGGAGAGGGGTTTGCTGTGGGGACGCAGCAGTCCCTTCTCCGTGCCTAGACCAGTTTAGGAGGCAGCTGGCCGACTGTTCCAAGGTCTGCGACCCCGGAACATGCACCTCTCAAAACAGACCGAGGTGCCTCGGCTTGTGGGAACCTTACTTCAAAAACTCAGAGAGAGGAGAAGGCATCCCCAAAGGCAGCCTCCTCCACCAGAGTTCTCTGGGAAGTACTGATACCCCTCGATGACTGTAAATATTCAGTGTTTTTACCAAATTGACCACTAAATTCAACCAGATTAGAAGTCCTATTATCATACAAGGTCGTGACCACTCTATAGTCGGGAATTTCCAAGATCCGGAAACCATCATACTAGTTTTGAGTTGCCGTCGCAAAGTCCTAGGTCTGTAAAACATTGAATTGAAATGACTTAAAATAATGTTTAAAATTCATCGGCAATCTTTGACCCTTTTCATGCGCTCGTATCAAGGTTGAACGTGTATATCACCCGAATAAAAAGACATATTTCACACGAAATCTGCCTTATAGAAGTTAAGTTGTCTTGTTAACCAATAAATCGCCGGTCGGAACAACTGAGGATGTGGTCGACGAATACAATAGAGTGTTTGTTTGCAGTAAAATGTGCACAAGGTGCTAGTCATAAGCTGCGACGTCAGATAAATCACCAGTGGTGTTATCAGACCGTGGCACTGCAACAGCTGGTGCTGAAACAGCACCAGTCATCCTGTGAAACAAGAGTCCACGCCCAGGAGGCAACTGGGGAGCCTAATGATCGAGAACGAAACTTTCACTACTGCCGTGGACACACAAGATCTACCAGAACGAACAATGAACCTTCGTTATCAGCCACGGAAAGAGCGGTTGATGATCGTGGAAGAAATGTCAATCACTGCGTCTACAGAAGCATTCTGTCTTGGTTAAAGATCAAGCTAAGCGTTCTCAGTCAATGTGAAGTCGGATTTTAGTATTTCTGATTCCATAACAGTGGTAGGGACATCCTCAAATGCATCTTTATTTTAAGGTCTTGGTGTTCTTGGTAAATGAATTAAATTTATATTACAGTATATTAACCTCCAATAATTAAATGGTCTCCAATAAATAAATGGTAAGCTGAAAATACCTCAAGTCCTCTCTACACACAAATAAGAGGAGAAGACTTATGATGTTCCAAATGAGGAAATGCGGGGGCAGACAGCGCCAGCAAACTCCACGAGGATGTTCTCCTTTCGAGTGACAGTAAAGCACGGGTAATCCCTACTATACAGTGAAAGCAAAGGAGACCAAGATATTTTCATGTGAATTCATCACAGGCGTCAATAGAAAATTAGACTCAAATATTCTTAAAATATCAGGAAACAAAACTGACGATTAATCGAATAAATGGGACATTCCTGTATGAGTCGTTTCAAACTAAAATATGTCCTCAGGATATTCACAGCCTTCTTTATAATGTATTAATACCAGTTAAATTGAAGAACTGAATGAAAGTAATTTTCTTTTGAACGTATCCCAAATGTTTCACGATTGTTGTATTTCTAGTGACAAATATTTATTACAACGAAAGCTTTTTAATTTCGACTACACCACAAAAATGTTTGGGATTATCCTGAAGACATATTTTTGGTTGAAACCTCACATAAAACATTAATTTTACAGACTTCATGAAGTCACAATCCTCGTAACAGCGATTCTCTATTCATACACGAGACGTCTTTAACATGAGAGCTATGTCAAGCTTATATCTTATCAAAAGCT
Organism: Zhengitettix transpicula; assembly: GCA_037074705.1. Taxonomy (NCBI): domain Eukaryota; kingdom Metazoa; phylum Arthropoda; class Insecta; order Orthoptera; family Tetrigidae; genus Zhengitettix; species Zhengitettix transpicula. Next base: position 29,922,008 of record CM073596.1, read on the forward strand.
GTTATCTACTCTCCAGAAAAAGTCTAATTATTACAGTGACATATTTCAGATTCACACCCACGTCGCCAGAAGATAACAGTATAACCAAATCAACTTGTCACGATTAGGCGTCGTTACAACTGTCGGATTTTAGAGTGGTCGTAGGATATGTCACAGTCCTTTCATTCCCTCATTAAAAACGCGGTAGCAAATACTAATCCTGCCATAGCAAAAATTATAATCTCAATTCCTCCAGAGCCTCAACAAGACCCTCTACTAATTACCATTTAAATTTTATATCCTATTAAACATAGACAATAATAAGTGATAATTGTTAAGGACAACCTAATGGTTGCAACCAAAATCATGTTACCATGTTGTTTTTAATAGAATACTTATTATTATTATTACAACTAAAAAATCGCCAAGATAAGAAAGTTAACTGACAATAAAAAAAAGGATATATTAGTAAAATGTCCGAATTGAATTCAGAATTTTCTAACTTTCTAGTCACTAATCGCTTCGCTAAAGTTTTCATTCCTTTAAAACTCTGAAATTGCCCTTTACAGCCACTCGTTCATTTACTACTTCCCTCGATTCAAAAAGAAATGTCTTAGTTCTCCGTTTGCCGTGTCGTAAATGTGCGCTAAGATACATGAAGTTCTTAAGATTATAGTTAATCTCTTTGACGTTCCTTGAACACATTTCAACATATCACGTATCGTTAAAACCTTTATATCGGATATAGATATAAACCGATCCTCTTCCAAAATTAATGGAGAGCTTGTAAATATTATAAATTGTCTATGCGTCAATGAGTGAAATTTAAATACTAATAAAACGAAATGTATGTATGTAGGAATAAATTGAAAAGGATGTGATACAGTTGTAGGAAATGAGGTGATACAGTGGGAAAATCATTTTAAGTGCCTAGGAGTTATTATTGACATTCAGCTAAAATTTAATAAACATTCAGAGTAGGGAACGACGGTGAATCTGTTGTAGATCGGGCCAATTGTTTCTTGAATAAAAACGTTTCAACAGAAAGCTCCGCCATCGTCGAAACGTTGTTATTCAACAAACAATTGAGACCCGAGAATTTTATCTACAACATACAGAGTATATTGAAACGAAATTTGCAAAAAAATAGGTGAATTCTGTAGGTTAACAAATATCTAGTCCCTTAAAGCTAAAAAAACCCGTATTTATGTCAATAGCAGTTCCTCATAAACGTTATTGTAATTCCTTATTGTTTAGTATAAATAGTAATATTATAAATAAATTAGAAGTAATATGGAATAGTGGACTAAGAGCTATCTTGAACGAAAATAAATATTGTATGATTCAGGATATGTTAATTTTTATTTATAGAATTGATAAGAGGTAGTTGACTTGAGTATTTAAATATTTTTAATATAAGAAAATTAGATGTCCATAATCATAACACCAAGGGGAGGGAACAATTTTCTATTGAGCATCTGAATCTAAGAAGTACAAAAAATTCAATGTTTGATAGAGTATTAATATTGTATAATGAGTTGCCTGTACATGTAAAGAATACAAACTGTTTAAATGTATTTAAAAAAATATTGTTAGACATAAAAAAAGTGATAGGTAAATAGCTGTATATGTAATTAGCTCTAAGCTTAATTGCAAAAATAAATAAATAAATAGTTTCGACAACATACCTTCCTCTACCCTTCCGCATCCCCCCTTTCAAATCCCTTCCTATGCTATTAAAGGGGAGTTGCCCTAAGTGGATTACCCTCATGTAGCCTATTGCCCTAAAAAAAAACCAAAGTTTTAACCCTTGGCTACCTTGCTCTACCTTTCCGCATCCCCCCTTTCACTCCCTTTCCTAAGCTATAAGAGCGGAGTTGCCACTATGTGGATTACCATATATATATAGCCCGTCTAAAGCTATTAATTTTTCATCGAGGAAATTCAGTTATTGTTCTCCTCTCTTCGTAAATCAAGCAAAATTTCTGATTCTGTCTTGGATTCAAGAGGAGTTAGACCCGGGGACGTTGTGATTGTATTCTTCTGAATGAATCCTTGAACTGTCTGAGAGAACGCCGTTACACAAATACGTTATCTCGTCCGAAGTTCTTCTGTAACTCACATTACATCATCAGAAACGGCCACTCGTCTTCCTAACAAATAGTCCATTATGTAGTTTCCTCCAGTCTTTCAAGTCACCTCGAAAGAAAACTTTTGAAAATATCTAGAAAGTTTTGAAATACTAGAACCGCCCACTTTCCCCGTGGTTCCAGAGTATCTCGTCAATAGACATTGCGTGGAAATTCTTTCGCGTGGTAACTTCACAAAAACAAAAATACCCGGGTGGGCGTGACCATTTCTGTAGACACGTCTTATTGTTCAAATAGGATTTGCATATCCACTTCCGCGAGTTGGCAGCACAATGGGAAATTAATTCAAAGACGAGTTTTTCCCCTGTAAAGACAATTTCGTAATTACGTTTTCCGACCAGAAAAGCCGGAATTCTGACAGTACGGTCAATCGTGGATCTATACGAGTGTTCAGACCCTCGTGCTGTAGCTCTGAATTCACATCCCCTCATTCACTGAACACGAAAAAGTATCTTTCCGTCTTCGTCTTTTCTCTGATCTAGAAATCGATATAATTTCCTCACTTTACATCTCTCTCATTTCACACTCTCCATCAATTTTTTTTCTAAGCAAACAAAAATACTTTAATATATAAACAATATAATATATAGACGAAATAAACAAAAAAGAGGCCTTGATTAAATATAATAAATATTTCGGGAATTAAAAGACAACCCTACGAATACGTCAAAATCTTGGATTGAGGGACTAACCGTAAAATACAAAACGAGGAATTTTCCTTTCTCTCTTTATATTTACATATCCACATTAATAAAATTCTATAGTGTCTGTAAGTACCCGATGCCCGACCTACCTGATGCAGGTTTTCTAGGATATGTCCTTTTAGGCGAATGCCGGGCAGGATCCTTAAATTATAGTTAACCCTTGGCTTACCTTCCTCTGCCCTTCCGCATCCCCATTTCCAAATCACTTCCTATGCTATTAAAGGGGAGTTGCCACCATGTGGATTATCCTCATGTAGCCTGTTACCCTAAAAAAAATTGTCGACCCGTTTTATCGGGATAAAGTCAAAAAAAGGCTGAACAGATTCAAATTAATGTTCAAATTTGAATTTCTTCAACATATAGCTACACAATAAGCTATCTAGTTAACAGTTAATACTGAACACAAATTTGTTTCTGATAACTGTATTTTCTTTCGATTAATAACACCTTCTTTAGAGGCGTTACTATAGATTGGCCGTCAATGAATGAACTATGGAAAAACTACTAAAAATGTGTATCGGTTTAATAAGACCCGAAATTTTCTCTCTTGCGCCACAGAAAATAATTTATTTTTATATGACTGCCATATTTACGCACAACATATTTGAGGTAACTCTTTCGCTCACATTCACTTTATCTTTACCTACTTCTTTCTTCTCCACCCTGCAATATTGTGTTCGGAGATCTGATATTTTATTTACAAAAAACGCTATTACGAAATCATTCATAGCGGCAGTTGGAGTTCAATTTAACACGAACCTTTGTTTCGGCAACTTCGTAGTGAAAAAACTGTTGTGAAACAATCATGCAAGGAAGTACATTAGTTGAGGATGTGTTGTACGTCTCAAAAAGTTAAGAGATGTTCAGTACAGGGTGTCGCTTGCCTGTATTTCCCGTTCGTATGAATATAATGAATGTTTTTAAGAATGATAGTGTCGCTCCGGCTTGGATTAATAGTAAACTGCGTTTATTTCTAAATTAACGAGTTCGAAGACCTTCTGAAATCGAATTACGAACCATCATCATTTTTAGAATCATCCTATCCTAATCTCTGTAAACTGAACTTGGTAATTAACATTTGTAGCGTTGTCTCAACCAAAAATGCTCAATAAAGAAAATAGAAAATTAGGTTTGCGCTTTAACTGTGGTCTCGGCCTGTTAAAGCGCAACCTAATTTTCTATTTTCATTATTGATCAGTTTGTGATGAAGTTCTATTTTCTGAAAACAAAGGTATAGGTCTAAATATGATTTTTCAAGCGCGTATATTTAAGTTTACTCGATAGCATTCTAGAAATAAGTACACTCAGATCTGGCAAAATTACATTATTTATTTTGAAGTATTTTCTTGTCCTTTTGCATATACTACCTAACCAAAATATAAATAATTATTTAAGAGCAACCGCAAGAGGAATATAATTGTATCTGTTCTTTTTAGACGTCTGTAGACGGGAGATAAAAACAGATGAAATACAACCAAAATTTCTGATATTTGGTCCCAGTATGCTATTTTTTCCCCTAGACCTCGTATCAGTGACCCCTTAAATTTGCAGTCATCTCTCAGGGTCACACTGATCTGCAACAGGCGTTAGTTCTTAGCAACTCGAAGAAAAAGTGGGTAGAAAATAGACAGCGATAAGTACGTGACAGTTTTTGAGTTATGTTAGCATGGATGATAAATATTTGCTGTGGAGCTGCAGAGGCGCCTCTAGGTGGTTGCCTCGAACTACATCAAACTGCTGTCTCGACGGATAGATGGCTCTGCCTTCCACTCATAGAGAAATTCATTCAACAAATATCACTAGATCGTTCGTAAATTTCTAGATTTCAAATCGCACAGGACTGAAGAAAATAATGGTCCAGAGATATTCCAGACACCACTTTTTGTACACTGAAACTTTATTCGGCGCTAATTTGGTCGATTCAGTAGTAATATTCAATATTACGAAAAATAATCAGCAAACGTATATGACACGGGTCGGGGAAAAAATTATTATACTTCCTTTTTATCGCCTCTTTCAATCTTTGAATCCAAAATTAGAAAAAAAACATACTACTATAACAACAATAACTAAATTAAAATATAAAACTCTTGTAAAAAAATAATTTCGTCTGTGTAAAAATATTAATTATAATTAGATAAATAAATAAATAATTAAAGTTAAAATAAACCAGTAAAATAAACCGACAAAATTAGCAGAAACATTGAATATTATTTATTTTTATCACTTAATCACTTAGTCTATTTTTAGGCTAATTATTATTTGACAATTTTAAACTAATACAGATATTATCATATTTTTTAAAATAAATAATACCGCTGATGAGACCAAATAATATATCAAATTTTACGGCTAGATCGCTTACACATTCCGTGATATATTTTTCATTCAAAGAGGCGAATAAAAATGATGCTATTGTACTTGTGTGCAAATTAGTTTACGAATAATGACAATTGTGGGCAGTGCGTTGAAAGTGGGTGTAAACTTTCTTCTCTTTTTAGAGAGTGAACGACAGGGAACTGCATCAAATTGATTTATTGACGGATACACGGCTGTACTTTGCGTAATTTCTCCTTACAGTCACTATGCGGTCCATTCACAATTCCTCACGCCGTTGCTATGATAAAATCTACAGCTGCAGTCACGTAGTAATTTTCGACAGAATAATTATAAAAAAAATTTATACCTGCCACAGGGCTATGCAGAATTTTAAAAATCAATAATAACTTATTAATAATAAATTATCCTAGAAGCAGACAAATTAGGTGATAAAATATCAGGCGACATTCAGGCAGCGTAAACAAAAGCTTCAAAGTTTGCAGATACGATGTGCAGTAATTTTTTTATCGTCTAATTTTGCCAATCTTTTAGGTAATTAATTATTTAATTGTAAACATTAAACTACTACAGAGGTTTTAATATTTTTAAAATAAATATTGCTGCTGGTGAGACCAAATAAATGCCTAAAAATTTCAAACGAAATTAAAGCACTGAATATAATAAATTTTCAAATGGAGTTCAGTCATTAGATTCATGGAGACTGATTGACGTGACAGATTCATGAATCGCGATTTCGAATATGGCCAAAAACAAACGTGGCGCCGATTCACTGAATTTAACATTTTCCAACCTATAGTTATCTAATCTATACAACAATAGTTGAGAATTCCGAAAGCTAAGTCATTTGGCAGCGTATAACGGTACGAGATCAGAAAATTATCGAAACGTCCATCAGCGCGATCGTGGGAAAGATGTAATTGATTTAATCGCAGTATTCATGTTTTACGATTGGATCTACCACTTAGACACGGATGCCCCCTTAAATGTGGAACGCAAGAAGAAGAAAAAACCTTCTCTAAATTAGATCTTCACATCTGCGATCAAGGACAGGCGTGAAGGAAATGGCTGCGTATAATTGGCGCGTCGCGTGATAACTCGCTGCTGGACTTACACAAATTACTATATCTAAATTATTTTATTAATTAATATAATAAATGGAAATTCAATAGGATGCCACATCCAACGACCATAATTAGCAGAGGCTTTCATAACGGGGATCTGGAGCCCATTTGAAGGTTCGGAGCAGGACTGAAAGTCCATCAGCACGCTCTAAATCCTCCAGAAATTGGGATCATTATCATATCAGCACAGCCAAGTCCCAAAACACGTGTTGAGGAGAATGGCAGCTCCACTGTCGAGACTAAACTACTGTAATATACATAAAAATATGCAAGTAGGAATAAATAGAAGGTTGTATGACCGTACGTTGCGATCAACTGAACGAGAGTAGTGTAAAACGTCCGCTTTTAATATCCACGGTTTGTATAAAACACGCTTTATTTTCCATATAGCTTTATATTCCTTAAAAGTGAATGTAAGAGTAAAACCTGATGATAAAGCCGAGTCATGGCAGAAAACTGAGAACATCGGTTTGTTCACCACTACATCTCAGCATCCTCCGTCACTTCTCTGAGGTGAACAGTTGTGAGTGACACTTCCAATTTTATTGATTTTCGTCTTCATTATCGACGATATACTGTATGCATGATTTCATCACATAGCTACTGCTAGACAGCGTGTTCGTCGAAATGAACAGTAATGGATAGTGGTCGCTGACGTGACGTTAGCCCCGATTGTAATCTCTTGCCCAAAGCACGCTGCAATTAGTAAATGAGATGAGGTGGCCACAATACCGCTAATTGGAGTTTTCGCATCCGGACGATGTTGGCTAGACGGTGACCTTGCAGTGACCTTGGGACTAGACCACGCGTCGCACCTGTTGCGTATACAGGTTTCCCACTAGGGAAACTGCACGTTCCCTCTCAGATTCCCCACCAACGGTTGCCGATCACGACAAAGACAACACTGGAGTAGCATACACCAGAAAATAGAACCCTCTTAGGCAATCCGATGCGGGAACCTTCGCAATTTAGATTGGAAACGGTGTAGAGGATCATCGCGAATAATGATGTTTGGGTTACTGCCCATGAAAAATTGGCGTTTCTGTAAATTGATGAAGGAAGAATGTAAAAGAATTCAGAAACATAACAGAGTGGATTAGTAGATAACCTTGCTCAAAAAATTACAGGAAATGATGTGCGTTAATTACTACCACTTACATAAAAAAAGGATAAATGTTAATGCGACAAACACAATGGAAATAAATGTTTTTCCCTGATGTTGAAATGAGACACTAGATGACGACACTTGTAGAAGAGAAACAATGGTTTATTTACATAGATTCCAGCTAGAAGATGCGTCAGGTTAATAAAACTCAGAACATGTTTAACAAAGAATGAATGATACATGCTAGAACGAAAAACGGACTTATTCACATTTGTAAATTCCGGATGAAATTGTAAAACGTTGTTCTATCAGTAATTACTTAAAAGAGGACCAACTGGGTTTATAGATAAGTAAAATTGAGATATTTTAGGAATCTGAAGGACAGATTGTTGTTGACGGTATTAGATATCAGATACCAGAGTTTAGAAAGAAATGTAAACCAGCGTGCAACCAGTGCCAGATTTATTTTTAGCATGGTGTTTCTCCTAAACATATTCGGAGATTTTCAAGGTTCGGAAAACTGCAGTTCTACAGTGGGCAAAGTTGGTAGACCTGTGCATTCTTGTGGGTACTGTGTAGTAGAGCTGAAATCCTGCAGCGAAGACGCACGGCCGCTTCCGGCACCCCAGCAGGCTCAAATTCCGGGGATCGAACCGCAGACCTCACGATGATCCCCGCCGTTGAAACGCATCACCGACTTCGGCGCGCAAATGGAGCTGCAAATATCACGGAAGCGGACGTTTGTAGATTTCGCATTTTAATAATCAATTAACGGGAAAGGACTTTATTGTCCACCGAAATGAAGGCAGATAAGTCTACCAAGTGGGCTGATGCAGAGCACCTGCAACCCGCATGTGGGTGTAAATGATAAAGAATGGTGTGATATGAGAATCCTCACATAATTGCCAATGTGGCAATAGAAATATAAAGAAACGGAATGTATATACTACTAATTTATTTAATATAAGAGAATACTCCCACCAATCAGCGAGTGGTCATCCAGCAAATATACAGGAAAATTGGAGTTCTCCTATATGTTTTACAGAGCAAGCATCTTTCTTTATCCAAAAGTAATATTAAATACAATTCGCAAACATGCATAGCTCCTCTGGCTGGTCCATTTATCCCAAAATTTCCTTACTGAACTCGCACAGGAGTTTAGTGACGAGAAATAAAAGAATCTCTATTGACTGAGACAGACACTTATTAACGATGCTAATTTTTCTTTGACCGAAATTGTAGCTAACGGCACACAACCAGAAGACAGGTATGCAACATTATTGATGATGGCGGTACCAGTATGAATTGGACAAGCGGAAAGAGTGATGAGGCGGGCTTGCATTTGTTTCGGAAAGAATTTGGGGAATGTTCCGTGTGAAAGGCGGTGCTAGTCTCGCACACGCCGTGCCAGTGCACAATTCGCCTGAAACTGGGGCAAAGTTTCCGACATTAAGGCCGTCCTAACAGATGCGCAACCAGGCCGTGCCATATGCGGACCTAACAAAGCCATCTCGACCTGCCTTTCTATTTCGGGCGCCACTAAATTCTTGATACCGAACCTGGATTCAACTCGGAGTAACGTGATCAACAAAACATTTCGAATTTCTATCTTGAGAAAAATAGATTCAGCTGTATGCCAACAATTCATTCAAAACATTTAGCAATATAGTGGATGTAAGTAATCCTGTTTCAAAATCAACACATCTATCATAGTGATATTCTACTTTCGATATCAACTTTATTGCTTTCCATTGTGGATAATGTAACACGCTATTAACCGAACCGTTCTTTTCTCGTTGCAATTTAAGTAATTTTTACATTTAAGCGAGCCATTATTTTGATGTCTACAATCTTATTAAATCGTACATGCTAAAAAAAATCATTTTAATATACAAATAACATTCTGTTAACATGTCAAGTTCAGAGTTAACCAATTTTCCGAAAAAAAAAAAGGAAGAGTCGACAGGAAGACACCAAAAAAAATTAAAATGTCTGCAAAATACAATGATGTTACAAGGGGTCATTGTCCTTCGGGACAATTAGTTACACGTGTTTTGTCCAATGAGGAACACTGGAGATAAACTTGTCGATTTTAAATTAGCAACAGACAACAAGAGAACGTCCAGGCACGAAAGCGAGGACACGTCACAATTAGTCATCGCTGCATAGCAGCGAGGCCAGCATAACGATCGCCAATACCCCGCGTGAGTTTTATAAAACCTCCAGTCCATGATTTTGACGTTTCTTCAACATTTAATTAATGCGCAATAAATATGAATTTTATTGTGTATAATTAGTATGACTAAGTTTCCGGTTCAGTACACACCAACAATCGAGAGAATAAAACAGTAATTTGTTTCCCAATTAAATTGCGTTTTTAATTACATTATTATAAAACGAAATTACATTTCATGTAGTTTTTATTTTTACAGTAACTCTTATTTTGAAATGGATGGTGTAATTTATTTAGTTTCAGGGTGATACTGCCCTATATCATTTCCTTGAAACATCTTTTGCATATGGAAGAATATAGCCGTTAATCGGATGCCTGAGACTACGTGAGGGTTATACAGGAAGTTCCTTTACGACGGAAGAAGCTTCCCAGGAGCTCCCCGTGCGAATCTCCCAGCAAACCTGTCTGCACTTCCGGTTCTACACCCACCAGTCTCACGATGCCGACGTAAATAGGTACAGGAGGAAGAGACCAGCACTGCAGACTGAACCATGGAAAACGGTATGTGGAAGAAATGAGAAATTAATACGAGAAAAATTCTCGAAATTATGATTTGAATATAAAAATAGTCATATCCACGAGGAAAACCGGAGGAAGTGGTAAATTGATACGTGATATGTTGAGAGTTGTTTCTCTCTGGATGAAACATAAATGGACAAAAAGGACGGTCAGACAAATTATAAAATTCATTAATCTATATTAGCAACATACGCTCCTCACTCATTGTTACTATAAACTAAAAATACCGCAACAAAGTCAATATAAATATTTAAATCCACGATATTTAAAACAGAGAAGATAGCAACATCAATACCTAATATCTTCACGATGACATTTATTTAGTGAAACTAAGTTCTAAATGTTTAATTATATATCTTCAGAAGAAATCAGTTAAATAATTCTATTTTCAAATTTTTTAAAAAATTACCGGTCTACAAGTGAACGAGCAACGATAAATCAGGTAATACTGAGAGATATTCAAAATGTTTTTCGAGAATATCAGAATATTCCAGACAATGTTATTTTTTGAAAAGTAGCACTACGTGTATTCTGTTGTTTTCCTACACTGAGAAGAAGCTCCCATTCATTTTTTTTTGAGTGAATAGACCGTCATTTCCCGTTTCATTCTATTATACGGCTCCTAATATCTTCATGATTAATCCAAGTTATAATTAGCAGTCGTTACGTCAAGGATACCGGATATTGCAACGCCTGGATCGTTAGGTTATCTCAGTTACGTTCCAAAAATGACGATTGTGTGAACATTGTGAGCAGCAGCACGAGAAAATCTCTGTAAACACCAATAATTTTTTGTCTAAAAAAATATTTCTATTTAAGCATCTGCAAATTTGTCAAGGTGACTGGCTCCTAAAGAGAGAAGTACGATTACTTTCCTGTGGCAACTCGAAAAAGAAAAGACGAATAGGAAAGTCACGGACCAGGTAATTAAAAATATCAAAATATGAAAGTAATACTCTAAATAAAACCGAAATAACAGGCGAAAATACATTTATATTTATAACAAAGAAAAAAAATTAGGCCATTGTTCACTGCCTAAGTATTGCGGAAGAAGTATCGTAATAAAGTGGAAGTGAAGCAAGAAAAGAGGATATGTGTTCTGGGAAGACGATAAAATTATCCTGTTGAAAAGAGAGAAAAAAGAGATTTGTCTCTCAGAAGAATTTGTAAATTAGAGTTAGAATATATATTATCCATTAATAATTGTGTAATGGAATAATAGGTTCGGACTGAAATGAGTGTAGTGGAGGGTGAAGAACGTGGCCTGATGAAGTTGAACAAAAGAAAGATGGAGACAAAGAGGATGAAATGAACATTGCAAAATGAAATTAATTAAAGGAATCTTAAATACCTGATATTTAATGAGTAATCTCATTTCTACACTTTCTTCGCCAGAGATAAAAAGCGCTTCCAGACGTGGCTTATGAAAGTCAATAATTGCGTCTGAAACAGGCTCTGTTTTTTAAAAAAAAAAGTTCAACCGAATTGCACGATAGCAAAGTCCCCGTTAATTGGCGCACACAGTAAAACATTAAATGAAAACTCTGTGCTCTCGCATCTTCTTTATTGAATTCGAGTTCGCTGCCTGAATGTAGCGTTTTAATTATTCCTCGGCAAGATATGAGGAAAGGATACAGTTATTTTTTTTTTCAAGAGGGGAGCTGGCGGCAGACGCATCCAACAAATTGGAGGATCCCTTATTGAATGCGGTACTTGAGGTCTCCCCTCGGCTCCGTAGTCATGGCAACAGTCCGTGGTTCGATACCCTGGTGTGCACGGTGGTTTTCAATGCAAAACTCCGCTGCTTTGGTGTAGAATCAACGAATCAAAAAAAAAATTCGGAATCATTACACACCCGTACATGTAATATTATTAGAGGAGACAATTTCTAAATATGGATACATTTTGTAATTGTAACTCAAAAACATAGTAAAAATGAGTTATTAGTATCATATTTTAAAAATTTTAATTGCGATAATATTTTTTTCAAAAAAATGGACATGATGGTATATCCGCAGCGTTTGATAAGATTGTTTTCCATTCGATTGCCCGTCTTTGAGAGTGAACGACCTGGATAGGAGGGTCCAATTTATGGAAATTCGTCAGGTCCAGGGCGACGACTGACGGGATGTGGGTCAACGTTACCATGGCGACGGAGAGCGTCGACACGTGCAATGGATCGATACTGGCGGCGAGACGAAGCACAGACAGGTCAACGCCCCGCCACAACACCCGCCACCAGATCTGGAGGTACCTGGACAAGCACGATGGCACCCAACGTCGGAGGGTTGGCCTGAGAAAACGCACGTCTACGTATCTTGTAGCACAGTCATGGTTTTATTCTCGTCAAGGACAACCAGACGGCTAATCAGCGCGACTGTGGCTACAAATCATGTCTTGAGCAACTCGGTGAGTCATGAGGCTGGTAGACACAGCACTCGCAATCAAGTAGAATTTACGTTCAGAAGTGTTTTTTTTTTCGGAAACCGCGGGAATGTTAAAGAAATACGAGGCTCGATAATCGTTGCTACTGTGTCACAGTCAACAGGTGCCAGAGAGAATAGAGGAATGATGAACACAGAGGGCCTTATTCAACAGTCAAATACAGAAGCCTGTAAGAAAATGTTAAATCCGACTTTGGCCAGTTGTTCGAAATTATACAATAGGAACGTCTATTTTCTTCCTCTCGGAACTGCTCCACCGTCAACCCTTGACTATCGATATTTCACAAATTGTAATTATATTCATGACATAATTATATTCGACGATACATATGGTTGAGTCACATCATTGTTGGAATTTAATAATAATTCCTTTTGAAATTTAGTCAGGTAGGTTAACCTTCCGCAATTATTGTCCAAAGGAAAAGGTTGGCCACACGTACGCGGCCACGTCATTTCCGGTGCCTCCCAGGCCGCACATCCGCCGGACCATCTTCGTTCGCAAGAATTTGTGGGGAACGGCACACGCCCCTCCCGATACAGACTGTTGCAAGTCCATCGATTATTCAAATACAACTGTCGCCTGAGTCACCCTCCCTCTAGACAGCGCTAGTAGATCAGCAACGAAAACCATTAGGGCGATAACGCGTGTGATTACATTCCGAAAAAAAAAAAGATGCTAAAATTAATTCCTCTTTACGCAAGACGTTGCATTTGGTTAAAAAAGGCTCATTTTATCTTTGATCCTCGTATTTAATTTTCCATATATCTAAGTAGATATTTCACAAGTGCAAGGAAAGCTGAAAACAATGAAGTAAATACAGCAGTTACTGGATCGAATTTTAATATCTACAACTCCTTGGTCGTTTTATTCAGGGATGTGGACTATAAGACTAAAAAACATAACACAGCGTTACAGATGTATATTTTAATGTATTAAATTTCCAGTGAATTCTACAGGTGAGACTTGCTATTTGTAAAGTCTTATAGGGAATATTTGCACGAATGCGGAAGGTGGTGGGGAGGCAAATTTGAGTATGTTGTTCCTTTAAAGCACTTATGGATTTTTTCGGGAAGCCAGTCTGATCCCCGGTAATTTCAGACGAGGCAGTGGAGGTCTCCATATGGCGACCATGTGTGACGCATATGTGATATGAGGCGGTGACGAAGCTCGTTTGTGGTCACTCGTGGATAAAGGGAAACCAGATATGACAGAAACTCTTTTTCCGTAAAGACAGTGCGAAAAGATCCTCAACCATCATCGAACGTGCACATGAGCCAATTTCTTCAAATAGTACTAAATAATTTTTGTATTCATCCGAATAAATCCTTAATATTCTATGACATGGGCCGAGTGATAGCACTCCACTATATCAAGCTAAGAGTATCCAGACCGTCACTGCTAAAAAAAATGTAGCCCGTTATATTTGTAATGACGTAAATAAGTGTCAGTCCACAGCAGCCATTCTAACTATCCACGATTTCTTCAACACCGTCAAATAAATAACAGCTACGATATCAGCAGAGAGCGATCCAACGTGAAAAAATACACAAAATAACTCCATGCATAAAAATTAGGTTCAGATTATTCCGAAACGTGATCGATACATTTTAATCTCGGGGAAGACCTGCTATTGCCATCCACTATCATATACGTAGGATATAATTAATATTTATAGTAAACCAGCTGTCTATACACGTCGTTGATGGGATATTAAGTACACGAAAACGTACTAATGATATGGAGTTATCTCACTTATAAAGAATTACCAATAACATTCCTGAAGATATCAGTTATCAGTCACCAATAATTCAAAGGTATTCTGACTTTCTTATAAACTTAGAATTTATTAAACTATGCAGCTCGAGGTTTAAACCTGGCAAAGTACAAAATTCATTTAAATCTGTTCAGCCGTTTATCAGTTTGTCCAATTAAAATGGGCCAATTTAATAAGAAGTATATGTAATATACAGTATAACATTATATTGAATTTGTAATTACCTTGTTCCAGTGAATGTTTCGTGATGCAATTGATAATTGTAGCTTAGCGTAGTGAATAAACAGAGCGGTTTTTGACTGGTGCTTGCTCGATGACTAGAAAAGCCGATTTTGTGTTTTCTACTTACCTAAAACCCCTAGTTCTTGATTTGAAATTTAGCGTACTATATTTTTTTTATAAAATAAAAATACAAATTTGTAAACTATTCGAAACTGTTTAGCAGTTTTCTTAATTTTATCCCGTTTAAACGTGCAACACACTGCCGTTTTATTTCTATAGATTGCACTAATTAGTCAACAACAGTAATGGTGGGGTTTGAAACTCCTGCAGTATCTAAACGAAAGAATTTGTGACCTCAGTGCCATTTAAGTCTGTATCTAATTCGAATAATTTTAAAACCGTCCTATCGGTAACAGGCGTCGAGTTAGGAAAAATAAGTGGTCATTTACGTATTAAGCTGAAAGCTATTGGTTAACATACAGATGCTTATGTCAAGTAGGTTGGCAGTAAATTTTACATGCAGTATATTCGACGTTTACGAGCCAGTATTTATTTTCCCTTCAAATAACAAAAATGGTAGTTTCGACGTAAGCAATAATTTTATACAATCACTTATTTTACGATATTATAATTTTATAACTGTGAACATATTTCTTACTTATCTTTATGGCTGTCATGAAAATGATTTATAGCCTGGTATAACGGCATGTCAATATTTTTACTAAATATTGAGCTCTGATCATTTGGATATTAATACGATTCCATACAGACGTCGACATTCAGTACTGTCCCATAAAACTAAGAACGATTTTATCTTCTGTGTTTTACTACTAACAATTTCGTATTGCGAGTAAATCTAATTCGGTTCGTTTTCGTTCCAAGATCAATCAATCATCGATACTCTTGCCCACGGTTCAAAGAATACTTCGTTTTGAATTTTGCTGAAAGTAAAAATCCTTTGATGTTCTAATGTTAAATTAAACTTCCGAAGTGTCCATTTTTATTTGTTTTGTAGGCGACCGTTTGAGCAAACTTAAACTGTCAGTCGTATTTTTGCTCAAAATTTCCTAGGTTTGCCAGGATTAAAGTAAACAACAGCGTACTTCTAGTTAAGCAATGTTTTTACCCGTATAATGAATGGCTTTCTGTAGATTGACGTAAAGGAGTATGACAACAAAAAAATAATACTAGTCAATAGAAAGGGATGTTACCCCTCAGGAAGGAATAAACTGATGTTCTAGAACCATAGTTACGTAATATAGGTGCAAACTTCACATTGCGTGGATCCAGTCCAAAGACGTAGGAGTCTCTCAAAATAGAAAATTTCACACGCGGTATTTTCCGCTGACGTGAAAGAAAAAACACACACACACACAGAGATCCTTCACAGGCTACCAAACGGAAACGCGGGGAAACTTGCAAATATTCCTCGCATATTAGTCACGGTGGGTGGACAGAGAAAGGCACGAAACCCATCCCATCTCGTAAAGAGGAATTTAAAACGGTCGATGCGAACTGTTATAGAAAGCATCGTTGCGTGAAATAGGCGACGACTTCCTAGAATTCGCAGAGTGCGAAAAAAAAATTGAAAGTACAGAAAAGACTTGGAAATGTTCAAGCGTGATAGAAACAAATCCTGAGTTTTTCAGCAACCAGCCGCTTTATCTGACAACAAACCATGATTCAAACGGATATTAATGAATAAATAGTGGCTGAATATATATTGGCAGTTATGGTTATTTATCAATTATTACTAATAACGTTCTGTCAGAGATCTGAAACCATCCCGCCTGTTCCGGTAGAGGTTCAATCTGTGACCATTATCACAATGTGAGCGTTAAAATGAGATTATTCATGGATTATTGAAGCAGAACTCAATGGTAACGAATTTAAATGATTGTTGCGACTGAATGGAAACCCGATTGATGAGACGGACGCAGATAATGACCCCCCCCCCAATCCCTCCATCTTTCTAGCACTGTCAGCTTCAAGTCATTAGTCCACCATTTTCGGCTACAACGGGAAGGTCAGGGTTACAGTAATCAGTCCTACATAACATTTTTCTTCCGGTGAACGTTCCTCGAGACCCTTCGCACTTCAACCCCACTCTGGTCAAGTGCACGTCCGACAAGGTGAGGGGTGTTATGACGCCCAGGTGGGGTTTTCTTTAGAACAACCCACCAGAATGATGATGATTTCTCGTCTATTATGTACACTTCTCTCAGTCACTGGTTCTCGTATAATCGTATAATCCGACCGGTGACGTATTGATGGATATACTCTCGTATTTCAAGGGGAATGTTCCCAACCAGCTGCTTCTAGTGAGCTTCTCAAACATGTAATTATTTTACCATTAACGTAAAAGTGATAACCAGTTAATTAATAATACAAGCTTCAACAACTAGACACGACTGATTATGGCTCCGTTCTAACGAATAATTACAACAGATTTCCCTTCCGACACTCCAGGACGTTTCGGTATCTCGGCGCAGGGCACACAGGAAGCAGATAATCATAATTTCTTTCCTTCACAACTTCCGTAGTTAAACGCTTATTTGCAAAACGGTCCGGCCACACGAAACACGTGAGCGAGCGAGCAAACGAACGCCGGAAGTCTTATAACATCATCACATATTTGTGTTGAATTACTACGTAGAAAAGCAGCAACAGTGAACCATGGCGGATAGAAATGAATTAGTTAAACTAGAAACGCCATTGCTGGTGTCTTGTAATTATCGTGTTTTTTGTTTGTTTGTTCACCATACTTATTCAGAGGTGTATAGGAGTGAAATTCACGCGTCTGTAGATCGGGATCTTTTGGGGAGATTCGAGAGAAGCCACGGTTCTCCTGAGAGCGGATGTTTACGACGGAAATGCAGTCCGTGGCATTTCTTGCGTGGGAGGAACCCCAACACGCAATGCAATATTAAACTGAGTCTCAAGAGAGCACAGTCTTAAGCTTCATCAGACAGAGAAAACTCGCACTAGATATCGTGGAAAACACGTATATGTAGTCACAACACGTTGTTTTTCACCCCATCAAAAGAGGAAAAACTCCTGTACGAGATTAAAAAAATTTCCTGATAATTATCAGCAAAGTTTCGTACCATATTCTTCAGAGGAAATATTTAACCGACATTATCCACACTTTATTTTTAACGAATATTTGGACGCAGAGATTACGTTTGCTTGTGTGGTGTTTCGATCCATGACGACACTAGGTACAACTTCATTTAAATAATTATGTGTTTCAGGGCATATTCACGTACCAAATATGATAGATTTTCCAAACCAGAATAGTGACGAGATAATTTTTTTTTTCTTACTTGAAATTTATTGGACATTCCATAAATCAAATTTACCGGTAATGGTCACAGAAAAGTCTACGAGTATTAAGAGAAGGGAAATAAAAAATTGAAGAGGATTTTTATAGAGACCTCAGAATGACAGACAATGGTTACACGAAAAAAATAATCGCCATATATGTCTCATAAGGAATACGATAATTCATCTGTTCTCCTAAACGGCTTTCTTCAGAGTATCGGTAGCCACCACTTAACCACATCTCTCAAGATACTATTAATGGAGGACTAAACGGTCGTAGTTTCCCGCCTGATTCGCATAGATCCACCATCATTTCCGCTCGCAAATTTAAAATCGAATACGTCTACCAACCGCAAGTTCTGTTCAATCTGAGAACAGTTATAATCGTGCACAATCCCCCCCGTAAAGCTACAATTGTGATTCCAATGTAAGCACTTCACTTGAAGAGGATGGCCCTCGAAATGTGGTGGAATTCACACCTACCTGTCCACTTGAGATCGTCCTTCATCAGATAAACTCGGAAAAATTGTCCCAAAAAATTAACTCGTAATTCTGTCAGAAAAAAAAGGTAGCAGGCAATTTCCAAAGACGGGAATTAAAGAATCTTGGATAAGGAAATAATGCAGCCTGGGATTTAATTTGTGAGCGACGATTGTCATCAGAAGTGTGCAATTCGTCAGTGTTTACATGAGAGTAATCAAATTAATGAATTTCAAATTGTTCAGGTTAGAACCAAAGACATACCGATGTATCCATTTCTTTCACTGTTCAGAGTTTCAGCGGTTTTTCCCCTTTATCACTTATCGATTCTTTTTAACATTCCGATGCAACGGAAACAGTGGCTCGTCGTTAGTCGATGAATCTACTTGAAATAATAGCACGGCGCGTTCGTTACCGTGAGATCCTGACACGTGTGATCGTCAGAACAAATTTAAACTGGCGGGAATCAGACTTTTTTAAGTGAAGCCTAAAAATTGGGCAATGGAGTTGAGTAGCGTTGCACAGTTGTAATCCACAAGTCACTTTTTTTTCACACGCACTGGCACTACTCACCTGAAGCGTCCGCGCTTGGCCACGTCCAGCGGCGGAATGATGTCCTCGGGCCCCGCCCTGCAGTGCTGCCACCACCCCGGCCCACTGCGTGCGCTATGCCATTGGCCGTCGCGTGACTCACGTGTGACGTCATCCACTGCCAAGGACATCTCCGCGTGCCCCACTAACGTGTCCCTCCTCGGTCCTGACTTAACTTCACACTATTTTTTTCTTTCTTTCGAGTATTTAGATCGTACATCACATTACACAATGACCGTGGATAATTTTCATTTCAAGTTTAATTACGCTTGTGTCACGACGATACTTTTAAATGAAATAACAGTAGTGGTTACAAATCAAGAGTAGTTTTCCAGGTATTCTATTGAAATCGAGAAGTACGTCAATTTTGAGGAAGGTAAAGGGGAAATGAGAACGTGACGGGAATTATAATAAGTTCGTCCTCGTGGAAAGACAGCATGAATTCAGTGGATAATATTTTTGGCTGTTCCACGATTTTTTTAATTCAGGAAACTTTACAATCTAATGATTTTCCTGTTGTACATTTTATATTATACTATATATATATATATATATATATATATATATATATATATATATATACATATTGTGGAGCACATTTTGTTTGTTGGATTGGAGGTGGAGGAGAGGCAGCTGGATCGGATAATTGGGGTGAATTGTCCTTTTTATACTGAAGAAGTATTTGGTTATTGTGGACATATGGAATATTGAGGTCAGTATGGATGCGGGAATTGGAGAAGTACCAGGGACAGTTTGTCATATAACGAAGGATTTTATTTTGGGATGCTTGGATCTTACTGATGTGTGTTTTGGCTGCGAAACCCCAAATTTTACAGCGGTACTTCCATAATGGAGAAATAAGGGATATATAAACTAATTTTTGCATTGAAAGGGATAAAGGAGAATTAGGATTCATTAATGGTTTCCGTATTTTAAAGCGGTAATGATGATTTTTTTAAATGTGACTGATGTGTTCGGACCATGATAGTTTTGAATCGAGTATTAGTCCAATGTATTTATGTTTGGAATGGGTGTGTTTTTAATATAGATATTGTTAGTGAATGGTATTTTTTTTAGGGAAAAAGGAACCGTGATGGATTTGCTTGGGTTTATGGTTATTCTCCAATTATTTGCCCAAATGACTACAGGGTTAATGGCAGCTTGCAGTTGTCCTGACGAAAAAAATAAAAACTGGAGAAACTAAACGTTTGTTTCCAGGTATTCTCTCACTGAGAAAAATAAAATCAACGTGTATACCAGGAGAGAAAAAAATGGAGTTTTAGAGATGACGACTGGAAAAAAATTACATTGATGTACGATCTATAGAAAAAAATATAATAACGTTCTATCTTTTACAGTTGCAGTCAGGAAAGTAGGTGGGTGAAAAAAATCCAGTCGCTAAGTATAGGATTGGCAAATGATGCCGTCTGAAATGGCAACGTTCATAGAACATTTTACTTAAATCCACTATTGATAGCGGCAGTGGCTTGAGTTGCCTGCTGGAGCCCTAATTGACAGCACAGCAAAAAAACTGACCTAAGAAGATCCTTGACCGTATGAGTTTCGTAATCTCACATTCATACTCAACAAACTATGAAGAAATGTTTTCTTCCTATTACTTAGTCGATTTTGAGCTAGAGATTACCATGTTTCCGACATCCCTTTAGAGTCTATTTGTTTCATTACCGACCATATTTTTCATCACTAATTTAACTCAGTGCAACAAAATAGGCAGGCGGGGAAAAAAATGTGTTTATTTAAATGCCGACGGAGGTTATAAAGTTGCTAGTGAAAGACGATTATTAATTATTATAGGAACAAACGTGATCCGTGAGAAACGACGAATCGTGGGTGGGTCAGAAATCTCTTCCACATTTTCCGTTGCTCGTTGATAAGACAGGACTAGGGCGACTATCTCCACAATCTCTGTGCCGTGTCACACCCACTAGCCACACGGAAAAGAGAAATGAAAAACAGGAGACAAGAAAACGAAAAGACTGTTTTTAGAACAGAGGGCGTGTTGTTTCTACTTGAATAAAGATTCGACTTCTATTATACGAAAGCTGAGGTGTACGGTCCGAATAATAGTGGGTAGAATTACACTTATCAGCAACATAAAGGGTTTGTATGTCGAAATGAGGAGGAATAAGAACGGGTCCCTCTAAAGTATCCAAAAGGGGGAGTGTGATTAAAATAATTTCCACCAAATTGCGTGTAAGGTTTAAAGCTGTAATTTTCTTTTCTTTTTTTAAAAAAAGTTCTCATAATTATTAGGATTTTTCCTACGATGCAATCATTAGCCTGACATGCATTTTTAATAACAAAATAAAATAACAGAAAAATTTCATACAAGAGCAAGAAAATTAATCCCAAAATTAAACTTCAGAATGTTGTACTTATAAAAAAAATAGCCTTATATTTTGTATTATTAAATTTCACTTTGCATCCCCGAGAATTAGGCCAGATTAAACGGTAAGTGCATTTTACTTGAAAAGAGTCGTTCGCTTATGAATGCTCCTTATTAAGTGATATGGTGAATAAAATGAAATTAATTCATTGCAAAACAATGTGAGTCAATGGGAGACTAGTTTCCAAATTAGTTGGAGTTTTTCAAAGCCTGGACTGAGTGAATTTAAGTTTACTATTTAGAAACGTTGTTTTCCTAATTCTTCAGTCTATATATTTTTCTGTATTTGGCCTATTTCTTTCCCCTCGCTAAGAATACCTTTTCAACTTTTCTTTATTCTTAAAACGCCCTAACTTCAACCAATCTAGACGATGAAAAAAAACGACAATAATATCTACTATTGATTTCACACCTTTGCCACACCCAAACACTCGGGTTTTGAAAACTTGATTCTAAAAAATTATACGCGATTTATTATTTTACTCACTGCCATCACGAAAATTTCTTTGTACCCCGTCTTCTCGATATTTAATGTTTACAAACTATTGTCTCAGTCCCTGCAGGCGAAACTCGGTTATTCCGCAGTGTTGGGAGCAATTTTCCCTTCTTCCTTCCTGAAATTTTCTTCTTTGATATGCTGAATAAGTCCTAAAAATAAACCGCTTCCAAGCTTGGAATTGATGTACGCAATCCTTTTGATCGTTCACACGCTCTGCTTGGTAAACGGGAGAATGTTAAGGACGCATGGGGAGATTAGTAGATGTTGGCAGCCCTGTCGCCAGGTGGTCGCAGCTTTGTGGTGGGGCTGCGCTATTAGCAGAACCACTGCAGTCCAGAAAACCAACCCAAACACGCTTGATGACTGATATTACTGAATGAGTTGTCCAGCTGTCTCACAGACACACACACGTCATCTCACACATGTATAACATGAATATTTATAGCTTCTTCCCTTGCAAATTACGTGTTGTCACAAACGCGGCTATTCAATTATATCGTTGTCTCAGCGTTAACAATTTCGTTTTAATGTACGATAATAAATATTATTTTCCCAAGACTTACAATACTAATATTTTAATCATGGAAAAATCTAGTTATTGAAGTTGTTTTTTAACAATGAATCTATTAACACTTTAAAAGTAAAAATGCTTAATTAATAATTTTACGAGAAAAACAATATTCAGTCTCAAAATATTTCTCTCTCTTAATTTCTTCTGATTATAATCATATATTGATATATGATATAATATATATCTATAAAATTCTTGTTAGTAATTTGAATAACACTATCAAATTTTAAAACATTCTTCCGCAAACGACTTTTTTTAACAAATGATATTATGCACTAAGTCTTCCATTTCCTTAGTTAATGTTACAAACTTTTCCACCCAAAGATATTTTACTGTAATCATTGAAAAATTAAAAACAAAATAGTAATTCCCACAACTAAGCATGATGTAAAAATAATGCAAATCAAAGAATATATTTGGATGGAAACTTTTGTAACGTAAACAAAAGCAGTGGGACATATATAGTATCATATATTTTATTAGTGTGATAAAGAGGAATCTTTTAAAATGTATTAGTGCCATTAAAAATATCCATAAGAATGATTACGATCAACTGGACCGAAAGCTCTAGTAGAAATTAATAGAAATAAATATTTTGAGACTGAAAACTGTTTAGAATGCAAAATTCCGTACACAATTTTTCTTACTTCAAGTTAGAAAAAAAATAACGATCACGGCAAAATAAGTATGAATTAAGCCTACACCTTTACACATAATTTAAAAATCACGTGAGGCAAGTTAACGAGTAACACGGCGAGGGATGTTCAAGTGCGATACGTGACTGGGAAAGATTCTCGATCATTATAGGCGTATTAAAAAAAAGGAAACTCTTAAGCACTGGAAGTGATTAAAGGTCTTCGATGTAACATCCAGATAATGAATATAAAAAAATAGAGCATCAAATTTCTGGAAGACTACGGTATAAAACTCCAGAATTACGAATTCAGGTTCAATATGCTATTTGGTCAAGATGAAACGACAAATTGATGCGATGACAATTAGTGTATTTTGCATATAACAAGTTACAATAGTACTGGGTAATAAAAAAGTAAAAAAAAAAAATTTAATCTTATTACTAGGAAAATTGACATGAAAGGTAGTTTTTGAGGGAAAGTTCCACCATATTTATTTTCAATATGAATACGAAGGTAAGACCAACATTGTACAGAGATGTTAGAGATACAACGGACTAAAACATGTGGATAATAGAAACAACATCCATATTTAACTCCATTTACTGTCATTTGTGTAGTCAGAGCCACCAATCTGTATCCTAACGAAGAAAATACAACAATTTCATTTGTGCAGTTTCCATATTTATTCTTTTTCATATTATATTGTTATTCTGTAGTATTTTGAATAACCAAACAAATCAGCATGTTCATTTTTAGAACGTTCGCTGAACTTGCACTTAACTCTTCACGTATTTGAACCACAGTAAATACGAATCCAATCTTCAACCTCAATGCTTCAGTCCAGGGTGACCTCTGCTTATTCAAACGATCTGCCTCCATTCATTTCTTTCGGTACTCTTTTCTAGCGCCTCCCACCAGCCATTGTCTTCAGGTCATTCACTACATCTTGGAACTATCACTTCTTTCCTTTCTTCCCTCCATTCTTAAAGCACACTTGGGTCGGGTAATCACACTCTGTACAGCTTTAATGTCATTTGTAAGAGTTACGGGTATTACTACGGTCATAAGGACTCTGAACTCTGCTCAGAGAAGAATCATCAGAATTACTATCTTCAAAGTATAACAGCTTTCATAGAAACAAAAAACCTATCCCTTACGTTTCGATATAGAAGAACTAAAACATTTAAAATGTAGTATAATTCCTTGTGAAAAATAATTTTTTTTATAACCTCAAAGGTTTATTAACAGCCACATTACTGGAAATCTATTATTTTCGTCAAAACATTAATTTAGAATTTTTTAACCTAAGTAGGTATTAATTTACGAATGATAAAAACCTTAGGATTATTAAAAAATTAAAATATAATTTTGTAACAGCTTATATATCCCAAAATATCATTTTCTATAATTTTAACTCATTTGAAACAATAAAATCATTAAAATGCTTGTGTTTGATTTTACAGTATTGTAAAGAGCGCATTATTTTATTTGTTAAGTTATTCCCCCTTAAATTAAAGAATATATATTTATTCACATATATTTCTAAAATGCGTTCAGTCATGAACCCGAAATATTTAATGCAACAATAAGAAAATGAATTTGTGGCAGGTATGAACCTTCCGCGTAGAAATGTCCCAAATCCGTAAACCCAGGAAGCGTCTTTGACGCTATGATAAGGGATTTGGAATTTGCGCGCCGCTTAAGAGGCGTCGAAATTGTGAGTGACTTAACGAAAACGAAGTTCACTGATCCCGGGAAAAAAAATCCAGTAGACTGCTGCACACCAGAAATTGTTGCCACCAATACTGTGTATATACAACAAAATGTATGGAGGTTACAAATTCATAAGAACCAACAATACTAGTCCAGAAGTCGGAGATCGAAGTAGAGAAGATTAACATACTGAGGAGATGAGGTGAGAAATTTGAAATGAGGGATGAAGAAGACGGAAGTGAAGTTTTTTAAACTCAAGAGTTTGAACATACATGATTAAAGGTGTTTACAGTTTAGGTTTTGGAGTCTGAAATGAGAGTTACGTGGAAGATTCTACAACGAATATTTTCCGGAGTCTAAAATTATCTCTGCGTCACGGCCCACAGACCCCTGAATACTTTAATTTTTTTAATTCCATTATGGGTTTGATAAATCAATTTTAAAACGAAGCACCATGCCGGATTTCTAAATCTTATATGTAATCAATATTGTAAAATTTAATTAAATTATAAAATAGAAACACAATATTTTAATTGATTCAATGTGTTGCCTCACAAGATGCCAATGAACAAACAAAGCTGAGGTGACGTAAACATTCCGTCCGTTTGAACGGGATAAAATTAAGAAAACTGCTAAACAGTTTCGATACGTTTTCAAATTTGTATTTTTACTTTATAAATTAAATATAGTTCGCTAAATTTCAAATCAAGAATTAGGGGTTTTAGGTAAGTAGAAAACACAAAATCGGCTTTTCGAGTCAGTCGAGCAAGCACCAGTCAAAAACCACTCTGTTTATTCACTACGTTAAGCTACAATTATCAATTGCAACACGAAACATTCACTGGAACAAGGTAATTACAAATTCAATATAATATTACACAGTATATTACATATACTTCTTATTAAATTGGCCCATTTAATTGGACAAACTGATAAACGGCTGAACAGATTTAAATGAATTTTGTACTTTGCCAGGTTTAAACATTGAGCAGCATAGTTTAATGAATTCCAAGTTTATAAGAAAGTCAGAATACCTTTGAATTATTGGTGACTGATAACTGCATTAGCTTCAGGAATATTATTGGTACTTCTTTATAAGTGAGATAACTCCATTTGAATATCATTAGTACGTTTTCATGTAGTTAATATCCCGTCAACGACGTGTATAGACAGCTGGTTTACTATAAATATTAATGATATTCTATATATATGATACTGGATGAGTAGATATAGGGATAACGTAGAGATACAATCGAGCTAAGTTCAATTTATCTGAGTCGGCTCAATTCAGTTATTTAAATAAATAACCAATATTTAGATGACCAATATTCTTCACCCTTAACATATAAATCTGGGTCTTGAGAATAAGAAAAGGCACGGAGAAATGTTCGGAAAGGGAAACTGCACGTGAAGTGAGGATTCATTTATCGGCGAATACGAACTGCCCTATTTAGGAGGATCCTCGAGTTGTTCATTCAGAGTTTGTCATACATTCACATGTTTAATGGTTGGGTGGAGAGTCAGAGAGACGTGATGAAATTAGTTTTCATAGTCGAACGTCGTATATGAAAGATGGGTGCCTTCGTTGGTAGTTAAAGTTGGAGGCCAGCACCAAAACAGTAAAAACTGTAAAATCAGAAAGTTATGGTTGAGGTATTTGATAGTCTATTTGGCGTCTTCGTGACAGTTTAGTGAGGAGGTTACGGCTAGGTAATGGTTGTTGCGGGCGTCGAACCCTGCTCCCTTGGCGTGACCGTCACGCGGACGGGGCTTCCTTCTTGCGCCGCACTTCCACAGACCAGACTCTGGGCCAATAGATCCCACTCGTTCATATTTCTTACAACTACCGTTATCAATCAGTTTCTTGAAGACAGCACGGAAGATCACCTTAGATTATCTGTTGGGGATCAATGATCGCTCTCGATGATTTTTTCACTGCCACGAGGAAATACTGGTCGCAACTGCTGATTTATTCATCAGAATCTCCATTATCAGATAATAACAACGGTTTAGATGTGTTGAAGATTTAGCATCAATATTTTTTCCCCCGTTTCCCACTTTGAGAGGTGAAGCTGTGGATTAAAAAATCTGAAGAGTGAAAAAAGAAGACTGCAACTTTTGGGAAGCAGGAACAAAATAGCGACAAGAGAACATTAATAATCTGATGCGTATAGAACGGCAAGTGAAAACGTTGTTCGTGTTGGAGGACGAGCATTTAGAGATTTTATCACGAGGTTCGGATCAGTGAAGCAGATAAGGAACTATTCTGTTCATTCCAGCCCTCAAGGGTCCGGTTATATCTGGATAATAATAGACGTTAATTTATGTTATATAAGTTATAAAATACAATCCTACGCAGGAAAAGTATAAGAAAACTTTTAATCATTATTAGGATAAATCCAAAAATTTTGTACGATATTAAAAATATACTCAGAAATTAATTTGATAGTATTTAAACTTCGCCGTGGGAGGAATTAACTCATGGACTTTTCTTTTCTTATTTTGGATTGTGATCCATTCTGTATTACGTCATGTTTGAAATGTTAATGGTATACATGTTGTTTGAAATAATTCAGAAACTTGCGTCTTCATTAATATTACCGTGACTGAAAAGACGTCTTTAGTTCTCTGACGCGTGCGCAATGTACAAACATTCGCTTTGTTACTGTCAATGTTAATTTAAATAGATAGTAACTTATCATTTTTACGAGGTATTTAGCTTCCAGTTTTTTTACATAAGCGTATCTACAAACGCGTGTAGTTAGAATGGTCTAGGACTCTAGGAAAATAGTAACGACTTCGTTTTGCGAAAGCGCACTGACAAAAATTGTTATTACAACAAAACAAAAAAAGCATTATCATAATTTGATTTTACAAATGGAGAACAACTCTTTCTTTCGGACTACAGTAAATACACTTTTATTCTATATTTCCACAAATGCTCTCCGATGTATTTCGTGTAAGGTTTCTTACTTTTGTTCCTCAACTTTCAGGTACTTATAGAAGTTAGAAGTTTTGAATTAATGAAGTAAGTTACTATCTTTCTTCATTAATTCAAGTTCGCCAAGCTTACGAGCTGGGTTTTGGATTAAGCATTTCTGTTTATAAACTTTTTAAAATGAGATACCGATGGCCTTTTGGGTAACTGCATTGACGATAAAGCTTGCCGATCACCAATCAGAAACCAATACTTAACGTGTACATCTTATATATATTGTAGAGATGACCAATGTGCTATGAAAGTTTTTTTAAATAACTTTCTTTAATATGTGTATTGTCGGCGTAATGTTGAGGCCATATCATTGTAAGTAACAGTCAGTGTGGCGCAATAATGCGGAGATTCGAATGGTTTCCAGTCTGTATTGTTGACGGCAGCGTGTGTAATACGCAAAGCTTTGGCGAAACAAGAGTCTGGTTTGGGAGCTCGACCGATGATGGTCATAATAAGTCGACGCCGGAGAGTGACCCGATGATGGTCATTGGAGGCCGGCCGAGTATAATCATAGCAAAATCTGTTCTTGCGAGTAACCAGGTAGCGGTCGAGCAAAGACTGTTTAAAGAAAGTACTTAAACAATTGCTGAAGAAATTTCAGGTGGTCAGTGGGCCCGAATTTAGAGAAGTGAACTAAAGTTGTGGGCTGTTATAAGAAATTTTCTTTAAAAGACAAATACTGAAGTGCATAAGTAATGTGGTACAAGAGCTGCTCTAATAAACTGATATGTAATAATCGTCTATTGTAAAACTTATATAAAAATGCGTACCGTCAGATTTCTTTAAATTTCTGTAAAGTTCACTGGATTTCAGATTAATTTAGATTTATATATATAAACTGTTATTGTAAATTTAATTATTATACTTTTGTAACTCTTGTGATTTCCATATAATTTGGTGATAATTGTAAAATTATTAGAGGCCCGATAAGCGACCCTTAAGATTTGAGAGTTTCATTAAAAGCTGTGGCAATTATTTGAAATATGTACAGAAACTAAATTAAATACAAATTTGTATTAAATAATTCTTTTTATCTTCAAAAAGTTTTTATAATTCAGGTATAAATCCAATTAATTATAATTTCCTTTAATTTTGTTTTCCACATTAATTGACACCACACTGTGGTTTTTATCATTTCCTTTGAATTTGAATATTACATTAATTGGTTTCTACGTACAAGCCATAAGTAATAGAAGAATATAAGTTCCAGCAAATCCAGACATTTAGGTACAGAAATTTGCCGCACGAACCAAATATGCGTAGAGATAAGAAACCGACTTAATCCAGCTAGCATGAGTTACAGTGGCCCGTATAAACATTTAAAACAAAACTGTCCAGCAGGAAAAGCAAAATACAACTTTATAAAACATTGGTAAAACCAATAGGCGGATGAACTACTATTGGACTCTTTCGAAAGAAAAATATTGTGAAAAATATACGGCCCAATAAGGGAAAACGAAAATTGGAGGATTATGTATAATTATGAATTATACCAGTTATACAAGGAGCTAAAATTATCATGGAGTACACGCACTGAACGAATGCAATGGACAGGCCACGTTAAAAGAATGGATGGCTCCAGAGTCCCCAAACACATATTAAGAGTAAACCAATAGGAGGCAGTAGAAGATGAAGACACAGGTCCAGGTGGATCGATGAGATCAATACAGTTGCAAGAAGAATGGGAACACGGACATGGTTGAAAGTAGCCTTTGATCAGACTTGGACAAGGAGACTCCGAGAGTTGTAGAGTCACTGATGATGAACTGATAGTGTAAGGTAAACAAGTTTATGAGAACTATAATTTCTTTGGTCATTTATCCAATCATCCTGAGCTGCGATATGCTCACATCTATTTCAGTTAATGTTGTATGCATACGTGATCTTCCAGCCACACTTTGTAAGTAGAAAACAATCACCCAAGTTGTGATGCATTACTTTAATGATTATAATAGTGTCTTTCTAAAATAGAACAAGGAGGATTAGTAAGAACATAGAAAAGTGTTAGGTTTTCAAAAGTAAAGACTCCATGGGAGACGAGTACGTTAAATTTGGAATGAAAGGAAAATTAAGTGCTAGAAGGATATCAACAAGTATAATGGCAATGTCGTAAGTGCGAAATACAGCCAAAGGTTTTATAGCGAGCATTCTGAGATGAAAAGGTCGAAACAGGGACTGTCTGAAACCAGTTGCGAAACGCTGTCCCCCTCTCCCCTTGTCATCGCCTCTCTTTTTCTCCGAGATGCTGGTCGGCTCGCTCCAAGTGATATAAGTGCATAGGATGGCAGTGAGGACAGGTTCAATGCAAGTCTTGGCCAGAAATAGGAGACGCGACGAGACCCCCTCTACTCAGCAATGTGGCAACATCGCCCTACGTCACACTACTCAGAGACCTCCTGCGTCTATAACAAAGTGCTCGGGTTTGAACCCGGAGAATAACTTAACCTCTGGTTCAGTGGTTCCCGAATTTATTTCGCCGACAGCTCCCTTGCCAAAAGAAAAACAACAACCAACAACTCAGCGCTCTACTAGAATAAAATTTATTTAAGCAAAAAACTCTAGATAATATATCTATACACGTATGTATACGCAGCGGTACGCCCCTTGAGGAACGATATCTCCACTTTGGGAACCCATTCTCTAAATGTATTTTTTTTAAGAAATAGTGTACGTAACAGTAATCCAAATGGTTGCTTCTTCTCTATAATGGCTTAGGAACAGATAGAAAGGGAGCATGCGGAAGACAGGATTTTTTTTAAGGATTTCACGCGGCATTAGCATAATGTGATGTAGGGAATACCCTTTAGAAACCCGCATCAAGTATGCCGGGCTCTCTGTACTTGTCCCACGTCCATCCGACGACTGGAGCAGGATTTTAATGGGCAACAGTGAACTACTTTTGTTGAGGTGTACACTAACCTAACTATCTCAGTTTTTTTGGAACATTCCTGTAGAAGAACTGAGAGAAGACAATATTTCTCTTGCTGCCTTTCATGTCTATTTCAAGGATTTGCTGTACATATTATTTGTATAAGTAACAGACTACCTACCGACGTTGAGGCCTCTCCCCTTTAATAGCAAAGGAATGGACAGAAAATGGGATGAGGCATATGATTAACTAGAACCCCTGGCATTCGCCTCAATGCCAATGAATAATGCTTCTTTTTCATATTGTTAAAATACTGAGCCATACATAGATCATTGAAATATTCAAGGGTGGAAGACGTGTATATATATATATATATATATATATATATATATATATAATAAATTTCTTTTTTTTTCTCGGTTGGGTTCAAATGCAGAAGTCAAAATAAATACATTTTACTGAAACAGGAGGCTCATCCAAAAGTCGAAAAATAATGACGTGAGTTATGAGATACGACACAGTGTCAGATTAGAAATGGCGGTAAAACAAGGTAAAAAAAACGTAAACAGAAGAAATTCGACAAAGGCTAAGATATGAAGAGTAGGAGAAAGGATACAGTGTTTAATATAATACATATAAACTCTCTGTATGTGGTATATGCGTAACAGATTTTGAACATTAAACTATGCGCTGAATTAAAAATTGCTCATGAATGGGAGGAGCAAACGTCGTTTCAACTAAATTTAGCTTGTGAGCTGCACGCGGTCGTAGAACATCCACAGACAAAAACACCACAGGCCAAAAGGGCGAAGATATGTCTGTATCCGGCTAGCGTAGAATCGTGAGAAATTATAGTTAGAGCTGTGAGTTAGTACGAAACAGGTTCAGCGACCTCAGGTTGTTACATACGAACGGATTAATATCTCTAATATTTCGAAAATTTGTCAATATGAGTAAAACCCCAGGAAAAGACCGTAGTAGATATTCATTACTGTATATGTTTCAGTAATAGATTCATAGATAAATTTTATAAAAAATTTGTAATGGTCCACAAATAGTAATAGTTATATTATTAAAATTCCAATAAAAGAAGAATTTCTGCAGTTGAAATTCACTTTAGGTTGTGGGTTTTTGCATATTAAAGAAGGTCAAGCAGAAGGGTAAACCGAATTTTGACGTGCGTCTTTAAAATAATTTCAAACTTAATTTTTACAACATACTTATCACAATATTAAAATATAAATTACGTAAATGAATAATATTCTTAAAATTTAGATGTTGGACCGGGTAGCGGAGACTATTACCTTAATAATTTTTGTGGCTGTGTTTGTAAAAGTTAATCGGCCAGAGAATACAGGAATATATATTATTGGATTTTTTTTAAAATTTTCTTTCCGACGATATATTCTGTATTTTGCGCAGATAGAACTCACATCGCTCTTAAAGTTGACGTAATGTCAGTGCATCCGTCCGACGTAGTGATGGTTAAAGCGGATGCTGTGGTGGGGTGATGAAACTCACTCTCCAGTCCGGTATCCTACTAATCACCCTGGATATTCTTCACACGACTGCTCTAATTGGCTGCAACTCATTCTGTTTTCCACGTCCATTAAGCTTTTCTCATAACGTATCACTCCGCCTCCCTTTGGCTGCCATTACACCTTCACTCACTCCTTTCCACACGGTCCATCAAGTCTCACATCTTCAACTAACAAAATTCACCATTGACCTGTAACATTCCCCCGTCCGGCGGTAACACGTTCGTGAAATTTAGCAAAACTGGCGCTTCTAGAAAGTCCTGAATGTTGTGCCCATGTCCTGGAGTCGGGCCAGTGTCCTCCTTGTTTTGACCAAAGTCATGATCAGTGTCTAGCATCCCACAATTTGGCACCGTCCTTTCTCTCCAGACCTCAATATTCCGCAGTCGCAAAGAGCGTCTATATTTACCCCAAATAGAATTTAATTGATTTCATTGAAACGTTTCTCGCAAAAGTTTATTATTTGAGAGTAACAGGCTACACGAGGATAATCCACATGGTGGCAACTACCCTTTAATTGCATAGGAAAGGATTTGAAGAGGCGATTCGGACCGGTACAGGAAGGTAGTCAAGGGTAAAGCATTCCCATCTCCACTTTAGGAGGCAGCTGGCCGACTATTCCAGTAGGAATAGCGGACAACTCTTACCGTATGCCCAAGGATATACGAACAAACCCCCTAACTTTACTGACTCCTTATTCTGAAAATCAAATAATGGTGCAACAGTTCGCCATAACCCTGGTTACAATCCCATTGTCATTGTTCTTTAACTTGGTAAAAAACCTAGAACACGAGTAACAAACAAAAAAAGCCCAAAATGCATTATTAGAATTTAGTGTCATTCGATAATATGAAAACAAATACAAAGTTAGATCCTAGGATTTTAAATTATTTATGTTATGGTGCTTAAAATTATTGCGATTAATTTATACTACAGCATTTTAGGACCATAACAAATATTGTTCGCAACTTTCGTAGATCGTTCATAAATAGCAAATCACACGAAAGCTACTGAGGATATTCTTTTGATGGCGAAGAAAGCCTCTAAGTAGCGAACCTCGGTGCAGGAGATGTTTATTGTTGGTCGTGCCAGTGAGGGAACTCAGAGCCAGAAATACCACGTACTGGTATTCCAGGACATTCGCTCACTCGCTATGAACTGATTCACGTTCTCGGCAGCCGGCATTCACAGCTATCTACACAGCGAATTTGTCCTCGTTGCTTCGTCTAACATACATAAACTTCCTCGTTAATAGCACTTCGTGGAAAAGGACGGCTATGACATGCTTCGTCACCGTCGACAAAGTATTTCATCTCAATTACGAAACCACAGGATCAAAAAGGAATGAAAATAAATTATTTTAAATTTTTTTCAGCGTAATAGTTATTCAAATAGCCTTACACAAAATATTAAAATGCTGAATTCATGTTACCAAAGGTTGCCAGGAAATGTGTATATACAAAATATTTTTGTAAAATAGACTTGGGAATCACAAACAAGACAACCGCTGGAATCTTAGGCGTTTTGGTATGTATGCTACAAATAGACACTCTTTAAAAAATAAAATTCCACTATTTTAATGGTATGTGGATATGCCGATTCAAATATTTTTTTTATAAGACACGACTAAACTGAGGTGAACGAACCCAGTTAATAGGAAGTAAAACCCCATGTTTGGGCCAGCACTAATACACAGATTTCAAAGAAAAAACTTTGATTCTTTTTTTAAAAAAAAGAGAGAAGTTCTAACAGTTACGTGTCCTAAGAATCTATATAATAAAAAATTATGTATGTATTTACGTTAATTTCTATACAGATTTAAACGCGTGGACAGACTGCAACAAAAATTGGTACAGATATTCTTCAAAACTCGAGGAACAGTACTGTGGGGGTGAGAAATCCCTAGCATAAATGTGGAAAGAAATATAATTGATAAATGTGATCATTTAGTGTTAAATTACTGAGCGCAAAGAGACCGTGACGTCACATCACACGCGAGAGAAAGACGTTACTGCGCAACCACAAAAATTACTTATTTTGTTATGAAGTAAAGCAGAAATATTTTGATTGAATAAAATATATAATTACATCCAGCAATACTCATTCGAATGATAATAAAAAGCAATACTTTACGAGCTTTGCGGAGAAGTAAGTTTATTTTCGTGCAATTTTAAGCGTCTTCAATATGGCGACTATTTGTTTACACTGTGAACGTAGCTATCAATTTTATCAATTTGACGGACAATGATATCCTGCAAATTCGAGGAGTATATTTAAGTATTCTATTCGTAAAAAAATTCGAAGGTAGAATGGTTGGGATTGATGCAAAAATATCATTGCATTTTGTAGCTGGTAAATTAATGCACTATCGTTCGTAAGTATGTACGGAACTGGGAACTGTTAGATTTAGGTGAAATATAAAATTAAATACTCTTTCGGGTCTACATAAATACGTACACGGGCAACTCCGGGCACCCAGATAGTAGTAAAATAAAAACCAAAGGCTATTGTGAACCAAGGAATACATAAAATAGAGTAAATGTAGAATGCGTAAAATTAAGGAGCAGTAACAATTTGTCCTCGAAAATGTATTTACCGCATTTCGGAGATTTTAATCCTTTAGATTATTTACGTATAGGACATAAATTAACACCACCCGAAATTTCGTATCTCAATAACTGTCAAATGGGAACTCCCTTCATTTCAGAAGATTCCATTCATCAACAATTGGTCGGAAATTTATAAAAATTATAGTTAAGGGGTGAGACCTGGAAGAGTTCGACGACCGGCCTGACTTTCTGCGAACTCCTACAAGAATTAACGAAGCATAAACAATTTCCGCTTGGACGCCATTTCAGCTGCAGATAGAATCCCAGCGCTCCTTCGGCCACGGCGAGCTTCAGCGCAATCGACTTTCGATAAGTTGCTGAATACACAATATTTCGAAGAGGAAATCCTTTTACTGCTCCAATTCCAGAGACGATGAAAAACTAAAAACTGAGATCAATTTCTAGCCGTTACTGAAAGATTAGTTAAAAAGTATATCTGTACCGGGCCAAATAATAATGGCTCTTCCAATGTTGATTTCCGGAGTTTAATTAAACGTTGATCGCACTCCCCACAAACAATACGGCAATTAAAGACATCCTATTGCCATGGCGCCCAGCCCTTCCAGTACCTGGGATTACCAGAATGTCTATGATAATGTAAAATCTTTTCAGCTTCACACTGGTTCCAAACAGCAACGGGGACAATTCAGGTGGAGCGACTAGACTAAACACGACCTTGACGAACGAAGCTAAGGATGACGGAGTATTACCACCTTGGTACAACATTAGAGAAAAACCAGGCTAAAAATACGACTAATGAATATACTTTGAGTTGAATGAGTCCAGAGAACAGATAAATGATTTATCAAGGTTGGAAGTGTTTTCTGTAATCTGGATCATTCAAACTGTACACAATCGTTGGATAAAAAGTTAAATATATTTTTAAAAAATACTTTTTGTCCTAGAACGTTTCAAAACGGGTCGCCTATCCCTGAATTTTATTCTATTTATGTATCTGATTCTTATTTTTCCCTGCCTCATAACTCACACTCACTATCCACTTCCAGATTCCTAATACGACACCATCTTGTGTGCCTCACTGAATGAACTAATTTGATTTATCCACAATCCAATCTTGTTATCGTTGCTAATTTACCAACTTCACCCTGGTACGTTGAGTCTCATCCAATCATTCTGTTTTGCAACATGATCGATTGGTTACAGTACTTTCCGCACTAATATTTATAAACTTTGATTATCCATATCATCGCCGAAGTCTTCCCACACAATGACTAATAACTTTTATATTAACTTTGACTAATTATGAGAGTGGATTCCACCCCTTCATGTCTCCTATCTCCATCCGGTTAAACTTTGGGGAAGAAACCTGTGAGATGTACTCAAGGACAAATATAAAAAATGTTTTATTTATTATAAAACTACAGAAACTGTGATTTATTATTATTTTTTCAAATAATACCCCAGTTTATGAAATATTTTTCCAAACGTCTGGATAAGTTCTCGAGGAATAAAGAATATCCTCGAAAGTATGATCATCGTCAAAATGTCCAAGTGCCATATAATTTCCGGCCACGACTAGAGGCCACAAATATTACAGAAGGGTACACCTTTGCTAGTCTATATTATATTTATACACACTGAAACGGATATTATTATCCAATAAAGACAGGCCTTAAAAATTAAATATTTGAACAATTATCATAGAACCCCTAGAATACTGAAAACACTTTACATCAGAATGATATAGATTTTTTAAAAAAAATTATCTGTAGTTGTTGAACGAAGATCTATTAAAAGTAATTGCATGCATCACGAAGGTTGGGGAATTTCACGTTATACATTCATGTCATTAAGGACGAAAGTTCTCAATTTTTTATCTGTATTGTAATCACCTATTATGCTACCCGTCGTCTGGTTATTTAGTTTCGTTTCTTTATTTTTCGTGTTCTTTTACTTATTGCTGTCTCGTCCTTTAAACCCAATGATTCTATGGTACATCCAATAATCTACACACGAAATAAATAGGACTGTGCCAATTGCACATTTTATAATAAGTTTACAGCAAGTCCGCGTACGGAGCTACTATTGAAATAACTGTACCCAAAACGTGAGAAGATATGGCCTTTCCCCGTTCAAGCTCTGCACTGGAGTCCAGAGAATTAAGTGACGAGCAGGAATTTCCCCTGAGCTCGGCTGGTCGATGCTACAGATTCACTTCACTGGAACACGTCACTTCCCCCCAGAGTATTACATTACATTGATTCCCAATCAAAGCCAAATTAATATCGGAGCTCGTCGTGGCTTCCTGTCATTCCCGACTGTTTCAGCGTAATATCTATGCGCGGCACACAAGGGAAGTGACGTAATTGGCACCTGCCTATTGTCGACTCGCCGGTCGTAAATTGTCTCAAAATTCGCGGCGGTATTTCGGAATATCAGCAGTACTTCAGCGGTTCCCTTCGCATTAAAATACAGAAAATACTATTCTTAAGAATACAGTTTTGCGTACGAGGGACGATCTAACTCAGATTCCGAACGGGGTCCAGGATGACCTTTTGTAGGTCGCTGGAAGTTTAAAAAGTGTCTATAGTATTCTAGGGGATCTATGATAATTGGTAAAATATTTAATTAAATTTTAAGGTCTTTCTTTATTGGATAATAATATCCGTTTGTGTGTGCATAAATATAATATAGATTTGCATAGGTATAACTTCTGGAATGTAGTCGTGGCAGGAAATGAGCATAACCATCGCATTAAATTTTTTAAACTACATTTTAATTACGTGTCAGTAAATTTGAAATTTTTTATGTACATTACAACAATTCAGTTAGGGCCATATATATATTGTGGAGATGTAAGTTTCAGTTAATAATTTTTTTAATATTATTGTCGGTGTAATTATTGAGGCCAGAGCATTGTTTGGCGCAAGAATGCAAAGACTGTAAAGGTTGCTACGCGATTAGTGTCAGAAAATGTATGTAAGACGCTCACAACTTTGGCGGAGACATTCAGTGTGTTGTAGGAAACTGACGAACGTGTTTCGGGAGCCTGACCGGTCTGATCATGGCGTGTGAATATAGTTTTGGAGACTAGCCTAGGATTCTCGTGACTAAATAATTAGGAATAAGCAGAACAAAGGCTGAAAATATTACATTCGGCATTAACGTATTTCTACAGAAAAACTATGTGACGATGATTACGTAACGAACGTAAAGTTCGAGAACAGTTGCTAGAGAGCTGCCGGAATTTTTGTGAAGTGAAACGATATAGCAACCAGTGTTATGGACTGTAAATTAAATATTTTTCTTTATGAATGTCTAGAAACAATAACATTTCCCTACACACGAATGTTATTTTATTAGAAAATAGCAAAATATGAAATTTTGTAATGAAGTTTTATTAACATTTCAGGACCATATAATTTCGCAAATCTTTAACGTTTAACAAACAAGTGTATAAATGAACATTATCTTATTCAAGTTATTATTAGCTCTGAAATTATAAATGAAATGTAAGAAATGTTTTGATGTATCTGGAATATGTTTACTTGAGAATTATCTGGTCAAACGTTATTAAATTTTATTGTAACGACCTTTAATGTATTACTTCAATTTTCGAGTACTTCACTTCCAGAAAAAAGTTGTAGTTTTACTGATATTTATTTATTATCGTAACATTTGCTTGTAAGGCATAACATCATCTTTGAGCTGTCTTTAAAATGTTGTTAATACTTTAATTTGTGAAATTTCACCTGTGATTATGTCGTCTGGTGATATTAAGATATGGATGAATTATCGTTCTACTTGGAGGAGTGTTACTAAATCAGTGACCTAATACACACACAGACGCTGCATTACCGAGTCTCCAGGATTCACAGTTCAGTGACGTCGCGTCGCTCTCTACACCATTGTGGGCAACGCCTCGTGT
Organism: Zhengitettix transpicula; assembly: GCA_037074705.1. Taxonomy (NCBI): domain Eukaryota; kingdom Metazoa; phylum Arthropoda; class Insecta; order Orthoptera; family Tetrigidae; genus Zhengitettix; species Zhengitettix transpicula. The sequence continues at coordinate 29,960,717 of CM073596.1, forward strand.
CCGCAGGTGAAAGGTTTGTTTATCCTCGCCCATTTCTACACGGTCTCCAATTTTTATCCCACAGTAATTTCAGAAACAAACAGCTACATTGTCACTCAGAGAGACACATTCGATTCCGTCTAAAATTCCTGCTCAGCCGTTCGTCACCTTAACATTCTACGAAAGTGAATTGAAATGATCGTACAGAGGTAACTAGGTGACACCATTAGCATTTCCTGGGGGAACACAATCAAGATTTAAGCACTCTTAGTGTTGCTCTATGTTAGAATACATCTCAATAAAATTATATGAAATAATATTTTATGATTTAATAAAAATTATTTAATAAAGGCAATTACGTATTACGACTACAGTTAAGCATACTGTATTTATTTCTCATCGATATTCTCTTCCAACCCCTCATCCCTCCAAAATTCACGCAGTTATACACCAGATTTCACCACTGGCAGTGTGTAGTACCACTTTTAGTATATTTTTACCGTTTTTTTCTACATTAAAAAATGACTTAACAATACTAGCTCGTGCAGTTGAATTAATCTCAGTTAAAAAAAGCAAACTACACATTGTTAAGGGCAAAAATAATTTTTACAAAACCAAATATTACATTCCTAGTACCAGAAAGAATCTCTGGTAGCATTGGGGTTTTATTTGAGGATTAGGGTGAGAGGCTTAAATTAAGCACACGAGTACAAAGCCGCGTACGTTCGGATATTTCAAAAAGAGAATAAAAATTGGGGAACACCAAATCCAGTTAATCGGCTTATGGTACGTTTATGGGAGAACAATGGGGGTGTGTGTTGGCCACTGTGACCCGGGCGGGGAATAAAACGTTATGATGAACATAAAAAATTAACGGCAATCTTTGGATTCGTGATTGAGCTCTTAATTAACAAAATCTGCAAATGGAAAAAAACAGACTGATGCTCAGAATGTTTTTAACTCAAGGCATTGTGCTACACAACTCAAATTAATTTAGAAAGAATTAATTTGTCATATTTTTTGTAACCTTTATAAAATTGTATTTTGACATTCCGAATTTCTGTTTGGTTGTCGAATACTTTAAACCTGCGACTCACTCGCTAATGCAGCCAGCTGACCATGTCTGTGCTATTCACGGCTATAGTACACGATTTGTGTCTTCAATGAGAAATGCGTATATATATATATATATATATATATATATATAAGCATATTTAAATTAAACACCTATAACGTTAAAATACGATACAAAGAATCAAAAAATATTTGAGAAAATACGTCCTTCCAGTAATGTATTATTCAAATGTTGAAATGAAAAATTTACGTCGGATTGAATATTAATAATAAGAAAGATAGCCAAATACAGACAAAAGAAGTGATAATATAAATACCACACAACGTTTCTGGAAGCCTTGTTCCTTTATTTAGGATCAGAAAAGATGTAAGAGCCGAGAGAAACTGAGTTTTTGGCAACTGACTGGTGTAGTTGTGTCTCTCTCAGCTCTTACATATTTTCTGCGCCTGAAGAAAGGAACAAGGCTTCCAGAAACGTTGTGTGGTATTTATATTATCACTTCTTTGATCTGTATTTGGCTATCTTTCTCATTATCGTTCAAGTTAACTAATATTGAGCTATACTATTTTTGCAGGATATACAATTTGAGACTGTTAGTAACTGGTGAAATTCATGAGCTACGTTTCTTTGAGTATTGCATAATTTTTACATCTAGGTCTAAGAATCCCAAAAAAAGACCCTTTTGCTTTACACGGGTTATCAAAATCGTTTCGACTTGACACTTAACCTACAACTTAAAGTACAAAAATTTTTTTCCAATTCATTCAAATTCGTTATTAGAGAAAATTCAGTGAAGAAATATTCAAAACACGTTCATCCTTAAATATAATTCTACTACTGCGAAGAACGGATTGCAACAAGGTGCCCAGCTAGGACTCTTGCAAATTACATGCTATTTGGATTTCTAATTATTAATGCGACATGTGACAACACATTATACAAATAACGTACGTTATTTGCCTGGCGTCATGCAAACGCTCTGTCAACGTTGTATGACAGCTGAAAATGTACTGCATATTACACTAACAACATGGCGTGTCAAACGAGCAAGAAATACAAGATGAACAGCATTAACAGATACTAATCCTGACAATATCGGTTTAAAAAAAAACCTGTTGAAACGTCGTTTTCCATAAATTTTGCAACTAATTGATTTGGACTAGAAATGAAATATAATTTAGTTTTATATTATCTTCCACCAAATCAAAGCAGGCGTTCTCCAAGGACCTATCTTATACCTAATATATAGTTGCGGTCTATCTACAACCACAACTACAATTACAGGAACATTCGCTGATGATACAGTTATCATGGCCATAAATGAAGGTTCCATAGCAGCAAGCAGGAATTTACAAGACCACCTTAATCTACTTCAGGAATGGATAGATAAATGGCAAATCAACACAGGTAACATTTACTCTTCGGAAACAACTATGCTCTCTAGTAACCATGAACAACCAACAACTCCCGATATCGGCACATGTGAAATATCGTGGATTACATCTCGACTCGAAACTAAGTTGGAAGGTACATAAATAAAAAGAAAGAAATGGCCTTCTTGAGCTATTCTGGCTGATTGGTAGAAGGTCAAATCTATCTCTAGAAAATAAAATTATATATATATATATATATATATATAAAGCCATCATCAAACCGATTTGGACCTTCGGCATTGAATTATGGGGATGTTCGAGCAAATGCAATACGGTCAAGAGACAAAATCGCAATCGAGAATCCTCAAACATTGGTTGAAGCTCCTTGGTATGTTAGTAACCTAACTCTACGAATATCATACATCAAAGATATAATTCAAAAGAGAACAACGAAACACCATGAAAGACCAGAAACACATACGAATCCACTAATACACCCATCACTGGAACACAGAATGAACAGAAGACGGAAGAAGTGGTAACCAATCATTGGAGAGGACCCCGTCATGATACTAATGAATTCAATTACGTAAATGAATTCTAAGCAACAAAAATAGACCATAGAATGTTATTCTGATTGCTATTAAATAAAATAAATATTAAAAAATTACCTTTTTAATTTAAAGTTTTTATTTCAAAGCGTTCCGCGAGAGCTCCTTTGGTGAACGAGTTCCATGTTGGGTCAATAGCCTTTTCATCTCGTGGAATATGCCAGACGGGAAAGCGCGGTGAAATATAGCCCACATTCGCCTGGAAATGTTGCATTTAGGTGATGAAAAATTGGTGGACATGATAACGACATGACAGTCGGCTTTAATAATTTTGACCCATAAGCGCCATGATGAAATAATATGTTTAAATGCAGTTCTTGTATGCAACAGATTGTTTCAATAGATAATTGAAGCTCAAAGAAAGCAGAAAGCGTTAAATTATATTTTGAGGACTAATAAAGGTTATTTTACTTCAGTAAAATGTTTTTACCTACTCGGAAGGACTGCTCTAGACTAGAATATTTATAGCACTGAACGTTAAGCCATCCAAATGTTGTTACGGATGAAATTCGTGGAGGTAAGCTGCCAATGTATAAGAAAAACTTTTCGTTCTCTAACAGATAGGATGACTTGGGACAGTAGGAGTAAAATTTTTGAAAAACTCTTGCAATCTATAGTCAAGCTACTTGGTAAACAGTGAACAAAGTAAAACAGTAGTTAGGCCAATATGTTTTTTTAAAAAAGGACATTTAGGGAACTGATCAGCCTGAAAAGTTAACCAATAAGAAGACATGAGGGAGGTCAGTTAGGAAATAAACAAGTTAGACTTACAGATGAAGATAATAATAAATGCTAACAATCTCTGAAAAGAGTTTAGCGAGCAGAATAATTTCAATAAAGTAGATATTTGCGCAGATATTAAGACTATTCATAGCGGAAAACTTAGCACCGGCAACTTAACAGCAAACGTTTCGCGAATTCCAAAAAAATTTCATTAACATCTGCTAAACAATAACTAGTAACACACACTCAGGAAGTAAAATATCTTTAATGAAAAACCAATGATTTTATATTATTAAAAACAATTTATGACCTTATACAGACACTTTTTGTTTTTTATATTATGACGACGTTTTGATACCTTTTTGTATGTTCTTCAGGTATTGACCAAATTAACACAATAAAACGAAACAAGCTATTAAATTTACACAGTTTTGAAAGGGGATCCGAGGCAAACTATTCACTTGACGGTAACAAGATTGAAGCTAGACTGAAATTAATAGCTTGTTTCGTTTTATTGTGTTAATTTGGTTAATACCTGAAGAAGATACAAAAAGGTATCGAAACGTCGTCATAATATAAAAAATAAAGTGTCAGTATAAGGTCATAAATTGTTTTTATTAATTCAAACGAGACGTTAAATTAAAACATTTTATATTATGATAAAGAATTTTCCTCTGAGAAATAGAGCTTTTCATAATTATGAACACCTGATCAGTAAAAGCATACAATTAAATTGTAAATGTTATTTTATCATGATTTTGTCTTGTTATAAGATTATAAATATTAATTAAAAAAAAAAAAATGTTGTAAATCGGTAACATGAAAAAAATAAAAATGTAAATTTCATCAGACACTATATTAAGATGCTGTAGTAGATTCTCGTGTTTCCCATCATCAGTTTCATATTCCAAAAATATTTTTGTATAAAATACCAACAGTAAAAAATACAAAAAATGTTTGTTTGATTCTGGAAAACGCCTAAAGCTACTTCAATATTTAAATAAATGGTCAGGTGATATTTTTTTATGTGACTGAAAAATATATGGAGCTATATAATTCAGAAATTCATAAAAATTGTTTGTTTTTGAAACAATTTAATTTTTTAATGATCAGTAAAAAAACAATATCGCACAAGAAACTTCCCATTAAATAAGGACAGTGATTGTTTTATTAGTCTTTAATTAACGGATTATTTATTAATATGAATTGAAAACAGACTCTGTAAATATTATACTGTACTCTTGGCAATGTTAAGTTCTATCGTGGTTAGTTTTTTTTCTTGTAACTATTAATTAATTAATTGTAAATATGATACGGTATTGTACAGCGAAAACTTTTTTGTGTTTTACGTAACTTTGTAATATCATGTCAACAAGTATCCCATTTTCTCAACCGAAGACTAATGGAGTTATTAAAAAATTAAAAAGTACGCGATTATTTTTTTTTTGCAATAAACTAATTTCATACAAAGATAACTAATAAAAGTTCGAAGATAAAATAATCTGCGATTATTAAGTAACACGCCAACGGGTTGAATTTTCAAATTGAGGGTGATCTTTTTTCCTTTGCACGTTGCAAGGTTGGTATCGAGGAAAGGCCAACACACTTGCGGTCAAGAGAGTAGCCGCGTTGGTTTTGTTGTGGTTTTCGCTTGAGGAACCAGCTTGTCTATTCGAACAGCAAACATATTTTTATTCAATACCCCAGACCACGTTTCGTTGACGAAAGTATCCCTTGCGTAGAATTCTAGGGTGAAAAGCAGTTGCGCGACAAATGAAGTGAGATAACGGCAAAGGGTTCACAGGGTCCCGCATATTGTACATGGTTTGTACGATAAGGTCTTTTAATAGTAGAGGTCAAAAACATGTGTATATTTTCTACGGGATGTTCGCAATTATTTTCGATTACACAGCAAGTTGAAGCACGTCTTATGATGGTTGAAGCCGAAATTAAAGGCGATATTTCTGTTATTTTGTCATCTAACGGATGCAATCCGAGTTAATATGGCTGTAAAATTGTTCTTTACAATAGAAAATAAATTACAATTACAAACGAAAGAGACCGAGAGACCTAATCAATATCCAATAAAAGTAAAGGAGGTGAAACAAAATGTTCGCCACAAGATATTGTAGTAATACTACTTTTTACAATGATTTAATTCAAACAAAGGCCTCACGTTGAGGTGTTTTTTTTTGGGTGTAGACAAGTTATGTATAGGGTAATCCGCATAGTGGCAACTCCCCTCTTATAGTATACGAGAGGGATTTGAAAGGGGGGATGCGGAAGGGTGGAGGAAGGTAGCCAAGGGTAACTAGGGCCCCGGGCTATGGTTTAAGGATCACTACCCGGCATTCGCCTAAAAGAAATGCAGGACAAACCCTAGAAAAACCTGCATGAGGTAGGTCGGGCATTGGGTACTTGTCCCACGCCCTTCAGATAGCGGGAGAGGAGTTTGCTGTGGGGACGCAGCATTCCCTTCTCCGTACCTCGACCAGTTTAGGAGGCAGCTGGCCGACTATTCCAATGGGAATAGCAGACAACTCTTACCGTATGCCCAAGGTCTGAGCCCCCGGAACACACACCTCTCAAAACAGGCCGAGGTGCCTCGGCTTGTGGGAACCTTAGTTCAAAAACGGAGAGGAAAAAGCATCCCCAAAGGTAACCCCTTCGTATCTCTCCTACAAGGTTCTACCTGCGAGAGAATATCCCTGAAGTTCCAATTTGTAGTATTTAATTAAATACAAAGGAAAATTAACTGCACGTTGGAGTGCCAATTTGTAGTGATTCTAATTTTATAATTACGATGGAAAATCGGGCGTCCAATAAAACAATTACGAAAACAATTAAAATTTTACTAAGAAAAACCACACGTTGACGACGCCAATTTTGTAGTAAAACAATTAAAATGATCGGATGTTTTAATTTTTTAAAAAAAACAAGATTTAAAATATACAAACAAATTATTTAAATCACATTACATATTAATACTTTACAATAATAGCACGGCTATTTCTCAGGGCCGATCACTGGGCTTTCAATAAAGAATACTTATTAAACAATCAAATTCACAAACCTATCAAGGCATTAATTCACACAATCAATAGAACATTACAATACAAAATATGAGATATGAAATTTAAAATCTTCACTCAGAAATCTGACGATAATGTCATTTACGGGTCTACAGATAGTAAGTTGTGCAGTTTTACCTTAATCTTTTCTTGTACCAAGGACATGGGCTCAAACACACAATTATTAACACTTTATAGACAGGCCATTATACACTGAATTTAATGGGCAACACATACTGCTTGCCAAATTGAATCACTAGACTTGCTTTGCTTCGCTGTTCCTTCTATCAAAATCCTACTGTTAGTTTGTTATCTGCTGGATGCAATAACCTGGGGCTCCCAATAATTTTTTTTAAAAGTCTAACTCATGAATATAAGTTAGACTCCGAACTATTTCGCCTCAGGGAAAAATAATAGTCGGCGTTGTATCGTTGCAGTTAATCGCTCACACACTCAAAAACCGTAGATAGTTCTGGATATTATAGCTGTTAGACTATATACAGTCACACACAGTTTCTGAATTTATATCCTTTCTCTACCGTCTCCTACCATACAACTGGAGCACTGCTCCCCACACACTCGAGCTCTGCGTCTAGCAAAACGAACTTCGACAATCCCAGCAAGCATGCATTATGGCCACATATTCTTTTATACAACTCGTGTTTTTACGCCGCCGACAATACGAGTCCAAATTTGATTCATTAATCAATTATATCCTTTTAATTACCACAATATATAAATATATATATATATATATATAGTATAATATAAAATGTACAAATATCACAAGAGTAAAATCATTAGATTGTTAAGTTTCCTGAATTAAAATTAAAAATATACCATTATCGACAATGGTTCTCTCATGAATTATTACGTTAAACACCATTGTTATCTGCGTTTTGGCTAAATTGAAATTTGAGAAATGAAAACCAAAGTTGACCCTGCATAAATAATAAAATTTACATTCTATATAAGTGGTAGGAAGTAAATATTTATCGGGATTACTTATAAACATATATTGAAATTCTTTCAGAAAGCTCTTACTATTTTCATCACATGACGATAGCAACAAGGTTTGCAGAAACGTCCGTGTGGTATTTTATCGCCAAGGGTGGAACACTCCAGGGAGTGAAATTTTGCAATCAGGTTATCAGTTTTGCGTTTATAGAACTATTTTAATCGTCCCCAATACCACTTTTGTTGCTAATGATTTTTGCGTCATTTAAAAAAGATATGGTAAAAATAAATGAATGAACAAAAATTTAAGTACCAAATATAAAATAAAAAGACCTTGTGAATGAACAGCAGACCTCCTCTAAATTACCTATTATAAACAATTTACTAACACAAAATATATTAAAATCGTAAAATAAAGTAAATTAAGTGATCTAAAATTATCATTGATGCAACGAAATAACACGGCTAGGTTATTGCTATGGGTGACAACCAACTCTTGATTTAACAATGGCTTCCACAGGAATGGACCATCTGTAGGGGTCCTTTGGAACTATTTTAGCTGTCGAGAAATATCGAAATTGCTTCACAGTTTTTAATATTATAGTTTATATGAACAATATTTATTCACTGGATTTGTCACTCTAATTTTGACGGTTTCTAGGTTAGTCAATTATACATTTAATTTTAAACTATTACAACCGTTTTTCTATATTTCTAATTATTATTAATCTCCCAATTATTTGCATCGTTATTTTGTAGTATTACTTAGAAATCTTATTAAATGTTAGGGAATTTATGCTACCGGAAACCGTAAAAGTAATGTTCAAAAAATGGGTCGAAAATGTGAAGATGGGGGAAACAATAATGAATTGAATCTTATCTTTGGCTGTGGTAAAGAAAACGGGCGCTAAACTGGGCAGAGAACAAAGGCTAAAAACGGAGTATTCATGACGAAAAACTGGGAAACGCCCCCGTCGCCTTCCCTGGAACTAAAGGAAACCTCCAAAACCTGCGCCTAGTTTCGTCCTGATCATCGATGTTACAGTTCCAACAACAAAAACCAGATGTTTCAGACAGTACGTTTGGAATTAGCAGATGTGCGACGAAGAATGTCAGTCGGATATTTGAGGAAGACTTACCTGGATTGTGTGCCAGGTGATCGTAGACGGCCTTGGCGGCTTGACGCGTCGTCACGAAGTCCCAAAGACCGTCGCAGGCCAGAATCAGAAAATCCTCGGACCCATCCAGACTCACCTCGCACACGTCAGGCTCTGCACACACGTACGGCTTGTACTCAGAGTCACCTGCAATCCACAAAAATTACGATGACAATAGGGACGTCATACATCAACAAGTTGGACAACTTTGAATTATGAGTTCAATAGCAAGAACAACAATTGAAAAAATCATCCCAAAAATCATAGAAAATATTTGCAGTTAGTCAGAGGGAGAGACAGCAATTCATCTCTTCACTCTTGCAAATATTCTTATCCTACAATTAAGGTTATATTTAAAACTAGCTGGGTGCCCGGCGTTGCCCGAGATGTCATTTATCCATAACCCCCCGATTTTTTTCGTTATTTTTATGTAACACAATTCGACCTCTATCCCTAGATGTGTTATCGGCCAGGTTGGATTGTTTGAAAATTCACTAAATTAAATTAATAATGTGGTACTTAATTTAGTAATTAATTTCGAAATTAAATAACTAATTTTTATTTAAATTAAAAACTGTTTAATTTTATTTTATTTTCTGCAAATCAATTTTTTTTAAGCGGAATGATGTTGGCGTTCCCATATTAATCTTTTTCGTATTCCGTCATTATTTTTTTTAAAATCAATAATTACTATACTTACAATAATTACAAATGTAAAATTATAGTCAATCATTTTTTATTCGTTCCATAAGTTTTCATATAAAGTCCCATAAACACAATTAAATAGCTGTCTATAATGTGAAAAGAAAAAAAGTAGGTGTCTAATACAATTTTCGCCCAGTTCCCAATAGTAACGTGCATTTCTTGTTCTCATTTAAAAAATATGCATCTTAAATAAAAAAAACTGCTAAATTTAACTTCCTAAATAACGCACAGACTCTCACAACGGAAATAATTTTTATAAGAAAGACAGATTTCCGGGTATAAATTAGTAACTAATTTTTTCACGATTACGCACCAGTTAAGATTTCTCGATGCTGACGTAACTGATGGTCGTCTTTCTCTACCGCTGTGTTCAGCCTGTGTGACGCTGCGTCACGTGTGCGAGGTATATATAGTCGGACTTGCTGCGACCTGATTGGCCGTTGAGGATCGCCTGACATTTACTACGCGACATGGAAAACCTTGTGTCCTTGACGTTGTTGTCAGGCGATCCTCAGCGGCCAATCAGGTCGCAGCATTTCCGACTATATATACCTCGCACACGTGACGCAGCGCCACACAGGCTGAACACAGTGGTAGAGAAAGACGACCATGAGTTACGTCAGCATCGAGAAATCTTAAAATGGTGCGTAACCGTGAAAAATTTATTAAATATATATAATTGTTACGTTAGAAGACGATATCAGCACTCATAATATACCAATATGTCACATAATGTATCACTATTTAAATTCAAAATAAATTACACTGTGACCAAACATATATATTTAACGATCATTTACATGAAAATAAAATCAAGACTGAGCAAACGGTGAAAACATCAAAACAAACCTTTCTTCCACTCACACAGCCTGAAGATTTTACAAATATGTACAGAAACGTTTTTGTGTTGTTAATTAAAGATTTTATGATTAATAATTATTTTGAATTATAAAAATCGTCTGTTAATGGCCGTTAAGGATATTCATTGTTAAAAACAGACTTGAAAATAAAATATATGACTAATATTTCAGTATAAAGAGCTGACAATTTGCAGAAAAACAAAATAAATTATTCCATTTAAAATAAATAAAGAATATTTAAACAGATCAAAACATCATAGTCACACAGGTTATTAAAAATATATATGTCTGGTTCAACAGATTAATTGTTTTAAATATAAAAATGTTAATCGTAAATGGGTTATTGTTCAATAAACCCTGTAACTTCTATTACAATTTTGCTTCTAAGCTAAACTGTTTTCCCTCTTGACTAATTTATATATTTATTTGGTTTTAAAATGAAAAAAATTTACGTCTGATTGACGTAATAATGAATAAGAAAGACAGTCAATTCAGACATTAAAGGGTAATATAAATACCACACAACAACGTTTCTGTGATCCTTGTTCCTTTCGTCAGGTGCTAAGAGGAGCCTAGAGCGACACAACTGCACACGTCGGTTGACAAAACTCAAAAGCGACAAAAACGCAAAGGGACAGCAGACAGTAAGGGAGTAACGACAATAAGAAAAACAGAAGGTTCAGCGTAAAAATAAGGGATCGCAGCAATTGCTGAGTTTCATAATATCTCTTTGTACATTAATTCCTGTGTGATCTTTGATTTAATGTGAATCATCTGACATGAGCCTGTAATTTTTGTTTTATTTAAGAACTGTTTCTTTCTCGTCTTCCATACAACAAAATTATTAAATAATTCCCTTTTATTTGCTTTTCAGTTGGATATTTTATTTCTGCCTGTCGTCACTAATTCGTATCAATATTGCAGTCATTTTAATTCTATATTATTAATCCATATATTAATATAATTAATATATTATATATAATTAATTTAATATTACCTTTTTTGTTTGTATTGGCTATCTTTCTTTTTCATTAATTTGGTTTTATTAAGTCTCTGCTTTTATGAAAAGCTGTATCAACATCAGTATTTCAACTCATCTGTTTAGTTAAGTTTATATCCGGATGAGATTTTGATCTTTTCCTCTTGCGGGCCACATAATTTTGAATATCCTCCTATTCATCATTTTAAAATATTTATATACCTCTTTCTGCATTGGAAAATAATGGAATTTGAAACGGAGAGTTGTTAATAGTGAGTAAAGATATTTATAAATTGTTTTTGGATCCCATGTCGACTGATCCGTCCTTGGCGGCAAAGTTGTTCTCTCGGAGGATGTTTCCCGGGCCGGACCAGAGTGTACGTGTAGGATAGCTGATAAGGCTGTCCTTCGCAGGAAGTTGGCAGATCTGATAGTCTACAGCTCCTCCAGATCCTCGAAAAAGTCCAGCGCCCTCGCAAGATTCAAGAAATCACAGTGACTGTGTCCGTAACAAGAGGAAAATCATTGCTGTAGTACAGATTGTCATAAATAAACTCAGCGATATCCATTACCTTCCATTTGACTCGAACCTCGGTTGTTTTTACGTCATTTTCTTGTGAGTCCCCTCACCCCTAACCATGCTCCACCATCAGGCCGCAAGAGGGGTTGAAATTTTCCACACACAACATAGGTACAAATACTATAAATCTAATTACCCCTGGAAAATATTTATTGAATTTTAATATCGGTCGTTATTTCTTGTTTCAATAATTCCACCCCCGTCCAGTTCCACCACTTCAATTAAATGTCATAAATAAACTCAGCGACATCCAGAACCCCGGATCTGTCTGTAATCTCGGTTTTATTCGCGTTATTTATTTGTAACGCCAAATTTTACTCATATTCATTGGTACAACCACTATTAATTACTTTTACCCTGAAAATTTTTATCCGACTCAAATATCGGCCGTGTTAGCATGTTTGAAAAATTCCACCCCTAACCACCCCCGCTTGGAGGACTTAAACGGCAACTTGAATATCATAATTAAACTCACTCACAACCATAACCCTGGATTCGTGTCCAATCTCGATTGTGTTTGCGTTATTTTTATAGAAATCTACTCCACTTAAGGGTGCTCCACTTCAAATCCCGAAAGAGGTTAATATTAAATATATGGAACATGTAGAGAATTTTTATAAATCTCAGTAAACCAGAAAAATATTTATTCGACGCAAATATCGACTGCTTAAGATTTTGAAAATTTTAAGCCCCGTCTACCCCCGCTTGGGGGAGTTTAACTGTAAGATGTATGACATAATTAAACACAGTGATAAATATAACCCCGGATTCGAGTCCAAATTCGAATGTGTTTGCGTTATTTAGATGTAATGCCACTCCACCCCAACCCTTACGGGTGTACCACAGCCATGCCAAAAGGGGTTGTAATTATACACCAACAACATCAGTAGAAGTACAATGAATATAATTAAACCTGCAAAATATATCTATCGTGTTTGCATGTTCCAAAATTTCCACCCCTGCCCCCCTGGCGGTTAAATGCAAAGTTGAATGTCATAATTAAACTCAGTGTCATCCATAAACTTGGATTTGACTTCAATCTGATAAGATTACTAAATTCAAAGATTTATCTGCCTTTTTCAAACGGTTTATGACAGTCTATCATGATGCAATAGTTGTAATTAGGGTTGGCTATATATTATTGTGATTATTACTCACTGAAAAACTGACGTTCTCTCAAATGCGTCATAAAATGTTGTTCGTCAGTTTCTTGCGTCTGTTTTGTCTGTTGCGTAAACCCTTTCCAGTAGGTTTATGATTTCCGCTGTATATGACCTGGTTAGAAGATGAGCGATACCAACCGAATAATTACGCAGCTTTTCCTGGGGCGTTCTGACTTTAAACAAATTTGTTTTCCGATCTTCTACTTCTTATCTTTCCACTTTTTACTACTCCAACCCCAACACCTCTCAAATATTTTCCGCTGCTGCCTCCCTACTTATTCTACTCATATCTTGGACTCCTGGTGTCTTCTCCATTTTCTCCCAATTTTTGTTTTTCCCACCCTCTTACTGGCTGTCTTAAACTCTCTTTTTTTGACAGCCAATAATTTAATAATCCGCCAGTTGAAGGTTTTTTTTAGAATAACAGGTAATCTACATAGTGGCAACTCCCCTTTAAAAGCTTAGGAAGAAATTGAAAGTGGGGACGCGGAAGGGTAGAGGAAGGTAGCCAAGGGTTAACTAGGGCCCCCGGGCTATGGTTTAAGGATCCTACCCGGCAATTCGCCTCAAAATGATGCAGGACAAACCATAGAAAACCTGCATCAGGTAGGTCGGGCAATGGGTACTTGTCTCACGCCCTTTCAATGGCGGGAGAGTGGTTTTCTGTGGGAACGCAACATTTCCTTCTCCGTGCCTCGACCTGTTTAGGAGGCAGCTGGCCGACTGTTCCAATGGTCTATAACCCAGGAACATACACCTCTCAAAACAGGCCGAGGTGCCTCGGCTTGTGGGAACCTTCTGTCATCCGATTTGAATATTTCGACAGCAGAAAATTCGGATTAGAGTAATTTCATCACACCCATTGTAGTCCAGGACTAATAAGACAAATGTGATGTCCAGACGGTCATTTTAGAACTCGTTGCAACTGTTCCTTATTCCTTCAGAGACATTCACATCATCGAACAATAATAACGTAGAATAGACGTATATGTAAATATAAACACGGTACGGAACAAAATTCGATTAAATACATTAAACTATTTTCTTTTGACACCGTCCTTTAAATTCATCCCCGCATCTCTTAAAGTACGGAATCTTAATAAAACATTTCTCCCTGAAACTAGAGACAAAATTAAACGAATAATATATATATACAATAAATTGACAATTAAAAGACTGAATAAATTTTCCCCAAACGATAGAACAAATCTTAGCTATGTAACTGATTAGTTAGTAATGATCAGAATTCCCGCTCCAATTTTAAGTGGAGGATGGACCAAACTATTATTTTTCATTCTACCTTGCAGCCTGTAGGGCTGTATTCGTTTCACCTGTCTAAGGTTTATTATTATTAACTCCTTTTTCTTAAAATTTGTCGTATACGGACAAATAAGTAATTTGTATAATAATTGAATCAACAGAAGAATCGTTTTAAGGAGACTAAGGTTCAGTCGGACTCAGCTGACCTTGTTGACACAAGAGACCCGGGAGGGGATGTTAGTCCTATAATACACATGAAGCTGATATATAAATTTAGCACAAGCGAGGAATAAATTGTTGTAATTCTAGAAGCTTCGGAGTCGACTCTGTCTTGATGACGAAACTGAGAGAAATAATCGTGATCGGCAATAAATGGTAAAAAGAAGGGGCTACAAATGAAGTAAAATGAATATATCCTCCTACAAGATACGGACGTATTTTCACGAAGTTGTACGATGAGACTAAAGAATTGTGGTTACATCTTGCGCCATAGTCAGCATTTTTTCGCTTGCTTTTATTTACACTCCGCTCCTTTTCGTATTCATAAGTGGAACTAATTTTAAGTTCTCAGTGGCGCCCTTGCAAGAAATTTCAAGATTGCGAGCAGGTGTTTCTTTGCAGGTGAGGCAAATCACCGAGCATATATGCGTGTTAGTCGAACAAAAGCCACTCAATTATTGAGGCTTTTGTTTCCCCGGACTACGGAAGCGGAGGCGGATTACACGGCTTACAGTTTCTAAGAATTATAGGTACAAAAAATAACTTTTATCTTCAAACAATAGAACCAGTTAAAACGCAAGATCGAGAGATAATTTTAGAAGTAAAACTAATAAACGGGAATATTTACATTTAGGATTTTCAATAATCGTCAGCCAAATTAATGTAAATTAATCCTGGTACAAGTCGTGTTTCTGATGAAAATTACACGTTACTTTAGTATTTTGTGTGGCTTTGGATGGACTTATGACACGCGCACACTGTATATTGGGCTATTAACATTACTCTGGTTGTGAATAATATTTCCATAGCCGAAAATGAGTCGAACACAAATTAAAGCGGCCGTGTTAACATGAGAAAGCTGTCATTATTAATGACACCAAGCGTGACACGGGACAGAACCAGAGGTTCGCTGTTGGCAGGTGACCTGGTGTGACTCACAATGGCCGGAAACGTGTGCCATCGCCATTTCCGCGGCCAAACAGGGCTCACTTCATTCAGCTCAGCCCACACACAACTCACTTCACTGAGCTCAACTTTCTTTAAGTATATATTCTGGAAAAGCACTGACCAACCTTGAAACAACCAACTCTCATAAAAAAAAGTAAAAAAGCATGAATAATTATATATAATTGGAATGAATCGGCAAAACAATCGTAAATGATGGCAGACTATACACATGTAATAAAAATACAACTTTTACTATTCTGTGTGAACTACTAAAGTGTCCAACTTTAAATCAGGTTCTTCTCGTGCATGGCTGAGCACCAAATCAGCAATCTCCATGTCAACGACGTGTAGATTTAAACGTAAGTTATTTATTGATCTCTGAAACACAACCAATTATGAACACAAAAATCTTGAGCTTACGTGGCATATTTTAGATATTTTATATCCACTATTCAATTTTTAGATTTGGATGAAGAGATTAGTCCAACAGGAAGGAAGTATGGAATGGAGATAATTGTAGAGAAGTCAATACTGATGAAAATGTCTAAGAAATATATATATATATATATATATATATATATATATATATGACGTTGATAATAATTAGAGTACAAAGTGGCTAAATATGGTAAAAATGATGAGATCCATCTTGACAACAAGTTTTTAAGAGAACGGCGAATTCGATTGGGCACATCCTTACAGCAAGACATCACCAAAGGACAGATGGATGGAGTTTCACGACGTTGAAGAAATGAGAGTGCAGTTGTTAGGCGAATTGAAGGGGGAAAGAAGAAGATATTGGATGATAATGGAAGAAACTCAGGACAGGACAAGGTTGAGAAGGAAATTTACAAATCAAGTCCAAAGACCTGTGTCAATAGACAAATATTTAAAAATAATACAGTAAGACAAATAATAATTTTACTATTAAATTTTAACCTATTGGAATTATTATTTATAATTCGAGGACAGTCAAGGATCCAATATTTTCAAGTCAAAATATTTCCGCATATTTCAACTACTTATCCTACATAGTTTGCATTCCTCTATATTTGGGTTTCATTCAATACGCACTCTTTCTATTTTTTTCCCAAGTGATTGTACGAGCACACTGTCCACCCTCATTAGTATGACCAGGGATGACAGAGACAACTGTCACACTGCCAACTAACTTGACTCATCCTGTAATTGGACAGACGCATGGACAGTGCCGCGTTCTCAGATTTAGTCCGCTTCTGCTTCATGCTAATTGGTCTGGATAAAGTCAATCTTTTGTTGGTCAATGCAGCTCAAACAGCCCTGCAATTTCAAGTCTAGTCTTTGAATTATTAAATATAACTTCTCGACGAGAAGTAATAACCCCTAATAATGAACTGTTCGGATGGTGATCAAATAGTGGTTTAATTTTTTTCAGCTGTATCTATTAATACAGTAAGATTTTCTTTCCATTCTGATATTATACCAAAAATATATCCGAGTAGAAATACATAGGTTTTTCTGTCAATATAAGAAAATAAGCTTTACGCATGAGAGTATATTAACATCAAGATTCATCGGTTCACGTTTTTCATTATTAAAAGTAGACGATGCAGAACTTGGAGAAAGAGCAACGACTCATGCATTGGAGGTTGAAATCGCTTGTACCGATACATGAATTCATCAGATCATAAAATTGCAGTGCAGGATTTAAATTAGTTACGAAACAAATGCTATTTTCTACGTATCGTCTATACAGCACTAAAAGTCTGACCGAAAGACAGAAAAACAGAAAATCTGAGCAGCTGTGATGTCATTTGTGACACGTGACAGTAAATAATGACATTCCTTGGGATTACGAGATGTGACACATTGCCTGACTTTAGAAACAAACAACGAAGCTCAATAGCAGCTGTAATGACAAAGCTATAACGTAAACGTAGCGGAGAAGTTGCTTGGATATGAACATCCTAGCAAAGCAGACATGAAGACAATCCTCAGACAAAATACAATCCATTATTATAATAGTAATGCTGCAATTTTTGACTTTTTAGTTTATTAATAATGGTGAATACCAGTGATTTCTGACGCGGTCCACAGCCTCCAAAAACAGTACGTAAAACATTCAGGCACAAAACAGTAAAACCAAAAAAAAAACACGCCATTAGAAAACTGCGTGATTGATGAATATATCCAGTAATTTGATGGTTTTACACATTTTCTACTTTTTTTTTCGGAATGTTTCAGATGATCTAAACGCTAAGACATCCGAGATTGGAGTCGAATCCGGAGTTACGGATGTCGCTGAGTTTAATTACTGCATTCAACTTGCTGGTTAAGTTGTAATACAACTGTATGTAGGCCTATAAATGATTTTATCAGTTTATATATTCTATAATTCTTCGTTCCAAACTATAAATCGGAAATTATATTTCAGATAACCTCGAAATGTATTCAGACTCCTGAATTCATGCTATTATAAGACGTAGTCAATTATTCGTTACCCTTGTACTTTCACTTCTTTGAAATTATCTCGGATCTTCAACGTATCTTTTAATAGATAACCACGGCCAGACGAGAAAGACGAATCTGCGAACCTTCCTTTCCCCCCTGTGCGTTTTATTTAGACGCCGTGACCGCAGACACATTCATATTCGTCGCCATGCCTTGCATTCCAAGCCCTATGGGACACATCTCTCTTCCTGCGTGTTATTATTTTCCCCGCTGTAGGGACGCGTCTTTACAGCGATGTGCTTCAAGAATGCAATATTTGAGAGGGACATTCAAGGACGACCACGATATTAGTATGTTTTCAACGAAAATTATATTTAATATCGTCAAACTACATTCCACAAAATATTTTTCCTTAAATTGCAGATATATATATATATATATATATATATATATATATCCTATGACCAGTTTCTCATAGATACATAGCTTTTCATAAAGATGCCAAATAAAACCTTTTCTCTGGATTTTAGTTACAATAGTAGCCTTTTGTGTTTTAATAAGCAAACAATTTCCAAAATGTTTCCCTTTAATATTCTACGTGTACATTAAAACACACTTGATTGTTAAAGACAAAATAATTTTGCTTCAATAGATTTCTCTTGGTAAATAAATTTTTATTCACGTGGTAAGAATTGAACCAGCGATCATGTACCTGCCTCCTAGGTGTCAGTTACAAGCAACAAACTAATAGTTGAATTTAAATTGCAAATAAATGTTATGTTGTACACTGTTGGGGTTTAAAGTCCTGTTATTTATTATGCATATCATTAATATAAGAACAAGGAAGGCACGAATTGTGACACTGTGCGAAAAGTGTACTACTTGTTAAACGCTTTGCTACTTTCGTAGCCAATCAAAGACTAATAACACTTCGGAACCAACGTAGTTTTGAGAATTGAAATGAGGAAGGGGTGCTCAATTTTTGTGATGGTATTATAGAAATTTCTGGACACAGAGATGTTGATACACGTGGTCGACAATACTTTCCAGGCGATGATGAGATTATTTATAGCTTCTCGTCACAGACATTCGGTTTTAAAAAAATCTGAACTGGACACACTTCAGATTTCAGAGCTTTATATTCCGTTTAAGAGTTCTACGGAAGGCCCAAGTGAATACTTTTTTGAATTAATTTGTTGTTTTGGTTATTCTTTTGTCAGTAAAAAAGTTTCTCTCTCCTCCTTTATTCTTCATTGATATTATTTGTTTACGTATCTTGTTCCTACTTTCTGAGTACCGGTTGAAAAATAAATAAACAAATAAATTACAAATTCTCATTTTGGAGCCTGAAACAGTTTCTTAGTTCTAAAATGAATGCTGGCTGGACAAGTTCTGGAGATGGTGGTTCACTTCACAAGACACTTCGGAAAGGTGATAACCACTTTTATCACTTCTTGCCTCTATTCTTCTCATC
Source organism: Zhengitettix transpicula (assembly GCA_037074705.1). Taxonomy (NCBI): domain Eukaryota; kingdom Metazoa; phylum Arthropoda; class Insecta; order Orthoptera; family Tetrigidae; genus Zhengitettix; species Zhengitettix transpicula. The sequence goes on from CM073596.1 coordinate 29,980,281, forward strand.
CGACCTGAGCTCTCGCGTCTATAAACTTTATACCATAATTATTCTCATCTTAAAATCTCCATTTCACGCCAGGAACTGGAATTCCAGAGCCAGACCTTTCTGTTACGGGATGTAAATTACTTACCGTTCGCCATATCTGTAAAGTGTGAATCACACTGCCACTGCTTATGGCACGTGCCCAGAATCGGAAGTGTAGCTACGAAAATGGCGATGTTCGACAACATGGCAGACTAAGGAACGTCCTATAGGACGGAGGTATTCGGTCCGATGTTAAATCGTGTGCGTAACAAGAGCAGCCTTCCCCCTTGGCCCGTATAAGTCTATCAGGGAAGTCATTAATCCAAGCCCCGCGTGAATCACAGAGCTGCGTCAGCTGGAGAATCGATATCACACGCACAGGATCTGTTACAAGTCTCGTAAGCTAACCAGTAAGGCTGAATGATAAGAAACTACAGAAATATCTCGAATGGGCCTTGAAGTCAAAGAAATTAGGGAAGTTACAAGAAAAACCACGGTTTCTTTTAAATATGAGACTGGTAAATCAAGCTGGGATAATCTCGCATCGATCACAGCCTGTCTCACTTTTATTAGTTAAATTCACAATTGCTACCGGGGATGATTATGTCGCATGTCACAGCTCAAAATTACAACACAGCGAAAACTCTCAAACTTAGATTCAGATCTACTAAATTTTTTAGATTTATTTGTATTAGTGACCTGAAACGCAATAAGGCGCGTCGGAACAATTACAATTCTGTCTGTCCACCAAGGATATAGTTCCTCAGATATAGTTCAGACAGAAGATAACAATGTTGCAATGTGTGGACTTGTTTGATCAAGCTGAAATAAATTGTTTTCATGAATCTTCATATTTCTGCACATGAAAGCCACACAGGAAAGTATCAACAGTTAAAATGAGTTCTTATTTCAGGGAAAAATAACATGTGAGAAAAGGGATATATATATATATATATATATATATATATATTGTAGAGATTACCAATGTGTAATAAAATGTTCTATTTACATTGTTTCTAATTATTATTGGTGGCGTAACTTTGAGGCTGCGCATTGTAAAGAACAGCATTGTTTAGCGCGAGAATGCAGAGACTATATATAAAGATTGCTACGAATTGTTGTCGAAAAACCGAGTATGATGATACGTACGACAGTAAAGTAAAATGGCGCCTAAAGTGTTGTAAAGTGAGTACAGTGCTATGGCCTTTAAGTAAAAATATTATTCTATAAAAATTTAAAACAATAACGAGTCCACAAACAGGCACCAAACAGCTCAAAATAAAAGGGTACGTAAAAATTCTTTTGAAAATCTTTATACAAATATGAACTTACAGGTACAATTCTATAGTTTGTGTTGTTGTTACATTTTTTTGTATGAAACTTTTGTTACTCTAAATTAAATTCAAATTTTTCTTCCGTAACTTTGGCGAAATTTGAAAATTACTATCTTTATTAGAGACCCTATTAGCAGCCCTGAAATTTAGATTCTCATGAAAGATGAGGCATTTACTTATAAACATAAAATGTAAAGTCAACGTAAATCGAAATTGTCAATCAAATAATCTTTCTTATCTCTTTAAAAATTTGGTTTAATTTCAGATTAAAATCCCGTAAAGTTCCTTCTTTTGTTTCTATTTAATTAAATTAGAAGTGAATACCACAATGTAAGAAGTTAGTCGAGTTAGAAGTAGTTATCGCTGAGAGTTGAGAATTGAGAGTAGAGAAAGGAGAGAGGCTACGAGCAGTTAAGGAATTGAGTAAAACGAAATGTAAGATTTTTTAGCAAGAAGTTCTCTATCTTGCTGTCATCAGTGGGCGTTTCGCCTGTAGTCGTAGCGGTCTGGGAATTCAGCCCGGAGAGGACAGAAGAACGACAGACGTGATTCATTCAATTACAAAATATAACATATCTGGAAATAAATGAACCATGCGATTCCACGGTACTTCTACGCTTATGTACACTCTGAGAGTAATGTGAATAATGTTTAAAATTTAAAAGGTCAATTTTAATAAGTTGGCGATTAACATGTGAAATGATTAACAATACATTTAAAGAGACGTCAAGTGTTATCAGAGGATTGAGTTTATAAATATGGTTATTATTGTAGATTAATTCAGAATTTCTGCGAGTTAAAAGTTCTCTAATAGCGTTGAAGTATTTTCTTAGATTTGAAAACATGTATTTCGGGGTTTCTATAATGCTAAATGTAGAAACGGAAACGATACTGTAAAAGGATCCAAGAAAATCACTAATGAATGCAAAGCAGGAACTGGGAAAAATCTCTTACTTGCCTGGAGCAGACTTAGGGTAACGACAGAGACACGAAAGTATCCTCGTAAGTCTGTGTTCTCCACCGTTCATGAGCACAAAGTCGGTGCTTATATTTCAAATAATTCTTTATTCTTCCACGGCTAGTATATCAACATATATATTAGTAACTTCTGTGTTTATCGCGAAGCGTTACCTGTAACATGCAGAAACCTTTGTAGACGTGTATTAGGACACGACCGCAGAGGTTATGTAAGAAAATGTGGGAAAGGCGTTGAAGCTGGTAGGGCGTTAGAGGATCGCATTATATATTCCGCCGCAAGATACGATTACAAAGTTCACAGCGTTTTACGTACGGTAAATTCCTGGAAATAGGGAGAGTCGTTTTTCCGACGTAGCAACTCTACGGTGAGGATACTTTCAACTGTATTGAACTAATAAAATGAAGACGTGATAGAGTAACATTTGGCCGCGTGTCTGACTGATATTTTGTGCTGGTGTACGCACGCACGGCACTGCGTGGAAATGGGCTCAGGACGCGTTTCCGCGTTTCGGGAAGTGAATCAGAGCGGACTATTGATCCCATGGCCTACCCCACGCCTAAGTCACAAACACACAGAAAACATTCGCAGAAACGTTCCGCATTTTCACGTCTTCCTTACCAGACGTAAAAAAAACTTTAGTAATTAATTTCAAATAAACTTCGTGAAGATGTAATTTTATCAGCGTGCATATTCCCCCCCCCCCCCCCCCACGCTCCCGGTCGTAGCAATCATTGTTTGATTTCTTCCACATGCAACGGAATCAGTTTTATTTAATTAGTTTTGTTGAGCTAATCACTTCTGGTTTCGTGATCATTTTGTTAAATAGCATGGCCTGAAAAATAGGACTTTATCCCAACGTTTAGGGAAGAGCCAGGAAATTCAAAAAAAATTCAGGATTTATCCACATTCATAACTTACCAAGGCACCAAATCGTAGGATTATTTAACATCACATCAATAATTATCTTCCGTTTACAACACTGTTGCTGGAACGCTTATGTAAAGCTGTAAAGATGCTGCAAGTATAAATATCGAGGTTGTCTCTCGCTCCAGTGAGCGAGTGAGCTATGCAGAAGAGACTCTCTTTGTGTTCACCACGGACTACACCACAATTATCTTTCCACGCACCACGCGCAGGATAAAACCTCTGCATCATTAAGGAAACGGTCCAAGTGGACGTAATTCTGCACTAATCACTTGGAAGCAAACGAGCGAAGCTTTCGTGCCCCTTAAACAGCCCGTGTACGAACCCGACTTTCACTCAGCCCTAAAGTGCACACTGCCTCGAAAAACATTCAAATTCACCTTATTTACGAGAATAGCTCACGCTGCAGAATTTTTAAAAAATTACAATGGGGTGTACATCATACTGATAAGTATGAATATTGAAAAGCTAACAATTCAGAAGATTCCTTTCAAGCAATTAATCATTAGAGATAAAACCATTTTTCTGCACTAGTCACTAAACATGATACCATGATACATGGAATAGTAAATATACTAAAATATCATACTGCCCTTCTTTTTAAATGAGGGTTAAATGAATACTAGCTCTTAAAAAATATTTATAACTAATAAAAAATATCCCAAATAATCGTGAAAATAAATTTATAAAGAAGTCAGCTTGTCAGAAACCTTCTAATAAAATAAAAAATAGCACTAAGTACGTTCATCCCGTTCACAAATATAAAAATTTACCTGTCTGAATATCTAAAAATTGAAAGACAATTTTTTATAAACATGTTATTTATAATACAATTATGTATATATATATATATATTTAAAAACCACTTGCAATTTAATCATTCTAATATCAATAATAATTAAATCCATTATTGTAAATTATTTTTATCATTTAATTTAATAAGATTTTCAACGTTCAATTTTATTAGCAACAATATGCTCAACAGCAGTGTACGACAAACTCATTTCGGCTGCTTTTTAGAAATTTCTCCCCAAAATTTTAATTATTTATCGTTGTCAAAGGAAATAAAATGTAAGTAATTTTTAAATAATTATTCACATAATTTATTTATAAATATCATGTTTATAAAAATTGATCTTTAAATTTTTACATATTCAGACTTGTAAAAATCAACGACCAATTTTTTTTGTATATGTGCACCTGAAGAGCTTCCAAAAATCAAAGAAACTATACGTAGTGCTAAATTTTATTTTATTAAAATATTCCTTACAAGTTGGCTGGTTTACTCATTATGATTCAATTGAAGTCATATAAATGTGAGTATTAAGAAAATAACAGAAAAACAATCACACTGATGAAGTAACACATGTTTGTATAGGAAGGTGAACATCCTACAGGCTCAAGAGTGTTCAAATAAACAATCGGAACTGACTTTATTTCAATTAGCCACACCTTCTTAGGATTAGAATATTTAAAATATCTGCATGCAAGTTGTGTGATATTATAATTCAAAACGGCCCCATTTCAATTATAATTAAAGTACGACTTTTTCAGTTGTATTTATTAAATGAGTAGTGGTGTAGGATCCAGGCATATTTCGTAAATTGGTTTAAACAACAGCAAAATGTTTTCAGATTAGTAGACTTTGCTATATATTTAATACTATCGTGACCGCCTTAAAGGAAATGCAGCGATCCGTGCGACACTGGTGAACTATGGTCGGCCTAAATTCCAGGAGAATAAGATACGCCGAGTTTTACATAATGTTTACTTTTTTTTTCACCAAGATCGTGGTCGACAGATATCGTGAAGATATTTTATTAGATTCGTAGAGGCCAGTTTAATATGTATCTATTCATATAATAATAACATAAAAATAGGCAGACTTCAAATAGCCTCATAAAATAAACGCTACAGTATAAATGCCCTCATTTATGAAACATATTGCAAGTTCATATTTGAATGAAATAATAGCTTCGTTACACGAGTATTCAATTTCCTAGAATTATTATTCCCTTCGTAACAGAACGAGAAATCATCCCATTACCGACGAAGAAATTTAATTATCGAGGGAAAAGGTTTGAAAATGAAGCACAAATAATTTATTCTCCTCTATTTCTATGTAAAATAAAATTATAAAATCACAATAACAGGGTATTAATTTATTCTGTTAAACGAACCGCATTAATTTACAGGAACTGTCCACCCTTTTGTGATATTGAATTAGTTTATATATAATATTGTCTAATTTATGATCGCTATTCTATGTGTGATATTTGTAGATCAATATGACCAAAAGCTTATGTAAATTGATTACCTTTTTATTAATTTTATCTTGTGATACATAAAATATTAATTGAAAATAAGACTGCAGGATTTCTCGTCCAGTCAGATTTCAATTAGTTTCATTTCCATTTGAAATTGTTCTAATAACGTTTGGATTAAATGAGTGTGTGAAATAGAAAAAAAGAATAAATATCATTCCAATTAGCAATCACAATAAAATATTTGAAAAGTAAATTGAAACCGTGAGACCTTACTGTAAAACGATATATATAGAAACATAAAATATGTCTGTAGCATTACGATCCGAACTTTTTATCGTGAGCGTCGTCCTTTCACGGAACTGTCCCGTTCCTATTTTGTTAAAGGTAATTAGACTGGCTGTCGTCTTGAAATGTCTTCATTCAGCATTGTTTCCTCCCACTAGGTTCTCTTCGTCTGATGAACTACCGACATTGTCTGCGGGGAGAATCCGCGACATTGCGATCGTGGAAGTTAACATCGTGAGAAATGCTTTACAACATTTCTGCTTTCTCATCGCGACAATCAGGACGGCTGTGACTCACTGAACCATTCAAGTTTCTTTCTAAGTTGAAGACATCGTCGTTTAAAATATTATAATTGTGAGGTTTAATAGTAACCACAAATTAACTACAAAAAAGCGGAAAGCGCAAAATAACGTATTTCATGACTGAGTTTAAGTCTTTTCAATGATTTTCCTACCTTAAATGTGACTGTTAAAAATAAAATAAGAATCAGTAAAAAGTTGTAGTGAGTCTGTAATACGAATTTTCAAAATAATATACTGCTTGTGTTTGTCAATATTTACAATTTATTCACTACACATTGAGATCGTAGGCATATGTTACAAAATTGCTGACCGTGAATTCATTTAGTCACGTTCTGGCGTTATAAGGAGAAAATTCCTGCTGTTGAAATTCCACTACACATTTCATTGTCTGTGTGTGTGTGTGTGTAAGAATTCTTCTGTCTTAATATGGTTGTATGATCAGTTTGCAAGTGTTAGCCGTCAAGACGATTCCGCTCAACCTAACAATGAGAAACATGCCTTTGTGGCTTATAAACTACATAACAATCAACCCACTAATACTAGAATTAATCTTAGAATTACTTTAGAAACATTTCCCTGTCGGTTTAAATAGTATCTATTTTAAAAATATTACATTAAATACATTATATCTCATTTTTCGTATGTTTTTCATGTCTATTTGAAAATGATTAAAATCAAGATTTTCATTTTCTTGTCTCGATTTTTTTGTCGTTTCAGTATTAATCCTTTTAATATATATATTTTCTTACTCATTGTTTTTCACATACACTTAGTGACTATTTTTTATATTTCCTCATTTAGCTTTATATACTTAAAATTTTATTCATTGATATATTATCCCGGATTTTTTATTTTTCATTGAAGTGTCTTTGATCCTATTTTTGCCTCAGTACGCTACTAGTGGAATCAAAAAATCTAAATCTTCTATCAACGAAAATTTGAATATGGAAAAGCCACAGAAAATGTTTGCAGGATAAACCCTTCGCACGGCCTATACGAAACCACAAAGTTTGGATTTGGGGTTAACAGGCTACATGAGGGTAATCCACATGGTGGTAACTCCCCTTTAATAGTATAGGTAGGGATTTGAAAGGGGGGATGCAGAAGGGTAGAGGAAGGTAGCCAAGGGTTAACTAAGGATCCTACCCAGCATTAGCCTAAAAGTGATGAAGGGAAAACCCTAGAATAACCAGCATCAGGTAGGTCGGGCATTGGGTACTTGTCCCACGCCCTTCCTATGACAAAATAATACAAGTTATTATTAAAACCAAGCGCCTCTTTTTCACAAAAATAACGGAGACAACAGACTACAAAATGTAGTGATGAAAGTCTTATTCAAGACAATAAATTATTGGAGACAGGAGTTGTTTCTATCGTAGTCAGTGGTCCCTAAATTAGTTGTCTGAAATGTGAACTAAATATTCTGGTTGAGCGGAATATACTTTAAATCGTATTCCTGAGACGAAGAAAATCGCAATTATTTTTTGTTTTAATGAAAAACAGTATTCACATTGTGTAGCGTCGCATACGAGGTCGCACTGAGACAGTGGGTTTAGCCTGTCTACCTAAGAATCGTTTTAGGGACACGAAGTACCATTGCAAATTTATCTGAGACTCGGCTGACCTTGTTGACAGAAGTCTCCTGTCATTTCGGCTTGTTTTTGTGCACGCGCAGGGGGTAGTTGTAACCTTGGTGGCGCCGCGAACATGTCTTCATGACAGATGAGTCAGGAAGATCTGCTATTACGCACATCAGACGGGATTTCAGTTCCGAGGGAGACGGACACGTGACTGATCAATATTTGCTTAATATTTTATCGATTAAAGAATAATTATCGATTAAGTAAATTGTAAAATTTTATAATATCAAGCTTACTTGCAACTAACCGCCCAAAACAAACATTACTCTATATCGTAGTCGTCCTAGTCACATATATTATTCAGACAAACGATGGTCAGATAATGAGGGTTATTTCGTGAGGGGAAATAAAGTGAACCAAGAAGTCCATACTGACGCCTCTCAGATCAGACATTTATTGAACGTTTTCCACGCGACGCCTGGGAATCATACACCAGAATGAAGAGGTCTAGACAGTTGGTGACTCTGGTTGCAGACGCCTTGAATTACCGCACACAGACTGCGCAAAGCGAGTGTAAAACTAGGAGAGCGAAACCCGATATCGCGGCTGTCCTTGGCAGCTCCACTACCCGCGTAATATCCCCCTAGAAAGTGGACGCACTCACTTCCTCAAACTTTATCGCTTTCATGTTGCATTAAAAAAAGTAGAATATCCTATCGCAGGAGCTTTCCAAACACCACTGATAACTCACGACCGAAATGGATTTTAAATTAACTGAAAATTATCTGACAACTTAAAATATATAATACAAATAAGTCAGAATAAAATATTTAATAAAGAAATTACCAATTAAAGATCGAAGGTTTTATTAAGAGAAGCTTCTCGGGTATCCACCCGGGTTATCTCCGTAGACAGCGACGTTTCGACGAAGAACTTTAGCCTGGAAAAAGATGGCAGTGCTAGACGTCGAAACGTCGCTGTCTACGGAAATAACCCGGGTGGATACCCGAGAAGCTTCTCTTAAATTACAAATTCTTCATAGTCAAAGTTTTACATTAGGACCTCTTCAGATACATTAAGAGACATCTCTGGACTGCATTCCAACGAATACCAGTACTCAACTTAATTTTCTCGTGACTCCTTCAATGAAGGTTGAAAAGGCAGTGAGGTGGACACACACTATGTTAATATTTTTTAAAAAATTAAATTCAGTATAAATTAGTAAACTACTATATATGTCTACATTTCAGAATTATCATTGGGTTTTATCTACAACATTATAACTCTGTACACTGATATTTTGACACGTTTTTGACGTAGTCCTACATGTCTGATGATGTCACATTTTTAAATATAGTACAAATGTGTTCTTAAAAGTTATCTATTTATTACATACCTGCAACACGGTACGAATTATCAAGTAATTATACATTTAATAATCACAAATTGAAAATCTATTTTTAGTCAGATTAGCATGTTAGATGATTAACACGCAGAGTTGAAAGCTCATACAGTAAAAAAATTAATATGAGATTGTAATATTAGTCATTTAACTGGATAACAAAAACTATTAGGAGGCTGTGAATCGTGAAATTTGGAAAACAGTTAACTGTCTCATTAAGAATGAAATACTGGTCCAAAAACGTGCAATTTTCTCTCGCAGTCCCCTGTCCACAGATGCTATTTACATGTTCCGCTCTTTTGGCTTTAGGACGTCGGCAACCCATGCCATTAATGTAAATGATTCGAAGATTGAGCTTGAGAGCTAGCACATGCACTCAATTTAGGCGGCGCTTATCCCTGACGCATCTTTCCAGTGCGTGGTGCTCCCATCGCAGGTCATTAGCTTCACATCACAGAGCATCGCCTCGCACCTGCCTTCCCTTCACCAAGAAGCTAATAAGCCTAGCTTACACTCCTAACTAACTAATAATACGCTATAAATATGTATATGTTTAACTATGCGACTTCAGCTCGGTTATACTTCACGGAAGGCGCTGCTTAACTCGCGGCCTCATCTGACGTCCGCTACAATACTATTCAATTCAAACAAATTGTAAAATTATATATACATATTGTAATATTCACAATTAATAAAATAATAAATATGCCACCACGTTGCAGCCAAAGTATGTGGTGTCCAAATTAATAAAAGGACAAGATAATTTACAGGAGTTACCTTGAATTTACACAAAAAAATTTTAAAGATAACAATAAAAATTACAATTTCGATTTACCCTAATTTTTGTACATCTTAATTTTTTTAAAAAAAATGAAACAGCTTTAATGATACTCATTACTGGGCCTCTAATAATGATAGTGATTTGCAATTTCCACCAATGGAGTTACAAAAGAAATAAAAATTAAATTTTACAATAAAAAAATTGTATAAAAGAATCTAACAAAAAAAGTAGAGAAATCTGACGGTAAATTATATTTACATAAAAGTTTACAAAATAAAGTTTCTACATACCATTTTATTTAGCGCTGCTTTGGCGTACATCCACATTGCGTCGTAAAATTGTAAAAGTTAAAAAAAATGGTTGTTATATATTAGTCCTCATTGTGTCACAAAAATTGTAACGCTATAAAAAATTAATTGGGCCTGGTAATTATTTTATTTCGGGTGTTATTTAATATATTAATCAGAACTTAAATTTATTGAGATATTTACGTGATATTTAACGACAGCAAAACTTGATATTATTATAATGTATTCAGATATACCATTTTGCCAGATTAACAAAAACCTTTGAATTCTTATTTATTACGGTCTAGCTGAGCTTTAAGATTATTCTAATTGTCTATGATGGGCCACAAGTAAACAGACTCGAGTTGGCAGCACGAAAAATGCTGTAATTATTACAAAAATATATTCGTTAATCAGCAATATTGTATCTATTGGGCGGTCGGCCGTCCACTCTACCAAGTGGGTTTAGGGCCTCTGGCGGGTTTCAACCAGCAACTCAAATCCACGACTTACATCGTATGTGGACTGCATTCTCCTAGAATGTATAGTCAAATCACGTGCACTGACTAAATTGACACCTGTCATCGGTACATCGCCACTGACTCAATCAAAAGAAACGTGCCTCTCGCATTGAGAACCGTCTGCCGCTACTCTCACGTTGAAAATCTCTCCGTATTTATGTTATAATATTCTGACTGCCAGTTTGAGAACATTCTTCACAGGCCAGATTAAACAATCACCTTTTAGCTCTCTGTTTTCTACAGCCTTCATTTTTGTTTCGTTGCGATTTAATTTAACCGTCTCAAAACTGTACTTATTCAGTAACATAAATAACTATGTTATTATTTAATATCATATTATTGTAATTTTGTAAAGTATAACAAATAATAATATGACAAAAATTATTGATAGCTCTACGACGGAATTAGATTAAAGTGTTCTCATATTAAAGGACTTTTGAATCATCTAGATCTTCCTTATTCTAGGTACAGAGAGCTGAGACCACTGCATTCCGTGTTTCCTGTTTGCTGCTCTATTTGTCGCGTAGCTGTTCACGCCTGAGCGATCAGTGCTTCCTCTTCTTCTCACCTGTCTGGCGAGATTTCCATATCCCTCCCACCCCCGCCTTCTCGCGCCTTTGTCTAGAGTTCTCATAATTGTCGCTCGTGTAAATGGGGTACAGCGGCATTGTACAAGGTATACCTTTGCTTAACGGTATCTTAGCACGGCCGTGGGAGGTATAAGCTGGGGGGAGGGGGCTTTCAGAAGGAAGACAAATCTTCCAAAATCCACTCTTTCCGAGTCGCGGCGGTAAGCAGCTTTTCGTGACTGTCGATGTTTCACTCTCGAACTTCGGCAAGACTCATGGTGGATCAACTGCCTCTTTTTTCATGGCATTATCACCAAAATCCTATATACATATTCCTGACTTAACATACATTCTTACTAAATCGAAAAAAGAGATTTAACGTTAGATTGTTACTCCAATTTCCTCCAGAAAAGAAAAGAGACGGGTGATACACAAAACAGTGAATCTGAACATTCGACTTTATGTTTCCAAATGATCGCAAATAAATTGATGCTGAGCGTTCCGGAGGCTACTCCAAAAGTCAACAGCATTGTGATGATTATTGAACTTCTGTAAGTAGATCGAGTTATTCTTGGCAGTGGATCAGGTTCTGAAGATACACGGACATTGAAAACACACACGTTGAGTTCTAGACATGTTTATTAAAGAACTGGAAAAGTACATACTAGAGAAATAGTGCAAATAATCGTGTGATACTGAATGCGCGTGCCCTCTGTTAGTGAAAACACGGACTACATACTGTTACAGTCATCCCCAACAGTTATAATTAATATAATTCCTTCAGCACGAAAAAGGTATCTGCGCAGATATTTACTCACTGTTGACCAAAAACTACATAGTATTAAATGTTCCGTGGATAATTAGTAGATGTCTCAGAGAAATCCTCATGGTCTTGATACAATTTTGTCCCCGTTGACGAAAATTCGCTACAGGAATGAGAACCAATACTGGTTTGCCGATGGAGAACAGAATTACGGGGCAAGAAACCGCTAAAATGTCACAAGACTAAGAAATTCGGCGATGCGATAAAGTAACCAAGAAACATATTGCCTACATCAGACAGTTCCACGAAATATATGGTACTGCTTGTAGAACACAAAATTCTGGCAAACACAAATATCCTGCACAAAAGAAACTCAAACATATCACGTAATATTGCACAGTCTTATTACAAAAACCATGATCCTAATATTAGGTATGCCAACTTATTACTTTTATACTTTTACTTTAATTTTGACTGTTCAAAGTACTTGATATTCATTTTTAAATTCTCAATAATGATTTGAAAATTTTAATATACATATAGTTAGTTGCAAGGCTGAAATATTAACTACATACATTCCCAAAAAAATCATTTTTGTTTGATTTGAAATTTATTGAGAGAGACGAATTTAATCCAACAAATATTTCATAATCCAATATGAAGAATAACTGTGACAGATGAAGAAGGTATAAATTGATATCTCGGATGAAAGTTTCATTCATTAAAGGTCATGAAACTACAAAATGGTTTCAGAAAGGTTACTTCAATTTTCTGTGCCTGTATAATACTCGTAATACAGGCAAATTTACGATATTTACATAAAAGTCGAACAACATATGCACCCATTTTTTCCTTATTTCACTATTATTTATTACTTTTTACTCTATTTATAATTAATAATCATATCTAATTAATTTCAGTGTTACTTAATTACATATACATGCTCTATAATTTGTCATATCTATTCAATTCGGACTGAAAATTGTGGCTTTGAGTCACCTTTTGTCTTGATGAACAGCGCTCATACTCTGAAGCACAATTCAGGTTATTTGTATAGGTCCATACAATGAAAATTGATCAAACATTTAGAATATAATATGTGGGGAGTTAATATATTCTCAATTTGCAGATAATTACCATCAATTTAAGGATTTGGTTTTTGATAGACTATATATAAAATATTCAGATTAAGACATAAACTGCCATCATAAATGATTAGAAAGAAAAATAAATGAATGGCAACATTAAATAATAAAACGTAAACACAAAAAAGGTAATATAGTTAATTACCAGAAAATTATATTTTGGGACCATGTAAACATTTATATGAAATAGACAAAATAAATATTTTGCATTTCTCAAATATTGAATCAATTTTGCTTAGTTAGGTCTATTACTTGATGAAGTCCCAAAATTATTGACGAAGTGTAGTAATACTATAATGATGTTTTGTATTGTTTTTCTGATTATTTATAAAAATAAGCATACATGAGTTAGTCTAACTTATAAATGTTGATTTCATTATAAATGTTTGGCAGAAGATTTGTTTACTATTTATGAAAATTAATACTTTCTTATATGAAGAAAAACCATCACATCTATGAACTCCAATAATAGAGGCCAAATACAATTAAATTAATAAGTGAAAAAAATTACTTACCAATTGCTCTGGAAACAGCTAGTTGTCCATTCACTCTCCAAGTGCCAAAGAATAGGACACAGCCACCCATTTTTTCTATCCTTTTCCTTTCATCCTGTAGAAAATAAAACAATAATTAATCAATGATATTATTTAAACCCCTTTTGAACTCTTTCCTTAATATAAATAAATAGCTCATTAAGGAAAATATTTTGAAGTATACAATCACCTAAAATGAAGAAAATACCTTATAAATTGAGAAAGCCATTAAATTTTATATCAGACTGACAAAACTTTTATAAGAATTGGTTTAAAAATCATAGCAGATAGCATTTAAATAAATATGTATAAAAATGTAATAAATAAAATAGTTACTATCATTTTAACTAACTTTAACAAAATAAAAACACACAAAAACAGCTACATTAGTTTTACAATGATTTTTGTTGGGTTACCAATAGAAAATACTATGGTACTTTTATTAAAATTTAACAAATTTATAAGAATAGTCATGTCACAATATAATAAATATTTTTTATATACAAGCATAATTTTTCAATATTTCTGATAAACAGGGTACTTTTCAATCAATTGTGAACCAAGTAAAACATTGATCTCTAACCTGAAACATATTTCTTAATATTCAAAACATTTGCAAATAATAACAACAATGTTTCTTTGAACAAGAAGCATGAAATGACTGTCAAAGTGTATACCACAGCTTTGAATAAATGTCAATGTGGAATTTTAGGGGACGGGTGAATTTAAAATTTGGTCAATGTTTACTGGGTGTTACATTGTTCGTTTTTTATAGTAAAATAGGAGGAATATAAGATATAAGTGAAGAAGGAAAGTTGATTTGAGGAGAAAGGGGTGAAAAAACTGATGTTTCAAACAGTTATTATCTCTGTTTGTAAATACAATGAGTTTGTTAAGGGTGGTCTATTCTCCAAGCTGATGCTCCTTATTCTCTGAAAATTTACACATGTTAACTGTTAGAAAAATCATTATTTCACTTTCTCATCAAATCAACATTCTTCCTTCATTTATATCTACTTTTCTTCTTATTTTTCCTCAATTTATATAAATAATCCTTTCTAGAAATTTATATGAATAATTCAATGGAATACACAATAAGCATGGGTCCATATTGAATAAATTGAAATATAATAATAATACAATTACAATAATTACTTGTTTTGTAAACCATTTTCAATAAGTATCAGTGTATTATTTTGTCAAAATAAGTTCAACTTGCATCCTTTAAATATGCATAAGATTTGTTTTCATATAAATTTTTCATAATGCAAAGAGTGTGGAAATTGAGATTTTTTCTCATATTATAAAACTGTATTTTTATATTAAATATTGCACAAATGTGTCAAGAGAAGGAGACACCAACCTGCCTATTAGGTTTGTGAGGCTTCACCATCTGTTGAACTCTGCCCTCACTTACTAACACTGCCTGTGAATCACCAAGCCAGGCTATGTAAAGCTTCTTGTCTTTTGGTCTGATGAGGGCACAAACTGCTGTTGTTCCACTACGTAGACCCTGAAATAACGGTTACCATAAAAAAATACAAATATTTTGAGGACTCTGTTTACAAATAATTTTAAACTGCTTTAATTATTTAAAATCAGTTCAACATAAATATTTAAACTTATAGAAACACTAATGATTAGTAAAGACAAACAGCATTTGACATATGCATGTATTATAACAACATAATTTATTTTCTCTGGGCAGCACAACGTTCAGACCTACTACCCATTACAAGGAGGCTCTGGACCTTGAAAATTTGACATGTTATTTCATTGTGGAAACAGCACTTATATATATATATATATATATATATATATATATACATAATATATAACTGACATGTCTTAAATCAACAGTTGGTATGCATAGTCAGGCTGTCTAACAGCTGCTGCGACAGAGTTTGAATTCGACACTGAGCAGCCAGCCAGTTTTTATATTGGCTTAATGGTGACCTGTCGCACTATAAATTGCAATTTAGAAGTTGACATGCAAGGCAGAGATAATTGCATACACAATTCTTATTAATTTAGTTGAAGTTAAAACTAGTGGGTTTTGGTAAGACTGTTAATGTGGCAATTTATATTGAAGTAATTTTCTTTATTTAAACCAAACATACTACAAAATTTTAAAATAGTGTAATTAAAATTGTGTACGAGTATAAAGCACATTTTGTGTCTGGCCAACACACAGTTCAGTCCTACTGCCCCGATGAAGAAGGCTCTGGTTCTTGAAAATTTTATTTTTATTTCTGCACAACCCAACTGGCATAATAGGTTTTTAAAATTACCCTTAGTCTCCCAATTAAAATAGTTTTAAATTATAAAGTAATAGTATTTTCAAAAATGATACTCAGTGTGATTTCCTGCAATTTGAGTTATTTGTCTAAATTTTCTTTACTCTTAAGTCAATCAATCTCGAGTCATATTTTGTGATACCGATTTTATTTTTCAATTAGATAGTTTCTACAGCATCTTCATACTGCTCATTTACTAAATTTAATATATAATTGAAAGAGTGCATTTTTAAGAAACATTATTGACAATTTGAACCACAGAAATATTTTGGCAAGCTATTCAGCTGCTTTTTAAAGCAGTTAAGTCCAAGTTGTTTGGGCTGGACAATATTAGTTGACTCCAATTATTATAAGAACAATAGCATACCTAAAACAGCTTTTCTTCAGACGCTATTCCAAGAAAATACAGTATTGATTCTCAAATAGGCAATAATGAGCTCTTAACCTTTCAACATCTGTGCGAAAAGCATCGGTAACACATGCCTAATGCATTTAACATGATGCTCTACAACTGGGTACTGTTGACTAACTTTTCAGAAACCAGTCATTTGTATTTTACAAAAATACATATTATGAACTACTAGTAAAATTAATTTTTACATGGCAGAGCACAATAAATAATAAATTTAAATGACTTATAATTGATTGAAATTTATAATAATCTAACAATGAGTTTAAATATAATTAAGAAATCAGCCAATAAGGTCAAAAAATTGATATATTTAATACAATTAAATTTAAGAATTAAATCTCTCAAATTTACAAGTAAAAATTACCACATTTTATTCCAACTTTGAACTATATAAGGGAATACATTAATTTGAAAGGACACCTTAACTAAAAAATTGAATTCATAGGTTCCAAAAAAACATATTCAACACAAATTAAGAAATTTAACAATGCATGGACTGCACTTTGTGCAACTTTCATTTCTAATTAATGTATTACCTTATGTACTCCCAAAGTTTTGATGAAATGTATTTTTTAATATAATTTCATGAGATATAATTCTCAAATATAATTGCATTAAATATCAATTTTTCTTGCTATATTGGCTAATTTATTTAATTTATTCATAATTATGTGAGTTATTTACTAGCAGTTTTCATTTGATACTTTTTTATAT
Source organism: Zhengitettix transpicula (assembly GCA_037074705.1). Classification (NCBI taxonomy): domain Eukaryota; kingdom Metazoa; phylum Arthropoda; class Insecta; order Orthoptera; family Tetrigidae; genus Zhengitettix; species Zhengitettix transpicula. The sequence continues at coordinate 29,997,394 of CM073596.1, forward strand.
ACCTAAAATTTTCACACAATTATTCTCTATATACACACTCAATTCATAACATAAGTTGAATATGAATATGTTTGAATTAGTAAATACAGCACTGCAATTTTAACAGATACATGGGATTTGTTTTCTGTTTACAGCATTTACTTTCAGAACAAACTGTGTAATGTGGCAAATATATCTAATGAGTATATAAGAAAAACAAAATATTGCCATTTCCACTGTATTATTTTCAATTTATTCAATTAGTGGATAATTATCAGTTGTTCCCATATGTTTTTGAAAATAAATTAATTTATACCAATAAACAGCAGGGTGAACAAAAAGTACTACCCAAGTGTGTGAGGAGATTAAGTTCTGTTCTATCATAAACACTATTTTCATTCATTCAAAAAATTTCACCATTTATTTACATAATACCTCTCATACTTTCAGAATAATGTCTGGAATATAAGTATCTATTTGTAAACTAATCAAATAAAACAAATAACAGATGAATGAGCCTTCTATACATACATACAATATTTTTATCTTCACAATAGTTGGTAGTGTTATCAATTATTTTATTTTTTTCTAAACTGAGCTGCATTTATCATTATTTGTTAATAACCGAGGAAGTAAGTTTTTAGCTTCCACTGCTGAACATACATTACATATATATTACGAACAACTCTTTAATGCACCATGTTCATCTACATCTGCCTGCTTGATACTTGTAACCAAATTTTCATTGAAAAATTCTAGAATACAGTCACAACTGCTATTAAGCATTTCCTTTCTTTGTATCAAAAACTTGAGAATAATGATAAAGAGAAAATCAGAATATCTGTATAGGTAAAATGCCAGAAGTGTTTGTATATTTAGTTTAAAAATCATAAACTCATAACACTGTTCTAATAGAAGTGGGAAATGTATCACACTTTACAATAGATTGTTAATAGAAAGATATCCTTATGATTAATTATAAGGAAAGTTGTTTGACACAAAATGCCGTACCTCTTTGTGCGACTTCTCTATGAACAGAGAGTCTGTCCTGTAAAAGGCATCTTTAATAGCTTGTGCAGGGTCCGAAGGGTAGTTGGGACTTTCAGCAAGAAATTGGTGCAAGTGGCTCACACTGTATACTGCAGCATCTGTACCTGCATGGCCATCAAACACTGCATAGTAGCTTGCAGGACTTGGGTCCTAGAAAACAAATAAACACATATAATAGATGATTGAAATTGAAAATGTATATTACTTAATCCCAACAATTAAGATTGATAATAGTAAATTGTTACAATGACATAATACATATAAAGAAAAAAGTAAAATTACAATATCAATATTTTCAGGACAATATTATAATTAGTGGTTATAATAGTTTTCTTTTGCTACTTATAAATAATAAAAAAAATTGTTGTTTTATTACAATAAATGAGAATTGATGTTTATATGATTTTTATTTAACAGCACCTACAGATGGAATAACTTCTACTTTCCATTAGCAGCTTCAGTATCAATGAGATAAAATAGTCAAATAAACAGACAAAATGAAGTGGTTATATAAATACAATATTACGTTTCTGGAATTCTTAATCCTTTCAATCAGGTAATTAAAAAAAATAACCATACATATGACACAACCTCACAATCCAGGTGACAAACTCAAAAGCTCACAGCTCTTGTGTTTTTAATCACCTGATGAAATAAACTTGTAGTCCAGAAACATTGTGTGGTATTTATAATATCACTTCATTTTGTCTGTTATTTGACTATCTTATATAATTAGTGTATTTTTAATACAGATATTATTTTTTTAATTTCAATAAAATAAGTATGTTGAAACAGCAACCCTAACATTTTTATGATTAACTAAGACATGCTTTAAAATCCTTTCAGAGTTACGACTACTAGACTTGGCCAAATTATCTATCAAACTACAAATCAATGTGTAACAAACCGCAATTGAGGACATAAATTGAATAGACAAATATTTAATCTGCAGTGCCCAAAATTCTGTGTCATATCCCTACGTTCCCATGACCAACCTTGCAAATAAAATACTTACGAGTCTTATAAAATATGATCTAAATAATAAAATCCTGACAGAAAATATAGTGGTTAGTATTCTGTGAGCCTTCATCTCATAATTCCTCACTTCAGAACATTTAGATTCTTTGTGTTTCTCAAATTATTCACTTCTATGACACTTTTAATTTTACATTATTATTATCTGTATCAAATTCTACCAGGACAAAATATTATTTATAATAATACAAACTTTATTTTAGATTAAATAATAAAATATCGCAAAAAATCAGATAAAATTAAAAATCCCCTATGTATGTTTGACCAATTTCTGTAAAATAAGTAATTATCTTTATAATAAGTTGTGGTTCAATTAAGTGAAATAAAGAAAGCAAAGAAAATAAATTAAATGTACCACAACTTATTCAAATGCACTTATTAATTTTACTTATATTCCACATCTGACAAAAACAACACAGATTACAAAAATGTACAGTATATTTTTTATTTTTCACATCATTTATTGGTCTGTTTTTTGGCTATTTTATTGCTGAACTGTAAACTTTTACATTTATAAATATAAGTTTTCAATAGCTTGATAATTTTATTGAAAACAGTATATACTACACTTTGTACTATTTTTTTTTATTGTGCAATGAAATTTCATCAAATAATTGTCATTGTAGTATATATATACCGGTATATATAATGGCATGAGCATCATCAGCTAGAAATCTATTACAAAACTAGTAACTAAGGTATCTAGTAAATTGGTAATGTGTCACAAGGAATCAAGACTTTCATATTTTCAACAAAAATGAGAATAGATGTTGAGACAATGGAACCCAAGTAAAGTCGACAGAAAGATATTAGATAATATGTACAACTAGAACATTCAAGTACTATACAAATCATGAAATGAGAAAGCTGATACTTTCACACCATTTTAATTGCAGATGTCATCTGTAAAAAGTGTCAATACAATAATAAACTAGTTATGGACTAAGTACAAATGTGGAATATAGAAATTCTGGCAGAATGCTACCGTGAAGTAATGCAGGCTTTTACATATTTGAAAACTTCCAATGTTAAAGCAGAAAAAATTACGATAACAGAAGTTATAAAGAACAGAACCGAGACAGGGGAGTTCAGTTTGGGAAAGAGTGCATCAGTTTTATAACATGATCATGTGTGTGCAGTTCAGGTGCAGAAACCTGACAAGTCATCTAACTCAGCATTAGAATGAATTGAGCAAAGTTGTGGTGTCTGTAAAACTCTACTAATACTCTGAACTTGTCTCCATTGTTTCCTGAAGATGCATTGGATGTTTTCTTTTCAAAAAATCATTCTCTTCCATCTCACTTTGACCAGTTAACTGAATCGTTTCATCAATTTTCCTTGAAGGGCAGTTGAGAATAAATTAGCATGAAACGATTATCACCTTGACGCCGAAGACAGCGTGGAAGTCTTGCACGATGACATGGCGGTCCTCCATGAGTCGGCGGGTGTTCTTGATGGCGCAGGTTGAGATGGCGATGCCGGGACGCGGTGGCGGAAGGGTCAGCACTCGGCCATTGTCCCCGTAACGCAGGCACACTTCGTTCACCCGGCCCACCACAGTCTGCATAAGACGTAGGGGCTGGAAAGCTGCAGACAAGAGGCATTATTAGCATAAATAATTAATTGTTTACTTTCGGTTATTTTACATTCATTGATGCGAACCTAAAATATTTATTATGTACATTCAATTGTGTTGACGCAAATAAAATGCTTCGACAATTTGTTTTTACCTACTGGAAAATTTTGTAGCAGCGAAGATATTTATTATCCAGATTAAGACGTCAACGAGAGCTGAAATCAGGGTACTTTAATTCTAAAATCGGCAAATGGCTGAAGAAATCTGGTTATGTCAACATTTTGCACCTTACACGTGTAAATATGCAAAATCCTACCCCGTTACCGCAGAATAAAGAAAAGCAGGGCAGTGAGGCTTAAAAAGGTTATCTAACTGCATATACTTAAGTGTAATAAGTCCCTTTGTTCTCCTTAATAGGTAAAAAGTACAGAAGTCTGCAGACAAGATTTGAGTATCTGTTGACTCATAGAGTCAATGGTATTGATTACGTACATAAAACTCTTAAGAAAAAGATCTCGTACGGCTTCGTATAGGCATAATTAACTCGCTTGATAGATCATTGATTTCACGTCGTATTTGTCACGAGTTGAATGTATGAACAGTAAACCTGTCTTCAAAACAGTGTAAAAAAAATCGATGGCGAAGTGTATTCACAATGTGAACAACCTCGACTAACATAATTGATGAGTGTGTGTGATGTAAGATTGCAGTCCGTGGCATTTCCACATAGGCCGAGTATGACGCGATTTTGCCGGGCGTATTCACTGCCCATACAAGGTGCCTTTCTTATCTCGCATTCATTTCCAACACCATAATAAACCGCTGAGGTAAAACACTATTCCTACAGGTTTATTGTTGTCGTGTGAGTGTGGCACGTTAAACTATAGTATGTTCCGGAGGTTGTGCGTACACGTAGTAGAAAGCCTATGAAAAGTACCAATGATATTCCTTACCAAAGTAATATTAATCAAAAGACAACGGTGTTATCCGACTATAATAATTCAAACCTTTTGAAAATATAAAACCGGCTTATTAAATAATATTAGCGATTCAAATATAATTTTTTTCCCGTTCAAACGGAGCGACGTATGTAGTCTTTATCTTTGTATTATATAGATAATATTAATAAGTACATTTTTCAATCAGTTTTCGTTGGAATGTGAACACTACAAACAATTACAGGGGCTTACATAGGAAACATTTACATTAACTTTGACCCTGACATACGATTACTTGGACACTTATATTCCTCGATTAAATCCATATTAATGCATGGTTTTCCCGGTAGTTCCTTGTTTTCGGACAAAAGGACTGTGAGGTCACATCTCATCAGGTTAACCAATAACGACAAAAAGCTGTCTCAAGAGAATGTGTAGAGTTTCGAACACACCAGGGATCCACCATTCTTCCTACGCTCTATAAAACCTCTAGTTTCTTGTGTTATTATTGTCTCAGTCGGCGGTGGATCTCATGAACTAAAGAGTTTTTGGAAGACAACAATGTAAAAAATTCTTAAAAATTAAATAATTAGGTCAGAAATCTTAGGCTTATTTACAAACACTTAAGCCACAATTTATGTTTGCAGTCTTGAAGATGCTGCAAAAACCAAATGAAAGCTAAGGATGCTGTTTAGGAAACAACGCCCTGAAATACCGAGTCACTCTAACAAATCATCCGGAAGTACGACACAATGACTCCGAAAAGAGTCACGTCACTCATGAGAAAATTGTGTGGTGTTTTTTGCTTCGTTGCTACTTACTTTATCAGGTTGTTAACCTCCGTCTAAACCGGAAGTTAGCCAGAAAACTGGCATACCTTATCGTGACATATGAGGAATTCTACATAAACTTGGTAGGGATCATCTCAGTAAAGAAATTGGCTGATGCTCAAATGATAACGCAAAAGTACTGTAAGAAAAAAATAGTATTATCTGACATGGTATCGGTTAAGTGGCAGGATGACGTTCACACGTGCTTGATGTTAATCTTTACTAAAATGAAATTTTAAGTTAAATTGAACTAAACACGCAAAGCTAAGTTGACGATTAAAAGCAAGAAGACCCTGGGATTCCACTAAAAAATTATTTCAATTAATTTACACATTTATCGGCAAGTCGATGAGTTACAAACGCATCTTCATCAATCCATGAATGTAATAGTAAATTATTGCTATTAAGCATAATAATAAGACACACATGTACATATAAAGAACGTGGAAGCTGTGTGTAGTTTTTTAAATAGAGCCCAGACCAGGTAAAAGGTGTTCAGGTCTCGAACTCAAGATCGAGAAACTAGGTTTTCCGAAAACAAGATGCGAAAGGATTCGCATACCTACACCAGCGCGTGTTTATGAATATATATTAAAACTAAGAAGCCTGGGAAATCATCGGCGAGAACCTTCGATAGAGGGGAATTTGATTGTGACGAGTGGTGACTGAGAACGACCACAGAAGCGCCGTGATGTGTGTGAATTAGACAATATGTGGAAGTTAATGTTTCTATTTAGTTGGAGAAAATGTTCGATTTGAGGTCGAGAAAATTAGGAAGGTTTAGTAACAGTAAAAATGGAGAGTGGGGTGAAATTATGAATAGTGATACTAGAGCTACTTGCCGAGGATTGTGCCTCTATTCATGACACCGACAGTCTACCGAAATTCTAGGAAATTTCCTGCTAGTCGACTTCAACGTAAATAAGAAAGCGTTGCTTAAATCTCTATTATATCCTCAGAATATTTTTTTTATTAAATATTACCCTTGATAATAATTATTAAGGATTAAATTAAACCCTCAACTTTTTTTTCTTGCTGGCCTAATTCTAGGACCTTAGTTCAGCTTTCGTTATACTTGAATTAATACTTCCAAAAAACCTATGATCAATTTACATAATTTTACATATTTTGACTATTGAGAAAACTAATAAATAAATAAACATCAGGCAATTTTAAGTCAGAAAAAAATATTTTATTAAATTAACAACGTTTCAACCCTTAATTTACGACCACGTCAAGTTCATGCTGTCTGTCGTGGCTGGAAATAAAAAAAATGTTCCTTTCTTTATTAGGAATCAGGCTATGAAGAAAAACGTTCCTTGTAAATTGTAGGTGAGCAGAATTTAGGTCTCTGGAGGAATTTCGCACCGGACCTGGAGTCGACACGGATTTCTGTATTATATAGTTTTTGTTTTTATTCTGTTTAATAAATGGGGGGGGGGGACGTCAGAAAATCTCGTTCAATAAGAATATTGATGATGCATTTTGAGTTCAATATTGTAATCAAAGATTTCACCAATTAAACGATCTTGCAATTAATGAGAACTGGAAATAAATATTATCATTTGAACACTTGGCACACGAGTTAGCGGGAGTTAATTATATTCAGTTATAGAATCAGTTGAATCGATTTTAAAGAACACATATAAGTTTCGAGTTTTAAAGCGAACACACATATTTTATTGGATAAAAAGTTGTCGGTTTACACACGGGTTTAATAGATTAAAACGCGACGTTTCGACGACTAAAAGCTCTGTCGTCATCTTCTAGGTGAATTATTTAATCTGTTAAATCCGTGTGAAAACCGAGAACTTTTTATCCAACAATTACACCGGGAAAATCTTCAAACACATTTCATATCAAACTGTAACATCGCTAGCTAAATTTAGCGAGACAATCCTAAAATTCCCGTCCTGGTTGAGACAAAGTTGCCGACTATTATCTCGTACCGGCAAAGGAATCGCGAATTTCAGAGGATTGCTTTTTATCCGCCTGATAGTTTTATTTTTGAGTAATAAAACGTAAGCTTATAATTATACGTTCCCCACTCGCTCTCCTTTGAGCCATGAAATGTTCAGTGATAAGAATATACCGGTAATAATCAGGAGAGTTCGTGTCTGGAAATGGACGAGGCGCTGCGTCACACTTCAAACACATGAGTCACACTACAGCGCTTATATTGCGTCATTTATGGATTCGCCAATATCCATGACCTTTCCCTATGACTGCACGCCACTCACATTGCCTTCATGTACTTCATAACTGCTAATGATATTGTCCCTAAAATTAATAAAATGTTGAAAGGACCTCGTTCGTACACTCCTTGAAAACTCTTTAGTTTATTTAGCATCCAAGCCCCTTCATTGCTAAAATAAAATACTATAATGTCGTTCAAACAATAAAAAATCAATTACTCAAAAAGGGCTAATTGACTGGGCGTAGCCTAGTTTTCTCTCGTTGGGGGCTTTAGGATAAGTGTAGGGCGTAGTCAGCGCTGCTTCTGTTTCCAGTACTACATTTTACAATCTTCGAAAATTCATCCACGGATATATAAGTCTAAGAAACTGATATCCTGTTCTAGTATTAATATAAGTATCCGTATTTCTCTATTGAGTTCATTTGTAATGTTTTAATCTGTATTTTCCCCCATTAGTAAATCATTTATGTGTTATAGGTAATTTGCGGCCGTATACATTGTGTACACTCTACACAGCATTATGCCCTTAATCACTGCAACCTTTACAGGAATCACGAAAGGAGTGTACGGGGAAAACACATTTCTGTGCCTCAAACTCGTAACCGCATTCTCCTCACCACGAGTCACGAAGCTTCCTACGAAGTGACACTGGTACTCTAAAAAATCTCGGCACTTTGTGACAGCGGGACAACGACTCAAATGGCACGAAAATTTAAATAGAGTATGGAACCCCGCAATTGTCCATCTCAAGTTACTCTTCTTCGCACACGAGGTTCTACCAGGACAGAATCTAGACCCATAGGGCGTGTCCTCACAATTTTCCTCGGTTATAATTATAATCTACACCAACAAAACTATCTGCGAATTGGATTTAGTAACAAAGACGTTCTGTAGCACGTTTTGTGATCGTCTCCGTTATCTCTGGTGAAGTTGGCAGCCCTTGAGTCACGGCTGCAAGGCGGGACATCTAATTTCCCGAGCTGAAGGTTTCGTGGCGTCGCCTACAGATTCCCAGAAACTCGCATCGGTCACTGCTGTAATGGGATTTCAACGTCGTTTCTGATATATCGCCGAAAAACCGTACACTTTTTCATCTCCAGGATGTTCCTACAGAGGAAAAGTAACTCGTCGTATTGCTGCAAAACCAATCGATGACGCAGATTAGCAGGAACTAAAACTATCATCGTGATGTTTCTAGAACTGAATCAGGATGTTCCAATCTAACGCCAGATCCTTCTAACACCTTCAAACATCCTTAAACCTCATTTCAATCTGGGCCAACGACTGGCGCATAGTCATCAATTCTTCCAAATCCGTAACCGTTCCCTTCTCCCTAAAAAGTCACTATCAACAACTCCACTATCCCTACTAAATCTTGCCATAAATACCTCAGCCTAACCCTCGACTCCAAACTAACATGGTTCCTTCACACTTCCCACCTTAAAAAAATAATACTCCACAGATTCCACAAATTAAAACCATTACTGAACCCGGAATCTCCTTTATCCTTCACAACAAAAAAACTCCTTTACACATCCCTCATATACCCCCTCTGGTTTTATGCCTGTTATATCTGGGGTTCGGCCGCACCCACCCACATAAATAAAATTAAAATATAGCAAAATAAAATACTCCGCTTTATAACTAACCGTCCTTGGTACGTTACTAACTCTAAAATCCACAATGACCTAAATATTCCCTCAACCCAAAAAACCATAATTCAAACTGCCATAATCCAACGTAATACAAATCTCCACCACCTCAATCCCATTATCTCTAATACAGAATCCCATCCTCCTCCACCTAAACCCCTCAGAAGGCTAAAAAGAAAACGACAAATTGTCCTGGAAATCACCGTAAATTAATATATATATATATATATATAATTCATAACTTCTTCTTCAACTACTCACTCAAGAAGCAACTAAATTTCTTCAAGGTAATTTTAACATGCTAACGTATCAGAATTGTAAAATCTTTTGATTAAAAAATATTCTGTATATTAAAAACAAAAAGGTCCTTCTAAATCTCGAAGTAACTAGTCTGTTCCAACGGATTCCGTAAAACAGTTATCTACACCAAAGGTCGACAAACAAGACTGGACAGAGTGGGTTAGTTCCACTTTCTGTTTATTAGTTTTTAACAGTATGACTAAAATCATATTAGTCCATAATTGGAATTATTCTGTTTTAGCCAGAACTTTGAACAACCCAATTCATGTTTTCTATCATTCATGAGTGTTCTTACTCTCCAGTCTACAATCAAATCCATTAGTTCAAATTTTGGAGGTATTCTGACAGTCTATACATTTCTGTGCTACATACTACGCTTTAAAAACTTCTATCCTAATTTAAATTATCTGTGATAATTTACACTGCTTCTGACAACCTTGAAAAATCTTGCATTTAAGGTTTAATGACAAAGGTTGATTCAGAGATACTGTTCGGGTGTTCTCACCAAAAGTTTAAATGCGACGAACAGACTTGCCGACTGTTCAAAAAGTTAGTTCTACATCTAAATTACTTTTTCTCTCCAGATTTTAATTATATATTTACCACACTTATTTCCCACATTTCTTCCTCAAATAAAGACTGGAATACCCGAATCTCTTAATTTGATAGTCTTGGTTTCCAAATCGCTGAACTTGGTCATTTCTCACACAGAATATTTTTAGACATGTTTTAGAATTCCCGGCAATTTTAACGAATTGATATAAATCTATGACAACGGCACGATTGACTCCAAAAATATACCAAATTACCAAATGAGAAGAATGTTTTAACTTTAATTAAACGCTGAAATGAAAACAACTTCAAACTTCAGTGGATCCCTATCGTGTCCTTCAGTTTATTTTTAAGTCTGGTATGGTGTTTTAGAAACGATAGCAGATTCACAGACAGAAGTGTCGTTGAAATAAAACACGTCGATGTCAAGGTTATTTAATCTGCTCAGTTTACAATATTTATATTAAAACGTATATTTTTTGTTTTCAAAAGAGGGAATTAACAACACGACAGAAATCTGAATATGGATTTACGTGTCAGTCTACCACCGACAGTAATAGGTAGGACGCAAAAAATGCGAATCCAATTAATTTTTAAATTTATTTCCGAATGTATTTGCGTCCCTAACTTGTCTTAAGAAATAATAATAAACGTAAGTCGATGTGGCGACTGTCTGAGAAATTCTGCCATTATCAGGCCAAAATCCAATAAGAGCGAAGAAATTCGTCACGTTCAAAGTTTGTGACGACCAACACACTAATAATTGAAGGTGATGGGGGGGAAAAATATTCGACAAATTTATCATATGTTAAAGATGAAACTTTCTCGCATTGGATGTTACAAAAAACATGGTGGACATTTGGAGGACGAAAAATAAGAGAGAACACGGATAGAGAAATCCGAGCAGTCGAGAGTCGGGGTGGAACTAGTTGGAAATTTAGGCCTAGGTAAATAGTGTGAAGATGATAGAGTTTTATGAGAGACAGTAAGCAGCGGCATGAACAAGTCGACCTGTGACGCCCACAGACTAAGTCAAGAGACTCATTATGCAGTAAGACATTCTGGAGGGAACGTCACCAGATGAAAGCAAAACAACCATACGGTGTTGTGTTATCAACACTACATAATCTGCCATCCTACACTTCACCCTAAAAAGAAACCCACCCGCCCAAATCCCTCTTACCCTCAATGGAACTCTTATACCCACCAAAAGAAAAGTCACCTACCTCATCAACAATTAACAATAAATTCAAAACCCTATACCCGACTGCTAAAAAAAATCCCCAATCGCATTCACTGCACCCCAAACCCCTCAGAACAACAAAGCATGAAAGCAAGAGCTGGAAAGCCACTGGACTCTCCACATACTCAAGTCAGAATGTGAATTATTTACCAACTATTGTAAATGTAAATTATTTAACAAAATTGTACAATCTAAAGATAAAAGCTTTTATGAATAATTTTTTTTAAATTTTTTAAATAATTGTAAATTTTATCGTACAAGAATATTTTTATAAAAAAGGAATAGTTATTTCTTTTTCACAAACGATATTAATAAATTTAAACTTAATTTTTCATACTACACCAATCAATTTAAAAATCGACATATTTTTATTATAATATCTGAAAGGTATTTGCTAATGCACCTAGCGAGTTCTTGACGAGTTATCTGTGAATTTCACCAAGCTTCGTGCGGCTTTTGTCGGGGTTGACATGCCCCGTTTATTGGCATCTTGTCAAAGGAAAGCCGCAGAGTGCGTCTTTGGGGCTTCCAATCGCTTCGAGTCAGTGCCAGCACAGGATATGAATGGAGCCGTTCAGATCGTTCTACATTCAATCTGCGGCCTCCGACTAGTGGTTAATCTCAACTCCGATTCAATCTGCACTGATGCAGTCACCATCAGCGCATTTCAAAGAAGATTTCTTAGGTCGCTATTTGATTCTGCCGTCCTGTATATTACATCCACCTATAACAGGCTTGCCCTATTGTCCGAGATCTATCCTAGATGGTAGCTAAAACGCGAAGCGGCAGAGACAGACAAAAAAGAGATGACTAAATGGCCTTCTAGAAATCCTGACCAGTGTAAACAGCCGTTCAGTCGTGCCAACCATCTCAACGAGACTTCTGCCGCCTAGTGACGAGTGTGTCACTGAAAGCATGTGGGAAAATAATTGAATTAAACTGGAAATTATCCCGGCTGTTACTCCTTGTGTTTGAGACTGCGATAAAATTAGAAAAATAATCCATTACACAGACGAAAATTTACGGATTTGCCAACGAGTACTTTAGTTTGATTCGATTATATGGTCTGGAAGAATCTGAGATCAAAGTAGGAAGACGTAATAAAATTTCTCTTTCTTTACATCCAAATATATCAGTCCTTAGCTTGGGTATCCTTTTGTCCCTACCCCCCAAAAAAGATCGCATTTCTTGTAAAAAGCTCTTCATTTCCTCATAACGACGTTCAATCTGTAACTCCAACGGATTTGCCGCTAATGCGATTACAGAGGCAAAGGGTCCATTGAATCGTCACATCCAATAGAGGACCCAGCAAAGGTATTCATTACTCATTTCATCCAGTTAAATTCCGGTAAAGCCGTTTGTGTGCGCGTTTTGAAGTTCACCCGTCCAGAGCTAATAACCTCAGCGACTGCAATTTCAATAACGACTGATACCTACACATCAACATTCGTGGCGTCCTAAATTAATCCGCACCTGTGATGTCTATAAAGTCAATATAATGACCTAAAAATAATTTATTGTCTTTATGACGGTGTGAGAGAAGGTTCCTCTTTATGTGCGATGAAATCTCACGAGCTACATACAATTTCACACCGACTGGACAAATCAAGTATGTTTTTGTTCTTGTCTGGAAATTATGTACTTTGTCGTTTCTACGGCTACTCGATAGGCGATATATATTTATCTCGCATGATAATTCACTTATTGGATTTCCTTAAAAGAACACCGACCTGGAGTGGAACTGTTGGAAAGATTGCTATCGGCGTCCTGATTACAAGAAATCGATTTCTGCTCTGCCATAATGACGCCTTGTTTTTAGAGGCATGGATTCATGACTTCCCCCCCCCCCCAACCAGTAAGGGGTGTCGCTGAAGTGGCTTTCCAAAAGTAGCTCTTGAGGACGCGGCACCAGCCCCTACAAGCCCCAAAAACGCCCTAATAAACAGACCCTCCATTAATAAATCATAACGAAAATCATCACTAACGTCGTTTACTTGGTGCTAATGGAAAGAGTGAAAAACTAGACTGGACAGTCGACATCTAGAATAATAAAAGCGATAAGAAATGAAGACGACAGTGTGAATGCAAGAGGTAATGAGGACACCGAAAGAGGTTCACGAAGTTTCTAATAGAAATAAACTTTACTTTTTACGAGTATTAACTAGACTGGACAGTCGACATCTAGGATAATAAAACGATAAGAAATGAAGACGACACTGTGAATGCAAGAGGTAATGAGGACACCGAAAGAGGTACACGAAGTTTCTAATAGAAATAAACTTTACTTTTTACGCTTATTAATCTGGTAATCCATTGTTTTAGAGATAAGGAAGAAGAAAAATGAAATGAGAGACAAAACAAAACAGCAGGGAATTCATCAAGTAAAGGAAAAATATTCAAGAAAGATAAATCAGACTGATTGGTTGGAAATTATTTGATAACATAAAAATTAAAACGTTTCCATTTTTCAGTTACAAAGGGGCATTGCAGAAAATTCTACAAAAAATATTTATATAACAACAATGTTTGGCTGATCTTAATAGAAGAATTTGGCAATGTATGGGTTTGTTTTATAATACTCCAAAGCCATTGAACATCTGATTAAGTCCTAGATTGAGGACGAAACGTCATCTTAATTTTTTTTGGCTTCATTTTTAACTATTTTGGCTGTTTTCATTCATTTATGAGTCAGATAAATATAAGTATAAACGAGACTGATTAGGTTTATTTAGCGACGATGACAGCATCCGAATGGAGGATGCTAAATGTCGAGATAGCTGTGCTTTCTCTCAAGGACTAGGCTACGCATTCTTGAGTGTTCGGACTCCTCGTAATGTAGCTCTGAATCTTATTTACTTGATGACGAAGAATTACTCTGCTGTTATAAATGTTGGAGTAATCTCTAATTTAATCCAATTTCTTCAGATCTTCTTCTGGACAATTTATTATCTCGTTGCTGTCACCTTCACTCAATAAACCCAATCTTTCTTGTTTCTTGCATCTTTCACTTTCTGTACTGTTTTGTTTTCTCCGCTCTTTTCTTGGTCCCTCTTTTACTCAGGTAAATTATAAGAATATAGCCTCGCCATAGTCAACAAGCTTCAAAGCTAGATTAAACCCTGCTTACTTTCTGAGGCAGCAGAATTTGTTTTACGTAATTTAATACACAAATACAAATTAATTTAAATGAGCAGAGTCTCGGTAACACGAATGAAGTTATTTCTCTGTTTGTACGCCGTGGGCGAACTTTCCCCCACGAACATGCGAAATCAGGACTGTATTTAAAAAAAGGGGAGGGAAATCCGGTTAGCTTAGTTTTACAAGTACACGTAGGAAAATGATTGCTGTCGTGAATACCAGCAGTTCCATTGGCGAGGGACTGCATTCATTCTTGCAGTTCACGAACTTGCTTTCCAGCTACTTTCGTGCTACGAAGCTCTTCTCAAATAATGGAATTCCAAAGAAGCTATTTCCTTTGCTGAGCGAATTTCTTCGATTTCGTCGTAACGACAGCTATAACGAAAGTAATGCGTTATGTGTGACCTTATGAACTCAGTTAATAACAACAATAAGCACAAAACTAGGAAAACACTCAAAACTATACGCTCGCTTAATATAAAATAAACTTTCGTTAACGAAACATAAAGAAAAAGTCCGAAAGTGGAACTGGACTCAATCGTAGTAGCGGAAACTACATCCTCAAGTTTCAAATTGTAATAAATAAAAATAGGAGGAAACTGAATAAATGATATAAGCAATTACATGAATTGGGATTTTAATGATTTAACATAATAATAAACATTTTACAAAATGACAATGAATTTCTAGTCTTTTAAATTATTTACTAAAAAAACTACACAGCAAAAAAAAATTATTATTGTATACGTATATGTGGAATTTAATTATGGATAACCAAACAGTCAAAGAGACTGAGTCAATCAAGAAAAGAACTATAGAAGTAGAAAAAGTGAGACAGGATACAATAAATAATATGATAGGAGAATGGAATGGAAAATTATGCAAGAAGACGTGGTAGCGGCGAATTGAACGAAGGTCAAAGAAAAAGGGGTTCCAGAGAATGTTGAAATTTTATTACCATAGTTTAATCCAAAAGGGAATGTGAATCCAAGATCTGTGAAGGAGTTGGAAAAGTATTTCGATATTAAATAAATTGAGGAAGAATACAAATTTATGGTGTTCAATGATTGGAAATATGGTACAATGGATGAAAACGGTGATGGAAGAAAGTGATTCTTCTGTAGAGACGTGAGGAATAAATTAATTAAACCATACTAAGTTTATTTTTTAATATGCATGTCTTGCTATATATTCAAATGAATTGAACCTTGACGTAGAAAGTTTAATAATAATTTTAAAAATTATTATACATTGAAAACAACTTCAGAGGGCATATCATGTAAGCTGTGACTGACTTTTCCAAGATGTAAATATCAACTTACTGGATCGGCCTCCTGTTTGCTCAATGGAAACAATTGAACTGAATAAACGATTGTTCTCACAATAACAAATTCTCGTATGTTGAATATAGTTTTTCAAATCTCTCAAACAAATATATTTTGATTTAATTCTCTTGGATTCGCGTCACATGAATAAGGCAAGAAAATAAATACAGTGACATGACGTTCAATGTATGGTTAGCCAGCAGCGGAAAATTGCGGAAACAGTTTATGATTCAAATATTTGAGAATTATTTTTGATTTTTGATTGGTACGACGTGTCTGGAACCGGCCACATAAATGAAGACTCGCCAAAAAAGAGACTTGTTTAGAAGTTCATCACGGCAGCGCCGAATGAAGGACCAACTGAGGATAAACAGCCCCGTTTAAATATCACGAGACAAGTAAGTATGAAGGATAAATGGGAGTGGAATGTCGGGATACCTGCAGACAGACGGCAACTGTCTAGCTCTGAGTTCGTTGCCGGTATTAATAGAGGCGGACAAAGCACACAGCTTCCAGACGGCGTCCTCCGGATCGGAATTGGAAGGCGACCAAAGATTTTCTGGAATCCCGAGGATGCCAACCCCGATGTCAGGAGAGGAGACACAGCACAATAGTGCGGCAGGACGAAACTGGCCTTTTTGAGACATAGGTAAACACTTCTTTCAGATAAGTAAACAACCGCGGAAACAAACAGTTGATATAGAAGAAACTAATTTGCAACTTAATTATAATTATAGAAAGAATTTATTTAGTTATATGTAAGGTATATACTGACATTAAAAAAAGGTAGTAGAGAACACAAAATTGAGTGAATAATGTAATTCCATATAAGAAAATTCAAAATTATGAGAACGGGTATGATACGGAAAAATGAGGTTTTAAGGATGTTGTTCAAGACAGAGTACTCGGCTTCAAAAAGATTCAGGCATATAATTGCCAAAAGAACAACTACGTCTGGTTAATTAGATATTAAGATACTGACGACCTGAATATTACTATTTTATAAAGTTCTGAGAGGTTGAGAAAAATTTACTAAAACTGAGGATAACGGACGAGACTAGAAAGGGAAGGTAGTCAAGCACGTAGTATAACACGGAGACTTGGAAATTCCTAAAACGGAAACTTGTACTTGGATAAAAAGCGGTATTAGGTAATAACCATGGCTTTGATGACGTCCAGCCAGAAAACAAGACAAGTTAATGAGATCTGAAAAATGTGGATCAGAAATCCAGTCGTACAAGGTACAATTAAATATGAATTTAGTACGGCAGCTTGTGAACTAATCTTGCGCATATTAATCAGCACTAATCTTATCAAAACTGTGGTTATCGTACGCGCTCTGATCAAATTTTGGTTGAGGGTAAGTTTGGATATAATTGAATCCCATATAATTACGCTGCACACGGAACCGTTGGTCATAAATGCTCGAAAGTGATTTTGCAAACCGTGACGAGGAAGCTATTCTCGTTCGCAAGAAATGGTGGACGTATATATAGTCATGACTGCTCTAGCGTGTTCAGGAAAAGACGTTTGTCCTTATACCGCCCAAGTAACTACCAAAAATTAAAATATATCAACAAATTTAATTAAAGATCGTATGGAGTCAGTACCGTATTTGCGCGAAAAAGCATCCCATTTTTTTCAATTTTAGAAGCTCAAAAATTGTGGGTGTGTTTTATAATCGATTCACAACAGCGGTCAAGACAAATGGAAATACTTTAATGAGTTTTGGAAGCAATGACACTTCACGACGATCGATTCACAACAAACTACTCGAATAACCACGTACATACGCGTGTAATTCATATGAGAATGGGTCGGATTTTTACTGGAAAATTGGACAGAATTTTCTTTGCTTGGAAAGTATATATATATATATATATATATATATATATATATATTCACACTGTATTAGAATTTTAATTTTGTACATTACAAATGTGAGAGGTGTTACATGCGCGTACATACAATATTTATAATTCTATCGTAGGTTATCATTACTTGTTCCGTAATGATGAGGTCAACAGGACTTTCTGATATTTATAAGTGCTTATCGTACTCGGAGAAATGCTTTTCATACAAAGCCATAAATCAGACTGGTAGAATAATAAGCATTACGTATTCGTGTGGTTCCTCTGGAACCCACATTTGCTCATGTACAACCCCCAAAACTTGAATCTCCAAAATTGCTCCGTCACTATAACACTTGTGAATGCAGCGTCTTAAAAAGTAGACTTGTCACAATAATAAATCACCACTCGAAAATGCATTATGGCAAATATTAAGTGTTAATCCTATTATATTGTGGCAGCCACATTGAAGATATAGACGTTGTGGTGTCAATTAATGTAGTATTCAATTTAATAAAACAAGAAAGAAACCACAGTGTGGTGCAAATTAATATTGTAATCGAATTATGACTTGGTAAATGAAATTAAATCAATTAAATTTTTAATAAAAAAATTTATTACAGTTAATAATTAGTTAGATTTTATACAAAACTTTTTACATAGATGCCACAGCTTTATCGAAATTCTTTAAACCTTCAGGGTCGCTCATCAGGCCTCTAACAGTAATAGTAATCAGCCATTATATAACCAAATTAAAGAAAAAACAAAATATTGAATTAAATTTGTACGAGTATTATTACCATAATAAAACTCTATAGAAATTGGAAGAAATCTGACGGTACGCAATTTTATACTAGGTTTACAATAAAAATTTCGTACATACCAAACATCAGAGCTGCTCTCATATAACACTGCTTATTCACTTCACTAAGTATTTAAAAGATTTTAATTAACAGGTCATGTTATTTAAATTTTCACACACCCTACTTCAGCAATAACGCTTGTATGCCTAGCACCAGAGACGATCAACAGTCGATTTTCAACATATCCGCGAACAGTAATATTTTTTTTATATCAGGGAAAATTGAATTACTCTTTCCAATATCGTTTCAATTCAACTCTCTTTGATTCCTACGAATATCACTACTACGTTCCAATATCAGTACTACG
Organism: Zhengitettix transpicula; assembly: GCA_037074705.1. Classification (NCBI taxonomy): domain Eukaryota; kingdom Metazoa; phylum Arthropoda; class Insecta; order Orthoptera; family Tetrigidae; genus Zhengitettix; species Zhengitettix transpicula. Next base: position 30,016,229 of record CM073596.1, read on the forward strand.
TTCTTTACAATTCACACATAACTCGTTCAATTTCTCATGCCAATAATTTTAATGGCTGTCTTTGCTTTCGTCGACTCTTACATGCAGACTTATTGACTTTTTTTTAGGGTAACAGGCTACATGAGGATAATCCACATAGTGGCAACTCCCCTTTAATAGCATAGGAAGGGATTTGAAAGGGGGGATGCGGAAGGGTAGAGGAAGGCTGCTACTCCACATTATACGCAACGCTGACTGTTGCCTACAAAGCCTGGGCCACAATATTACGCTGACAACACAAATGTTAAATAATTTGTAAAACCCTTTCATTACATATATTTGTGGTCACCACAGTATATATAATACAGATAGATGAGTTTATGTAATGTTTGTAAATCTCTACAAATCAACAAACTGTTGTTCCCTGAGATACGAGATCAAGGTTATAATTACATGACAGCGTGAAATCTCAATTGAAAACGCTACACTATAATGCGTCACAATATAAATGAGACCTTCACCGGAGAGGAGTTAAGTATGTTATGCAAGTCAACGAACTCAGATGAATTAACCGAAGATAAAGAGGTTTAAAGTATCTATTGTGCGGCGAAGAAGTCGTCATTGCCTTGGCGAAAGTGACGCAGTCTTATGCCAACCAAATGAAATTTCTGGTAATATACAACTGTTTCTCGTTTATCGCGAGGATGCGTACTTTATATTATTTACTGACGTTTTGCAGTTGTTTGGTAGTGTCTTCTACATGCAATGACGTAACTCCAACCACAATGTATGGGGTTAATGGACCTGAATGACAGACACCAGACACTATGGACACTTCATTACAAAATTCATTTGAAATCCCCACCCCCTTTTATATGAAGCGCAATCAAGCCCACGTCAGCTACATTCTTAAACTCAACGAACTCATCCAGTGAAACATTACTAGTGGGCAAATAGTTCTAAAATTGATACTAATTGTTGGAAAGTACAGAGGTAATCTTGGTGTATTTAGCAATTCAGCATTAATTATAATAAAAACAATAAATTAACACAAAATATTAGAACTCACGTGTAAAACATTGTTGAATTGTAATATTTCAACTGCTGAAAAATAAGTTGGGTTTAGTTTGCGATTTTTCTCGTGAGTCTAATTCGCGTCGTAATTTGAGAAGAAATGAGTTCATTAGGCGTTTTTTCTTACCAAACTCTTAACTCCAATAATTCAATACAATGTAATTTTAACATATTGCATCTCCATTTATAATATTTATATATTTTTCGTTTAATGGTTAAACATAAAATTAGAAGCGTTAGAACAGTTAAGGATATATATGTTTTAACACTTTCGTTGTGCCAAGGATCTTAAACTTAAAACAAAAATTTAATTCCAGGGCCTGTAAATTAACTTCTAGGGAACGAGTATGTCATAACAGTAGAACCTTTACGGAAGACAATACGTTTCACAGAACCCTGCTTATCAGAAATCATAAATCAAGTTAGGAGCAAGTTGATTGATTTGAAAATTCAATTGATTTCAAATAAAAACTTGGACGATAATTTAGCACGGCTGTGTACCGACCGCAAGTTGCGGAAGTAACTGAGGAACGAGCCATGTTGACGACACAGATGAGATCATACAGTGTTGAATGTGAGCTATATAAACCATTCTATTTCATAACTTGCATACTTACTATTTCGTTTCTTCTGCTCTGTTTTCTGTTCTTGTTTCAAATACTGCCTGGATTTACAAGACAAGGTCAAACTTCTCGTTTCCGTTTCTGATTCCATATCTTGGTGTCTTTTCAATAATTCCTCTAAAAATCTCATCTGCTTGAAGTCTACTTTCATCACGATCTCTTGCTGTCAATGTGTCCGCTGAAAATACTAGCATACGTTGAGTTTACAACTCTTTTTACATTCCTGTGGAACTTCCAGGCTCCACACTAGACCTCATTCTCTGACGATAATCCACTGGCTTCTTGGTTTCTCCTTTCCATTACCTTGATCATATTTTTATCTTCTGTGACCCCACTACGCAGATATTTGGATATTTTCACAGCAGGAATATTAATAATACGCCAGTAATACTTTTAATACAATCCAATATACACAGGAATGGAAAGATTTATGATACAGTAAAAAACTCCGTAGAAGTGTGAGAAAGGAAATACAGTCCCTGAGAAGTAGGTTGAAAAGGTGTTGACGATCTCTAAAATTTAGTCTCCGTCCCTAAGTTTGTGACGGGAGACATTTTCTTTGTCCTCTTATAAACTATCAACCTTACTATTCCCTGGCATGAATCATTTCATCCATTCAGACAACATTTAACTGAAAAGCACAACTAAAGGATTAAAAGAAAATATACTGACGCCTACTAATTTATCTAATCATTATTTTGACATGAATATTCAGATTTGTAACCAGTGACTTTTTTTAAGATGATCCGTGAAACACAATTTAGTGACCACCATTTCAGTGTGTTCAGTAATTTCTTATTCTTGGGGCTCAAACGTATCCTAAACGTCGTATTCTCTTCCTTATAAACTGAGAATAAAAAATAATTGAACGCAGCGGCCCAATGGGAAGGTGACCAAGATTTTATGGGCACTAGACGGCGTGGCAGTAAATCATCGGACAATAACTACGGCACCCTTACATCCGGTAGCTCAACCTCCTAAGAAAGTCCGACACATAAGGTTTGGCTTCTGGTTTTTATTTTGCGTCAATTATTGCATATCCTGCTCCTATTCTTGAAGATTAGAAACCAGCGTTTCCAAACAGCACCATGAATTTCACACTTAAAGATGAGTGCATCGCCCATCTACTCAATCAGTATAAACTAATTTCTGCAATGAAAAAATTAGGGACTATTAATCCAATGAAGTAAAACACTCCTTGATTCTGAAAGTAAAAATAGGGTATCCGTCTGGAACAGTTAAAGACGCTTATACTAAATGCTATGGACTCAAAGAATCCAAGGACCAATATAGAGATTACCAAATATCCTCTACATCATTCATAAATATATTGGAAACTTTTTACGCACACTTAAATGATAAAACGGCAAAAAGTAGAATAAAAGGGCTCATAAATTCAGTTAAAAAACAAGAGAATCCAGAAGCAGACGCCTGGAATCTGCAACAGTCGCAGTTTCAAACAAGTTAATGTTAATTAATTATCCAATTATTATGATAAATGATTAACAAATGCGAATTCTTAAAATGTAAATGTAAGAAACTCACATTTGAAATGTATAATTAATCTGTGTAAATGAATAATTATCCAATGAACATAAAATCATGTACCACTATCTGAAAGTGAAAAAATATATTTACAATATTTGGTGATTTTTTCCTTCCATAACATGTCAAACTTTCAAACTGTTCAATTGTAAGTCTATTATTGGAATCAATGTGAATCACAGGAAAAATTATGGAAATGAGCAATATTTGAAATTTATTTATGGGTCGTCAATGACCCAAGTTGTCGACGCGACCATTATAAACCTTTAATTTTTTTAAAAAAAATAGGGTGATGCGACTGCAGCTGGTGTTTACGGATTACATTTCATAGTAGTGCTTAATGAACCACATTTACCGCCAGACACAAGCCATAGCAAATATACCGATACAAAACAAACAATTCATAAACGGCAACAAATTGCTCTGTTCAAAATGTTCATACTAAATACGTTATGATGTAGAAGAGTTTTTTTAATCGTATCAGACTACTCAAGTTTCCTGTTATGAAAAATTTAAATTGACACAAACAGTGTCTGACTATATAAAACTGACTTTGGTTAAAACTATATATAATTATATATTAACAATAGTTAATATTTAATATATTCAGAATATATTTATTCCAAACTATGTTTAAAGAATAACTAACTTATATTTTTTTAATATATATTTTTCAATGTTAATTAGATTGTTACTATTTCTACCGATGTTATTAGTGTATAATTTCAACCAATTTCGGCATGGGAGGGAAGCACGCTTAGGGGTGGGGGTGGAATGGCGACACATAAAAATAACACAAAAACAACCGAGATTGGAGTCAAAGCGGGGGTTATGGATATATGACAAACCGGGCACCCAGCTAGTATTAAAATAAATGTATGGCAAATCAACAATACTCGTATTCTTGGCCACTAGTTGGGCTGTCGAAGACAACATAAGTTTCACTTATTTGGCTGTTGTTTGCAGGTCAGTACTTTAGCAATTACAGGTAATTTTTCAACTTAGAAACAGACGAGATATAAAATCAATATAATATTATATTCAGTAGATGTACCACTAGGGAAAATGTAACAAAAGTTGATAAGACTATAAGCGAGTTTAATTATAAAAACACACATAATCCACGTGATAAGATATTTAAGCAGATTGTGAATGTTATCACAATAGGCCTGACCGTGACAAACTCTTCATTTTTCTGCATGAGAACTTATTAATATTGAAGGAAGATAAATGAATGAATATGGTACATACTCCTGTTAATTCATGCAACGTATATCTTTTTAAATCTGTAAGAACAGAACTTGCGAAAAATTATTCATAGAAAGTTTGGAATTGATACGAAAACCTGCGCGAAAAAAGTGCTTAGTTGTGTACAAAAACCAAAAGTTGATACGGACAACAAATGAAGAATCACAGAAAAAAATATTAAGCAGGGTATAAAAGTAAATAGTTCAAATTTACTTAAGGAAATATAGGGCTTGTCAAAAGATACTCCTCTCATATTTAACAATAATAAGAAAGATATGCAAACAAAATAAGTGATAATATAATAAATACCACACGATGTTTCTGGGCTCCTTGTCTCTTTCTTCAGCTTCTAAGAGCCTAGAGCGACACAATATTTAGTACCCTTTTACTACACTACAAATGGGATGGAATGTATCCAAGATAACACTTCCTTTCGAAATTTGCTAATATATTAAAGACTTTTCACGATATTTATTCCACACTCAATACACACACGCGGGTACTTGAAATAATTCCATCTCAGCACTTATGTAAAACCGCAGCCTGCTTTCTAGGTTAAGTGCTGAAGCCCTACAAATCCTCTCAGACAAACGGCAACCTAAGCAAATCCCCCCTCGCACGTTACGATTCAGTATTTCTTTCGTTCAGAATTGGATTGGACAGACTTGCCTTTAAGCAGTGTACTCCGTCTGAAAGTTATTGCCCGAAACACAAAGGAACTGAAATCTACAATAAATTATGTTGAATTGGAATTTAATTAATTTAATATTAGCTCAGATACTGATTTTAATATTTCACTTAATATAATGCAATTTTGATAAATTTACATTATAAAATTATACATTTACACTAATTAAATTAATTATGACTAACTTTCTTATAATTCGGAAAACTTTCTAAGGCAAAAATCAGAGTTCATAATTTCAATCAAATTAAAGTCTTATTTTTTAAATAACTTCAATAGTCGAATATGGCCTTGATTGGACAAGTTACGGTTTACCGGTGATTACTGAAATTTTCTCGGGGTTGCAGGGTATCTGCTAAATAATAGAAATCGGTAAGAAGATAGCCCAGTTGTTTCCGTTCGTCATATCAATAGATTTTTCTCTTCCAATATATAATCCCACCAAATTTTTATTTCCCGAGATAACCCTAAAACTCAATTTTTTCCTTCATGACTAACCAATCTACCTCATTTTCCAGTCTGTCTAAATTATATTAGTTAACTTCCTTCCACTATCTGGCTTCCTCTCTTCCCATCACTTTTATCTCATCTCTCTAATTATGTCTCTTGTATCTGGAGGCTGCTTAATCCTGGCCTTCTCTGGATTTTTTCTTTACAAAAATTTTTCGTCCGCACGAATAAAGTGATACAGATCCCATAGTTTTTCTTAAAATGTAAATGTCACCGCGTGGAAAGTGAACTAAGGATGAGTGCAAATGTGAACACCCACCGTACAATGGCGTAGACGACGCGATCTAAACTTGCACTGCAATGGTTCTCAGAAAATCTGTAAACAGGATCTAGTTGTTCCGTCTCAGTGGAAGAAAAGGCAGTGTGTTTTTACCTTTGTCGGCTCCTGAGTACCCGCACAGCTCTGGATTGTTCTTGCACATCTGGCGAACCTCGTCCAGAACTGTCCTCGTTATGGGAGCAACCAGCGCCGTCGGGCAATTCCTGATTTAAAAGAAAAATCATACAGTTAAACCACTTAAAACATTTTTAAATATTCTAGTTTTACCTATATTTAACTAAGTCTGTAGAAATAGTTTGAAAAACTAATAAATAAAGCAGAGTGTTTGTTTGTATGTTCCTTATACAAATATAAACCAGTGGAGCAAATTTCGTACACGTGTTCTTTGCGACCAGGAAATCCCAGGAGCAGGGGTGGAAGAGGGAAGAAATATTCAAACATACTAAAACAGGCCGATATTTGAGTCGGATAAATATTTTTAGGATTGATAGTGTTTCTACCAAGTATAATTTCAATCCATTACAGCATGGGAAAGGAGTACCCTTAGGGGTGAAGATGGAGGGGTTACAAGAAAATGCCGCGAATAAACCGAGATTGGAGTCAAATACAGGGTTGTGGATGTCGCTGAGTGTAATTAATACATTCAACTTACCATTTAAACCCCTGGAGCAGGGCCGGACGGGGTGTGGAAATTTTCAAAATACAAAAAAAGGCCAATATTTGCGTTGAATATATATTTTTCAAGGGTAATTAGATTGTTAGTATTTCTACCGATGTTTTTTTGTATATAATTTCAATACTATTTTGGTCACAGTCGTGTAGTGGCGAAGGAAGATACGAAACAAGAAAAAAGTTCCAATAATTCATAGATACATATGCACGAATTACCAGGCTCTTTAAATTTAGCCATGAATTTGAAAAAAAAAATTACTGAATCACTAAGTCGAATGCATTTTTGTGATCTGCTGAGTTCGCATCTAGTGGCTACAGCACAAAGGGAAACGTTACGCTGTAAGATCGTGACTAAGAGCAACCAGCACCATGGCTAATCCTGAGGCCATTACAAGAAAACAACCTTCCCAGTTTCGTAAAACTTTTATCATTTAACTTTGAACTGGAGTTATAAAATATATATGCTGTCAGTTGTAAAACTCTGGTATAGAATTGTTGGCAAATGACAGATAGTGTTTGAATATTTTTCAGAATTTCTAAAGAATATTCCTCATTTGTGTTTAAAATTATATTTTTAATTTCACAGTAAATACCATGCCCTACTTTCTGATTCCCATTCGTTACGATAGCAATAACATGTCGGCATTTAAAAGAGTTTTAATAAGTAGCAGCTTTCAGATTATTTCGTGTCAACAGTTCTGAGCCTCCAGTCGCTCTGAACTTCATATTACTGAAGATGACCTTAGAATCGTTTACAATATAACAAATTCCTTTATGATTAAATATATAATGGCCACTGATCTGTGGCATTCTAGATCACCAGTTCGAGCTCCATGTTTTTTTCCTTGGCTGCCATCACTTGGATCACTGCATCGTAGGATGGTGGTGACTTAGGATTCCATTTTTCAAAGAACGTCAGATTTTCCACGAACGAGCTTGCCACTTCAAATGGAATTTTTCCTCGTAGCAACAAGGGACAGCCTTTGACGGAAAATATTAGCATCTTGCTTTCACTTATGATATCCAGTGTGACTGAGTCCGAGCAAAGTGTCCGCTGATGCGTCAGTCAACAACAACTGTGAATGGGATCTAAGCGTCCTGAAATAAAGTCGCCTGTATGAGTAGATTGGTGACCTGAATATATCCCTCCCGGACGTTGCGTACACGCTTCAACTCCCCCATAGTGACCCCAGAGGTTGTCCTTTCCGGGGGTATCAATCCAGTCACTTCCGCATGATCGACTAAGGCTTCCTTCCCAATCGTTTTGTATACTCTATGTTGCACATTTATATTTTCCTTCCATTTAATAAAGAATGAAACGGACAGTTCCTTCACGCCTGTTTACCATTTTGCCACCATCTTGTATTGTTCAGAATGTGGGGTCCTCACGACCTCATTTTGCCTCATTCAAGCTCTGTTGAAAAACCAAAGGTTTTTTTGTCAGTCAATTTAGTATGTACTATTCTTGCAATACGAGTCCAACACTATTAATTAAAATCTAAATGTCCGTATCTTATTTAACGCAGATAATCTATATCTGTTTTACTTCTGTACCACTTTCACCTACTGAAATATTAACATCAATCGTTGTCAAAGTATCCACGGATCTATTTATAAGCGGGATCACACATTGATTTGAAATTATAAGATGGGATACAAAACTATTTGCACATAGTTCACGAATATTTATGAGGACTATCCATTCCAATCCACATCATTTATACACTTACTGGGAACTGGACTCACTTTATGTTAACTTGTTACTTAATTGCCCTGCACTTGCCTGACTGACTCACTCGTAGAATATGAAACAGGCTACTTCTTGACTGTTTTCGTGACCATCGCGAAACACCGAAACTTCTCGCAACCCCCATTGAGTTCTTCCTGCTCCTCACCAATGAGAGCAGGCGAGGGACTATAACGCTCTCTAAAAGGCACAGATGTTACAAATTTTTTAACTCCTGTTTTTATTATTTCTGCGTTTACGATAGTAGAATGGCCTCACGGTAGTTGGGCAATAAACGCATGTGTTTACTATTTGTCTAATGAAGCAATAAATTACACTGTCTCGCTTTAAATAGTTCAAACGACATTTTGAATTTGGGCTCCTAAACCGTTAATTAAGGGCCATCATACGTACGAGAGTAATGCAGTTCTACAAGACAGCCAGAGAGCTACTGAAAAGAGTGGAGGACCTTGGAGAAGCCGCAACATTGTGGATTTGTTCCACCGATTATCTGGAGCGTGAACACGAAATACCAGTGTCCTCAGCTTTATCCATTAAGATAGGCTGATATTATTGGTGCCGCGGATAAAAGTCGTCGTAAGGGATAGAATCCGCCAAAGTAAAAAAGCAGGTTTTGAAGTAAAAAGGACCCGGGCAAACACGAATTAGTATTTGAGTTCATGTGACTACACACGTAATCCAATGAGAAATTACCACTCATAAATCTCATTAATTGTAACGAAAATCTGATAAAACGCAACTGGCCGATATTTTCCAACAAACCACCAAATATAAGACATAAATGACAAATGTTAACATTGGCAGATATTTTACATTAAAGCCAAATCAATCGTAATTGAATAATAAACATATCTTAACGTAAAATTTACAACTGCTGTGAGTATAAATAAATGTTGATTCTACATTTCGATAATTGTCACTGCGCCAATTTATCGACAAAATATTTATACAAAAAAAACAGTAACCTGGTTAGACCGCTTTCAATTCTGATGCATGAACAGAAATAAGTCTGTTCTAAGTCAATCATAGAATAATTAAAGTACGTATTAAGAAAATTGGGAGATCAGTTTATTTGAGAGAATTTCTACGAAGAGGGGGAGCAACCTCACGATCAGTTAATTAGTCGAGGTAACTTGCGGAAAATAGGAAGATGAGTTAATGATAGAACGGAAAACACTTATTTCACATATTTTTATTTTACGAGTAATAACAGCGGCCGGTGGTGAACGAACCCGAGCTTACCAATATCGAATGCACAAATTCACACGAACAATGCATTATAAATGTTGAAGACGAATAGATACAGGTAATTATGTATCAACATAAAGACTGAGAAAATTTAAATTGGTACATTTTTAGTTAAAAATAAATAAATGAAAAAAATTTACGTCTGATAGAAAATAATGAATAAGAAAGATAGCCAATACAGACAAAGAAAAAGGGTAATATAAATACCACACAACGTTTCTGAGATCCTTGTACCTTTCGTCAGGTACGAAGAAGAGCATAGAGAAACACAACTGCACTGGTCAGTTGACAACACTCAAATGCGACGAAAACGCAACGACAATAGGAAAGCCGAAGGGTTGGCGTAACAATAAGGGAGCAACGACAATGGGAAAACAGAAGGTTTAGCATAATAATAAAGGATCATAGCAATTATTTGTCTGTATTGGCTATCTTTCTTATTCAAAAAAAAATAAAATAGCCAGTAAGTCAGTAAAACACAACGTTTCATCTCGTCTTTGGGAATTCATCATGTCTAATAGTTCTACAATATTCCCTTGTCAAATTTAGAATATTTATATAATATTAAGAGAACTATTCCATACTGGTATATTGCCGTCGTGATAGACCAATAGTTTCCCAGAGTTCCTTCGACAAACGTTTAAAAAAATTGTAAAAATTATTTTGAGTACATTGAAGCCCCAATGGACAAACTAATTAATTTATTTTCTTAGCTGTTTGTAAATCAAATACGTTAGAATTTTAAATTCGATTTCTGCAGGCTGATATTTACTATGAACCTTTTTACTCTTAGATCCTAGACAAATATTTTCAGACACCGTCGTCCCCTTTATAATTTCTTGTAGCTTCCTTACTGAGTAAAACACTTCTTCACCCTCGTTAAGTTTTCACCTTTTCAAACTTTAAGTTTATAAAGTTGCTAGCCTCTTTGGAACATTGCCATTATTCACTTCTTTTTTTTGGTTCCTCATGGGAGGTTAGTTCCAGGTACCGCCATTTTCTCAGAGAGAGAGAGAGATTTACTCTCAGAAATTAATATTAAGTGTAGTTATAGAACTGAATATAAACACGAATACGCTAGGACACAACAAAATTATTTGGTGAAGGAAGACATGTTTCCACACTACGAGGTGCAATGTCACGCAAACTTTGGCGAAACAGGGAAGTTCATTGCATTTAGTCAACTACCTTTGTTCTATCACTGAGGCAACGAGTTGGATGTACACAGAGATAAACACTCGTACTACGCACAAATTCAATTGTCGTGATTTCAGCTCTGTCTAACAGACAGACAGCTAATTCAGCGGAAATATTTACCGTGACAACTCGTGATCAAACGACGTGAAGCTCGTTAAGTTCCAGCGTAAATCTTGTTTGCCGTGTTCTTAATTGCACTAGTTATACAGAATCTTACTATTTTATAATGTTTATTATCGGTTGATTATTAAACTGAGAAAAACTTTTTTTATTATGAATTCATAATGCTTTCTTGCATTCCGGAAGTTATCGGTCAATGACAGGTAGAACAGTCATGTATAAATAACGCAGAGGCGACGACTGTATGTCTAATAATACGGCATCGCGTTTGAACCAGCAACTGGAATTCTTACAGGACTTAATTTTTTTTATACCACTTATTTCACAATCAGAATAGTGCAGTATTGTACCAGATAAATTGCTGGCTGCAGCCAAATGTACTAGTAGCAAGAGACATGATCAGGAAGATATCCAAGAATTTAAAACGTGAAATACTATTACTTAAACTAATGCACTAAATTAAAACACTGGTGAGACCGATGATTTTGATATTGATAGCACTCATTCTTGAAGAATAATTGTTCATCTCCAAGACGGGTTATTATAAATCCTGACAGAATAAGCGACACGAGTGCAAGCTACAAATAAGAATGAGTCGCAGAGAGGTGATGTGAACTTGCACGTCAGAGAGCGTCCATGCCAGAACAATACTCCCACAGCTCAGAAATAGAAAGTCCTCAATCGTTGCCAGATGCCACTTAACGTCTCCCACATAAACAATAAAAACGTCATTCAGAGCAGTTAACATTACTTGTGATGATTATGCCTACTGAAATCGGGAAGCTAAAAAAAACTTGGAATGACTAGGGTCATATCCAAGACCCCAAGTTTGTAAATAATTTTATTATGTTTTATTTATTAAATACTAGCTGGGTGCCCGGCGTTGCCCGAGATGTCGTTTATCCATAACCCCAATTTGACTCCAATCTAGGTAGCTTTTGCGTTATTTTTATCTAACACAACTCGACCCCTATCCCTAAATGTGTTCACCTCCCATTCCGAAGGGGCTTGAACTCGTTAACCCTGAAATAGTTTCATTCAACGAATATATTGCCGTTTGAAAATTTCCACCCCCGTCCATCGGGGGCATAGATGTCCAATTGAATGTCATTATTAAACTCAGCTACTTCCATAAAACTGGGTTTGACTCCAATCTCGATTGTATTAGCGTTATTCTCCTGTAACGCGCGTCTACTCCCAACCCTAAGGGTGCTCCGTTCCCATGATGTAAGGGGTTGAAAATATAAATATCGGCTGCTTTAACATGTTTGAATATTTACACCCCCGCTCCTGGGGGTGGTAGACGTGTCTCACCCCGACAGTGTTTGTTTCTGGTCGCAAACAACACGTGTACGAAATTTGGTGAAATTTTGCTCCACCGGTGTAGATTTGTATAAGGAACATACACACAAACAAATATATATACATACATACAAACACTCTGTTTTATTTATTAGATTTACAAGTTGTAAATACTTTTATTATGTTAAATTATCACAACTATTAGTCTCCGGACTAAGAGTTAATTTTAATAAATTTAAAAAAATATGTCGATTCTGACGCAACAGCCCACCATAGTACGTGCGCTACTGAATAACGTTCAGCATACATCTTTTGTTCTGCGGCTTTGCGGTTCTGATTTATACGCTTCCATGACAACAGTCGAGGCTCGTGCAAAGTTTCAGCGTCACTCAGTTCAAGTTTGCGCTATGACACGATTAAATGGTTGCACCACTCTGTACGTATGCGCACAATAAAACTGTAATAGGTTAAACTTGGGCCAGCAGCTTTGAGTACATCGTGAATCGAGAGGTTTACCTCGTGAAGTGACTACGAATAAATGGAGACATTCAGACGTACGTGAATCACGAGGAAAGACAAGGACGTCCGTCGTCATCCGTCACGGACAGCAACATTGAAGACACCAGTGTAACGATTCAGGAAAACCGACGAGTGACTAATGAAGGTCTGAAGTTGTGGTTTGCACAGGGAATTATTTAAAGTTTGCTTTCAAAAACACAAAAAAATCATGAGATCATCAACGTCTATTTGTCCCCCAGGTGACGCTATTATCAATTATATATTACTTAAAGCAAAATGTGAGTCCATCACCTTCCACTTAAGTATATCCGAGAGTAAGGATCGCCTGAGAAGAACAAAAACAACAATATCAAGATGAAATATAAATACCACACAAAGTTTCTGTTGTTTTTTTTAGATCTGTCAACTGACCAGTGCAGTTACGTCAGTCTACGCACCTCTTAGCACCCGAAGAAAGGAAACAAGGATCATACAAACGTTGTGTGGTATTTGTATTATCACTCATTTTGTCTTTATTTGGCTATCTTTCTTATTATTAAAAATGTCAAGATGTTCACTCCTCTACTGCCATATTTATTTTCAAAATCAAGCTGAATTTTAACCAGGTAGTAAAACTCAAGGAACATTTAAAATCCCATCGATTTACATCAGATTAAGAAGTGAAAGAAGCACAATACGAACGGATTAGTCTAGTGACTTCACAATTTCCGGTCGAGACGAAATTAATCGTAAAATAATTTTTTTACCATGTTCAATAGAAAAATGTTGGAATGAAAAAAATTTACGTCTTTTGAGTTTTGTCAACTGACGATTGCCGTTGTGTCGCTATAGGCACCCCTTAGCACCTGAAGAAAGGAAACAAGGATCCGAGAAAAGTTGTGTGGTATATATATTATCACTTTTTTGTGTGAATTGGCTAACTTTCTTATTCAGAGAAATGTTGGGTTGATGAAAAGTCAAAACATAATCGTCACATTCAAATCATCTTCTGCCTTCGAAATCCAACTGATATCATTCACACTCAATAAAATAAAATTTTGAAGAAAATAAAAAGTTAAACTACCGAATAAAAAATGAGAGAGCCTACGTTTTTACGTAAATAAACAGAAAAGTGTATCATCAATCAATTTTTTAAACTTCCATTGACCCCCAAGAGGTACAACTGGACCCAGTTGGGAATCGCGATGGTATACAACAAAGATGGACTCCCAAGACAAATCAGGAGATTTTTAATTGTCAACCATCATTTGAAAAAGTGAAATCTAAGGTGGATGTTATTCATAGGCAAGTCAAACCTTGAGATCTCACGTGCAGGTTAGAAGAAAGAAGAAACTAAAACTAAGAAAAATCTGGAACGTAGCAGACCCAAGCCCAATCCTATCAATAGTAGACAAATGATCACGTCAAAAGCTACCCCTAACATTAAGAACCGTGCACCATATTTTCATTCCCGGATGAAGGATGAGTAACCATCTAGTATACGCATACGTTCCAACTCTCAACTTTCAGATTTCGAAGCTGAATCACGCGGCGGTCGATATAAACCTATTCATCAACTGGAAAGTGGCCTCACATGAAGCAATAACGTGTAATGATATTACAATAAGTATGTAGGTTAAATTAATTCAACTATAGGTCTGAGTAGAAAGCAAACGTGTCGGATAGCAGTTGAGAGAAACTCCGTTGTACCCTGCAATGCTTCTCTGGCTGCCATTGCAGTAAAGAATATACGTAGTTAAAGAGTTAGTAAAATTTATCACCGATGACGTCACTATAGAACCAGTTTCTCGCGGAGGTGTAAGAGGTTGAGTATCATTCTGCGAAAATTACGAAAATAGTTGCATTATTTAAAGAAGAAAAAAAGATGATTTCATACACAACAGATAATGTGTGCAACGAATTATTCCTCTGTATATTCAAAGTTTCAACGACAACGATATTCCATAGACCACACCGAGAATTGTGCAGAATAAACCATGAATTCAAGATAAAATTATTTACAGAAGCTTGATTTTTAATAAAGCTGTAATTCTGTCAATGTATTAAAACGATATGACTGAGTAAAATATTTTTTCTTCTTTTTAATTCGTTCCAACATGACTCGGCATCATTGCTTCATATCTAGAAACAACACGTTTAATAATATCACACATAAACATGAAATAAAATAAGTCGATTTTCACATTTTACATGGAATTTGCCTTCATTTATCGTGGCTCTTGTTAAAAACATGCTGAACCACAGAATTGATTTGCCGAGGAATCAATGAACTATTGTTATTAATATGTTGATTCCGGAATTCATAAACTTCTAATTTGCAAATTACACTACAAGATTCTTGTCCGAATGGCTTATTTGAATTTTAATTAGTTTCAACTTCAGTTATTACAATCTATGATAATTTGTATTCTGATATTTATAGATAAATGTTTTTGCCTTTATATGCCTGATGACGATCCACATCATGACAGATAAAAATGTTTTTTTTCTAATCAAAGTTTATTTAAATATATACCTGCTTGGCTGTCCATTTCTGCAACTAAACTTAATTTCTTAATTATTTTGACTCTGAGGAGTCTCTTTCGGGAATGAATCGCACGATCAGACACCATATAATTTGTGGAATTAACATATATGGTTTATTGGACTAGTACTGTGCTTCAAAACTAGGATCAAGGCAGACGGGATGGGAAGGGGTAAGTCGTCTTTGCCCTGATCGCTGAACCCACGGGATGGCTAACGGTCGCGCTGAGCACAGTCGCTATACACACGTTCTCGAGAAATTAGATATAGATAAGGAAGAGAGGAAGGAGTGATAGACTGAAAATTCAAACTACACAGCTCTGTGCGTCTTCAGGCTGTAAGAGGCATCAGTTCGTAAATATAGGTGCCAGTCCGTAAACCTTACAGAAAAGACTAACTCGATTTATCCCAGCCCAGAAAGACAAATTTTTTGCCGATGTTTATTGTGTCTGAGTGACAAGCTAGATCTAATTTCCCTCTTTACCATATATTTCTATTCCAAAACAGGCAACGGAACACCCGAACAATATTATCCCAGTATGAAATCCGCCACAATCATTATATTGAAAGAGTAGAAAATATTGAAAGCAGAGACCCTGTATAATTAATAGAATTTGAATTACATGGTTAGTAGCAAGAGTCTTGTCTCAAGAAAAACTAAGCTGTTTATTACATAACATAGGCATTCTAAAGAGGGATAAAGAGGCAAAATGAAATAGTGTTTTAATCCAAATTATAGATATTATTTGTTTTTCAAATAATTTGGATAATGGGGTAAAAGCTTCGCTTGGCAAATTTCACTGACAATTTGAAATATATATTGTAATAATCAAAATTTATTATTATTAAACTTAAATTATTACAAATTTGGCGCCCAACGTGGGGCTCGTCTTCAGTTAATTTAAATTTAATAATCTTTGATTATTATAATATGCATATTGAATATTTTATTAGAACTGTAAATATTATATTATACCCTTAGTATAGTTAAAGAATTATTATTTTGGATATTATTAATATATTTTACTTGTGTTGGACAGGGAAATTTGTTCCCGAATTTTAGTATTTTTATGTTAACTTCTAATTATTTACAATTGTAGCATCTAATTATTATATTGTAATTTTATGTATTGACGTATCCAATTTCCTCATACGATGACTAATGGAATAAAATAAATCAAATCAAAAAATAACCGCGTACGTTATTTCAGAATTATAGATCAGAAATGTTGAGTAATTTTGGGTAGCCTATATGCTACCTGTTCGACCTAGTCCAATAAATCCATACGCAGAGAAACTGGTACCAGTGTAGTGAAGTTAGACGGCTACAGAGAATCGATATAACCATTCTCAAATCTGCAGAATTATCCTCGTCACAAAGCGGCAGCTGGGTCCTTGAAGGATAAAAGCTACTACTCACGCCTTCTGCTCGAAGCAAAAATTTTTCTCCAAGCCTGTCGGGGTTTCCCCTTGGAACAAAGTCAAGCTGACCTTGCACCATCATGATGGAGCTGACCGATCCAGGTATTTGCTCTTTCACTTCCCTCAATTAACTTGCGGCAGTGAGGAAACGAACACCGACCAGCAGGGACTGATCCTAGCATTCGTTTATTATTTATCTCTTGACTCGCAACAGAACACTCGTTTCTTATGGAGATGAATATCACACTAATCTGCTTTTACTCAGTATTTAATATTTACAAATACGTAGGTCGTAATTTAAGAGTAAAGTCGACGTTCGCAAAATACAGGAATCCTGCAACAGAGATACTGGTTTTTATTACGTCGCGTCTGAGTCGCCCAGCAGCTCGTCTTCCCACTGTAACTGATCTGTAGGAGATAGTGTTGCCGCGACAACGACGTGTTCAAACCCTTCTTCGAACACCACATGTAACGATTAACGTTGTACTCAACTTACACAGTTCACTGTTAAACGATGGCGTGTCACGAAATAATAAATATCGTCCACCAGAGAAACACAGAAGCTGCCGTTTCTAATGACAACTAAAGCTTCCATTATCCAAGGTTTATAAAAAGAGGTTTCCAGATATTACAGATTTTGTTTTAAGTATTTAAGGCCGTTGACACGAAACCAGTAACTGGGAAATTGGGTTCTCAAACTGTCCAGTGAGAATCTAATCAGTTGACGGATCCAAAAGTTATTTGAATTAACAATAGATGTTGGCCCTAGACGATGATTGAGCCTTAGTATTTAAATATGTTTTTTTTAATATACAGAAAAATTTTTAATCCGAAGATTTTACAATTGTGATACATTGATTACGTTAAAATGTTAAAATTAACTTGAAGAAATGTAGTTGCTTCTTGACCGAGTAGTTGAAGAGGAAGTTATGAATTATTTATATATATATATCCTTCTGAGGGGTTTAGGTGGAGGAGGATGGGATTCTATATTTGAGATAATGGGATTGAGGTGGTGGAGATTTCTATTACGTTGGATTAGGGCGGTTTGAGTTATGGTTGTTTGGGTTGAGGGAATATTTGGGTCATTGTGGATTCTAGAGTTAGTAACGTACCAAGGACAGTTAGTTATAAAGCGGAATATTTTATTTTGGGTTATTTGAATTTTATTTATGTGGTAAATATGTTACGAGTGTATTTCCGTTACACTACAGTATTGTTATGGACGACATAACTAGTTTGTTTTCGTTGGAAAGCCGTGTTAACACTTGCTTGCAAATTTCCAAGGCAAGCGCGTGCTGGAAAAGAGTCCTAACGAAGTTAGAGATCTGATGGAGACCAGAACAAGAAAGTGTAATAAATTAAAAATATTTTCTGAAAATATAAAAAGGCTGTGTTATTTATTCCTCAATTTTGTCTTCTTAATCTAGTTAGTATAACAAAAATATTGTAATAAATTAAAAATTATATATGCGTTTGATAATTTAATAATTTATTCAATTATAATTAAATTTAATATAGAAAATAGCTATACAATTATAAATTATTCATGAAACGAATAATGGCTCAGTAGTTTTAATTATGAAAACTCTAATTCCCAGTGGATGGCGGGCTAAAAACGTTTTATTTTACTTTAATTGGTAGGTTACTTAACCGGCAAAACATATATTTTATTTAGCGATAACTGATGCGAATTTTCTTAGAGTTCCAGAAGTCTATTTGCCGTCAGGTAACAAGACTGTTATACAGGTCACAAGATGAATGTGATCCGGCTTCAATAAATATAGCAGCATTTGGGGATCAAAAGCGGCTCCTCACATAAAGAAAATGTGACACGAATAAAAGAAGCTCCGTTGTTTACTAGAAACTCAAATCTTCACAAATCTCGGGACAAGAAGTAATTCGGAAACCAAGGACCAATGATAAAGAACTCACCACGGCCTGAAAAGGAACTCGCCTGGGCCTATTGGACGATAAATCTCTAATTTTAATTAATTGTTACTATTAACGAAGTTATGAACAGACATGCCATTTTTTTTAAAAAATGTACATCACTCCCACCGTTTAGCATAGAATTCAACATTTATATTCCTTATAGCTTTGTCCCCGTGAATTTTTTCCCTGAATTTTGATGGTTACATTAGTAAGAAATTAATATTCAGAGCTCTGATATTTAGAAATAACATGGCCTGCCAATCTTTTGCTTGTTCATGAAGTTTTAAATTGCTCATTGTTCCTTCTGTATTCGAATGTAATCTAATTAATAGACCAAAAAAAAGCAGGTGATGAAAGATCTGCTGAATACCGAAGCAGTAATTTATAATTCGCAAAACGGTAGCGAACTCCGTAGAAAAAAAAATATTATTTTGTACTGATGAATGGACTGTAAATTAATATTGTATCCTCACTAACAACAAATCCAGGCCGTGAAAAATGGTTCATAATTAATTTCGGCTTGACTCTCGATTTAGCATGTTGATTCGAAAAAACGCTAGATCTTCGTCAAAATATTTACGGCGGAAGTAAACACTGGCGATAACGCACTTGTTTTTGTTTCCATTCCGAACATCAACAAAAATTAGATTATTGTTTATTTATCTGCTAAATTAAGTCTTGCACGTAATTATAATTATGTATAAACGATGTAGTGATGTGTATAGTACAGAGGGTAAACAGTTGATTCATATTAAGAGATTTTTACTTTTATTTCGTCTGTGTGTCCTTGTTTCCGTTCCGTATAGAGCAATATTCCAAACACAGGTGATTGTCAAATTTTTATAAAGCGGAATTCATGTTCATTACCAACTAGCTGGGTGACCCGAAAAGGTATTCAATTCTATATTAATCTTTAGTCATGAAGTGATTTAATCTAAATCTGAATGTTTCTAGTTACGTACACACTATCGATAGATAGTGCATTAATTTAACAGCTATAAAAAACGTTGAATTTTATTGCATCAATCCCAACAAACATACCTCCGAATTTCATTGCGAATAGAATACTTAAATATACTCACTTGAGTATTACAGTCTTCAGACCTTACGAAAGATTAAATTGATGAAATTCTTAGCGAGATTCAAAATGCAAACAAATAGTCGCCATATTCGAGTCTCTAATATTGCAGGAAAATTAACTTACACTTTCCGCAAGGATCGTAAAGTAATTCGTATTCTTCTTTATTATCATTCGATGGAATATTTCTGTATAAAATTATACTTTTTATTTAAAAAAAATATTTCTGCTTTATTTCATTCCTAATAAAGGAGTTATTTCCTTTGTTCGTTGCGTAGTAACGTCTTTCTCTCGCGTGACGTCATTGTCTCTTGGCGCGCAGTAATTTAATATTTAATGATCACGGTTTTTAATTATAATTCTTTCCACGTGTATGCTAGGCGTTTCTCACCCTCACAGTACCGTTTCTCGTGTTTTGAAGAATTTGTGTACCAATTTTTGTTGCAATCTATTCACGCTTTTAAATTTGTATAGAAATTAACGTAAATACATACATACATACATACATACAAATATACATACTTTTTTATTATATAGATATAGATACTTTTTTTTTTTCATAAATACTACATTCTGTGATTTATTTGGTGCAATGCACGTTATTCGGGACCAGTCTTCCCAAATACTGAAAGTAGAAGACAGGTTCACAGTGCTTTTAGTATTTTATCGTCAGCAGGTTTTTTTTTCTTGTGGTGTACAGAATCCTGACATCCTCTCTGGTGGAATAAATACGTGATCCAATTTATCGAAGCCTGATCCCGAACTCAGAATCTGCCATTCTCTTCGCAACATTTCTCGAAGTTTTTTTTGTGAGGTCTAACCCCAGCTTTATCCATCTCTTTCAGCATATTTTTCTCTGGATTTATGTGACGAATAAATATCACGTAAGGAATAAACATTTTAAAGGACGACGCAGCTTTAAAGCAGTGGAGTTATGACGTAACCGTGTGTGTATGTGCATGTACTGTGACAGAATGTTTCCAGCCGCGTACTCTGAAAACGATGTAAAGTTTCCTTCAGGTGATGTGACAAAGCCGGTCGAAGATAAGATAGGACTCGCTAACAACCACGCCTCTACACGGATACAGCTTCATGAACCAATTTCAGAGAGTGAAAGTTAACCACAGTCACTTCCAAGTTGTGATAGAGTAAATGCATACACGCACAATAATAGATAGCATAAAAATGAATCTGTAAAATTCTGGTTTATTAAAAGAATTAGGCTAGAGAACCATGCTTGTTAATTAAATAAATTGCTATCCAAATAAACAGACAATTAAGAATAATATCTTAAGAAAACAAACATTGTATTTCTTATAAATCTTCTTGATCTGATTGCATTTCCTGCTACATACGACAAACTAAGGGGTCAATATCTGTATCAAAGAAAAATGTCGAAATCGAGTTCCCTATTGATAAACAATCTGTAGTTTCTAAACATATTACTAATTATACTCATACTTACGATTGGCACGACGTTCAGTTTGTAGATCAATATGATATATTATGATATCAGACATATCTAAGGCCCATAAAATATTATTGTAATTTCTTTGTTTTTTGATTTTCCATTGTCAGCCGTAATTTTTAATTTGAATATTTATGACACATGACGAAAGCCACAACTGCTGGCAGAAAGGCAAAGTTGTGGTTTTGGTAACATCTTAATATGTTATTCTTGTACGTTTATTTGCCTAACATTTAATTTAATTAATATCTTAAGAGACGTACAATTATCTGTCATTATGCTGGTTATTCTCAAACATCACGAAAAATAACGTTCCTTAGGCCCACGAATACCAAAAAAATTAAATCTCGTAACAGACCTTTACGACTTGAAATTGATTTCGTATCCTGTCTACACATCCCAACCCGCTGTTTCAATATTCAGTATTTTATTCAATACTGCGGTCGCAGCCTTGCCTTCTCCGTGCCTTGACAAGTTTAGGAGGCAGCTAGCCGACTGTTCCAATGGGAACAGCCAACAACTCTTACCGTAAGCTCAAGGTCTTCGACCCTCGAACATACACTTCTCAACCTTCGTTCAAAAACGGAGAGACGAAAAGGCAAACCCAAAGGTAGCCCTCTCCGTCTCTCCAGAAAGGTTCTACCTGCGAGAGCCAAGCTACCACAGGCTAGACCGCGAGAAAATTGTATGATATTAAAGTTTCATAAATTAACAGGATTTGATGTTGAATTCTTAAAATTCTAAACCATTACAAATTTATTCCAAAATAAATTCAGAAGTTTCCATATACGTTTTGATATGATTCTGCAGGAATCAGAATTCATCGTTGGCCCCAAACGTAACAGGTAATTAATATACAAAAATTCGCTACATTAAATAGTACACAATTGACGGTGACATCGAAACAATATAAATATTTCCGATTATTCTGAAGCATATTGACTAAGTTAGCAATTATAATAATCCGACTTATTTTTAAATAAATGCTAAAGTTAGGTATTGTAGATACGTTCTTATACAGTCAAGATCCCTTGAAAAAAAAATAACTTCAAAGTAATTTAACTTTTCTCATTGTTTATTCCCACATACGTTGATAATGCGACATTAACACTTTGACTCACACCAACGCACTTTATCGGTAATTGCGACACAACTAAGGCTAATGAACTGATAAAATGCCAACTACTTCATAAACACTGATACATTAATAAACGTGTTTCATTAAAAACAATCACACTGGAAGTGCAACGCGAAGATTTTTCAATTAAACTGCGATTTAGGAAGCAGGTGGAATTAGCTTTGCGGTATATGAATAAATGAACGGAATTCCTAGGTAGATCGGTGCCAGACAGTTCGATCCTGTTCGTAGAAGACACGGAGTTTAAAACCCAGACTCCCAGTTGCCATCTGAAAAAAAAAACCCTAGCTACTAAATTTGGTGGCAACGATTAGTTGGATTCGTTGAAGAAAATTGTGATTGGAAGATGATACGAACCGAAGTAAATATTTGAGGCGTGACATGAAACGGCCCAAGTTTAAAAAATCTGCAGACAACAAGAGGGAACTTTTGGTTGTTTTTTTTAAAAACAGCTAAATAGTAGAGTGAGACCAAAGTTTTTATGGAGAGATTTTTGAGGTTCAGTTTTCGAACAGAGAAGATCATGTGGAGTTAGAAGTTGATCTGTGACCAGTTTATCTATTGAAGGAAGTTGATATGTTGATGTCGGGAAGGACGACGTAATAATCATAAGTTCACCTACGCGGAAGATGTGGTCCTGGCCTGCTTTCCGAAAAAAAAATATCCCTTACCGTTCCACTACTGGTGTTTGACCTGTAGCAAGAGCGAACCACAGAGACGCGTACTTTCGATCCCAGTTAATCAAGAGTAGGCAGTATGCTTTACGGACTTAATATTGTGTAAATTTCTAGTCTCATGCTGGGTTTAATAATTTTTTTGTAAATAATATTTTCATAGATTAAATCCATTACTATTTTTAAAACGATTGTTTTATTTTTAAACGAAAGCTAAGACTAAACAAACAATAATTAATTTACATATTTGAATTTCTACTTCTTCAAACATAATATTTATCGAGAGAGAGGATTAGGAGGAAAGTCAAAACAGTTTTGATTGATAAATCTTCCTTTAGGAATATTACAGGTAATTCTTCATACAGACGTGTGTATCCAATAGCCCATCAACTACTAGTTTAATATAAAAAATATTTAAATTAAATAATAGTTTTGTCTCTACATGTGTCTTTATTACTTTGATCGCTTTTGACAATAAAACTGTCAAGCCGATTTCAATTAAACGCTTTTTCGCTGCTATATAGGGATTCTTAATAAACTGCCCTTTCTGTTTTCAGTAACAGGCTACATGAGGGTAATCCACATGACAACTACCCCTTTAATAGCATAGGAAGGGATTTGAAAAGGGGGATACGGAAGGGTAGAGGAAGGTATACAAGGGTTAACTAGGGCCCCCGGGCTGTATTTTAAGGATCCTCCCCGGCATTCGCCTAAAAGTGATGCAGGTAAAACCCTAGAAAACCTGCATCAGGTAGGTCGGACATTCCACGTCCTTCCGATGGAGAGAGAAGGGTTCGAAGTGGGGACGCAACATTCCCATCCCCATGTCTCGACCAGCTGGCCGACTGTTCCAATGGGAGCAAAGAAGAGCACTTACTGCGTGCCCAAGGTCTGAGATCCCGGAACATACACCTCTCAAAACAGGCAGAGGTGCCTCGGCCTGTGGGAACCTTACTTCAGAAACCAGAGAAAGATGAAATATTACTTAAAGAAATTTAGGACTTCACAAAAATTGAACGATGTTGTTTGGAATTTTAACTGAAATTGTAATTCGTTTGGTGTGGTGACAGCGATTTTAAACGGAATAATTACGAATAAATTTTGGTACAGAAATAAACTACGCGTCATTATCCTTCGTTTTTACACACGTTAAGTCGATTACAAAACTACGACAGAACATAAAGGAATAGAGAACAATGATACTCAATTGATATCGACTTTGTTATGACCCCATAAATTCCAATAGAAGCAAATCTATTGGTCTGATCCAGCAGAATGGAATGCGAGATAAGATCTAAAGAATCTTTTGTCACTTGATTTTGAATGCTACGATCCGTCTCTGATCATGACTCGGCATTTACGAAATGATGGATATTTGGAAAGGCAAACTCGTATGACTCATTTTTCCGATAATCAGGAAGATTTGTATAAACCTCACTGTATATGATCAAATAGCGTATGATTTCTCGGTGTATGGATTTAATAAAAGATTCTCGTCACAAGTCTTGGATATAATTGATCAAAATTGTCTGCACACCAGTCACCTGACGACGGCGGAGATGAATTTCGCTGAAACGTTGTGTCAAGAATATTTTATCACTGTATATGCTTGAAAACTCACTTGGTGCGAATATTTTCATACATCGGAACATTATTTTATTAACTAATTCGATAAGAAACATTAGAAATTTAATAGTTATATGTATCTGACGTTGAATTAATAAATAAGCCAGCCAAGACGTCAGAAACAATTTAATTAAAAAATTACACACAGTTTAGTTCATTTTTTTTGGAACCTCCTCAGTTGCATAAATATAGAAAGTCAAATTTGGTATAGATGAATTTCGAAAATTTGGATATGAT
Organism: Zhengitettix transpicula; assembly: GCA_037074705.1. Lineage (NCBI taxonomy): Eukaryota > Metazoa > Arthropoda > Insecta > Orthoptera > Tetrigidae > Zhengitettix > Zhengitettix transpicula. The sequence goes on from CM073596.1 coordinate 30,041,079, forward strand.
TTATGCCCTGTAATTTTTAAAAAAAATATGAGTTTTGGAAGTAAATTTCAAAATACATGTTCTTTTCACGCAACAATTCAGTCGACTGCAATAAAAGGAACGAAACCTTGGGGTTTTTATTTTATTAAATTGTTTCAGTCATGTTGGTAGGTTTATTTATTCGTATGTTTGATACCCTATCAGGTGCTCTATTCGACAGTGTTCGAAAACATTACTGTATTAAAAGTATTACGTACGTTTTACTTCACTGAGGACGTTATGGAAATTATAATTCATGAATCGACAGTTGAGGCCCCACGACAATTATTAGAAACTTTCCCACTATAACGAAAATATTTATAGATTTCCAATCTGCAGTGCAGTTCAGTGAAGTCAGCCGTAAAATCATTATATCAGTGAAAAGTTTTAGAAAACGCTACTCAGTTGGTGCTTTTTGCTTATTTTATCGCGTCCCTGCAGGTACCTTCAGCAACCTGGTGTGCCTCATTTGAAACGTACGTAAAGGCGTTGATTACATGCTATCAAGTTTCATGCCTCTTTGTACAGAAGCTTTCTCCACCTTTCGAGGAAGCAGTGAATCTCTATATGCGCCTTTTGTCGCACATGTAGGCGGCGTTAAATTACTACGCAGGTGTTTCGTGTTACACTTACACAAGACTCGATTCCGCGTATAAGAGGAGTTCCCCAACAAGTTACGAATGTGACCGTGTCAAAGTTCCATGCACAGGGAGTCACAAAATTAAATATTTTTTATGCGAATTCACACTCATTTTATTATAAAAAATAACTATATTTAAATATATGGCGTTTTAATAGAGATAATTTTTTTTAGAGATTTAGAGATAATTACTTTATTTAATTTTCTGTACCAGGACTAACTAGTGCTTTTAAAAATTGACCGATTTCACAATATATAATTTTAAAACTCCCCGTACAAAAATAAATACTATTTATTAGCGGAGACGCTCAACAGTTCTGCTACCTATGTTGTTTACGCAAACATAATTCCACTTAAATATCAACTATTGTAATTTAAATTAAATAATATTAATTAAATGATTTTTTATAACTCCTTTAATATGTGTATTGTCGGTCGCAGAGCTTTGGCGAAACAAGAATGTGGTTTGGGAGCTCGACCGATCATGGTCATAATAAGTCGAAATGGTCTTTAGAGTCTGGTTTTAGAGACCAGCCGAGTATAATCATAGCAAAATCTGTTCTTGCGAGTAACCAGGTTGCGGTCGAGCAAAGACTGGTTAATGAAAGTTCTTGAACAATTGTTGGAGAAGTGGCCGGTGGTCAGTGGGCCGGAATTTAGTGAAGTGAGCCGAAGTTGTGAACAGGGAATGGGCTGTTAAAACAAATTTTCTTGAAAAGACAAATCGTGAAGTGCATAAGTAATGTGGTACACGAGCAGCTCTAATAAACTGGTATGTAAAAATCTTCTATAAAAATGCGTACCGTACAATTTCTTTAAATTCCTGAAAAATTTACTGGATTTCAGATTTTTTTATATTAATTGTTATTGAAAATTTAATTATTATACTTTTGTAACTCTTGTAATTTCCATATAATTTGGTGATAATTGCAAATTACTGTAACTATTAGAGGTCCAATAAGCGACCCTGAAGATTTGAGAGTTCATTAAAAGCTGTGGCTATTATTTAAAATATGTACTGAAATTAAATTATATACAAATTTGTATTCAATAATTTTTTATCTTTAAAAATGTTTTTATAATTCAGGGATAAATCCTATTAATTATAATTTCCTTCACAGTAATTGACGTCACAGTGTGGTTTTTATCATTTCCTTTGAATTTGAATATTACATTAATTGGTTTCAACGTACAAGCCATAAATAATCAAATATAAGTTCCAGCAAGTCCAGACATTTAGGTAAAAAAAAATTGCTGCACGAACCACAATGTGAAGATTGGAATGTTTCCAGTCTCTATTGTTGTCGGCGGCGTGTGTGATACTGAGAGCTTTTGGCGAAATAGTTTGTCTCATATATAAGTGAAGAAATGCATGCGTCCCTTAGTTTTTGTCAGATACCCGTTACAGCTTTGGTACGGTCATTTTTATAGGATAATAAAACTTTTGCCAAGTAACTGGGATAGCGTTTTTTATTAAGAATTAAGAATCGCCCATACTTAACAGACAAGTCTTTCCTCTAGAATCCATATTGACTGAGGAGCAAAATTGGCTAACATGAAAAGAATAATAACTCCACGACACATGTCTAGTACTTGAGCATTTAACGACAGTCACGTGCAATGCCTCCCATCTTTTATGAATGTTAGCTGGGTTCTTGGCCCGAAGGTCTCGTGGCGAATGCGATAGGCGTTCTTTCGTCAGCAGAGCGGAAGACGCGATTAAGAACGCCGTGTCCAGCCAATTAGCGTCTTAGATACAAGACTCCTGCCATGACGTCAGCTTCATTACCGCACGGCGCGGTCCAGCTGCCCTAAACCGCTCCTTAAGCACAAACTTACTCAAACTAAACAACAAAAATCTATAACTAAACGAATAAACACAATTTACGTGACCCGCTGACGCTGTGAAACGTGAGCGGTTATTAAATGGCTGCGACTGATTCAGCAACGTGATGTCATTGAAATCTCTCATGGGGAAACTCCCCATCCCCCACTGTGAAGTTATGAAATGGCTGAAACATTTCCGTCCATCCTAGTAGTTTTCCACTGACATTAAAACGTAAGTGCCCACAGAATATTTATGACATCGGGTATTTTTATAAAAAAAAATTAAATAAAAAGTCCAGTATTTTTACGTTTATCGTGTTTAAAATCTGCTAAAAGTAATCAAATTTATTCTCGTACTTACATGAGTTTCTAAAAATGGGGATGCCTTCACATCTCTCTGGTTTTTGAACTAAGGTTCCCACATGCCGAGGCACCTCCGCCTGTTTTGAGAGGTGTATGTTCCGGGGTCGCAGCCCTAGTGCATACGGTAAGAGTTGTCCGCTATTCCTATTGGAATAGTCGGCCAGCTGCCTCCTAAACCGGTCAAGGCACGGCGAGGGTAAATCTGCGACCCCACAGCAAACCCCTACCCAACCTTCGGAAGGACGTGGGACAAGTACCCAATAACCGACCTACCTGATGCAGATTTTTCTAGGGTTTTCCCTGAATCACTTTTAGGCGAATTGTCGGGTAGGATCCTTGAACTATAGCCCGGGGGCCCTAGTTAACCCTTGGCTACCTTGCTCTACCTTTCCGCATACCCTCACTCCTTTTCCTATGCTATAAGAAGGGAGTTGCCACTATGTGGATTACCCTATACATAAAAAGCTCTATTGTCAGATGTATTGTTAGGTTTGCACGAGGCCGACTTCACGTGATCAGGGGAAAATGTTGAACCCTAGGGAATGGTGCCAGGAAATACGCAATAAAACTGACATTAAAGTCCTGACAGTTGCACTCGAGATCGGTAGAGAAGAATTAAAAATTGAATGTGGAGATCGGATGAAAAGACATGTAAACGTTGGATCGTGTGGGAACCACGATAAATGTTTGTCTATATAAGCAAGTAAGGATGATGAGACATTGTCAAACAGCACAGTCAAGATGCAGTCCTGTTCTATATATTACGCAATGGAGAAGTGAAGGTCTTAAGCCCTTAGAAATTTTACATGCTCTTTACTATACGCTGTGGCAACACCAACTCGCAACTTAAGGTAAGTCAGTCGCCCTCTATCTCTCTTTCCCGTCCATAGTAATATATATCATTGTGTGTAAGCACAGGTAAGATCCGAAAACATAGGCGACATTTTATAATACATTTTCCAACATTGTGACCGCCATGAATTATCAATATGAATAAATTAGATTGATCTGAATGTTGGTGGATAATTTTGTGGTAAATAACTGTCTCTGGCTTTATAAATAATTTATTTTACATACGTTCTAAAGTATCTTTAAAAGGTTATGTGGTTATCCGTACTAAGTACTCAAGTTATAAAATTAACCTCATTTTGATAAAAATTAATCTCATGCTGAAAAGACGTCGTGCAATTTACAAGGAAAGGGTTGTAAACCGGACGACGACAGAAATCAGTCATGTGTGTTCTGGGAGATGGAGAAGTGTGTTGTGGCGAACCGGCCAATGGTGGCCGAACTCAGCAAAGTATAAGCTGCATATATCAGCGTATGTATTAAAGGGATTTTTCACAGCAAAACCGAGTGTCATGATACGTACGACAGTAAAGTAGAAAAGGCACCGAAAGTGTTGTTAAGTGCCACGACGAAGTGTGAGTGGCCTGTCAATAAAAATATTGTTCTATAAAAATTAAAATAAACACGAGTGCACAAACAGGTACCAGAACGCTCTAATTAAAAACTTTCTTTTGTTTCTATCGTTTACCGCCAGAATTCTATAACTTTGTCAGACAGTTCTATAGTTTTTATTGTTGTTAGAGTATTTATATGAAATTTGGTTATTGTAAATTAATTTTTTTTAATGTTTTTGTTACTTGGTGAAAATTGGAAATCACTGTTTTTATTAGAGGCCTTGAAACTTAGATTCTCAAGAAAGCTGAGGTATTTACTTAAAAACGTAAACTGTAAAGAATCCAACGTAAATCAAAATTGTCAATTAAATAATCTTTTGTTATCTCTTTAAAAACTTTGGTTTAGTTTTCAACGTAAAATCCTGTAAACTTCCTTTCTTTGTTTCCTTTTATATTTTGTATATTACATAATTTGAATGTCCTAACGAGTTGGCTTTAATTTTCATTGTTCGCTTAATTTTTTTAATTTTAATATAAAGTGTATACCAGAATATATAACATATTTTAATGCAAGGAACGACTATAATAGAGGTACCGGCATGTCCTTCATATTTGTCGTTTCCCATTGGTGAAACAGAAATACAAAAGAACCATCCGGCAATTTAAATTTAACAAAATAAAAATGGTTACACAGGGAGTATTTCCAGCGGTTAGTTTGTGTATGTAGTGACGATGTGATTTCACCTGGTTGCAGTCAATTAAATTAGCGAGCCCCATTGCAACAGGAGCGAGTGAACGAGGTGGCGACGTAATGAGGAAGGAAGCTGTCCACGGGACCCCCAGCATTACGTTTCCATGGTAACCACGCACGCAGTTGCTTTCCACTAGAATCTAATCAGCAGCAGCATATGTAACGCATGTTACTGATTATGAAAACGGCTCTCACACTAAGTGAATTAATAATACTGTCAATCTCGTCTGTTCTGAGAATATTTTTTAAGAAAACGAGTCTTTGGTGGAATTAAAAGTTATTGGGACCCATATTAAGGTAGCCTGATAATAATATCGCATACAACTCTCACTCGGAAGGATTTTAACTAATTGCAATACATTATTACTTGGAGACTGTTCGGCATAAAAGCACATATACAGTTATAGAACGACTTGTCGAAATTGTAGTTAATAGAATTAATTGTTTCTTTAAGGTAGTAAACACTTCATATAGTAATATTTACTATCATGAACGTCGTTGATTAATTACCTTAAATCTGTATAAACTATGTATATTTCAGTGCACACGTGCTTCCCATTTCTTATTTATTCGTACTTTATTTTCTCATCTAGATATTAAATTTTCTCTAAAATTCAGAATTGTATGTATTTATTTAATTTCAATTCATCGACTTACTAATTGTATTGTTTTGTTTTATTTTATCAATTATATATATATATCACATTTCCTCGGTTATACTTAAAATAATTATTTATTTATTTTTCTGTCGATATAATATTTCGGCTGCAATGCCTGAGTAAAGGACACACTTAAAGAATTTTTCTCTATATAATTTTAATGATGTATACTTTACGAAATAAATTATATTCAGACTTGTATATTTTTTGCACCTTCCGAAAAATGTTTTTCGTTACATATTTCCGGGAAAGATCAATTAAATTTAAATGAAGGTACGAATCTAAAAGATACGTAGGGAGCAATGGAAGTGGCGGCCATTGTTGCCTTGCGAGGTCTGAGAAAAATCTCCCATAAAGTTTCTCGTTCCATTGACGGGAACCGAGGAGGCGAGGGACGTTGGGGGGGGGGATGTTAACGGCGGCGGAGGAGCCGGATATGCTCGGGGGAGATTATGTATAAATATGGAGGGCTTTTGAGCAGTATTACTCAGTTTCTGGCTGGAGGTGCCCTGGTGGAGGCACATGTGAAGACATTCTGTGATAGTCCTTGTTCATATTCATCATTGGGAGTAGTGCCCTTATCCTGCACTGATTTATTGGTCCCTTTCCATATTGTTAAGTTGGGAGCCTATGTCTATCAGAGAATCTGTACGGTAGTGTAACGACTTTATGTATTTTGTTTAAATTACACAATTAGCCCTACTGTCAAATGTTTAGTATTCCAAATAATTTTTTAATCGCGTACATTTATATATAGAACCTAGATCTGTTTATTTGTGATCCTCTAAAGACTCTGATGAAAAGTTTAACTCAGGGCGAAACCAACAGTATTGTGATATTTTCATTAATATAACAATAAAAATGGCAACACGTTGGAACCAAATTATTTGCTATTCCAAAAAATTTTAAAAAAGAAGAAAAATAACAGAATTTTACCTTGAATTTAAACAAAATTATTTTAAAGAGACAAAAAAAGATTATTTAATAAAAATTTCAATTTTACTTTAAAAGTTTTACATTTCTTGTTTTTAACGAATTGCCACAGCTTTAATGATACTCATAATCTCAGAGCCGCTTACTGGGCCTCTAATAATGATAGTGATTTGCAAGCATTTGTCAGAAAAGTTACAAATTTAATTTACAATAACAAAATTGTATAAAAAAATCAAACAACAAAAAACTAGAGAAATCTGACGGTAAATTATATTTACATAACGGTTTACAAAATAATGTTTCTACATACCATTTTATTTAGAGTTGCTCTGGTACCGTATTGTGCACTCCACAGTTATTTGATTTTAAAGAAAATATTTAATTAACAGGCCAAAACAATGATTGCAATATCGTTTCACTTCACAACATTCCGGCGCCTTTCCAACAACGGATCCCAAAATTTAAGTCGTCCTATCAGATTGGTTAAAGTCTCAAGACAAGTTTCAAAGCATTATCGTTTGCACTCCTAACCAGACATGATCACCCTGGTCAGGCTCCAAAAACCCACTCCCGTGACCACTCCGGTCAGTCTCCAAACCCACTCCCATGACCACCCCGATCAGGCTCCAAAACCACTCCGAATGTTTCCGCTAAAGTTCTGAGCGTCTTACATATGCTTTCCGACACTAATCGCATAGCAACCTTTCCATTCTTGAGCCGGCCTCCAAGTTACGTCGAAAATAACATTAAAGAAAAACTTTAAATAAAACGTACTTTTCGAATTGTTGATCTCTACTAAATATATTGTATTTCTTTTAGTATCAATAAACTAGTAATCTGAATTGTATGCATAGTTATGGTCATATAGTAAATAAAAATTAATTCCATATTATTCTGTAACAGAGATCTATTTAGTTGAACCTATAATTAATTTAATTGAGATATAATTGAATCCTTTATAATTTGACGATTAATAACTAAATAAAACATGAAAGTGTGGTCCTTTACACTTGTATTATATTTATTATTCCCACGCCATTGTTGGAGGATTTTTCATAATGTTCCGCACAGACGATGTTTTCATCTGAGTGTGCCACTGTTAACGATCAGCAACGGACGATCAGTAGAAAAGGATTTGGTGTTGATGGAGGCAGGTCCTGTATCCGTGGCTCCATGATGAGGCAGACAGAACAGCGGAGGGTGGAGGGAGTTCCCCGCACAAAGCACACAGACCATTATCGGACTTCACAAGCCCCTAGGCACAGACACCAAGACAGCCTCCGCACAGCACGAAAATTCACCTACAATTCATCCCCATTTCCGCTATGCCTGTAAGCGAGAGTATCTCTGGTCCAGACGCTATTCACGACTGTAAAATCCTCGACAGGCTCAAAAATGAGGGAAAAATTATGGAAATCTAAACTGACAAAGATAAAGAAGAGTCATTGTTGATTAATTTAATAGAATATATAAAGTTAGTGAAATATAAGTTTATTTGCGACACTCTCAAAATCATAAATATTGGGACAAAAATGGAATAAATTAGATTTAAATTCAATAATTGAAATCCGTAATATAATATGAACAAAGTAGTCCATTCAGTTTGGTATTCGAGCTATTTACAAGCAAAAAACTTGTAATCAAATTTTACTTTTCTTTATTTAATAGATTAGCAAAATAGTCGTCAGAAATGAACATAATACTAATATTCAGTGTGTTCCTTGGCTGTCGTAATTTAAAAATCCTCGTGAAGAAATATACAGTTCTGCAGTGGAAAAATGCTGACATAGTATTCTCTCTTAATATATCTTTACAATATTAATTTAAGGCATAATTTTATGCAAGCAGGGTCTCCAGCCGCATCTTAGTCTTCTATGTTTCCTGTATAACTGAAGCATAATCTCTTTCGATAGATAAAAGTTTTAATTTAATGTCTGTTTTGAAATAATAAAAAAAATTATAACCTAAAACAGACACTTTTTTTGTACAGTTATACTGTAAATTTAAACAATTGTAAATACCTCCTCTGTAGGTCAATACCTGAAGAAGATACAAAAATGTATCGAAACGTCGGCATAAGGTCACAAATTGTTTTTATTTACTCTTTCGACAGACTTTGAATATCATGTAAACGTTTTCTCGTATCTACTTCTCTACTTTTACTTAATATAAATAATCATTCGAAGACCTTGGGCATACGGTAAGAGTTGTCCGCTATTCCCAATGGGAATAGTCGGCCAGTTGCCTCCTAAACTGGTCGAGGCACGAAGAAGGGAATGCTGCGTCCCCACAGCAAACTCCTCTCCCGCTATCGAAAGGGCGTGGGACAAGTACCCAATGCCCGACCTACCTGATGCAGGTTTTATCTGCATTTCTTTAGGCGAATCCCGGGTAGGATCCTTAAAATATAGCCCGGGGGCCCTAGTTAACCCTTGGCTACCTTCCTCTACCCTTCCGCATCCCCCTTTCAAATCCCTTCCTATGCTATTAAAGGGGAGTTGCCACCATGTGGATTACCCTCATATAGCCTGTTACCTTAAAAAAAAAAACACACAACAACAACAACATAGTTCCTTCCATCTCTTTTGGTATTGTGTAAATTCCTTCAAGTAACATCTGTCTACATTAATCACGAAATACAAATTTCGACGTAAAGCTTCGAAAATTTAAAAGAGCCCTGAAGACAGAAACTATATAAAAATTCATTGAGCATAATTGTCTCTGAAATCTCTCTGAATGTTTGACTAGATGGATTTGAGTAAAATTTTAAGAGAATTCATACTAACGTTGTACTTTTATGTTGTTGTTTTTTTGTCTATAAAACCGAGTTGTTATTTCGGCTTTGTGTATGTTTTCCCAGCCGACTTCGTTCTATTTTACGCATCCTGTACTTCATGGTTATGCACCGTTCCTTTTTAAGAGCGATGGACGCAGATAGATGGCGGACTTTCTCTGAGCACAAAGAAACAAAGCAGATTAGGTTACCCTGAAAATCCAGGAGAGCGAAAGAAAATAATAATAAACAGGTCTACTTATACTTATAAAATGTTGGCGTATTTTCAAATGCACTTTTTTTTAAAAATGTTAAATATTAAATCACAGTTATAAAACGTCTGACATAGTATGCTAAGAGAGGGTGGAAAATCCATATATCAGATTAGGTTAAAATCAAAGGAATTATTCTGTGGTACATCTTATTTCCTTCCCAAATTTCTTAAATAATGAATAAGAAAGATAGCCAATACGGACAAAAAAAGTGCTAATATAAATACCACACAACGTTTCTGGGATCCTTGTTCCTTTCTTCAGGTGCAGGATCCCAGAAACGTTGTGTGGTTTTTATATTATCCTCTTTTTTTTGTCTGTATTGGCTATCTTTCTTATTCATTATTTTCAATCAGACTTCAATTTTTCACTTTTTCTTAAATAAGTTGGAACTTAAAGGAAACGGTTACTAGGAACGTTAAAAAATGAAATTATGATTTTTTATTTTGTTGATTAAGGAAAATCAACTGCAGTCGTCCTTTGAACAATATGTAATATTCCAAAACTGTCGTTAGTATAATTTTTTTTAGAGTAACAGATTACATGAGGGCAATCCACATGGTGTCAACTCTCCTTTACTAGCACAGGAAGGGATTTGAAAGGGGGAGGGGGTAGAGGAAGGTAGCCAAGGGTTTACTAGGGCCCCCGGGCTATGGTTTAAGGATCCTACCCGGCATTGGACTAACAGTGATGCAGGACAAATCATAGAAAACCTACATCAGGTAGGTCGGGCATTGGGTACTTGTCCCACGCCCTTCCGATGGCGGGAGATGGGTTTTCTGTGGGAACGCAGCATTCCCTTCTCCGTGCCTCGACCAGTTTAGGAGGCAGCTGGCCGACTGTTCCAATGCGAACAAAGAAACAACTCTTACCGTATACCCGAGGTCTGTGACCCCGGAACATAAACCTCTCGAAACAAGCCGAGAAAAAAATAATACGGTTTATATTATTCCTTTCTTCACGATCAACTGCAATTTAAAACTCTACCAGACAAATTAAACCTCCAGATGAGACAGGTTGAAAAACACCACATATCTCCCTTCATCAAATCACCACCTTCTTACACTGCAAGTTTACGCAGTCGAGTCCGGGCACATGCCTCTAGAGGTGAGTTGCTATGGTGACAACAGATGTTATTGATGCTTTTGGTGCCCAACCCAGTCGCGCTATAAAGTCGATTATTCGCAGTTTATAAAGGGATTCATTTATTACGGTTTTGCTTTAAACATATATGTTTATGAGTGTCATCGTTATCATTCAAAAAACACTAATATAAAAAACTGCTCCTTGTATATAAAATACAAAATAAATCATACATAGAAAGTTTTCAGTGTCCATTTACTGTCGCAAAATACCGACCACATTTTCGTAGTTGACACTGTTGAAAGGCTTTTATGTCATTCCAAATTATTCGTGATTCGTAATTAATTAACTCTTTACTCCCTAGCAGCTCATAATTAATTATTGTCGGAACACGTATAATATTTAACAAAGAGGAGTAACCGAGAGCTGCACCAACTAAAGATACGAGAAAACGAAATGTGGAACTGGTTTTTATAAGTCAGCATCGTAAACCTGAAACGTGGCTATGACGAACATATGAACCGATCGCTAGCGGCATATTTCCAGTCATCCTGGGAACCATCGATCTGTATACATAAGTTAATGTTATGTCCGCATTCTCTTAATCGAACAAAGGTGTGGCTGGAAGCTTGCAATTTACAACTGATGTATAAGTGTAAAATATTAATTTCGTAATACCCAGTTTGGAACTGAGACTCCACCACAATCGTGTCATCAGGGTCAGCGAACACACCGCCAAGTAGTTTTCTGTCCCCTTTAAAACCTCGACAACCCATCGTTAAAGTCCTTAAGAATCCACTAGGCATCAATTTCTAATCACAATTCTTACTACATGCAACGCCCTTAATTATTTGATTTATGTAAGATTTAGCTTTCTTCCCAATAGTAATATCTTCCACTACACCTTGACCAAGTATGTTTTCTACTACAGAGTCTTCAGAACATGCTCTACATGTTCCGTTTACAAAATATTCCGACGATTTCTTCCAAGCCGATTTTCCCCCTTAAACTCACTCATCATTCCTTCGTTGTCCGTACATTTAATCTTCATCTCCACCAAATGAAAACTAACAGTATTCTGTTTTGGGGTTTTCCTGGCTGGAGATAAGTCTGGTCACATTACATATAACTTCGTCGCAAAAATAAATTATTAAACTGCCATTCTCGAGAGAAAGCAGATGATTATAATGCACGTCATCCAAGGAAGATTCCATTAGTTTTTTTAGCGGCAATGAAAGTGATTAAAGGATTATTATGGAGATTATTGGGTTATTCTTGGAGTAGAAAAAATTGAGAAAGAAAAAGGAAAATAAAAGGAATGAAACGGCAAGAAAAAGCCAGAAATAAAGAGGCAGGTCAAAGGGATTCCGAGAATGATCGTCTAGAAGATCAGAAATAAGATGTAGAGACAGACTCCAAGCGAAGAAAACAAAGGAAACATGAAAAACAGAAAGAGAGAGGCAGTGTTCAAGAAACAAGTTGGGTTAAAGAGATGACGTGAGAAATCGTCAGGAAATTCAGAGAAAAACGAAGAAACTCCTGAATTTCCCGACGTTTTTTCACGTCACCTCTTTAACCCAACTTGTTTCTTTCACACTGCCTCTCTTTTTCTGTTTTTCTTGTTCCTTCGATTGAAGTATATCTCTACATCTTTTTTCTGATCTTCCAGACGATAATTCTCGTCATCTTTTTGACCTATCTCTTTCTTTGTTTTTTGTTTATTGGCTTTTCATTCCTTTTTTTTCTTTCTCACTTTTTCTACTCCAAGACAATGGAATACCCGAATAATCTCAATAGTAATATCTAAATTTCACATCCATGATTAAGGGATTAAAAGAAACGGCCACTATAATCGACAAACCTCGTCCTGGATTCCTGGATGATCACATGTATCCGCCAAAATGAAACTATTTATCAAGGATAAAACTTGAGAATGGATTTCTAATAAATTGGATGAAAAAATATTTTTTTCATCTGAGTCTCTATGTTGTTTATTCATGAATTTCTTCTATGTGAATGTTGAATGTTTAATGCTGGTCTGAAAGCACCCCTTAAGTCGAAGCGCAACAAAATATTGGTTAACCAGTAAGGTTTATCTTACAGTGCTGAGAAGTCAGTTATTTCCCCAAATCGAAAGTTTACGTGAAAAGTTTCCGGAATGGCTCAAACAGGATGGATTTCGCCACGGTGGTAGTCAGAGATTGGCCGATTTCCCTCACTGGATTGGAATTCGTTGCCATGTGAAGCAGTCTGGTTCACTAACCTCTTCCTTACTCTTGACTCTTCTATGGTACTGTGTACTCAATGAGGAACGAAGACATAACACAATTGTCCTCAAGTATAAGGAGTTAATGTACAATTACGTCGCTTTAACGTTAATTCCGTAGATCACATCAACGTGTGTTTCTCAAATGATGAAAATCATATTCAAACCATTATTTATTTTTCCAATCTAATAAAATTTTGTTGATAATTTCAATTTTTTGAAAAGAAATACTTTTATCTGTTTCCAGGCTTCAAGGACTCCGCCATATCAAGTGTATCAGAAAGGCCGTGTTCCCGGTTATACTATTGGTATTTAAATTGAGGTTCACGGGATTTTTTCCCCTGACACCGTACGGCTGATGGAAAGTTATCTTTCGTAAACAGATCTTCCAATCTCATTTCGATTGCAAATCTCCGCAGCAGCGACACATCCTTATTTGATATTCCTGCCATCCAAACGTATAGAATCATTTTACACAGTCCGGCAAGCATCACGGAAACGAGGGCCAGGAACCGGAAAGTCATGCGGAAGTTACAGAGAGATTCCGTCACCCTGCTGAAATATTCCCACATCAAATAGAGGCCAGGATTACGATGCCGACAATCAACCATTCATTACGCAGCAACTAGGAACAAGCTAACTTTCCGCTTCACTTCCAATAGGCTATATGCTGCTAAACTAATAAAATTGTTTTCCCAGCTATGCAGAATAAAATATTTGCAGATGGGTACAACAGTTATTAAACCGCGACGTCTTCCAGGTGAAAGCCTGTGATCTTTGATTGTCTATGGCTTCTTTCTACATTTCCATTTTTCCCGACATAAAATTCAACGAACAGTAATAATAAAATTAAATAGCATTTATAAAATCTTAACATGCTGTATTCGAAATTATTACATGACTTTGAATTCCTTATTTCAACACGGGTCTCTAGATACTTATTTCACTTCTAGTTATATTTACCTGGCTTCAACTGAATAACATTAATGAATAAACCAGCCAAAATTTCGGAATCATTTTAATAAATTTAAAATTAGCACTGTGTATCGCCCAGAAATAAACTGGATGGTTTCATCCCTTGCTGTAATTTCTGTAATAATATAATACATACAAGTAGAGTATTGTATAGTCGTTATAAATAATTTGTAATAGAGGCTGAGATAGAGAGATTATGAACACGAATGTTGAAACTCGCGGTGGGAGAAATAAATTGACGAAAAGGAAAAAAGACAATGCGTCCTATTCCAGTCCCCCAATCCCAATTATTGTCTCTTCACTTTTTCCCCTTTTTGTCAAATAATCTACAACTGCAATTCGTTTGTAGTGAACATATGCGGGCTTGTCACAAAACACCCGCTGTTTTCTTAGAACCAGTAATGCGTTTGCATGCTAGTAACTAGGGGCACCCTCACCACAACCTGCAATTACTAACCCATTGTTATGGAAAGGAAATATCGCATTCATATAATTTTTATAAAGCATGTGACGGCGTCAATACACTATCAAACTTACGAATTCTGAATGTAGAGTGAGATATCGTAGAATTTTTTTTAAAATAAAATAAACAAGTTATTGGAACTCCAATAGGGATCAGACTGGCTGAATAGTTGTAAATAAAGCTGTAATAAAAAGAACAATAGCAGGAACCAGCACAATTACATTAATTTAACCTCAACATCTAGAATTTGTTATGACGACGATCGTTTTCCTGTAAAACGATAATAAACGTTTTTATGTTAAATATTGACGGCAATTTGGAAGGTATGTCATATAAAAATGTGAATGTTCTAACATAATGCTTATGTATCCGATATTCTTCAGATGAATATGACCATGACAGATCGAAACATCTTATGAACTATTATGTATTTTAACTGAATATTATATGTGCGAAGACTGGTTATTAAACACATGCCGAAGACATATTCGGTGCATATTTTTATTAAAAATAAAACTTATAGTCCAGAGACTTTACAGTTATGATAATATACAAATAAACGATTATAGTATTTACAATTTTCAAATAATTAACATGTAAACTTGGAGTCTTGAAGATAGCCATTGTCATTCCAAGTTAGAGACGAGAGGAACTGAGGATGAGATTCATTTCCCAGTGGCTTGGTTTCCTTCCTCTCTCGCATCATGTCCGCTATATCTACGTTGTTTACAAGCGCATTTTAAGAACGATAGAGATAACGCGCGATATACCACAGCACAGTGACGTAAGTAAGCAAGAAAACTCCACGTATATACAACGCTAATCAATGAAACAAGCGAAGGGAAAGCTCCAGGATCGATTTGTTAATGGTCCAACCTCATGGAGTAGTTCATCAGCCATTGTTGACAGTTCCTTCAGTTAAATATTTAAGCACTGTTTCGCATTCCTGATTTAATCTTTTTTTTAAATGTTGTTATTAATGAAAGAATGACTAAAATAGCAATACCCCGGATCATTAAGTATGATTATGATTATAAAAAAAATGTATACGTAATGTAACCAATTCAAAGCGACTACGTTTAAAACATTCACTGTGAACTTTTCTATGGTAACACAGTTTACACGTAATATAAATAGTAATCTGGACTGGAAATATATTTATAATGGTGTGGTGAAACTTGTAGACTTTATTCCGTTGTTTCATTGTCTGTGGTATGGAGACAGAAAAATGCCTACGTCCCATTTTCTCTGAAGACGGTCAGTTTTCTCATTATTAGAAACGTTGAAACTATAGTCTTCCTCTCATTTCTACAGTATTCAGGAAAAGAAATAGATAGATTTATTTTATTGCAAAGAACCAAGCCCGATGTCAATGTTTAAATTACATAAAATGAAGGCACACAAACTATACAGGTCGTTTCATAATGAGAAGAACCCAGGTATATTACACGAGTCCGGAAATGCTAAATTACAGTTATCCGAACCTTTACGAATGTTAGTGCATGACGACATGCCTTGTTATCTGCACTCTGGTTACAATTGATACACGATGATGAACTCAGGGGCTGGAAAGTCAGCGCACTCTCCACCTACACAAGTTATTTACCTTAATTGTTGTAAATACTTGTAAATAAATTAACTTAACTGTACAATCGAAAGATAAAAGTTTTTAAGAATAATAAGTTTAAAAAAAAACAATTGTTACATGAGGAAATATGTTACGAATATCAGGCGGTTAGGACTGTAGAGGAATTTGTCGCATGCACCTTCTTCAACCGAGGTTACATTCCTTAATACTGATAGCCTTCCATCAATTCCTATATTGATCCACCATGCTGTTATTTTCAGTGATTGTAGGTCAATCGAAGCTCTATCCAGCCATCTTATCTTGGGTATTCCTTTTCTTCTGACTGCCAGTATGCACACTTTCCTCGCCGCTGGATTGGTAGAGGTGGACCAAGTTGACGAATTTTGTCTTTGGGGACACCTAAAGTCTTTGGTGTATTCAATTGCTGTGGATGCTGTACTAACTCTCCCGTGCACGCATTATGGAACCCTGTCAGAAACTCAATGCAAAGGGCAGCTGCCTATATTCAGTCAAAAGGAGATCACTTTGAACATTTCATATGATATATGAATAGAGCACTCCAACTAACCAGCTGAACTTCACACAAACCGATCAGATAATAAAGTTCTGATGTCTGTAATTATGCATTTCCGGGCCCATGTTAAAATATACTTTTTTGTTCCTTCTCTCAACATAAGAAGTCAATTCCTAACATTTTATCGCCGAGTTTCGTTACACCCTCTATACAAACATGAACATAAAATAAATAAGGTAAATCGTTCCATTACACATATAAAACTTCTTAATCATTACTAATAAAGATTAACTATCATGAATACTATAAATGGTGACCTACAATCCTCTGAACTTCTCACTGCCTTAAAGATTAATCAAAATATGTATATACAACAAACATTGTGTAGTATACAAAATCTCTTGGTCTAATTGTAATTCCTGCTACATGGGGCAAACGAAACGTTCACTTAAAACCCGCATAAAGGACCATATGTCTAATATCAAACTTCCCAACAATAAACAACCCGAAGTCTCCAAACATATCGATTCGAAACATTCATGTAATTGTCAAAATGCTAAGATTTTAGACTTGACACCAGCTACCATTCCAAAATTATATCTGAAATACTTCACATTAAATCCGATATAACAGCAATTAACGTACTCAACAACAGCTATGATCTAATTATTATATTTTATACAGTCGTATTAAGTTCTTAGAAAAGAACTAGTTTATTTAAATAATTAACTAACGGAAATTAGATTACAGACATACAACGTCGGTTTTCGAGAATATATTATCTTCATACATAGGGATAGAATTAATTGGAGATTTCCATTAATTTCATATAAATGAAAAAAATGGATTATGCGGAAATAAACCTAAAATGATTAGAAAAAGGATAGTAAGATGAAATTGGACTATTCTGCTACAAAAAATTATTAAGGATAATAATAAAAATACACATATTTTTATTTCAATTGGAATAAGTAACGAATACGAATTTAACCCTTTCGTACCTTATATTAGATGTCTTAATAGTTCGGATATTAAAAATCACTTCAAAAACTCGTATTATCGCCTTGGAACTGTTTGGAGAAATTACACCACTTCATATGACATTAATTACAATTGCAGTTGTAATGAAAAATTCTGATAAAGCTGACATTATTTTTCAAAAACTCATTTACAGATTAGAAGTGGTTGGGTAAAAAATTTTGAATACAACTAGAGTTTTTAATTCTTTAATGTTAACAGAAACTTTGTTGAAAACTGATATTCCACCTCTTTTATTGGAACTGATGTAGAAGGAATGCTTGCACTTTATAAGGTTGTAAAATAAATCAATCAAGCCGACTCGGTTCACAAAACATGGTCAAAATATTTCCCAAAACACAGAAGCACAGGAACCAATATTTAAATTCGAAAAGGAAGATGATATACATCAGCATCTATAAGAAGCCAACTCACTAATTTGTCGCACAATGTTCACGATTTGTTCAAAAGCATTAAATACACCTAGCTGGGAAATAATACGTGAGGGTAAAAAATTCCTTTCCCTCCAATTTTGCCACGTGAACGCCCAGAAAACAAATATCAGTGAAATCCATCATTTTTAGAAGTACTCAGCAAAGTAATATTTAATATTGCCCGGTTTTTAATGTTTACAAAATGAGATAAAAATTACAATTATTTTTCAAAATAAATTCAGCTCACGTGAGTAAAAGTAATAATAAAAAATGTTACTTGGAAGGAAAAACAGACAACAATATGTATTAATGCAGAGTGAATACAATAAATAAATTTTATTCCAGTAATTCTCCGACAATTTCGAATCATAACAATACTTCTTGAACTACTAATTTCCTATGCTTTGTCCAAAATCACGGTGCATCAGAATTTTAGTGAAGAACTATTGGTCTAATTCAAACTACTATTACAAATTACTTTCAAAAATCTGATTAAATAATGGCGGCAAATACTTAGCATTATGATTAAACACCATAATTTATTAGATTCGTTATGTTTACACACAGAAAATTGTTATTGTAATGGCTCACTTTTGGTTGAGATACTGAAG
Organism: Zhengitettix transpicula; assembly: GCA_037074705.1. Classification (NCBI taxonomy): domain Eukaryota; kingdom Metazoa; phylum Arthropoda; class Insecta; order Orthoptera; family Tetrigidae; genus Zhengitettix; species Zhengitettix transpicula. Next base: position 30,059,669 of record CM073596.1, read on the forward strand.
AGTCCAATCGACAACCTCTCCCACGATTTCATTTTCATACAGGTTGTAGGCTGCAACTTTTACAGGCAACTGGTCATCTGGATCCACCGTCGCGGCGAAGTCATCAAAAAACTTTTTGTAAACAGACAAATATTCGTTGGTATCTTCCATGGCATAACACAATTCAGAATACGTTACGATAAGTTAATTTTCGTTAAGAAACAATGTGGGCAACTATTAACACAACACAGGAATGTTTTGATATACTGACATCACCTCCTAATTTTTAAAACACTACCACTTTCTCGGTGCGACACAGTGTTTTCAGCCTGCCCTCAAACTGTTAACTCAACGATACTTGCAGCAGAAGTGCAAGTGTTTATATGGAACCATGTGACCAACGTAGAAAAAACAAATTGGTTAGGATACAAAATGAATACAGAGTAATAAAAATGTCTGTGTTTAAAATTACACACATCCTTCTATATTAAGTGTCCTTGAAAATGTTTACGATAAGAAATGTAAATAATAATATTATGAATGTCGAGAAATCATGATCTGAAATGTTGGCACAACAGCGCGTTCTGCCGTCAGATCCCACAAAATACTGAAGATCTTCATTTGTCTTATCAATCTTTCTAAATCAGTTAATAAAAACCAGTCACACAGTTCGAGATCTCATATCTTAGTATAAACTCAAAATATCACTTCGTTGCATTTAAGTTGTATTTATTATTAAATCTTGGGTTGTAAAAAGTTATTTTGAATATATTTTTACAATTTTTCTTTTTACACTGAAAATATATTACTGCAGTGGAAATTTATATTTTAATAGGAAGTGCAATGGATAGAAAACAACACATTTATAAAATTTCACAATAAAATCTCCAAATGCAAATTTATGGACTAATAATGGTTTCAAATGTTATATCTTTAACAGCAGCTAATACGATTTTGTAAAAAGATCAAAATTGTTTGATAATAAAATTTGTAAAACTACTCGAAAAATAATCACTATAATATTATATTTTCTACTTTAGCCAAAAACTTGGCACTCACATCTGCTTGAAGATAAAGTATGTGAACAAGTTTTGGCTAATGACTAAACAAACTTTGACTAGAAATATTTATTTATAATAGAATTAAATGTCTCTAGCTTACAAATCTACATGGTAGATACAAACTGCAACTCAACTACACATTTACAAAATAACACACACTGAGCGTCCCAATGTCGATTTACTTTCAGCACACTCAGCTTCGTCCGCTACAGCAAACGTTTTCTTTTTTTGCATCCAGTCTGGCAAGGGTGCATTCCAGCACTCTGGTGGGTTAGACCGTCGTTCCCAAATATCATTATTTAAATGTCCTTTTAATCTTTCATATCTTCTCTTTTTCTCACTAAGAATCAAATCATTCTGTAAATGATAAAAATTTGTTACGTGGTATACATGAGAATTTTTTTACAATAGTTAAAGTGGTGTTTTTAATTTCCATAAAAGCTATACAATCAATTAATCACACTAACATTAACTACTTTGATGCAAACACACTTTTCTATATCTATTATAATACTATAAGAATAAATACTTACACACAAAATCAAATGAGAAAATTTTGAATCTATTAATTTATATAGCTACAGCAATCAATCCTTCCTACAATGTTTTTATGCATATAAAAGTTTTAATGTACTTTTACCAAATAAAAGGACATTTACATTCTTTGACAACAGAAAAACTAAGTAAAAAACAAATTGAGTACTAAAGCAAAATTTATTTATTATCTAAGTCTTATTTACCTTTTTGTACTTTAAAAATTAGTGAAGATTAAATTACTATACCACTTGAACATAGCATTTATTACTTATTATTGAAAATTATACATACACAAGATTTAAAATTATTCTCTTCCCTCCATCTTCTACAGTTTTCATAATCTCTCTTCCACTGGGAACAATCGATAAATTTTCCAAATATAAAGTATTGATGAAACCTTGCCTTGAGGCTAACACAATCATCATATTCTTCATCATAGATTTCACAAGGTCGAACCTGAAACAATATTTATAATAGATTAATAATTTATACTCATGAAAATATAAACTCCACACATACTTCTTAATTTTATCTTTTCAGCCAGCATTCAAGAACTTTTTACTTTCTCACACTTGATAAAAGGATTTCATCATTCTGAGTGGAATGAGCTAAATTTTTCAAATAATTGGTTTGCATACACAAGAAGACAAATAACAATCATCCACTACATAAGTAACTTAATTATATAATTTCAATAAAATGGAATGCCCCAATTGAATATCTCCATTAACACAGTAATCAGATGAGCCACCAGATGATGTGGTGGTAATTACTAGCGTCCGTTCATTGGATGACTCAGAATAATAGAATTATCATATACAGAATAATTTGAAAGGTACCTTTCTTTGTGATCCTTAATGAAAGCCATAAATTTTATTTATAATGAAAAAATATCTGACTATTTATAATTATATAAATAAATATACGATGAAATATAAATGTAGCATATGATTGCTACATAAATTTTATTTATGAGTCATGGCTCATGGCCATTTATTTATTTATAAATTTATAATAATTTTTATTTATAACACTTCAATAATATAATACCAGCCACTCGTCTTCGGGGGTGGTTTCGTTCGAAGGGTTATTCATACTGTTGACTAATCTATACCCAATTTTATTATTCCAATGACTCCACGTGCCATTACTTAATACAACATTGCAATTTTGGTTTTCGTTCAAAAATCAAAATTTCTCATAGCAATTGCGTATGAGAATATTTTAGTACCAACTTTACGTGGAAAATAACACGCTTTTGGGGGAAAAACGCAGCTTAAGAGTTATCTGTCGTATCATTTTTCTGTCTCAAAATTTCTAATTATAATAATATATTAAAAGTAAAGTCTTCACAATATTTTATCACATCGCAATTTTCTGAAACGAATATACATGCAGGTACGCTACTTTTAATAGTTCTTATTTATATATTTTCATTATACCAACATAATAATTGTATCCGTTGAAATATTTGAAAAAAGTTACAAATCTTTTATCGAATGTTATTTGGCATTATAATAATATTCAAATCTTTTATTTTATCTTATTTTATTATTTAATAAAATTAAAAGGAGAATTAATCTTTATAATGTTCACACATTTCCGAAATTGAGTGTAAACGGAAGCGGAGTTATCATACCGCCATTCAATTGTTTAAATTTTCATGAGCAGATTTGTATGTACTAGACGCCGGGTTGATAAAGGAGTGTAAAGCATTATTTTGGAAGTGAAAGGAGTTTCTACATTAATCTAGCTGTGATCGTTGAATTAGTGTTACACATTGTAACCATGTCGTAAGTTATAAGCAAAAATTAAATATGTAGTTTAATTGAAACTTACGTTGCTTGAAGAATCTAATTGCACATTACTTATATTATCTTCAACTATATGAATTAATATGCATATAAGGGTATATATTTTAATATTCACGGTTATCACGATTTACATTAAATTTGTGCTGAAATAAGTTCCCTTAAAATGTATGGTAATTTTACTTTTCTGAAAGTAGCTTTAACTATACTCTGTACAGTCATATTAAAGTAGTTTAATTATATATATACAAATTATGTATTTATCAAATTAAACAGAGAACTAATCTTTATAATGTACAAAATACAAATTATGTATATATATATATATATATATATATATAATTCAATGGTGAAATGTGTCTGGAATTTCTGAAGACCAGTTATATGGAAATGTTATAATATGGTATATGAAGCCATATATGAACAGTTTGAACCTGATAACATTTTTGTTTTGATAAAAGCAAGTAATTTCCAAATATTTAACAGTGCATTATTAGGATTTAATTAAATATTATTTCAAAGATTTCTGAAGTAGTATGACAATTGTTTTTTTTTCACATTTAACTCCTAAGGAATTCAATACTTTTTTGTGGTACGGATAAGTATGTGTCTTATCCTTCTCCAATGTTTCACATGAGTCACATTCTCTTTTTGAACTTAATTGGTTTTTGTCTAATTTATAATTTTGTTCAACAAACTTTTTATATTCTTTCTCAATATAACTCTTTGCAGGTCTTTGCTGACCAAACCTAAGTCTGAAATGACTCCTGATGAGTTATCAAAGCGAGAGGAAGAAGAGTTCAGCACAGGGCCACTCTCAGTTTTGACGCAGTCTGTTAAAAACAACACACAGGTATGGATATTTATAAGACTTGACGATCCTTGCTGTTGTAGATATTTGATTTACTGGCTGTTAAACATGGAAACTCATTTTTAGCTTGTTAATTAGTTTTTGTAATCCATTCATGAATTTCAAAACACATGTTTATATTTCATTATTTTATCTTGTAAAAAACATTATTGAATTGTTACACGCTGCTGTAACTGATTAGGTGGAAAGCTTAGTTTATCAGTCTTTCTAGGATAAAGGGATCTTTGCAGATGCAAAAATTAAATTTAAAATAATCCTGTAGAATATGCATCAAAATTCTAATGTATATATATATGTATTAAGATAAAGTTGAGATACGGCCAAGCACTCAAAACAAATGACAGACCATTTTATTTATTTTTTCAGGTACTGATAAATTGTAGAAATAACAAGAAGTTATTGGCTAGGGTGAAAGCTTTTGATCGTCATTGTAATATGGTTTTGGAAAATGTGAAAGAAATGTGGACGGAATTGCCACGAACTGGGAAAGGAAAGAAAAAGGCATGTTATTTGGCATTTTTTCTCCATGATTTAGTTGTATGAATGTTAATCTGAACACAGGGATGTTAACACCACTATTTTTATTTCAGGCAAAACCTGTAAATAAAGACAGATTCATCTCAAAAATGTTTCTACGTGGTGACTCTGTGATACTGGTTCTTCGAAATCCCCTCGCTACTGCTGCTGGGAAATAACTTCCATCTCTTTAATATATTATGTATATTGCTTTTATAATTTAATAAATAATTCAACCATTTTTTATTAATTACAAAAATCATAAATAAATGCATATAGATTTATCACAGACTTAATACAGAACATGTTTTAAACAAAAAAACAAACTGGAATGTTTGCTCACATCACATTAAATCACATCAACAATCCTTTTTACTTTTTAAATAAAATTAAATTTTGCACTTTGACTTTGTCACTAAGTTCCTGGTGGTTTGTCATCTTTGCAACTGAAACAAAAAGATATTGTGCAATTTGTTAAACCTAACATCAAAGATATAAGAGTTGGGTTTGTCATATTACACAGAAAAGTGCAAATCAAACTCTTGTGGACCTAAACCTCTTTCCTTAAGACAAAATATTCGCTTTCTTTCCATACTACTTTTATAAGTATAAGGTGCAGTCATGAAAAATTAAACTTGGATAGTGAGGAGATAAGTATGAGGATTATGGATTATGTGCATATGAATTCACAAAGTGTAATCTCTATTTAATTCTATCCCTTTGAAAACTTTACACACTTTAGTATATGACATTTTGATGTCACATCTTTATATATGTATTTATAATACATTTAGACAGACAAGAGAGACAGTGAAGTCGACTTGCCTGAAATCAATAGTTGGTTACAAAGGAGGCTCATGTCCTCAAAAATTTGTAATGTCTTTTCAGCCAGACTGGATAAACAATTGATTTCTGATAAATCAACTTCCCTGTCTTAATGAGCTATTTAAATTTGAAGAACAACCTTCAGTTCCTTATGGTGACACCGCATTTTCAGGTAAGCCACATCCTATCTCTCTTTCCTTTCCATACCAATAGTGCAATTATTTTTGACAATGTCATATCCTTACTAATATCATATATATATATATATATATATATATATATATATACATTCAAACTTGGATAGTGAGGAAGGATAGAAATAAATAGGAGAAATAGGAGGATTGCGCTTTATTTGAATTCATATGCTCGGGCGAAGAATTACGCTTAGTACTAAGCAGAATACGTGGGTTCAAGTCCCGCCTGGGTCAAATATTTTCAGTCTTTCCTTCTTCTTCCATCCTTCTCTCTGCTTTGAACATATGCTTTTCTATGTGCGTAATTCTTCGCCCGAGCATATGAATTCAAATAAAGCGCAATCCTCCTATTTATTTCTATCCTTCCTCACTATCCAAGTTTGAATGTGAATTAATTCCTTAAATGGATTCTCCTAATATTGTATATATATATATATAAACACACACACACTTAGTCTTTACTGTGAGAAATAAATTTACCTGTCTTCCTTCCTCTGTTTGAACTCCTCTTTTTCAGGAGTGCTTCTAGTAGCCACTTCCCGCTCTTGTCTGATAGATGACAATTCCCTATGAACTGTTAAAAGTACATTATTAAATAAAATTGATATTTTGTTGAATAGCTTTGTAATTGGAAGACTTTTCTCCCTTTAATAATAAGTAATTGAGAGTGTTTGGTTGTCATACATTGTTTAAAGAAATATACATTTTGTATACCATGGAATTATGCCATAGCAAGTAATTTATATTACCTTGTTGTAATGAGCAGAAAAGTGGTGATGGTGTCCACGTGAATGGGTTGTGTGAATCACGAGTGGCTTGTGAGAATGGTGCTTGTCTTGGTGCTGAAGGGGATTGCTCTCTGTTCACACCTGAGTCTTCTTCTGTAATCTTTCTATGTTTTAAAAATTATTTAAATATTAATCATTTGACTGCATACAGTTTTCTTTAAACACCCATATATAAATATTTATTGTATATATACATAATTAAAAAGGATATTTATTATTAATTAAAATTTAAGTGAGTGGATAAATTGCACATATTCTTAAAAAAAAATAGATAAAAGTACTGTGGGGGTGAGATACCATAAGAGTGAAAGGAATTGTAATTGAAATAATTAGTGTTAAAAAATATTATGCACAGGAACCTGACATCACAGCACAAGTTTGAACTAAATCAGAAATATTTTGATTGAATTAAAAGTATGATAAAATCTAACTATTGAATAATGATAAAAAATAATACAAAATATTTGTAGAAAATCATTTGTAAAGTCAATTTTTGGCACCATTTTTAATGTCTCCAATATGATGACCATTTGTTTACATTCTGCATTCTAAATGTGATTGATGGAATAATTTGAAGTGAGAATTCTTTAGAATCCTTCGTTGCGTGTGAAGAGCCAATTATATCCTGCAATACTGGAGGAGTATTTTAAATAAGTTTGTCAACAGTAATCCAATGGAATTACAGCTGTTCAATTAATGCATAAGAAAGTTTGTATGGCACTAGGAACATTTAGATTGGTTTTAAAATACAATCAATTGTAGTTCATGCAAAGTAATTGGTTTAAATATAAAAACTGAATATGAGTTGAAAGAATATAATACATATTTATTAAATATAATAATTAAATGAAATAGCCAAATACAGAAAAAATGAAGTGATGATATAAATACCACTATTGGCTATTTCATATAATGAATATGAGTTGTGTTACAATGAGGTTAGGTGAACAGAATTTAGTCACATTAAGTTTATTATGCAAGTAAAGGTAATGTGGCATTATCAAAATAATTCAAATGGATAGGAAAGAGGGACAGGGATACCTGAAATCAAAAGTTGGAGTCGCCAAGGAGAGAACCAGTAACTAGACAAATTCCTCAAGAGAGTAGGTCTGATCTAAGCAGCAAGACATTCAGACCCATTTCTCTGGAGAAGGGGGTTCAATCCCTCAAAAATTTGTCGTGTTACTGGTTCCCTGCCTGCAGACTTCAACTTTCAATTTAAGCTATGTCAGCTACTATCTGTACCTCTTCCCTATCCAAATTAATTATTATATATAACATATATGTGCCTTCTTTTCCCTGATAAAGAAAGCTAACACCTCTGAAAATTTGATGAACTTCACTCTATCCTCAGGGGCTATGTCAACCGCCAACCTTGAATTTCAGGTAATTCAGGTAACTCCTCTACATCAGGAGAGAGAAAAGGCAGGTCAGCCATATAATGTTCCTTTCTTTATTAATCAATTAGACATTACATCATCCTTAGGTGCTTTTCTGTATGTTTTCTGAGTTTTCCAAAAATAACAAAGAAATGTTAATTATTTCAATAGACTTAATAATGCAAAACTACCTGAGTCTTGTCACTAAAATTGCAGTGTTAGGAGAATGGTCATAACGGCTTTTTACAGGAGACAGTTGCAATTGTTCCAGTAGATTATTAAATGCTCTGAGATCATCCTGAAACACACATTTTAAAAATTTAAAACAGCACAGCCAGAAAATTACACACCCAAATGTTACAATGGTTACTAAAGGAGAGATACCATTTAAAATTATTAAGAACTTGACTTAAGTACAGAACATGCATTCAATATCTCATTTACGTATCTGAACTTTTAAAATGGGCTTGTATAAATAAGTATAGCTTTATAATCACCTGACGAGTTGGACTAAGTGTAGCTGCTTCAATCCACTCTTGTTCAGCAGGTTTGGACTGAAGTCCTGTACCACTGTGGTTTCCTTGCCTACGGGTAGTCCTGGATCCAGAAGGTGGATTGCTCCTGGAACTTCCTGTTAAAGGGACTGGTAAACATTAGATTTAGATTAAGGTAAAATAATTTTAATTGGTGACTAAAATGCAATGTCACCTTTTGGTGTGGGAAGCTGTTGAGGTTCTGCAATGTTGACAGTTTTCTCAGAGAGCCTTGCCATATCCAGCTGCAATGTGTCCAAGACACTGCTTGCTGTGACCAATGGCTGTCTGCTTGTGCGACTTAACTTAGCAGTCATGCTTGTTCCTGCTGAAACAACAAATATCACACTGTAAGAATAAATTAATTTTCTCAGATAATTTAATTGAGACTTCATGTCTAACAATGCGTTTAATTAAAAAGTGAGAGAAAAAGTTGGTCGACTAGGATAAGAAAATGTGGCACAAAATATTTACTGATATTGTTAAATCCACTCCTTACAAATCAAAGTAATTAGTTTATGTTCAGATGGACATCTGTATGTGCACTGTTTGGCAAATTTTATTACAGCTAACTATCATAAAATGAATGATTTGTCTATGATAAATTTGCTGCAACATAACTACTTATTTTTATAATTATTGATTTTTACCAGGTGATCCATATAAAGCTGCTGAATTCCAAGCTGGCTGTTGCTCTTGTAGCCCACATGTGTTGCGATCTTGCATTTCAAAGAGATGAAGAAGCATGATTTCATCTTCCAATCCTTCAGAAAGTGAATTTCCTGACCTCCTGTAAAATAATGAAAAAAAAAATTGTGTGTGTTAACAGACCTACAAATATTATTTGTGGAGAAAATAAGTTGACAATAATGGCATGTTTCTAATTGCAAATATCAAGAATCCTGAACAAAAAAAGGAAATAATAGTGATGAAGCACACAAATATGTGGACAAACGTAGAATGTAGTTTTATAATATGAAAGTAAAATGAATCTTTTTGGTTGAGATTAGGAGATAACAGTAAGAGGATATTTAATTTTACAATTAATTTATTATCAATTTCAGAAAATTTATTTATTGAAAATAAAAATTGGTCACAAACTACATTATATATTCCACAAAAAAAAGACACAAAATATCAAGGTGTTTAATTTTGTTCAGTCTGTTATAATGTATTTGTCAATAATTGTTGAAGGGAAACTAAAATGTTCTGGAAAATAGATGGTACCAATAGTTCAAAAGTAATATTACTTTGTAAACCATAGGTCTCTTTTGGATAATAGGGAGATAAAGATTGAAGCCTTTCCCGGTACAGTTGTTCAATATATTGTTCTCGGAGCTCAACCGGGTTTTGCATAATTGTAGAACGCAACGTTTCGACGACTAAAAGCTCTGTCATCATCTTCTAGGCGAAGTGTCGGAACCATTCTATTGCATATTATATATATGCTCTACTGATTCATCACGCTGTGAGAGCCAATCAGCGCTCAGTCAACAGTCCGCCGGTTGAGCTCCGAGAACTATATATTGAATAGGGAGATACATTGTATGTTTCATATCATCTTATAATTTATTGTCAGTTTAATTGCCTTTAATTTAATTAGCAGATGTACAAAAATATAAATATAAATAAATAGTTGAATCATTATAAAAGGATTCATTTACAAAAAGGTTATTCATTGTTTACAACAAAAAGTTTTAATTTGTGTATGTAATTCAACTACAACAATGTTAAGACTAATTAAAACAATAAGAATATAAGAACATTATAAGTCTATATAAAATAACCCAAATCATTGGACTTACCTGACAGCTCCAAGATTACTGTCACTGTCTCGATCCCGGTACAGCAGTGGTTGTGTAAGAGCATATTCAATATCATTTTCACCTATAAAAATTATCAGCACAATTATTACATTATAACTATAATGTTGGAGAATTGAAACAAGTGAGGGTTTGATGGAAGAAATGTTTGTCCAGAATAAAACATAAATGCCAAAGGAGAACAATTCACAAATAATTAATAAAAAAAATTATCACAAGAATCTATTGGTTAGATATGAAAACTGCCATTTTTCACACACAAAAGAAATGGGATTTCATTACTCTGGAAACGAGTATTATATGAACATACGGTAAAAAAGTTGTGTTCTGTATATTTGTTGTAAAGAAACTCACCAGACATGGTTTCATCATCAACATCATTCTCATCATTTGAATTGTCTCCCGTTCCCATAATTGTTCCATGCTCACAATCTTCATTATAGCCATCAGGTTCACTCAAATCCTTTAAAAAATCAAAACAAATGTATCTAGTTATATGACAAATACCATATATTCCAATAATACACATGTATGTATTTATGTTTTGACTGACAACTATTAACAGCAGTTATTAAATTTCCAAAGTTTATTACAGTAACAAAATCAATGTTTCTAATGCACATATTTCAAAGAAAAATTATAAGTGTCTAATAAATAATGACTTTTATAATCTCATTCAAAATCTAAACAAAGATTGCTTCAATCTTGTTAGCGTTGAGTGAATGTGCCTCGACTCCTTTCACAAACTGTGTGAATTTAATAACTTGTTTCATTTAATTGTGCCAGTTTAATGAGTTAATTTAGTAAGTTGTTTGTTATTTTTTTGTGTGTACTTTAGTTTGCCTTTGTTTACTTTGTACAATTACACTATAAATCTAATCAATTGTAAATACCTCCTCTGTAGGTGAATACCTGACGATGATATAAAAAAGGTATCGAAATGTTTTGATAATATAAAAAATAAAAAGTGTCTATAAGGTCATCAAGTATTTTTATTAATTCAAAACAGACTTTAAATTAAAACTTTTATCTATCAGTGAAAAAAAGTAAACAGTCTAAATTTGCATTGTATCCCAACCAAAGATAATTAAGTCTGTAAATCACCCATGGATTATATAGTTCTCTTTTAAATATTTTCCAATAAACATATTATGTTACAAATAAATCAGTTAAATAATTGTGTAATATATATATTTTTATATATTAATAAATCATAAAATCAATTAATATGTCTATAATTCAATCATTTTTTAAATATTATTTTATTATGCAAGTTACTGCAACATTATAAATCAAAGATCAAACTTTGAACCTGTGATATGTGGAATAATGAATAAGAAAGATAGCCAATCCAGACAAAAAAGGTAATATAAATACCACACAACTTCTGGGATCCTTGTCCCTTTCATCAGGTGCTAAGAAGATCCTAGAGAAACTCAACTGCACTGGTCAGTTGATAACGCTCAAAAGCTGAATTGGCTATCTTTCTTATTCATTATTTTCTATCAGATATAATTTTTTTCATTTTAATATGTGGAATAAGTTGACAAAGTTTGTATGAAATAAATTTTTGATATTTACTATTTCTTTTTTGAACTCATTGTACTGCAATATTACATATTAGTTAATAGTTAGAAATTTTTCTAATGAGCTCACCTCACTATCACTGCTGCTACTGCAACTGGAGGGAGCAATGGTGTTGCTCAGATCAGGAGCAGAGACAGGGGCACTGACCGGAAGCTTAGGCTGTTTCCTCACAGAACTGGTTTTCAGTTGTCCTGCAGGTGATGTCAAAGAGCCTACTGAGCAAGTGTCTTTCGAGCGAGCTGTGGTCGGTGTACTGCTTGATGATATAGGAACAGTGTAACTGGAAGACAAAGCTGGTAGAAGTCTGGAAGCAGAAAACAGTGAGAAGTATAAAATAAAACTCACTAGCAACATTATAAGAATGTAAAATGAATCATCTATCCCGATGTTTTGTTTATACATTTCAAATAAATGAGATAATACTTCAATAAAATTGGATATGTTTCATTGATAGGAAACATAAAAGTAAATTGAGAAATATTAGTTGGCAATGTTTGAAGCCTAAAAATGAAAATGTTAATCATATGTTCTATAAATACCTCAATATTTCTGGTACATGTCAAAAGATACAAGTACATTCAGATAATGGTCAAAATAAATTCTGTTTAAATGGCTTATATTGTATGCCACCATTCCAGATATTAAATTTTTCAAACTTAAATATAATATGTAAGTGAAAAGAAGAATAACTTTTGGTGCACTCCAAAGTTTGCTGTCAAATTTAAATGGAAGTTACTTAGTCAGAACATTAAAATTAAGATACATCAAAGTAAAGGAAAAGTGGTTTTTACTTTGAAGGGGATTTTAATAAATAAAAATAATCAGAATTTGAGTAAGAACTGCAAACTGATTAATAATAATAATAATAATTGAACATACCTTGGTGAAACATCTATAACACCAGGAGTAAGAGCTGGTTCTGAAGCAGATGATGTCACAGGAGTGGATGGAGCAATATTGCTGACCTCGGTGCTACCACAAGCAAGAGTTGCTGACATATTGTTTCTAGATCTCTCTATAGCCAATCTCTAGTACAATAAGCAATATGAATTTGAAATACTATATTAACTTAACTGAAAGATTCTGGAAAAATTATTATAACAACAATACCTCTTTCAAATCATTTATCTGTGATATGTACTGGCTCTGGTCAGTTAGTAATTGATTGATGTACCACTGCTGGTCTCGACAGCGCTGGAAAAATGTTGGCGGCCGAACTTGAAACCTACATTGAGGACATTTTGTCAATAAACACAGTTTCATTACTCGGGAGTCAAAATTTGCAAGACAACAACCAAACGTAGGCTTCTTGAAAATAATACAATAAATATTGAATTCAAACATATGATATGGATTTGAATAAAATATTGTCAATTTGGAAAACTTATGCTGCAAAATTAATAATTTATTTCAAGTACATCAATAGAATAGTAATTAAAATTTTATGGTAGATACCAAAAATAGTGTTACACATCACAAAATATCATTTCTACAGTATACACCTTTCTATTGAATACAAACAACAATCCAAATTCAAAATGAAACATTATAATATAATGGTTTAATTTTTAAAATTCATTACACTTTTTTAATTACTTTACATACTTTCATTTGTATTTCCAGTTCAACCATTCTACAAAACTTTTTTTTATAAAGCATTAAGAAAAATATATTAAAATTGAAAATTTACGTATGTTTGAAAATTAATAATAAGTCATAACGTATGAATAATAATACAAAATCTACTTTGAGACTAATTTAAAATTGATTATGACAAATCTGATTCAAGTTTGGTAATAAATAATCATTTAATAGCAGAAGATTACCTCAGAATGAGTGTGTCTCTCTCAGTATTTAAGTAGCCTTCACTGGCAAGAAGATCCAATCTGAAGAACCGATTATATCCCCAGCACTCCCCAATCTCAAAGTCTGAAGCAAATTCCCGCACAATATTCTTGCTGGCATCCAGGGAACCTTGGTGGATCATTTCAACTCTGTACTCATATCTGAAATAGTAAATGCAATATTTACTATAGCTTTGAAATTTGACAAAACTGAGTTGCTCTATTCAAAACAAAAACTGAAAGAAACAATATACATAAAGTCTTCTGAAATCATTTTACAACACAGTGAAAATCTCCCAAAAACTTGGAATTAATTATTATTGGAACATAATCAAACACCCCAAGTCTGTACAAACATGCCCACTCACAACAATTATGTCAGTCAACCCCCCTAATTTGTTTCAGACAACAATACAAAAATCACTCTGCAAGACTGAACAATGCAGCCTGTAGTATACTTTTAGATATGATGGAACCTTTCTTCTTCTTTGAAAATGGAAACCCCAAGCACCTACTCTGAAAAATGTAATACTTAATTTTAATTATTCCATTTTTGTTAATTATAAAATAATTTGTTATTTTAATTCCTGTTCAGTTATATAAAAGACTTATTCACTATGTCTTATTAAATCAAAGACTTAAGGTTTTCCCAGTGTGGTTGCTGTAGAAACAGTTCTCAGATTCCCACATGGGTACAACTGTTATTGGCCTGCAACATTTTGACAACCTCAAGCTGTAATAATAAGAAAGATAGCCAAATACAGAAAAAAAAAGTGATAATATAAATACCACACAATGTTTCTAGAAGTCTCATTCCTTTCTTCAGGTGCAGAAAAATGCAAGAGCCTAGAGAGACACAACTGTACAACTCAGCTGACAAAACCCAAAAGCCAATCAGACATAAATTTTTCATGTTAACCTCAAGCTGTGTCATCATTCTTCACCTACAAGATTATGACAGAGCTCGCAGTTTAATCGTGGCAGCACCTGAGCGAAAACCCGAGAACTCTTTCTGGTGGTTTATAAAACGTCCTAGAAATAGGGTTACTTTACCTGAAACTTAATTTATACCATCACAGACTTAACAATAATGAGCTATTCATTTTATATCAGTTCAATCAGTTTTTTTTACATTACATTAATAAGCCTACAATTTAAGAAATAAACACTTTAAAACAGTATGTAGAATAAAAAATAGTTTTTTTTCCATGGAAAATAATTCCTAAAAAAACTTACTTTGAAGTCTCAGGTATTCCTGCACTCAATTCCAAAAAGACTGACAAATAATTTCCTCTTACAACTCCATTCCCATCTGGATACACTTTTAGTCGCCAACACAAACCATTAACATGCAATGGAGTAGAATAAACTGGATCTGCCTTGTGCTGTAACTGTGTGAACTGCTGCATTATAAAAGTACTGCTGTCATAACCCGGAACAATCTCACTGAAATTATAAACATAAAATATGTCATAAAAATTAAGTTTAGTTTGAAGTGTATTATCATTACCACAATGAAGATTCTGAATTAAAGATCACCTATATGCAAGAATACAGATTTAATATACTTCTTTTCTGTTATTTATATTTTTATTAAGTCTATGCTTCACCTCTGGAAATCTGCTGGGACTGGAGCACTGACAAAGCTTGCCATTGGTTTTTTGCGCAATGTAAACATTTTGTATGACAGCTCATGACTACAACTGATTAATTCAGATCGGGAAAGGGTGTGTAGTTGATGTTCTACATCCTGTAATAGTGCTTCCAACTGTTCCGTTTCTTGAGTTAGAGATGTTTTCTGGGTCACAAGTATTAAAAGCTTGGTCTTTAGTTGAGCATCTAGGCGAGCAATCATCAATTCCACAGCATTTCGTATTTCCCGTACTCGTTCATCTTTTGCTGCACGTACCGATTCAACATTTCGTTCCTGAAAATTGAATTATTCTGAGATATTTCAATTTTACAATACATAAATCACTCACAAGCCAGAAAAAAAATAATATAGCAACTTACACAATGTTTTGTACTTAATTTAGTATTTTATCAGGTGTTCAATGAATTTGGAGTATGATAAATAATCATCAATTGCAGGCTCTTTTGGGTGAGGACAATACCCAATCACAAAAGAAGCTTGCTGAGCAATTGGGTGTTACTCAACCAGCCATTTCCATGTGCCTACATGAAATGGGAAAGATTCAAAGGACCAGAAAATGGGTACCACATGAATTTAAAGATAGGCAGATGTAGTGATGCAGAAACACGAGCAAAAATTTGTTTGCCACTCAAAAAAGAAATTTGTTCCTGCATCAAATTGTAACTGGCAATGAAAAGTGGATTTATTTTGAGAATCCTAAATGCAAGAAAGCGTGGGTTGATCCTGGCCAAGCATCAACATCATCCGCCAAACCTAATAGCTTCAAACAGAAGATTATGCTGTACATTTGGTGGGATCAGTAGGAACAAAACATTGTGTAGTTACATTTATGCTTTATTAAATTGTTTCAGATTTGTGGATGATTTATTTGTACTGACTTTGAATTATTTTTATAAACTAGTACATAAATTTTTAAGTATAACTGAAAATTATTAAGAAGAATCTAGGTTTTCAGCAAGAGGGAGAACTGAAGTTAAAATTACATTGGGAATTAATTGATGCTCAAAAATAACTATTACATTCTGGATAGCAAAGTATTATTGTTAATAAATACTTAACAAAAATTCAATTTTGGATAAAGAACACTCAGATTATCAGAAACATTTAACTGACATATAACAAGGCACATTTTTGTATAACATTCTAAAGCACTATATATATATTGTAACATGATTGTTGCGAGGTACAGTCGAGCGCCCTTGGCGGGGGTGACTACAGTGGTGGTGTTTATGCAGGTGCCAGAAATGCGATGTTGTTTTAGGCCGACCCAGGGCAGAAGCGTAATGGTCAGTTCCAAGCTGGACTCGACCTAGGATGGAAGTGCTCCAAATAATTGATAAACCACACCCTGAAAGTGACCTACGTTTCATGTTCGATTAAATAAAATTATGAAAGATCCCAAAAATTACCTGGCGCCCAAACATGAATAATCAACGAAAAAACGAAAGGAAGGTAGCGGAGCGGCTACAATATATATATATATATATATATATGCTATAATATGGGATAAACGTTACCCAAATTGTCAACAGTTGCAAGTTTAATGCATGCTACTCCACACAACAATTTATAAGAAAGCAGGTTAGTGGTATATAAAATTGTTAAAGAATATTTTTAAAATAGAATAGTACTTTTATAAAAAGAATGAAAAGTTAAGAAAAAGTAAGGGAAACAGTAGTCGACTATTTTATAGTAAAACTAGCTGGGTGCCTGGCATTGCCCGGGTTGTCATAATTAAATTCAGCAAGATCCATAACCTCGGATTTGACTCCAATCTCAATTGTTTTTGTGTTATTTTTATGTAACAACTCTCCACCCCAACATTTTAATTAAGTGTGCTTCTCTCCTATGCTAAAAGGGGTTGAAATTATACACAAAAAACATTGGGGGAAATACCAGCCATCTCATTGACCCTGAAAACTCTTTAATAGATGCAAATATTGAGCATGTTTCACAAATCCCATGGCCGCCCCATGAGATTAACAGGCAAGTTGAAGTCATAATTAAAGTCAGTGACATCCACAACCCTGGATTTTACTCCAATCGGTTTCTTTCACTATATTTTTATGTAAGGCCCCACCATCCTATGCTGAAAGGGTTTGAAATTATATGCAGAAAACATCTGGAGAAACACTATCAATCTCACTGACTCCAAAAAATATTTGTTCGTAAATATTGGCCATTTTTGGGCATTTGCAAATTTCCACCCCTGAACCTAGGAGTGGTAGCCAAGTTTTACCCCTACAGTGTTTGTTTCTGGTTTGAAAGGAACACATACACGGAATTTGGACAAATTTGTTCCACGGGTGTACATTTGTATGTGGAAAACACACACAAATGTACAGTCTATTTTATTTATTATAAAATATATACTCTTCACATTACATACCACTTCCTGAACTAGACTTATTAACTCCATCAGCCGTCTTCGTAACTGAGCAACATCATCTCTCACTTGTCTCACATGTATACCATAAACTTCCTCCAAAGGTTTAAAGCTGTGACCTGAATGTGTTCCACCCCAAAGAGCACATTGGTGGCATATACAACGGCCACAAGTCCAACAATAAACTGACAATTTTTCCTGGTGAGTTTCACACCTGTCGCAAAAAGAAAATTTCACAAAATGAAGTTTATCAACACAAAATGTTCAAGATAAATAGAGACTTGCTATTAAAATCAGATAAAATGCAATAAAATATTTTTTTTAAATATATAAATACAATTTCTTATAATTTTCAATATGTGATATTTAAAATGTTTGTACAATACAAATATAATTAAAACAGTAAGGTTCTGTTGATATTTGCAACATTCAATACATTAAAATTTTTGTATTAAAAAATTGACTTTTTCTAATAACCCATTCTTGTTTATGCAAAAATAAATGCTAAATGCCTAGAACAGTTGTCAGCCATTAATAAAATACACACATTTCAACAGTAGTGAAAATTAACAACCCAAATGCTCCCTTAAAGGTGCATTTTCTATCCAAATGAATGAATGAATTAATTAATTAATTAATTAATTAAAGGTCAAATTTATTAACTCATTTTGATAGGAAAGAGAAACAGAGGGCAGTTGACTTACCTTAAATCAACAGGTGGTATAGTCAGCGGAGGAAAAATAAATTTTCAACTTTTTGTGGGCCTGAGCCTCCTTTTTCAGGATAGTAAGTCTGAACTACATGGCAGCTTGGCATGAATTGTCAAATTCAAACCCTAAGACACCAGCTGTTAGACAGCAACAATTGACACCCAACAAAGCCAACAACCCTCTCTTTCCAAACTACAGCCACATCCTGAACACATAACATACTTTTGTGGACCTAGTAAGGACCAACAGAGACTGCTGTGTAATGTCACCAGGTACATACCCCTTTACACTGCCCCCATATGGGCAAGAGCAATGGCAACTAAGACAAACCCTTAGTTGCACAGGTTTGTTGCATGATGCAGTGTGTGTCATCATGCATATGCCACACATTGAATTCCTGGCAGAAGAATGAGCAAGAATATGACACACAGAGAAAGAAACTGGAATTCTCCCCTATCCCTCTATTAAGAAGAAAGAGAATGACAGGGAAATGGAGGAACTCATGTTCTTTGCATGTCTCTGATTTTTCAAAAGAAGGGACGAGCTGTATAAACATCTCCATTGTAGCCTGACACTGAAATTTAATCAAAATTATGTTGTCTTCAGAGATGTACTGGAGAACAATTTAAGAATATGCCATGGTTGTCTTAAAGGCACTACAGCTGGAAGAAAATGATAAAAGACTCCATGCAAGCAGGTAAGAGACTTCACAAGAAGAAATGTATAAATATCTATAGATGTATGCATATAGATAGGTATGCGTATAACTATAGGTAAACGTGATCAAAGATTGAAGTCGTTCCCGGTGTAGTTGTTCAATAAATAGTTCTCGGTA
The DNA here is from genome assembly GCA_037074705.1 of Zhengitettix transpicula. Classification (NCBI taxonomy): domain Eukaryota; kingdom Metazoa; phylum Arthropoda; class Insecta; order Orthoptera; family Tetrigidae; genus Zhengitettix; species Zhengitettix transpicula. The sequence goes on from CM073596.1 coordinate 30,079,002, forward strand.
TTCACACGGGTTTTGCATATTTATGTTTAAACGCAATGTTTCAACGACTAATAGTTCTGTCGCCTAGAAGATGACGACAGAGCTATTAGTCGTCGAAAAGTTGCGTTTAAACATAAATATTCTAACCATTATAATTATTAGTATAATAGTATATTAATATATTATAACTACTGAAATAATATGTATTATAATAATATTAGAGGACTAACCTAGGCTGTAGGATGTGTTGAAAAGATGGGTTTTATAAATCAAATAAGGAAATGTTAAAAGGTCAAATTGATTAACTCAATTGGTCAGAAAAGATTATGTATATATACAACCTTTTTTTCTTTTCTTTTTGACAATGCCACATCCTTACTCATTTATATACAGAAAATAAAAGTAGTTTAGATAGCCCAATTAGTAATATAAAAAATAAAAGTACTTGTCACGAGTTGGAGGGGAATCCTCAGAGGATGGTCGGGAACAACTTGCAGAGAGCTGAAGGGAATCTAACTGCTGGGTCACTTCCTGCACCCAACGACAGTTGACTAATTCATGAAGACGCAGTGATGCTCTGCAATGAGGACACTGAGACTGTTGCTCTGTTAACCAGCGACGAATGCACATATAGCAACATAACTTGGAACAGTGGGGACACAGATGGGCATCACGCAGTTTTTCCATGCAGATAAAGCATCGAAATACTTCTGCCAGAGTCTGAAATTAAACAAAATTAATATCAATTACATATCTCTTAATAAAGTAACCACAAAATCCAACAATATAGAAATATCATTATTAGTCTTCCAGATTGTACTTCATCAATAATGTCTGGGCTAAAGACAAGTTTAGTAGCATCAGTAACATCACCCCCTCCCCTGATCGACAAAATTGTAATCAACATCAAGAATTGTATTAATAATTCAAATATTTATTCTTTGGCATGTATTTTCCTTCATTTCAGCCATTTAAAAATAAATAATAAAAATGAAGTAATACATACTTTCACCAGCATTGAATATTACAGTGGGCATAATGTCACATAACTTGTCTTGTTCCATTGTTTCATTATTAATTTGGTAGGCTACTAGTTTGATATAGTGACGAATCTTCTTTTTCTGGTTAAAGTTTCAGAATTTCGATGTTCAAGTAACACTAATAAGTACTAATAAATCTGAGAGATGAATTGATAAAAGTACTTATTCGAAACAAAACAAGAATTTTAGAAATAAGACAATGAAGCAAATAAAATGGAAGTAGGAAATCGATAATGAAAAATGCCAAAATTTGATATGAATGCATTAATAAATAAATGAAAATGCCACAATATAGTAGCTGGTTTAAATTTAAATGAAAATATCCATATAACGTAAGATGTTTAACTGAGAAAGTGGTTGCGGATAATTTAACAGAAAGTGTTTTAAACTAAAAACATTCCAATTTAAAATGATAATAGTTATTCTGGCAAAGTAACGTACCTCCACACTGTGTTCATCAACATTTTTATTTCCGCTGTCAGATCTTCCTGCCATTTCTGTTTATAACTCTTTGTTTACCTGTAGTTGAAAGAGGAGAAGTCACAGAATAAGTTGAGATTTAAAAAGAGCTAAAAGGACTTGTAGAACAATGTGACACGGATCGTGGAAAACATTATTAGTTTCACACAACAGTATTTGTTCCATATAAACCATCCCACAAACAAGTATAATTTGCCATGACAGCAGTAACAAAGTATTTACAAAACTAAATACGAAGATACTTCTATCATATTTATACTGAATCGAATATGGGCACCACTTAACGAAAAATATATACCTCCTAATACAATATTTTCATAGTATAAAACAGCTCCAAGAATTTAATAAAAGGAAAGTTTCAGTGTCTTATCAAATTCGTCAATAATTAAACCTGAACCGTGTTTACAATTTCATTCGAGAAATTATATCGATGTTCACGATTATGTATACATCAACGCGTAAAGTTCACAAATATCTACCAATATCATTGAAATTGTCTGCTCATGGAGCATTGTTTTTGTTGACGTTTTTGACATCTAACACCAGCTGTCGGATGACGAACAATTAAACCCATTAGCCATGCCATATAAAATAAAATAATTTACGTTTATAGTCCACTATGATGTCCCATTAAAATTGATTCCTATGACAGTTTCAGAATTTATCTGCAGCAGTTCCGGAACATCCTGTGTGTATCAAATCACATTATGGCAAAACCCTAACGACACAATAATGTTAACTTAATAAATCATTTTCAACAGTCATTGAATTACATTTTTTTGTGCATATGAATCTTTTCAATTGTTGTTAAAGTTTCAAACAACGGCTGAGCTTGTGAAAATATTAGTTTATTTCACCTAAAAAAGACGATTTTAATAATTATGAGAAGAAAGAAAATTTGTTTGTTGCTTATTACTTTTGCAGGTGTTATGTTTCTATTTCAAATATTTATTCAGGCAGGTTTCTTGCTTCACACATTAAAAGTTCTCTACTTACTTCTTTATTCCTTCTCTATGTTCAAATAATATATTGAATTTATTATATGTTTGCAGGTTTTATATTCCGAAGATTTGGTAGAAAAAGATTTTGGAGTTGACAAATATGGAATATCCAAGAAAGAGATTGAATTGATGGGTAATTTAATTTAAAACTCATTTATTTATTTATTAACTACTAATATATCAAATGCCCAATATTAATATTGTAGAATTAATTCCTGCAACATATTTGCCAATTCCCCCACCACATGAAGACATAAATTACATTATTTATGAATTTGTTTTTATATTTCATTAACATTTTGCAGGGTTAGTATCAATAATTTTAAATCAAATTGAGAGGTTGCCCTGGATAGCATGTCAAATTTTCAATGGCCTAAGTCCACTAACTCAAGAACAAATCTCTCCTGAGGAAGGAGGCTAAAACCTCTGAAAATTGTAAGAACTTCCTTTTGTCCTGGATGGCAATGCCAATCTTCAATTTCAGGAAAGCAACCAGCTTTTTCTCTTTCCTTTCCATACATATAGTACATAAGGAAAATGTGACAATATCAAATCAAATAATACAATCAGATAGAAAATAGATACAGCATAGCTGACTTTGCAATCAAGTTGTGCAGAAAATAGAATTCCTAATTTTTGAGGACCTAAGGTCCTTTTCATCAAGAAAGAAGGTCTGAACTGTGCACCGGCCAGGCACAAGAAAGGAAAGAGAAAAAGGTGGTGACTTTACTGAAAATTGAATTTAGGCCTGGAGTAGGTTCAAGTTTTGAGATATATTAATATGAATGTTTTTTCAAGTGATAGATACCTCTTTCCCATCCTTATAAATTATTTTATATTTAGGATATAATTATGCAAAGAGCATAATATAATTATTAATGTGTATATATATATATATATATATATATATATATATATATATATATATATTGTAATAAACAAAAGGGACACCCCTTTAATTATCGGGCCGTTATTGTAGCAAAAATGTAATAATTAAATATGATGAGCTTTTAAATGAAAAATTATTGACTTTAAAACAAACAACATTTATTTATCTGAATTTACAATTATACAATTTAATAAAAACCATATATCTCTTTCTCTCATGGGTCTTTACTGGGTTTGATAACGGACAGAACACTTAAATAATCAAAGAACCCAACATTTATCTTTAAATTAAACAGAAATATTTAATCGTCTAGACATCGACGAAACTTATGAACGAACTTATTATTACCAGATTGATTCTAAATTTAAAAGAGTTTATTTTATTAACAAAAGAAGAGAACAATATCTGACTGTATCTTTTAATTACACATATTAATACCATAAATTTCAACTCACGATTACTCAGGAACATTTGGCTCGTTCATTACACACACACTTTATAGACTGGACGTTTACACACTGACTCTAACACATATTATTGGTTTGACGATAGCTGATTCTCCATAATCGGTGAAGGACATCCCACTTGCTCGTGGAGAAACTACTCGACGCTGGATGCTGGTCTCCTACCATCGAAGACAGTGGTCAAATTTTGGTATTACTACAGATTGAACTTCTGGATACAAAAATGTTTATAGTTGAATAATTTTGCTATTTCTCTCGCAGACTGCAAGTTTTCTCCATACTGGATGCTCGCCGTACGCCTCCACACTCAACTGACTCAACTCCTCGACTCTCTAACAAATTCTTATCCTCCCTTTATATATGATCATCCCTTCTATCTTCTGCTTTGTTCCAAGACTACGTCGCAATTCATTGACAGTTTCTCCATTACTCCGAGATTTACACTCTGCAGCTGCTGCTCCCCACTTAGAAAATATCTTGCCGCTCTGTCTTGTCACATCGAGACAGAACCCGTAATTACTTTGCACTTGTATTCTCACCCCCACATGTGCGCTGTTCCAAGATCCTTCAGACCGCCTTGATCCCAAGTCAACAAGCCGATGGTCAAGCCCATTAACCAGACACAATGCCTTTTCTAAACCGATTCATCTTGCGACAGGCCACCTGCGCGTGTCCCTTGCCCTGCTTTACAAATTCTACGTACACATTGCCACTTCCTGTGCCGGCCAAGACCATTAATCTGAAACAATGCATTCCCTCAATGCATTACAATACATATAATGCCTAAAGTTATTGTAGCAATGCAAAATATGCAATTAAAATATTAATGTTTTAATTGTATTTTTTTATTTATTGCCAGCAATGAAGTATACTTTCATTATTGATGTTTTGAGTAATAATGTTTATTGTTTATCCAAACCGATAATTATTATTATAACTTTTTTCAAATATATAAACCAATTGTAATTTAATCATTGGAACTACATAATTATATAATCCTTCATTACAAATAAAATTTAACTTGGTTCTTTAGATATTACCGATCCTATAATTTTGTGGTGGACTCCATTTACTGGTGAAATGGGAACCATCAGAGAATGTGGATCAAATAGATGTTTCTTCACTCAAGACCGAAAATTCTTTAATCATTCTCTTACTAAGGTGAAATAATTTATTCTACAAGCATGTTAAAATAATGATAAATATACTGCAAACATGTTAGGTATTGGCATGAAAAAGATATTTGGTAAAATGAATAATTCATTACTTCATAATACATAAGAAGCTGTATTATTACTAGCTAGCATTAACAGCTACAGAAGATCACATATTACTCATTCAAGAAAATTTAAATCTTGAAAAGAGTAAAATTAAATATGTATTTCTGACTAGAATTTTGAATTTGAACAGTGTCATGTCCACTATGTTGTTATTTCTTGTTATTAAAGAATATAATGTTTTGTCAATTGTTTCAGAACCATTTAACTAGAAAAATGTGTAGTCGTATACAATTTAATTAGCTAATGAGAACGAGTGAATTTATACTGTTAGTTTTTTTAAATAAACAAATAATATTTAGTTTCACAAATTCAGTTAATTACAAGTTAAAATAATTAGTTACAATATTTATATCAGCTTTAAATTGTCATAAAAAGGAAATTTCGTTGTTTCAAATAATATCTGGTTGAACACAGCTTTACTTATAAGTTGAATCATTAAGATTTTTTTTTTATTCTAGGTTTTCATGTTTTATGGTTCTCAGTTCGATAAATTTGATTTACCATTACCACGGAATGGATCATACCTCATTTGGTCACTGCTCCATGAAGAGTCTCCAAAGAACACACCAATATTATCCCACCCTGAAGCTATGTCGCTGTTTAATTATACTGCCACATTCAGCAGATATAGCAGTTTTCCACTCACTCTTCAGTATTTGAAGAACTTGGACATTTTAACTGGTGCGCCATTTTGATGTTTAACTGTAGAACTACGATTACTTATAACAAATAAAAATCTTTAAAACATTACATAATACTACTGTATTTCTGAAAATGGTGCTTAAATCTCATAATAAATTAACTCTGAATAATTTTTTGAAGAAGCTACTCTAAAATACTAGGAATAAAATGTATTTAATTTACAATATAGACTGTAATAAAACATCCAAATTAAACAAACTGTTTTTGTATTAAATAATAATATTTATTTGTTGAATACTTCAATCAGTTAATAAAAAACAATTACGTACTTTTAACTTTTTAGCTTTTAATTTCAAATTCAAAATCAGTTATCACAATACTTTGATATTTCAGGTGTTGACTATTTTATAACAACTGAAATGAAAAACACTTTACTATCTGAATTAGCACCAGTTGTATATGTCCATTCTGACTGTACCACACCCCTTGAAAGAGATGCTTATGTTATAGAGTTGATGAAATACATACCGGTTGATTCATATGGAGCATGTATTCAGAACAGAAAGCTACCAAAACAGTATGTTACCTATAAACAATATATATTACTGCATTTTGGAGTATTTCATATTTCAGTGCAAAATATTTTCATAATTAAAACAAATATTGTTTTATTATCACTGTTCACAGTGATAAAAGTCACTATATTTAATTAATCTTGAGTATTAAAAATGAACCACTATTAGTTCTTATAATTTTAATATATCCATGTATTAAGTATTCTAAAACCAAACAAAATTATGTATTTAAATAAAATATATGATTATTCATTATTGTGGTCTATCTGTTGCATTACATAAAATTTGTATTACAATTGTTTTCTTAAATTTCAATAATACTTGTGCCAATAAGTCATTTTGGCCACAACGTGTGGGCAATTTGAATGTTAGAAAATTTTTGTCACCTTAAATTTTTTTATAATTATAAAATTTATACACTTGAAAAAGCCCTAATCAGAGACAAAACATCATGTTTAAAAATTTAATATTAAATTTTGCTATTTTTATTATTTAAATGAAATAAATTTTTTAAACAATAATGAACATGTCTTCATTAGCATATGTAACATTATCTCTTTAGAATAATATAAAATTTATTTATTGATCTATCATTTTTAATTATAAAAGTAACTACTGACATATATTTATAGTTTTATCTGTCGAATGGGGCTCAGGCCATCAAAATTTTTTATATATTATAACTCCTCAGCCCTATTGGACCAACTGTTGATTTCAGGTAAGTTGACTTTGCTGTCTCTCTTTCCTATCTAAATGTGTTATTTAATTTGGACTTGTCACATTTTTTAAAGTGTTTTAAATATATAATAAAATTATTTTAGTCTCTCAGATCCAATACAAAGCATGGACAATGAAGAATTTTATCATATACTGAGCCGTTACAAATTCACACTAGCTTTTGAAAATGCTGTTTGTCAGGACTATATCACTGAGAAACTGTGGAGAGCTCTTATTGTGGGCTCTGTACCTGTGTACATGGGATCCCCATCTGTGAGGGTAATTTTTTTTGTTATTGTTGGTAATAATAAGCATTGTAAAAGCCGTATCACTGTATCTCTTGCCTCACATTTTCCCACTTTCCAACAATACTCATTTAAAATTGCAACATTAAATACAAAATAAATATTTTAGAATTTGAAGTTTTTTTTGTTTCTTTTGAAACCAGTTTTAGATTTTTTGGTTTGATGAGCAATTCTTTTAGAGATTTTCTTATTCCTTTAGATCCTTTTTCTTAAGCATACATTAGTAAATGTTGCTGAAGACAGAAGGTGTGTGGGCAAGAATTAATTTTTTTTATACATTGTCTATGTATAACTGATCAATGAATCTTCTATCTGTAAATAAGGATGATGATGTTGCCCAGTTTTACTTTACATTTTTTATTGTACTGATCTCTAGTAATCTATGTAAAACCTTGTCAAAGTTCTCTTTGTTTTCTGAGCAACTCAATGAATGTTACTTAATTTATTTTATTCTAATCTTAAGATAATTTAGCCTCTTTTTAACTTTACAAACAAATAATAATTACATATTAATTTATAATTTCTTTTGACCCATTGACTGGAAATAAGAATATTTTTTAATATACTGGCCTAATTTTGCAGGATTGGCTACCTAACAATAATTCAGTCATACTTGCAAGTGACTTCAAGAACCCACGAGAACTAGCAAATTTCCTCCTTGACATTAATCAAGACCAGAGGAAGTATGAAAGCTACTTATTGCATAAACTTGCTAAAGATGATCAAAGGATTGGTAATGATCACCTTCTGTCAGCAATTGCTAAGAGAGAATGGGGTATTGACAATGATTTTGAGAAAGGGAACATGGTAAATCATTTTGAGTGTTTTGTGTGCACCAAAATTCACGAACAGACAATTACACCCTCTATTGCAGATACCAGTCACTATGACTGCCCTGTCCCTGTATCCCCTTTAACACAGAAAGTGAACAGAAGTAACTGGTGGGTTGACCTGTGGCACTCCGGAAAATGTGAAGCTCAAATTATTAAGAACTATATTGATAAAAATGTACCAGCTTTTACCAAAGAAGAATTTAAGAAAGAGTTGAGAGCATCTTTAACTAATGGAGTATGTTAATAGCCCAACTTATTTGTGAAACAATATACAAAGTATTTATATATAGTATAAAGTATATTTTCTGAATAATAATTTTAAACACAATATTAATGCTTTTAATCTGACATTCCCACTCTCTTTCTAATTAGAATAAGTAGTGCAGCCAGAGCATGCCTTTTTCGCAGATATTTATTGAAGACCTTGACAAGGTATACCCCATAAATAACTGATGAAGAAATGGCCAATTAATATTTTTATTTTTAGTTATTTTTATCAACAGCTATGGTCATTAGCAACTTTTCATAAATTTTATTTTCACCAGTTGGGGAACTAATTTTGCGGGGGTTCTCAGTATGGGAACAAACATACACACAACTACCGTGCCCTAGCTAAGATTCAAACCTGGAATCTCTGTGATGCGAGACAGTGACGCACACCACAGGAGGTTGAATTTTATTTATTGTAAAATTAAATATCAGATATTTATAATTACTTAGTAATTTATTCAATCTTATTGTTTAAAGTAGATATTTTATTTTAAATGTTTTTTCAAACATCTTTACTGTGAAGATTTTCCTGAAGCAGAATAACAAAAAACTTGAATTTTGAATTCTATATATTTGTGGTGTCTGTCATGTGGTCATCCCACTTCAATTTTTGCAAAGAAATTAAGCGTGGCATTCTATACACAAATACAAAAATGTTTAATTGCAGTGATGTGAGAATTAGATTTCTTTCACTTATTATTGTTGTGTGGTATAATTTTTACAGGCAATTCTTCAGGAAAGAAAAAAATATTCATGTTCATTGGTCCAATGTGTGAACCAATTTAGAATCACATAATTTGAATTAGAAGAATCACTTATTGACAGTAACAATATGGGCTAAAGATGAATGTGGGCCACAGATGTGACATAATAGCCTGTCCCTTACGAAGCCCACCCACATATAACGGTGTCATTAAAGTAATGTACTGAATTTTGCTGAGAATAATTCGTAAATAATATTGTAGCTTTTCAGTAGTATTCTGTTAATTATAATACATTTTCAAAAGAAATAAGAAAAACGATGTATTATATTTGAATATATCTCTTCAATTATAATATTTAATTATTCAACTATTCGTAATTTAAAATGAAAAAATTTATGTCTGATTGAAAATAATTAATAATAAGGTTGCCAATTCAGACAAAATAAGTGATAATATAAATACCACACAACATTTCTGGGATTCTTGTCCCTTTCCTCAGGTGCGAAGAAGAGCCTAGAGCAACACAACTGCATCTGTCAGTTGACAAAACTAAAAAAAAAGGCTTTTGACTTATGAGTGCAGTTGTGTTGCTCTAGGCTCTTCTTCGCACCTGAGGAAAGGGACAAGAATCCCAGAAATGTTGTGTGGTATTTATATTATCACTTATTTTTTCTGAATTGGCTATCTTTCTTATTAATTATTTGTAATTTAGCCAAGGAATTTTCCTTTATTTCAGCCATATAATAATAAAGGAAGACTTAAAGCAAATTACTTTCAATATTGAATATATATATCTTCATTTTACATATTTAAATATTTGAAATTTAGAAATGGCTAATCCTTCGTTTGAGCTCAAAATAAAGTCCGAACAATTTATTGCAAATTACTTTCTATACTGAATATATATCCCTTCATTTTTCATATTAAAATATTTGTAATTAGCCAAGGATTTTGCTTCATTTAAAAGTCACTTTGTAAAATTGCAAGAAAAAACCAAGATATATATATATATATATATATATATATATATATATATATATATATATATAATAGTTTCTATATTGAACATATCTCTTAATTTTTAATATTACATTAGTAATTTTTGCTGGACTTTTAAAAGTAATTAAGAAATGACTTAGTTAATCTGATTTGTTTTTCAATGGATTCTAATAATGTAATTCCCTAAGAATATTGAAGCTAAGAATACTGAAACTTATCCATGTTTTAAAATGCAGTTACATTGTTTGTCTAATTCGCTTTTTTTTTATTTCCTGAAATTTTTAACTATATCGTGGCCCAGGAACATAATTTGCGTGCGCAATATCGTCGACATAACAAATTTAATAAATTATAATAATAATTATAAAGCGTAGTGCAAAACGAAATGTTGCTCGTCGATGACGATAAATGTGATAAGTACTAACGCCACGATATTTCAAACTCGTACAATTCCTCCCGAGATATAAGTAAATTTGATGTTTATAATTATATTGGTGTTGTCGATTTTGAATTTTACGTGCCGCTAGGAATAGGGTATTACGTCACTAGTTCGAGCCAATGGCGTATAAGGAGCGAGCCTTGGTTGGTATTACGTCACATCCGTGACCCTTCCTTTCATCTAGTTCCACATTATGACTTTGACATATATTTTAATGAAAAGCATATTTAAAAAACCTACTTTTACTCAAACTGTAAAAGTAAACCTTCAGAGGTATGGCAAGATGCTTCCTAGTACAAATTTTAGTGCTTCTAAAATTAACTCGAAATTTCAAACAATTTGTATTAAACTGTAATACTCATAAAATATTGTAACTATTAACGCAATTCTTAAAACTAGCCATAAAATTCACAAAGTTAACGACAGCTTCTGTTGGAGTCAAAAATATTAAATTAATATGTTTAAGGCAGAAATACAAAAAGCAACCTTTGTTCTAAGATTATCCAGAACACTAAATACTCGTAAGATTAATGACCAACTTGGTGGCGCATCGGTATAATAAACCAACTTTATCTTCATGTCTAGTCCTTATCTATCTAAAGTGAAAACCTTGGTTACACTCCTTTGTCTTCGGTCTTATCTGTTCCGCTTGACGTAATTGTTATCAAAAATTGTCATAAACGCAATTAGCATTTATGAAAACGCCCGATTGAATGAGTAAAAAGAAGAATCATAAGTAACTTTTGTGTATTGCTTTTTCAATAATATTTTACTTTAAGAAAACACTACTGTTGAAGTAAAATAATCTTATGGTGGCCACAATTTATTTTGTATCATAGTTTCCGGCCTTTGGACACAAGTTACGCGTCCTAGTTATAATTCCTTATGATACCACTCCTATATACATATATATAAACAAGGACAACGTATGGTTGCTATCAAATAATTATTTCTCAATTTAACGGAACGAGATTGTCTCGGAATATTCAATACCTGAAGTCCAGCATTTATAGCATAGTGAATTGAGTATTAGTAAATAAGATTTGTAGTTTGGTATAGTATCCTAGATTAGTGTGAAACAGTGAAGAAAATAATTCTCAACGATAATAAAGAGAATAAGTCGGAAGTAAACGAAGTACGATGTGACAAAGTAATTGTATAAAAGAGATCTTTAATAATGTAGGCTGTATAGTAATATGGTGTAAGTAAAACATTATCTAATACTCTGCTGTTTCATCACATGTTATACTGTGTCGGATTCTAATATATCCAGAAGCTGTGCTTATGAAAACGGTAACTTTACTTTCCACGTTGTCCCAAAAATGGGATGGGAAAATCCACAATTGAAAGGCGATTGATGGCTATTGCAACTTAACAAATTTTTCGGATGAAAGAACAAAGTAAACAATAGAAAAAGACTCACTCGCAATTAAAATAAATTTCAATCAAGCAAATAAATAAGCGACACTTTATTTAAGTAGATTATAACTCGTTAAAATGTTGCCAAAACGAAGAGAATTGATTTATTAAGAAAAATTATTATTTACCCAAAACTAATCGTATTGTTTATTCGTTTTAAATTTAATCTCGGGCTAGATTTCTTACGTAATCTTTGCATAACGGGCGTATACAAATCTTTCCTTCCTCACATTGCGTCTCATAACAAAGTTATGTTCCCCAACGCAATGTTATTCCATAGCTAAACTTGTATGTATTCCCTTGGTAAGTATCGCTACGACCCCAGAATCCCGTTTCTAGAATCGGTCTTGAGAGATAGCACTAACCAAACATTTAGTATTTACAGAAAATTAACAAATTTAGTAGTAATATTTCATCTGCAATTTAAGTTATCTGCGAACAGAATATTGTGTGCTTGAATAGTTATAACCAATGAGTTGTCTGATGTGGACAAATAAATTAATTATGAGGGTTACAGAAAGTTTAGGAATTCAGACGAAGCGAAAAAAGAAATTATCATAGATTGAGAGACTGGGAATGAAACGAAGTGATGTACTCCAGAGTGAAAAATAATAATTAAATTGTTTTTACACTGTAAATATTTAATTTTAATAATTTGATTGACTTAATTTGTTGCTTTATTTTATTACGCAAGATTCTTAGGTAAATTTATTTATTTAATAATGGTCCAAGGCAACATAAAATATATTGAAAATGAATCTATTTTATTCTATTTCAAAAGAGTCGGCTGCGTCAGTTTTCGTGTCTAAATTAATTAAATACAATATTTTCAGGCGAATTAAACTCTTTAATTAATACGAAGTTGGATCGTTCCTTGCAATCTGAGAAGTTCGGGATGTTTATCGTAGCCTTCTAGATCTTAATCATGAAATTAGGAAGGAATCGTAACCACAGATTCGTCGGCAAACTTCAAATTGTGGGAAGTCCCTGTGAGGCGCGGGAGCGGTACCGTGCTGCGGCCTGGTGGCGGACCAGCAGACTATGCCAGGGACTACATCGCGCGGAGGAAGACGGAGGCGCCGCGGTCGGCCAGCATTCCTGTCGGACAGTCGGTCGAGCAGAGTGGATCCGTGCAGGGGGGTGAATGTGTCCGGGCGCCGGGGACTCGGGTTTTCGTTTTTTTTGTCGTGACAGCTAACGCGCGCCATGGCGTTGAACCCCGACGTGGAGCAGCACAAAGGGAACTTGATAGTGAAAATCGACCAGGACTCTGACTCGGACCTTCAAGCTCTGTTCGACAGCGTCCTGCGGCCCGACTCGAAGAGGCCCCTACAGGTGCCGTTGCGAATGCGCAAGCTACCCGACTCGTTCTTCACGCCGCCTTCCACGGGCTCCAAGTCGCCGTCCGTGTCGTCCATCTCTCACAGCCGCGAGAACTCTGCAGACTCCGCGTTCGGAGCCGCGACGGGCTCCACGGGCGGCGCGACGACAGCCTCTGGGCTGCAGGTGAACCACCCCCGAGCGCACAGCTCCCCCGCGTCGCTGCAGCAGACATACGCCTCTGCCCAGCAGCAGCAACAGCATCAACACCAGCACCTCAAGCAGCGCAGCTACGACATCACGCCCGTCGATGAGCTGGGACCGCTGCCGCCGGGATGGGAACAGGCTCGAACCCCCGAGGGACAGGTCTACTACCTCAAGTGAGTACCGCTAACGTCATCTAGCTACACCAATGTGCCACTGTCCATTCTCTTGCGAATTTTAGAATCGCCAAACTAAATGGTGTTTTCATTAACATTAATTCTGAGGATAGTCAGTCTGTATTTTGCATGTGTGAAAGAAGCGAATGACAGATTTGTTTGATGTTGTTTATCTAGTTTAATACTCCGTTAACTTTTTCATGTACCCGCGCATACTGCCTATAACCTCATGTCATCGTTGTGTTCACCAGTTTTCATCCTCCAGTGTCTTCCAAACAGTGTTTACTACTACTGGGGTGCCTGAATATGTCTCTTACCTCACGTCAGAGTAACAATTGCATGTTTACAACCAATTTTTTAAGCTATTTCAAGACCTAACAATCCATTAAAATCTGGTACCTTCTCCGGTCTTTTGTCATACAATTACTTCCTCTACATTATGTTCTCTTGGTCGCCTTTTCTAAACTGGTTGGTTCCATTTCACGACTCTTCTTGTCCATCGTCTTCTTTCTTCTGTGACAACTGACAATTAAACTTTCTATGGCTAATCAACATGACTCGTTGCACATATCTTTGCGCTACTAGTTCTTTGTACACAATCATGCAATTTGTCATCCATATTTCCAATCCGAATGGAAAAAAACTTTGGTCTTTGTAAGTCTAATTAACTGTTAATTTTCAATATAATTTTCTCCTCAGTGAGCTTTATTTTTATGTATATTTCTGGTAAAGGGATCGTGTTTTGTACATAGTATCGGCAATACTTGGATTATTTTACCAGAAAATTCCTCAAGAGCTTTTTCCGATTTTCTTGTAGATAATATTTTGCCCATTCGCCCCTCAAACTATAAATGACTACATTCTTCTCACTTCTGACTTTCATAATCTACTTTATCTTCGTATGCTTATTATTATCACATCGTTTTCATTATACCATCGATACGAGTTTTTCGTCCACAATCTTGTCGTACCAAAGCATTTTAGAAGGCCAAATGTCTTTAATAACGCGGTCTATTCATGGTTTACGTCCATTGGTAGTTGTATATTTAAATCATTATGTTATTACTATAATCCTCGTGCTGTCTGTAAGTTGTAATTGGCTGACTGTTTGGTAGAGCGACGGACGGTCCATAGAATTTGTTCGAAAGATCTATCAAACTCAATATATTCTAAATTATAAAGGACAGCGAATTTTTCGACTGAAAAAATGATCAAGCGTGAAGCCTGATTTCAAGAAATAAACTATGCGAATTGGTTGGAGAACAGGTTAAATATGACGTTTATCCTGATGAGAGATATTAATATTTACCGCGTTGCATAAGAAGTTTTGCCATCAAGGTCCTCTACCTTTGTTTGTATCTCGAGCAAGAAGTATTGTTTCTCTGCAGAAACATTGTGGATTGATGAAAAAAATCACCGGAACAATAGTCAGGTTTCCCAAGTAACCACACGAGTTATCAGAATTCTGATGTAACTATTTGTGAAACAGCGGTATATTAGTGGCAGACTTTCCAGAGGGAAATACTCCTCTTACCACAAAGCTGACAAACAGGCAGTGTGCGCCAGGGAAAACTGACACTAAACTGCAACAGGTTGTGTGTACCCTTTCCCTGGTTCAGAGGGCCTCAGTCATTTCAATGGTTTATTGCATTCAGTGCTTACAAATTTATGCCGAAGTTATCACCACCACAGATAAGTTTAATATATTTTTTTATTGTGATAAATAGCTGTGAGTAATGAATGATTTCCCGTTATATCGTTAAAAATTAAGTTCATTTAAATAGTTTTGTTTTACGAAGCATAACAACTTAAAAATATAAACAAGTTTGTGTTAGTTTAAAAATTAACAATTAGCTAAGAAACGTGCAAAAATAGGTGGTAAAATAAATACGCTACTGTTTATGCAAATGTTGTTGCTTTATCCAGGTGTGGAAGGAGGAGGCAACAGGGTTTGCAGAAACATTGTGGTGTATTGCAATGAATTATATCCGTTTATTGGCTACTTCTTAATCTATTGTTAATTTTTTTTTACAATACCTTAAGTCTAAATTACTTAACTCTTCGGTTTTGCAATCTCAAATCTAAACGTATCACACAGCACCAGTCGTTTATTAAAATAGATGTTTCGTTTGTTGGTGTTGTGCTTATTTGCTTTAGAAGAACGGCAGGTAGTATGGGCCACTTAAGAAAAAAATATTTGTGGTTAAAATCGGTTATGAGCAATTAAAATAGTTGTTCAACTACATTTCTTTAAATACTAAAAATATATTTAGCAATTATTGAAGCGAACATCACATACAATGCATGCATGAGGAATATTTAAAAAATAGTCGGCCACGCCAAAATTATTAGGTTTTTAAATTTAAAAAATATTTTCTTGTTGATTAATACTCGTATAATTTTATAATGTTTTACAAGTTATTTACACTATCATTTATTTACATTACAAAGATCACAAAAATAAAAAAAACAAGTCGTCACAGAGTTCATGTGCCCAACCTTCACAATTTTTACTCTGAATCCAGTTTTCTTCATAATTTTCCCGGAATATTATGCATTCCTCATCTACTTTATCTCTAGAAGTGCTTGGTGTAGGATTTTTTCCCCCTGACACTCTTTTCAGTCAACATTTTTTTATTGGAGTCGATGTTAATATTTCGCTTTCGTTTCCGATTCACCAACCACTTTGCTCTGCAGGAGGGCAGAGGAGACATTTCTTTTAAAACTTTTCCAAAATCAGAAAGTTGTGATGTTGCTTTGAAGGAAGTGGAGATCTCTTCAGAAATGGTACTAGAAAGCTGCGTTACGTGGCTCATACTACCCGAATGTGACATGGCCCATACTACCCGAGCCACATTGATTTGGAAAACATGACTGAAAGAAAAACAGGCTGGAGCAAACGAAATGAAACAATCGGTGTCTTATATTAATAGAGTAAACTAAATAATAGCCTCAATTTCATAAGTATATTTTTAACTGAAATGATTCAGGGTGATGGTGAAAAGTATTCCAGGCAGCAACTTGAAGGCGAGCAGACAAACAATAATCTCTTACACTTACCACAATGAACTAAAGTAAACAATCTTTCTGCGCATGGCAGAACTAGGCAGGTAGAAAAAGGCTAGACTATGTAAGATGCTGCTATCTATCAGCAAATAGTTGATTGACCAATTGGCTCATACTATCCTCCGTTCCCCTATAGTACGCATCTCTATAGCTAGAATGCTAATTTTATCAATTATGGTCAATGTTTCTAACACTTAATTCTCTAAGTTATAGCTAAATACCAACATCCACAATACTCTCAATAAAGTACAATTCATTTTGCATATTTACTATTGTAGCATATTCTCTATTATACCAGGCATCATAATGCTGAAACTATTCAGAAATTTCTTATCTATTATGAAATTAAAAATTTCTACATTAATATCAACAAATACACTGATCTAAAACGCAGACATTTTTGTTTTCATGCGACCACATTTCTCTTAAATAATGGTATTTAATTATATTTCTCAATTTATAGTGTGTATCACAGATTATATATGACCCCCTGGGAAATATATGCTTAGCTGTGGTATGTACTACTATAGGTAACTCCATATACAGAATGAACCCTGAATTTCTTCCTTTGCTTGGTGCCATTCTTCACTTTCTTACTTACTGTTACCATGTGAAAGGCTTAATAATTACTACTTGTTCTGGAAACTGGATTCTGTTTGTATAATTTTATTATTATTCTTCAGTTGATCTGTCGGTCAACAGGTAGTCTTCCACCCTTCTCTGCCTTGGTGTCACCCATCTTCTGCTAACTCCGTCCTCACTTCACATAAACCAATGTTTCAATTCTTCGTATTTCCACTCCTCTCTTACCTTCTGATTTATCCCCACCATGATTTATTTAATCAAACAGTCTATTCTAAGTGTTTGTCAATTTTATGATACTTCCCTATTTTCAATATACTTCTCTCCAACTCTTCTTAGTATTTCCTCATTTTCAAGTCTATTTGACCACTTTATACTATCCATTGTCTGTCACAGCCACGTCTCAAAACGTTCTAAATACCTATTTTTCTTCTCGTGTAGAAGGTGTATGACCCATATGCACTCCATCCAAAACACTTCAGTTTGACTAAATTTCTTGTGTTAGGGATATTCTCTTACATAAATCTGTCTCTCAAACATTGAAATTGGTAGTTTATATATATATATATATATATTTATATATATAATATCGGAACGTACTTAATTTAACGTTAACGGAAGCACACGCTGCTAATGTATCCGAAAATAATCGTGAAAATGCGAAGTTCTGAAGTTTTTAACAAAGGCAGTGTCGTGGATAGGAATATAATCGTAGATTACAATATATGGAGTTTAAATAATAAATAAATAAATACATATTGTCAACGAAATAATTCGCCCTGTAGGCAACAGTCGTAGAGTATATTTCGTAAATGTACCAGACCGTTGTGTCGAAAACCTAATCGGCTCAAGATTTTCTTGTGGTGGAGTACGGACGTGACAGGTTGCAGCGCTGTTGTGGCTCCATTCACCATGGCACCTGCACCGCAATGGACAACTTATCTCCCGGAGTGAGAGAGCATTTCCGGAGATCGTATTCCGCGTCTGATAGAGGGAGCTTGATGGTAAACAAACGCCGCATTGAATGGAGCTGGCTCGGATGTCCCCGTAAGCAGCATAGAACGCCGAAAACCCGGGCATAGGTGTTGTGCGAGGCGAGGGGGCTTGTTTTCGAGCCTGGGCCATTTCCTCTACTCTTGTTTGTCTTCCAGCTGTGGAGCGCGCTGTTGCAAGTTCGTGCAGCACACGGCGGTGATAACTTCCAGACGACGAACGCTCTCGGCGACCTTTCCTCTCGTATATATCACTGCAACGCAAATGAACGATCTTAGCGATAGTCGGATCTGATCAAGTTCTTTAGTAATTGTCTCCTGGAACGTACGCGCGGTCTTACGGCCCACAACCAAGCCGAATCACGACATTTGTTAACAATTCACGTTTTACGTAGGTTTCCGCGAGAAGTGGAGCAGATGACGAGGCTGTCGGTGCGAGCGTGTTATTTACTTTAGTTTGTATTGTGATGTAGACAGGTGCTGAGGACCTGTGGTACAGTTATGGCTACCGCTGGGCACAGGTGCCGCCGCCGTTGAATCACTCCGCCAGTCACCTGCAGGGTCGCCAACTCGGGGCCTTGCGCGCAAACAATAATACGGACCCCCGAGCCTTGACATTTGTTTGCCTTAAAGATCATTTGTCACACCGTTGATGGTAGCACCTTGGGTGAGAGGTGGAGAACGGACTTCCGATGCTCAAGGCAAAAATTATGGGCCGCAAAAAGTGGCGAACGGTGTGTGGCGAATCTGTTAAATCGTTATCTCGTAATCGACCACGATGAAGTGATTCAGAAATTAACTTATTTTTGAGCCGTGGTTTGATATTTATTCGAATGAAGGAGTGGTTGTTTTTGTACTTCAAAGAAAGAAAGCATTATTAAGATCGAAGTTGGATAA
This sequence comes from Zhengitettix transpicula, assembly GCA_037074705.1. Classification (NCBI taxonomy): domain Eukaryota; kingdom Metazoa; phylum Arthropoda; class Insecta; order Orthoptera; family Tetrigidae; genus Zhengitettix; species Zhengitettix transpicula. Next base: position 30,098,275 of record CM073596.1, read on the forward strand.
ACCATATTACTGAAGTCTGCACCTACATACATATCTCCGTTTTATCTTTTTATTAACACAGACGCTTTGTTAAAATCCTGTTTCTTTTTATATAAATTTTCTTTTCAGTCATTTCCTTCCCGACGTCTTATTCTTCCCCAATATGACTCGATCCGAATGTGCCCAACCAGGACTTGATTCTTCGGCCACCACTCAAATGATTTGGACACAACTTTTATATTGTGTGACACGTGTATGAGAAAATACTCATCGCACGCGTTGAATAAACTTGACAAGTCAACACATTTTGTAGGCTGAAGAGAAATCAGAATAATTTTATTTATGTCCAATCTAACTTTAGTCCATTATGCTGTACTATAAATATGAAAATATTTATTTTAAGAGTTACTTCATAAAGAAAGCGTATTTTAGGCAAGAATAGGATTGCATACTTCCGGTTGTCTGTGGCTTGCCTGCGGTTTAATGCATTACGTAACACGATGAAAGTGTTGATATTCGCGTATCCGCATAAAACACCTGTATCGTGAAAGCTTTGACGCTTCTGTGTTTTGCGAGGTGAGGGTTTGTGTGTCTTTTGTTTGGTTGCGACCACGGTCACCTGCTGCGGCGGGGAAGATGGAGGTCACCAGCCAGCTCAAGGACACAGCTGGGTCGTTAGCCATTTGTTTCTTTCCCGCGTTCCCCGTGTCCGGCATCGCCACAACCAAAGTGACTCTTTCCGGTCTTCTCACAGTAACAAATCCATTGCATTTGGTATATTTCGCAATACTACACATTTCAATTGTGAATTCATTGCGTCTGTTCAGTAAAGAAATGCTCCACGTGGACGTCCCATTAGGGAGGGCCAGGAAATAACGTCAAATTTCTTCGAAAGTCGTCGTGTTACGTCGATACATCCTCGTATTATCCAAAACACTGGAATGGGTTTGTCAGATTGAGAAAATTGCTGCTTCATCTTGATCGAAACTAGTTTTTGGATCCAAAAGTTATTTCTAATATTTACATAAATTATAAAATATTAAAAGTCGAAGATGTAATAGCACTATAATTTAATAAATAATATTTTGTAGCGGCCTGTTAAAAAATTATAACGAGACTCTCATTTTATTGGCACTGAGACACGACAATTCCCTCTACCAGGGGCGGGGGGGGGGGGGGGCAGCTGTATAAGTTTAGTGAACGTGTCCAACGAAAAATACTCAGAACTGCTTGAGTTGGTCGAATTAATTTTGTCTAGGAAAATTTGTTGAAATTGAGGTATGGATGATACTTTGTATAACTTTCTAAAGGCTGGTCTGCATCTAAAAATAACAGTAGTAAGTGTTGGCGTAAAATTTTAATTGTAACAAATTTTATGTGTAAAATATTTCTAGTTTTGTCAGCGCTTAAAGTCGTTAATAACATTCGTTCTCTGCATCGTTTGATACAAACCGACAAGAGATAATGTTAGCTTTTATAAGAAATGTTTCTTGGCAATTTTTACATTGGTTTGAAATGGCTTCGTTTGTCCCCCTTAGTCGTTTCTCGTTCCCTTTTCGGTTAATTTCGTTTCCGGACTAGTTATGCGACTTTTGCTGTAGTGGGTGTGCTCTGAGAAGATGGCAAGGTAAGAAGACGGCGCGGCGGTCGTTTTCTTTCTTCCGGGTAAACACGTCGGCCTTGAGGTTGGTTTTTAACGTTAGCGCGCTGCCCCTGAGTGTTGGGATCGCAAGGTTGTCTCCCTGGACCCCGTCCAGCAGGCTTTGTCCACAGTTTATATCACAGCATCTTCGCTAAATATAGGTCCCAGACAGCCCAAAGGTGGCTAGCTCCTGGATGGTAGTACGCAGGTGTTCTGCCTCAAAATATAATTCGAATTTCAGAAACTGCTGGATTCAAACGCTTTTCTCTTCACAAAACAAACGAAGAGTAGTGTAAGACTTTATATATATATATTTTTAATATAAAGAAAAATTTTTAATCCGAAGATTTTACAATTGTGATACATTGGTGACGTCAACATGTTAAAATTAACTTGAAGAAATGTAGTTGCTTCTTGAGTGAGTTGTTGAAGAGGAAATTCTATAGAATTACAAAAAAAAGTCTCATATGTGGTTTAGTTCTTACTTATCACACAGAAACCAAAGAGTAACATTGAAAATCTCATATGGGCAAATATGGAGTTGAGACTGGGGAAATATATAGGTTGGATCAAGTCTTTGCATTACAAAAGCATGTAATTAGGATAATGTGTCAGGCAAATTCTAGGACTTCATGCAGAGAGCTGTTCAAGAAATCAAGTCAACGTAATGTCCCGTGTCATTCATTTAGTCTACGATGATATTTGTAATAAATAATTATGATAAATTTAGTACCAATTCGGATACGTTCATTTAATACAAAGAATAATAATAATTTACGTAAGAGGTGTTAAGTCTTTGTCAGGTGCACGAAAGGGGTTGGAATTTACAGGAATATAAATTATTAATAAACTTCCTGATGACATTAAACAGCTCCAGTTGCTTTCAAATCTGATCTTCAAAAATGGCTACTCCGTAAATAAGTTTTTGGAAAATAAAATAAATAAATAAACTTGGAATCTTAATACAATGGTGTAAATAGTTAGCATCAACTACTTTCAGTCTAAAGTTCTTGATATATTTTAGAGCAGAAATAATTCTCTAGTTTTAAACATTTGATAGAGATGGAATAATTAATACGGCAAATTATCTTATTATGATTCTTATGTAAATGGAGTTATTAATTATAGGTATAAAGCACTGTACAATGTATTGACTCCACATCCTTGAAGATGGAAAATGAATCTATACTATACTATACCATAAAATTTAAAAAAACTCGAATGTTATTTGTATATATTGCACATTTGGCGAGGAATAGTGAAGAAAAAGCGGGGAAAGTAGCTAGCATGTTATTTGATGAGTTATCTGTCTGCAAACGAAAGCACCAGTCTGTGGTGTACATTGCAAAAAAGTTGCACACTTTAGAGGATTCGGCGTACCCACGACCTGTAGGGTTTTAAAAGAGGAAACGAAGTTTTGAATCCAAGTCCTTGGATCTGTCGTAAGACAGCGTACTTATAAATAAGATAAGAATTTTTCTTTGATATTCGGCTTGTTTTTGTCCTTGAGAATAATCGGGAATGTTCAGTAACTGAACCGAAAATGCCCCGTTTCGATAAAGGGACTTTTGGTATTCTCGTCGATTGTTGCCTGATTATGTAAAATATTCCCACTCGTAGAGCAACGCAACTTTCGGAATATGATAGATTATTTTATTGTGAAGGTAATCAATCAGATATGTAATATAAGTTTTATCAAAGTCCGAACATAACTATATGACATTTTTATGACATCTCACTCACTTGGACCAGCACTCAACTTGATTCATTGTATTCCAATGAATTCAGGAATGTTCATAATAATTATTATTTATAAAACTGACACGATCTTGTCTTGGAACAACCGTATGTCCAATGTATGGTTGAATAATGATCTACTTCACGGGTATTGGGTCACTAGTAAATATAATTTCGGATATTGAAGTCTTTACCATTCGATTGGTATCGCCTGAAGTTTGGAAATTCAGCATGGCCCACTCTACGTTGAAAACGCGATTTTTTCCGGTTCACAGCCATTTTTTTCTTATTTACTTTAAATTTGGAAAATGTTCACCATTACGTGTTAATGGACACAGTTGACGTTTCCGATCCAGCAAATAATACAGCCTTTCAGTCATTGATTCTGTTATCTGTATTTACTTATCGTTCTCTTATTGCAGCTCTGAATAGACTTTTGAAGGCTGTTTTAGATCTAGAGATTCTTAGGAGGGAACATTAGCCCTCGCTTGTAGTTTAACAATTTCAGATAAAGGAACTGAAGAGTAGCTCCAGGTACGCGACCAGGCTTGCCAACTATTGCAATAAGGCTGATAGCATTAAGTACACGTTATCTGCGTTCTTTTTTTGTAATCTGTTTTATTTCGGGCAGCCGTAATAGCTTGTGAAGTGATCTTTATGGAATTGTGGTGACCCTGTCAGATTTACAAGCAGGGTTACGCTATCTTTATTTTGTTCTCAGTTAAAGATCCAGTATTCTGTGACAGTGATGTAAGTGTTCTGGAGATAGCACCACGGTGGCACAAGGTTATCTATATATTGTCAGGTGAAGCGCGGTGTTCCAAGAAACGGATAATTACCTGATAAGAATTCCTCGTAGAGGGCGTCATACAGTATTTTTCCTATAAAAAAAATGCCAGCTTGTACAATTTTCTTCGACTTTTGTATCCATTGGCAGACCATTTCTCAGTCACACCTTGGCATTAAAAATAAAAACAGAATTTTATTTGAATTTAATATGTCCAATGATATTTAATCATGTTGCTTGGTAAATTATTTTTAAAATCAATTTCAATTTGACGCCTTATTACTACATTTAATTTTCTATTGTAGTAAGATGAAGTACTCCGGGTAATTTTGCAAATTGAAACGAGCGCTTTTTTAAAACATAAAATTTCTTATATACGGCGTTGTTTCCACGTGTTAGAATTTATCATATATCTTGAAGTTTTGTTCCAAATGGTCTTCCAGTGTCATAGAACAAACAAGCATCGGCTTAAACTATATCAGTCCACCGTTCTGAATCTAATCTACTATGCCCGTAGTATTTAAATATGATTGCTGGTTGATTCTTTTTCATTTAAATTCTCTAAAGTCGAAGATTTTTGTATCGGAATGTTTCATCGAGATTTGCTTCGTGGAGCGGCTAAGACATAATCTTGAGTTCTCTTTTAACTGAAGGACCACGCTTTATCCTATTCCCTTATTGTCTGATTCATTTGTCTCGCACTGGAATCTGTGACCATTCGCGACGGTTAATTCTTACTACATCTTCTCATCTACTAGCTACGTGTTGTGCAGACGGAAATTAGAATACTATTGCAAAATTGTGTCATTATTAATCAAATTAGTCGTGTGTTTTTATATGTATATGATTTAAGGGAATATTGTGGAAATTCTAAATGAGGCAGATTATTGATGAAGGCTCTGAATGTATGAGAAATACATCAGCGTGTCTCAGAAGGCAAATGGAGACGCACTAATTTCTTGGTGACGTTACTTATCGTCTTCAAGAAAATGTTTACAGATATTTGTATTGTAGGAGGTATAATTTCAGTAGAATAGTTTGTTTCGTTTATCACTAAAAAATGAGCTTAGTCAGCTGTTTTTTTACTGATTTGATTTATTTTATTCCATTACTCCTTGTATGAGGAAAATGGGACACGTCAATACATAATATTACAATATAAGAATTGAACGCTGCAATTTTAAATATTTAGAAGTTAAATTAAAAATACCATAATTCGGGAACACATTTCCCTGTCCAACATAAGTAAAATAATATGAATAATAACAAAAATAATAATTCTTCAACTATACTAAGGGTATAATATAATATTTACAGTTCTAATAAAAATAATTAATTATTCGAGAATGAACTGTAATAAAATATAAAATTTACACATCACTCAAAATAAACAAAAAACACTGAATTGGTCGACGCCTATGACGTCTGCAGACGGGACTAAAGCTCTAAATAGTATACACTCTCAAAACGATTATGTTTCAATAACTTTAAATTCTCGTATCTTTCTTAATTTTTTTCTCACGTTTTCAAATAGATTTTACCTTTTAATCGTGCCGATTTCTTATTTCTTTCATTCTTGCGTGTAATTTTCCCCGTACTTACGACGTAGTAGGATGATTTGACGTGGTGCCACAGGTCTGGGTTAGTGCACATGTATCGACGGCGCTAACAAGCTTTGTTGGGCCGGGCGTGAACGGGGAAGCCCCCAAAGTGCAGACGGCGGGGCTCGAACCACGGCCTCACGTGTACGCGCATGCGCCCCCCTTCCCCAGAGGTCAACATCCTTGTTGCGTTTAGCTCATCTCTTTAGTTTATTCTTAATGCGAGGTAATCCCGCTTTTCGGATCGTTAGCAATGGTGTTTTCTTGGTATACGATCTTACTGCATATTAAAATAATTTTTATATGTATATATTTACCGTCCATTTTAGTAGCGCATATTATATCATATTAGTGTGTCATAAAAATGAAGGGTGTCACGTATTAACTTTGTTTTGAACTTTGAAGAGGTTGACAGTGAAAATGACGCGTAATAATGAATATTTCTTGCCTACTTATTAAAACGCAATAGAAGTTAGCATCATTTAAAGCTATGTTGTCAACGTGACTATAAAGATCTGTCACATCTTACGCTAACCTACGATTTCTGATAATGGCATTACGTGATTCCTCATGATTAATCTTCAATATCACCTACTATTCTGTGTTGTCAATTGTGTCTGCATTTCTGTGTGCTGTTAGGTATTCAAGAGGTTCCTTAATATTTACTGATAACTAAGGATTTTTCATTAACTCGTTCGCCGCAGCTATTTTTGAGTTATTGTGAACGGTCGACTTATTATTTCAGCAGAGATCGCAAACTATTTAAAATCTTACTGCGGCCAAATATTGCAGTTCTGTTCCACTATTGTTCCTGCGTCTTTTGTCTATTTGTTGACCGGATGTGTGATTGAGACGGTCGGTGGTCATCTGAGATTCTATTTCTCAAATCTTGACGGACACACTGCATTGAACAATTCCCGTTCGTGAAATAAGAAGTGTGTTTCATATTCTCAAGAGTTGGGAGGGCTTGTGACATCCTCAAAATCTCTTTTTTGTGCTAAGCGAAAACTACCCGAATACCCGGAATAAGACGAGACTATTGTATTACGCTTGCGTGTCACGGCTTCGTACGCAAAATTTTTGATCTAGTTAAGTTCCCTGCCAAGTGCGAAGACATCCAGGCAAAAGCTGGACTGGGTCGGAAAAAATAAAAATAGATTAATTAGTAATCTTGATCTGAATGTTAAAATGAAATGATCACGAATCGAAGTTTATTTCGACAATCTCGAGAAAAATTCTTATTTCTGACAACGTTATAAATAAAATATTTAATTTTGGAGGTGTCTTCTGTTCGGAAATAATTTTTTAAACTGAACGTTTTTTCTAGAGCACAAATTAGATTGTCTTAATACGTCGCAACGCTGTGCTATTAATGGATTAATATTCAATTTTTTATATAAATTTCAAGGGTAATGTAGTTTTTCAACCAATATCAGACAACATTTTATTTATTTGTGACAACGTTTCGGTACGTGTTTGTACCTTCATCAGGTCTTTCCTAAATATGCTAAATGTTAAAACCTAATTTCACATCCTATTGAAAACTCGTGTGTAGTTTGTGAATAAGTGTTTTTTTTAGTAGAATGTGAAATTATGTTTTAACATTTAGCATATTTAGGAAAGACCTGATGAAGGTACAAACACGTACCGAAACGTTGTCATAATTAAAAACAATATTGTCTGATATTGGTCGAAAAAGTGCATAATTTTAATATAGACAGACGTAAAAATACAATCTTTAATTTTCAAGGGGTTGCAAGTCCACCCATGGCAATTATTATAAAATATCTGTTATGGATAAATTATTGGGGGTTATTTGTATACTTTAGATGTCTATGCTTCCCTGACGTAACTATTTTATATATTAATAATTCGGATATTAACGTGATGCTAGTCTGAATCGATCAAATTGGACATTGGTTGATTTTTTTGTTTTGAAGAAAATTGGAAAACTATGAGCACACCAAATGAGGTTGGAAGTAAGATAAAGAGAGGACGAATTACACTGAAGGAGATCGGGGCTCTAAAAATTCTTGAACATGATTTTAAATACTCGTAACTATTAATATGTATTACGAATATGACTGATATCTCAGTTTTTGTACCTGTTGGTGGTTATGAATGTCAAAGATAATGTAGTAAAATCAAAATTAAAAAGATTTCATCTTACGAGTATTTGCACGAGGAAGGTTACGAGTGTATACACATACAGTAGCAAAGAAGTGAAGTGTGCAAGTCTGTCCCAGTGACACGCGCCGAAGAGGATGTGCGGCGAGATCAAAGATGTTGGCACACTTCTCGCAGAGTGAGCTTTCACCATCCAATGCGCCATTCCGAACATGGTACGAGAATATACGTTAGCATATCCGTAACCTGAGATCCGCTCAATACTCTCTCTGGCTTTGGAAAATATTTTACAACGAGTAATCGGCCGATGTCAATTTACAAATTAGTTTGAGGCATTTGAAGCATCTGGAAGCCGGATTGTCTGATAACGAAGCTATATATCGCAATTCGACCACAGAAAACTTGTAAAACATTCAATTTTGGATCATGGCATTTACCAGGATAAATATTGTCTATTTTAAAGAAAGCGAGAAAAGTGTAAAGAAGATGGGAAATCTTTGTTGTCAGTTGATCACAAATTTCTCCGGGGTCGTCCATTGTACTTCAATACTCTGTCGTGGTTGGAACCGAATTCACAAAAGAATTTGTTACCCACCTCGTGAAATTGTGCTTAGATAGAAGGTATCTCGAGAAGTATAGGAGATATCAACGATTTGGACAGTAGTTAATTCTTCAGGATTTAATGATCCAATCATGCAGACCTACACCGTTCATTCTTCATTCGTTTGCGACAGCTGAGACAAATAAATCACTTGAATGGTAGAGGGGTTTTATCTATACAAGTTTACCGACTCTCTTGCTGGCTCTCTGATCCTCGCCTTTATTCCTGGATACACTTTCTCGCTCTTCGAAACGTTGGTTTTAATCTTCCCTTTTTTCCTTCTGCGGTATAATATCCATTTATTGTGCAATATTGTCAATCAGATTAAAAAGCTTAATTGAGTAAAATCCGTGTGTGAAATCTAGTTTGTTGACAGGGTGTTGAGAGATCGGTCAATTGTTTATAGCAGGTAAAGGAAGAATGAATTAACGTTTCTATCAGTAAAAACTCTGTTCGTTTACAGATGGAGAGAGAAATATACCTCTACAAATCTCTGTAAATTTGAGAAATTCTGCTATCAGGGTATTCGAGCCTGACAATGGAATAATACCCCAAAACATCTTTACCATATTTGCGTGGTTCAACTTTTTATAGTTTTGGATTACAGAAAGAAAAATCTTGGGTTCGATCTAATGTTCCTGTCACATTTTTTCTCACAGAGTTCTTATTCAATGTTATTCATCTACCGCTGTGAATCAGTTGATCAAAGTGGTAGTATTCCTAGTCTAATACAACCATCAAAAGTTGAGCTTCCATCACAACAATTTCTTTTCTGTTTCGGATTGAGCCAAACTAATGGTTAACATCTTGAGTATCATCACTGACTTCATATGTATTTCCGTTAGACTCTAATGACTTCCTGATCTATTAAACGCGAAACATCTTTGGGGATTATTAGTTAATCGCTTGACCATTGTTCTCATCCTGCTCTAAATGGGGTTGAAGTATCATTGCGCACAAAACTTTCCCGGGGTCCGCCAGTTCTCGGGTGTACGATTGGGTTGATCTCTCGTCGTCTTTTGTTGGTGAGGATCAGCGGCTCAGAGGAGGCTGGTGAGAGGAAAGCGGCCAAGGACGCAGACGGGGAAAGGCTGCGAACTGTCTGCGCCGAACAGCCGCCACAACACGATCCCAATGAAAACCTAAGAACGATAATCCCTTCTCACTTGTATTCCACAGAAATATTGGAACTTGTGGTTCAGCAAAGCTCTCTTCAGGCACGGACGACGAACCGTGCAGTTATGACAGTTTAAAATTTTACATGATTGTAAATAAAGGACAAAAGTAAGAGGACAGGATGTACTTTAATGGTCACTACTGATTAGCACATTTTTGATAAATAAAATAATGAAACAAATAATTGACGTTATTCTGATCAAACAGACGGATCCATCAAATAGTACAACACAAAGGCTTACAAAATATGAAGAGACGCAAAAAAATTTATTCTGCTATTTTGTTAAACAAATGTGCTCATAATAGTGACTATTACATAATATTTTTTAGATGAAAAATTTATGTCTGATTGAAAATTAATAATACGAAAGATAGCCAAATACAGACAAATGAGGTGATAATATAAAGACCACCCAACGTTTCTGGGATCCTTGTCCCTTTCTCCAGGTGCTAAGAAGTGCTTAGAGTGACACAAACTCACTCGTAAGTTGGCAAAACTCAAAAGCGTCAAAGGCTTTTTTAATTATATAAAGAGTGTTTTGTACAGGTGGATGAGAGCTGATGCCTTTGGATTAACTGAACCATACAAGGATACGTTGTAGAGGTTTGGGCGTGTAAACGCGCAATTTGAGGTACTTTGGTGTGCAAAAAATAGTGGGGGAAGATGACATTTGGAGTAGAGAATGAAAGATATGAATATTTGATGATGACGCGATTGGAACAGATTGACAAAACGGAGGGCTGAAAGAGTTGAGGCAGCATAGAACTATTAATCCAATGAAATCATTTTAGTTCTCAGATTTATTATTTGAAAGACATTTAATGAACATTTGTGGCGTGAGAAGCTGTCCTAGTTCCTGGAAAGTCGGCCTCTGATGTGCTCCACATAAGAACATTAACAAGGATCGGTTAATCATAGAAGATGTAAGCGTTTGTGACTACTTGTAGATGAAGTTATGAAGTCGGTAAGTCCAACCATAAGAAAAAGGATGTTTCAGGTCGTCACCTGTGTCGCTGCCGCAAGTTCCCGGCCCGAGGGACAACGGTTCCCGGCTTTTGAGTTTTTTGTGGAGGGTGTTAGCAGGGTTCGTGGGCGGTACACCTGCGGGTTGACCTTGGTTCCTGTACCTGTACCTGCGCCTCTGCAGACCTGACAGGATCGCGAATACCGTCGCGTCGGAAGTGCCGCGGCTCTCGACAAAGGCCACCAAATGCCATGGCCGGGAACTGTCACGATCGCCTCCACAGAAAGTTATACTCCTTATCTGCACTTTTGGTTATGCCATACACTTGTGGCATTTGAAAGGAAGCTTTAGAAAGTCGATACTTGAAATATAGGGTTCGCGTTATAAATAATTTTGCAATTAGCAAGTTGTGGTTTTAATAAATCCTAATCATGAAGATTGGATATACTACGGCTGAAGTTCTTCATGTATGAATAAAGAGGATAATAGATAAAAGAACTTACAGAGAAAGGGCAAAATCAGATCCATAGGACCTTTATTATGTCGTACATTGTCATAGAATTACGTACGTTTAATAATAGTGCAATGCTAAATTAAATTTCTTCAAAAATGAAGAGGTTTGCGGAAACAAAGAAGTTTATTCTGAAAATGTTGAGAATATATGCTGAATTCGTTACTGGGAAGAAGGCATATAGAGACACTTAATTTCGCGTTCAGCACAGACTGAAACGTGGGTTTATCCCTGAAACGATGAACGCAAAAATCAAAATTATTAGAATATTAATCTTATGGTCCTGTAGTTGAAGAAGGGAAAATTAACAAATTATTTTTGATGTAGTAAGCATGTAATTCGTGATAATACTAACCGAGGGAAAGTTCATGAAAAGATACCTGTGGATGGACTTATTGAACAAATACTGAAGCCGACTATTGAGGGAGTATAATAATATTGTTTCATTGGCCGAGTGAAAAGGATCTGGTGGCAGACATGAGGATCATAAGATCCTGAAGAGTTGACTCGGTGCACTTGTGTTTTGTGAGAATCTACACTCTTCTGGTCACGTTGGATATTAGGTCTGAATTTTTTTGATGTTGTTGGTTAGACGCACCTGTTGCAAATGTTTCTACAGTCTAGACGCAGTCTCCGGCTGATCTAATTCTGTTGGGAGCGGCAGCGCTTTGTTCCTCGGCGGCGCCATGGCGGACTTACGTCACACTTCCTCTCCTCTCACTACAGTTTCATAAACTGTATGGGCTGACAATTGAGTCGCAACCGAGGAGTCTCGTTAGGTTGTTGGACGTACAGTAAGAGGTGCTGGGTGATCCCAGTGGTTGATCAGTTCAAGCTGGAATACTGAGGCTGTGGTTAATTGCCTGATCTACTTCTTCAATCGTAAGAGACAGCGCCTTCTGAGTTTTTACTACTGGTTCTTCTCCATCATTTCAACTCTAATTCTAAATCTGGTCTTGTTCTGTCCTGAGCTATGGTATTAATTTCGCTGTAAATCTCACATGTATGTTTTGTGAAGTGAGGCCGCTGTCTACCTTTCTCTAGCACAGCGTTTAGTCGAAAATGGTGAATAATATATACGCGTTGATGGATTGTTTACTATCTTACTTGTCTTCTCTCTGTAATCCTCGGGCAGTATTTCGTCTACTGTCAAAACAACCTCCTAATTATTATTATTTCTTAATCATTCACCCTCTCTTTGATCAACATCAGAACAACATCTCGATGCCTACACTGTGGGTGATGAAATATCTGTACCGTTACCGTGAAACTCAAACAACGTTAATGTTCCTATTTGTGTCCTAGACGAGGACAAACCTCTAACGTCGTTCCACCGCAGTTCCCATATTCTCTCGAACTTCCGATACAATTAATCATACCAGGCCTTTCGGTTGTGTTTGGTCCGTTATATCCAGCAATTATTGGGATATTTACGCTTTGTGTCGGCCCCGGGGCAGCGTCCATCGTGCATTAGCAATTAGGGCTGCCCTAATCAAGATTTAGCACCTGCGCTCTTGGCTCGTCGCTCCTTAGCCTCTACACTTCTAGAAATAGAAGAGATGGAGCGACGCTTCGTTAGGCGCCGGGGACCGCGACAAACAAAATGGACCTAAAATACTTAGCAGCGATTTCTCTAGCACATAACAACGCCCCCAAATATACGCTATAATTCACGACGACGATTACTCAGGCTTGGTTTTTTTTCAGTCGCGCATTTCAACCAAGTGATATATGCATGACTTTGTTAAAGGCTGCTACCGAAGCACCTCGTCTCTCTGGTCGGATTTATGTCCTTGGATCAAAGACTCTGTGGTGCTTCCTGATCTCATTGCTCCCTACGCTCCACAAATCCTCTAATCGGTTCGAGCCTTCAGCTTGGATATAGGCTTTTTGTTTTCCCGTAGTTCCAGCCTTTCACAAGCACAGAGGTCGTTTCAACAAAACCACTACAGAAGTAACTAAACCGCGTTTGTTTTGTTGACACTTTCTGTATTCGTAATGGACATACTTTAGCCTATCCCGCCGAGAGTGAGACTTTTGGTTACTTACAAAAGATTTCTTCTTTCATTCACTGCAACGATTCATCAGTCTCATGTACCCAGTACGCATTATTAATCTTGGCTCATGTCTTTTGTATTTTATCCCATCCTTCAACTCGTAACTTTCGGCCCTGGATTTCGCAGATTTTAATATTTGGAATCGGGATTAATTGGCATTGTTTCCCTTAACACTCATTCTTGTTTTCGCCATTTTCGTATCAGTTTCTCTTATCGGCTGGCGGCCAATCTACCACTTTGACTGTATTTCGGGTTATCTCTTGACAGATACAGTTGCGGGTGAACTTAGTAAACGTAAGTTTTCACTGTAGTTCTTCCCTCGGAACGTGGTTGCAAAGCGGTAAAAAAATGTGACGGTGTGCGTAAAAATTGCAAATTGGAAAATTTAGGGTGTTCATCAACTAGCCTTTTTAAACTCTTATAATTTATTATTCAATACAGTTATTCCATTTAGAGACAAATTGTGATACAATAAGGATACAAATGGGAAATTTGAAACAATAAATTCCTTGTTTAATCGTCCCCATCAGTTATTCAGCCTACATATCATGTAATTACTCATTACACTGTGGCATAGGAAAGGGAGTTTAGTTTAAAAACCCCGGGTGGATGGGAACCAAGGGATTTGTAAATGTAAGTTATTACCTTTCTTGTAATTGGAAAGAAAATTCCTCGTATATATTTTTTAAAAGTTGATACCTAAACATACGTTTATTCGTAGAGATATATTTTATTAATTTTATATATTCGATCCGAACGGGTGAAATGTAATACTTTGTTATTCGGATAGACCGATACTGATTTCAGAACTTATATCATGAGTGTGTAAGTGACGTAATCACACGTCAAAGCTATAGAGACCAACGGTAAGCAAATGTTAGATAAGAGTGATGTTTTATTTCATAAGTTTAGTGAGGTAGTCCAATTTTTAGGAAGGAGGGCATTTAGTTGGACCCTAGCCAGTGTCAATTTGTCTATGATTATGTAAATTTATAGATCCATTCGTTTAACTTGAGAAAACTACTTGTTTCATGTATGTTTATCCGTAGGTTATTTGGACTACCAGATTATTGGAATCTGGGGCTGATAAAGGGAGTACATCAAAGGAAAGTCGTCTGTAGATAACGACAAAGAATTCGTTGATATTTATACTGTATGTACGATAAACATACTTCAGAAAAGAAATAAGAGGCTGTTCCTTTGTCACCTTGTAGTGAAAACAGAACTCAGGGTTAATGGATCCTCCTAACGACGGGACCATCCCGTGGCCTTGGCGTAGCAATCGAACCTTCTTCAAGCCAGCCAGCTAAACTACGTCATCATCGTCAAGATCAAACGTCACTATTGCTTTTTACTATTACCTTCTATAATTTCCATGTGTCTGGTTTCCAAGTTCGTTCGCAGTGGCATGTAATTTTACATTCTCTCTTGAGGATTCTCTACTCAATTCAGTGTGATCAAGAGATTCGGCTAAAGGCGAACTTAGATTATTACTATTCGAAACGTTGAGATCAGTCTTCGTTCCTACCCTCCACTACTTTATCCTCAAGGAGGCAGTGGAAAATCCGAAAATATGTTGTCTAATTATTTCCAATAAAATATGCCCTGCAAATGGGAAGTAACCGGTACTTGCAGGATCTGATCACTCAAACAAATGGAAACTACAGAAATAGTGCACATATGAACATTTTATTTGCAATTAGTAAATTTAACTGGACACAACCCAGGCAATTCATACCATTATTTTATATTGCATAAAATATCTTATACTTAAATGTTTTTATCAATGTTTCCTGTTCCGTCAGCTTTTGTTCCCAATCGTTAATTTTTTACCCCATCCGCCTCGATATTTCGAGTTTTCTTATTTCTCACGTATATCTCTTCCACTTTATTTCCCTTGATGTTCAGAGTCTATCCTTTTTTCCTCGATACATACTATTTTCTGGTTCTGGAACCATAGATTATGCACTTTTCCTAGCTCATCTACACGAACGCTGCTTTGTCCTATGCTTTCTGTATACAGTCTATTATTTGTGCTCTGTAAGGTCCTTCTGGTTCTAACCTGCCCGGGTCCTTTCCTTTTGGGGTGTCTTTGTTTTGGCCTGGTTGGGTCGAGGTTTACACTTCGCGTCCTGAATAGAGATGTCCGGAGTGATCTTGACGAAGGTTTGGATTGTCAGTGGCGTTACTTTATTTTGGAGGGTTTTGCAGTATAAGTAGGGCGCCTATTGTTAACCCCGAGCGGTCTGCGGCGAGCGGCAAGGTTTTGGGTGGTCCACCTCGCTGGCAACCCTGCGCGGAGGCTGCGCTGTTGCCGCTCTGGAGAAGGAGGTCGTTGTGTGTGGCAGACTCCACACAGGTGCTGCTGTCCTTCCCAGAAGCGGCCTACAGGTCAGCCGATCGCGGATCCTGCTTTCTTACGGCCATTCCGGGAAATTTTCCATTCAACGTTCGTCATCGACTTTCTATGAGCTGTATGAGTAACCAGCTCCTTAACCGTCCTATGGATGAGACTTGTGTTTTTATTACCCTGAATGTGTAGAACCCTCAAATTTTCACGTGTCCTATACTACATTTCGATATAATCACTATTTGAAGCGTTAATTTCACGCGAACACCAACCTGTCGTCATCTCTGAACTCAACATTCCTATCGACCAGCATAGTATTTAGCCGTAATTCTTGGTGTTGACGTCGTCTAAATACTTGTATATGAAACTTTGATCGACAAAAATTGAATTTACTCCAATCTCCTTTAAGATAGTCCATTGCGTCTAGTTATTTAATCCATTAGTCTTCTATGCAGTTGCTGAATCTCTGGTTTGTAGTGTGATCAGTTGGATCTGCGCAATCATGTCACAGGAGTGTGCAACGTGATGAACCACGGGGAAATTGTCTGAATCAGGTCGGGAGAATAGAAATGGAAGTTTGTGGCAATTTCTCCGAAAGCCTGTTGGGTATTCTCAGTATCGACGAAGTGTTATTGACAAAGTCGTTTCTTCAACTATCGACGTTTTCATTTGATCGCGTTTCAAGTGTTCTGGTTGGACACACCTCGTATAAGCCATCAGCAGTCAGCTGGTAACTGATCAATGTTGATTGTCATACACTTCTGTTTTATTTTTTTTTTAAATTTTCTACATATGTGAAATGTAGTTGATCCGGCTACGAATTACTCTTATCCAAATCCTTCTTCACTCTCCAGCATAGAATTGTGGAAAATTATTTTAATACTGAAACTTTTCGATATTCAAATTTTATCAGTTCTCTGAACGAGTATTTTCCTATCTGCACGTATTTGATTCGGTTAGTGTAATACTTTTGTTGATATATGAAGATGTAGTGAAACACTGAAGAAATAATTTCGGTTTCTCTTAGTAGCCATGATCCTGATGTGACGTGTCTCCCGTTTTACCGTTAGTTGAAACCATAGTTTATCTTATTTTTACGTAACGGAAGTAAGTAAGAGTAGTTTGTTGAGAAGCCGTAGAGACGGGAACTTTGGCCTCGAGTTATCTTCCTCGTTGTGAAGAACTTTGTGCTCGTTGTCAAGGATATCTGTGCCCAATCCGGAAACGCAAAACTCCTTGAATGATAAGCACCTGTATGGTCCTCCAGTTAGGTCAATCTCATTCTAATAGATTCTTCACCCTCCTGTGTCTCTGTTTCGCAATGGCTTCATTTTAACTTTAACACGGCGCGTAAAAATAATAAAAAATGTTGGTTTAAGTTGAGAAACATTACGCAACGTTAATAATGCAGTTTTTCGACCAATATCAGGCAAAAATACAATCATTACACAACGTTCTTAATTTTACTTTAAGTCTATTCAGTAATACACTTGACGAAATTTAGGATTTTCCTTGCTCCTCAGTCTTCAAAGTTAATTCTTTTACAGCAACAACGTCGTCAGCCTATAATATTTAAAAGGGAAAATAATCCTTGTTCGTGTACACATTCGTATATTCATTTCGAGAACAAGATTATTGACGCTCAACTACCAAGTGATCACAGAAATTAAGAAAAATTATTTGTTTCTTATGTAATATACCTTTCAATAAAATATTGTTCACGGTGGTATTTAAACTTCATGATGGCGTTGAAAAATAAATCATCTTTTCTGTGGCGAAAGATGGAACAACATACATTTTAGTTTCGTAAAGTCAACAGTTTTAACTTTTTATAATCATCGGACAAAATTGTTTATTGTTAGAAGACGATGGCAGTGAACGTCATCGAAACGTCGCGAATACAATTGTTTACTCGGTTACTTTATTCATTCTCTACACCGGGAAAGATTGCATTTTTATCACATGAATATGTTAAAATTACGATTTTATAATAAATAATAGTTTGAGAAGTTTTGAACAATGTTTTATTGATCAAATTGCAATCTCCATTCTGTTTCAAATTTTTATTTAAAATTGATCCTGAGGTATATAAAAATCCTTTTTAATTTTAAATTAAACATATCGACCACATTAATGGTTTCTGTCTTGAATTTTTGTTATCAGTTATATCAGAATAAAAAAGGTGACAATTTTTAAAAAAAATTGTGTGCGTAATAATTACGCTCGACAGAATTTCAACTTACTATAGTTTCTGTGGCGGAAGAGAGAAAATTTTTCGGGTATTCATTATCGGTTCTTGTTATATTATTCATCAGTATTTTACAGTTATTCATTTAATTTCATTATAAAGGACTAGCGGAAAATTGAGCACACAAACTGATAATTTAAATCAAGGAATTTGGAACTTACTTTCCACAACTAATTATTTTATTCCGTCGATATATCAGAGTTTCAAGTAATAAACCCATATCCTATTTTTGTGAGTGTGTCGTCAGGCGACTTGGGGCTCATCCATGTGGTGGCTAATACCCTTTAATAGCACAGGAAGGGATTTGAAAGGGGACGAGGCGGATTATAATATAGCAAAATGATGCCTCTGCCAGTATTACTCCTCAAATTAAAATTTATTTCTGAACCTTTGAGCTTCTCATTTAAGGAAGCAACACGTTTATGATGCAGGTCATTATTTCTAGATAATGAAAAGAAATTGCTAATAGTAGACTTTTTCCGAGAGCTATCGAATGTAGAAAGATCAATATAAATTGAGTGTCCACGTGAACGTTTTTATTTTCTTACGTTTTTTTATTGCTCTTATAATTTTCAAGAACACTAAATGAATACAAGGCACCCTTTTTACTTTTCCAGACGCTGCCTATTATAGTTTGACATTTACTACGAACGTGATGGATCTTCTTAAAGATTAATTTCAAAAACATACAGCGACTTTGCGGAGTTATGAGCTTGGACTGCAAAGTGTTGCGATTAATATTAAACGAAATAAACTGAAGTTTCTTATTACAGTTTTACGGGGTATTGATCTACCATCGTTTGTTTATAGTTTGTTTTACTAATTTTTAAAAATATATTATATGAAATCAAGTATCTTCTGACCAATACCAGCCATTTTACGAAAACTTAATGTTAAATGCTACTTTAAGCTTGGATTGAATCAAATTTGTACTATAGTACTCTAATCGTGTATATTAATTAATACAATTCTGTGTTATCAGTGCAATCGATTGAGCGATACACAAGCTACATTTCCAGACACGGTCTATTTCATTAACCACCATTACGAAATACACATAATGAATAATATGTTGAATGTGGTTATAGTGGTCCCTTGCTGGTGGCTATTTTTGTTCTCTCAAAAGGAACTGTGTTTTCATTCTACTTTAATCAGAACCCCTTTCGAAGATATGATTTTGTTTCCCGTATACAAGCGTCCCAAAATGGGTAATAGTTGTTTCTTATTCGACGATGACGACCTCACTTTTAATTTTTTATCGGATAAATTCCTCTTGACTTTCGGTCGATAGCATGAGTCAGGTGATACACGCGTTAATAAGTACAGTCCAAGCTTTGTTTCTGCACTTAGCCATCATTTATGGACGAATCGACTGGATAGCATAGTATTCAATCGTCTTAGTATATTTTTTTCGATGTTACGACAGGGAAAGGAATTGTCATAAAACAGAAACAATGTAATGTGAAATAATGAAAATTAAATATATATATATATATATATATATATATACATAAATATTTGTTGTATATTATTTTAATTCTTATTAAGTCTGGATACGTTTTTTTTAAGGTTATGTCAGGTTGGAACCTGGATAGTCACCTCGTGGATCGCAGGCGACTTTTCTATGACCGTCCGCTCCGCCATGATCTCTTCTGGCGAAATATATTGTTTCTGAATTTTGAGGTTTCATTTCACTGCCGTATTATAAGACAATACGACTTATTACGTGTTCTTTTCTATATCCGATGAGGTGGTGATATAATACGTGACGAGGTAGGGTTTTAGATTATTGTTTTGAAGAAAATTAAGCAATTTTTGTTATTTAACAATATTTGGAACTACGTACATTTAAGTGTGGTTATTGCTAAGAAATTAGTTGCTGGCAGTAATACAGAAATGATTGTTTCGCATCTATGGGGTCTGTTGGAGAGATGTTTCTGAAGCGTAGTATTGTTGAGGGCGCTGGCGCACGTGTACTCGGGAGCCTATTCCCAATTTAAAAATGGCGGCCCTGTGCCGTATTTCTGGCGGGCGTCTCTGGCTCCCTCCCTCAACTCTGTGTTGTGTTTATTTAGCGGGATCCGCGGAAATAGCACGCACGGAGAAATAAAACTCGCTCACAACTTATATAAGACGGAGAACCCCGATAATTCCACCGCGTATCTACGCTTCAAGGCCGAAACCGAGGAACATGGCCGCCCAAAATTTACAGCAATCTTGGTTTGACACACTGACCGAATGACTCCGAAAAAATACGAAACTCCAGTTTTTTGACACGATAAATTTCCCAATTACATTTAATCGGAATTTTTCATACGACAAAGAAAATGTAAAAAGTTTATAGAACACCGTAACGTGAACAATTACTCCGTCGAATCCTCATATTACACCCAGCTTTACTCAATACTATTAATAGTTTTTAATTCCATCTTGGTTCCAATTATTCCTACACCAAAACTAGCTCTAATTTAACATTTTACTTGGCCACGCTACATGGAAAATTTGTCCATTGTAGCCTGGTCTATTTCGGAAGAAACCTCATTACAATTTTCTAATCTGGCAAATCGTAAACGGTTGAGGAAACACCGAAAATTCCTTCGGATTGGGAAACAACAGAAAAAAGACACTTTGGACCAAATCTAAAGAACATGGGTGATGTCTTCTTCCTGTATGGAGAAGGATCTTTATTCTTGCCAATATTGGTCATTTCTACTTTGAAACACCAAACAAGCGGTCCAATTTCGTAGAAGAGTGACCATCTATTTATCGCCTACAAATCGGTTTTCAGCCTTCCCAACCCATCTTCCATTTTGCCTCCTGGTTGGCAACATGATTCCAGAAACCTATTGGACGTTTGGGAGTAATCTTTCTGGAGCTTATTTGTTTTTTATTGACAAATGCGGCACATCACATGTTTTATGGCGTATATTATGGTGTTTATATTGGGTTTTGCAGACAAAACCATCAGATTTGCCACGCTATTGGTTGTTTCTACAGTTGGAATCAATTTTCTCAATAGTATACAGTTGGTAGTGCTTATTGCAACATTTCCACTCTATTTGTTTTCCTGTTTTCGTAACCCATCTTTTAAGCCTTTCCTTGTCCACCCCTGACTACTTTACTTGAGATTCCTTGTTACTGTTAAACTTTCCTCATTTATTTTGGCGACTGTCTCAGCCTCTATCCATGTTGATCTGTTCTACATATTGACGTTCGATGATATATTTTGATAGTACATGTTTAAGGAGAAATTCGGTATATACTCCTCAACGTGATCAACGGAAATGTATGTCTGAATTTATTTATTTCGTGATACTGTATAGACGATTGGCAAATGGTGAGAAGGCTTAGGTGGAGAGGGAAAGGAACTGTTGAATTGGCTGGAGTCATAGGGCGTCATGCGGGCTGAAATTGCCTTAAATTGAAATGAAGGGAGGCGACCCAACAGTTCATTGGCGTCTCTTTTCGTTTCATGTGACTGTTATGAAGCGTTTCAAGACTCCTAACGTCCAGTTTCCTAAACCAGAAATTCATCCCACGGAAAAAAATAATTACTTCGCCCGTCAGAAGTACCTATTGAAATGCCTATCAACGTGGACTGGATCTGGCGAACAGGGGCCATGTTATTTTCCGTTACACTACCAGAAGATCACATTTAATTTACCTGGGCCTGGCGGCGCAAAGTTGTTGTCCAGTGTTCACCTTCACAGCCGCAGGTAACGACGTTTCCAAAACAAATGTGAAGAAAGAGTTGACGATTCTTAACTTGTTAACGACAGCTGCTCTTGCACAATCTGCAGACACAGCACAAAGCGGCAGCTCGGCCGTCGGAGCATTCGGAGGAACTGGAATAATTTCGTTTCCCGGGAATTTGGATTACTCCACAAGAAATGGTGTTCTAGTCCCAGAAACGCCATTTCTCAAGTTAAAACTATGCTAGAGATTGGAATTGGGATCAGACGACGGCTGTTAACGGGAAATAAATGTACAAAGGACAAGGAGTACCACGAACTGTATCCGGCTCTTCTCAGAAAAGCGGTCAGCGTGCCGAAAATGTTAACGACAAGACTAGTGAGAACCTTTGAATGATGTTTTACCGGGAAGCAGGCACGATATCACCCTGTTTCATAAAGGTTGGTGTGACGGAAAACTGTAAATAAGACGATAATTTTTTCCTGAGATGATCAAGTCATTAATCACAAGTGTGTCAGGTGAAAAAAGATCGTCCACTAATGCGATTTCTGACAGGCAAGGTGCGCATTATTTTGGACCGAGTACGATGCTGGCTCCCCGAGTCTGCCAGTGGATCGGTTATTTCCGGAAAGTCTCTTACTTAAGGACTTGGCTATTTTTAGCCTTCGGCGAAACCATTAGACTCATTTCGCTCACAGTCACAGAGACAGTGTCATCCGCTAAGGTAATTTGCCAAAATACTCAGCACTTCGGTCGAACGTTCGCAATCGCAACTACGGGGAAGAAAGATTGCGCCTCGGGAGTGCAAGTGCCTTGTCTCTAGGGTGAAAATACTAAATGGTCTCGAGAGCAGGTTGTCTGGTGTTTCGCAGGGCAGGTCCTCGAGGCCGACGGTAGTCTAAGGAAGCGGGGAGGCTGGAGGGGAGGGACAAGTAAATTTAGCTCTGGCTTAAAATAGCCACACATTCACACTGTCAGAGTACGCGCCGCAGTACACAGAGGCGATGCAAAACCACTGGCGTGAATGAGCGCTTTGCGCAGAGAAAGGAGACCCTTGTAACCTGCTTCATTCCGAGGGTCAACTGGCTGTTGCCGGCCACGTTGTCACGTCTCCTCGGGCAAGGACACGAGTCTGTTCTTACACTCTCTCAGCCTCAGACCTACTCGGTTTCTCAGCTCTCTTCATAAGACATGGCCCGTGATTCATCAAGTTGACAAAATTTTCCGAACATTTATAACGGACAGGTCGCATAACGGGGAGAAATGTGAGATGATCAGAACCCAACAGGTCATTCGGAACGGTTCTGGGACAAATCTATAATTCACGTTTGCAGATTTAATCGTCATCAATAGCACGAAAGCCCTTTGTGGGCCTTGGCCTTCTGAAGTAGTTTTCGCCATTCCCCTTTATTTAGCGCTGCATTTCTCCAATTCTTGATTCCGATTATCTTTATATCCTGTCTCACGCCGTCTTCCCATCTCAGTCTTGGTCTTCCGGCTTTTCTTATTCCTTCTGGGGCTGTCTTCAACATCCTGCCTACCATTCTATCATTTGTCCTGCCCATTCTAGCCTTCTTGATCTAGTTACCTTGATAAACTTCACTATGTCTGGTTCATTATACAGATCGTATAGTTCATCATTATATCTTCGTCTCCATTCACCTTTCACTTCTACCGGTCCAAAAATTTTCCTCAGAATCTTTCTTTCAAATGTAGTGAGTTGCCTCTCATCGGATTTACAGATTTAATACCGGATCAATAATTTTATGACGGGACTTCGTCAAAACGTGATGAGTGGCATCTTACGTCTCGCGATTGTAAAGTTAAAGCATAATAGGAAGCATGGAAAATAAACAAAATTCGGAGTATAATACGTGGATAAATGTAAGATAAACAAAATAAATAAATTATAAAATGATGTAATCGTGTTTGTAATGCAAATTGTTTTTTAAATAATTTTTAATATCTTGCGTGACGCCTTTCTGTTCGCGACCACTAACGCTGTTTAAATAATCATTACTTACGATTTGTGGAGTTAGGAGTAATTCTTTCTAAAATATGTCGAATGTGGGTGTTATGTGGAGTTTTCGTATTTCGTTGTGGAGCTGGGAGAAAACAAACGATTCACTCCGAAACTCACGTCACGTCGCAGAAACGATGGACGGGAAAACCAAGTACCTGAAAATACATCCTCAGAGCAGACGCGGTTGAATTCTTTCTCCTTCGCTTGTGTTTACAGATAGCTAAAGAGATCTGTTGTTCGCAAGTGTTTTTCTTAATTCCGAAAATAATCGCTGCCAAACAACGGTCTTAAAACGTCCAAGGTAGAAATAAATAAAGCCAATTTATGGCCAATGTTTGGAATGTGTTTTTAGAAATGTCGCCCGAAATGTGTATTAATGCCTCTGGTTTTCATAACTAAGAAAAAATAGACTCGATTCTCTTGGCGTCCACAAATTACGCGAGTTGAGCTAGAACCTGAATTTCGAAATTTCAGGTCGACGTAGAACACTTCCCGTCGAGTGATTGGAGAATTAAAAGTGGCACAACTGAGGTACGAAAATTTTGTTCGAATTCTCACCTTTGATAAGAGGGCCAATAACATTTGAGTATATATAACATTGATCAGGGTAAACGATCAAAAACTTGATCTAATGGGTTACAATTTACGAGTATAAAGTGCAATTATTTGACCGAGTTACTAAAATAGACACGGTGTCAAATCAGGATGCCGATCAGTGTTCGTCGAAACAACCTTGTCCGAGCAATACAAAATTCTAATTGAATTTACGTATTAAACAAACTGTATAGTTTCGTGGTCAACCATCTGGAAATAGCACTGTTTAAATATTTGTGAAATTTATTATAATACTTCCCTTTATAATATATAAAACGAGTAGATCTTGATAAATATTGGAACTGAAAATAATTTACGGCTTTTGAGTGTTGTCAACTGACCAGTGCATTTGTGTTTCTCTAGGCTCTTCTTAGCACCTTTACTTCTAGTTAAACACAATTTTATGGCAAGCTTGATAACGGGAGGATTCGTAATCGGTTATCGTGGTTTCCAAGCGTTACCAATTTTGCTCACGTTTAGTCCTGAATGAAACCACAAATCTCTGATGTCCCGTAGTAACGTACTGTAACTAAAAACAATCCATAAATCCAATTGGCACGTTCATTAATTTAAATACCTCAGGGTTCTAAATGGGCATCCCCAGATCTGTAGTTGGTTGGTCAATGTTCAGGTCGTTACCGACCAAAATAGTTATTGGTGACCAGCAAACCGTTGACCCGTCATAGTCAGCACTCGAGGCACCTGAAGCAGGGACGTAGACGAGAAATGGAAATGGCTTACCTTAGATAGGAATGGTTAGCGTCCGGTCCTGCAGGAAGTGGAAATCCGGCCGCGTTCGCAACCCCGTTATTCTCTTGTGTCCTCTGACGCGGGACCAACAAATGGCCACCCTCATAAATCCCATCCTATCGGTCAGTGCCGACCATAAATCAAGGGACTGAGGAACGCCGTAAATAACACAGCAGGTGCCTCCAACTTATTGGAATATTTATTGCGATGTTGACGAAACGTTGTAAATGAAAAACACACAATGGCACGTTTCATTTGTAGCAGCGCCTAGTTGAGAATATTTGGACAAACTTGTAACAGGTTGGGGGTTTGAGAAGTTTTTTCATTGTTCTACAGAGGATCCAAGCCTGTATTTTTCTCAAGGGCCACACACAAAACTCTGTGCTGACCGGGACTTTTGTCTCAATGTGCTGTCGCGGCACACGTCAGATAAAAATCTTTAGACCAGGTCTGGAGTTTAGCAGATCAGCATCTGGCGCCGAATGACGTTTCATGTGTGTTTAATCGTCAGACGAAACTCTAGGCCTGCGACGACTGATGAAATATTTTTCTATCCATACAGATGCTTTCACACCTGGTCTTATCACAGAAAATCAAATCAAATCGTGGAAGGATCTTCAAGTATTTGAAATTGAAGTTCCACGTGATTTCTCTCTCCAAACTGGATTGATTTCCAAATTTTAACCACTTGAAAATAAATATTTGAGGTTTTGCAGCGGCAAAGTGCATGGAGCTGGTGCGTAACCCAGCGGATAACTACCATATTGTATTTCCAGTGGACTCCAGCGGAGCATCCGGATCATGGTATCCAAGGACACTACATCCTTTTTTACGCTTGCAAAAATAATAAGGAATTTATTTAGGAAAAAATTGCTACAATTACATTATTCACTTATTCATAAATTGACATTTTGTAATCTTTTTTAAATAAACTATTTTTAAATTTATTAATATAATCACATTGCCTAATTCGTATTGGTAACCGGTTAAATTCTTTTTATTCCTTTAATAAATATACTGTTTTGTTTTGGTACCACCTCGTCGGTAACATCCCAATCGTCAGGTCTTATTTAATAATTGCTCTTCGGGTGATGCTGATTTATCCTGCACGTTGCAGTAAGATCTACAAATTTTCGCTCCATGTTAGGACCAGTGGCCCAACCCAAATAATCAAAATATAGTCCGAATCACGTGAACCAGTCTGCGGGGTAAGAAGTGTTTCGCTGACATTGGTGTAGACACTTTCTGAATATGTTAGAAAGTATTTTATTCTCTTGGTTTATTTCTGTACCTCAGTGTCATCCACCCACAAAGTTTTTTTTCATGTAGATCAATTTTTTTTAATGATTGAAACATTTCATTTTTCTTCCTTTTCATTTATTACTGACTTTAATATTTAGGATAACCTGTAACAGTTTTCATAAATTCCATTGGATAGAAAATTTACCCAAATTTCTTTATTGCTATTACGTCACTAACCCAATAATTCCTTATTTTTCTTAAATAAATGTTATTTGTGGCACATTGATACTGAATCTTGGGACGGGCGTCCTTCCTGTGCTGACCTAAGTCAAGTAGGTTCTCGTCTGTAAGCTGTGAGATAAGACTCTGAATCGACCGTGATAAAGTTTTTCCTATTCTGTTCGCCTTCCTTTTAAGTTCTTACTTTATAGACAACATCGTTTCTAATTTATTTATTTTTTCCCGAATTTTGTATGTATATTATTTGCTTCGAATAGGATCGATCCCGTGTACATTTTGAAAATGAATATATAAACAATTGTGTAACCAAATAATAATAATAATAATTTGGAAATAAAAGAGCCTTCGAAATTTGTCCACACATTTCACTTCAGTGAATGGAAAGATACACATAAAAAATGCTAATTTTGGAGGGAATTTGCCTTAATTTTCACAATTCTATTTAGATTATTTTATACCTTCTCGTCAAACAGTGCTACAGGTAATTTGTTCCAATCGCCCAACATGTTGATAAATTAAAGTTTTATTAAGTCTGTTTTTTTCGGTCTCGTTTTGATTTCATATTTGAGATCACCTCTCCCAATCTAAGTTGGTTTTTCAAGATTATCTCTTTTGAATTTCCACGTTGTGTTTCCCGTGTACAATTTAAATAGATCGCAAAGCCTATCTTTCTTTCTGCTCCCCTCTGAAGTTTTCTAGGCCTTCTATGTACTTTTTTGTATAAGGTTCCCAACAACCTACACCATACTCTTGTATGGGACGAACCAGATATTTTTACGCAAGTTCTTTTGATTTCCTTCTCCCCCTTTTTAATATTCTTATTACGTAGTAAGGATTTCCACACTTTCCGAGAGACAGAATTTACTTGTTCCTCCTTTCTATATTTGAGCTCTAAATGATTTCTTAATATTTGTAGCCGTTTACTTTAGGTATTTTCTCCCCAATTATATTATAACTCAATGGTATATTGGCACGATATTTATTGAACATTATTAATTTGCTATTTTCGCTATTTATCTTCATTTGATTTGCTTCAGCCCTTAGTGCAACTAAGTCGGTTTGTAATTCGCATTCACCCGAATCTGTATTAATATTTCTACAGACGATACAGTCAAAAAGTAATAATTTTAAACTGATATAAATATAAGGTCCTTGAGGTTCCTCGATCTGAAGTCTGAGATACTTGTCTAGTTTCTCTATCAAGATGTCACGTGGAAAGACGTCTAATGTTTTAGTGAAAGTATTTTTCAATGGAATCCACTATCATATTTAACCAATGCTTTCAAGTCCATATTAATATCGGCAACTGTCTGTGGCCAGCCGTTAATGTCATTCTTTCAATTCGCGGACGAGAGTCGGGGTTTCGCACGTGTTGTTTTTGTGTGACGTCATTGGTGACCTGTTGCGCATGCGCTCTCTCAGGATCCATTTTAGAGCGGTTCGCCGTCTGGCGGGCGCCATTGTCGCTAGGAGAGCGAAACAAAAATAATATAAAAGGACGCCTTACACACACACGCACACGAGAGCGCGGGATGGCGTGTGTTTTTTTGGAGACGAGCCCAGTTTTTGTATTTTGGGGGATATTTTTACTTGCAGTGGTTGGTAGGCTAACCGGAAGTCGTTGCTCATTCCCGTTGGCAGCATGGCCACTGAATTCATACGCAGAATCCAATACCTCAGAACTACCAAGAACTTATGTTTGCTCACTTATCGGAACGTATAGCTCGTACCAAAAGCTTGACGCGATTGCGTTCACTTTCTAGCTGCGTATGCGTCACGAGTTATATACGTTTGTTGCATTTGTTCATTTTTCCAATTTTGCTTACACAATTCTTCAACAAATTCACATTAAAATATAAATAAATTGTTACCCTCTCCGCATTCGCTGCTAATGGCTGCCGTCTCCTCTCTCTAGGATGTTTGATTTGTTAGATTGGTGCTTTTTGGAAAGATTTTGGTCATTCTCTTACGTGTAACAATTTTTTATTTTCGTTTATCAGTTGCCATATAATAAAGTACCATGACCCATTTTCTTTCGAGTTTTGGATAGATTGAGGACTTTTTAATTTTATTTTTTAAATTTATTTGACAAAACTTTTATCATTAGATTATTTGTTGGTTAAATATAGTTATACTATATACAAATATTATAAAAATTTACATGGTAGGATGGTAATTCGGTTATTACAGCAATTGTTGGGCTATGAGGGTTCACTGGTGATGTTGAATTTGATGGGTTGGATGGAATGGGTAGGTGGGGTCTGCGGGTGTGAAGATTGGGTGGGTAGGGAGGTGCCTGAGTGTTCTGGACTGAGCATTATACCTACTTGTTATATATTGTTTTTATTTACAAATTTTGAGATATTTGTGATCGTCAGTTTCTTCCTGAGAATTTTTCTTCCTCGTCATGGAAGCTCGGTTTTGGAAGATTCCCGTGGTGGATTTCCGAGTAAAGAACATTGTCTTATCTAGCAAAATCCTGCAACTGAAAGTTATCATTAACGAAGGTAACGCGGTGTTCTGACTGGCCGAGTTGGAACTGCGGAATAAGAAGCAAATTGCTTTTCAGGCGCCACATAAAGTCATAAAGCACGACGCGTGCTGATACGTGCTGCTTGACGCATGTTTTTCATGGCGTCGTAAAGTAGGAGACGCTTTGGAGAAGAATGCTGGAAGGACGCAGAATTTAAATGTCACGGCGATCCTAGCTACTACATTTTCGCAAAGTCAAATTTGGTGCTTTCATCTTTGGGGTTAACAGGAAGTTCACGTCGCCGTATTGAATCTGACAAATAAGGCGAATTATATTTTTTTCTAACCTATTTCTAACATATATTATTATTTGTGTTGGATTATTACTTTTCATGTGTGATTTAAAATCCTTTCCTCTTCGTAAATGCCATTTAGTGAGTCTATATCATTTGTAGGGGATTTGTATTTCTAATCACCTGGAATATATTATCAATTTAAATTGATTATATTTAGCAAAGAATATACATTGTGTGAATTTTTTAAGTTGAAATTCGAAGAAATCGTTTATAGGAAAAGGCATTCAAACGTGACGATTAAGTCAATCATTGCCACTCGTGTGTGTTTTTCGCCTATAAAAGTTGTATTACACAAATTTTACTTGTACTTTTTTTGTAATTGCTTTATTTGTATTGTTCTTGAAAACATTTTTAAATTTCAATCATCATCTTTAAGCATACAAGAGCTTAGATTATTCATAGCTAATAAATGTATTCGTGGCTTTGTGTTCTCTGGACACAACGTATTTTATTTTACGACGACGGTGAACATGTCAGTTGACGAACAGCTGGCAGATGACCTTTGAATTTCCACAATTATTTTTATAAATGGCATAGTTTTCCATTCATTTGGATAATCACTAATTTTTGTAATAATGACAATGACATGATGCACGGAAAACCTCCGTTGATCGTAGACAGGGCCGTATCTTATCCTGCTGAAGGAGGCGTTATCAGTGTGGTGACTTTCTGTGCTTGTTTCCCCCTGGCACCAAGGTCTCCAGGCATTTAAATTACAATTCAGTGAATAAGCCTGGCTACTATTTACTACATATTTATTATTCACGCTATTTTCCTTCGAAAAGTGGCTCTCGTCTTTGCCCTGCAACACCATTTCTAATACGCATTTCATCTTCATTTGCGTTCAGTGCAACAGATTGACAGATTGGTTAATATGTTTAGTAACGAGAAACTGATTTGGCGATTTAACCCCTGTACTGAACCTTCTCTTCTGGAATCGAACCTGTATTTATTGTGTAACGGAAATTGTGCTCTACCATGATCGATCAGCAATACGATATTAGAATTAAAACCTATCTCGGGGAACACGTTCAGCGTTTTCATGAAAAAGGTATATTTAATCGTTTTTTAAGGTAAACCTTTTGAATGTGCGGTTCAATTTCGAGTTAGGCAACCTATAGTGTAACTAAATGAACGTCAATTATCTTATACCAATAAGCGACTACATGAAGATGAATATTTCACTATTCCCCCCTTTCAAATCCCTTCCTATGCTATTAAAGGGGAGTTGCCACCATGTGGATTACCCTAAAAAAACGAACTCTTAAAACAACTTCCACCCCCCCCCCCTTTCATGTTAATCGAATGAAAGCCTGTGGGAGGTGTTATTAACTATCTCAGGAAGAACCTTGTGGAGAGTTGGCGGAGGCAACCTTCGGGAATGCCTTCTTCCTTCTTTGCTTTTAAACTAGGGTTCCCTCAAGCTGAGGCACCTCGGTCTGTTTTGAGACGTGTATGTTCCAGGGTCGCAGACTTTGGGCATACGGCAAGAGTTGATCGCTGTTCCTATCGAAACAGTCGGCCAGCTGCCTCCTGAACGGGCATGCTGTGAATCCACAGATAACCCTTCTCCCACCATAGGAAAGGGCGTGTGACAAATTCTAAACTCATGAACTACCTGATGCAGGTTTTCTAGGGCTTGTCCTGCATCACTTATAGGCAATGGCGGTTAGGATCCTTAAAACCATTGCGCGTGGGCCTTATTAGCCCTTGGCTACCTTCCTACACATTTCCGAATTCTCCCCTTTCAAATCCCTTCCTTATGCTATTAAAGTTGAGTTGCCACCACGTGGATTACCCTCATGTAGTCTGTTATTCTAAAAAAATCCCCTTTTAAATTTCGTTCCTACGGTATTACAGGGGGACTGGCCTCAACGTGGGTAATCCTAAGATAGCCTGTCTCTAAAAAAGGAAAATAATTATTAATAGTAGGCGATGAATCAAACTGTAGAGCCGGGTTCTCATTGATTATCTCTGGCAGGTGGAACATTACGGGAAGTTGGTAGAGCATTCCTGCGGGGATGCCTTCTTCTCTCTCTGATTTTAAATTAAATTTCTCATAAGCCAAGACTCGTCGGTCAGTTACGAAAGGTGTTCCGGTTTTGTAGTCGTTTGGAATATTGCAAGAATTGTTTTATTGGTTCAAGTGGAACAGTCGGCTAGGTGCCTTTGTAACCTGGTCGAGACAAGCAGTCGGGAAATGTGCGTTCCCACAGAAAACCCTGCATTACAGTCAGGGAAATGTAGGTTATGATCCTCAAACTATAGCTGTGGTCGACCCTTGGCTTCCTTATTTCCAATTTCTGTATACTCCTATGCTATTTCATTATATCACTAGACGAAGGATAGTAATTAATTACTTTAGTATGTATTTAATGGACTGAATTAGTATTTAAGAGTCAACAAGTAGTTTCCTAATACAAAATTATCATTTTGTATTCTCAAATTTTCTATGCATATCCCGGAAGAAATCGTATAAGCACAAGTTGTGACATTTTCCGTCTTCCTATTTCTGAAAAATAATTTACTTTCATCGCCCAAATTAAGTGTAATTTCAGGTTTTTACGTACACAGTATATTTTTTCAACAGTAAACTGCATGCTTGTGGATAGTTTTTACCCAAACTTTGATTGGACGCATAAACATTCTCTTTCACATATAATTAATTACATTTCCTTCGGAGATATCGCCTCAAATTTCCTTATAATTGCTTGTCGAAGTATTTAGGGAATTCTCTAAATATTAATACATTGTCAAAATTGAAATCTTAAGAATAAATTATATGTTCCATTGCGATCTGTTACAACAATGTCCCGATGCTTGGGCTGGTTCTATGACCCCAAGTTCTTTCACCGGAGGGGATCTGAAATTGGCGGTTTCCGTGAAGCGGAATTGTTCCGTCGCATCTGTTTGTTTTTCACTTCCGAGACCTTGCGCGGGGTATTACCATAACGTGTTCCGTAGTTTTCACGAGCTCGACGACGGAGTCGAAGTCGCGACAGACTCGCTTTCGTCGACCGGCCTCAAAATACGACGCGCGCGTTCCTAATGTTTTGGCAAGCTCACACGGATTGCCGCTGTATCGTGGAACTAATTATGAGTATAATTTATCTCGCTTTTAGCCCGTCTTTCCGGGAGCGAAATAGATTCGCGACGGTAAAAAAAAGTATACGAATATTCGCGCGTGCAATCTGGCTGTGATTGTAAACTTCCGCCTCTTCCGGAGGGAAGGACACCGTGAAAAAAACATCAAGTTTACCCAAATTATTTGCAGTTCGAGATTCAGTTCTGTTCAACACGTCTGGGACAAAACACCCAGATTTGTCTCATAAAACAGTAAAGCACGATAATTATCGCTGACCAGGACAACCTTCCGCTAAAATTTTAGAACTGCCTTTGTTGGTCGTTGTTTTGTCTCTCCTGTCCAGTACCAGACCATAGCTAGCCTAGATATTATGAAGATAAGTTTCATACAACAAGTATTTCTAGTGTCTCACAGCGTCCTTTCTCAACTTTCATGAGTTGTGGATGCTGTCAGTTATGGACCTGTTTACGTTTAGGTCGTTTCACTTTAATCACTGAAAGTTATTATTATAAAGTGTTCTGTCTGTTGGAAGGCACTTCTTGGACGTGGTCTGTAAATTTTCTTCTCCACCTTGACCTGTCCTTATATTCTTCCTTCATCACCAAATATTTTGTTTTTCTCCTTCCAAGTTACCTGGTAAATGCACTTTTTTTCTTTCACGGTCTGGAACTCCATCAGAGTGCCCTTCATTGATGTGGTGCAGTAAACAATTTCTCCTTAGGATGTCTCTGAACCAGTTCGTCTTTCTCTTAAGATTTATTGTCAGGATGAATCTCTTTTCATTTGCTCTTAGGACCTCTTCAGGTCCACCACTTTATTATTTCAAAACAATTTCTTTTCCTTAATGCCCAAGTTTCTGATCTATACAAAGCACTTTACCAGGTTCTTCCGCAATTCTACATTCGATTTGTTTGTCAGTGATGCTATTTTCTGGATGTTGCCTCGTCCACTGCTTCGTGACGTAGCCATCATTCGTCAATAGTTCCAGCTCTTAAACAATGTCGCAGTATGTTGCATGCCCTCGTGGTCCTCTTCCCCCCTCTCTTGCACCGCGGAGTGTTTTTTTGCGCGAGTCTGCTCCCAACTGAAGTCTGGGAACAGTCGTGAGCGACTTGTCCTCGACGGCGCGGTCGGGACTTGACATTTTGGACCTCCTTGAGCTCACACACTCTATACACCGTAGAGATATTACGACACAGCTCCGTTGCCTTTGTTCCGCTTTTAATTAGCCGTTGCTCCACTCACATATGAGCAAGTCGTTGCGACACACGATTCAAAATCCCCGCTCCTGGAAGGCGACTGCCGGGTCAGCTTTCTCTCCCGCAGCCTGGAGAAAGTGGCGCTGCTCTCGGGCTCCACACTTCCTGCTCTCTCCACGCATTTGCATGGCGTATTACTTTCCACACCGTAGCTGCTGATGTACGCTCCCATAGTGCGATGACGAGGCGCCTTTCCTTTATCAGCGTCGAGTCGGCGCCATCGCGGCGCAGCGCTCTTTGTGCGCTGCTCCTACGCTCAGCCGCCGCTTTCAATCACCCTCAAACTACGGTATTATGGCCGCAAACCACACACAAAATCAGCACCCTTCATAAATTCACCTATTAAATCCATTTCCTTCCTTTACCAGCCGACGATCACTTACGGGTCAATGGTCATATGTAGACGGTTTTGAAATTATTTAGTGATATTCGGCAGCACACGAAATGATCCTCATACGTTCCAGAAAGGAGCGTAGTGATATTTCGTTGGGGTAGTCAGCAATGATTCAGTAGCCGTTACTTTGTCCACTCAATAAATGGACAGGGCCGATCTCTTCATTTCATTAAAACTGGTAGCATTTTTCAGATATTGGCTTTATACATTTTTTTCTTTCACTCTATCCAAATTATTTAGAGAAATTTATTGTCCACATTTTCGGTTTATTAATAATCTTCTCTTACGACACTTACTTGTTCTTATTTTAAGCGTCCGCTGCGGTATCATAAAATTTTCATCTTTTCGTGATTTCCAAAAATGTACGCTTTTCTTGAAAAAAGAAAAGTTGTAAGTCACAGCATATAGATTTTAGATTCAAAGTTAAGTGGACTTTCCGGGAAAAAAATTCTTCTCTGCTTCACTTGTTGGTTCCACATTTGCGAATCTCATTCCCATCATAAAGGAACTATCTCAGAATCTGAATCAATCCTTCTTGTTTTTTTTAAGTCGATCGCTTTGGTGAGAGTCCCTGCTCTCCAAAGAAAGCACAACTCAACGTATTTGTGTTCCATGGACAACTTTCTTCGGCACGGAGAACAGTAAATATCCGGTTTTCAATTGAAACACATAGTTAGACTGTCGGCCTTCCTCGTCTTCTTTGATGGTGCTCCTGGTCACATTGTCGCGCTGATGGATCTTAGAAACGATTGGTTCGGGTATGGCTGGACTCTCCACACAAGCCTACTTCGGCCTTTCGAGTGCAATGGACAGTTTCTCAGCTTGACCCACAACCTACACATGTATCTTAGTGTCGGCGGAGGAGCCATTTTGGATTGTTAACAATCTGGAGGTGGAAAGTTGAAGTTGTCGGAAGATTGTTGGTCGTGCTGGTAGACGCCACATGCCGTAAACAGCGCGCCTCGGCTCTTTATTATTACGCTACTCGACGCGGGGCCGGAGCGATTTATTTTCGTTGGGCTGAGATGGTGAATGGCGCCAGAGAGCGTCGGGGCGCGTGGGCGACTCCGGCGCCATCTGCCACACCGACGCCTTCGGTTTCAATATCATATTTAAGTCAGCTCCTTTCTCTTTCTTGGTCCCATTTATGCTGCTCTGCTTATTCTTCGGGTCAAACTCTGAAAGTCAGCGAAACAAAGATCAGTCTTCACACGGGAGAATTTTCAATATTCTGCAGTCAAATTCTTTGCTTCCTTTACATATTAATTCATTGCCATTATACACAATACCATAGAGAAAATATTCAAATAACAAAGATTAACATTATTCTATATTCTTCTCCTATATTTCTCCATTGCAGCCAGATTTGCAAATTTCACTTGTGTGTGCTGTTCGCCGTTTCTAGAGTTCTGCAACCTTTTAATTTAATTGATAATACAACAAAATTAATTTTGTATTACGCGATTCAGTAACCTTGGAACTTTTAAAAAATATTTAAGACGACTTACAGAAAGTTTATCTTCAAGAAATATACTCGTGTTAACTATTAAATCCCTAGAGACGTCTTCCGAATGCACGGTTATCGACACGTATGTGACGAACCATTGTCTCAGTTGCATTACGATTTAGAAACCTAAACAATCTTTGGTCACCGTTTATGAACTCATTTGTGACGGCGCCTGCCTTGCAAAAATATCTGACGTTTGCACGTGTGCATATATAATAATAGACACCAGCAACAATGAAACGTCGACGAAAGATATAATGCCTTCACAACTTGATGACCGAAAAAAAATGGTTCCGTCAATTGTCTCTTAACGACGATGTTTTGATATCAAAAGTTACGTCTTACAAGTGATTTGACATCGCGAGTCCTTCTGCTATTATTCTTTTTGAACGGTTAAATTTCTTTCTAAAAATATTATAGGGTAATTCCAGGACTTTTCCAGCGTAAATTATGAAGAAAACATTCTCGGTTTTGGAACCAGGTTAAATATTTAATACAAGTGTCCATCGCGCGCTCTGCCACTATCGTCAGGTTAATTGCGGTGAACTGCAAATAATTGTTAACTATAATACAAGTAAGCCCTATTCATCTGACGGTCGTGGTAGCGTCCGCCATGTGTATTAATAAATATTTAACCCTATATGGAATCTGAGAATGTTTCATTGATAATAACCTACGTTATTGAAATAATTCGTACTTTCTACCGTTCATTTAATACCACTGTGTTGAATACTACCAACAAAAATTGGTACAAGCTTCCTCACTCCTGACGTAGTTGCCACGTTTTTTCCGTTGGGAACACGTGAAGAAGCCATTGAATAAGACGACTAACCCGTCACAAGTTTTACTTGCGCGAAAAGCCCGCGACGGATTATTTTTCGTATTTTTCTCGTAAAGTTGATACGTAAAGGAATCGATAATAACGCATTAAAAGTTAATATAATGTTCTCAGATGACGATTTCAAGCAGTATAAAAGAGGTTAAACAAATGTGTCAATTCTGAAACTTCTTCCGTGTTGATACCGATTGTAAATCGTAAATCCCATACGTTGTTAAATGTAGATAGCATATCAGAATACAGAATTAATCTGAAGAAATATCGCGATAGATTGTAAAAAAAAAAGACTTCGCAGGATCGTTCTATCTTTCCAAAATTTGTCACAGATCTTCGTATCAATAATTGTTTACTTTTCGGCTAATTACTACTAAAAATCATGCGATTTCTATAATTATTTTTATCTTCCTATTTTTAATTTTTCACTACTACAGGATAAAGCTGTCTTCTTCCTCGGACCGTATTGTTCGAAACTTCCTCATTGCTTCCTTTATTCAACTTGTTCCTCATCCGTGTTTAGACGTCACTTATGGGAATTTCCAATCCCCAACTAAGGAAGAGAAATTCACGATTTTTATAGTCTAGAAGAAGCTTCATTTCCCTTCTCCCCCGTCCTCGGTTCCACTAAAACAACTATTTCACTTCTTCCACATAAATAATTTATATTCACCTTTAAACGAATTTACCCGTAACTGATTCAATCTCACCGAAGCGCTTTTAGTATTATATAGTAAATTTGATAATCGCATATCCTGTTTAGTTTTCATACGCTTCGTTTTCTAAACTTATTCCTCGTCATATAAATTGATCAAGGATGTGGCTCGTTTCTGTCTCACTACTTTAATATTAGCTCTACTCTCAGGATTGTTCATTTTTTATCTACACCAGGGCGTTCCGCAATTTCATATTTGCCAAATACAAGAGCTGTTTTTATAAATTCTTATTTTGCTCTCTAAAATAAAAGAAGTGTATTCGTAGTGTTATCGAAAGACTTCATTACACACAACATTGTATTAATTAAAATTATTTGAGGGTCCAATTTTTTTTGGTGGAGGCAGGCTGCATGAGGGTCATCCACGTTGTGACCTCGGCTCTTTAATAGGTTCGGAGATGAATTTCTAAATACATTTAACTACTTTCGTAGGAAATTGAGTGGCCGGACATTTGGTCTATATTTTACTTACATGACCTTTAGGATTATGTTTTTAATAGTTGGTTCTCGTATCTGTCACCTTACGTTGAAACTCACCCATGATAATCTTTATTTTAGAAACGTCAGAGAATATGTCATTCGTGGTTGTAATTATAAGAGTATTTTTTTTCTCCTGTGTAGATGTATTCGTGAGTGATTGTAATGTTTGCGATGTGTGTTTCAGCCACAGCACGCGAACGACGACGTGGGAGGACCCACGCAAGACGCTGGCGGCGCAAGTCGCCCAGACGCAGCAGGCAGAGATGCTGAGCGCCGCGGGGTCGCCGTCGCCTCAGCCACAAGGTACGAAGCTGCACATCAACGAAACATCTTCAAATTTATTCTCCGGCAGAGTCAAACATCAATTTAAACAGTTGGTTCTTTTACCAATAAATTCTCTAATTTCAACGTCGTAGTGTTGTTGACGTCCAAGGGTATCTTCGTATTTCAATTACCGAGATCCGTAAAAAAATTTGCCTATGTTTGTATCTTTGATAAATTTTTCCAACGAGTGACGTGATTTCGTCACCGTTTCGTTGGTATCTAAATTCATATCGTCAACTTTACCAGATTGGATACTGGTGGTTTTAGTACCTGAGTAATATTGCTCTACAGAAATAAATCTATGTAAGGCAGGAAGGATAATTGATAGCGAGGACCTATATTTCGTACAGTCTTCAGGCTTTAAGGAGAATGGGCACGCATGGACCTACTCTGTTCAGCCCAGTCCAGAGACGGAATTTTTCTTTATTTCACATCTCTCTTCTGGAAACTTGGTTACATCGTGTCATGATGAGATTAGGTTCCCCTGCAATTTACCGATTTCGATGGGATATTTACTTCATTTTCACTAAAATTTATCACATTTACTATGAGGACGTGGTAAGAGTTAAACCTTTTAGATGTTGGTCACAACACATATATCTACTGTTATCTGAAATTGAGGGGAACTGAGTTAATATTCCATTAAAATAATATATTTATTTTAAAAGAAATATTAAGATCGTGATTAAAAAGTGGTCAAAATTCAAGTACGAAAGTCGAAATAATGACTACGTGTTACTGAAATAAAATATACTCGTGAAATAGCGTCCGTATTTCTAGACTGCATGTAGATTACCAATATTTGTGTACAACTGTAAGAGAAAATCGTGTGTCGAATACGATTTTGCGAAAAACGTGTGCATTTTCGATTCCTTGTTTCTCACTGTATCTAGATATTAAGCTGGAACAGTATCCCGTAGTGAATAAGTAAGATGGCCAATTCAGACAAAAATGGTAATATAAATACCACACAACGTTCCTGGGATATTTGTCCCTTTCTCAGGTGCTAAGAAGAGCCTAGAGCGACACAACTGCACTCGACAGTTGACAAAACTCAAAAAGGCTTTTAATAGGATCCCAGAAACGGTGTGTGGTATTTATATTACCCTTCTTGTCTGAATTGGGCTATCTTTCGTATTCATTATTTTCAATCAGACGTAAATTTTTTTCATTTTAATATCCCGTAGTATTAGAAGGTGCGTCCTATCGAATCAATTTTTTTGTCGTTTGCTGACCCAGAAAGTGTGTCATTGTTCAATTTTGTAACTACTTCGAATCTGACCCAATTGGAAACAATTCAGAAGACAGCCACGAGACGGAGTCGCGAACATCTAATCTCATAAGAATCAAAACTTCTCAAGAAAAACACAGTATTTTCGTGTTGTTTTCAGACTCCCTTCGTCCCCGACATGACTCCGTTTCATTTTTATCTCTTCACAGCATGAAAATAGAATGATCCCGACTTAAACGAATAGAGAAGACGAAGGCCCGTATCATCGCTACAAATCTGCGTTTAAGCACTCGTTTTAAAGAGGGCCAATCAAATATAAATCGGAATGGGTTTTTATTAAGCTAGAATACGGTTTAATGGATATTTAATTCTATTAATCTACAGAATCTGCTAATTTAGAAACACGTTTAGTCGGCCGATCCCTATTTCGCATGGAAAGGGCTGGAAATCGGGAGCTTTCCAAACGTCTTAATTCGTTTTAAGGCGAGGGATAGAATTTTCTACATCACATTGTCACTTATGATGAAACTGAAATGTGGGATTACAGCACTAGTGAAAACTTCTGCTGGTTAAGGTTTATTACGGTCTTAAAAGGGTATTTGTTGTATCGGCTTACTTCACGAATGACGTACCGTGAATACTGATAGCTTTCGGATGAGTCTAAACTTTTTTTTTAATCAGCGGAAGAGATAAAAAATAAATAGGATGGATTCACCGGAATTACTGAACTATGGAAAAACTTTGACAATGTTGACCAGAGGTCATGACCAAGTTTCATTCTTTCTACGAAAATAAATATATGGAGAATTTGCCTAGACGCCGGGAAAATGTGTTTCTTTTAATATCTTTATACGCGAAAATTATATTATACAGCCATTTTATACCCTTATTCCATAATTTATTTAAAAACACAAATCTGGTTCTACATTTGATCACCCGGCGCTGTTGGGACTAGTGGGAGAAGTATTTAATTAACATTGGAAATACTTTGAAGGAATGGTTTGGAGTCCGGGTTTTG
The DNA here is from genome assembly GCA_037074705.1 of Zhengitettix transpicula. Lineage (NCBI taxonomy): Eukaryota > Metazoa > Arthropoda > Insecta > Orthoptera > Tetrigidae > Zhengitettix > Zhengitettix transpicula. The sequence goes on from CM073596.1 coordinate 30,138,271, forward strand.
CTGCTGAACGAGGATCCGCACAGTGGGCTTCTAGACGCGTTGTTTGATTTTTGATCGGGATTTGCCACACACAGCACTCTGGAGGCAGACAGACAGGCAAGCAGGCAACAGGCAGGCACCTTGCGGCGTTGCGCAACGGCACGGGGCTCCGTTACTTCGCAGGCCGTTCACCTCCACAACTCTGTCCACATGACCTTACCTTGCCACACACGGCCTTAGCCCTCACTGCATCAAATATATATGTATATCATTCGCGGGAGAACCGCAAACACACTCATCGTACTAGTTTACTTATTTCTGGATAACACAACATTTCTTAAAACTTTAAATGAAACATCCAAAGGAATAATGAATAAGAAAGATAGCCAATACAGACAAAAAAGGTAATATAAATACCACACAACATTTCTGAGATCCTTGTACCTTTCGTCAGGCGCTATGAAGAGCCTAGAGCGACACAACTGCACTGCTTTTGAGTGTTGTCAACTGACCGGTGCAGTTGTGTTTCTCTAGGCTCTTCTTAGCACCCGACGAAAGAGACAAGGATCCCAGAAGTGTTGTGTGGTATTTGTATTACACCTTTTTGTCTGTATTGGCTATCTTTCTTATTCATTATTTTCAATCAGACAGTAATTTTTTCATTGTAACATCAAAACGTTCGTTGTCTCCAGCTGCGATCAAGTTAAATTTCTGTACACCACAAGGCGAACAAAAGTCTGTTAAAATATAATTGCAGATAGGAAAACTCCCACGTAGTGTAGATTTCGGTACGCAGCAAAATCGCCATTGACGAAATCGTGAGCTATAAAGTTTATGCAAATTGGTTTCACTATATATTATTTCTGAATCATACTCTCCGAATTATAATCGCTTTTAAATTTCTGTGAACATAAATAACCTAATTTTTCTTTATTGATCCTTATTTTTATCAGGATTCATTATAAATTGTAAATCCAGTGACATATCTTTCGAGTCCTCTGGATCTTGTGTTTGGACTTAGACGTCGAATTAAAACTTTCTGTTCGTTATCATACATTGCACGGCAGATGCTAGTATTATTTTTTGATCATACCAAATTATAGAGTAACAATGCAGATGCGTGTTCGATAGTGGAAAACTTAGGACTGGAAGGAAAAACTGAACTGCTTTGGATTTGAATAAATCTTTCCCACCTTCCACCGTTGAGCATTATTATTATTATTTCCACTTCCTATTTTTTAGCCTTAATTTTGATCTTCAGCAGAGCATACGTCGCACCTAAATATTATTATTATTATTTCTGCTTCTTCTAATTTAAGCTACAAGATTAAAAAAATTAATTCTAAAATTTGTTATTTTATGATTTTTAATAACTATTCATTAGAGTAATTGTAGAAGTGTGAATATTAAATCTTCCGTAGTAGTTAAAGACCTTATTAGTTTACGGTTTTTCTTTCACCATACTGAGGGAAACAATTTCATATTAACATGCATTTTTATTTTAATATTATTTAATGTGGCAGTATTGTAAGTAGTTGTACATCTAGGTGTATTGATATTTGTGTGTTAAAATTTTTATTTTAATAATTTTCAATGACACTGACATCTAAACCTTGGGTCGATTGGAATTAATATTGTACATACTTGTAAATAATTTTTTTTGTACAAAAGCTAAATTTTTGTATGTATTTATACCGGTCGGGAATTTTCTGTGTACAATATTATTCTTCTACCATTTCTTAGGACCATTTTTCTGAAGTATTTTGTTTACTTTAGTCGGTATATAATCACGAAACAAGTGTTTCAGTGTGTTGAGTACTGTCGAACATGGCAGTGTTTTTTTTTTTCAGTGGAGATATTGTCGTTAAATTTTGCAATGTGTCAATTTAAACAGTAATTTAAATTTCCTGACTTACGCACGTATTAAATGTTTCTTGCCTGTAGTAAATAATATGTATATCTTGCGAATTTAACATTTTTTGTTTGTTATTGAAATTATAGAATAGTAATCTGTGATGGTGCCCTACGCTAGAATTTGCAAAATATCAGGCAATTCACATTTATGAATTTCATTACATTGGTTGAGTTTCCGAATCAAAGCACACTTCCTTCGGTATTTTTCTTACGTACAAAAACATTTAATGCTGCAATATGGTTTTGTGCAGTAATAAATTATCCATTAATCTAGTAGAATTTGTAATGGAATATTGGGCAGTAATTTTTTTCATAGTTTTACCGACTGAAGTATCAAAATGATTTCAGTGTAGTGCTCTATATCCTTTTCTATTATTCAGTGTTCTGCATGAATTAACACTTTGTATTAACCATAATCGTTTTAAAAAAGATGTACATAATAAAAATTAACTATTATACTTAAGTTACTTAAGGTTCAAATTGGTATCCAGCTATAGAACGAAGCGTTTCGGTTCGTCCACTGAATCGAAATGTAGATCTGAAGAGAATCGGCGTGATTGGTTGAAAGTGGGACTTGTAGAAGGCGTGCTACGCGTTTTTGTCTTACTCGGCCCGACTAGTAAGGATAGTTGACGGTGTCATTGGAAAGAAATAAATAATCGCGCTTTCTTTCTCACTTGAACACAATATTAAACGTTTACAGGAACGAAAGGGGCAGACCTAGGTCCCCTGCCAGAGGGCTGGGAGCAGGCTTCCACGGCAGAAGGCGAAATTTATTTCATCAACCACCAGACACGCACCACATCCTGGTTTGACCCGCGGATACGTAAGTTAGCAACCACTTAGTCGAAGCTGTAGAACTGTAGAAACAATAGTGAATCTGTAGTGCTTGGCCGATCAAACGGCTCTGTCCAGCTTGTTCCGTTCAAGTAGCCGAAGAGCTGGTTACGAGATGTCAGAATATTTTTTTTAAAAAAAATACCCTTCCCCCACTTCGTGCCACATGATGACGTATGTTAGCAAAACTCTTAAATCTGGAGTATTCTCCTTTTCTTCAGATGTGTTCCTATTTAATGTGAAAAATGATTCATTCACTGATCGTTTCTGTGTTCAAAATTGCTGATCCATTGGGAATTGTGTTCTGAATTATTTTATATTTACCAATTATGATTTCTCTCTTCGATGCTCGTAGATTTAAAATACATTTGACCAAAACCTGGGTCTTTCTAACGAGTAAAGTTTTCATTAGTAGCTCTGATTTTCTTCAGAAGAGCTATGTAATTCGAAATATCATCTACATTGTCATGCGGATTCAAAAATTCCTATTTATGATATTTTAGTTTGTGGTTGCACATTATGTTTGTAAGGTGTTGAACCTGCTGGTTTTGGCTGCATGTCTCAGAAAGTGTGTTTTTCCTCCTCTCTTGCTTGACTCTCAATTATTTCTTGGGTTAATATTTCGTGGTTAACTATCCCAAAATTTCTAAGTGTCATTTTGATAGTGTAACATAAATTAACTTGACTTCTATTTGCATTGTAATATTGATTTTTAGGTCCACTGTCGCTTCCCCAAAATGCCTTGACTTTATAAAAATACTTAACATATTTTAACTAGTAAAAAAACTTTGTAAGGTTAAAAAATAATTTTTAATAATAATTAACATGGTCCTTTTAACATGGAACTACGATTTGAATTGATTTCCTTAAAAAAATGAGAGGTAACTCAATCTCGACTCATCAGTGCGAAAGGATGTTTTTTTACGACAGTAGCTGATTGTTATAGCGAAAAGTTGAAAAAAGAGTTAATATTATACTTAAATCACATTAAACTAATTTTTTGTACCTATTCGCATGTTTTTTTAATTAAAATTTAGATTTGAGACGAGTTTTGTTCTGCAGAGGTCATGTGCTGTGGGTCAAGCAATCTCAAAATATCGTCGGCTGTAAACTGCTGGAGAAAGTGTGCCTTCACAACGTTCTAATGAACAGTAACAAAGAACAATATTCTTTACCTGTATTCCACAAACAACCTAAATGAGGCAGAAAAATTGCTGTGTCGACCTTGAAGTGGCCTCGATTCCTTATCAGTGCTTGCACTTGACGCCATTTTCCTGGTCAAAAGTTTGCTCAGGAGGTTGAGGATAGTGGCTTATGGCAAAACGGATAGATAACTGTTACATTTTTTATGTTGTGTTGAGATTGCAATAAATTCAGAAAATTATTGAAGATACGAATAAAGTGAAGGGACTTCACTTAGTTCAACTCACGAGAAATATTGGTTCTCCTGTTAACTATCCAAAATTTGCGAAGTGTCATCTTTATAATGTTTTAAATTAACTTGAATTCTATGTGCATTATGATATTAATAACTTAGGTCCCCTGACACTTCCTCAAAATGCCTTTATATTTATAAAAATACTTAACATATTTTAACTAGTTGTATTTTAACCGTTGTAACGTTCCTTTTAACACAAAAGCTACGACAAAAATATTTTGAAAATTAAACCGTCTGTAGGAAATGATACAGTGATCGTCACGATCAATGAAACTCCTGGGGCTTATCATTCTGTCATCTTCAGGATGAAGACAGTGTCCGATAAAGAAATGATTTATAACAGCCAGAATCCCTGACAAACATCCTTTCGAGCAGATGTAGCTATAAAGTGTCGTAACAACTAAAGTAGTGAATAAAATCCTAAATAATATAATAGTGATCAAGAATTTGCAATATAACATCTAATGAAAGTTAGATTCGACACGATTGTATCAAACCCTTTCTTATCTGAAGGTAGATTTGGATGATCTTGGAAGTCAAATGTTGGACTTCGCGTTTGTGGGCACGAATCAGAAAATTCGATGAGTGTACATATTGGTTTCTGTGAAATTAATAAAAATATAATCTAGTTAAATAAGCGGGGATATTTATGAATTTTATTCACCTTATAAAATTACTATTCTCCCAGATGATAATGAATTAGTAATTGAATTTTGAAATGTTGAGCAATGTAGACCAATTTACTAATATGAAAAAAGAATTGGAATTTTCGAAACGCTCTAGAATGATAGAAACGAATTACAAAATGTGTGGATGAGACTCGTTTTCAGATGCAGTATATACACAGCGTAGCCAATTTTATTTTGAAGAAAGATCTTTAATTTGCGATCGAGCTTATGTGAACCTGAAAACGATTATTTTGATTCTTGTTCTGAAATTATGCATATTACTTGTTATGAAATTCGTTTTAATACGAAGCGAATTTACCGCCAGAGCAAACTTAATATAGCTGGAAAATGTATTTATAAATAATTTTTAGAGAGATAGTGTCGTTTTGCTTGTTTTAGAACTATTCAGTTATATATACGTGTTTTTAGCGAGGTCACAACATTTAGTCCCGCGACGTTGATATAAATTAAGGGAATTGTTGAATGATATGTATATCGAATATGTTGACGACACGAATGAGAGCAGCAAATGGATGCTAGTGGCCGCGAAGGCTTTCTGAGGATTGGGGAGCTTGATGGCTGGACACTGGAGACGCAGGATTTGAAAGGACTGGTCGAAACCGCGAAACTGTCGGTGGAATGCGTGACTCAGGCGGCGTCGGTTCGATAAAACTTGCGTGCCAATCCGACGCCGTTAACTAGAAAGGAATGCGAGTGTCGGAATAAGCAATGTATGACTGAGATGGAGTCCATGTTCTGCTGCACGGAACGGTTTCTGACCTGTTGTACAGATCTCCCAGCAAAGTTCCTCCTGGCACGTGGATACCACCAACAGTGGTATTCGTACGTCGTCGTTTTGGACAGGTTTTCCTGTTGTTGATTTCAGCTTGGAAAATGATCAACAATGTCGCTTATGTAATCAGTAATAATATCCGGACTGTAACTCTGAAGTGAATTTACTTCATATTTTGGTTTTACCTGCTTTCCCATACTCCTCACCATCCTGTGGAAGTATGATTTTCCAGGAGACCAATACGGGAATGTAAACAAACCTGAAATATTAAAAATTTACCTGGAAAAGTGAACTGTAAAATTTCTATATTAATCGTTCCAATCTTTTTTCACGTTCATTCACTTAATTCTCTAATTATACTGCGATACACAAACCTTCTTTATAGTCATATACAAAAAACTAGATTTGTAGCCTGCTGTAAACACCAAAAGAAAAGCAGATGACAACAGTTCTGTTTATTATATGATCAATAGGATCGACAGATTAGTTGTTGGCTCATAATTTCTTAAAAACGTAATAATTATTTCACTCCTTTTACTTTCTACGAGTTTGCCAAATAAATTTTTGTCCGAGGATCAATCGGATCGCGAGCGAAATTGTTCTTCTCTAATGTAAAGGTAGTTTGTTTCCTGGTACATTTTGTCATTGCATCAAATCGTTATAAATTATTTTAATAGGTTCTTGAGCTATCACTTGTAAAGTATACTATAAAACATTTTAGATTTCCAAAAAAAAAGCGTGTAAATACTTATTCAGTCCCACCACATTACCGTCGAAAAAATGCACATTTTCCGCACTTCGAAGTAGAACTAAACCATGTAGCAAGTTTTCATTACGACCATTCCACTTGAAATTATTTGTCACGGAGCTATCAAAGAAGACCGTAGTAGGGGTTTCTACGGAAGGAGATGGTAATGTTCTTCCGGGACCACGCACTGCATACGGTCGGATCAATCGCAGATCCTGGCGCGGAATGGAACCCTCGCCGTTCCAGGTACCAACCTCTCTGGCAATCCACGCTCCTAGCAAGCACCATAACACTACACAAAACTTAAATTACGACGTGCAAACATCTGTGCATAACGTTTGCGAGAAAATATCGCACGAAAAAGTTTCAACTCGTACAGTGATGGCTAAACTTTATTGACATCTGCTCGCTATATCTCAACATGCTTTGAAGATAAATGGAAATTTCTCGCGAACAACAATTAATATATAACATATTATATATCTAATAAATATTTCTGTCCGATAGTATCCAAACTGATGTGAAACTATTGGATATACAAGAAGAAAAAAATTATAATTGTAACTTGTCCTTTTTAATAATATTTTTTAAAGTAATTCAATTTGTAAACCTGGCAAGGAAAGTGAAAAACTTTGCAATTTTAGTCATATTAGGTCTTTATTTATTTATATTTATTACTAGGACAAAAATTTTCCAATTGAAAAATATTATTTATAATAAGAGATATGTAATATTATGGTTAAGAAATTAACTTAAGAAAATCTGAAAATATGCAATTATATATCAATGTTGTGCATGTAGCTAGTTTTTTAAACATCTTTAATAAGAGTTCTCATAAAAATGAAATAAGAACTTTAAATTTCAATTTATTGAATAAATATGCACAATTATTTAAACAATTTATGAATAAATTTAAGATCAACAGTTGTACAAAAAGATATGAGTGTAGGAACTTTAGAATTAGACCTTGTAAATTAATATAATATAACTAATATGCTGTATATTTTAAGACTTTCTGATTGCCTGGGTATTTCATTACCCCAATCTTACATTGATCAGGGAAATTAATTAATTCAGCACTGATCTCTTTTTGAATATGTTTTAAGTTACTCATCACTCCACAGAATAAAGACTGGGACTAAATATATGACTGAACTGGCACAAGAAATATCAATGAACGTCTCCTTGACACCGTAACCTATTGAATCGAAAGAAGTCTTGGGTCATTTTGGCATTATTTTTATGTCTTCCTAACCTAAGTTTGCTGTCACCCACATTAAAATTTAAACACATCATAAATGAAAGCATTAGATCAGCGATCCCAAAATCTTTTATTTGACTAATTTTGATCATTTTCACTCCCTCTAGCCACCCTCATTTGTATAGGTTCCAGGGCTGTAATCCAACAGTTTTTTTTCCACATATTTTAAGACATAGATGAATTTAGTTGTAATTGCTCCATGAGCTTCAATGTAGTCAGAGCATACAAATTCGTCTATTTTAATGTATAAGAATTTTGTTTAATGTGATCCAGGCTATTAAAACATACATGAATATAGGCTTAAAAATAAGTAGATAAATAATCTATTGATATTATTTTTAACTCTATTTACTCATTTTAATACATTATTTTGGCAAGATGTAGTTGAAATCAGACAAAAGAATTATGGGGATTACAAAAATATGAATTTTGGATATATTGCCACTCTATTTTGTAATGGAAAAGTTAGTTCAGACCAATTTTTTTTAGCTTAATATTATTGTAATTGTACAATGTTTCAGCTATGCACCTCCAGAGGTCACCGGTGGGTGGAATCTTGCCTCAGCACAATGCTAGCTGGATACAGCCACTCACATCACAGTCACTCCAAGCCTGTCAGCAGAAACTGAGACTGCAAAGCTTACAGATCGAGAGGGAACGTCTGAAACTCCGCCAACAAGAAATATTTAGACAGGTAATTATTGTCACATTTGGAACATTAGTTTTTTTTAAAAAAAATTATAACTAATGAATATTTAAAAAACTATAATTTTGCTGTATATTTTTTAGCCTTGAAGTTCTTCATTTTCTTTAAAAAATTGTAATACTGATCTCACCCTTATGAATCACAAGCCAAAGAATTAATTTATCAGTTGTTCATATATTATTTAAAATTACATGAGATAGTGTAAATCTAGAATGAAACTTACAGAATCTGCATGAAAATATAAAAAACATACTGTATGAAGAAACCTAAGAATAAAAGGTAGTCTAGATTGCACTCCACAGATTAAATCCAAGGACCTGGTATTAACAGTTATAATTATAATCATACAAATTTCTGTCACATATTTTCAAGATAGTAAATGCATCAAAGAGGAAATGAACGTAAGAAGCTCTACAGTACTTTTGTTATTAAGTAATATGTTTTTGGACTGGTTGGAATTAATATCACTACTGAACCAAGTTCATTGACAAATTCAGATTAAATAATTACTATGAAATGGCATTTCTTATTGTTTAACAATAGTAGTCTTCCTGTAATGATCACTATGTTCTGCCTTGGTTTGGTTAGGGAATATTTAACTTAGATTTATTATTCATTCCATATTATATAATTTGTTTTAGATTAGTCATATTTTTTAACTGTATTAACATTTGCACATGTTTTATTTTGTTTTTAATCTTATTTATTTCTTTGTAGCAAGAGATGATGTTAAGGCAGTCATCAACAGATGTACCAGTGGGTGCAAGTTCCACTGGAATGGACCCTTTTCTGTCCGGGCTAACTGATCACTCCCGTCAAGAGTCAGCTGACAGTGGCCTCGGTATGGGCAATAATTACTCACTTCCTCACACTCCAGAGGATTTCCTTGCAATGGATGACAATATGGATGGTGTCAGCGGTAAGAATATTTTGTAAATATTTTCGTCCAAAAATCTATAATATCCTCCTCTTTATTTGATCAAAAGTTTGAGTAGAATTATTTGCTGTAAACTTTACTGGTTATACTTAATATTTTTTCAGCAAACATTTGATGACAGCCAGAATTACAACTTTTTAAAGATTATTCCATTTATTTATAAAAAGTAATTATGCTTGTGAGTAAGAATTTAATGGAGTAAATTTATTAATATTTTTTTTTGTCTTCTCTGCAAGTAATAAATTTTAGATAGTGAAGGTTTTCCTGGTGAATTTGTTCCAAATATGATTATCTGCTTTCAACACTATGAACTTCCTGTCTAAAATTGATATAGGAAACATTGGCTTGGGTTGAAACCCAAGAATTATATTTTGAGAAATAAATATTATGGATATTAATGTATTCATCTGTATATACATACAGATTATTTTCTACAAGAGTTAATAACAGTTTAAAATAAAGGAACACATTAATAACTATTTTCAGAAGGTGGCAATGCTGACATTGGAGGCTTAGATGGACCAGATATTAGCTCATTGAGTGACAACATAGATTCAACAGATGATCTTGTGCCTTCACTTCAGGTAAATTTGATGTAGGAACAAATCTGATAGCTTACAAATGACTCACTGTTTTCTGTCATTTAAAATAGTATATCACACCATTGTTCAATAATCTAGTTTATCTCACTTTATTGCTTTTACAATGAATATTTTGAATAATTTTTTACTTTCCCTTTGTATGCTTGTACAGTCTTCTCAAATTGTATTTATGAAACTCCAGATAATTTAAATACTTTGAATACATATTTAACTCATTATTTATTGTTTAAATTACTGAGAGAATAACTTTTCTTATTTCAGCTTGGTGAAGATTTCACGAGTGAAATCTTGAATGATGTTCAAGCACTCATCAACCCTAACAACAGTAAAGCTGATAATGTACTGACATGGCTGTAGATTGTGCTAAAATGTGAAAAACAAAACAAACTTTGCATTGATCTGAATATTTTGTTAGTCGTGAATGCTCACAGCAGCCGTAATGTATATGGACTCGTGCTAAGATGAATTTCATTCGGAAAGTTTAGCCGGTGAAAGTCAGATTACATGCACGTTTACTAGTTTTATCTTTTAGATTTATACGTGGTTTGGGATTACATAAAATATTACTAAACTGTACATAACCAAACAGTACTAGTTTTAGGAATAATAAGTAAGGAATTAAGAATAGTTCAGTTTTGTAAAAAAAGAAATATGCAACTACGTCTATTAGTGTATAATTAATTTTATTTTTTAATCTCTTCCTTAAATGAACCTCAGTTTAAAGAAGCGCAAATTATTTGGTCATGTTTTCATATCCCTTCACTGGCTATTCTTCCGAATGAAGTTGAAATCATCTTTGAATCGAGGTTGTTATCGACAATACCTTGACTGAGTGATTTTATAGAGATATAAACTGTTGGTGTATAAATGTTATGGGGAAAAGCACTTTCCCAACAATCAAGTTTACATATTAACTCCTGAACTTTTATCAAGTTTGAACAGGATCAGAAAACAAGACCGTCCAGATTCTTAAGCAATATTATAGTTTGTATATTAGCAATAACGTAATCACAAGTATTAATTTTTACAACAAAGAACTGAACAGGATATATTCTTGACAATGTTAACATCAAATCAAAGTACTTTGCCACTGTTTTAAATTTCAAAGATATATATGAAGATGTCTAACCTATAGTTGTAAGTGGAACGTGTTTTAATCTTTATAACATGATTTAGAGCACTAAGATTTTAAGATGAAAATTTGTTATATGTTTTAAATAGGATTTTTATGTCAATGTATATATAAAGTATTTCTTAGGTGTCCCAATATTTGAGACTGTCTTTTTCATTAGTATCATACACTGCAGTATTTGATACTTTTCACTATAATTATTGCTCACTAGTGTTGACTTGATTGTTGCTCTGAAATTGCATTATTAATGTGCTCTCATAAATTTTATATTTACATTTTCAAGAGGTATGTCAAGTAATTCTATTTACACATTATGTATATTTACACGTTGTATTCAAATTTGGGACATCTTTAGTTAAATTAGTGAAGTAATGTTAAGAATTGGACAATGCTCTACTCAATATAATTGGTTTGAAGAAATTGTGAATTTTATGTTTGAATTTTTTTTATCAATATTATGTGTGGTTTTATTGGAGCACAGTGAAGAAAAGATTCATATTTACAATATATATCTCAAGCGGCTGGAATGAAAATCATAAATTGCTTGTGTTCAATAATGTTTTATTAATTCTCTACGTGAGCTTATTATTTTTAGGAATCGGTAAAATATATTTATTGAAATGAAAACAGCAAGATTTTGTCATGAAAATTTGGAGGAGAAAAATATGGAAGAAGATGTATTTTGTGTTCTCTTCATATCACTGCTTTAGACTTTATTGATACAATTTTTTAACATGCAACTGAACTTTCTAATGCTTGTTAATATGTTGCAAGAGATATGGTCAATGATATTTGACCCTAACTATCTTTTGATATTCACTTTCACAGTAATCATCTTATTTTTATATATGAGAAACCTGGTATTACAATGATTGCCAATGTAAATAAGTCCACTTATAAAATTGGCAAGCAGATATCTTGACTGCAGAATTTATGGTGCTGCTTTGAACTTAAATAATCATTGTAGCCTGAGAGATGAAACACATAGTATGAGGTTGAATTATTTCACTGATTGTGTTTACAGTGGTACACATATCACAGAACCTGGCTTAGCATTTTCTAAAATTAGAAAAGCCTTGTATTAAAAAATATTGAGCTCCCACAAAATTGAAATTTTAAATGTTATTTTAAAATGTAATATGACATTATGAAATTGTTGTTATTGTTGAACTTGAGTACTATTATTTAAACAGTTTAATGAATATTAATATTAGACTACTAAACAAAAGTCAAAATATTGGTGCATTATGTAGTTTATATAGTCATACATGCATTTTATATTGATAAATGTTTGTGGGTGCACACAATTAATGTTGAAAATGTGTCCTGTTGGTTGAAAAGTATAAATTGACACATTTCCCATATCTTAAGATATCATTTAATTTTGGGGCAAATATACATGATGAATTAATAATACTCTAATTGTTTTTGAGTATGTTATTAATATGAATGTTGAGATATTATAATCATATTTAAACAGCTGATGTTGATTTTATAGCTATTATAGTTTAATTAATGTTATTTATGATATTAAAGCAAATACTGTGAAATTTGGATATTTCCTATTTGTATTGATTGAAAAAATTGCAGAATGTGCATTTAATTTTAATGCAAATTTGAAAATAAGATGTGTTAATTAAATAAATATTAGACAGTATGGGATCATGTCTTAGATGTTCACAGGTAGAAGTATATTTGAGTGTTTGAGCAAAAGAGCCATAAGTGGATACCTTACATTTTTACAGGTAAATTATTTTTTGGTTTTCAACAATGACTCCTTTGGAAGTAGTTTCATATGTGGCAGCTGGTTTGTGTGTTTTCATTATTCTACCAATTTTAATTTAGTAGATGAAATTATAGTACCAAATTTTAATATATTGAAAATTCAGCATCAATTAATTTGGAATAGTATTTTACATACCTCACTAATGTCATAAAATTTAAATTTTTTGTGGTACATTTAAGTTATTTACTTTGGTATCTTGTAGAAGGAAGTAAATTTTTGCACATCTTATGAAGCATAAATATTCTGCTTTTTTATACAATAATATTACTAAAATTACATAGTTACTGAGAGTTGTCATTCAAAACATCAAGTCCAAATATTTTAGAACTGTTCTAAACGTCAGTTTTAATTTAGTTAAGAAAAATATTCAATGTAAGTTAATTTCATCCATATTTGCCCGTTTTGATCAAAGTAGACATATTATTATATTGATTTTAAAAAATTACATACTTTAAATTTACTCTGATACTTATATTTATTTAAGACAATATTTTCCATTTATAGTATAGCGTTAAATATTCTAAAATTATTGGATTTTCCAATGTGAATCAAAGTAAACCAAATGTGAAATAATGGTAACCTTGAAATCTGGAAGTTCTTGGCGCAGTTGTGAATTGATGTCCTTATTTGTCTCAAAAGTACAAAAGTTAATCATACAGTATGAAACCAATGACACAATTCATAGTAAGCAATGCTTATTAAATTTTTGACTACTGGCAAAGATTGTAGCAATTATGTCAGGTATACAATCACTCTTTTACATGACAATATATATATCCTTAAAATTTATATTTCAAATAATTGTTAAGTATTTTATTAACGAAAAAGTAGTATGTTATATTGGGACAGCTATTGTTAAGGAATGCACTCAGTGCTCCTCAAGGTATGTTTTATATTTTAACCGTTAGTGGAGTATTTCTGTTGCTTGCATTCACTTTTACTTTGTGTTATGGCCGTGCTCCCATCCATGCTCTTGCACATTTTGTAGTTGAGAAAGTCTCTGTATTATTGTACATTTCAAATACTCTAAATTAGCCCAAAACATTCATGTAAGTACAAATTACACATACATTTGCAAGAGTATTTGGATGATATGTAGCACTGCCTTGTCATATTTCAAACCTATGTGTTTGAATGACCATTTTAAGTTTGTTATTTAAAACTGCTCAAAAAGAAGAGTGTTTAACAAATGATCCATCCATTAGAAGGTGCCTTTTTATATTGTATACTGATATGTATGTATAAATATATTTACAATATCTGTGTAATTTTCTTGCTCATTCATATACACGTAAGAATTCCATCCTCATATATACATCAAGTAATATAATGCTGTTGACAATTTCACTTATAACATTTGTTGTTAGTGCCTTGTTCTCACTGTTCCTAGGAAAAAATTGATTCTCTGAAACTTGGAGAAAACGGTTTTGATTAAGGGGAACCTAGACATTGCTGCATTTATTTTGTTTGAGCTGGTAAATGTCTAGCTTCTTCTAGATTGTCTTACTCATAGTGTTTCTGTTGGGTCATTTGCAATTTTATTTTTACATCAGAGGATATTAAACTGGTTCATTTAAACTTAAAAGTATGGTGTTAACAGTGACATATTTTGTTTCTTTCTCACATGATTTATTCAGTTGTTCTAAGAAGAAGAAAATAATTTTCTGCTCGTTTTATTATATTTTGATCAAATTAGTTATTTGAAACCTGCTGATCTTTTAACAATTACTAAATAAATATTTGAATGACTTTCTCCTATAATTTTATAAATTTTTACAAAATTTACCATGACTTTAAAACAATGGACATTTAACTGTAATTACAAAGATAGTTTTAATTATATGATTCTTTGGCTTGTGTCCATGTATCTGTAGTATGGTAATTTGCAGTTCTGAGAATAATTGAATTTGGTTCCAATACTTGAATACATTGACAATTAACTATTTTATCTAAAGTTTTTGACATACAATGTAATCCTCCATATATATTTTTTTTTATCTTCAAACATAAATAAGCAGTTTATCACACCCTTATTAATACTTTTCATGGTTTTGGGTTACACTTTTGTGCAACTAATATAATTTACATTTTTGTATTTGGTTAATACTTGAAAAAGCAATTTATTGCAGCTACTAAACCAGCAGAAATGTTTATATTTATACAAGGTTGGCGCAATACTGGAAGTGACGATTCCTACTTTAAATGGTCTACCCAAGTGTTACTATGAGCAAGCATTTTGTATTTGCCATATAATTTACTTTCTTCACATTTGTAAATACTGAATTATATTTACTGTTTAGTAAATAAAATTATGTGAGTAATTATAAATTATGTAATGACATTCTTTATGGAAATATATTTAGTGATACCCAAAAATTGTTTTATTTTATTATTCCTTATGAAGAGTCACAAACAAACAAACAACTAAGAATAATAGCTAGTCTATAACAAGGTTGGATAAATGCCATCTTCTATAAGCAAAACTTCAAATAAATGCCAAGGAGAATGGCAAATGGATACATTAAAATTAGGAAACAGTGGCTGCAGAGGAATGAGCATAATGTTCAAATACAAAATTTAGAAAGTTTTCCTGGTGAATTTGTTACAAGTATAATTATTGGGTTTCAACCCAGTCTAATATTTCCAATAATGTTTCAACGTCAAGTTCTGCCATTGTGTTGTTAAAACATTGGCCCGCGTTTAAACCCGAGAATTAAATTTTAATATAAATATTAGGTTTATGGTGCGCTTTTAGCATTTATCTTTGATATTGATTATTTTAGTAATTCTATTTTATATTTTGCCCGGAGACGTGGAAACGTAAATTGCCGGCGCCGAGTAGCCGACATGAGACAATTACGGGCCCGCAAACAGGGTCATAAAATCTTGACCGGGTGGATGTCGGGGTTGGGATGGTGAGGCCTAAATTTAAAACGAAATTACTGGTCACGTGTCGATGATACCCAATCACGACACTGATTCTTGGGGTCCGAGAGAGGCACTCAGTCGTCGGTTACCACCAGCGCAGGGGAGGAGAGTCAGTCTGGTGCCCACATTGTTTCTCGGCTGTCTCCTGCTGCAGCCTATGTCACCGAGGACCAGAGACGACGACCCGTGTCTGTGCTCCACACCTGGTAAGCCGCGATCCATGATTCCGGGTAGCGCGCTGGTTTGCGACATCGAAAACCATGGTTAATCTCGGGAGAGGGAGTAAATGCGTCCCTGAGCATGCTTGCGAGTAACAATTCCTGTTAATGTGTGGACAGATCCTTTTATTTCTGATAATAAATTATTTGTTTTTTAATTACTTCAATCATTAATTAATTTACATCTGGCGCCCAATAAAAGATCGTAATATAAATAATTAACGTTTTACTCCCCAATCGTAAGAAAGCCCACCACAGGTTTGTGAATGCATGTCATTTTAGATGATTAAGTATTAACAAATTGAACATTATATGATAAACAAGTATTAAATTATACTTTTAACCAATTACTTTTTTTAAAAAATAATTACGAGTAACGTGTTAACAACGTGATTTATTACTTTAACATTTGCTTAACATCAATTAAGAATAATATTTTTGTGAAGTCATTTTCCGTTACAATTATCATAGTTGATATTGGCTTATTTTAAACAACAGGTTGAAATATGCTTAAAGAAAAGTTTCATAACGATATTTGTTTGCATTCTCATGGTGATATACTAAAAACACTATCATCTTTAATTGAATATCCAGTTGTCATTTATAAATTTCTGTTAATATAAAAGTTTAAAAAAATAATAAATAACACAACTCAGAAATGAGTTTGCAATGTGGGAGCAGGCATGTACTGAGCCCGGTTAGGTTTCAATCCCTGTCTATTTTTAACCAGCTCTGATTTTATTGAACTTGATTTTCTGTAACACGGTGAGTATGTTCTCAAAATCACTACTATAATAAGACACATGATGACTGTGTTAACCCAGGCTGAAATGATAGCTATTTGGAGAGCTGCTGCTGTGTTAATCAAGTCACCTCGATACAAGTCCCTCTCTTCACCTGGGTAAACGTACACATTTTCATCCTTTCTATCTGGTGGCCGTGTCTTTGGTTCCAGGTAGTCCATAAAATCAAAGGTAGATCCACATGTCAATCTATCATAGATGACAGAGCTGACCTGTGTTGCAGCTGATAAGTAACGTACCACTGTCTTTCGATATTCACCACATGTTTTGTAGTAACCAGTTATTAGTACAATTGCATCACCAAAAATTAAAGCTTCATTAATACAGCACATAATCAGCAATGGTAGCCACCAGCGGTACCTGTAACTATTGATATAGGTTATTAACTAAATTATTAAAATGACCAAATTACTTGGACACACATTATACTGAAATTAAGTCAAACCTTTCTTTTTGTCTCCGTTCTGTTCCTCTTTTTAAATTATATTTATTAATTATAGTCTGGTACAAATAGTAACCAGCTACAACAATGTTAAATATGAATGCTGGAACAGATGCTATTGATGCAAAATAACAAAACTCAACAGGACCACCACTGAATATGACAGAGTTGCTGACTCCATTCAGGGGACAGCCGCAGTGCCTGTCAACACATGTGTCAAGGATTTCAGACCAGTGTATCCATGCTGTAAGGGTTGGCCCAATAGTTAATACACAAAGCAGGACAGAAGCTGAAAACAGCAAAGCAAGGACTTGTCGATGCTCCATAAGATGGTCAGTTTTACATGTCTGTAAACAAATAAAAGTGCTTCTTAAACTAATGTATCTAGACTTGCAATATTTTTCAAATAATATTTCTTACTGCTAACTTAAAGAATTATGAGTAACTCTATTATTGATTTGGTGACACATGAGAATGATTTTGAAGGAAAATGACATACTGCTTTTTTATGCAGGATATTTTAACATTTTCTGTACAGCACACATTATCACAACTATTCACACACACTATCTGTACAGCACTCATTATCACAACTATTCACACACACTATGAATGAAAGTGAATGGATATGTCATATAAGACTTCCATGACTAATCCAAGAACTCACCAACCATGTGAAATGTTGGAATACAAAACTTACTGTTAATAATAATTATATAAATGTTCCTCTTCACAATTTTAGACTTTCCCTGACAATTACTTGCTATGTTATAAAGAGCTCTCTAATAGTTTTCTTTCTTACCTGAAGATATAATGGAGCCAAGCCAGTTCTTAATAACACTGGCAAACTGGGTTCTCCAACAGAGATGATATGTGTTCACAGAGATTAGATAAAGGATTTCTTTGCAGAAGATAAAGTATAGTCAATAAAATTTTATAATGGTGGACACTGTCACTATTTAATAAGTACACCATATTGCTTTTAATTTTATGAATTTTCATAACAAACTTGTCACATGTAATGTATGTACTTTACATTGATATTAAATAGTAATTAGTGAAATAAAGATAATTTCTTTACAAATAACATATTTTGTTCCTGTGATGAATCATTAATGTTTCACAATATGTGATAAAATATTTGTGATTTTCTTGAAATATATTATTACAGAACAAATATTTAAGATTACAGAAGCACCATTGTGTAAGAAACAGATTTGAACTATCTATAGATCACTTATTTAGTTCTATATTACTGAAAGCATTATATGGCACATTTTACTTAATGAAAATGCACAATTTTTAGACTTTACATTGCTTTAAGGAGCTTTAGTTAGCTGTGAAAAATTGGTGCAAGTAATAATAAAAAACAAATTTTATATTCACTTTTTACTATACAGGTGCATAATTGATCACTATGTTAACATCTAAATGAATACAATAAAATGCCTTGTAAATTCTCAGAATAGATGTGCCCAACACAACTTGTAGTTATCAATAGTTTATCAGTTTATATAAATTACTATACTAATTCACAGGAAAATAGCTTAGTTAACAGTTTTATCATTTACCAAAGATTCAAAATGAATCAGTATTTGACAATCCATTCAAATAAATGGAACTGTATATACCATTTTTTACCCTCAATTGCTTTACATTCTTTGATATTACATAATCCAGACAGCATTTTAATTTATGTATTTTCATCTAATTACACTTGTTAAGAATTTACAATACAGGAATACATGACTTAATCTATTACAAATATGTGATAATATAGACTTAAAGTAATGTAATTTATGTTATTTATATGCAAAGTCAGTTTCCATGTAATGAATTGTGCCAAATTGTTGATCAGTTTTCAATTTGCCTCAGTACTGCATAATATGAATATGATGCCCTCAAGAGCTGAAAAAGAAAATTAGATATTCTTGCATTGAATTTCTCCCATTGTCCATAGTACTATTTTATTCTTACTTTATATAGATGTTATAGTATTTACGTAACTATTGGAAACTGCATTTGGTACAAAAAGATTTCTACCTCTCTTACTGCCCAAGTGATGTTAAACTCATTTAACAACTATTTCACATATAGTTCATAAGTGTACAATTAAATATGGTTTCTTACCAAATGCTTTACTTTAACTGGGAAGAATTTTAAATACCTAGTAAACTTACATTTGTAAATAAGTCCAATGTCATTGTAGTAAAGTGGAAAGCTTTCAGTTCAGCCTGCTTCAGAGACCGTACCATCATTATTCCAATTCCCCTTTTAAATTTAATGTCTGCATTGTACCAGTCACTTTCATAAGCAGCTTTACTTATAAGTACACTCTAAACAGAGATTTTATAAAAATAAAAACGAGTGACAATGAATTTAAAATAAATTTAGAGCTACTTACATGCCATTGGAGATCCGTCCCAGTTTTGCAATATATGAAAATACGCCCACCTTCACACCCCAAGAAGAGAATCATGGTTAGGAACTTCAGGTTATCAAATGGGAGCTGAAAACATTTAATTTGTTTGATTCACCAATTAAGAAAATGTAACTGTTCAAAACAAATACAAAATGTAAAGAATATAAATAATGATTTTCAAAACAGTTTAAATTTTGAAATGGAACACAGCACTGAGGTAGTTAAGATCACTTCACTCACTTTTGAATGAAATTATTGTCACATGTAAGCTTTAATATTTTTAACAGAATTAGTATTTTACAATTATTTAAACTTTCTTTGTTTTTGGTGGGTTCTCAGATATCTGCCAGCCACATTATACTAATTAATATTGATTCTAACATTGACCAATACATGCATTCAATTTCTTATAATTATAAAATGTTAAATTAATATAGGCTATATAATTCAAAGAGTTTAAATATGATGGTAACAATTACAACTATTAAGCATAATTGTATTTTTTCTCATAAATTTATTATTTTTTCCTTCATTTTGTTTCTTAAATCTTGGTAATGGAACATGCAATAGATTTTAATAATGAATATTAATCTATTCTGCTAACCATAAAAACTTGACAAAATATTTTAAAACTCTATTCATAAGAATTTGCTAATTTTTTTTGTACAAGATAAAACACATACTTAGTAATTTTAATACTCACTATTGTTGCTTGATATGTTATGGTGCATAGAATGAATGACATAACAATGCATTCTAACAGCATAATTGGACCCAAAAGATGCTGAAGGTCCTTGACATACCTACATTAAAATTTACATAACTATATATAAACTCTTTATATTTTTGTGAAATAATCTGAAATAATAATTGCTCAGATACCTAAAAATTGCTTGATGGTGCTTTATGCACTCACCTAGGATGTCATTCATTTTTTTGTTTAAATCTCTGTCTTCCCAAATGTTGGTGTAATCTGCTTCACCCAAGGCTTGTTCACAATTGTACCTTTCTATCAATTGATTTATTGCATTTTGTTTAATGTCCTTTACTGAAACAGCAAGTAACTGAAATTGTGTTGTTACAAGTATAATAAAAGCAGCATAGAAGCAGTCCATTATGGCTGCATAAATGGTGTCCATCATTGAGCCAAATGCTTGAAAAACATATGAATATTCATAAAATGGTGAAACTGTCTCATCAAATGGAAACCACCCAGGAAATGGCAGTGTCCTATGCACAACTGTCTCATTTAGATTACCATCTCCCAAAGATGGCATGTGCACTAGACTGGTGCTAAGCCATGTACTTGTTGTAACAAAGTACCAAGACATGTAAAAAGTAGTTAGCACTTTTATTTGGTGTAAGCTTCTCTGTATGATATCTTCTTTCTCCTTTGACATATGTTTTGTTGCCATTGGGAACAAATCATCATGTAAAACTTGTATCATGTATATGAGCTTCTTCCTCATGAACCAAAAGGGTACCAGTTTGCAGCAATTTGATGAGTTTGTTAGTGCTACGCTCAGTATATCAGTAAGCATATTCAAATCACCATTTGTAAAAAAAATCTTTATGTACACAGAAATACAAAATAATGCTATACCGGAGGATGTTAAGAATGCACAGATGAAATAAACTCCAAATTTCCAGTTACTATCACTTGATGGCCAGAGACCTAATACATGCAATATATTTAAGTTTAATAACATGTATTTGTACTTTATATGTTGTTTCTTTGAAAAATTAAACATGTTTCTAATACATCAACAGCCACTTCTTAATATGTAAAGAAAAAATGGTGGTACAGTTAACATTCAACTTTGTACGATGAAAGTGTGAGATTTATCAAGCACACAAAAATCTGAAATTGTGCAGGTATTTATGATGTAAGAGTTTAAATATCAATCAAAGAGATCTTACACTGTTTATGCATTATTTTTCTACAAAACAAAGGCAGCACTAATTAGTTAGTCTCTTTATAAGAACAAAAGGACAATTATGTGGTCAATATGTTTTGGTGACATGACAAACCATGATAAAAAAGTTATAAAAGAAAATCTTCAAACACTTCTTTTACTAATAGATTATTTAACTGAAAAAAATCTTTAAATATAGTGCCTTTATGAGAATCTCGAAAAATACAGTGATCTAAATCTCAATTTAAAAAATTTAAAGACTTGAATAAGTTTTGAAAACCAATAATTAATATATAATAGAGATATTAATGTAATATGTTTGGAAACAATTAAATATACTGATGTTCAAACTCTGGAGATTGTAAGTTAATGGGTTAATTTAATTTGAGAATCAGTGTCAGCGGGTCAGATAGAAACTGTTTAAATTTTTGGAGAAGCATCTTTCCTCAGGAGATAGTCATTAATATATATTATCGAACGCATACTTCATCATAGATACATTAATTAATTGTTTGTTTTATAATTGGAATTAATTATTTGTACGGGAAAAATAATTAAGTATCATTTAAAAAACGGTTCGATAACGAGATTTTATTGTTTCAAAAAAACCAGGGGCTCATCCGTGTATTTGCAGAATCTTGTATAGCATCATTTCCACGTCCTAGCCAAAAGGTATAATTTGATTGGTTGTTGTTTGTATGGGACAGAAGCGGGCGGAGGACTCAGAAGAATACGAGGAATACGAAGACAATCGGATAGACGGCTGCTGGAAAATGACGAGGTCAGGCCGGTGACAGTCGACACCACTAATATTGATCTGCAGCGACAACTATTGAAAGTTATAGAGGAAGGTCCTGTACACATGGTCCGCGCGACAGCCAGTCGCGCGTCTGGAAGTACATTGTGGTAAATGCGAACGTTCTTGAAAATGCTCGCATACAATTTTTTAACTACTTCAGGCTATCCAAAGAGCACAGGAAATCTACATCCTTTTTCAAAATCCTTTACAACCATATACACGCCAATCCAATCAACATCACGGATAATCAGCAGTACCAGTATTCTTATCACCTGAGTACTTCCAGAAAACACAATTATCCGTTCCATTCCGCAAAGATACATCACAACGCTACAAATCAGTCCAATGAATCACATGGAACTGAATTGCAAAACCTCCAGCAGCTCTCTAACCGTCGTTAAACTCCAGCTGTTTTCAAGAAGAATCATTAAATCGGTTCTAAATATGCACTTTGTACTTGTTTACCAAATTTTCGTCCTGTGTGTACTTTTGCCTACTTTTCCTAATATAAATGCTCTTAATTAAAACTATTTTTGTCTAGTTATATATGAAACTTGTGTTAAAGTTATGACAATTTTTTTTCTGGTAAGATGATATCCCTTACTGTTTGAGTACTTGGTTAAAACTAATAATTCATCGAAACTAGTAGCAGACAGTCTAAAGTAGTTCGTGTCACAATTCCGTACAATGTAACGAACATACCATGAGACAACATGCCCATGTTGAATCCACTAGGCCTACTGTGTCTTTGTTTCCGCCATTTATAACGACGATGGAGAATCTAAATACTTCCAATTTGTTTAATTTCTATGGCTGAAATACAGTGAGACGTCAAATTCCGGAAATCCAGCAGTCTCTCTCTCTCTCTCTGTTCCGGCCTTCAACAATAGCTCAAAACGCTGTTGCCGTTGCCTGTCGCGCTGCTCATGTATACCCAATCCTCCGCCAAGCTTTAAAGTTATACATAATTAATATTTATATATATTGTTATATTTATGGCCAACGTGTTGAACTCGATACGTGTTAATATTAAAAAACAGAGCTTGGACAAAAAAATCACTAAATATCCTTATCGAACATATATATATATCCACTGCGATAAACAATCAGTCGTCTCCATTAATAATTGCAAATATTCATTTAAATTGGGAAAATGATAAGATTATATGTTTCCACCAGATACGATTATTGAATTTTGTCCTAAATGTTTCATATTAAACCAACATCACTTAAATAAATCGATACAATGATACTCAACAATAACAACTATGATCCCTATATTACTAAAGTAACTCCTTTGCTTTTGTTTCACGAGTGGTGCTGCGCGATTTTCAAAGTTCTAATTTATCAAGCGCACCTGAGGAAATCGGTAAGGTCTATATTAATGTTACTCGATATTTATTTTTCATTTAATTATGTCTGGTATTTTTGGCTACTTATTTATCAATTTGTTTATTTTCTTTAAAAAAAATTGAAGTCCGTATCATTAGATCAGTGTATAGAAAAACGTAGATGCAATGTTTTCGAGGATTAGTTCTCGCCCTTTAAAAGACCTTCCTAAGCTATTAAAGAGAATCTACCTCCACAAACTAAATTGTTAAACAAAGTGTAACCCAATAGCCAATCCTTGTATACTAGATAAATTTCTTGTTTGAGTAACGTAGTATTGGAGCAATATTGCTTCCGTGCTCTAAGAATTTTTTCTGTCGTCCCTGTTTGTGTTTCTTTTATATGAAAAAATCGTGCATTTGGTATTTAGTACAGTTAGATTCCATTGTTTTTTTTCCTTGTACCTCCGTTCGCCAAGAGATGCACTGTGCTGCCGGCCGGTGCGAGGTACAGTCCTGATCTATCTCGACTATCCAACGTGGCGACACCAACTCATTTATTTATAACTCATTTGGAATGGTTAAGAGGGACAGGAAACAGCTGACTTTACTCCTTAAATCGACAGTTGGCGTCGCCAGGCTGATAAGCTATAACACGTCAAATTTTCCAGGGTACGAACCCATATTATGATTTTTAAATATTATGGTTAATATATGCTCAAAGAATTTTCAAATTAAAAATAATTTAAAAAATTACAAAAGGTTTTATTTTTTTGAATAAAAATGATGATAAACCACAATTTACAAAATTACTTATTAACACAAATTTTCAACAATTCATTTATATCCAATGGCTTGGAATAAAAATACATTAATATTAAACAGTTTAATATACAAAAATTTGTAATTATTATTGTCTATAAGAGCACATGCATTATTCAAAAATAGGATTACTTTATTTATAAACATTTAATAAATATATGAAACCAACTTCTTTGGTCCATTTTCTCATACATATGGTCATGTTACAAAACCATTTAATATTCCAGATGTCATTCTGGATTTATTTGTACAGCAGTATTGATTAAGAGTATCACAGAGTCAGCAACTGTTTGAAAATACCTCCTCATAAAGATGATTAACACACACACACACTTGCAATGCCAGTGTCCCGTTTCAGCCTTAAAGAATACAAACTTACAAAACAAGTATATAAATGGTTTACCATTAAGTTGATTAATATCACAATGACACAGTTGCAATTAGTTGTAAGTACAAGAAACCATAATTTAAAACTTTCAACTGATTTTGTAACAAAAATATTACTAATTTCACTTTAGTTGGAAAGGCATCTCCAAGGCTGCCATACACTTTGGTGTATTATTTGCTGTAGAATTTTGATCAGCATTACTTCGCATCAATAACGATGACTGATCCTGTTTTCTTCACCACATCTTCCAAGTCCCGTTCAATATTAACACTCCTGAAATAAACATTTTAAGCATTTGAATTATTCATTGCTCAAGTTGATACAGATGAATGTTAAAATTGAGAACAGGAACATCAACTATAATTTATATTCAATATGATGGAAAAACATAGTTCACATAGATATATGAATCAACACACTATTATAATTGCCAAAATTTGTCAAGTCTAATTAATCACAGATAATATTGAGATTACTACTTACTTTCCAAAATCTTCTCCTTCCTGTATAGTGTCTGGAAGTTTTCTGTGTAAAGTCTCCGGTAGAAGTAATGCTAAAAAGCCACCAGTGAACATCAAGCTTCCAAATATAAGCAAAGGCAGTGGTTGCCAATAATCAGCCTATAAAATTCATTATTATTCTTTTAGATAGATCATAGTTATGCAATACAAATATGATTTTATATCTTAAAAATAACATTTAATTCATCAATTTCCTACTATGTATTCTATTTTGTTATATGTTTTCCTGACCTGATTGCCATTAAGAAAGAATGAAAGTTTTTTTTTGAGCACAAGTTAATCAAATTTTTATGAGATGAATATTTATTTTACTACTAATCCCAATAAATTAATAATAATTTTCAAATTGAACTGTGTGCATTTTGTATATGTGTGGATGAAATGTACAATATTTGGTATAATTATTAGTAAATCAAGATAATGTTATTAAATTCAAATAAATTATAGCAATTTTTTTATGAAATCTTGAGTCTCAATAAATGACCTTACCACAGTAGAATATATATGTGGAACGAGAAACTATAAATTAGACATTACCCACATATATGCTGTAAAGTAAAACAATTATTATTATAGTATTTTCATAAACTAGTAAAATGATTTATTGTTACAAATTAAATGATTGCAGAGTTGAGATTACTTTTGTTCAAATTTATCTGTTTTATGACAGTGGAATTGTGCTTTGTGCAGAATTTAAAGAAACATATAAGTAATAAATGCCACTTGCAATGATTTTTGATTCAAGAAATTTTAAATTGTGAAAACATCAGCAATTTTTACCAATAAATTAAAAAATGGTGCTGTAATCCCTCCAGTTCTTGCACACATTGAACTTATTCCAAGAGCAACATTTCTAATCACTGTAGGGAACTGTTCAGCAGTGAATATGTAAATAGTTCCATATGATGCCGTCACTGCCATTTTACCTATCATAGCAAAAGCTACCAGCCAGGCAACACTATCTGAAAATTAAAGAAGCAAGTATTGCAACTATATTTTTTAACAGATTTTTTTTTATGTCTGAATTTATTGCATACCTCCATTTACAGTAAGTGAAAGTAACAGAGATGTGCCTCCAACCAACATGCAAGAACAGAGAATTGACTTGCGTCCCCACTTATTCAGAGTGAACAGAAGGAAAGTATAAGCAGGAACTTCAACAATGCCAGATATTAAAAAGTTGATGTATTGGTTGCCTCCAAGGTTACTTGTGTTCCACGAAAGTCCATAATATGAACAGTTGTTGACAAACCTGACAATAGATGATAAAATGTAGTTATATTTCATCTAAAATATTTTCTTCAATTAATAACAATTAATGGAATAATAGAATTTGGAATTAATGCAAACATTTTGTTTTTAATAAGAATGGAGCTGTATTTTTTACCAAGTGCTATTTGAAATGTAAAATTTACATTTATTCATCTGGATGGAATTCCAATAAAGAATCAAGTATACAGCAAAAAAAATCCATTGTTAAATAGCAAGAAGTAAATAATTTTTTAGATAAGATTGATGAAGTATAACATGCTAATGTCACAAATGTACAAAAAATGTTTAAATGAGAGTTATACATTTTGTTTATTTACTTTACAACTATGGCAATTATTTATGTTGAAATTTGTTGACTTAATATCATTATTACCAATTGAAGAAGATATTCAAAGAACGTTTTCTAAGATTAGGGTATTTCATTATGTCTAAAATGGATGGCTTCTTCTCTTTAGTCTTTGACGTAAGAGCTATAGCTTCATCTGGCTTCAACAAAGACTCCATTACTTCTTCTGGAATTGAAGTTTTGTTGGCTTTGGCAGCTTTGATGATCAGTTCACGTGCTTTCTCAGGTTTTCCATTCGACAACAGCCACCTTGTTGATTCTGGTATGAGCCTAAAATGCAAGTTTACTCATTTTGTTTTACTAATAATTGAACATTTAAATATGATTAATGAGGAAGACAACTAATGCTAGAATCAGAAATTGGAAGGAAATACTTACCACCAATAAGTTAAGAAGAACAGTGAGGGCAGTGTAAATGCCAACTGCAACATTCTCCAACTGTGGATGTAGTAAGCCAAGAATGCTGTCATCAAGTATCCAAAAGTAAAAAAGAGTTGGCATGCCACACCTGCAAACAATCGTTTACTGGGACCAACCATCTCCATTGCTGCAAGTGGACAAAATTACATAGTGATTTAATAAATAATGAATACACAGAACTGGTATAGTCATGACTTTGCAAGGTTAGAAATGTTTCCTGTGTGAATATATATGTATACTATGTGTATTTATTTGAATTTTTCTAACCCAGTTGTAAATTATTTCAATATGAAATTTTAAATAATTAATGCTCTTTGTCTACTGTTACCATCTCATGTTCATATTGAAATATCATGCTTCTTCCAATTCGGTAGACACCTACCATTTATCATCAAACAAAAAAAATGGATACAAAAAATCCTATATTTTTAATATGGTAATGTTTAAACAAAAGAATACAGTTGAACACAATATTGGCATATTCTAAATAATCTGTAACAATGAGGGCTGAAAATGAAATTATTTGAAGGCAGCACAACTGAATTACAGTGTGTCACTCTAGTAAGGATAAGTTGTAATTAGAAAATCCCAATGTAATAATGAACAATGATGCTACAAGAATTCAGTATATCAATATTAGAACAAAACAAGTAATTCCACAAAAAAATGGATCAAATGTATAATGAAGAGGTCAGGAACTAAGAAATATATGAAATATTTCATAATATGATTGGATATGCTTGTGTTACAAATCAAGATATTTCACAATAGTATTTGCTTTATTGGTGATAAGAAAAACATTCAAGATTCATGACCAAGATGGCAGCTCTGAGCCCCAGCGGTCCGTCATCCAATTTATATCTCTGGCAAAGAAAAGTGTATGCCTAGTAATTCAAAGTTTAAAAATTTGGGAATCACTATAATTAATTTTTTTGTTTCACCTGCCTATAACATATCCAATGAGAAACATTCCGGAAGCAGTAAGTCCAACAATGAGGCGAAATATCATGAAGCAGATGTAATTTGGTGAGAATGTCACTAATACTCCTCCACATAGTTGAAAAAGTAGGGCTACCATGAAAATCGGTTTCCTCCCATACCTGAAATAAAGATAATATTTACAAACAGACAGTGAATATGGAGACAATTGTATATATCATTTTATTTAATGATATAAAAAAAATATATTTTACTTGTCAGAGAGGAAACCAAAAGTGAATGACCCTATTACATCCCCTATCATGAACATAGAATCAGACATTGCTCTTAGCCAGGCTCTATTGCAGACTAAATCAAACTGAAAAAGAGAGAGAATATATTGATTAAGCTTTTTTACATTGAGAGAATAACCATTCTTAAATGTGTAATAATTGCAGGTATACATATCACATTATTTTAATCTCCAAAAACCTAAAGTCCATATCTTAATGCTACCAAAATGTGATGTGAATTTTATATCTATTCGTTGATGTACCAAGTCGAAGACTTTAATAATAAATGGAAACTCACAATGATAGCCAGTCTGGAATGTACACATTTCACATTAGTGTAAACTCTCAAGTTTTGTTACTTTTTTATCATTCTTCAGATACTTTTAACAATATCATTTTCAGCATCACCTCTATGACAGTACTGCTCTCATACATGGAGTTGTCATACACCCATGACCCTTCACAGTCCACCGATTGGTTTGTGGGATTTGCGTTAACATCAGTCGAGTTGATGTCAAGTCTCTTACATGATGACCAAGTTGATAATTCTGCGTCCCAGGGGTATGCCATTCGAATTATATCTTCTGGCAAAGGATATGAAGCTGTCTCATTCTCAAATGGAAGCAAGCATCTAGAAAAACAAAATTTAATTGTTACGGAATCACTTAATTTATTTTACCTTATTTTTAACCTACAGAGACATCAAGATTGAATATAAATTTGTCTGTAGTTAATTTCATTTGTTAAGTTTTTTTAAAAAAATAAATTGTTATCTAAATGATAAAATGCTATAGAAATTTCAAAAGCAAATAAATGTGGTAGGGACAAGGAATTTTGATTACATTTTATATAAATCCTATGTTTGATACAATATGACTAACAACATTAATTCTAAAATGAAAAATTTACGTTTGTTTTGATAATTAATAATAAGAAAAATAGCCAAATACTGACAAATTAAGTAATGATATAAATGCCATACAATTTTTTGGGAAACCTTGTTCCTTTCTTCAGGTGCTAATAAAACTTAAACACCAAGAGTCTAGAGTGAAAAAACTGCACAATTCAGTTGACAAAACTTAAAAGATTTTGAGAAACCTGATTCATTTCTTCTAAGCACCTGAAGAAAGGCACAAGGTTTCTAGAAACATTATGTGGTATTTATATCACCACTTTTTTTTGTCTGTATTTGGCTACTTTTCTTATTTTTACCACCTAATTCTAATATTTTATCATACAAAGGACTAATATTTAATTTTTATTGATAATAAATTATTTAGTTTCACTTCTAGCACAAGGTACTTCAAGTTCAAACAAAATATTTTTAAGGTATCTGTAGAAATTACCAATACGGCAAAATCAAATATCAGTAAATTTTATTTTCACCATTTGATAATATCATTATTGTAATAAGTTACACGTAACAGTACATTCTATTATAGAAATGAATATGTAATTTGGCAGTACAAAGAGTAAGGACAGAGTACTACATGTTTTAGTGGTCTTTACGTACTTAGCCACATAATTAAGTAATCAAGTTCTTAAATACATTCACAAAAAATGTACCTGTGATTAACTTTTGCTTGTAAGAAGACTCCTCCCAGTTTGTGTAGAGCACTTGTGATTCCAGCCAAACACAGGAGAAAATAAATTCGCTTCTGGTAGCTACCAAACTCGCCAAGGTAGGGAAACAGGTCCTCAAAAGCCATTTTTACTAGATCTAATCCTACATGGAAAAAATAAATAGATTAACATTTTTCATGCCTGTTCATAAATTTACACACAAATTAGGTAAATTACATTCATTAAAGCAGCATTCTGTGTATTATCTATTTATTGCATAAAATTAGTCAGAATTAAGTCATCATTTTATTTGAATCAAGTAGGCCTACTTGCAAGAAGGTAAAATTTGAGAGTCAAAAAAAATTGTTGAAACAGCTTGAAGTAGACAGAACTGACCAGAAAAGACCAGACTTGAAAAGAACATAATCTGAAGGAATGATAATCGCAAAATGGATGAGTGTCGAAAAACGTGGGCAAAGATTACATGCCGTAAACATGTGATGTAAACCCAAGTAATGGAGTTATTAATTGCACTAGAGATAAACGATCACTTCATCAAACTCATGTATAGCATAACGTTGTCTGTTTTGACCACCATTACTCGAAAACAATTTGTTGCTCAAGCCCTATACGACGGACACATACATGAAGTGAGGAATACTATGAACCATATTGACATCAGTCAACACTTCAACATGGTTAATGCAAAATCATCCAGAATAATGATGTAATTACCTATGTTATTTTATTCGTATGGTTTTATATAAATGTTGGCATTTATATTAGCGTGTGATGATAGAAGTAGTTTAAAAAACAGATAAATATAATATGTTAAGTAATTTACATACTGAGATGATTACTTTTATTTTTTCCGTTACAGACGAATCCAAATTAGTGCGATTGATATGTCAAAACACTACTTATGCAGAATGTACAGGACTACAAAAGTTACAATACTGCAAGGAGTTGACAAACATTTTACACCCTGAGACTTCCGTTGGACATAGCTCAACTTTCGGCCAATAAATTCTATCATTCACAATGACGCCACCTAATCAATTACAGTAAAATTGACAGAAGGGATTTCTCCGTTTCCCAAGTATATTCCTTTTGATTTCTCGGTGTTACTTGCTATGGTAATGGAGCCTTTCGTAGCTCAGTCAGTGAAGTTCTAGTTCGAAGTCAGCATGACTACTAGTCAGACCCAGATATGTGGTTAATATAATTTAGAAATCGATTAACTCGCGCTAGATTTCGTATGGAGGTTTTCTCTACCTGGTTTATGTAGTTGTAACATCAGTCGAATTTATCACGCTGTTAGTTTTTTGTCATTGCTTAGTTTAGTTATCCAATTTTTTAGCTCGTCTGGGAATGGCGTGAATGTGGAGCATTTCGTGGAGATGTCGACGTGTGGTAGCGACCAGTTGATGTTTGGAATATCGCTGGCATTCGAAAAGGCTGGACACGTCGTAGTCGGTCAGTACAAATTGATATATAATCTTGGATATATTTATATTGGATTCACAGCATAACTAGAATTAATCATGAATTTAATTTGTATTTTTAATCCGTGCATTGTCACATTATCTGTTGGAACCCACTGGAATTTAAGTTCAGAAAATAGGAAGTTTCTGACCGTTCTGTACGTTTGACAATTTATCCGTGAAACAATTCAAACCGAAAAATTATTATTATATTTAGTATTTCAGTAGTTGATTGCAGTTAGGAAACATGTATTTTCTTAATACAGATTAGGTTGAGGAACTTATGTGAAGAATGGCTTAACGAGTTGAATCGGATCTCAGCATTGATATACAGTTCCGCTCGAACAGAGGCAGGTAAACAAAAACAACGTAAGTGAGTTGATTCTATTAACGTTCATTTTTTCAAATTTAGGTAACGAAAATATCCAGATCAATCAAAACTTATCTGAAGAAATTTAATTGCGAATTAACTGATTATCCGTCCTTAACGTTACTTTTGGCACAATATTTACACCAGGGTCTACCTTTCTTCTTTAACGACTTACTTATAATTCAGTGCTTTAGTATTAAGTTTTTTAATGTCATAGTTTGGTACTTCTCTCTGTAAACTTATCTTCTCACCTACTCTCAACATCAACGGTGTTAACTAATTTATCGCATCAGAGATAAATCCTTGTCCAAGCAGTTAAAATCTCGTTTTGGAACGTTCTCCATTTCGTCTCGATTTTTAAAAAACTATTATATTATATCTAATACAGGCTACCAAACCCCTATCAAACATTCATCATATTGTAGGATGACAGTGTAATTAAAAAAAAACACTCCAGTTGAATTCAAATAAGCTTCAAAAATTTCTACTCGGCCACTCCTCTCTCTAAATGAGTATTTGGAAAATAATTGTAGTGATACATAAACTTGTAATCTCAATACAATAGTTTTAGCAGCAACTGTTAGTTACTTAAATTATTTAAATATTTTAAAGTGAAAAGAATAATTAATTTGATTTTATACTACACCAAATTTAATCATTGGATCCAGATAATATATTAACAAGATTCTTATTCACATCAAATGATTAATTATAGGTTTAAATTTCCACATCCTTGAAGCTTTGCTTCTCATGAGGATCTATGGAAAATGAATTTATTATATTCTACAACGGTCGTCACCGATTACTACCGACCTTGTACTTAAATAACAAAGAAGGCCTAGTGGAGGATTACTTGGCCGTTGGCCTACGTGGACACTTCCGGTAGTCACGAGGGCATTTGGTCGTGCTTTGTGGTTCTTGATTTTCAGAAAGATTTGGCAACGCAACGAAGACATAAAAACAAGATTGACGACCTTCGGTGGGCGTCATCAACGTTTGAGGAGATGTTGCTTGTTTGCGTAACAACTTGTAAACAACGTAATGGAGAAAGGAACCGACAGTTTCATCAGCTACTGTCGTGAGTGGCTGAAGAAGGAAAAATTAGTACACAAGTAGAGTGGTCGGCTAGAGACTTGGAAGTAGCCGAAAACCATTATTACTCGGTCGTTGCTACTATCTGAATCACTTAACTGCTTAGCTAAAGGACACGTACGAGATTATAAACCACGAAACAAGCATATTCTCACTGTGCATGTTACCTAGAAGTTGCTATTTCACCCGAGATTTTGAGCATAATTTCCAAAGTACTCAGTTTTTACACTGTCAACTAACTGGAAAAGATTTTCAATTCTACGTTACGTCAATTTTTCTTTCTTTTTTATTACGATCAACTGTTTTTAAGTTATTTTTTTACGTAATGGTCAACACTTGATGTAGTAAAATTATGGTTATTTCCAAATATTTTACTGAATTTTGTATTTAAGCACCAAAGAATCATTTGCCGCTTGAATGTACAGGACGCTCAAATTACTTGCTTCCGGTGTTACAGTGCAAGCGAATTGTAACGGTAACTAATAAGACAGTACTATTAATTCAGATTCGAATTTTCATAAACTTGAACGACGTGGCTTAACTGCGAACGTTTTAAATGGTAAGGACAGCATACATAAGACATTGTAGATCGATAATTTACTTACGTAACGATTCAGTCTCTTTCTGACGATACATTAGTTCACTACATATCCATAATTAATTATATTTACTACACGACAGGCACTTACATTAAGTTCAGGACATAAAATTAAATTCCCACCAATTTTATTAATACATCCAATGAGAGAATACTGAATACGGAGAACATTTATTTTATTGAAGTAGGATGGGCGTAGGTTTGTGGTTAAAAGATTTTATTATTTTGTAAGATGATCTAATTAAGTGAAGAGAGAAAGACCAATTCATTGACTAATGATGCATATGTACTCGGATGAAGTAAGTTAAATAGGATTAGGACTAATAAAAATGTGAGAAGACCTGTACTGTATAATAAGCTCCCTCAACATATAAAGAAACTAAATGATAACCTGTTTTAAGCAGAATTAAAAAAATAATTAGTACAGAAACACTGTATGGATAACCTTTAAAATGCAATATACGTATAGGTCTTTTTGCCATTATATCTATATTTTATTCATGAAATACGATTGTACATAATATGGTTATAATCAACCTATGCCCGTAATCTTAGAAGACAATATATTTACTTATTACGAAAATTGACGTTGTTAATTTTGTATCGTGTAAAATAAACATAATTATTATGGCCCCAGATTATAGCCAGTTAACATAAATAAAACACCGTTACTTCCTGGGAAACATTTAATTTAGTGGTCCAAAAAGCTTCTGATAGAGCACATTCGTCTTCATATAATAAATTATAAATTTTTTCAAGTTACAACCAAAATTTAAATATACATTGTATTGTTACTTTTTTCAATCATAATTACAGAAGTTAGTTTAACTGATATAATTATGTAAAAATACGGTATTAAACAAATACAAACATGTTTTAGTGTATTATTTGACATATGAAGGCGAATATGGCATATGGCGAAAAACATGTTTCGAAGATAGTAAAAGTGTTTTACTTATATTGAGTACATATAACCTGGAGTCATGAATTAATTGTTGTTAATTAACGTAAATCAGCCTCAATAAAATTAAACTATTCAAATATGAAAAGAGTAAAGAGAGACTTATCTATGCATATTTTAAGGAGATTACATAATCGATCTGTGAAAACCCATAATAATTTTTGACTTGTTGTTCTAATTAATCAAGAATAAATAGCGGAAAGTGATCCCAGTTGTTTTGGAGGGGAAAAATGGGGGGGTTATTATTTTATATAACCTGATGGAGAGAGTCAGTATTGTTTGTTTAGTTAGAACTTTTATAAACCTGTAAAATCTATTTCTGTGATTTATCGTCTTCTTAAACATGTGATGCAAATGGCCGTGTTCGATTGTTAGGAACATCCACGAACCACGTGCAAGCTGATAGCGAACCCACGTGCACAGAAGATTGTTATCTCTCGTAACTGTTGTCCAAGGTAGGTGCAGGTCTAATTATAACAGCACGTGCGTCGGTCTGTTGGCAGTGGCCAAAACGAAACTAATTTTAGTTATAGTGACACACAATATTTCCCGGAACCATTGTTACGTTTTTAATATCTATTTGTCTGCTTCACAACAAATATTTATGATTATTTTTTGAGTGTGAATCGCCTCAAGTGCCATTATTTTTGTCTAAATGTTGTATACAGGCGTTCGTAGTGTAATTATCCACCTAATTCCGAGACTCGCAAAAGAAAGTAAACGATCCGTTATCGACTTCGTACCGATTAAAAATATGAGGGCGGTTAATCCAAGACATCCATGCTCGTCTGTGGAGCTGATTTGGGACTGTTGGAGAATGAAGTCGTGCTCATTAGGATTTTCGCATCCATTTTTCATTGTACTGATCTGTATCTCATGGAACAATCATCACAACCTTCCCAAGAAGATGATATCAATTATTTATCAGCAGATTCGACCTTGAGTTTGGGTGGCTTCCGATACAGAACTAGACTAAACAAACTTTCGAAATCAGCCAAGTGACCATGGATCTCACAGAATTCTGACATGAGGCACGTGTGTGTAACACACCCAAAGACACTACAATGTAAGAGATAAGGAAGAATAATAAAATATTAATTGCATGTAGATAAATCTCTTGTGTGCTGCGTCCACGTGACTACTTTCAACACAGATTTGAGATGTTAAATATTTTACATAATGTCTTTACTAAAGCTCATTATCTGCGTCTGTACAACTTTGTAAGCTTTATTAGTGTCATTATTTCGTAGCTTTGTACAGCGAACAAATCGATACAGACGATTTCAAGTAGAGTTTAGTAGGCTTCAATAAATAAAATATTTCATATTAGATAAATCACAGTTACATGTTCTCGAATATGTTTTGGAATAATAATTCCGTAATCGTTTGCAAATGCTCGGATCATAATTTCTTATTGATTAATTACGATTTCTGAGATAAAACAAATTTTAGGATAGTATCATGACAAGCGATTTGTTAGAGAGCTAATTAATTTAAAGCGCGAATTAAAAAAAACACCTTCAATCTATACTGTTGAAAATTAAAGAGCATAACTGCGATAAAAAACTAGTATATTTCAAAGGTTCATTGCATTTGGGTTTTTAATGGGTTGTACTATAAATATATTTTATTATGTTTCACTTTCAAAGAAAGTATTGACCGTGTCGTAGAACAGCTTAAAGCACCGAGGCAGCAAAACCTTTCCTCTATTTTTTTTTGGCGTGGTTTATATACAAGATTATTAAACCTGAAGAGGTCCTAAAAAGAGCAAGAACCGTCGTAGTATATTTATTTTTTTTAATAATAAGAAAGACAGCCAAATACAGACAAAATAAGTTATGATATAAATACCACACAACGTTTCTGGGATCCTTGTACCTTTATTCAGGTGCTAAGATGAGCCTATAGCGACACAACTGCACTCGTTAGTTGACGAAAACTCGAAAGCTGTTATTAATTTTCAATCAGACGTAATTTATTTCATTTCAATATTTAATTTTGATATATTTATGTATCTATACAAGGTTTTAATTAATCTTTCCTCCGAGTGCCTCAGGATTCATTTTGGTATGCTTCCAAAAATTCAATTGTAAATTAATTGTTCCACTCCATTATGAAAATATTTTCAGCCACTCTCTTAATTTCAGAAACTAGAATTTCAAAAAATTAATTACGTTGAAAAACACAAAGTTACACATAAACCAAACAAGCAAGGCCGTGGGGCCTCGTGTTCCTTTGACTCTTGTCCAAAAAAAAAAACTTTCGACACGAGCGTTGGCGAGGCGAGGTAAGGTAAGCAACGCCACCTGTACTTAGTTTGAAGTAAGTCAAAAAGCCACGTCTGAGTAACGCTAAGTCCTTCTGTTGTGACGTCACACAACTAGGATGTTGGCCTCGCCTCGTGTGTACAGGCATAACAATAAAGTTATGAATTTCAAGGACAACACTTTTGTTTCTACATAATAAATTTATGTAATTTGTCAGCTGGGCAATCCGACAATATTTCTGAATAAAAATGGGTTGATCGCACCTGGGTATCGGCTAAAAGATGGTGGACGTTGAAAGCCGAAAACCAATCACACATATTAACGCTCCTGTTTTAGTTTTCTCTTATTATTATTATTTTTTTGAAGGCGACTTGTACACTTATCACGATTTTACAAACGCTACAAACTTAGGGGCGGGTACAAATTTATTGCGGCCACTTCGGAAGCAATATAGGGTTGTCGAAGTCGCATGCAGATTAATTAGAGATGATCCGGTATGGAATAACTACAGAAAATTATAACCTGAAGACGGGCTCAAGGAGTTAATTTATAAGATTGGATACTTACCGTTGCAGGCAGAATGGATGGCCAGAAGTGACAACAGTTAATAAAGATTGTCACGCCCACTTATGAAGCGATTAGATTACCCACTAGAATTCTCGTCAAAACGAAGCTATCAGAGGAATTTTGTTCTGTAGAATAGAAGTTGTCGTTTTTCCGGTGTCACGACCAAGATTTTTATTTCCAAAGTTAACAAATTTTAGGAACCTACATAAAATATTGTTGATGACAAAATTTTATGTACTTCAGATTTTTGCTCCTTCCATTAGAAATATTCGTTCATTCCATTCCTGTTTTCGATTTATATAGCAATTGTAGCACTTGTTCCTGAAATTTTCTTTGCTGATGATAAAGACTGAATTTATGAGAAATGACGTCATTATTAAACTGCAAGTTGGAATGAAACGATGAAAATTTGTTTTATGATTCAACGCCTACAACTTTGTTGTTATCCAAAAGCATTTAGTAAAATATGCTTATACCATAATCGTTGTTATTTTCAAATTTACTTTTATGGAAAAAAACTGATATGAATTATAGCACCCAATTAAAAGTTAAATTAAATTAAAAAAAAATAAAAAAAAAATTAAAAATTAACATTATCTCGAAAAGTTTTCCGGTGTTAAAAATTTAGTAAACTTTACATTTTAACCAATGAACCACTGGTTTGGTTTTTCGGGTAATTCTGCATGTATTTTAATTACGTTTCTGATAGGATAT
The DNA here is from genome assembly GCA_037074705.1 of Zhengitettix transpicula. Classification (NCBI taxonomy): domain Eukaryota; kingdom Metazoa; phylum Arthropoda; class Insecta; order Orthoptera; family Tetrigidae; genus Zhengitettix; species Zhengitettix transpicula. Next base: position 30,176,524 of record CM073596.1, read on the forward strand.
AAATCTAGGACCTCTTTACAAAGATATGCTATCAGAAATATATTCTTCTTCACCTGTTTACAATAGAAAAAAATTATCCCTGCAATAATTTATTTTGAAAAATAAGGAAATTTTGAATAAAAATTTCAACAACAAAAAATGATACACAAGGACAGGTTGAGTCTGTAAACTTTTATATATCATCGCGATATTTTCAATGCATTTTGTAATGCATAATATTGAGATATATTCTGATTATTGAGAAAACTAATAAATAAATAAACCAGCCAATTTAAAGTCAAAAAAAATAATTTATCAATGTTTAATTAAACAAGGTTTCATCGCTTATTTTGCGACCTCATCAGGTTCAAGTGAATTTTTTTTTTCCATAAAAGTAAAATTTTGGTCTGTCTATCAAAAAAATTTAAAATTTGAGCCTGATGATGTCGGAAAATAAGTGACGAAACATTGTTTAATTTAACTTTAATAAATTATTTTTTCTGACTTAAAATTGGCTGATGTTTATTTATGTACCTGCTGATATGTTATCGGAAAGAATAGCTTAAAGGAATATTCGATTAGTTACTATGAACGTTCTATGCATAAATTATGTATTAATACATAGTTCAAGCAGGAATGGATTTCAAAAATATTTTTAACGCAAAAAATGTAAATAAATACCAACATTTGAGTGTACAAGACAAATTGATTACTACGTTATCGCAAAAAAAAATTGACGTATGTGTTTATAACAGAAAAAACTGTATTGGGATGTATTTCAATATATTTCCATGAGTATTCCAAAAATAAGAAACTATTTTTGAGAAATAACTGACAATTAATATGCCGCGAAAAATATTTGATCTTACCAAAGTGTGGTACTGCGGGAGATCACAAAGAGTCTTATTTCGGCTGTTAGGCAGAACAGAAATTTGCACGACTTCGCAGAGTTCAAGGTTGCTGTGTAGGCACGTGTCGGATTCTCTCTATGCCACGATCAGAACACATCACTTTACCCAACCGGATATAAACTCGAACAACGTGTCTCCATTTCCTTACTTCGTCAATCCACATGTCTCCATGTCACCAATATGTTCTTTTTCAAAAGAAAAAAAATGACATCAATTTCCGTAAATAGAATAATCCAAAAGTTTCGTATGAACGTATGAAAAGATGCCTACCAAATATAACAAAGCCTTATTTTGAGCCTTAAAATATATAACAATCGGAATTTTCTTTAGAACATAGTTCACAAGGAATATTCAGATCATTTCAGAGCACAAAAATACAAGTTAAAATTCTTATCCAACAACAAATAAATTGAGTTGAGATTACCCGTGAGGAAGGTCAATATTTTACGCAATGGAGGAATTAATTAAATAAACACCTATCGCTGTTGTCTTCTGGTCAGAAAAATAAATACGGTATTTAATTAAAAAATGCTTCGTGGTGCTGTCCCGATTTGTGAGCTCCCTTCTGAAGACCTGAATCTGGTGGCATGTTGAAGGGAACTCGAACCTGACGTACAATGAGGATGCATTTGATGTATCACACCTCGTGGTGTTCGGTTGCGTAGAGGCTCAAGTTGAGTTTCGTTCCTATTGCAGAAGTACCATTTCCACAAATTTGTCTTTATATGATTCTATCTGTGGAGGACCAGAGACTAGAGAGAACAAAGACTGTAAAGCAAAGAATATTGTAAAGTTGGTAGTTATAAACGTCACGACAATGAGAGATTCTTTTCATTTGCCAAATGCAGAACTGAATTGAAGATCATAGGTGTGTTCAATTCACTTGTCAAGTCACTGCACATAACTTGTGATAATTTTTTGATGACATAACTAAACTCGCGGGTTTATACACATAGAGGCAGAATAACTGGCATTTTAAGTTGAGAATTATCAGTCAAAATTTCCCATATTATTGCTTTCAACATTTTCATGTCCATTTTATTTGTAACTTGGTACTTGGAATCGGGCAATCTTCTTTGGTGGTGTTTGCATTTTCCATCCACCTTCCAGACTGAGCAGGTTTCCCGGACAGAAGGCGATCAGCAGGTAAAGGCGCTTCTATTTCTTGTCCTGGTGATATCCTCGCAATTTTTCATGGTAGACATTTTTGAAGAGTTTCTTTATCGACTGTCTTGCTCTTAGAATCTAATAGTGCAAACGAAGTCCCGCCAATATGATTCTAAATCCTAAATGTTGGAGACGTATGTGTGTGTTCTGGATTAGCAATCTTATGAATGAGTGGTTCCCGTCTCTTGTAGAGAGAGGTCTGAATATTCAAGACGTCCTTCCAGCCGAATTAGACCGTTCTGAAGGAAGGGATTGTTACATTTTATTTTTGATCCAATTGAAAGTTCAGCTTCCGTCTCAAGGGCGTGGTATTCTTCTTCAGGAGACACAACTTTAGCCTATCTTCTGAAAAAGTGGACAGATAATGGGAATCCAATAAAAAGAAACCAAGAGCTCTGAGTATACGGCACTCCATGTCCAAGAAGTCCTCCTTTGAATACAGCGAACAGCAAATCACAGATGGTGGGTACGTTTCTTCATATTCGCTAGAAACAAACATCGCTGTAGCCCCAACCAACTGAAGTTTCATTTTCTCGGTAAATGGGTATTTCTGTAAGTATCTGTCCACAATGGTAATTCCAAAGAACAATGTTTCCTGAAGTAGGTTAATCTGATCCTGTACTTCCACTAGGCCAGTCTACCACAATCGATCTCATTCTCGGGTTTTGGCACCATTTTGTCGGTAATTAATTGTAATAAACTAGTTGTCGTTGCAACAACGTCTATTTATTCTACTCTCACAGGCTGTACGTCACAAACTATAATCCAACGTCTCTCATTGTTGTCTCGTCTATAACTACCAACTCTACAATATTCTTTACTTTATAGTTAGTCTTTGTTCTATCTCTGGTCCTCCACACTATCTATCGCTTTCAGCCTTTTACCACTTTACGTCTCATATCACTTTCCCTTGTCACTTTCAGTCTCATCACTTTCCGTTATGTCACTTTGTAGCTCCAGCATGCGTACGTATTTTTGCTGTTTCGCTCCTCGTACGTCACGTTAAGAGTTCCCCAGAGCAAGAACGACAAGGACCCCGCGAGGGTTATTCTCTCGCAGGTGAATCTTCTCAGAAAGCTCTGGAGGAGGCTACCTTTGCGGATACCTTCTCTTCTCCCTTGTTTTTTAAAGTAAGGTTCCCGCAAGCCTGTTTTGAGACGTGTATGTTCCAGGGTCGTAGACCTTGGGCATACGGTGAGAGTTGTCCGCTGTTCCAATTGGAACGGTCGGCCAGCTGCCTCCTAAACTGGTCGAGGCACGGAGAAGGGAATGCTGTGTCCCCACAGTAAACCCTTCTCCCGCCATGTGGATTACCCTCATGTAGCCTGTTACTCTAAAAAAAAATTTTCAGAACATGTCGCCAGAGTGAGGTCTTTACAACGGAGGCATACTAGCTCATAAACGTTCGCGACAAGACAGCCACCATCCGATTAGAACGAATATAAAATAAGTAAATATAACTAAACATACAAAGACGCCCTCATTTAAGTATTCCTTTTATTACATTGACTCAGAAACGTCGAGAGAAACACGATGAATTTTCCAATTAGAATTATTGATGGATGTGAAGACGTGTCTAGCTTTTCAATTATAATTTCTTTTATCAGCAATGATTATTTGAATTTTACCGCAAAGCTAAAATGTTCATGTTAAATATCTAAAATAGTCGGCTTCATGATAGAATTTACTAATGGTCATCAATTATAAAATTAATAATACAAGCATCAATTGTACTGTCAAGTGACAATACTTTTAAGCGGGAACGTCATATTTAAGTTATTTAAATATCCCTGTCCGCTACTAACTACGTACGAATTATTTGCAATATACGAGACAATTTAATGCTATAGCATTAACTCAACTATAAACTATTTAAAATGAAAAATTTACGTCCGTTAATGAAAATGGTTATCTATGTTATTATTATTGTAATAAACTATTTACTACATAGGTCAGGATCAAAAGTATCATGATTTAGCGCACTTCAGAGTTGGGAAATGTCAACAATGAAATTTCCAGTGTAGAGTTTTAATTTAGTTTTAAGATTTAACAGATTCTATATTCGCATTCACCGTAACGTTTAGTGTCAAAACGATTCTGAGTCACCAATAGGTTACTGGAAACAGATCTTCCGCAAAATCAAATTAACGACAATAAATCTTGTTTCTAAGTATAATCAATTCATTTGTTTTACGCTGATGTGATATAGACTTGGAGGGATTCTACTCAGTTTTGGCGTAAACAGTTGGCAATTGCATAACTGCCTTTATAGATTTTAATTGATTCCGCTGCTTTTCAATTGGGGACAAGGTTGTAAAGAACCAACTCCGTTAATGGGTTCACATTAATTAATGCTTGACCCGCTGAAGATCTCAGTGGCTTTGAATAACATTAGCTCTAACCTGTATATAATTGGAATTATAGTGGATCTGTCGATTGTGAAATTAATAGCTGATTTAGTCGGATCGATTGGTAATACATTTACTCGGTAGGGGCGACGCAGGTCATATACTGATTCATGTATAAATTCTGGCAGCAAAATATAGAACGTTTATTGAATTTGAGTGTTCACCGCAAATATTTAAATATATAATTATATTTTGTTTTTTACTGTGAACTGTCAATCGAGTATACACTTGGATAATTATTCGCAAAAGTGCTGAAAAATATTAAATATAACTACCAAAAGCCCTTTCAGGAACCAATGTGTCTCACGTAAATACAAAATACAGTTTAAATGGTTATAATTTATTAGAAGGGAGAAAATTAGAAATTATTTCAAAAACATTTTAACGAAACTATATAGAAGAAAGAGTGATTGCTACCACGTAATTGGTAAACATTAAAAACCCAACCATGGAAACAGAACTGTTTTTCAACATGGGGAACTGTTGGAGAGTTTTTTTTTATTATAGAAATAAAGGAAGGTGTTTTAAACTTGCAGTCCAATAACAAACATTTTATGTGCAAGCCATAAATTTACAGAAATATTACACTTGGACTTTCATAATATAGAAGAAACGTTTACTTTAATGGTTGTGGTTTCAACAGAATGTGTAAATGTAGCTTAACGTAATCGCAGTGAGTGACTGTTCAGTTTGCTCACCGTTTTGTAGTATTGCGGTGAAGCTCTCGGACTGAAACTTCAGAAGTACACAGTAACCTTATCCGATCATCTCTGAAGACAAAAAAAACCCCTACAAATCAACATATTGTAAATAGCAAAAGCTGAAGTTTCAATTATCCGTAACCGAACCGAAGACGTTTCGAATATAAACAGAAACACGGCCAATTTGTCAGAAAAAAAGTATTATTCAAGTAAAACAAAACATAATTACAGTATTACGATGTTTCCTCAACAATTTTGGGACAAAATGTTTTCTTTCGGTTACAACCGTCGTAGGAGGCGTCAATATCAGTAAATTTATATTTGTCCATCTAGTTTTCACATTTGCATACATTTAAAACTCTTTATTACCCGATAAAGTCCCACAATTGTGGACGAAACGTCTTAATATTAGTTTTTTTTAGGGTTTTTGGTCGCGTGCAGCTTGTATTTATTGGCGACCGCATTGAATATGTCAACTACAGCCCCCGGGCAATAGTTTAATAAGGATCCTACCAGGCATTCACCTAAAAGTACAAACCCTAGAAAACCTGCACCTTCCGATAGGGGTTTACTGTGGGGATGCAGCATTTCCTTCTCCGTGTCTCGACCAGTTTAGGAGGCAGCTGGTCGACTGTTCCAATGGTATCTATTATTAATATTTAAATAAAACATTTTATTGAATTTAAAATATAAAACGCCGGTGTTAAAAGTATAATAGATAAGTTCCTGAATAACAGAAAAAAACGTTCTTGCAATCCTTTTGAGATCGTCACCTGGTTTGCTACGGCTCTTGCGTTTCTTGAATCACCTGACAAAAGCAACAATAGTTGCAGAAACATTGTTTTTTTATTATTTTTTTATTCTTGTGTTTTATTTGGCTGCTTATTTAACCAAAATATTTTATTATTAGTGAAGCCCTAGAAGATATCGAAATGTTCAGTTGATGCGTACGCGTGTGTACAAAAATACTCAAATAAATTGCTGTGTTATGAAACACGGATATTGAAATTTTTCATTGAATTTGATCCGTTAATAACAAAGTTATCGAATATAGCTAAAACAAATTAAAATTTATACTATTATATTATCGTATTCTTAAAAAAAATTCTTTATTATATTTAATATATGACGTCTATTTATAATATCGTATTTGCAACAGGTCATTAGCCACATGTTCTCTGTAGTGTCAGATGGATCAGAAGCTGTCAGCGGGCTTGACCGGCTATAACTAGAAAACCTAGGAAATCTTGTGCAAGACGTGAAACATATACGGATTAATTCTAAATTCTCTTTTCTTATCCGTTCTTTCGCAGGTGGCGCTGCAATCGGAAGAAATCAGGTAAGTTCATTCATTAGTGAAAAACTAATTTCAGCGTTACCCAGACGTCACGACGTAGTAGTTTGTTCCCATCAAGGTGCTGGTTTAAAAAATTGGGATGCTTGTTTTTCGTGCGTACGGTACCGTATTTTTTACTTCGTTGATCTGACGTGTATTTCTCAAGTTATCCCAACTTTTCGACTGTTTTTACCAATTTTTTTCTCCATCATCTGAGAACGAAATGGCTTCGATGCCCCAAGGAGTAAAGATGTCTTCCTTTGAGACGAACCAATTTAACTAAAGTTAAAGAGGAATATGCAAGGAAACAGGGCACTTAAAAAAATATTGGATCCAATCCTTTGTTCGTTTCGTGTGCAACTTCTACAAATGTTGAATCGTTGAAGGACGAATTATCGATATAGTGATAGAATGAATGCCCGTATCAGGTCATACCTGTTTGATCGAACTACACGAGGCGATGAGAGAATGACTGGCGGAGTTTGCAGTGTCAAGGAAGATTACCGCGTGTCATGCATAAAATATGTCACTGGAACGTCCTTGAAGAGGTCAGTGTCAACGATGATTATCGGAACACGTGCGGGTTCGATCTTCCCAAAAAATTCCTCTCCACTCCCAATAATTGCAATTATATACACGCAGCCAAAAGTCATAAAAATTCATTTTTAAAAAGCAGAACATACAATTATTAAATTAATTTACAATTTATAATTTGAACTATTATACATTTCATTATTAAAACCTTGAGTTTTTCTATACTCAAGTAATAAATTGTTACAGTTATACAATAATGATTTTCGCCGGTATAGTTTAAATTATAAGCGAGGCCAAAACAGACAATTAAAATTTTTAATATAAATAATTAATTTAAATATCATGTTTCATTTCTAAGGACGAATGTCATCAAATTTTCAATAAAGAAATTAAATTATATAATTGAAGAAAGATATTGGCTAATAGCCGGAGATTATAAAAGGACTTGAAATAACAAAGATAAATATTATAAAAAGGTCGAAAGATTTGTAACTGTTTTCTTTATCTAAAATTTGGCAACTATCCCAGCTGAACGCGTGATTAGTGTCTGAATCACAGATAATTGATCATGTGGTTGCTGAATGTTATGTGTGTGTTTTTTGAGGATTCCTGCTTTAAAAATCGACACTTTTTTATAATGAATAATAATTAATAAGCAACTCTTTCCTGTAAACAAAGACTCTCTGATTCAACTTGGGATTACAAGGTTTGCTTTCCCGTTATTCTATTCTGGTTGATGGTCTTGGACACAAAGCACGTAAACTACTTCTTCAGGTTTAAACATTTGCACCGCAGTAATAAGAAACGTCATGTCGTACTGGACTCACTCGTTTGGAGTAACACGTTCTCGTAGTCAAAATTCCGGGCGCTAGGAATCGACGGTCATACTGAAGGAGCACCAAGTCACAATTATGAAAGATGTTCCACTGGTCCCGATAAGGTTACTGGAGTACCCTAGAGCTCGTGTTTGGTGACACAGATACGGAAACATCAGTCTATGGAGGGGAAAGGGAGGGACAAAGTCCTTGGTTTCCTTGGCCAAACATCGCTTTGTTGACGTGCTGATAACAGTTTGTCGGTTTGCTTCCGCCTGCTCCAGGGGAATGGTGAAAACAAACCAGTATTCACCAGTCCTCTGGCTCGTGTTTCGCAAACCGTGAAGCCTTTTGCCCCCGTACACGCAGACTGCTACACACGGAAAAGCTCAAATATGAATATTCCCCAGAATCTCAAATGTTCGTTGAAATACATGAGCGCATATATTCAGATATGGGATTGAAAAAATTAGTATTGCCATTTGGAAGAGTTAAAGTTTCTTAGAATGACACAACTGGAAAGAAATTAGTTTTTTTTGCAGACTTTTACTGTAATCCAACAATCGTGTGACAGGAAAATGGTCTATGACCACAGGAAGTTACGTTGATGCACTATCGAGACTGTGACAGTCACGATTTGCGACAGTCGAATTAAACAAACGATAATAAAAACAACAAGTCAAGTCAAAATTCAGAACCAACTAACAGAAAATTTCGAGATTAACCAAGGATTAAAGCAAGGGGATTAACTGGCTCCGATATTATTTAATTTGACTCTAGAGTATCCCATTAGACAAGCAAAAATAGATACAACCAAAACTATAGCATACAAGTCATCACAAATAATGGAATATGCTGATGACGTGGTAATATCAAGAACAACTAAATCAGCAGAGGAGGATATCAAGAAATAAAGAAACATGCCAAAACGGTTGGTCTGGAAATAAACTTTAAAAAAAAAGATGATTCAGTGGCCCAGGTAATTTGGGGAAAAAAGGATGGATGGACATAGATGGAGATGTGATAGAAATAAGCGATGACTTTATATATCTGGGATCCAAATTCCGCAAAGATGGAGATGAACGGCATGAAATCAGGAGAAGAATGAACTTAGCAAATAAATCGTATTTCTCACTACTACCAACTTTTAAACTAAGAACAACACACAGAATAACAAAAATGAGGATATATCAAACCATGATTAGGCCAATACTATATTATGGAAGTGAGGTCTGGACACTAAACAAGAAGGAGGAGATAGCGATTAACATATTTGAAAGAAAGATCCTAAGAAGAATTTGGGGCCCTAAAAATGAAAATGGCGTATGGAGACAGATATAATAAGGAAATATATGACCTATATAAAGAAGCAAGCATCGCAACAGCTATTAGGTTAATGAGAATGGAATGGACAGGACACGTGCAACTCATGGGAAAGGAAAGGATGCATTATACAATGATAGGGGAGGTAAAAGAAAGGCAGGAAAACCAAGGAACAGATGGGTAGACTAAGTAGAGAAGGACATAAAAAGGATGATGGATTTGAGGAACTGGAGGAGAATAGCTTTAAGCAGAGAAGTTTGGAGGAAGCTGGTACTGGATGTCGAGGCCCGATATCGGGCTGTGGAACCATAGAAGAAGAAGAAGAATTAAATAAATTAATAGCTTGGATTTTTTGTACTAAATAAAGCAGAAATGTCTTGAATTTATTTCGCAGTCGTCCTGACAACGAATGAAGAGGCGTAGAGAGGCTCATTTAATTTAAATGCTGCTACGAGTCCATTTCTCACGCGATCTCTTTGTGGTTACAGAATGGAAAAAGTTATTTAGCTGTCTGGTCGATCAAGTTCCCACAAGGGAATTGTAACGCGATAGACTAATATCTCGAGACATCGTCCTGTAGTCCACGAAATTATTTCCCTTCTAGAGAAATGTCCCGTGGTTCAAGGGCATAGAATGATTCGTTGAATTTCGTTCCAAGATCATTAAACAAGGCTGCTACAAAATCAAAGAAAAACTCATAAAATATTAAGACAATTAATGGAGTGCGATTTGTTGATATCCGTACGCGTTAGAAATAATACAGAATAACAAAAAAAATTCTCCAATACAGGCCACGTCATGGAAATGAAAAAATTATAGGTTCGGGATGAGCGTTTTAGCAAATGCTGAAAGCTAGGCTTTGTGCACTGTATAAACCGTAAAGCACTGAGGGACAGTTACGATAAGATAAGAAAACCAATTTATTTTAGTAGATTGAGTCACTAGTCCATTTTAGTTCCTAAAGTTTACCTGCAAGCAGCGGTTCGGGGAAATGTTTTTGAAACAATATACTAAAGCAATAATATGAATTTAGTAATACTTATCTTTCTTCTCCTTGAATTCTGACTCAAGTGCTGAAATTTGCGACTGCAGAAACGAGCAACGGCAATAAATCGTGGAATTTATAAATTCCAATTATTTTTCCGTCTTTTCAAAACGGCTTGAATTTCAATACTAGACAGTCTGAAAATAAAATGCTGGACCTCTTTCCACTGACAGTTTACCCTAAACTGCTCAAAAAAATATGTAAACTGATTCAGACTAAACTAATTTGGTGAACGATTATACACTTAGAAAAAAATACAGAATTGAACATAACAAATGTGTTAAGAATATTAGGTATATTTATCTGATATTTAATAAAGCGGGCAACATGTGCGAAACAAATTAATAAAATATAATAAAAATAATATCGTAACGTTTCGTTAGTTTTCTTGGAACTTCCCCAGGTACACAAGTATAAAAACAAATTTGGTATATTACAAGTATGAATATAATTTTTTTTCTTATAAAATATTTTAGAAAAAAATATTCTTTTCACGCACAATTTAGCGGACAATTTTAAGAATATTCTCTCCAAAATTTTATTATTTACTGAAATTACAGGAACTAAATTATATTATTACTTACAAAATTCATCTATACTAAATTTGTTTTTTATATTTTGTAATAAACATTTTATTACATTGTTTCTTCTATCCATGTTTGTCTGTTAATTTATATATTTTCTTAAGAATATTGATTTGGGATTTATTTATATTTTAATAGCTTAAAGGAATAATCTTCAGCTGGTTCGGTAGAATACGTTGTTAATTTTTCTCTCTAATGATAAAAGGGAACGGGTAATTTTGTGAAGAAAAAAAATAATGAAAATAAAATAAATCTTGCAACAACCTAAAATGTGACTTTCGATTGGTGAAAGGGATGTAAGACTCTCTTCTATACTTTCCCTAATACTTTTAATCTTTCGCTTTTTCTACTGTTTTCTGCTGTTCTCCAGCAATTCGCGTCTGACAGCTACTTTCTTCCCATTTTTTAAAAAGACACCTTCAATCACGGACCTACTTTTCAACTCCCTTTTATTGAGCGAGACATTGTTTGCGTGCAACACAGCTTTAGTGGGCGTTTACGCTTTAGGACCGCGTGTTTTTTTAAATTGATCATTGTCCTGAAAGGCACGTCAAGAACACTTGAGTCACGGCTCCTGACTGAACAACCATTACCAGTTCTGTGAAGGACGCAAACGGAACATGCATATTCCTGTGATTGTGAAGGATTTTTCCGCATCCACGACTTTTTTTCAACACTGGAACTTTCCCCTCCATGGACACAATTTCTCCTCCTTTGTTGTTCAGTGCAATCTTCGTTTCCCAGCGTACGAGGATAGTCCAATAAATGTTATTAGGAATAACATTTTGGGTCGAATCGTTATTATTTGTCAACAAAATGTAATTTAATCTTGTCATACTTCGCCAAGTGTTTCGCCAACTTTTTCTAGGCGTCCAAAAAGTAAGTTTCCGGAAGGTCCTCATAATAAATAAACGCTTCTTCCAAGAGAACGTTTTCATTTAATATGCATTCTTCATTGAAGCCTTAAATTAAGGACGTAAAGAATGTGACTTAGTAAATTGTGAGTCTTTATAATAGATGAAGGAGACTCGCACCTGACGGGGGTTCGACGAGGTTAGCCTCTTGGTGGTAAAACAGGACCCGGTCCGGTTGAGATTGTTCTCTCCTGATCCTTTAATTGATTTCATAACCTCTTTGGCCGAACCTAGTTTGAAGACATTTCTTATGTTCTTAATATTATAACACGACACTCCCAAAGAGACGATCGCGATCCACTTACTGGACCTGAATTTTTATCGAATATTATTTGAAAAGTTCGATATTGCGAACGCGACTCTGCTCGTATTGTTAAGTTGGCATTGAGGAAAGGAATATTCCGAATGCGTCTTTACGTCCTTTATAAGATACTTACTAAAAATTCTGGAATAAGAATTATGATAACATGCATAGATAAACAGACTGTTGAACATTTTTTATTAATCAGTTTCCAAAAAACAGACTAAAATATTGTATATCAAAGGAATCAGAGAAAGCACATCAGGGCAAAATTTCAAACAACACATGAAATTAAAACGTACGTTTGAATGGGCGTCGTTGAAACAGAAGCTTAAGTGTGGGTTTACTTCAATACAAAAGTCAATGGTATTTCAAAATCTATATAATAAAAAAGGATGTATGTATGTATTTACGTTAATTTCGATCAAATTAAACGCGTGGACAGATTGCAACAAAAATTGGTACACATATTCTTCAGCGGCACTGTGGGGGAGGGTGAGAAATCCCTTGCATTATGGTTGAAAGAATTATAATTAAAAAATGTGATCAGTTTCTGTTAAATTACTGCGCAATAGAGACCATTACGTACCGCGAAAGAAACGTTACTATGCGACGAACAAAGGGAATAGTTCCTTTTTCCGTAAAAAATAAAGCAGAAATATTTTTATTAAATAAAAAGTATAATTTTATCCAGTAATAATCCATCGAATGATAATAAAAAACAATACTAAATATTTTACGATCCTTCCGGAAAATGTAAGTTAATTTTCGTGCCGTATGGCACTCCAATATGGCGACCATTTGTTTACACTGTGAATGTAGCTAAGAATTTCTTCCATTTAATCTTTCGTAATGTCTGATTATAATCAATTATATCCTGCAATACTCAAGGAGTATATTTAAGTATTCTATTCGTTATGAAATTCGAAGGGATGTTTATTGGGATTGATGCAATAAAATTTGATGTATTTTATAGCTGTTCAATTCGGTCGAAAGTATGTACGGAACTAGAAACAGTTAAATTTATGTTAAATCACTTCTTGACTAAAGATCAATATAGAATTAAATACTTTTTCGGGTTTATATAAATACGTACACGGACAACGCCGGGATCCCAGCTAGTGTAGAATAAAAGACTGCGATCAGATGAGATACGTACCCACAGGCTCCAGCCAATCGCACAACGCACGGAATCAGCTGATTGCGTTAACTTTGTTTTATAGGTTTTTCCAAGGCCACGCCATTATCCGGATGAAACCGGATTGCACTTAGCAACTTCACATGACGTCATTTTTGACGAGAGAAACGAAACTGTTGTCTAATTGTGTTATTTTGCTACTCCCTTTCCGAGAAGACCCAGTTTTTCCGCGCTGATTCCACCTGAGGCAACCTTCTGTTGCTGCACTAATGCATTCCTATGTTGCAGAGGTAACGATTTCCCGTCGCAATTTATATTTTTTAATTATATATTTACAATCTATACGTGTACAGCTGTGTTGTAACTGTAGTGTTTTCCTGACAGGGAAAACCATTGATTTTTATCTTTTCATATATTGTTTCACTTTTCATTGCTTAAAAAGTATTTAGGCCATGTTCTACTGATTATTAGGATCCTAGGATGTTTTAGTGTTCAATAATTTGTTCGTTATAGATGCCAGATAATCGTTGAACTTCTTCCATTATAAAATAAATCCTCAAGACTGATTGCTTATGTAACACGTTGCATTAATTTACTACGCTTCTATACCATTTAATTCTGCCATACACTCAAAGAACTCGGACGGAAAAGGGGCAGAACTGTTCCGCTCCAAAAATATTTATCACTCCCACGTTCCTCTAAAAAACTGACTCATTTAACAATTGATTTATTCTTATTAATAATCATGTAAATCACAAAGTGGAATTTTTTTTTCGGGCAAGAGGAGATTACCTCTGAGCAAAGAGAATGTCACTAGTCAGTAATGAAAGCCGATGTACGGCGATCGCATCAAACAGAATTCAGACACGCCTAATAAGTGTTGAAGGCAGTAATACACTACAGTTAATTAATGAGCCAAAGAAATAAATTAAAGGGAATAGCAAATGGTAATATATAGCTCCGAAAGGAGGACACCAGGAGACGAAGCTAGACATGTTGAGTAGAAATGCGTTTCCTATCTGTGGAATTAATTTATAAACCACAAAATTCGGCCGGAATCAATGAAATATTAATTACAGTCGGAAACATTACTTAATGATCCTGTATGAACCTATTATCAGGACATATAAGAGCCGCAATGGAACCGTTCCTCCGACTGGGAGGGAAAGAAAATAGATCAACTTGGAAAAAATCCGTACCTGATAATACTCGTCTGTAAAATAACAAAATATATTGGTTGCGTAAAATTTACGGAAGACAACCTACTTTCGTTGAAAAATATATTGTTTTTCTGCGGGATGAGCAAAAAAGTTGGGGTTCGTATCAACAGCTTAGTTTTTGATGGTTTATTCATCAGACGTTCTTCAGAATGGTTATATCAGAGAAATAATAAAAATTACGCTGCCTGTATAAATATACTAGCTGACCCGGCGAACTACGTACCGCCTCAGAATCAATAAACGTTGTGTTAATATACACTAAAAGAATGAAGTTCATTAAATGTTTTTAAAAAAATCCTGTTCGATGCAGAATTAGGCCTTGGATCTGTAAAATCATGCACTTCATCATCATCAACATCAATCAAACTGGAATAAAAGGACCGCGCACCTGCATCAGCTGTTAAAAAAGATCATGCACACAACGCCATCTACTGGCATTACCGGAACACCATCGGATAATTTTCTTCATAATTTTGATTTTCGTGAATTTTTCCGATATTTTAATAGTTATTCTGTTATTGGGGACGGAGACAAATCCAACAAATCAAAAACGGTTCAGCCGTTCCCGAGTTATAAATGGTGTAACTAACCTGACTTTGTTTTATACATAAATGTATGTTCAGTAGAATGTAGTGTTGTGAAAAATTAAAATTAATTTTATGTACGTCTCGTAGTATGCATTCATTAGGATATTTAAAATGAACAGAGAGTTTTGAGCAATGACCTTTTAATGATAATTGTTGTTAGAGATGCAGGCCCATGAAATCCTGTCCTCCTGATTCCACCATTTTCTGTCCTTCTCGTAGTCAGTTTAGCTTCAATAAATGAAGCAACATATTGATGTTTTTCAATCCAGTTCTAAATGATGTTTGGAAACTTTCAGCTTTATTTAGAGTTATTAATATGTTTGTATTAAAAAATATACTCGACGGCGCCGCCGTCATGACGAGCTCATGACTACCAATCGGCTACAATACTGTCATTTACCATGTAGCCATTTGGGCTAATAATTGGAGAATAACCATAAACTTCAACAAATCCATCACAGTTTTTTTCCCTAAAAAAGATACCATTTACTAACTATCTATTCCATTCCAAACAAATAAAACCATAATTATTAATACTCGATTCAAAGCTAACATGGTCCCAACACACCAGTCATATTAAAAAAATAATCAATCGTCGCTCCAAAATACTAAAACTTAATTTACCTTAATCCCTTTCACTGAAAAAAATTAGTTTATAAATTACTCCATTATGGAAGTACGGCTGTAACATATGGTTTTTTTAGCCAAAACACACGTTAACGAGATCCAAATATCCCTTCGTTATATGAAAAAAAAATTGTCCCTGGTACTTCTCCAATTCCCGCATCCATCGTGACCTCAATATTCCATATATCCAACAAACAATAGTTAAATACATACTTCTTGATAATAAAAAAAGTCATAATTCAATCCAACCCGTTAATATCCGATACAGCTGCCTCTCCTCCACCTCTCATCCAACATCGCCCATTAAATAGAGAGAGACCGAGAGACCAAATTAATAACCAATAAAAAACAGAAGTACAGGAGGTGAAACAAAATGCTCCTCAGGATATAACAAGTACAAATATCACAACTATAAAATCTTTAGTTTGTAAAGTTTCGTGATTAATAATAATAACAAAGTCCTCATACATAGAGACTGCTCCACAGATGTTCCGTGGAGAGCGCAATGCTTTCGTTGGACGTGTGTGACGTTTGTTGTAGACTCTAGTTTAAAAATCAAGGAGTATCTGATTAAATTAAATACAGCCCTCTGGAGGCTCAAAAACCGGTCAAATATTGAAAATAAGTAACCATCTCAATAAGTCATACATAATAACTACTCCAGGTGAAGGTATGATTACTGAGTAAACTGTGCTTGGAAATGACAGATAATTTAAAATAAACAAGGTTAATGTTGTTCCTAATGTTCCCTAATTCAGGTAATGTTGTTAATAAATTAAAGTCAAATTCTAATGTCTGTTTTCAGTCTCTTTATTAATTTAATGCCAAACACTCTCAAAATGGCCACATAAAGAGGTATAAATGTTGTTTCAAAGTGAATTCAAAACACTGAAAAATTCTATGTCTGTAAGGATGCATGCTGAGTAAAACAGAGTCAGCAAACACCATCAACTGTCTTGATTTACGACAGCGTTTCTGCTTAAAAGTCAATAGCGGCGAGCACTTTCGAATGAAAGGTTAGTCATCATAATTGGAAGCTGTGTGGTGAAATCTCGCCAATTTGGTGACGTAATTGGCTCACCTGTCAATAGAAGCTGCCCAATGGCGTGCAAAGTCACAAGGACATTGAAAAAACAAACCTATGGTTGCGTAGTCGGTATCTGTTCCGTGAAATACATTCACAGTCCTAGGCTGAAGTGCCGTCGAGAAGCCGAAACGAATACTCAGTTCTGACTTCAGACAACTAATCGACCTTCAAACGACGTATTAGGCAAGCGGTAAATAAACCGTCTCCGTGTAGTTCTGAAAGGAAGTGTCCTCATGGCAACGGACTGAAATCATATAAATTATCAAACCTAGGAATGAAAATTGAGGTCACACCTGTTCAACAATTTTTTACGAGTCTCTATTTTAAATCAGTAAAAAGACAAAAAACAGATTAATTCTAATTAAATTAATTTACCAACATGCTTCAGTCCTAATGTGGCCCCTCAACAGGTATATAAAGATATTAAATTGGAGATAAAAAATGTACAAAGATATTATCTCATAGTGGCATTATAATAAGACTTCAAAAAAATGACTAACAGTAGAAATGAAGAGAAAAATTTTACATCGTTGATTAAAATGTTGCTCAATAAGTCTGTATATTAATATTTATTATGCTTAATTTGTAGCGTTTCTAATTTTTATCTAGATTTATAATTGCTATATGTCTGAAATTTGATAATTATTCCAGGTGAAGGTATTAGTGAGTAAATTGTGCTCGGAAATAACTCATAATTTAAAATAAGCAGGCTTAGTGTTGTTTCTAATTGAGGTAACGTTGTCGATAAATTAAAGTTAAATTCTAATATGTCTGTTTTCAGTCTCTTTATTAATTTAATGCCAAATAACCTCAAAATGCCGACATAAAGAGGCATAAATGTTGTTTCAACGTGAATACTAGAAAAGTGTTCTACTGTGAGCTTGAATGTGCATGACATTAATTTTTTGTTTAAAACACTGAAAATCGACACGGTACAGAAAGAAAACATTTGCGTTAAGAATATAACATTACTGAAATGATAACATTTCCAGCATGGTAACGAGACCGCTCATTGGTAGACCATTTACGTTTTTATTGAATTAAAGGTAATTTTTTGTTTAATCACAAAAAAGGAGTAAAAATTATTGTCTATTATTAAAAAAATATTTTATTGGAAAAACACTTTTTATGACGCCATTTCTTTTTATGATAATTTTTAGTCGCGTGTGTGACTGACTAAAGTTTTCCTTGTCGCATAGATAAGCTACAATTATTCCTGAACAAGGAAGAGATAACTTCTTAACGAGGAATCAACAAGTGATATGAATAATTTTTTTAATCCATCGGACATAAATAGAAATAAATGTTATTTGAGAAATTAAATAACTAGAGTTTAAGTGATATGCTGAAAGTAAATAATTCCAATCACTGATTATATAAGAAAAAATGCTACTGTAATATATAATTATTACTCGCGGGTTTTAATTTATTCAAAATTAATTGTAACATCTAACCAATAATATTACTATTTTAAAAACATATACGTCACAAAAATAAAATCGTATAGAAAATAAGTTAACAAATATTTTTTTTAAAAAAAGCATTCACCGCTCACAATTTTGGTTCCAGGAGTTGATTCACTTTCCAAATTGTTAACATGTTATATTCTGACATGAGCAAAAATAGTAAGAGTTTATTTTGTGGTTTTGTTCCATAACGAGACCTTTCCCAACGTCATAAAAACATAGTGCATAACCTTTCTCCACGAAACCGCTTTTATCCAGTTATTTAAGCCTGCCCTTAATATACATATCCGAAGCAATTGATCTGGTTCCATTTCAGAACGCTCTTAATCGGTTTTGTTGTCCGAATATGTTTCGCCCAATGTCATAATAGAAAATTAATCGGCCTTGAATTTTACTAACATTGACCTTTAGAATTCTATTCGATAAACACATGTTTTGTTTCAATTTGGAAACACCTTCAGGCGTTTCATAGTTGGAGATTATAATGGAATTTTATACATATAAAAATATATTATTGATATAATGACGACGTTTCGATACCTTTGTGTATATTCTTCAGATATTTTCCTTCAGAGGAGGTATTTATAAATGATTACATTTATAGTATACTTGCAAAAAGGCAAACTAAAGTACAAAAAAACTTACCAAATTTAAAGAATAATCTAGCATTGTAGAAAATAAAGTCTCTGTATAAGGTCAACAATTGTTTTATAAAATATATTGATTTAAAATATTAAAATACAAAGTATACATTTTTATTTTGGAAAGTAGATTTTATTATGAACATTACAAATTATTTTTCTAAAATTTAATTAACTATGAACATATTTTTTTTGTATTGATAAATTCTATATTGTGCTGAACGAAACTGTGACTGGTGTGTTAAAATATTATCTTATTTTTTTGTATGTAACATTCCTCAACTAGAGGATTTATTGAGCGTTTGTGTGTGGATAATTTAAAAATTGAATCCAACAAAGATGTGGTTTGTTACTAAAATTCTACAGTGAAAACTGTATTTTTGCTATCCTCGATTGTAAAGCACCTAAAAATGCTTGCAATTGAGAAACGATGCATGTTGTGTTAATTTATTTTAATGTTAAAAATTATTGGCTATTTTATTTTTCCTCTAGCTGGGTGCCCGGCGTTGCCCGAGATGTCATTTATCCATAACCCCCCCCCCTCCCCCCGATTTTTTAAGTTATTTTTATGTAACGCAACTCGACCTCTATCCCTAAATGTGTTATCGGCCAGGTTGGATTGTTTGAACATTCACTAAATGAAATTAATAATGTGGTACTTAATTTAGTAATTAATTTCGAAATTAAATAACTAATTTTTATTTAAATTAAAAACTGTTGAATTTATTTTTCTGCAAATCAATTTTTTTAAGCGGAATGATGTTGGCGTTCCCATATTAATCTTCTTCGTATTCCGTCATTATTTTTTTCAAAATCAATAATTACTATACTTACAATAATTACAAATGTAAAATTATAGTCAATCATTTTTTTATTCGTTCCATAAGTTTTCATATAAAGTCCCATAAACACAATTAAATAGCTGTCTATAATGTGAAAAGAAAAAAGTAGGTGTCGAATACAATTTTCGCCCAGTTCCCAATATTAACGTGCATTTCTTGTTCTCGAATCTGGGTTGTTTTTACTTCATTTTCTTGTGAGTCCCCTCACCCTCACCCCTAACCATGCTCCACCATCAGGCCGCAAGAGGGGTTGAAATTTTACACACATAACAAAGGTAGAAATACTATAAATCTAATTACCCCTGGAAAATATGTATTGAATTTTAATAACGGTCGTTATTTCTTGTTTCTGTTCCAGTTACATCAACACTTCTCTTTGCAACATTTATTTTGTTCAGACTAGTGAATTTTATTATATAAGTATCTGGTAGTGTATTGGTATACCATAGTGGTAACGTCGTTGTTCAGAGATGTTGTTCTCGCAAACGAAATGGAACCGTCTAATCTGAATATTTCTATTCGAAATTTTGACATTTCTTTTCTAACAACTGCTATTCTGTTGAGCTTCTTGCCCAGAATCATTAGTATTCTATTCACTTTTGTGTACACATCACGTACGTTTGTATAGCGTATTTTCACTTGAATCCGAAAGTCTCCGTCGAGGCTTTGTGATGTGACGTGAAGGCCGTCCTGTCCTTCGTCCTTGGCAACGAAGTAGCAGTTGAGTGAACCCACGGCCGAGGATCTACTTAGATATATATTATAACAGCCACAGTTCCCTATTTGTATCCCAGCCCGTTCCCAGCAGCCGCCTCTCATTAGAAAACCGTAGTGGAAAAACAATTGTGTGCGTGAAAAATACTTTCTGTGGCAGAAGAAAGGCAATTTTGATTATTCACGAACAAGTTCAATAGTATTTGATATGTAATGCAATATTTAATTAATTTTTCATAATTTAGCATAAATACATAGATAGAATTTGAGGATACAAAATGGTAATTTCAAGTAAGACATTGCTGTCACTTACTGTATACATAAAGTATGAAGTAATCAATTATATATTTTTAGAAAGAGGCTGCATGAGTTGTAATGCACGTTGTTGATGGGATAAAGAGAGGGGGTGGATGCGGAACGCAGTTCAGGCCAACCAAGGGTTAACTAGCGACACCCAGCTGGGGTTTATGGAACCTACCCGGTATTCACCTTATTGACACACAAGAAAAAAAAAACATAGATTAACGTGCAGGCCTGTTGGTCGGACTCTTGGTATTTGTCCCACGGCCTCCCGATGACTGGAGGTGGGGTTTGCTGTGAGGACGTGCATCGACCCGGTTAGGAGGCAGCTGGCCGACTGGTCCAATAAGAAAAGCTGAAATTCTTACCGTATGCCTAAGGTTTGCGACCTTGGGGCATACACCTCTTAAAAACTGACCGAGATGATGCGGCTTCAGGGAAATTTAGTTCAAACCCAGAGAGAGAAGAATCCCCCCACCCCACCATCTCTCCGGGGAGGTTCTGCCTACGAGAGCAGGGACCAGCTCACACAGGCTTCCTTGATGATTTTCTCGTTGTTTTGGTGTACAATAATCAGTTTGTGATAACTCGATAATTACATCGGTTAAAAGATAATTTATATGCACAACATTAACAGTTTCTGATTGGTGCTTGTCGCTCATATAGTAAATAATTATGAAATTGAATAAAATTGAGATATGCCAGATGATTTAAATTAATTGTAACAAACTGTGATAATTTTGAGAATCATATAAATTTGGATCCATGGTCACTTATTCTAAAAATAAAGCTGCAGTGCGATTATAATGATATTAATAAATTTTTAACAGGAAGCATTCTCTGATTATGGTAATATATAATGGAAAAAGAAGTTGTGAAAATTAGTGTACGTTAAGAGTGTTTGTAAATTTATAATTTGGAGGACTAATTTTGTCTTTAAAAAGATTTGAAACTAAAAGTAGAAATAGTTGGTCTTTTTTCTTTCGAATCTGACTGCGCTCTGACAAACGTTAAATTGTTATCTTTCTTCTTCTTCGAGAAAATTAATCAAACATTATTTAACTACAAAAAAATACTATTTATTTTAACCACCTTCGAAAACCAGTTAGGATACTAATTTAAACGTTGACTATTTCATTCAACGCCCACTTTTACACGAGGATACGAATCTTTTAAATACTTCTACGAATGTTTTTTTGCAAAAAATCGCTATATTTTGAGAACCGATAAAGTTACCGAATACAAACAGCGTCCATCATGTTCTACGCTTACGTTTCCATAAAGATATGAGTCATTTTACCCACTTTTACGAATGAGTTTCTCAAAATTCCTAATATTTTGAAAGCCGTTACCGATAACGAACTGAAACGTCGCCCATCGTGTTCCATACGGGATACGAATTATTTGAACCTCCTTTTCGAATATTTTTGTGCAAAAAGTCGCAACATATCTAAAACAGATTAAGATATCGAATTAAATCCTCATTTACGGGTTCCACGCCCATGTATTCATTTGATACGACCCTTTTTATGTACATCTGCGAATGTGTATTACAAAATTTAGCAATATCTCGAAAACTGTTAGACGTATCGTATTTAAACCTCGCCTTGGTCTTCCACGCCGTCGTTACCTTCGGATAAGACTCATTTTAACAACATTTACGAATGTGTTTTGCTAAAATTCACAATATCTCGAAAACCATAAGAGAGATAAATTTCAAATCTCGCCAATCGTGTTCCATCTCATCGATTCCATACGGATTCGATTTATTTTAACCACCTTTACTTATGTTTTATTCAAAAATTTGCTAAATATCGAAAACAAGTGATATCTAATTTAAACGTCGACGTCCACTACGTTTTTTTTTTGCAAAAATTCGCTATATTTCGAGAACCGATAAAGTTACTGAATTGAAACTTCGTCCATCGCGTTCTACGCTCACATCTCCTTAAAGATATGAGTTTGCAGTTAATTCGGTTGATAGTTTTTTCAACAGGGTGAAACCCGGCTTCGAATACAACACATTCAGCGTCTTAGCTTGCTCAACTTTTTGTAGAAATAACGCAACATTTCTGAAAGACTTTACTCGAAAGGTCAATATTCTTACTACCTAGATTTGCTCTATATCGATCAGTTTCGTTCTAATTATTAACTTCTAGTCTGTATACTTCAAAATTCATCTACATTCTTCAAAAGGGAAAATTTTTAACAACATGTTTTTTTTCAGAAACTAACATGTATGGTAACAATTTTTTAAAGTTTTTTTTAGGGCACCAGGCTACATGAGGGTAATCCACGTTGGGCAACTCACCTTTTAATAGCATAGGAAGGGATTTGAACGGAGGGATGCGGAAGGGTAGAGGAAGGTAGCCAAGGGTTAACTAGGGCCCCCGGGATAAATTTTAAGGATCCTACCCGGCATTCGCTTAAAGAAATACAGGGAAAACCCTAGAAAAACCTGCATCAGGTAGGTCGGGCTTTGGGTACTTGTCCCACGCCCTTCCGATAGCGGGAGAGGAGTTTGCTGTGGGGACGCAGCGTTCCCTTCTCCGTGCCTCGACCAGTTTAGGAGGCAGCTGGCCGACTATTCCAATGGGAATAGCGGACAACTCTTATCGTAATCCCATTAGCCCTCATATCTCGTTCATTCTATTGTACAACTGCGTCTCAAATCTCCAAACACATTTGACTTGTAGTTAAATGTACTTGCCCAATGGACAGTGGAATAGGATTACTTAAATGTAATCTTGCTGTAGTTTAGGTTGGCATTTATAACTTATCCCGGACGGAGGGATTTAGTGCAGAAAAAACAACGTCGTCTTTTTCCATCGAACACCAGCAACGTTGGAAGAAAACGCTCGTCGTTATTTCCTAGATTGTTGCTCTAATTTCCATTGCGGCGCCATCTTTTCAGAATACCCTTATATAAATCGTGTTAAAGCTTTATACCTCTGTTAATCAGTTCCCAGCGGAAAAGTGATACACGCTGTCGTCAGAGCGACGCCCCGAGTTTGATTATATGCACAAACATCTACGTTGAACCTCGGAAAGTCAGATACAATCACAGCTAGCTCGAATTTTAACCAGGGCACAGAAGCCTCAACAAACACGATCTTCTCAAATAACCTGACATTAGTAAAAGCGCTTCAGAACTTTGAACTAAGTATATAATTTTTTCTACGGCATGTGATAACCGAACAGATCCTCAGTAAAGAACACATTTTAAATATTTCTCAGGATATATCAGCTAAATCTTTTATAACCGTATATTTCAAAAAGAAAATTAGATCAACAACACAAAGGAGTGACGAATGCATTTTAATTATTTTTAATTGCATTAGAAACTATTTTTTTAAATGTAATTTGTAACTAAATGAAATGTTCAGGTTTTCTAAAAAAATAAACCAAATAATATTTTACGAGACTAAAACCAGATAAATTATGAATTAATTTAACATGTTTCGGTCTGAATGTGGCCACCGTCAGGTTTATAATGTAATAAACTTATCACATTTACAAATTGATAATAATAAATGGGATTTATATATTTGAGTTTGTTTTATTTTTGTTTAGTTTTAGTGGCTTTGTTAATGGTGAGAGGTGTACAATAAATTAATTTATCATTCAAATGAATTGAACCTATATATTTAAAATAACTATATTAAATTATAGATATAAATTTACTAAGATATATAATATTATATTCAGCTTATCACCAAATCCGCTTATAATTTATCTGCAATTGTAGAAAATTTGGAGGATGATGTTGATAAAAAAAACAAAATTTATAACGTAATTTTCCAATTAAATTGCGATAATTGTTCATATCATTTCAAGAATTAGGGAACACAGAAACAACATTATGATTCAACATCCGTTGTTTCCATGCTCATTTCAGTCACCAATCATACCTTTAACTGGGGTGATTAACAAATTTTAGACAACGATAGCAATTGCAATTCTCGATTAATATCCGAAATTCTGCACATTGATCTCTCAAATGTCAAAACGACACCGATATATTATGTAAGATTTATTAACGATGAAATGCAATCTTCCAACCTTTTCATAATATTTTTATTTCTTCAGTTGTTTATAATATTTGGCTATCAGCTAATATCTTTTTTACATTTATATCCACAATTTAATCTGATGGGAGTCCACATTAAATTAATGAAATGCTTTTTAAACGAAGCACAGTTAAATTGAATTAAAAATTCAGGATGGACAAATTATAATTTGTCTGGTTTAATTGAAGCTATACAGACAAAAATAAAATATTATTTAGCTTTTGGTTCATATTTTTTAAATTCATGTATAATTTAACGCAGGAATAGTTACGGGTACGAAAGAATACTTTGAAATATAAATAAGGGTGCTCTAGCTTTCTCTTGAAGCACCGGAGAACTTCACTGCTAATACACATTCATGAAAGCATGAATTTCAAAGATGTCGGAACCTATGTTTATGTATTTTCTTATCCACCGATTCTCAGAAAAATGCGTTGAGTTTCTCTTGCCCGCATTCCCCTGCCCTTTTCAGTTAACCTTTTGTTTCTGCACGAATTTCAACAGCTTTCTCCGGTCCAATGCGAAACGTGCACAAAACTGGATAATCAGTATAATTCATTGAATTGCCCCATCAATTATTCTCCGTACAATTAAACCAAATGGAATTGGTGGTGTTAACATAATATAAACACATACGAAATAATTTTTTAAGAGTAAAAGGCTACATGATGGTAATCCACGTGGTGGTAACTCCCCTTTAATACCATAGGAAGGGATTTGAAAGGGGGGATGCGGAAGGGTAGGGGAAGGTAAATTGATACATTTAAAACATAGTTTAAAAATGTGTTATGTCTTTCCTTAACGGAACTTACTTATTATATAAACCATTAATAAATTGCTTAACAATGATTAAGTATTCAACTAAATAAGTAACGAACGTTAACAGCTGAGTCTCGGAAAAATACAGCTTCCTTATGTATTAAGAGGAGAAAAAAACCGCTGGACATCATCTATGTTTATTTGTAGTCGTGAGCCGTTTACCACAAGTAAACTTCCAGGAAACGTTTACTTCGACCAGCCGGAAAATTATTTTCACAGAATGGAAACACGGAATGGCGATAAATCCATCCGTGTTTTCCAGTTTAATTTTCAAACTGCTGCAATCTCACACTGACGACTAACTAGAAAATACTTTCCAGGCTAAGTTGCAGGAATATTTGTTGTCCTGAAGATTTTGTCGATTTCAATTGTTGGGTTGGAACTTTTTCAGTGAAAATTTGGAGAGAACCACATTCATTTCATATTTCAATGGATTAAAACTACTGAATATATTCTTGGTTGTTGCATTAAAAAAGAACTATTATTTTTTGACACAGTCCATCAAACTTTGAACATTTTTTACAAAAGTTTTTTTTATTTGAATAAAATATTCTCCGGCTTCTAACCGAGAGAAAAGAGAATTGAAAAAAAAATTTAAGCTACCATTTCATTTTGGCAATTATTGAAAATGGGAACGTTGCTCCTTATTTGTAAACCTCTGCAACGCAAAAAAAAAAAACCTCTTCTCCTTAAGAACGGCATGGATTAGTTAATTACTGGTTTGTCCTGAAATATGGAGGCATTTACTGTACTTATAAATAACTTGATGAGAAACTGGTTGAAAATATTTAGTTTCTCAGATCTCTCTTTACGACTCTACAGTTCCCGAATAAAGTTATTCAAAATAACTTACAATTGATTGTAATCTTGATTGAATTTTTTTTTTACTTTTGGTAAAGTATTTTACGGTTATTTAATTGT
Source organism: Zhengitettix transpicula (assembly GCA_037074705.1). Taxonomy (NCBI): domain Eukaryota; kingdom Metazoa; phylum Arthropoda; class Insecta; order Orthoptera; family Tetrigidae; genus Zhengitettix; species Zhengitettix transpicula. The sequence continues at coordinate 30,202,974 of CM073596.1, forward strand.
ATAAGTATAAAATGAATAAGAGACAAGCAAAGGGAGGGAAAAAACGAACAAACAATAGATACGAAATGCAGAGGAGATCAGCAAAATAATGAAGAAACTAAAAGGCAGAGATAATGGGAACAGATAAACCAGATAGTTTCGCTTTATAAACTAGATACTTTGGTTCTGTATGTTACATTCTTTCCCTTATGACAAATACTTTTCTGTTCGAAACGTTCTGTTTCACTCAATATAATTTCTTCTTCTGGATGATTTATTGCTTCGTTGCTCAGTTAACTGTCACGTGTCTTGTCATATCTGCCATTTAGTTTCTCCATTTTCGGGATGATATCCTCGTATCTACTGTTTGTACTTAATTTTTCTTCTCTTTGCGTGGTCTGTTTTTCATTTTTTTTACAGACAATGGAATACACTTATAACAAATAGTTGTGAATTATACATAAATATTCATTTCATTGGTTGCTGATTAGTCTTTTTATAATATCCAAACGTTGACATGAAATTTTTTATACTTGGAAGAGAGGAAAAAACTTTGCTCTTTCATTGAACACGTAACTGAATTAACGTGACGGATACGCGAATGCGATTTATACGGTTTTAACCTCCAATAAGACGTATTTAAGTCTAAAAAATCTGAGAACGAATAACTTTTGTTGGGTTTCGACTGGGACATCGAAATTTTTTTTCAAGAGCGCAATTTTACTTTCTATCATACAATTTTCAATTTCCACCGTGAAAAGTTAATCGCTTAGTGAGGATAGTTGGGATATAACAGGACGTTCGGGAATGAGCGGCAATTATCGCCCTTGCATGTATGTGGGTGGCTGCTATCGATTTATGATTGCTTACGGCTTAACTGCGATTACACATATCGCGCTGCAGTTAAAAAAAATTCCTTGTTTATCACACTCCAACGAAACGAAAAATAATTGCGGTCTCTAAATAACTCTCGAGCACACATATTTACAAAATATTCCCCACAACTCACATCATTTTCTATGTAACATAATGCCTATGTATTATTTGGAGGGTAAAGTCAGCGTGAATGCGTCACGATAGTAAATTAACGTGATTTTTTTGCGGCCCCAGCCGAAACATATTTGTCCTCAGATATTTTATACTCCGAACATGTTTTATTGGGATGATAAAACCGAATAAATCGCATTCGGGTATCCGTCACGTTAATTCATTTACGTGATCAATGAAACTACGTTTTCAGTGTTAGGTACGAGCAAAGTTGTTTTTTTCCCTTCCAAGTATAATTAAATTTCATGTCAACTTAACGTTTAAACATTATAAGAACACTGTAATCGGCAACCAATGAAATGAATTTTTATGTATAATTCACAACTATTTGTTATAAGTAATTTTCGTGTATTCCATTATCGGTAAAAAATGAAGTTCAGACCATGAAAAGAGAAGAAAAAATAGTAGATACGAAATATAGAGGATCTTATCCCGAAAATGGTGAAACTAAAAGGCAGAGATAACAAGACATGTGACAGATAAACCAGACATTTTAGGTTTATTGAGCAACGAAGTAATAAGTCGTCCAGAAGAAGAAATTATATAGAGTGAAAATTGAGATTAATGAAAAAACTTAGGTAGGAAATTACAGAATTGGAGATAAACTACTCCGAAACGAGGTAAGGTCTGTAACTCGTTGAATAGTGTCACGAAAATTCGGAACGTTTTGTTTATATTTTAGGCAAAGTGATTCTTATTTCAAGACATTCTATATAATTTTTTCGTTAAAGATCCTAATTTTTTATGCTTCTGTAACTGCAACCTGCACGGCAGAAAATAAAATATTAAACAATAATTAATTAAAACGGGTAACGCGTCAGAAACAGTTTAATACAGACAAACACAACGTTTCGATCCCTTTTTGGGAACTTATTCAGGTGTAGCAATGCAATGTGCATTAAAAACACACACTTTCAGAAATTTAACTACAAAATTTTTATTACTGTATAATTTCCGTCAATATATTTTTGGTTTTACTACACCATGTGCCAAAAAAAAACTAACGAAACTCGGCGTTATTTATGTATTAAATTTTTTTTCTGACGTTTCGGACGTTGCTTTATTGATTGATGTTAGATAAATATAGCTATTCATAAAATATTGATTCACTCATAAATGTCACAGCAGGTACAAGTGTATATATATATTTAATAATTAATCATGTATAAGGGCAATGAAGTCAGTTAAGAATTTATTATGAACAAAAAAATATTTTTATTTTTATAGTAAGACTACAAGGGGTAACCCACGTGGTGGCAACTCCCCTTTAATAACATAGGAAGGGATTTTGAAAGGGGGGATATGGAAGGCTACAAGGGTTAACTAGGGCCCCGGGGCTATAGTTTAAGGATCCTACCCGTCAATTCGCCTAAGAGTGATGCGGGACAAACTCTAGAAAACCTGCATCAGGTAGGTCGGGCATTGGGTACTTGTCCTACGCCCTTCCGATGGCGGGAGAGGGGTTTACTGTGCCCCGACCAGTTTAGGAGGCAGATGGCCGACTATTCCAATAGGAATAGCGAACAACTCTTACCGTATGCCAAAGGTACTGCGACCCCGTAACATACACTTCTGAAAACTGGCCAACGTACCTCGGATTGTGAGAACCTTAGGTCAAAAACAGAGAGAGGAGAAGGCATCCCCAAAGGTAGCCAAGTTCCTACAGGCTGTAAACTAAATTTAATGCCACATTATTTTATTTACAAAAATTAATATAATAAAGGTTCAAGTAATTGTTTTTAATTTATTCTTAACTGACTTCTTGCCCATTATATATTTTTTAATCATTCCAGTTAAAGGTATGATTGGTGACTAAAATGTGCAAGGAAACAACAGATGTGAAATCATAATTTTGTTTCTGTGTTCCCACATTTTTGCAATCATAAGAACAATTATCGCATTTTAATTGGAAAATTACGTTATAAATTGTTTTTTTTATTAACATAATCCTTTAAATTTTCTACAATTGCAGATAAATTATGAGCGGATTTGGTGATAAGCTGAATATAATATTATATATCTTAGTAAATTTATATCTAGAATTTAATATATTTATTGTAATAAACTTTTAAAATTATTGCTCAACTTTATACATCACGGTTCAATTCATTTGAATGCGTGTATGCATATTAGATAAATCATTTCAGTCTTATTTAATAAATTTTCAATACAACAAGTATTTTAATAATGTTCATATTGTTGAGTTCAAGTTATGAAGGGTGTAAAAATACACTAGTAGATAGGCTTTTGCAAGGAAAGTGCAATTATATGTTGTTGTTGAAAAACTTCAGTCGGTTATATTCCCTTTGACGTGTAATAAATCACGTTATCACTATACATGAGTATTGAGGGCTTGTGATTATTTTTCACATAAATTATTGGGATAGCTTACATTGTTATTGAGAAATACTTTATCTTTCTAAAAACTGACGTAATCGAATTTTATATTTTGCGCAGAATACAGGTATCACGCACAAAGCCTGATTGTTCAAATGGATTAAATAAGAGAAATATTAATTTCAGGACTATAATAAAAATATGTGCTCATTGTAACAACTATAAAGTTGTTACTGTACACAACAATTTACTGCAAAATTATGTTCTGCTCGTTTTCGTCACTTCCCGTTTATGTTTTCCAGTTTTATTTTAACTTTAAAAAGGTTCGTGAAGTCGAATACGCAACAAAATAATTTATTTTTATCGTTCTCTTTATAAACTGGACAGTTGAGAGGGACATGTTGGATATGACAAAACTCATGGAGGAAGAATGCGGGAAACTTCTCCATATACAGAAGTTTGTGTGGCTTTACGGCGTCCGGTCGTAATAAATCGATCCTACTTCGTCCCAGTTGAGAGAAATGACAAATAAAAATTTAATAGGAGAGTTAAAAGTATATTTGCATTGAAACCCGATTACTTAATTCAAACTGATCTGATATTATAAAAATATTATTGGCCCCGATTTATTTATATCTGTTTTAAAATACTCTTTTCAATGATACGTAAATAAAAATATGATAACGACTTTCCTCTGTATAGATTAAATTATTAATGAGGCCAAAACAGTCAATTAAAAATTATAATTTAATTCAGCATGTTTGACTATCAACTAATATCGTACAATTATATCTATAATTTAATATAATTATTGTAATTCTGATAAAAGTCCACATTAGGAAAGAAACATGTTGAATTAAATTATAATAAAATTGTCTGTGTGTCGTCATTTATAAATTACCTTAAGTAATAGTTTATTATTATTTTGATGATATAATTATAGTATTTGCAATTATTGGTAGTTTCAAATAAAATTTTTAACAGGTTTTATGAATATTGAAAGGAGTTAAGTCAATCTTGGAATTATGACAGGTACAACTGACATAAATATATTTAATTATACATTAATTTTCAGATGATAATGGTGAGAAATATCGGAAACCAATTTCTTAAGAATTAACACACGAGACTTATTTTGTTATATTTGCTATATCTAATCTTAATTGTAACCGTCGTTGACGTGCTATTAAAAATCAACGGAGAAACGGCAGTGTTATTAATCCATGACAGTGCATTTGTAGCTAATAATTTAAAAGAGTTTTGACATTCCACTTCGTGTCATGAATTTCGGAGAAGTATATAGAAAATGAAAATTAATTGAAATCTGTTTATCACGCTGAAGCGGCCGCGTTTTATTTCCACACATTGTTTCTTTGTGACACTGTTGCGCGTGGTGCAGTTGTGTTTCTCAGTAATGCGGACTAATCCCTCACAGGTTGCTCAGGCCTAGGTTAAGACATGTTGCAAGGTTACGTGACTGTCAGTTCCACGCTAAGTGTAAAAGGATCGTGGCTCACGTGAGAAAGTTCGATCCTACGTCGCGGCGCTGGCCGCGGTCGTGTGTAAAATAATGAAAATGTGTCTTACCGCAGCGGGAGCTATCAGCTGACTAAGCGCCGCAAAACATTCAGCACACGCAAACGCACGATCCAGGTCAGGCGAACTGTGCGCGCGCTCTGGCCAGAGCCAACAAAGACTCCTGCAGAGTTCGCGCGCGAGCCGTGACGTCATCGCCGACGCAGCCCACGCCAGGACAAAGGCAACAACGGGACACTTCACAATACAGAGCTCCGGTCATGATGTAATAATAACTACGTTTCAGCGCCTTGTCTCTGATAATGGTTTACTAACTTCCCTTTTTATTAATTGTAGAAAGGAATTATTTCTAAAAAGAAAAAAATTATGTCTGATTGAAATTAATGAATCAGAAAGTTAGCCAATTCAGACAATAACAGTGATAATATAAATACCACACAACGTTTCTGGGATCCTTGCCCCTTTCCTCAGGGGCGAAGAAGAACCTAGAGCGACACAACGTTTGAGTTTTGTCAACTGACAAGTGCAGTTGTGTCGCTCTAGGTTCTTCGCCCCTGAGGAAAGGGACAAGCATCCCAGAAACGTTGTGTGGTATTTCTGTTATCACTTTTTTGTCTGAATTGGCTAACTTTCTTATTCAGGAATTATTTCTACCTCAGGCTATATAGTTTAATCCACATAGTGTAATCTTGTAGCATTTAGGGAACGGACTGAATGAGGGGATGCGGAAGGGTAGAGTAAGGTAGCCAAGGGTTAACTAGAGACTAGGGGCTGTGCAAAGATCCTACCCGACAATTCGCTTAAATGTGATGCAGGAAAAAACCAATACAACTTTCATCAGGTAGGTCGGGCTCTTCGTACTTGTCCCGCGCCCTTTCGTTGCCTGGATTAGGTTTTCTGTTGAAACGTAGCATTTCAAATTTGGTTCCAAACGGAACAGAGAACAACGGACGTTCGCTCCCCCACGTCTGCTATTCTGAAGCATATACTTTTCAAAAATGACTTAGGTTTTTCGGCTTATGGGATCTTTAACTCAAAACTATAGAAAAACATGGGCATCCCCATAGTCATCCTCATTGAAAGACCAGCTCTCTAAGTTAAGTTTTTTTTACAGTAACAGGCTACATGAGGGTAGTCCACATAGTGGCAACTCCCCTTTAATAGCAGAGGAAGGGATTTGAAAGGGGGGATGTGGAAGGGTAGAGCAATGTAGCCAAGGGTTAACTAGGGCCCCCGGACTGTAGTTTGAGGATCCTACCGGGCAATTTGCCTAAAGGTAAAGCAGGGAAAACCCTGGAAAAACCTGCATCAGGTAGGTCGGCTTTCGGTACTTGTCCCATGCCCTTCCTATAGCTTGAGAGGGGTTTGCTATGGGGTATCAACATTTCCCCTCTCTGTGCCTTGACCAGTTTAGGAGGCAGCTGGCCGACTGTTCCAATAGCGGACAACTCTTACCCTATGCCCAAGGTCTGCGACCCCGGAACATACGCCTTTCCAAACAGGCCGAGGTGCCTCGGCTTGTAAGAAACTTTATTTTTTTAAAAAAAACAAAGAGAGGAAAATGCCTTCCCTAAGGTTTTCTGAGAAGGTTCACCTGCGAGAGAAGCCCTCATAGGCTTACTTCCTATAATCTCACTCAATATAAAATATTTTGTATTTAACTCCTCCTTACACTCACCCGCAGCTTGGTACTGGTTGGTGGCTGAAATCTTGTTTTAAAGACTACAGGTCTGTCACAAATTAGCTTAATGCCTCCCAAAACGGTGGAATCGACATCATTCTCAGTAATAATGCACATTTTATAATCAACCCCTTCTCAATCCTCGTTACCGTTTTTGTGGTACCGGCAGCAAGCAATTCGTTGTTCATCTTAGTGACTCCGAAAATTATTATTTTTTATTTATTATTATAATTTATTAAAATTAACTCTTAGTCCGGATTATGTATTCGTCATTAATCGCAATATTCGTAGTCATTTTATTTTTCATCTCTCCACATACCTACGCCGACAGGAGCGGAACTTCAGCTTAACCACAGGATAAAGTTTCAAGCTGCTGCTTCTCTTTACTTCGGTAAACGCGACACCGATTCCTCATTCGATTAACGGCCACGTCCACTTGAATTTCAGAGGAGCGGACTCTTGACGTGCATCATTTTATTCGCATGGAATACGTTGATTTTTGTTGTTATCGTCCGAGAAGAGTTTGTTTCTTTCCCAAAGATTGTTTCTTGTTATCATTCGATTGAGTATTACTGTTTCTCGTGTTTTTAAGAATATGTGTACGAAGTTTTGTTGCAATCTGTCCACGCGTTTAAATTTGTATCAAGATTAACGTAAATACATACATACAAATATACATCCTTTTTTTATTATAGATATTATAGATAAGTGACGTTGTATGTTACACGTAATTCAAAGTGATTTCATGTCATATTTAATTTAGAGCATTTAATAACTTGAATTAAATTAAGAGGGAAACAAACACAAATTTTAGTTTACAGATGTCCTACCGCCCATAAAGTTTCAAAGGATCAAGAATTCGTCAAGGTCCACCATCTTCAGGATGAATTGTTCTCGGCATTTTCTACGTGAAACGTCCTTCTACTATTCTTTTTTCGAAATGAAACACTAGAATTATTCCAGTAATTAATTTCAGTTCCAAGTTTCCGCGTGTCTCAATTATCGCCTCACAATTCTTGATTTATTCCTATTCTTGATAAATTTGTGTGCGAAGCTTTCAATTTGTAAACGTTGCAGCTGAAGCGTCCTCGACTTGAAGACTATCCACATTTGAACTAAATACATAACTTCATTTTGGCTCAGGAAAGAGAGGACATTATTTTTGACAGTTTTCTTCCTATTCTGGTTTGAAATTGCTTACATTTAATTGGAGACAATTTTTTCAGCTGACTCGATACAAATTTTCGATTTGGCCTTTTAAGTGGTTATTTATGACCTGAAAGATTTTTCTGTATTTCTTGATTAAGCCTGCAAATTGTTTTTGAGCCTGAGGGTGTCCGCTACGTCGTCATCAAACGTCTACAGCTCGTGTGTGAGGAAATTTGATCTTACTTGCAAAGGTATGTACAGATATTTATATATTCATTTCAAACTTGTACAGAAATACACCTATTTTGTTTCTGTGAATCTGAAAAACACACTAATTGATGGTTTATTTGAGTTCGATGGTGGCTGATGTCTACACGAGCGGTTCAAGTCTAAGGAATCCTACCTGGAGGTCCTTGAAGCTCAGGCAGTGAATATGAATTTACAGGTGACGTTCTAGAATTATGCTCTGAAACTGAAATCTCTGTGATTAAAGAAAAAACTGAATCGTCGATCAATATCTATTTTCTTTAACCTCTTTTCCTGTGTGTTCATTTCTCTGCTCTGAGTTTATTTCCCTTCTGTGTGTAAGGAAGCTGATTAATGGCTTTCATTGGTATTAATTTCGGTGTCTCTTCTGAGGACAATGAATGTGACGTAGATGTGGTTCTGAAATTCATTCCTTTGTTGCTCGTTTTTTTTACTCATTTTAATTATTTCGTATCAACAGCTTCGTTCCAGCACTTATTCTGTATTCTCCAACCTTTATTATTTCTTTGCAGTTGGAAAGAGATTCTACCGTTTGTCAGCTTACACTCGGAGAACGACCTTAGAAACTGCAGTAGTCTCTATTTTGTTTCTCGTGTCTCTGGATAAAGAGATTCTACAATTATTTTCATTTCTAGTATTTTTTTTTAGTTTTACAACTATTTCTATCGTTATTTTATAAAGAATTGACCTTCTATCCGTTCTAATTGTGACCTGAATCTCAGCAATCTTCTGAAGGATTAGATTCGTTATAATTTCTGTGATATTTCAGAGTTTTATCTTTAATCTCTTCTCACAGTTTCCCCTCCATCTTTAACTCTATTTTAATTAAATTAAATCGTTGTGGACTTTCTTTAATGACGTGTAAATGTGTTCATCCACTAGTATTAACCAGCAACTACTGATTTATATTTTCTACAGAAATACATCTATATTTTGTTATTACTAATCTGAGGAAACCTGAGCTACGTAATTTATATCCGAAATTTTTTGTACTTAGTTTCGTTCTCGTAAATTATATATAATAGTGTCTTCTCTACTCGCCTGTTAAGCAGACAACCCACATGACGGAGCTGACGCAGGGTTGCCTACGTACAAGGAGCGAATCCAATTGGCGGCTGAAACGAGTTCAGTTCTTCCAATTGTGGAAATGAATCCCTGATAATAAGTGTTGATTGGGTCAATAAGATATTTTAATAAATGAATAAATTATCCCAGGTAGCGAAGAAATGACCAGAAAGGTAAAATTTCTTTATTCCTCATTTCTTAGTATTTTAAACGTAACTGTCCCAAGGGAATAAAACATGTGGAAGTTTCTTATTAAATTATTTTCTCTCTTTTATAGAATTTTTGATAATAATTTCATATCAAAAACACTTAAGGAATTTGGTTTGATTTGATTTGATTAATTTTATTCCATTAGTCCTCGTATGAGGAAATAGGACACGTCAATACATAAAATTACAATATAGGAATTGAATGCTGCAATTGTAAATAATTAGAAGTTAACGTAAAAATACTAAAATTCGGGAACACAAATTTCCCTGTCCAACATACGTAAAATAATATGATTCATAACAAAAATAATAATTATTTAACTATACTAAGGGTATAATATAATATTTACAGTTCTAATAAAATATTAAATATGTACTAGTAAATAATTAATGATTCGAGAATGAACTATAATAAAATATAGAATAACACATCACACAAGAATAAACACAAAACGTGACACACGGACACTAGGAGGAGAAACAAAGGACGGACAAGTGACGTCACGAAACAGAGCGACGAGGAATCTGCAAACTCAAACCCGTACACGAAACAAACAAACAAAAGAGCAGAAAAGACCAAACGTGAATATGCAAGTTATGAAATAAGTGGTTTTATTAGCAACACATTCAACACTTTTGCAGTTTTTGCAAAAATAATTAATTATTATGGGAACGATCAAGAAACCCACGTACTGAGTAAAACACAGGCCCCTTTCAGTAGAATATTTTTCATTGAATCCCAAAAGGCAAGTAGTTATTATTGTTCTTAACATCTGGAGGTCGACTATCCCTGAGTGGTGAATACTTCTCTGGTAGAGAGCAAAGATCTTAGACCTGAGCAATTTCTAGTCTCGTAATCGTGAGACTCGCCGTTCCTTTGAAAAAGATTCATGTTCCGCTTAACAAACTTTAAAATTTCGTGAATAAACACTGGGAAGTGTTAATATTCGCAGACTTTTGAAAAAGGTTTACAACTGGATTTATTATCCGTATTAGAAAGTATTCTGATGGCTGATGGTTCCAATTTATATTAACATATATCGTGAAAATGAGTTGATGGAGAGTAGGAAGTGAGGTCTGAATGAGCCAACCAATTAGATTCTCTAATTTCTCTTTCAATCTTTTTCTGGTTAATTTGCCACAAAGAAACGACCTCAAAGAAACAATTGCTACACATCTCTGATCAACTGTCCACAATTACTGGAATCTAATGATAATGTAAGATAATTCACTCGTGGTTTAAATATTAAAAGAACGTGATTTAAATCACAAAAAACAATCCTCCTAAACAGGCCAAGGCATGGCGAGGGGTAAGCTGCGTCCCCACAGCAAACTCCTCTCCCGTCATCGGAAGGGCGTGGGACAAGTACCAAATGCCCGACCTACCCGATGCAGGTTTTTCTAGGGTTTTCCCTGCATTTCTTTAGGCGAATGCCGGGTAGGATCCTTAAACCATAGCCCGGGGGCCCTAGTTAACCCTTGGCTACCTTCCTCTACCCTTCCGCATCCCCCCTTTCTGATCCCTTCCTATGCTATTAAAGGGGAGTTGCCCAATGTGGATCACCCTCATGTAGCCTGTTGCCCTAAAAAAAAAAAAAAAAAAAAATCTTCAAATCTCAAAGAATTCTCTCGCAGGTGAACCTTCCCAGAGAGCTCTGGCGGAGGCTACCTTTGGGGAAGCCTTCACTTCTCTCTGAGTTTTTTTATCTAAGGTTCACACATGCCGAGACACCTCTGCCAGTTTTGAGAGGTGTATGTTCCGGGGTCGCAGACCTTGGGCATACGGTAAGAGTTGTCCGCTATTCCTATTGGAATAGTCGGCCAGCTGCCTCCTAAACTGGTCGAGGCACGGAGAAGGGAATGCTGCGTCCCCACAGCTAACTCCTCTCCCGCAATCGGAAGGGCGTGGGACAAGTACCCAATGTCCGACCTACCCGATGCAGGTTTTTCTAAGGTTTTCCCTGCATTTCTTTTGGCGAATGTAGCCCGGGGGCCCTAGTAACCCTTGGCTACCTTCCTCCACCCTTCCGCATCCCCCCTTTCACTCCCTTTCCTATGCTATAAGAGGGGAGTTGCCACTATGTGGATTACCCTATACATAGCCTGTCTACACCCCAAAAAAAATCTTCAAATCTGCTAGAGAAATAATAAGGTAGATTATTAACTTTTTTCTAATTGTCCTCTCTATTTACACTTGGTCTGCATTTGTGAAATTAAGTAGATCTTCCTTTTGTCAGCTTGAAAATTAATTGTTGAAAAATGAAAAATTCTCGTTTACTTTTGCTTTTAATTTAACACTTTATCGTCCTATTTCACTTAAAAGTTTAATTTTTTTTTTAAGAGTTTTTGATTTTTTCTTGTGGACTTTAGAGAAGTTGAGTGATCTTCAGCGCTATATCTTTACCTCCATTGAAGTTTGAATCCGGCTGCAGGTGAGGAAGGAGTCAATTAATTAGATTCGTTTTACCGTTTCTCCTTTCCCTATTTTTTTTTCTTTTTCCAGATATCTTGCAGTTTGACCTTTGGACGCCTTCTCGAGGTTTCAAGATGGAGGAACTCCGACACACGAATCGATGATCTGCGGACTATTTTTTTATGAACTATGTAGACTAAAAAAGGCAAAGCTTATTATTCCTCACCCAATTTTCTCGTTTTCACTCTGCAGCTTGGCGAAGATCTAAATGAAGCCATCGTCGCATCTTCGAGATTGGTCAAGAGGAATACGATGGTTTACATTCGCTAATGTGAAACAAGCTTTTCGGTGTTTGTAGGTAAAATTGCCGTCATATTAAGTACATTCTGAGTCTGCTGTAATTCTGGCGTACAGAGAGTATTAACACGAATGAGCCAGTGACGTCACTGAGGTGACACACAGGCAGCCAAACTAACCTTTGTGGTATTAATAATAAACATTTTAAACGTATTAATTTGATATACCCGCGTCTTATGAAGTACCCAAGTCACTGAAATCAGTCAAATGTGGTAAATGAAAACAATTACGCAATTGTTACTAATGAGACGAAATTAAAATAGAGGAAGAAACGTTACAATACTGGTTGTACGTATATTTTATAATAAAAACGACATTTTTTGTTCTGGTTATATGAAATTAAGATATTTAGTGTGTAAGGAAGTAAAAGTAAAAAAGCATAGAAACGATGTGTATGGCCAATATTAATTTACAGTTAAGAATCTGACTGTATAATTTCGTCTGATTAACGCGTATGAGGTTGGTAGCACTGGATGTAAAAAAATGCAACAGAACGTGCAACAAGTTGTCAGTGTTGGTGGAAACGGTTACATTTAGTTGTACGTGTGAAAAGGAGGCCACCCACTAAAAGGGGCCGTAATTTTAAGTTTAAACGTCTGCAAAATCCTATCTTGGATTAGATTGGCAAAGACAGATCTGTTGGATTTTCAATCAAAATCATTGGTACCTGGTTTAATGAAGGTAAATTTATTATATAAAATGACAAAGTCGAGTGTTACCACATGCTAATTTTAAATCAAAGTTTGAGTTTAAAAATATGGAACTTGTGAGGAAGAGACTTGATATGATTGTAAAATTGTTTTCTCGAAATTGTAACATTCGAGAAATAAATTAACTTGTGGAGCATTGCATTTTTAAATGTTATTTCAATTCCTTTTTCTTCCCCGCCCCAATGGACGAGCCGCACGATGAAACTACGTGCAAATAAAGGAACCAATCTGCTGTTTTGTGCGAGAAATTAAGGTAAAATGATTATTCCAATATTTTACAGAGGAAATGGCATCTTATAGCGTAATAAAATAAAGAAAGCAGGCGTTGGACGAAGCAAAGGTTGAAACGGGAAGGAGGACGACAAGAAATACCACATTAGTGCAATACGCTTACTTTAACTGCTGCGTATTTTTCTATGAGTTCTGACACTTCCCTGTCTGCTTCCACTTTCGCTCCCCTTCGAGTTCTCTCCGCGTGTCCCCTCGGGGTCGGCGAAGATGTAAGCAGAATTCCTGGGACGTGCGGGGGAGTAAGTTTTTTGAATTTTTTCCAATATTTTTTTTTGTTTTATATTGTTTTATATTGTCAATAAAGAGCCTTTTATGCCGGTCCTTTACAATTACAATTACAACAAGTTTCAGAAATACCAGTAAACAAATGAAACGTGAGAAGACGTTTAATGCTGAATATATTAATAATATTGCTGTGTTTCGTCAATCCTCCTCCTTAAAACCATAGAACAATTATGGTTTGACAAATATATTAATCTTTAAATAAATATACGAAATTAAGGAGCATATTTATTCATGCGTAAGACTGCAAAGCAATCGTTAAAGAAATGTGTATTGCGAAAGTTAATGAATTACTTCCAATTCTTTTATTTTCGATTATTGACTGATAGATAATAAAGAGTCTGTTTTTCCAGGCGTTTACAATTACAAGTTTCAGGAACAATGGAGACGTTATTAAACGAGAGACGACGTTTAATGCTAAATATATATTAATAATATTGCTTGCTTGCTGTGTTTCTTCAAGCCTCCTCCGTTCAAATGATGGATAATAATGATAAATTTATTTATACACGCATTTACAAAAAATAAAAAATTAATTTGGTTGACAAATATATAAGTCAATCAATAAATAAATGAAATTAAGAAGGAAGTATATTATTAATTTATTATTAATGTTCCTTTACGCGCATATAATATATATATAAAAGAAAAAATGACCACCGGTTTGGAAATTGTGGCGAGAATTCAGCGAATATTTCGAGCGGAGTATTAGGATAGTGTAAGGGCCAAGTAGGTCACGCGGTCGCAGCTCGTGGACGCGCCACCTGCTCACCCTCTTAGCTCCTAATATTTGCCACCTCCTCGGCCCTTACACTATCCTAATGCTCGAGCCTCAATCGAGCTGCCTTTTCTCGTTAAATTTTCGCAGTACAAAAATGCATTTCGTGTATAATTTTGTTGTTGCCAGGCAAATAAATAAATAAATATACTTAATTTCATCTATTTATTTAACTATTGACATATATGTCAGTCAACCCATAATTTTTGTATTTTTGTACAACCATTGAACGGAGGATTCAAGAAACAGCACCTACCTGCAAACTAATAATTAATATATTTATTTACGTCTCAGGATTCATTCATACATAAATTTGTTTTCTGCTGTTCTTCCCGAAACTTATAATTGTAAAACGCCAGGCACTCGTTTCTCGTTACATTTTCGCAGTACTCATGCGTTTCGTATATAATTTTGTTGCCTTACGCGTAAAGAATGGATTAATAAATAAATAAATATACGTAATAAAAAAAACTCGAAGCCGATCGAATTTGGAAGCAGACAGGGAAGTGTTTTGGAGTAAGGACCCCGCCGGGACTCGAACCCACAGCCGGCTACGCACAGAGTCATTGCGTTACACAGACCTGAGCGAGGCTCGAATCCGGAACCTCCAGATCCACACATCCAGGCTTTAACCACCACTCTCCACTTCGACTAATTGTTAGCTGCAGATGTGAACATTGCGACCGTCCTGGAATGTGTCGGTTATGGCACTGGGTAAAGCCAAGAATCAATTAAATGTTCCAAAACGTCACAAAAATTTGTTTCGTTGCGAAAATCTAGAGCAGCAATCGCATGGATCTGTTGCATAAACAATAGAAAAAATAAATAATATGATGCTGTATTGTTTAAGATTACATACCGTCGTAGAAACTATTTAGAATTGTGAGAAATTGAACTGTAAGTGTATCTGTTAATTAAGAACCACATAGAATGATAATAAATAATTTAAATTGTATCTCAGGATTGTAAATTGCCAGATGCAAGCGTCCGAATACGTTCTCCATCCATCCAATTTCAAAGGGGGAATATTAATTAGAATAAAGTATGGGTCACGTGTGGATGAGGACCAATCAGGACACAGTGATTGTGAGAGGGACGACCACAGTGGACTTGTGCACGTTCTGCTGCTGCAGCCACAGTCACTAACGGTAGACACTTCCCTCTCTGCCTCCACTTTCCCTCGGCTTCGAGTGTCCTCTGCCTTCCCCTCGCCATTTTTATTTTTATGGATTTATATTGATGATAAAGAGCCTCTTTTACCTGTCCTTTGCAATTACAACATGTTTCAGAAATACCAGTAAACTAATGAAACGTGAGAAGACGTTTAATGCTGAATATATTAATAATATTGCTGTGTTTCGTCAATCCTCCACCTTCAAAACCTAAAACAATTATGGTTTGACAAATATATTAATCTTCAAATAAAATATACGAAATTAAGGAGCATATTTATTCATGCGTAAGACTGCAAAGCAATCGTTAAAGATATAAGAAATGTGTATTGCGAAAGTTAATGAATTACTTCCAATTCTTTTATTTTCGATTTTATATTGACTGATAATAAAGAGTCTGTTTTTCCAGGCGTTTACAATTACAAAGAGCCTTTGTTTGCCTGGCTTTTTCTATTACAAGTTTCAGGAACACCAGAAATTTTATTAATCTTGAGACGACATTTAATACTAAATATATATTATTAATAGACGAAAATTATCGTAGCTTACAGCAAGGAAACGTTGTAATGTAATACACGGCATGTGTGCGCTTCCAATATATATATATATATTAATTAATAATATTGCATGCTTGCTGTGTTTCTTCAATCCTCCTCCTCCGTTCAAATGATAGATAGATAATAATGATAAATTATGCACGCATTTACAAAATAAAAAATTAATTGGGTTGACAAATATATCAATCAATCAATAAATAAATAAATTAAGAAGTAAGTTTATTTCATTTGTTTAATGTTTCTCAAGCAACAACAACAGAGAGAAAAAAAATGACAGATTGGAAATTGTGGCGAGAATTCAGCGAATATTTCGAGCGGAGTATTAGGATAGTGTAAGAGCCAAGGAGGTCACGCGGGCGCAGCTCGTGGACGCGCCACCTGCTCACCCTCTTAGCTCCTAATACACGCTACCTGCTCACCCTCTTAGCTCCTAATACACGCCACCTCCTCGGCCCTTACACTATCCTGGTGCTCGAGCCTCAATCGAGCTCCCTTTTCTCGTTAAATTTTCGCAGTACAAAATGCGTTTTTAAGCCAGGCAGCCTCCTCCTCCTTTACGCGTGAATAAATAAATAAATATACTTAATTTCATCTATTTATTTAACTATTGACATATATGTCAGTCAACCTATAATTTTTGTTTTTTTTTGTACACCAACCATTGAACGGAGGATTAAATAAAGAAACACTAATAATAAAAGATAACTTTGTCAGTTCGGTTATTGAAATTTTTCTGATTTTTCATTTCATAGTGCTCCTCCTACTTTATTAAAAAAATTAATATATACTACATCATCGCTCATACCGCACAGCAGCACCAATTCAATGTATATACGTTTATATCTAGAACATATATTCAGGCGGAAAGTGAACAAATATAATATAGAAAAGATAAATAAATGTATTGGTTAAAAATTAAATAAAATGTGTGCATAGGCGTTTTTATCTTATATTAATAAATGTGGTCAACCTAAATGTAAGCTTAATAAATAATATAATCCATAATAATAAATGTTCCTATATATTTCTCATGGTGTACGTATTTTATTTGTTAATTAAGAAGAAGAAAAGAAAATAATTATTTCGAGCGCTGCTTTGCTTATTTTATCGATGTTGATGCAATACCAGGCAGGTCTCAATTAAAACTAGGAATTTAGTCGCAAAGACTCTTCTTGTCTGACTGCTGTGACTAATAAATACATGGACTTTTAATTGGTTACGTATTCAATTAATTTAAATCATTTTACTTTCAAAACACGTGAACTCGACGTGTGAAAGGCAATGTGATTGATTATTATATTCTCAGTTTCAATTAAGCTCAGAGAATTAATTACACTCAATTGGTAAAATATCAAAGGTTAATTTAAAATGCTTCTTAAATTTAATAGCGCTAATAAAATATGTAAAAATTTAATATTAAATACACAGTGCGGAAAGTAATTTGTATAAAATCTTATTTTTTTCCTTAGTCTGAAATGAAGAGTAATTCCTTTGCTATATTACAAATATTTGAATATTTATATATAAAAAATTAATTCAATATTTAAAATTCTGTCTTACAGCCCTACTTATTATTGTGCGTGGAAAATGAATCACGTTGATAGCATAGTGCTGCACCTCGTTACTTTATTAAAAGTGTAAAATTTAGTACATTAAAAAAATATTGCATTGTTTGCATATGTTATTAGGATCTTACATTTATTTGTGTAACTAATTCGAACGCGTAAATTAAATGCATAAATTACTGCCACTCTAAAGTGATATTTCTGCTGTCCATATTAAATCATTTATTTAACAATTCATATATACATAATTTTATTTACAATAGCAGTGGATTGAAATTTCTTTGCGGTACTCGAAAATGTTTTGAACCTGTAATAAAGAAATAATACATTTTTGGAAATTTGGCCAGAAGCCGTTGGCGATGACGTACTTCTAAATAAACGTTTAATGTTTTTCGTGCCTCACATCACACCAAATACAAAAAGTTGAGTATTTTAGGAGGCTAATTAAGTACTTCATTATTATAAAAAACCGTATATATCGTTTTTGAAGCATATAATAAGAAGAAATTCAGGTAATTAATTTGGTAGGTCAAACTTTTTTATTTATTTCTTGTATTGCTAAATTTCGTCTTGAGATCTGATAAACTCAATTATTAAGATCCTGAACTTGGTTCACGTTTCATCCATTGTGTTGAAGAAATTCGATTTGTGAAGGAATATAACTTCGTGGCCCGATTAGAATGAACGTGTAATACAGGGAACGAGGTCTATGAGGGGTGGGGGCTGTTGTTGGTGTTGCTGCCTTTCACTTCTTCCTGAGTTCTGACCGTGGCAACTACAAACTTGATGGCTCCATTCAGCCCAGCAGCTACTGAGGTATGCATTGCTCATGCTTTATTACGTGTCTTACACTGCAAGAACATGTCTCAAAATAACATTTGAGATTTTAATTATATTAATTGTATATTATCAGACAATGTAAGCTTTTATGAGCAGATTTTATATCCAATTAGTGAAACTTCCAACTTTCCTTGACTGTTGCAATCTAAAGATGGTTCCCAATTAAGAATCGCGTTCGTAATTTCGCCAAAATAAATATTTTATTTCTAGGATTTGGGCAACCAAATCTATCCTGAACACAATTTGACAGCTTCTCTTGGTCTTCGGGAAGAAATATTTCAGCAGAGTTTCACTTATTGTCTCAAATCGTATGTTGAATCTTCGTAGCTGGTTCCTAATAGCGCGTGCATCATTGCCACTAGGAATATTTGTGTGCGGTAAAATGAAACACTGTGGGATTTGCATTTTTTGGTTTTGAAGATTTATGTAATTCGGATGGAATTTGTGGGTATAATTTTTTTGTACGATATTTGTTGCGGGATGTCAGATCAGAAAAAAACGTTACTTTCATTTAACATTTGTAGCCAATATTGGCAATTTTAATACGGTTGAAAGGAAGTTGTGTTGGTGAAACTTTAATAATTAAAGAGAGAACAATTAGATATTTGTGACATCGCCACTTTCATCATGGCTGCCAACATGTGGGCCATATTCATATGTTAAAAGCAGATTTTCGTAGCATTTTTCAATGTAGTAACATTTTAGAGGCACATTTGAATTTTTATATAAATTTCTACTTGTGTGCGTGAAATCAGTAATTTTTAGCCGAAATCCGTGTTCGTGAAACGGAAAATGAAATAAATATTAATGAATTATAACGAACAAATTTATTCGGATGTTTAGTTTAATATGGATATGACATTCCCCAATAATTTATTGCAAAAGTCCCTTCTATTGTTAATAAAAAAATTTATTGATATAATATATTACCAAATGGCTAATCTTTACTGAACGTCACGGAGCCGAAAAAATTTTTTACAGTGTTTTCTGGATAATAGACTAACTTTATTTTCTTAAAAATATGACTGTTTTCTGCATTTTCGGTTTTATAGAGTACCCTTAAAGTTCTCTTTTTACAAAAGAATTTTTTAGTTGTTCCCCATGCTTCTAAGACATTATATTGAAGGAAATATAATCTCATATTAAGCCTTTAACACTGTTTGATATTTATCAATGTGGTCAGTATTTAATTTCAAATCTATTGTTATTCCAAATAATTGAAAACTGAAGCAATATTTACATTAATTTCTGGAGGATAGTTTTCCTTATGATGGGTAGCATCTAAATACATTAAACCTGATTTTGTCATTTGTCGTCCATTATTGACAAAATAATTTGAAGTCTTCCATACTGGTTCATTTTGAACATTAAGATTGCTTAGTGTTCTACAGCATAAGAAAGACATTTGCATAAAAGACAGAAGGCTTTATATAAGTTCATCCATTCAGTCCTTTATGTATAAAATAAACAGTACCAGACCTATTACCGAGATTGGGTAAACTAGTTTAACTTTCAATAATGATGTATCTTTGTCTTTAATACCCATACAAGTTGGCTTTCAGAGTATAGAATGGTAAAAAATTAGAAAAGCCCAGCAACATTTTCCCAACTATTGAGTTTAATTCTAGTAATTTTGTCCTTAAATAACTCCTTCCACTTTTATCTCTGCATTTAGTGTTGGGATTGATCATTTCAATAAAACCAAACCTTGGCAATGGTAATTTTTCATCTGAATTTCCTTTGGCATTATCTTAAAATTTTCAAACCTGTCTCAATAATGTAATGTGTGATTTTAAACTTTGGCAATTTATTTAAATTTCCCCCTTATTTTGATATATTTGAGCACAAAATTATAAACCTGGTATATTTGGTATATGGATACATGTAATAGTAGTGTTTGGCTTAGAATTCTAATTACGTTTTCCATTGTTTGCAGCACCAGACATGGGTTCCTGAGCATTTATCCTTCAAGGGAGCGACAAAGTTGTGGAGAGGGTAGCGGCCAGGATAAAATGGAGAAGGTGCCACATGGACGTGGTCAGAGTGGAGCTATTTGTACTTAACGGGAAACTTCAATTTCACATGGAAACTGGCAGACTTGGGAGAGAAGTTTAGCATCCACCAGTTCAGTGTCTGCAGAACAGGACACTTGCAAGAAATTAACCAGTAAGGGTGAAGTTCACTTACCTTCTGTATGACTGAGTAATTCTTAATAAATTTATAAAGTGAAAATTCTATAAGATTTGTTGACTAATAAATATAAATTAAAAAAAGGAATGTCTAGTGTATTTCAGTATAAATTGAATGTAATTGTTTTCAAAAAACTCTAGATTTTGAACTAGATATAATCTGAAGAATGTATCACATACTTTACCTACATAGCAGGTCCTTAATCACTTCATTGCTTCCTCACTTGAAATTGTCATGAACTAAAACCCTGTTTTCACTTTCCATTATGTCATGTTTATATTTTAATTAAATTAAATTTAATTGATTCACAATGGTCAATCTTTCTTAGATATTCAGGCAATAATTTTCTCTAATTGTAAATTCTTATATTTTATGCAAATGTTGATAGCAACTACTTTAGGTTTGATTTTGAATACTACATTGAGCAATTTGCCTGAATTGATTTTGTGGTTTGTACAATTGTACCCAGCATGGGTTTTAGTGGCTTAAAGTTTCCTCTATTCTGCTCTCTAATGCAGTTCTGTCATCCATTATTATTCCACATATCTATCCACTAGTTTTGTGGCCAGTAATCTGAAACCTGTTTATTTCTTGCAGTATCCATATTAAGGACAATCTTTTGTTATTCTGGCCCCATAAATGTTGAGCAGAACCCTGTGTCCAAATGTCTTGAACTGTTATTCATGAGATTGTATTACGTCTAGGCTACGGCTGGCCTAATCATGATCCCAATTCCTGTTTAGGAGGCAGTTTTATTTCTTTTGACTGAATTTGTCCTATTATTAGTTTCCAGATAGTAAAGGTTGTGTACCTGTTGTAAATTAAAAGCTGGTGCTGGTGAAATTCATGTACTTTGTCTTCATTTTGTTCATAGTAAGATGTCTAGTTTGTGTAGTCTGGCAAGTGAGACTTGCTAGATCTGTGTATGCATTTACGAGTTTACTTTGAGTCTATATAACCAGATATTTGATTGCTTCTAATCAGATTGAATACAGTTGTAGACTCTGACTGGTTTATTAATACTAAAGCATTTTGTCAGTTCTCCATCAATTTGCATTGCAGCCTTGGAACCAGTTAATGTTGCTTGAACATGTTTAGAGATGCTAACTAGATAACTTCTGAAGTTGTAAAATATTTTGTATCAAAATGTTAATATTTCCTTTTCTTTTTGCAGATTGATTCCTTATTTGTGAAGAGGATGGAGTTGTACATTTATTGGTGAGTTTTAATGACCACACTAATTTTTCCTATCTTAGTAGGTGAAGTGTTCTAATTATATTTTCTTTTGTTTCAGGATTTGGCCAATTGTTCCTGTTGTGCTGGGGTTACAAGAAGTCTATATTGTAAACTTTTCTGTTTTTTCAAACTTGTATATGAAAGTAAAATTAAATTGTTAAAATAAAATGGCTTGTATTTTTGAATGGTCTAGGATTTATATAATGTAAGAATTTTTATGTTCGAAAGTAATTTCAAATGATCTAGGATACATAATAAATATAAATTTAGGAAAAATGTTTATTTTCAAAAGTAATTTCAAATTTTACAAGTTGTTTCAATTAAACCAACAAAATTTAGTTGGCTGTAGCTATTTTGAGATGTTTGGCCAACAATCCCAGCTGGCAAGGCCAAAAAAGGCACTAAAAAAAGTGCCCTAAGTCCAACTCAAAAAAAAATCTTTTCTGTTCAACGTTGAAACTTTTTAGCTTCCACAGCTTCCCAGTCCAGCATTTTGAGGAGCGAATGGACAAAGGGTTTAAAGCCCCCAGTCTATACACTCCTCAACCAAAATCTGAAACAAGTAGTACATAAAACATGAGATAAAAATAAACCAAGTTCCCAATAGCTATTATTTGGAGATAGTTTATTACTGGGAAAGGAGCTGCAATTACTTGGAGATAGTTTATTTCTGGGCACACCGATACGGCAAGGAGCTGCAATTACTTGGAGATAGTTTATTTCCGGACACACCACTACGACAATGAGCTGCAATTACTTGGAGATAGTTTATTTCTGGGCACACTGATATGGCAAGGAGCTGCAATTACTTGGAGATAGTTTATTTCTGGGCACACCACCAAGGAAAGGAGCTGCAATTACTTGGAGATAGTTTATTTCTTGGCACACGGATAGCTTGGCAAACTACAATGTGAACCGACTGGATTGTTTAAAACAGTGGAGATAGTTTTTTTTTACTGGACTCTCAAATACAGCAAGAAACTATGATGATTCTACTACAGTTGTACTAGAAAGATACATAGCTGCACATTGTTGAAGGAGAGTGTGTTTAATGTTAAGAGAACTGAGTTATAAATAGATAAGGCTTAAATGACACAAGATTATAGATTCAAGGTAGAATTGGCATACAATGATAAAACTTTGTATTTGAAACAATTCATTCATCTAGAATAGACACAATGAGAAATAGCTTCTTAAGGTTGAGATGATTACAGATTCAAAGAGTAGAATTAACAAAGATAAAACATTGTGTTTGAACTGATACATTCATCTGAAATTCACACAGCATGAGGAATTTCATCTTAAGATATAATGTGAACGTGTTCACAAAACAAAAAGTTATTAAACAAGATACATTTTAAGTTATGGGCCACTATATAATAAATTCTTATATCGCCAGTCACGGATTCTCTAAACAGTTAATCTGGGCACTAACAATAAAATCCAGGAAAATGTTAAACAATATGTAGTCTCAGTTTTTTGAAGAAAATTGCTGTGTAGAAATAGGAATTAGTGTCTAAGAACACACCCAAATATTTTGGCAGAGGAACAAGCTTATGTGATTCCAATCTTCAACATCTTCAACAGACAAGGTCTAGCTTGAAATAGGGCAGAAGAAATGATGATACCTAATGACAACTGCTAAAATAAATAAATAAGAAAACTCAAAGAATGTAATAGGAAACAAGTGATTCTTTTATTGAAGTCTTGTAATTAGATTTTTATGGTAGAAGGCTAAACAAGTTATGAAATAGGTATTGTGCCAAACAGTCAGAAGGCAAAGAATCAAGTACTTTCACATTATCCTCTCTTTTTGGACAGTTGGTTACTTTTATCAAAACAAGAAGCATAATGCCATAGTTATTTTTTTAAAATTCTCAACACCCTTTTTTGTGGACCAAGGAAACAAGACTGAGAGCACGAGAAGCTTGCCTCTTGGAGCAATTTGTAGACATGCAGAATCCTGCAAGTTAACTTGTTTGTGAATCAGACAAGTGCAGCAATAGTAACTGGAAGACTGGATCAGTCAAAAGAACATTGATATGTAAAGCTCGATTAAAGAAGTATTCAAGAATGACAATATGCAGGTCATTAGGCTGTGTTAATTGTTGAAGAAACCAAATTGGGTGCTGAAGATGTGAATAACAGACAAAAAAATTAAATAAAGACAGGTGAAGTAATAGAAACAGTGGCAGAAGTGTCAATATAGTCACCACAATGATAGAGTAATAGACACATTCTGAAACTTGGAAAGGGGAGCTAATTTAGGAAAAGGAAAACTTTGAACTATCTTTTATGTGTCAAAAATCTTTCTTCTCACACATTTAACCCTGGGAGTGGAACAATAACGAATTAGAATTGTTGAAAATGTTAGAACTGCAGGAATGAGGTACATAATATTGCAGTGAGCCTGACAGCCTGTATTGTTTCCACTGAATCTAGAGAATTTATTATACATGCTCTATGGACAGAGTTTTCTGGATTCAATTGGAGTGAGGGGAGTCAAATGTAGTTGGTGGTCTAAATGATTTGTAAATAGTGTGCAAAGATTGTAAAAAATTTAATAATATTGGCATAAACTTACCAATGTATTTGAACAAAAAAACAAACCTGAGTTCATTATGATATGTAGATGAAAAAAGGTAGTTGGAGTACCCAAAAATTGAAGTGTGTTGTTAGCTTTTTAAATAAGGAGAGAGTTTTACATAATATCTTCACAGGAATATCTATATACAGATGAGAATAAGAATAGAATGTGAGTAGACGTGTCTAAATAAATCAGATGACAATAAAGAATGTTTTATATAGCAATCATGCCATCAAGACGTTAGAGCCAGATGGAAATACTAAAAAGAAAATAATCTAAATCCATGTATCTACAGTAAGAGTTCATTGTGTTTGCATCCAGACGCGAGCATAGTCACTCTGATTAGTTGTTTTAAATGTGGTCAAATGGAAAATTACAAAAGAAAATAAATATGACAGAAAAAGGTTTTTGAATTTTTTTTTAAAAAAAGTTGAAGATCTGAGACTAATCAGTTAAAACACAACATATCCAATTACACATGACTGAAGAACCATAAACCACACATAGAAAACTTGATAAATCTAGCTTTTGTCCATTTACTACTGATAATTATATGCCAAAATAAAAAAATGGTCATTTTAAAATGTTTAAAACATAACAAATTAATGTAGGGATAGCCAACACTTTGAGGATCAAAGTCTACAGAAAATTGATAAAATAATTTAAATTTTCAAATCAAATCATGAAAGAAAAGCTTATAAATACCTATCAATTTTTAAATTGACAGAAGCCACATTAATGTTCAGCATAAACAAGAGTGAGACAAACTCACCCAAACTGGAGGTTGTCTTCTACCAACAGAAGCCGCTTCCCAGCCCAATGTCTGAAGGCCTGCACGAGTCCTGCAAGAATATAAAAACATTTAATACACATATCTATCTTACCATCATTTTAATCTCTACTTAGTAATTTTTACCAAAGTGTACACTAAAATGGATTCTTTTGGACAGTAAAAAATAGACTAGAATTGATTTATCCAAAGGAATTAATCAATCATACTAAGATAAACTTTTTTCTTTGATTATATTTAATTCAAGCAATTTAAATTAATAGTGTGAGACTTACCTGGAGATAATTTATGATTTGAGGAAAGATTTATGGTTCTTCCAACATTTAAGTAGGAAATCTAATTCCATGCTTGACACCTGGCATCTAAAAAAAAGTGTCATATGTGAATAAACTAACATTTACTATCTTCAGGGTTACCTCTTTCCTACAAGGTTATGATAGTTGATAAACTTGAATTAAAAAGAGGTTTCAGTTTGCACAATTTTGTTGAATATTATATAAACCTTAACATTTAAAATGATTATAATATTTCTTTTAGATGGTAAAATAATAAACAAATAGCAAAAACATCTTATGAGACCTATTGTCATCTGCTGTCAATAGCCACAAAAGTTTTCGAGTTAATTACTGGGTTCGATGGATAACAAAGTAATTAAAAAATTAGAACACACCCGTTCGTATTATTTATCTACTATTGACTTTTGTTAATTCTGAACTTGTCTTAAATCGGGTATTTCAGATAACAAGAAATATTCAGTTCTAATTATGGAGATAAAGATTCCATAACATTAAAGAACGATTATTTAAACGATCAAAACTCAAGAAAGTGATATAACACACAAGAGCAATTAATTAACTTACGAAATACCGCCTCCAATATTTACATGATGATCCTCTTCGCTGATACATCGCGGCAGAGCGCCAATAGTGCCAACTTAAGCATTTTTGTTTGAAATGGAGTTTTCTGTTTTAGTTTTTTTTAATTGCAATATACGAATGAATAATTTTTGGGAATAACGTCAAAGGCAAACAACAGAAGACCAAAAGCATGATTAGGATAATGTATAAATTAGTTTTTTAATTAATTTTTTGACGTAGTTCAGAAGAATCCACTAGATGTTGATGTTCCTCGTTCGTCGTCTGCAATTGTCGTCTGCTTGGCTGCTGTTGCGGTGTCTGTGACGTCACTGTATTGATGACGTCACGATTTTTAATATAAATACCACACGTTTATAGAATCCTTGTTCCTATCGTCAGTTGAAAAGTGACAATTATTCTTAATTAATATATATATATATATATTGTGGTAATTAAGAATATCTAATTATTTAATAAACAAATTTTTACAATTTTGATTATGTATATATATAAGTAATGATAAAATAATTTCTATATAAGGAAATGATGGCAAAGCCTCCTGAAGAAATGAGAAAATTCATTGTCTGACATTTTTACATTTGGAACTGTTCAACCTACTTGGTGCTACATATGGAAAAAATATGACCGTATGAACCCCTATACAGCGAGTCATTATAAAACTATGAAAAGGTTGTTTTAAAAACATTTTTCGTTTTTTTGGCACAACATATTACGCATTTTTAAATAATTAATTCAACAAAAAAAACATAGTTCTTTACAACGAGAAATTTAATAAAACACACAAGACTATCCCCTTACACTTTTTTAAATAAATTTTTCTACAAAAAAACATAGTTTTTTATACGAAAATTTAATAAAAGATACAAGACTATCCCCTACGCTTTTTTAAATAAATTTTACAACAAAAAAACAGTTCTTTACAGCGAGAAATTTAATAAAACACACAAGACTATCCCCTTACGCTTTTTAAAATAAATTTTTCAACAAGAAACAGCGTTTTTTCATACGAGAAATTAATAAAATAAATACTAGCGCTGTGAGCGAGGCTCGAACCCGAAACCTCCACATCCACGTTTCCAGGCTCCCCTGAAGTTGAGGCCGACGTTGTCATTTCGTCGATGAATCCTTGTTGCGTCCTTCGAAGTGACTGGAAGAATTTCAAGGGTACTTATTATTATTACTGAGAAAATCGTCACAATGAACAATATGTCTAGTCGTTCCACGAATTCAACCAGCACCATCTAGTTCTTTGATTACATATAAATGTAAAATTCAAATAATCTCTGAATCAATTGTAAAGCATGAGATAGTCTTACAAGTTTCTCTAGACTCTTGTACGTAGGCAACCCGTCGTCAGAGTTTACACTTGGGTTGCCTACCTGACAGGCGCTTAGCCGTGACGCTGTAATTATAAGCTTCGCTATGAGATCAAAAATAACAACGTGCAAATTATAAATTCAAATCCCATACTAGCCTCTCCTCCCCTCTGTAATGATACAAAGCATAGATGTATCTCGGAAGAATGGATATTTATGTAGTACACACCCCCACTTCTCGTCGGCGTCTAAAACCAGTTACGATTTGAAATTTCTTTAAACTGTGGTCCATGTTGGAGTTAAAGAAGGGAATAAAGTGCAATAAATGGTTAAAATCGAAATAATTGGGAATCTAAAACCTTCAGTCGATTGCTGAAAACCACGAATAGAACCTTTATTTATGAACGTATAATAAATATATCTGTAGAAAAAAATGGAGGGTATTGCAGTTTCTAAGATAATTGTGCGAGTGTAAGCTAACAAAGGGAGAAACTTACTAACTGCAAAGAAATAATAAAGGTTGGAGAATACAAGAGCCCATTACTCAAAAAGTGTTGGAACGGAGCAGCTGATACGAAATATTTAAAATAACGGAAAAAAACTAGGAATAAAGGAGTGAAACATATCTGATTTACATTCAGTGTCCTCAAAAGAGATAAGTAAATTAAAACCAATGAAAGGCATCAATCAGCTTGCTTGCACACAGACGGGAAATAAACTCAGAGCAGAGAAATGATCACAAAGGAAAAGACGCTAGACAAAACAGATATTAATCAACGAGTCAGTTTTTACGTTGATCGCAGATATTTCAGTTTGAATACAGGGATAAATTCACCTTTAAAGTCAATTTCAGTGAGAGTCTTCCATGAGACGGTCTCAGCTTCAAGGACCTCATTGTTGGTCTCCAGGTAGGATTCTTTTGAACTTGAGCCCCTCGTGTAGACATCAGCCACCATGGAATATAAATAAACAAACAATTAGTATGTTTCATATTCACAGAAATAAATAAATAAGTGTATTTCCGTACAATTTTGAAATGAGTATATGAATATCTGAACTCACCTTTGCACGTAAAATCAAATTTGCGAAGTTTGATCACGACACAGGCTTAAACAATATTTAGAGAAAAATCTTTCAGGTCATAAACATAACAACTTAAAATGGCAAATCGATTTTGGATCGTGTCTGACCTGAGAAATTTGTTTCGAATTCTATGTAAACAGTTTCAATCCAGAACAGGAAGAAGTCCGTCGAAAATAATGTCCTCTCTTTCCTGAATCAAAATGAATTTATATGTATTTAGTTCAAATGTTCGTCCGTCTTCAAGTCGTGCATTCTTCACGTGCAGAGGAACACAGAAAAAGTCAGAGGAATATCGACGCTGACAAATTAAAGCTCCGTAGATTTATTACAACAAATTTATCAAGGATTGTGAGGTGACAATTGAGACACAAGGAGCCGTGGATCTAGAAAAATTCTATCGTCGGTTTTCAGTAAAAGTAAATATTAGGAGAAAGACATTTGAAGTATAAAATATCCAGAGACGAATTATGATTATGGCGAATCTTGTCGCAATCGTGCAGTATGTTTTTTAAAAATAACTCTATGAAGTTTAGTGTAAAGTTCCTACTTTGCCTCCTTGCAGCCCGTACAAGGAAGAATGTCTACAAGCTTGCCTGGGAAGTTCTCTTCCTTTAGTGTCAGAGCTGAAGAAACGTCTTCAAGAGACTGGCTTGTCTACAGTTTGAAAGAAACCCTCCTCGGAGAATAAAATTGAGGTCAGGAGAGTCGCCGCGAATAATTATGAATATAAGAATAAACTGCAATGGCCGGTTTAAAGTGTGCAAACGTCAACGTCACTTATTACTGGATACTGAATGACGGAGGAGATCAAGATACAATTCGAAATTTCCTGAAAAAAATTAGCGGAGTTGACAACGAATCAAAACTTACATATTAAAACCGACGGTCAACTAATTTAGTTACGGATGAAATTATCAAGCAAATTAAGAAAAAAATTAAAATAATGCATTTAGTTTAGTTTAATTTGTAAATAGAAAACATGGAGTTGTGTCAAACACGAACCTGAATGCAGAAGCGCAGATGTATTGATCTTTATTAATCTCTATTCCTTTTCCTTCCCGGCCAGGACGAGCTCAGGATAAACGCGAAAAAATTTTAATAGCCCATCGACATTCGACCGTTGCGAAATGTACTTGTTTTCGTCTCCGCATATAGTCAAATCTAGATGATTTATCTACGTACTTACGTTTATATATATATATATATATATATATATATATATATATATATATATATATTCACGGCTGTAGAATGAGAGAGAAATTACAAGTAATTATAATAACTTTTTAGTGGATTACATTACCCTAGTTGTATTTGAATACTATATACATTTATCTGCAAACCTGTTCCTTATGAATTCTTCACCATAAGACTTTTTTATTTCTTCTGATGAATTGTCCCAAACTTCTTTTATCTTATTTTCCACAGTTAAAATGTTGTTCATTGAAGTCCTGAAATAAATGTTGTTACAATGAATAAATAAAATATTTAAATACTGGTTTCTTTTACAACTTAATTAGACTGTAGGCACCGTGGTTCAACAGGTAATAATATTAAAACTTACTCATAAGAAAATGGTAGTATCGTATGGACAGATACACCTACTGTTCTCAGCTCACTCGAAGTGATTCACAAATTGAAGAGACAGCAGCCTTAGTAAAACAGTAAGATGAGGCCATTGCAACAGGAAAGCTACCTGCATAGTTAAATAAGTGCATTATAAGAAAGCTGGAAATAGTAACTGTATTATCTCAATTATGCGCATGAGTTATAGTTAAAGTTACTTTCCGTTTTAAAAGGGCCTGTTAATAAGTATATACACAAATTATTGTTGTTGTCAAGACGAAGCGAGAATATAATGTTATAGACAGAGCACATATACTTCAATTCCAGAATCTTCTGTACCGCTAACCAAAAATCGCATCTACTTCTCAGGATTATTAGGGAAAATTCGAGGATTAGGCGAAACGTTTTTACGGGATCGAATAACGTCTAATCACGACACGAGGAATTTATAAAGCATCGTATAGCTCGAGAGGTTTCAGATGTCGTGTCCACCAAAGATGCGCAGTCGTCCTCGCCCCTTAGGATGTAGTGGGGGTAACGATGAGCTCAGTTGAACACGATTCTTTGCTGCGACAACTAGGAACTGTTAATACTATTCTAAAAACATTGACGCAAAGAAATATATTGTACTCAATGTAGGTAAATTTTTTAAGTACCATTATTACTATTATTGTACTTCGTTAGTTTCCAGGATGCAAACAAAAATTAGGGGGCAGTAAAATTATCCACAGGCAAATTAGGGTAAATTATTTCTAACGTATACAAACTCTTAAGAAGGGAATGTGAGAGCGGGAATCCGATAAAACTTAAAGACTATCCAAGCTCGTGTTGCGGAGGCCTCTGGAATATCTATCAAAAGCTTGCAGCGGATTTTAAATAAAACGAGTGTCAGAGTAGAGGGACCACTTTTTCAGCTCCACAAATGGTACGGTGTTTGGTTGATAAATGCGTCATTCGCCGAACAGTAAATGACTTTCATTTAACTAGAAAGTAACGACCGACAATTAAGTCCGTATTGAATGTTCTTAAGGGAAAAATTGGTTTTCAAGGTAGCTCTTGGACTCTCCGTATAATTTTACGAAAGCTTGGATTCAGATGGAAGAAATCAGGTACTAATGGGAAGTTACTGAGAAAAATGAGATTAAACTACTCCGAAGTCTAGAACAATATAGAAGTGAAGGAAGGCCGATTGTTTTAATGTATTTCCCAGTCTGCTATCCAGGTCTTCGCGTCTGACGAAAGAGTTTGGGAATTGTTAAATTTATAGGGGTTGAGAGTGACAGGCTTTGTTTACTCACTTGCGGGGGCATTTCAAGTTTTTTCTCGGAACGAATCGGAGATTTACAAAGGTCCGAAACGTTAACACTACAGCCTTGCTTGTTGGCGTCTTTAAATTTAGTTTTAAATTAATCAGGTCCTAAATCATCTATACGAAATATGTTAACATTTAATTAATGATTTTGTAAATTTAACTACATTCGAAGTTTGTTTATTGGATCCGTATATAACGTAAACACTCGCCTGCCAATAATTAACTTTCCACTTGGACTAATTGTTAGCTGCAGATGTGAACATTGCGACCGTCCTGTAATGTGTCGGTTATGGCTCTGGGTAAGAATCAATTAAATGTTCCAAAACGTCACAAAAATTTGTTTGGTTGCGAAAATCTAGAGCAGCAATCCCATGGATCTGTTGGATAAAAAAATAGACATACCGTCGTAGAAACTATTTAGAATTGTGAGAAATTGAACTGTAAGTATATCTGTTAATTAAGAACCAAATAGAATAATAATAAATAATTTAAATTGTATCTCAGGATTGTAAATTGCCAGATGCAAGCGACTTATTTTGAAATCGTCCGAATGGGTTCTCCATCCATCCAATTTAAAAGGGGGAATATTATGTGGTGCGCTTTTCACATTTAACTGGAATATCAAGTAATTTTAAATTTTATTCTGAATTTCTTACGTGACTGAGGACAATTGCGGGACGGATTAGGGAAATCCACAGGTCCCGCAAACAAGGCCACGGTCGGTCAAGAAAGATATGATCCTAAATTAGAATAAAGTATGGGTCACGTGTGGATGAGGACCAATCAGGACACAGTGATTGTGAGAGGGGCGACCACAGTGGACTTGTGCACGTTCTGCTGCTCTTAGAAGTGATTAAAGCCTTCAACCTTCACCTCACTCAGTGGTTCGAGTCCAGGTGAGTGTAACTGCCGAAAGTTCCGGGTTCGAGCCTTCTAACAGCTTACATTTTTTCTCTTTCTTCCAGTTCTTTACCAGTCACCGTCGAGGTTTGCGACTCATAAGTGATTAAAGTTTTCAAACTTCACCTCGCCAGTGGCTCAGTGGTTCGAGTCCAGGTCAGTAACGCATTGCGCAGTGCGTAGCTGGCTATGGGTTCGAGTCCTGGCGACTTCGCAAATATTTCTGAAGGATCTGTCCCTCAGTTTCTCTCAACCCCGACTGTTTCTTTCATGGCGGCCACCCCCTCGGGGTCGGGAGGAGGCAGATAAAAAGTAAGTAAGAAATAGTTGCGAAGGATGGCCCTTTTTTTTTACAATTTAATTTCTTTTATTTTGCTAATAAAGAGTTTCAGAAACACCTCGTTTCAATGACATTCTTTCTTTATTATTCGCAAAATAAAAAAAATAATGCGGAAATTGGAAAGAAATCAAAAATACTTCTAACTCAATTTCTCCGACCCCGAGGGGGCGGGCGGGTTCGGAAACTCGGGACCGAGCGAAATCGGAAGGCAAGGATGTTTTAGAAACAGTTGCGAAGCCGCCAGGACTCGAACCCAGACCAGCTACGCACAGAATCATTGCGTTACACTGACCCAGACTCTAACCACAGAGCCACTGGCGATTCGAAGTTTGGAAGCTTTAATCTCCCTTATGAGTCGCAAACCTCGACGTTGACTGGTAAAGATCTGGAAGAAACAGAAAAAATTTAAGCTGTTAGTAGGCTCGAACCCGGAACTTTCAGCTCCAGTTACACTCACCTGGACTCGAACCACTGAGCTACCGAGTGAGGTGAAGGCTTGAATCTCCCTTAAGGGTCGCAAACCTCGACGTTAACTGGTAAAGAACTGGAAGAAACAGAAAAAATGTAAGTTGCGAGTGAGGCTCGAACCCGGAACCTTCTCATCTAACGTGTCCAGGCTTTAACCACCTCAGCCGCTGGCTTGCGACGAAAACTGAGCCTTTAGAACTCATACAAAACCCTCCCCCTTCACCTGTAACACCCAGCAGCTAAAGTACGCATATTGCACTAATGTGGTATTTCTTGTCGTCCTTTCCGTTTCAACCATTGCTTTCTTTATTTTATTACGCTATAAGATGCCATTTCCTCTGTAAAAATCATTTTACCTTAATTTCTCGCACAAGACAGCAGATTGGTTCCTTTAGTTGCACGTATTTTCATCGTCCATTTGGGGCGGGGAGGAAAAAGGAATAGAAATGACATTTAAAAATGCAATTGTTCACAAGTTAATTTATTTATCGAATGTTACAATTTAGAGAAAACTTCGATACAATTTTTAAATCATATCAAGTCTCTTCCTCACAAGTGAATATATATATATATATATATATATACAGTACATTACAGCCACATACAGTTATTGAAAGAAATTGTTATCACCGATGAAAATGATAACTTTAATTATTTTCGAATAGGGACGTTATTATTAGAAGAAGAACAAGAACAAAACATTGCTTACAAACGAATTCTCTCATTTTTCTTCCAATGCAGATGAAACAGGATTATTTCCATGCTCTACCTCAACACACATATTTAAGAATTAAAATGCTAATAAAGGCTGTAAAACAAGAAAGGAACACTTAACTGTCTTGTGTTGCACAAGATTGGCAAAAGTAACAACCTGCAATATTTTTTAAAAGTGTTAAATATTTTCCTGTTGACTACCATGCAAACTCCAATGCATGGATGACAGCTTCCATATTTCAAGAATGGTTATTAAAATGGGATAATAAGCTGACTGGAAAAGTAGTTTTATGGATAGACAACTGTGTAGTACACAGAATGAATCATGAATTAAATAACATCAAAGTTGTTTTTCTATCGACCAATACGACTTCAATTTTACCACCATGTGAACAGGTAATCATTCCCACTTTGCCATGAAACATGAGCAAGAATTATTGAAAACATTGAAGACATACTAGGGATGTGTGCTAATGTTCTTTCTAAGGAAACGAATGTTATTGATGTCCTACACATATTAGCTATGTCATGGTATAAAATGTCAGCAAATATAATTCAGAACTGTTTTCAGCATGGGGGATTTTCCAGATAAGCATCACAAGGTGAAGAAATCCCACACACTCGACCACCAAACACGGCAGATAAGATTTTCAGGAATGGATGGCTGTCCATGAAAACATCACTGTGCAGGACAGACAGAAGATAACAAATGTAAAATAGTTACTTCTACAGACTCACAAGTGACAGCAGGAGGGTGTGAAGCTGAACAACATTACGACAATGCTGCGACATCTCAACCTCCAACAGCTGAAATGAGGCAGGAATTAAAAATATTGTGACATAGTGTATAGCATAGGTCTGTTGATTTTCAAAAACATTGAGTATGAACTCTGGCCCAAAGTGATAACAATAAGTAGCATCCACTGTACCTACAATTTACAACATGCAATAAAATTGAATTCTGTCAAAACAATTAAATGTGAAAAACATTTTATGTATTTCTTAAACTAAACAAAACTTTAATACCTATAACTCTATAGATGGGTCTCTCCTATTGGAAACTTTAACTACATTTTTAAAAATTTTCATACTGGTAATTTTTAAATAAATTTCTTAATTTGATACTTTTGAAGCAACGAAACCTGCCAATGTCACTAATAAATAAGAGAGATCTCCAGCATAACATTTTTAATTTATTATTTTTAAGTACGGATTACAACTTTATTTCTTCAGAAGCAGTGTAACTCTGGTTCCTTTCTCAGATGGTTTTCCAGATGTAGGTGCTTTTTCCTTATATGTACCTGGCCAATTACAATAAAAAGAAGCAAGTTTATTCCTTATATTAGTGAGTGTAATAATTATAAGTATAAAAATGTTTACCAAATATTCTTGGTACCTATTATAATTAAATATTTGACTCATATCATCCATCCAAATACACTATTTTTAGATAATATATAAATCAAAATCACAATTGAAATTATATATTGTGAGTGGTTGTTGTGCTGATTCTACGACTGACATCATCACTAAAAGAAGGAGCAACAGAGGAAGGTCAGCATGCTGACAATTCTTGTACAGAGTGATTAATATTTTTTTTTCAGTTTTGTGCTTGGCATGCAATATCAAACAGGTGAATTAATGTTATATTGAGAATAGGTAGAGTTAAAACTCTATGTTCGATTACTGAACCTATTTTTACAATTGTATAAAATCGAGAAAGTGAAGTGTATTTCAATACAAGTCCTGGCTGCAGACATGAGTAAATAATATTTAACTCATAAAGAACCTACATAAATCTCAAGTTACAATATATTTTAGAATAATTTAAATTAATATAAAAGAGAATGTACAAGAAAAAGGCCAATACTGATATTCCAAATAAAGTAATTAACTATAAAATAGCAATATTGATCAGAAATTTTTAAGAAAATAATGTAATTGGTATACAGCTGCATATTATAAATACAGATCATTACAAGACAGGAAGTGATCAAATACAAAAAAAATTACATACAGAGACCAGAAAGAGAGATTAAGTGTTGAAAAATAAGTCCATGAGCCATCCTCAGTGCATAATTGTAGAACACACACAAAAAAACTAAGCAATAGAAAAATGGCCCTAATTTTAATTTACACATTCACTTTTCAAAAATCAGGATGGGGATGGGAACCCATAGGAAATAAATAAATAAATTTCACAAAATGGCAGTTTTTAATTATAAATTTGTCTTTTCCTTTATTCATCAATAACAACAATACTCTCACTAAAGCTCTACAATTTACTATTAAAACTGATTGTAAATTGGGCCTGAGCTGAGCTGAAGAAACATTTCATTTTTAACAATGTTGTACATAAAATGACTGCACAAAATATATATATATATATATATATATATATATATACGATTAGTAATGAATGCAATACTTTAAAGCAAAATCAAGTTATTCTATAAGTAACAAATAATTTATATTTAAGGCAAGACTTTGAATGGAACTCACAGTCAAAAAAAGAAAATTATAGCAGAAAGGCAATACACTATATACTACAACAAGAGCCCGGAAGGAGAGAATTCTATCGCAGGTGAACCTTCCCAGAGAGCTCTGGTGGAGGCTACCTTTGGGGATGCCTTCACAACTCTCTGGTTTTTTGAACGGTTCCCACATGCCGAGGCACCTCGGTCTGTTTTGAAAGGTGTATGTTCCGGGGTCACAGATTTTGGGCATAGGGAAAGAGTAGCCCGCTATGTGAACAGTCAGCCAGCTGCCTCCTAAACTGGTCAAGGCACAGAGAGGGGAAATGTTGAGACCCCATAGCAAACCCCTCTCAAGCTATAGGAAGGGCATGGGACAAGTACCAAAAGCCCGACCTACCTGATGCAGGTTTTTCTAGGGTTTTCGCTGCATCACCTTTAGGCAAATTGCCCAGTAGAATCCTTAAACTACAGTCCGGGGGCCCTAGTTAACTCTTGGCTACATTGCTCTACCCTTCCACATCCGCCCCTTTCAAATCCCTTCCTCTGATTAAAGGGGAGTTGCCACTATGTGGATTACCCTCTGTAGCCTGTTACCCTAAAAAAATAAACTACAACAAGAATGAAATGTTCTCTTCACGAGTGTTTAAAATCAAGAATAACTGGTTTCATATTATACTCCCTGAAAAATTATGGAATGACACAATTTAATATGTAAAATAATTCAATTAAATCCCCCAAATAATACTACAAGCTTTTAAAATATAATCACTATATATGAATATTACAATAGTCACTTCACTATAATGTCGTGTAATAGTTTTGACAAAGTTTCACAGGTACTTGTACTGAGTAATGAGGTTGATCTTTAGTCAAGGTCCAAAGAAACGTAAATGAAAATGGACTTTCAACAGTATTTTACAAGTAATACTCCATGAAGCCAATGAAATATTATTTCATTTGACTTACCTAATTTTGTAATAAACAATTACAAAAGAAATAGGTTTAAATAGATACAAAACAGGGTGTAATCTGTTTAGTTTTCAATATAGAAGCTAAAACATATTTTTTCCCAGGTTTCACATGTGTCCAAAACCTGGAAAACTTACACTTATTCAACTTGGACTAACAGGGCTGGGACATTTTGATATCTGAGAAAAGAAACTGGTAAATGAGAAAATAATATGAATATTAATAGATGCAATACATTGTTAAAATATATACATGCAAGCAATGAAAGGACATTTAAGATTAGTCATTAAATACATTAAAAAATAAGAAACTAATGAGAGCTTCGGCAGATGAGGGATGTCTGGATTTATATCGTACACATATGAAAGAGTATTTTATCCTTGCTTAAGCAAATTAATTTAAAATCACAATTCATTATCAATGGAAATTAAAATAATATCAGTACATATTGCAATTGTAAAAGTTAACAATGGTTAAAATAAACTCTTAGAAAATTAAACAAATGAAAGAATGGCAATTGTCTGCAATAAGGTTAAACCAAAGTGCAATTTCTTTAGTAATTAAAAGTTTTAGCTCCTGGCAGTGTTGCCTTGATGGTTATCTTGGCTCCAATGGAGAGCTCTGCTTAAAAGTTAGGAGGCTTGCCTATATTCTTGTGAGGCAGTCTATTCCAA
The DNA here is from genome assembly GCA_037074705.1 of Zhengitettix transpicula. NCBI lineage: Eukaryota > Metazoa > Arthropoda > Insecta > Orthoptera > Tetrigidae > Zhengitettix > Zhengitettix transpicula. Next base: position 30,240,709 of record CM073596.1, read on the forward strand.
GGAACTACCCCCCTGATTGTAGGTTCCAATGCTGCAGCATATATATCAGCAGTCAACTCATCAATTCCAATTTCTTTATCTGCTTTGGCTTTCTTTGTAGCTTCGTCCACAGTGTTACGAATGTCAGTTTCCATTTTCTGCAAAGTAAAAAATCATTTGCTTGAGTTCACATGAGATTTTGTAAACACTACAAAAAACAAAAAGAAAATTAATCCTAACAAGTTAAGAAATTATTAAGGAGTGCAGATTAAATAACTTTAAAAATGTTCACAAAAAGTAGTATGTTTAATTGAAGTCATTTTTATGAAATAATTTATATTACAGAAAATACTGTATTCATTCTAAAATGCTAAAGAAGTGCTTCAATATTTTTTTATAAGTCAGAATGAAGCATAAACAGATCATGATTCTCATAATAATGAAGATATTTTCCACTCTATTAAGTAAAGTCTTTAAAACCTTGGAATCTCTATATTAATACACTAAACTGTAAAGTATTTCTAAAGATGTATACATGAACCTTTAATTCCTCGGCAGTTGCTAGATCACTGGAAATTATTTTTTCCCTGAAAGATGTGATAGGATCTCTATGCTGTCTCACTTCCTGTATTTCATCTCTAGTCCTGTAACTAGTGCCTGGGTCAGACATGGAGTGGCCACTGTAGCGATAAGTTACCATTTCCAGAACAATAGGGCCCTTTCCACTCGTGCAGTGCTGGATGGCGTACCTTGTTGCCTCCCTCACAGCTAGAACATCCATCCCATCAATCTATAACACAAATGGGTAGATCAGCTATCATCTGGGATAACACTGTACAACATGAACTACCCTTTATACAAATTTTAATCAGTAAAGCCCATAGTGTAGGTTCACACTAAAATTTTCTTATACACTGTCAGTGCAAGGTGACACAGAAGTTTGAAAAACTTGAAATTCTAAACAGCAAATGATGTCTAATATTCAGAGCCATATGGAAGTAAACTACATGAAAATCAAATATTTGATTTTGATGTACATGCTGTGTATTCAGAAACAAAATGGAAAAGATTGTATACCCCAATGAACACAAAATAGGTCAGAACAGTAAAGATCCAAAAAACTGAGTTTTGTCAACTGAGTTGTACAGTTAGTTGTCTTGCATTCCTTCTGCACCCAAAGAAAGGAACAAGGCTATCAGAAACATGGTGTGGTATTAATATTATCACTTCTTTGTCTGTATTTGGCTATCTTTCTTATTATTAATTTTCAATCAGACATAAAGTTTTCATGTTGTAGACAATGATTAAGGCTTTAAATTAAAAGTTTAAATAACCTAAAATCTGATATACTTAAAATATTTCATTAAATTAAATTGATACTATTATTAACACCTGTTCCACTAATACCTGACATGTGAACATTCCTTAAGTGTATTAATATTTATCTGTGTGAATATGTAGTACACACAATACTTATTTGTGCATACCAAGTGGTCGTGTTAGATGTGCAGCTGTATTTTCTAGTCTTGTTTGGAATAGAAATTTTTTTGAAACGAAATCACTTTTTTTCATATAAAAAAATTAGGTATCTTTTTTGATTTACACATTCTGCTAACAGATAATGTTAATGATAAAAGTTATTTTCCAAGGCTACAGCAGGATTAATGAACAAAGCCGGTCACACAGATTGAGGGCAGATAGGTGGTGTGGAATTAACACACATCATCTTAGAGCTTACTGAAGCTGAATGGCTGCACATGGAGAGTGGTAACACATCTAAAGAAGGATACTAAACTTGACATGCATCTTAACAAAGAATGAATTATTTGTCTCTAATAATCAGCCAGGAGCAATGACTCTTGTATGGGTTTAAAACATGCTAGTGCCAAACTATGGAGCACCATCCATTAGACGGGAACAATAGACACCTAACAAAGCCAACAAATCTCTCTCCCTCTCTCAAGGAAATGTCACAACAGAGTAACAATAATGGAATAATACATACATATGTATTATACACACCCACAAACTAGAAGCGCAGGGTAAAAGTAAAAAAAAAAGTTAAAAAGTGAGATAAGGGAAATTATTAATTATTCTTATATTACATTAATATGTAATAATAATAGAGAATGTTTGGTCCAGAACTTAGCCAAGACTTAATATGTGTTGGAAGGAGAATTCCCAAAGATGGAGTTCAGCATCTGATTTGTTTGGGTGTAAGGCCTAATTAAGGGTCAGTGTAGTAAAGCATTGATTGAAATTGTTTGTGTTATGACTTTGGGCATGAGCAGCAATTGGGAATTGGGTTTTGGACAATTTGACAGTGCTGCAATGGTTAGCATTGTCTTCAGGGAGAGGTCACTTGATTTGTCTGATATATAAAGCAGGACAGAGTTTGCAATTAATCTGGATGACGATGAGGGAGGAGCGGAATGTAATGGTTTTCTTTGACTGAGGAATTTGGAGGATTGTAGTAGGTTGAAGGATAAGACAGATAATACCTGTTCTGACCACAAGGTTGATAACATGACTTAAGTAGGGGAGTTTTAGGGTGGACCAGGATATCATGGAGGTTGGGAGGGTAATTGAGCAGTGGATAGGGCATGGAGTATTTATGTCTGGAGGAAGTCTCTATGGTATTTTCTATTTATGAAAGCTGGCCAGACAATTCCAAGTAGTAGAGCAAATGTGAGGGCTAACCTGTATGGAAGGGAGTGTTTGGTATGTTCAAGGTGCTAACTGGTGAAGTGAAGGTATTGTACAGGTAATTTGGTGTTTAGATTTTCAAGAAAATCAGAAAAGGTAAGTGGTTCATATATGAACAGTTAAGGGTTTCAGAGGAGAGGAATTTAATTGCTGCTGTTACAGTTCATGGAGGCGGTGAAGAAAACCATTGTTGTCTTCATTGTGTTTGCCATCATTTAGGTTGGGTTGTTTGGGGGTGTTAATAAAGGTGAAGTTACATGTGAGACAAATTGACACCTACAAAATCAAATCAAATAATACCTGCATCTCATCCTACAATACCTACCAGATTAATGGCAAACTCTATCCTACATCCATTATTGGTCAAACATTTTCCCCGGGTTCATTGCTAACCACCACAGCATTGTCAAACTATCCACAACTCAATTATAATAGCTGTTGATGCCCAAAGTCATAACACCAACAATTACGACCAATACTTTACACTGACCATCCTTATGGCCTTACTCGTCAGATGCTGAACTCCATCTTTGAGAACTGTCATTCCAACACATCCTACAGTCTAGGCAAAGTCCTGGACTCAACATCCTCTAATATTATCATAATCACAATTATTGTGAAGTTATAAAATTATATTAATATAATAATTATATTTATAGTGATTATAATAATATTTAATTCTTTCCCAAACCTCACTCACTATTTAACTTCTAGTCTGTGTGTGTTTAATAGTTATGTGTGAATGCAATATTTTTCAATTTTCATGACCTTTCCTTGAGAGAGCTGTTGGCTTTATTGGGTGTGAAGTGTTGCTGTTTAATCTCTGGTATGTCAAGGTTTGATTTCGACACTTTGTACCTGGCTGGGACCCAGTTCAGACCTACTATCCTGAAGAAGAGGGCTCAAGCCCTCGAAAATTTGAATGTTCATCTGTTGCTTTTTCCTATCATATATATATATATATATATATATATATATATATATTGTAATAACCAGCTCAGAAGGACAGGAATTCTGTTCTGATTTTTGTCAGATTTGTTTACAAACTCAGGCTGGGGATCCTTGAGTGGTTTGAACATATAAAAAAATAATGATAAAATGATGGATAAGTGACTTTTAGTGAGGGGAAGGACTAATAATTTGGGGCGTTTTTGCAGCTCTTAGGGCTAATTGGCTGTGGACGACGGAATCCTAATGGCATAAAATGACAGAAGGTTGTTTGGACGATGTAATTATATTAAAAGGAAACATTTAATTTAATTGATTGAGTGAGTGGCTCTCGGAGCCAGAGAACGGCAACAGATGGTGTCTGTATGGCGAGAGTAGAATGCAAAGAAAAAACTGTGAAAACAAGGGAAGATTCTGGAGCCGGGATATAAATAAGAGGGCAGTTGGACAGTTGAGAGGCATATTTATCATTTTGTGTGGATGGGAGACGGACGTGTTAGTGGGAGAGAGCGGTGGTGCAGCTCCGCAGGGACAGACGCGGGGCCAAGTTAAAGTGGCCGAAACAATTGTTATGAATGGTTGGGAGTTTGCTATAAAAAATAAAATAAAATAAATAAAATAAGAGAGAGAGAGAGAGGAGGAGGTAGCCAAGCTAGGCGGCCAAGAGTAATTAGTTGGACATCAGTCGTCAACAGTCGGTGGGAGTTTCATCGTGGAGGTCTGTCTGCCAGCAGAGGTGTTTGAACTCGTCGTGAGGGTGACGTCGTCAAGACGAGGTGGCTGTGATAGCAGAGTGTGAGCGCAGCCTGGTGCCTTTTAAGCCTGTATGAAGTGAGTGTACGGACCAGAGAGCATGTACGTTTATTTTTCTGAATTAATAATTGTAAATTGTTAAAAAAGGGTAAAAAGTCAGATTTCTTTTCATTCGTTTCAATCATTTCATTTTTCATTTATTGTAACTGTATTTGTTTAATTGTAACATTTTGTTCCATTTCCTTATCAACCCAGTAAAGACATTGAGGGTACCGAGTCCAATTATTTAAAATGTATTCTAGGTAAATAAAATTGATTTGATTTATAAAATGTCATCAGATTTGTGTAATTGTAAAATTGAGTTTTAATAAATGATAATTGTTGGTTTAAATTGGTAGTTTTATTTTATTTGAGGTATTACAATATATATATATATATATATATATATATATATATATATATATATATATATATATATATATAGTGAGGAAGGATAGAAATAAATAGGAGAAATAGAAGGATTGCGCTTTATGTGAATTCATATGCTCAGGCAAAGAATTACGCACATAGAAAAGCATATGTTCAAAGCAGAGAGAAGGATGGAAGAAGAAGGAAAGACTGAAAATATTTGACACAGGCAGGACTTGAACCCACGTATTCTGCTTAGTACACAGACGCCTTAACCATCTCGGCCACCGGGTCAAGTTCCTGACCAGGCAAATATAGACAGTCTTATTGTGGACAATTAATAGTTTTTAGTGGAGGAATGGATAGAGTAGAGGGAATGAAGTATTAGGAGCTTCCATTAAGGAATAAATACAATATTAGGAGAATCCATTAAGGAACTAATTCACATTCAAACTTGGATAGTGAGGAAGGATAGAAATAAATAGGAGAAAAAAGAGGATTGGGCTTTTTTTTTTTGTCCCGCCTGGGTCAAATATTTTCAGTCTTTTCTTCTTCTTCCATCCTTCTCTCTGCTTTGAACATATGCTTTTCTATGTGCGTAATTCTTCGCCCAAGCATATGAATTCACAAAAAAAAAAAAAAAAAAAAAAGTGCAATCCTCCTATTTCTTTCTATCCTTCCTCACTATCCAAGTTTGAATGTGAATTAGTTCCTTAATGGATTCTCCTAATATTGTATATATATAAATATATATATATATATATATATATATATATATATATATATATATATATATATTGTAATGCATATAATATAATGCATTAGATTGGAGACGGTGCACGTGTCCTGGAGAGACTTGCGAGAAAGGATAAAGTGCGAGTCGGGTGGTCCTGAGTAATTGCTGCAGCTGCAATGAGAGACAGGGGATGATGAGGGTCTGAGTAACGAGTCGAGGCGGACAAAAGAGAGGAAGCCGTAAGTTAGTAGACGGAGTGTGACAACGCGATTGTCGGGTTCGAAAGGCGGAAGGACCCCAGTGGCCGGAACGAAAATTAGAGGAATGGGTTTCTGTCACTGCGCCGTTGCGACGCAAGTAAAAAAAACAAAGGAGAAAGGGGGCATATATAGGAGAATCGCCTATTGTGCTGGACAGTTGGAGCTAGCACGGGAGAGAGACGGTCAGCGGGCAGTTGTTATTTAGCACGGGAGAGAGACGGAGGACGCAGCAAGGACAGTTGGAGCTAGCACGGGAGAGAGAGACGGAGGACGCAGCAAGGACAGTTGGAGCTAGCACGGGAGAGAAACGGTCAGCGAGCAGTTGTGTTTTAGCAAGGGAGAAAGACGGAGGAAGCAGCGAAGAGTGGAACAGTGGTTATTTAGAGTCAGTGAAGTGAATATCAGGACCTATAAAGTGAGTGTCTAAGGAACGAGTCAAGGTGGACCTAAGAAACGGTAAGTTAGAATATACCATATTAAATAATGTAAACGTCATTAAAGGATACTAGTCAGATTTCGTTCCCTTCTTCGATAATAAAATTTAGAGGCAAACTATAGGTTAAGTTTATTAATAAATTTGGTAGATACTTGTGTTTGATTTGAAAACGTAAATGTGGGTTTTCTTTTGATGGTTTGATTCTGTCCTTAGTCAAACCCAGTAGAGACCCAGGAGAGCAAGAGTTCTCATATTATAATGTTAAAGTAATAAATTCATTTGTAAATTCTTTTCTTGTTTAATAAATATATTTGTTGTTTATAAAAATTATTCTTTTTATTTCGACCCATTTATGTGGTCATTACATATTGGCTACCACAACGGTGGACGGAGATAGGAGTATTATCTGTTTATTACATTTTGGCGCCCAACGTGGGGCACGATTTTTGATAATAGGGCAGAATCATAATTAAAGAACGAAATCTGACTAACCGTGGTATTGGTGCAAGAAAGTATTTTATTTTGGATAGGATGTGCATGCAAATTGTTTTGGAAAGGAGTTGTACGCGTGTGAAAGTTAGAGGAAAAAAAAAAGATTAATTGTGCATTTAAAGTTAAAGATGATAGCTTAAATTTGGTTTAGTTTGTGGTCTTGAGTGTTAGTTAGATTAAATTTAATTTAGAGAAAATGGGTTCTAGAGTTAATAATTCACAGAGAAAAATGGAAGGAGATAGTAGATATATGATGATATTAGAATTATTAAATAAAAGTATGGCTGAAAATAATAAAAATTTTGCAGATATCAATAAAAATATAGCAGATTTGATGGCAGAAGGGGATAAAAATGTATCAGATATCAATAAAAACATTGCAGATTTGAGGGATAAAAATGAACAGAATTTGAAAGAAATGAGAGCAGAGATCAATAAAAATATAGCAGATATAAAGGAAGACATAGTTGATTTTGGTAAGAGTATGGATAAAAATTGGGCAGGTGTGAATAAAAACTTAGCAGATTTGGGTAAGAGTATTAGAGAGGACAGCGCAGAGATAAAATCTGATTGTGTAGAAAAAGTAAACAACCAAAATGTAAACATTGAAATTGAAACATGTGAAGTAGCAAATAAAGTGGGGTTATTGGAGGTTAAGTGTAATGAAAATGTAAATGAGATAGAAGTGATAGTTAATGAAAAGGTTGAAGAGAATTTAGTTTTCATGGCGCATAAGGCTGATGATGTTAAAGGAGAGATTAATGGGTTAAATATTGAAGAGGTTGATGAGCAGGGAGAAGAAATAGTGGGAGAGAGAGGTGAGATAGAGGCAGATGTTACTAAAATAGAAAATTTTGAAAGAATAGAAGAATTACAGGGAGGTGTTGTGAATCAAAGTATTACAGAAATGTTTGTTTACAAAGATGAAGGGGAAACAGCTGATGGGAGCATTGCAGGGAAAACATTGAGGAATATCGAAATAAAATTGATGACGATAGAGCAGATGGGATTTAGGAATTTGAGACAAGTAGTTGGGAGTATTGAATGTTACATAAACATAGAATTTGGAAACAAGATTTTAACATTGGTAAATGGAGGGGAGAAGGAAGTAAATAATAACCATCTGATTAGATGCAAATATGAAACAGGTGGAGAATATTGGCAGAATGCAGGTCAAAGCGTTTTTGGGTTCCGAGATACTGGATAGATGGAAAGAATAATAATTAGGAGAATTAACGCTCTTTGTTAATTACACGCGTGGCATTCGTGATTACTCCCGCTAACAGAAGTATTTTCTTACTTTTCAATACTCTGTTTTCTTCAATCTTATATCTAACGGATAATAATTAGGAGAATTAATGCTCTTTGTTAATTACACGCATGGCATTCGTGATTACTCCCGCTAACAGAAGTATTTTCTTACTTTTCAATACTCTGTTTTCTTCAATCTTATATCTAACGAATAATAATTAGGAGAATTAACGCTCTTTGTTAATTACACGCGTGGCATTTGTGATTACTCCCGCTAACAGAAGTATTTTCTTACTTTTCAATACTCTGTTTTCTTCAATCTTATATCTAACGGATAATAATTAGGAGAATTAACGCTCTTTGTTAATTACACGCGTGGCATTCGTGATTACTCCCGCTAACAGAAGTATTTTCTTATTTTTCAATATTCTGTTTTTCTTCAATCTTATACCTGAAGGGATAGTAGTGTGTAAATTTAAATGAGGGAACATAGGTTATTGTTCATGAAAAGGGGCGTGGCATGTTTAAGCTGTCACATGAGGAAATTTAAGTTTGTTGGAAGCGACGTTGAAATGTTTAGGGTGTACATGGAGAAGAAGGGTTAGGAGTAAGATAAGATAGGGTAATATGATTTTGAGAAATGTAAATTTAAATGAGGGAACATAGGTTATTGTGCGTGGCATGTTTAAGCTGTCACATGAGTAAATTTAATTTTGTTGGAAGTGAATTGGAGATGTTTAGTGTGTAAATGGAGAAGAAGGGTTAGGAGTAAGATAAGATAGGGTAAGATAATTTTGAGAAATGTCAATTTAAATGAGGAAACATAGGGTATTGTGCAGGAAAAGGGGCGTGGCATGTTTTAGCTGTCACATGAGTAAATTTAATTTTGTTGGAAGTGAATTGGAGATGTTTAGGGTGTAAATGGAGGAGAACGGTTAGGAATAAGATAAAATAGGGCAAGACAATTTTGGGAAATGTAACTTTAACTGAGGAAACATAGGTTATTCTGCAGGAAAGGGGGCGTGGCAAGTTTAAGCTATTTCTTCTTGTTCTTCCTGAATGAATATTGAGGAATTCTAACCAGAGAGGGTATGATGAAAACATTCGAAGGTTTTAAAAGGGAAACCATTGTAACATGGATGGCTTGTTTCTGTTTGTTTGATTGAAATACAGGGGGTTTTAAATATTCGTTTTGTGATCGGGGAGTACGGATAAGGGTTCTGCGGATAGGCGAGCAGCATTCGGGACCGAAAATGTTTCTATATTTTCTTTTTCTTGCTGTTTTCGTGGTAGTTGCTACAATGTTTGTTGATAAAAAGGTTTGATGAGGGAGTGGAGAGATAGGAGGATAGGTGGAATGAAAATGTATGTGGTTTTATTGAAAAAGGTTAAAGTTTGGTGGGGCATAAAGCTGAAGTTGAAGAAGGGGAGAGTAAAGGTTATAGTGGAGAAAGGGGGTGTGGCATGTTGAAGCTGTCACGTGAATAAGGGTAATGAAGTAGATGTTGTGGGTAAAGGTTATAGTGGAGAAAGGGGGTTGTGGCATGTTGAAGCTGTCACGTGAAAGATGTTGATGTAGTGTTGAAGTAGAGGTGGTGCTGAGGAGATAGAAGGATTAAAGGGAGGAATTTCAAATCAATATAATATAGAAGGATTTGTTGACAAACATGAAGTGGGGACAGCCAACGGGAGTAGTATGGAGAGGGAATTAAGAAATGAAGGAATAAAGTTTAGGAAAGGGGTTAAGAGGTTTAAGCAAGGTAGTAAGAGTTTGGATAGTTGCAAAATATGGAAGTTAGGAAAGTTAAACGTCGATAAATTTGAGAAGGAGGGAAGGAGAATACAAACAAGGAACATGTGATCGGATAGGAACAAAGAACTGCTGGTTGGAAGTATACATGAACAGCTGGAGAATTTCAGGAAGAAAATAGGTCAAGGCTTAATTGAGTTTAGAGACACAGGATAGATTCAAAGTTTAAATGATTCTGGATTAGAAAATAGATTTAAATTTTATAAAAAGTTAGTTGATGTTTTGGAAAATAATCATTACGTCAATGAATGATAATAGTTATGTGTAAGTACACAATTAAAGATAAGATAAAATCTAAGAAGGGTTGTAGATATTAAGTTAAAGGGTGTATTTGTTTTTGTGGCACCTCACAAACATAGAAATATTTGTAATATGGGGCATATAGTGGTTTAAAATTAGGATTAAGACCAAATATGCACAGTTAAGTAAAATCGTAAAACTTATTTAAAATCTTAATATAATTTATGTAATGAGAAAAATAATACATTGCACCAATATAACGGGAAATTTTGTAAATCTTTTAATGAACGGTGATTAGATATAAGTTTCTGAACGAAATCTGACAAAGTAGGGCAATTATTGTAAGAAATTTAGTTTTTCGAAGAGTAAAGTCTGGACATTCCTTTCTCAAACCAAATTTGGGGCGTAATGTAATGCATATAATATAATGCATTAGATTGGAGACGGCGCACGTGTCGTGGACAGACTTGCGAGAAAGGATAAAGTGCGAGTCGGGTGGTCCTGAGTATTTGCTGCAGCTGCAATGAGAGACAGGGGATGATGAGGGTCTGAGGAACGAGTCGAGGCGGACAAAAGAGAGGAAGCCGTAAGTTAGTAGACGGAGTGTGACAACGCGATTGTCGGGTTCGAAAGGCGGAAGGACCCCAGTGGTCGGAACGAAAATTAGAGGAATGGGTTTCTGTCACTGCGCCGTTGCGACGCAAGTAAAAAAAACAAAGGAGAAAGGGGGCATATATAGGAGAATCGCCTATTGTGGTGGACAGTTGGAGCTAGCACGGGAGAGAGACGGTCAGCGGGCAGTTGTTATTTAGCACGGGAGAGAGACGGAGGACGCAGCAAGGACAGTTGGAGCTAGCACGGGAGAGAAACGGTCAGCGAGCAGTGGGCGTTAGCGTGGGAGAGAAGACGGAGCAAGCAGCAAGGACAGTTGGAGCTAGCACGGGAGAGAAACTGTCAGCGAACAGTTGTTATTTAGCACGGGAGAGAGAGACGGAGGACGCAGCAAGGACAGTTGGAGCTAGCACGGGAGAGAGAGACGGAGGACGCAGCAAGGACAGTTGGAGCTAGCACGGGAGAGAAACGGTCAGCGAGCAGTTGTGTTTTAGCAAGGGAGAAAGACGGAGGAAGCAGCGAAGAGTGGAACAGTGGTTATTTAGAGTCAGTGAAGTGAATATCAGGACCTATAAAGTGAGTGTCTAAGGAACGAGTCAAGGTGGACCTAAGAAACAGTAAGCTAGAATATACCATACTAAATAATGTAAACGTCATTAAAGGATACTAGTTAGATTTCGTTCCCTTCTTCGATAATAAAATTTAGAGGCAAACTATAGGTTAAGTTTATTAATAAATTTGGTAGATACTTGTGTTTGATTTGAAAACGTAAATGTGGGTTTTTTTTTTGATGGTTTGATTCTGTCCTTAGTCAAACCCAGTAGAGACCCAGGAGAGCAAGAGTTCTCATATTATAATGTTAAAGTAATAAATTCATTTGTAAATTCTTTTCGTGTTTAATAAATATATTTGTTGTTTATAAAAATTATTCTTTTTATTTCGACCCATTTATGTGGTCATTACATATTGGCTACCACAACGGTGGACGGAGATAGGAGTATTATCTGCTTATTACAATATATATATATATATATATATATATATATATATATATATATAAATATATATATATATATATATATATATATATATATATATATATTGGTATGGAAAGGAAAGAGATATAGGTTGTGGCTTACCTGAAAGTGAAGTGCGGTGTCACCATAAGGAACTGAAGGTTGTTCTTAAAATTTTCGGAGGCTCTCAGCCTCCTTTTTCAGGAAGGAGAGTTACACCATTCCGTGCACCAGCCAGTACATTTTAGGTGGAAGTTCAAATTTTTGAGCCCCTGAGTCCCCTTCATCAGGAAGATCTGAACTGCGGGGCACGAATTGCATTCACAATGCAATTTGTGTCCGGCTGGCATGAAAGCAAATATGAATGTTCCACTTACCCAAAGACCAGGAATATAGTCTCCTCTTGTGTAATATGTTGTGCTTGCTGATGCCCTCTGAGCACTGGTTCCCATACCATATCCATTGTTTTCACAAACGAAAATACAGGGAATGTCTCTTAGTTTTGCTATATTGAAAACTTCAAATAGCTGTCCCTGATTAGCAGCACCATCTCCATACAGTGCCACACAAACACCACCAGATTCTGTGTACTGGTGAGCAAAAGCAACACCAACACCTAAGGGAACCTGTCAACAAAATATAACATATTAGTGAGACTAATAAATTGATAAAATATAATCCAATTATTTTAGTTCACCATGGATGACAAATGGAATGTAACGCATTTGTAAACAAATTTGATAATATGCTAACAGATGACAAAATTTATGAACCGTTTATCACAACCATACTTAAAAATTATTATTGGAAATTCTGATGATTAGCTAAAATGATGGAATGTGAACAATATATTAATGATTTTATACTTAAGTAGTTATTTCTAACTGTAACCAACTTATGTACTTCCCACAATTAGTAAACAAAACAATCCTTTTAGATTTATTGTGCCATCTCTTCTCAATTTAAAAAAAACATTAAAAATATTCTAGCAAATAGGTTAAATGAAAATAAAAATAGTTTGGATTTCACTAATAGTGTTAAAGATTAACAAAGGAAATGTTATGTTATTACTTGATGTGACATTATTTCCCAATGTCCTCAATGATATTGTCATTAATACCATAAAATATCATTAGCAAAAAATTGAAACTTGTTAAAATTCATAGGAAGAAATAGACATTGTGATTAACTGTATATTCTTTCAATTTAATGATAAATGTTACCAACAAATAGATGGCTCTCCAATGGGATCCACATTGTTACCTAACTTTTCTCAACTTGTTATATGAGATCATGAATCACAATATTTTAAAAAATTAAGAAACCAACCAATTAAATACCATACATATCTAGGTGATATATTTTGTATTTTCAACAAAATTTTTAAGTTGCCAAAATAAACTAGATTTTTAAATTGGAAAATTTTCACATAATTAAATTTTAGGTCTTAGTAAAGACAACTATGGTACTGTTGAAACTAATTTGTTTTGGAAATCAACAATTTTTTGTTGGAATTCACATTTTTTATATAATCATCTGATAAATCAGAAAAAAAGCTATTGTATCTTATTGTTAAGATAATATTAAAATTGTTAAAAATATTTTAATTAATTATGGTTACATTTAGAACTTTGTAAGTGAACATATATACAAAAAGAATTAATAAACATAATATAATAGTAAATTAAATATAATAATGATAATAAAAATGTTCAAACTATATTTGTACAACTTATATTTTTATATTATAGGAAAATTACTGACAAATTTAAAAAGTTTTTAACAAATGTAGGTTTTAAGGTAATTCTTAAAATTGATAATATTAATAATCATTATAAAAGACAAAATTATAAAAACAACATTATGTGATATAAAAAGTTAATATTAGTGAAGAAAATTAGCAGCTAGATTGGGTAAACTAAATGTGCTACAGTACATTATTTTGAATATGAATATTTCTTCCTGGTGGCTGGAGATGGGCATGCAGCGTTGTATAGTACCCAGGGTTGGAGAAATCCTTAGTTGTGTAGTAGTTTTTATTTTTGGCTTAGTCATGAATGTTTTGCACAGCCCAAGGCCAAATCTTCAGTAAATATGGATGGGTACATCAAGACAATGTGATTAGCTGTAGGAATTTTGTCACACTTCCATTGGAATGGTGGTCCAGGCCAAAGGGATGAAAAGATGTTGTAGCATCTGAATAAAATAACCAATGAGGGTAGAAGAGAAATAGTGTCCTAAAGAACAATTTATATTGAGGATACTTGAGAGGTGGGGGCCAAAGGGGTGGTAAGTGGTCCTGTGGGTGCCCCACCTGCTGATGGAAGAGCACTAACAAAACACAGAAAATGCCATTTATTCCCACCAAGTCCGATGCATGCATGTCCACGTCATGGCCCCTGGGCAACATTTAGGTGGCTAAGCCATGCAAGGGCGAAAGAGCGAGTTCCTGACGCTTTAAAATGGGGATCTATCAGCTAAGGGAGACAACCCCAAAAGAAAAACATCGGTTCCTCGGATTTGCTGGGGGTTGGCGTAGGGCTGAGGACCCAATCTGTAAAAAACACCCTGTTACAAAATCTGAAGAAGGAAAAGCCGGACTGACCTATATACGATGACGACATGGCAAATGTGCAATGGACCTGAGAATCAGATCATGGAATGTGTTAACCCTATACCAGGCAGCAGGAGCCCTGAAAAAGCTGTTAGATCAAGTGGACGAGTACCAGCTTGATTTAACCGCGATACAAGAAATGAGATGGGTAGGTGACTGGATACTTGAAAAGAAAACCAACATAGTATTCTACAGCTGTCAAAAGAAGAACCACATGTCAAGAAATATGGTAGTGGGAAGTACCCTTTTTAATCACAAGAACATACACAAAGTGACATGGAGATCGCCAGATGGCAATATTTATAATCAAATTGACAGTGTTTTAATAGACTCCTATTTTAATAGACACCTATTCAACTTGATGGATGTCAAAAGTTACAGGGGGGCTAATATTGACTCTGACCAGTGGTAAGGAAAAATACAAGAAGTCGAATATCCAATGTAAGAAAGACACACAGGTCACAGTTGAGGAAATTTAACTGTGAAAGGCTGAAAGAATCTGATACTGCTATGAAATACATCAATGTGGCCCTGAAGGGTTTGGCGGAGACTGAGAGCATTAACGAAATTTGGAAGAACCTTAAAGACACTCTCATTAAAGCTGCTGATGATATTCTGGGAAGATATTGTAGTGCCAATTAATTAAGACATTAATTGTGAAATTGAAAATCTAAATTGTTTGAAAAATCTATTCTTACGGCGGTACGGAGCATAGCGACAATGTGGCCAAGCATTGTTCCTTTGTCGGAAGGCGGAACCGCGCTCAATTTGCGAGACGAGAAGTTAGTTGGCTGGAAGGTTTGGTCATTAAGATATTGAGAAGTCCAGTTCGCAGGGTTTGACGAGATAAAGTTTGCGGTGGGACGTCGTCGAATAATAACCGTTAATTGGAGAACGATAGAGCAGGTCGCATTATGATATGGTGAAAAACAGTTCGCAGAGAAATATTGAGAATTAGCATTCAACAGAATTGATTGGTCCCTGAACATTTTGCTCAAGACAGAACATTCACTAGAGCATAATGACGAAACCTGCTAAGCACAAAACAGTTTTTGTGCACATAGCTGAGCAGAGTTAGCAGAAGTCACCCAATGCAAGTAGGTCTACACAGAGGACGAAGGTGGATCATCCGGGTTCCTGATTTTGATGTAAAAATATTGATTTATAATCTGTGGTTAGAAGCAGTGTAAAACCCGCCATAGTGTTTCGACAATTAAAGGTATCCTGGAAAGCTGGGCAGACATGAGTAAAAATTTACAAAACAACTAAGTGTGCAAACCTGATTAAAAGATAGCCATCAGATTTCGTTCTCTTCTTATTGATTAAAAATTTGTTAATTAGAGTCAATCGTTTTAGATTAACTTCGTTCACAAATAAATTTCATTCTGATTTATTTGACAAGTACTTTTCGTTTCCTTTAATTGTAATTGGTTGATACGATTATAAATATAATGATTCGCCATTATCAAACCCAGTTATGACCCTGAGAGACTGAGATATATTTAAATTTGTAATTGTTTCAATTTATTGATAATAAATATTTTGTTTGTAAAGATGAATAATTTTTTTTATTTATTAAACACCTTTCGTTTAATTATTACAATATAAATGTTGGTTTGACAAAGATTGTGTAAAAGCAACAGCCCTAAAAAATAAAGCATACAAGCAAATGCAACAGAGGAATCATACCAGAAAAGCTATAGAAGAGTATAGAACAACTAGAAGAGAGGAAAAAGAGAGAAATTTAGAGAAAATAATTGGAAGAGATAGAACGTTTGAAAGGGGCGAACAAAATAAGAGCTTTTGATCAAAAGATAAACAAAAGCCGCAAATATTTCCAACCTAGAGTGAATATGTGTAGGAACAAGGATGGTATAATAATTAGTAGCGAAGAAAAAATACTCGAAAGATTGAATGAACATTTTGATGAATTACTGAATGAAGATCTAGTAGATAACCAATGTAATTTCCTCTCAGTAAACACTGGTAGACGGGAAGCAGAAGTACTGGTACCAGATATCAATGAAGTTGAATTGGCTATTAAATGGCTGAAGGATAACAAGGCCCCTGGAACAGACCTTATACAATCAGAATTAGTTTTAAAAAATCAGGTAACGAATATGCCAAGCAATTCCACAAACTAATATATGGGTTGCTGAAACAATACCTGACGAATGGAATGTTGGCATTATCTGTCCAATACACAAGAAAGGCGATGTTATGGAGTGCTCAAACTATAGAGGAATCTGTTTGCTATCCAGTGCATATAAAATATACTCCAACATCCTCTTTAGTAGACTTGCATCTTACGTCGAAAATGCTATTGACGAATACCAGTGTGGATTTCGCCAAGGAAGATCAACTATTGACCAGATCTTCATGATACAGCAAGTTCTTGAAAAGTGTAAAGAGTATGGAATTGGTACAAATAATTTTTTCATTGACTTCAAATCAGCGTACAGCGGTATTAACAGAAGATACCTGTATGCAGCCATGGAGGAGTTAGAGATCCCTAAGAAACTGATTACAGTGGTACACAAGGATGACTATGGAGAATACTCGGAGCCAAATTAAGGTGCAGAACAAGCATTCAAGCGCAATAAGTATCAAGAAGGGAGTTAGACAAGGGGACTTGCTATCCTACCTTTTATTTAACATAGCTCTGAAGAAAGTGATAAGAGATGCGGGGATTAACACAAGGGGGACCATTTTAAATAAATCAGTGCAAAACCTTTCACAAGTCTAGTAAAAGAAGAAAAAAAATGAACTTACAGCTTAACAAGGGGAAAACCAAGTACATGCCTTTAACCAAGAAAGACATCCCGAGGAACACACATCCATAGAAATTGGACCATACAAACTAGAAGCTATCCGTAGCTTCACCCTATCTGGGATCAGAAGTTAATAATAAGAAGAGTATTAGCTCGGAGATTCAAAAGTGGATACTCTCTGCCAGCAAGTGCTACTATGGCCTCAGAAAACATATGTCTGAGCTGCTGTTCACGAAAACTAAAGTCCTAATGTATAAAGTCTTAATAAGACCAGTATTAACATATGGTGCTGAGACATGGACACTTTTTTAATCTGATGAGAGACAACTCACTACATTTACAAGAAAGATTCTGAGGAAAATTTTTGGCCAGGTAGAAGTGAAAGGTGAATGGAGACGAAGATATAATAATGAACTATACAATCTGTATAATGAACCAGACATCGTAAAGTTTATCAAGATTAGAAGGATGGGCAGGACATATGCTACGGGCAAATGATAGAATGATAGGCAGGATAATGAAGACACCCCCAAAAGGAATAAGGAAAGCCAGAAGACCAAGACTGAGATGGCGTGAGAGATAGGATGTAAGGATAATCGGAATCAAGAATTGGAGAAATGCAGCACTAAATAAAGGGGAATGGCGATAACTTCTTCAGAAGGCCAAGACCCACAAAGGACTGTTGT
Source organism: Zhengitettix transpicula (assembly GCA_037074705.1). Lineage (NCBI taxonomy): Eukaryota > Metazoa > Arthropoda > Insecta > Orthoptera > Tetrigidae > Zhengitettix > Zhengitettix transpicula. Next base: position 30,258,427 of record CM073596.1, read on the forward strand.
GCTATTAATTATGATGATAATACTTGAGAGGTAACAAGAATTTTGCAACCAAAACCACTTCTGTTTATTCTGGGAGAAGGGATGTTGCCAGCTGGCAAATGTAGGAGGTCCAAGAATGTCTAGGACAAACTACAAATTATGTAGGCAATATTTTGTTTTAACGATCATAATAAATTCAGTTCATTATTTCTATAATTCTTATTTATTTATATCTAAATTACAGTAAAATCATTAATTTGTGGGTGGCACCCAACACAGAATAAGGTGTAAGTCATGGAAAGACTAATTAATTGCATGTGAACCCAGACCTGGCCTCAGAAGCAGGCTAGGTCTGGACTGAACCCATACACAGACCTGGATTTGGACCTGTACGTGAACCAATTTGTTTTTGTAAAATAGAACAGCATATTTGTACAAGGTTTACTATTTAAGAATAGATTTTGCTGAAGGTATCCCATAGCATAAAACCAAAATAATTTAGAAAAGAAGAAAAAAGGAAGACATGGATAATACACAAACCTGAGCCCCAACAATCCCATTTCCTCCATAGAAATTTGGAGCATACATATGCATTGAACCACCTTTGCCTCTACAACACCCAGAAGCCCGTCCAGTTAGCTCTGATATTACTCCTAATGCTGACACACCCATGAGATAAGTCCAACCATGGGCACGATAAGCTGTTATAACAGAGTCCATAGGTCGTAGTGCTGCCTTCATTCCAACAGCACAAGCTTCCTGGATATCATACAAAGTAAAATTGAAAATGACAGCTGCTTAACATTAAGTACATTAAATATTAATTCTTAATCAACTCCATATCTTGCCTAAGAATTTTTAATTAAAATTATTCTGTCATCACCAGACATCTGCAGTCAGCTCCTCTGTAAACAGGTACAGAGAAAATCTTTCACATCAATTTTTTTAACATTAATAGAATTTGAAAACAAAAAGGCATATGTTTATAAAAGAAAACAAGAAAGGCAAACTCTGACAGTAAAATAAAATTTATGTTATGGAGAATGGGTTTGTAAGGAGGGCAATGCAAAAACTAATAGTGTTATAGAATCTATTTTGGCATTAATCTACATTCAAAGTTAAGATCTAGCTTATATTCTAGCTGTCTCAGAATGATATATGCTTTCAGTTTAGCATTTCTGACACAAAGTGTCCTGTTAAAACTTTAATTACACATTGGAAATGCAAACATAAAACTGTAGTGATTATAAAAGGTGCCTCGTGGTGGCCTTCCCTTAAATATTTATGAAATCTCTCTCCTACTCTACCCTCCCTCTCTAATTATTCAGTCAAAGTACAAATATATATTTTAATTGACACAAATGCTTAAGTGTTTAGATTGTCAAGAGGATCTTTGGAAAACTCGTCAAATAGTTTTAACATTTGGTGATAATTAGGCAAGTGTTTCTCAGTTGTATACTGTTACTTGGATACTATTTCTCATTTTAACTACATTACTGTAAAATTATGTGTTTTATGATAACAACACATTGTTGATTATAACTTCTCCAATGAAAAGACCTAAAGAAGGTACAAATACAAACTGAAACTTTTTTTTTAATTAATTAAATAAACTGTCTGAAACTAGTCATTAACTGCATTATATATATAACACATTAGGATAGTAAAAAGAGTCAGCGATGCCGACTTACCTGAAATCAATAGTTATTCCAGTCTGGCATAGGTGCAAGTTCAAATTTTCAAGGGGCTCACTTCGTCAGGAAGGAAGATTTATGTCCAGCTGGCACTTTTCAGATCTTCCTTCTTGACAAAGGTGGCTCAGGCCCTCCAAAATTTGAACTTCCACCTATGCCAGACTGGACCAACTACTGATTTCAGGTAAGTCAGTATAACTGTCTCTCTTTCCTATCCTAATGTGTTATTTAATTTCACCTTGTCAGATTTTCCTTAAGTATATATTCTGATTGCTGATTATCCCAAATAACAATAACACTAATAATAGTAAAACAAAAACTGAGATTGGAAATGAATAATATAAACTAATATTAACATCACTCTTAACATTTCTTATAGATACAAAAATTAAAAATTTTCTTCACAAACCTGACCAGAGTACAGATGGCAGAAGCCTCTAACTGTTTTTTCCTTGTATAGATTGCCAGCAGATGTCTCAATTCGACGAATCATCTGCATTTGTTTGTAGTATGTAATAGCATCCTCTTTAGTTACAGAAACAGATGTTGAAGGGCCTTCATCAAGGTTATGCAATTTATAAGGCTACAAAAATAATGATGGATAAGAAAAAAAATTAAATAATTGGAAACAATGTTGCAAGAATTCATTGAGTAATAAAGAATGCAATAAATTACTCTTGATTATCAAAATAAAATATAATAAAACTTATATTTTTCTGTAACAGTGAGGATAGTTAATTCTTGTGAATTGATTTCAAAATTGCAGATGTGTCCAAGATTTCAACTTTACTTAAACCACCTTAAGTATTCATATAAATCTTAAAAATTGACATGAATGATGCCAAATAATTGAAAAGTGATTGACTTAGTTAACAGATAATACATAACTCATTTGGATAGGAAAAAGAGAGGGGGGAGGGAGAGGGAGGGGAGAGAGAGAAAGCAGCTGACTAACCTTAATTGACAATAGACAGGCTGGGAACAACACACTTTCAGAGCATTGCTACTCAGTTCTGTTGCAGTTCATGTAGAGCATTGTTGTCGACTTGCTGTGCAGTAGGCGCAAGCAGCACGATTTTGGTAAGGCAGTAGGCCGCCCATGGAGTAGAGTATGGTCAAAGAGTTTTGTGGGAGCAATGAGTCAAAAGAATTGGACTAACTAGTGAGGACTAACCATGCCCTGTAGATATTTATATCTCATGTTTCAGACATAGAAGTTATTGAAAAATATCTTCAAGTTTTGGTAATTTTGATATAAATTACCAGGCACCCATTAACCTGTGGATCAGGTGGAGATTCACGGGTACAATTATAAAGACTGAGCTTCACTGGCAATAAAGCCACTGCAGTATAGGGTCCTGAATAAAGATCAGTCATTGCCAGTGAGTGATAGTGAAAAAATTCTTTTCTAATCTGAGTGACAATGTAAAAACTTCTTTTATATGAGTGAGTGTAAAAAAATATTTTTAAGTAGAAAAAGAAGAGTAGAGAGGTTAGTAAGCCTTGAACCTTTATTCATTATTGGTGTGTTGATCATAGAGGAATTAAAGATGTTACAGGAGAATATTAAGATGATTTGTAAAAATGTTGCATGAGATTGTAATAGAACAGAAGGAATGTTGCATGAATACTAAATTACTAGTGAGTGCCTAGCTTTTCCAGGGTATTTATTTACCACTATGGTTAATGCAAGAATTAAACTCAGTGACTTCTATAACCGCAGATTTGACACTAATCTCGGTCTTTTTTTGCATTACTTAGTATGTAAACCCCTTCCACTCTTCCTGAAGAAGGAGGCTGAGAGCCTCTGAAAATTTGAAGAACAACCCTCAGTTCCTTATGGCGACACCACACTTCACTTTCAGGTAAGCCACAACCTATCTCTCTGTGCTTTCCATACCAATATTGCAATTATTTTTGACAATGTCATATATATACATATAGAATACGTGGGTTCAAGTCCCGCCTGGGTCAAATATTTTCAGTCTTTCCTTCTTCTTCCATCCTTCTCTCTGCTTTGAACATATGCTTTTCTATGTGCGTAATTTTTTGACCGAGCATATGAATTCACATAAAGCGCAATCCTCCTATTTCTCCTATTTATTTCTATCCTTCCTCACTATCCAAGTATATATATATTGTAACATGAGTGTTGTGAGGTACGGTCGAGGGCCCTTGGCGGGGAAGACTGCAGTGTGTATGCACGTGCAGGAAAGGCGATGTTGTTTTAGGCGCCGGCCAAGGGGACAAATGTAGGGTCAGTTCCAAGCTGGACTCGAGAAAGGACGGACGTGCTAGAACTGAAGTCAAAGTTTTATAAACCACACCCTGAAGTTAACTTGTGCCTCATGTTTGTTAAAATAAAAGTAATAAAGTATTATAAAGTTGTTTTGGTGATTTTCTCCAAAAAAAATTACCAGGCGCCCAAACATTAAAAAAAAATATAATCAACGAAAAACGCAAGAAGGGTAGCAGAGCGGCTACAATATATATATATATATATATATATATATATATATATATATATATATATATATATATATATATCACACCTGTACTTGCCACCAGGAACAAGAAATGGACTTGCTGCAAGTACCCAAGCAGCTGAACTGACATTTTATGTGTAATTTGTCATTGACAAACAACTTAAATGGCAGCTGAGCCCAGGAAGCCTAATTTGGGAATTTTAAGATAGAATAAGGTCAAAAGATCATATTACCAAATGTTTTACACGGTATGTATGCTATCTGTAATACTCTCAGAATATGAGCACTTTTATGACTAACCTATCAACTTAATCACACAGCTTGCTTCTACTTGTTTAATCAATAGGAGGAGAAACATTTGTGAAGTAAAAACTATATGAACAATAAATAAATTCAAAATAATGTTAAACAGTACCTTGGTTTCAAATTTTGCTTCTGATGCATAGTTTTTTGATCCAAAGAATGAAGACAAAGTTTTCTGAAATACAAAACAAAATGTTTTATACATTAATATATATATATATATATACTGCAATGTATCAAAGTTTTGTTTCCATTATTATTGAAAGCTTCAAAATCTAATTGTATTAGCTCAAAGTTCATGACCAATTATTAGAGTAACTTCAAATAGTTACCATGGATATTTCCATAAAGTCAGGAAACATTCTGGTAGCAACATCTTTACTTATTGAATACCAAGTTCCAAACTAGCAGCATAAGGACAAAATTACATTTATTTAGACAACTTGAACAATTAATACTTCTTAGAATAGTTAATCAACCTGATAGAAAACATCAACTACATAATAGATTGAATTTTAAATATGTAATGACATGCATAATTAAGGCAATTGCATTATTGAGAGTCATTAATGCAATTGTTTGCAAATGTTTTTAAAAACTGTTTCTGAAATTCAATGTTTTAACAAAAATTGACCTAGCTTTTTGTGTTTTTTTCGTAATAGAATGTAATGTAAGAGTTTGCTGAAGGATAAAATAATAATGACAAATCAGTATTTTCAGCATAAATTCTAGAATATTAGTTGCGATTAAAAATATTATTAATTAATTTTTTTTCTCACATGTTGGGAGCAGTGAAAATTTATCTGTTTGAAGTATTATATCCATTCTATTTACATTTTGTTAATTATATACAATAAAGAGGTCCCTGATCATAAGGAGGAAAGGTATTTTCTATTATAAGTAACTTTTAATTATAAATTCTGACTTATGGCTGTTATATTAATTATATTTACATTACAAATTAACTAAAATGTAATAATACAGTATAGTCAATACAAATATGTGCAGTATAAAACATATTTAGTGACAGTGTGTGTACGCTATGAATATATTGAATTAATCGGAAAGTAAAACTAAGTGAATTCTGAAATTGAGTTAATTATGAATTAAGGGGAATAATTATTTTCGTACACAAGAATCTAATACGTTTAAATATTTTGTTAATTTACTAACGTCTCGTGAAACTGATTTTGAAGAAATGTCCCGTAAACATCTATGAAACATTTCTGCGACTCGATGAGTTACAGGGTAAACATAAATTCCTGCAGTTCACTTAAATAATTATTTTTCTAGCAAATCTTTCCGGTGGACAAACCACAGCAGAAGGCTACGAACCAAAGTCAATAGGTTTACGCCGTACAGATATATCAATACTTCATTTTCGATCTTAAATAATAACCAGTATTTCTTCTTATTTCGCTTTTGTCGATCGCAAAAATCAGTATAACGTAATGGATGTTTTTAACTGCCATTCATATAGATGCTCCATGTTCAATAACAGAAAATTGTTAATCACTCTCAATTAAATTTTATGGCAAAATTTTTTTTCGTATCCCTACTTTCTGCTGTGACCGAAAATTTACATTCATATCAATATATTTTGATAGTGTAATATCCTCTAATTTGTAGCAGAAATTACTCTGAAATATTATATATGAATTAGATCACCATTGTTATTAATGTATAAATTATTCTGTCGTTATGTGACAATCAGCTGTTGTGCAGCTGATCGACTTTGATGAACAGGTGATGTTGGAGCATGGCGCGTGAATTGGAACGGTTTTTACAGAACTTGCACAAATGTCTTTCTAGAAAATCGTTGAGTGATTCAGATATTGCCTACGGCATTGTGACCAATATTTCTTTACATTTCGAAGAAGATCTCAGTAAATCAGAGTTGGGTAGGAATTTTTGTCTACTATCAACTTGCAAATTGACACATTTACTTATATATGACCTAAAATAATTATTATATTGCGTTTTTTTTTACATTTTCCATTATTATTGACATTATGTATATACACATAAGTGTGTTATAGACTACTTGTGAATGTAACATTTTTATTTTGCTTTACTGATTATTTTATATTTTCTATACTGATCCCATCCACATCACAGATTCCCTATACGTACTGTGCCCATTATACCTTTCTCACAACAAAAATACAAAAAACCCCACACTTGCACTCCTGTTAACGTGAAGTGTATTTTATTTAAAAGATGCAAAATTGTATCCACACATGTGCAAAAAAGTTGTCTTCTATCATATGCAGACTTAGACTAAATATAATCAGTGAGTCATGATATTTATTTATTTTTACAATTTAGCTTAGAGCTAATTACATATACAATTATTTACTTTTGTTTCCTCTAACAATAATTTTTAAAACATACATTTAAACTATTTGTATTCTTTAGACCTACAGGCAACTCCTTATACAATATTAATCCTCTATCAAACCTTGTTTTTTTGGTACTTCTGAGATTCAGATGCTCAATAAAAAAAATTTCCCTCCCCCCTGGTGTTATGATTATGGACATCTAATTTTCTTTTAATAAAAATATTTAACTGGTAACTAATATGGTCCCTAATATTTAAAAATACTAATTTATTTAACATATCCTGTATCTTACAATATTTATTTTTATTCAAGATAACTCTTAATCCTGTATTCAATATTACTTCTAATTTATTTATAATATTACTACTTATACCAAACAATAACAAATTACAATAATGTATATGAGGAACTACTAATGACATAAATACTGTTTTTTTAGCTTTAAGGGACAAAATATTTCTTAACCTACAGACTACTACTATTTTTTTTGGCCAATTTCTTTTCAATAAGTTTGAGGTGGAGAATTTTGTGTAGGTCATCATTACTGATGGAGTTGGGTACAATGATTACACACGTTTAAGCATTCTTTAAATTAGGCCTGATGTGTAAACAATTTCCAATCACAAACTTTCATTAACTCTTTAAACTTAATATTAATTCTTGATTACAAAAAATATAATTAGTATTGAACAAAATTGAGAGAGTTGACTTATTTTCAGATTTTGCCTTCTCTTCAGTCTTTGCTAAGAAGAATGGCCTTATTGATTTCTTATATGAGGCTTATCACCTCAAATTTAACAAAGCTACAACAGAAATTTTTGTACTTTTTTCAAACCTAATTCAACAATTTTATGAAAGGGTATCAGTTTATATAAATGACATCAAGGTAAGAGCTTTTTACATTACCTTTCAGTAGAAATAATGATCTGGACCTTTATTTGTACAATGATTATTTGGTATCTTGTTTTTCCCCTCTCTGGCTTTGCAATTTATTTCCCATATAAATCATGCCTTATACTTTAAGCTCGGACACAAATTTGACAGCTCTGTTTGTCACATATTTACTAAAAATATCTGTTTATAATTTCTATCTATATGATTTCAGAAGGTTTGCATGTCATGTGTTTCCTTAAAAGAAACATCAGCTGCAGAGAAAGATAAAGCTCTTGAAGTTGTTCTTCAGATATTTGATCTGAGAGCTTGGAAACAGGATTTGGAGGTAGACAATGTTGTTGAAACTCTACTTAGATATGCATCAGATGCTAAGCTTGCTCCACAAGGTAATTGAAATATCTTCATAACAACTATAAAATCATGTGTTTTTATTGTTTTATGTCACACTATCAGCCTTTGATAAGACTTTTTATCTGATATTTGATAAGGACAAATCACATATTATTTAACACTTGAACCCTCCTTCCAACCAAGTACACTGTAATTGATATTTGCCTGATATTTTGTCGTACATGGTTTCAACTGTGTGTATAAAATAGTCCTGCTTCAATAAGAACATGCAAATGTTTATTATGAGAAAGCAAATAAATACATAATTAGTTTTAGTAACTCAATTCAGCTGATGTTCCACCAAAATAACAACAATATTTTCAGTAGTGATTTAATTTTTAAGTTAGTATTGACATTATAATGCTTGGTAAAGTGGAATCCATGTCCACTGTGCAATTTATAATTGGGAAATCCGCCCCAGGGGGTTAAATGGCAAGTTTAATGTCATAATTAAACTCTGCGACATCCATAACCCTGGATTTGACTCTAACCTCAATTGTATTCACGTTATTTTCTTGTAACGCTCCTCCACCCCCACCCTAATGGTGCTTATTTTCCATGCTGTAAGGGGTTGAAATTATACACAGGTAACATAGATAGAAACACTATCAAAATATTTAGCTGTCTCAAATATCGGCCATTTTAGCATGTTTGAATATTTTCACCCCAGTTCCTAGGAGTTGTAGATGTGTCTCACTCCCACAGTGTTTGTTTCCTGGTTGCAAAGAACATGTGTTTGAAATTTGGTGAAATTTGCTCCATGGATGTAGATTTGTATACGGAACATGCTGACATACAGACAATTTAATTTATTAGAAGATTAGATTGTAACGACTATAAACTCTTTGTAATTTCAATTACAAAAGAAAAGTTTGTTCATATTATGACATTTAGTTCATTTTAGGATATTCAGTTCAAAGAATTAATTAAAATGTAAAATTTACATCTGTTATTGGCTTATGAGTTTTGTCAACTGAATTGTGCAGTTGTGTCGCTCTAGGCTCTTCAGATTATTTTAGTTTTATTAGCATCTGAAGAAAGAAACAAGGTTTCTAGAAATGTTTTGTAGTATTTATATAATCACTTCTTGTCTGTATTTGGATATTTTCTTATCGAACAATCAAACATTATAGCATATTATAATTTTTATATTTGAAATTTGTTTTCAAATTATTTTTCTGAAAACAGCTATTTAATTTTTGTTTTAATTTTCAGTGTTACAGAAAATATTGCAGGTGCTGGGAGTGCTGGCACATCGATACCCAGAAAATATTCAGAAACATTCCAGGAGACTTTTAAGCATTTATATGAATGTATTAGAAACACAGGTTTGTAAATTAATTTATTTTCTAACCATTCATTGTCCAAGCAATGGTCATGGTTAGAATAAAAAAATTGGAATTTATTGCTTCAATACCTGAAAAGAAATTCAGTTCTGTTGTACTAATAAATATATTCCATGAACCATCAATTTTCAGTTCACCTGCAGCAGCAAAGTATCATTTCCATTAATATATGGATCCCTCAAAGGTCTTATAGGTTACTTTCATAATTTTGAAGAACTGCCTGATACAGACTATCAAAAAATATATAATAATCTTAAGTTATTGATGGGTGCAGACAATGCTGCAAAATTTGCTCAAAGAGGTGAGTATTATATAATGCATTTGGAAATATTTTACAAATTTGTCATATTTAGAATATGGACCTTATCATTTATTATTGGCAACATTGATAGCAGAAATAGTAAATTACAGTGGATCCAAACCTTTATAAATTATTTATCAAGTTATTGATTTTAAAGCAGCTCAAAATGCATCAAACTGTTTACAAGAGGTAAATAATGAACAAATAGGAACAGTTTATTATGAGAAAAGAAGGAATTTTGAAAAAAAGAAACATTACTTTCTAACACTAATTGCATATGCTTGTAAAACATTATGTGGCATACCTTATATAGACAATAAGGAAATTCTGAGAAGAGACACAGCTTTTATGATGATGTGCATGTTAAGATTTTACAGCAAGCAAAATAAGGAGTTGAAGAGAGTTTACATAATGTCATGATTGAAAGAGACTACTAATGTACTGCAATTGACATTCAAGTTAGTTGTAGTGTAGGGTAAGAATAATAGGAGGAGATAACAAATATAGTATATAAAATGGTTAACTAAATATGTCGGATGTAGATGAACAAAATAAACCACAGGAGAGAGCAATACAGAATCATGTATGAAACTAAAGTCTATTCGCATACAAAATATAACTTACTATTGAATTTTTAGCTAATTTTTCATGTATTTTTTAAAACTAATGCTAATTGTGTATGTTAACGATTACTTAAATAGTTAATTTTTTTAAAGCTGCATTGAATTTTATTGAGCACCATGGATCCCTAATGTCTAAAAACTTTTATGTGGATTGTAATTGGTGGAATGAGACATTGCTGAAATGGGTAGACTTGACAGGAGAAGATAAAAAAGCTGGGCAAAGAAGTATTGAACAATTTTATGCACTTGTTGCAAACCAGTTGTCTAATGAAGGTGATGAAGTACAAGCAAAGACCAAATTCAAGGTGACTTTTAAATATTCAATTAATAAAAATTATTTATCAATTTTCAATGGTACTTGGTATTTCAATAGGATTAAAATGTGAGAACTACTAATAAATGTCCTGAATACTAGATAACATTGGTTATGACACTTCCACAGTATAAGGCACTTGTCCTAATTATTTATTTTCAAAAAATTTAATTTAAAATTCTGCGAAGCTTTTGACAATTTGCCATGTTCATCTGGAAGAAACATTTAAATTGTAAGAAAGATCTCACATATACAATTTTTAAAATTTTGTTGCTAGAGAAAGTAGAAATTTTTATCTTTATCAATACACTGTCAGTAGCTATAAAACTGACATAATACAGACTTTTTATGCATTTCGCAATTTTATATTAAATAGTTACTGTATATGTCTGAATTTTTCCTTGTTTATTTCATGCATAATTTTAAGTGAATTAATTGGATTTATTTATATGACAGTACTTCATGACATTTTTTCAAAGCAACATGCTTGGACAGAATACTTCGCCTTATGTTTTGAGTGCAATGATAATTGGTTTTGGTTTGTTTGCAAAACCGTGTAAGATGCATATGTCACAGGATGATGTGAAATACACTTTCAACAGAATACTTGAGCACACAGAAAAAATATTTGTTGAGTATGTATATTATATTTGTTTTCTAAATAATGAAAGTAAATTTTGTGTAGCAATTTTTGTATATTAAAAAGTTATTTAATAGTTGTTCAATTTATGAAATGAAGCATAAACAATGTGATTAAGTTCTCCAATTTTTAGGGTATCATTGAGTGAGGGATGGGAAGGATCAAAACGACTTAAACACTTGCCAGATTATGTAAAGTCATTGGCTAATATCCTTGCTGAATTGGAAGATATTAACAGCTCTGTAATCGTGTCTGTGCAACAAATATCAGTCCTCCTAATTCAAACATTCCCACAAGTTTATGAGGCCTTTCATAATAAAAGTATTAATGCAATGCAGACCATACTTTTCACACTTGCAACACGTGAAGGTAGAACTTTGGAAGACTTCCTTGGTGTTACAAGTAAGTGTTATTTTGAAATATTGGGCAGTAAATAAATATTTCATTGAACATGTGTTGTTAGCACAATTTCAGAGATAAAATATTTGCCAGTTTAATCAATGGTATTTATTTACTACATTCGGCCTTTTAATGTTTTCTTTAAAATATTTGGAAATATATTCCACATTCAAACAAGAGTTAGTATATAGCTTCTGTTCAATGATGAGCAGGTATAATTTACTTTCTGTAGTTAACCAATTTTTCTTTTAATGATTAATATAAATTAAATAGATGTGATTTAAATTTTAAATATATTTTGTGGCTAAGCTTGTGCATACGAATGGTACATGCTTTTTCATTTCACAAACTTGTGAATTAAAAGGAACTGCAATACAGTAATAATTACACAGAGTTTTTAGGTATTCCATTCTCTGAGTAAGAAAGTGGAAAGACAGCAGAGTAAACAAAGGAAATTTAAACAAGAAACCAGAAAGGAAACCAAACAAGTTTGAGTTTTTCAGAGAAGGTGACAGCGATGAAGAACTAAATCATCCAGAAGGAGAGCACAGAAAGATAAAAGTAGATATTTACTCCAACATATTTGAACAGTAAAGAAACTCTGTTAATCAGGGAGAGAGAAATATTCTTACTTCAATTTTCTCTCTGGTGTCTTTCCTTGGTATATTTGCCAAATTCTTACAATTTCAGAATTTTATACCTTGTGGAAGTGAAAAATAAATTGAATGATACCTTTTCATAATTTTGAATGACTAAAAACTGCCCAAAACAAATAAATTGCAATTTAATTTATTTAGGTACATGTTGTTTTACTCATTTAAACTATGAAGATTTAAAGGATTAGTATTTTCCAATTTTGATTATTATGTACATAATAATGGTTCCGTGGACTGGAGTATTCCAACACTGCAACCGTTCAAATTTATTATTGTCTTCACCTGTTTTAAAAATATACTCAAAAGCTTTCGAGTTCATCACTTGGTTTGTGCGTTGTAAATTCTTATGGATCTTGCATTTTTTATATCAGCTGATATAATTCAACAAGAATTGCATAAATGTTGAGTTTTATTTAATTAAGCAATTGATTTTTTGCTATTTATTTATGTAATTATTATATATTAACCTTTTATTGTAACTATTCACAAGTTACGTTTTTTCCGTGTGACTCAATGTTATATAAAAGTTGAGCATTCAGTTGAGTAATTTTTTATTTTTTATTTCATGTGTACCAAGTAGTTTAAATTTCATTTAGAAACTGTGTTATTTTCTCATGTTCATAATAATAATAATAATAATATTTTCATTTTAAAAATTGTACATATTTGTTTTAAGTGTACCAAGGGATTCTGCGTACATGTTCCCATCATTTGGTAATAGATGTTGAGCTACTGAAGGAGGAAATAGAAAACAAAAACCAGTTATTTACATACAAAAGCTATATTCCATTGTGGAAGTCACTTCTGTCCGTTCACTGCTACAAAGAATTAGGTAATTTTTCTGAAAATATTATCTATATAATTTCATGCCACATATGCTTATCTGAAATAATTACTTAATATTACTTTCATTGTACAATGTTTCTGGGATCCTCGTCCCTTTCTTCAGGTGCTAATAAGAATCTATAGAAACACAACTGCACTGGCCAGTTGAATTTAATAACAATTGTAGCAGAATTAACTAAAGTGAAACATAAAATAATTGTATGGAAAACACACCTGAAGAAGACAAATAAGTTCATCAACTGTTGTGTGGTAATTATATTACCTTTTTGCCTGTATTGGCTGTCTTTTTTAATCAGAAAACATTTGCTTTGCAGGTACATTCAGGAAATGCCTACATTAGTCAAATGCCCCAAAATCATTTATATCACTAAATTTATTTATGCAAATGCTATTGTTGTTTTGCTCAAAGACTCTTCACTTAATCTCAAAAAATATAACAGTAATTCATTTGCATTGTATTTCTATCAAATGGCATTTATTCCTCATTTAATATAGTGAATTCAGGCTATGGCACCATATGCAATTATACTTATATACTTTAACATGTTATTCTGCCACAATTGTTGATTAACTTTTTTTTCTTCTCTAGGTGTGTTTTACATACAATTATTTCACTTGTTCTTCAGTATGTCTAATGTTCCTTATGTCTTAAGCTCATTTACCTTAAGATCTTATGATATTTCTAATGCAGTTGTTTCTATTCATTGTGCTTTCACCTTCAGATTATAATTCAAATCAATAACAATTTATTTTGTTTAAATGAGTAGATAATGACCAACAGCAATATCAATCACACTTCACAGAGTTTATTTTATTGTAATTGATTTTTTTAACACACAAGAATTAAACATTGATATTGTTTACTCTCATTTTGGTCAAATCAGTTGATAGAGAGGTTCTAAATTTTTTTCACATTAATTGTTTATTCAAATTTAAACATTTAAATAGTTTCTGTGATATTGTAGGTAACAATATTATAATTTAATTATTTGTTTGAGATTCAATCTTTTTATTATTTCTTTTTCATTATATTTCTCAAATAATTTTAGATAACATCTGAATAGGTCCTTAATAAAAGGGAAGAAACATCACATTAAACTTTAAATTATACAATATATGTAATTTTTTATGTTTCTAAATAAATATTCTGTATGCCATTATTTACTAATATTAGTCATATATGTTTAATTTTTAATATTAAATTATTTTGTTCAAAATTTCGCTGTAATACTTTCTGTAAATTTACTTGATCAGTTGTGATTGTTCATATCATACAAAATTTGTGATTATCATTGTTAGTTTAAATATATTTTTCCATGTTTAGGCGCATCCCTGATGATAAAGCAGTTAATAGTTGAGAATATGTTTGATGAATTTGTTCGGGTTGTGCTCCTTATGCTTGAGAAACTAGATTTAAGCATTCGCAATAAAACTAGCTCAAATGATGTAAGTAGACAGAAATATGTTATACATTTAACTAAACAAATACAATAGAAAATAGAAATAATTTAAATTAACATGTTATGAAATTAATTTAAATTGAGAAATCATAAATATTTTTCTTATTTCAGGCTGAAGACTTTGTGGGTAACACAAAATTTGAAGCTGTAACCCCCTCAGATTTCAAGATATTCATTAATTTGGTAGATTTGTTTCAGGAGTTGATTCCAGAAATTGATCATAATTTATTTTATAAATGGGTTGAAAGTTTTGTCAAACAGTTGATTCTTTACTCCTCCCAAAATCCCCTTATCAGCGGTTTTTATAAGATGCTGAGTGTCACTTTTCAAATTATGGAAAAGCTTGTTTATTTTGGTGTGAGTGGCAAATACTTATTAAAATATTATTTTTGTGGCAAATAACTGTTCCAACCATTCTGTCCTAAACTGATAGTTTTTTTTATCTTTTTTGATTTTATAGGAATGTATAGAACTGAATGATGAAAGGAAATACTTACACCAAATGTTAATTTCATTTCTGCAAGACATGGTGATTCATTTGAAGTACTATAAGGATGATCTCCTGGTTGCCACTTTGCAGGCATTTCTGTCTATGCCTACATCACTTATCCCTTACTTATTGAAGTCTGCTGCAGATGTCTTTGTGGTCTGTAAATTAGATAAGCTTGTCAATTTTATTATGGCGCATATGTGTTCTGTTACATAAGCAATTGTATGATTACAGAAATTTATTTTGGATCAAGTAACTCAACCTTCTTTATTATTATACATATATGGTTACAAATTCACAGACATTCAATTATTGGATGGTGTTTTCTTATGTCATTCAACATTGATTTGTTCAATGACTCCCACTACAAATTACAAAAAAATTACCTCAAGAAACAGTTGCTCAAAGTCAAAATTAACTCCACCCTCTCCAAACACCACCCAATATCTGTAATGAAATCCCGTCTTGATTTTTCTTCTTCAAACTTTCCCTGATTACTAGATCCAGAATCTTGTTGAGCTGGAACTTAAAATTCCTTTATCTCTTTTTGACTTGGCACATTTAAAGATGATCCTGCTTTACAGTCTGATAAGTTCTTTTCTTGGAAGAACACATTACCGAAACATATAACAGTGTTTCTTTCTTTGATGTTAATTCAATACCATTTGTTTCCATAATACCCAAGAAGATAACCTTGTTCTACCTTCCTGTCCATTTTTTTCCTTTGCTATCTCAGAATATAAACGTAGCAAACAGGTCCTATCTTCCAAAGATGCGGGATCCTAGGTTTCTTTTCATCCATAATTCATGTGGGCTAACTGATGGTGATGATGTTTTTTCCTGTCTGATCCAACAAGTAAACAGAAGTAATCAACTCTGCCCATAAAACTGCAGGACAACAGTTCTGAATTGGAGTATTTCAAAGTTCTAGCCATCTCAGCAATTGTTCTATTTTCCATTTCTCTTCCACTATTCTGCTCAGGCATGTAGGGAATGTTAATCTCTGAGTGATTCCATTCTTCTGTAAAATATATTTGACTTTGTTGTTGTCGTCAAATTCACCACCATTATCAAGAATTTCCTTGATACAATGTCATAGATTCTTTGCATGTGCTAAGAATTGTATTATTATTTATTTTTAATTAATACACAATGTTCTTAAAATTTTAATTTAATTTAATTAACATTGATATTTAAATTACAATAAGATCATAAGAAAACTGTCTCAATTGGAACACTTAATTTAATATATTGAACCTATTATTATTATTATTGAATTTAAGCAATAAATAAAAATGTTTTAAAAGGGCATTAGGGTATCTATCAGACAGAAAGGCATATTTTTTTAGTTAGTGTCTGTACATAGATTCTGGTTTCCTCTCCATCAGTACAAAATCCATTAAGCGTTATAGCAGATACACTCTCACAATTCCCACTGTGTTGGTCTCCTCAAATAATTCTGTGTGCTCCTGTTAATGCGGGATACACTCCCACAATTCCCATCTTGGTCAGCATCTATAAAATTCCACAGATCTCCAATGTAGACTGTGTGTCAAGAATGCAAGCACACGCAAAAAACACTAATGGTCTGGCATGACACAAACAATCCATGGCAATGGCTAGCCAATAGGAAAAGTTGTAGTTAATGTCGATAGAGCTTGATCTTTTATAGCCTTCTGCCTCCCTTCCATGCAGTTGACTACATGACATACATCAATATGTTGGCAACATTTTATTGGCTGCTTAACACAACAGGAAACTACCCTGCCTTCGAGATAGCAGCCCCTATAAGTAGGTGGTCTAGACCGGGTAACTTGTGCCGGATGTGATCCCCATGTTCATCACACCACATGGTCCATATCTTAAAATGCATGATGAAATAATATCATTGGAACCCCGTGGTGATGTCACACATGACGACAGAATGACGTTTCCACAAGCACATCACAGAACCTCTCCGAAGATTTTCAACTTCAGGCTTCTGTCGAAGCATAAAAACATAGCAAAAATTTGTATAGCAGTCTTTGAACACAACAAAATATCTGAAATTATGAAAAGATTCATCAAAAAGAACCACAAACATCTGTAGAAATAAGTTTGCCTGGTTCTTTAGCCTTTCTTCATGTTCCAAATGATGAATGATGGATGAGCTATTCCATATACACAAGCCTCACATATCTGCTTTTCTAGTTTTACCTTTATGCCAAACTCTTCTTCAAGCTTTGTCTTCACATGACCTTTGTCCTGGTAGTCCCAACGTTCATGGTAAAGTTGTAGAAGTGAATTTCTTGCCTCTGCAATATTCACTTCTGGTTGTTACGAAGCAAAAACTCTTAAATCAGCTTCATAGAGACCTCCTCCCTTGTTTCTCGTTCCAAGCAACACAACTTGATCATCAACGTTCCTTGTCCTGAGCTGGAAGAACAAAAATCAAAGTTCTGCTGATACCTGGAACATACCAAACGTTGCCGAGTTCTATAAATTTATTTCTACCATTCTCAAAGGTAACAACTTTAATTGTTCTTTTTCCAAGAACTAGTATAACTTGCTGTTGTAATGCCATATGTATGCTGAAACGGGACTTGATTCTGTGGCCGAGATGGTTAAGGCGTCTGTGTACTAAGCAGAATACGTGGGTTCAAGTCCCGCCTGGGTCAAATATTTTCAGTCTTTCCTTCTTCTTCCATCCTTCTCTCTGCTTTGAACATATGCTTTTCTATGTGCGTAATTCTTCACCCGAGCATATGAATTCACATAAAGCGCAATCCTCCTATTTATTTCTGTCCTTCCTCACTATCCAAGTTTGAATGTGAATTAGTTCCTTAATGGATTCTCCTAATATTGTATTTATTCCTTAATGGAAGCTCCTAATACTTCATTCCCTCTACTCTATCCATTCCTCCACTAAAAACTATTAATTGTCCACAATAAGACTGCCTATATTTGCCTGGTCAGGAACTTGACCCGGTGGCCGAGATGGTTAAGGCGTCTGTGTACTAAGCAGAATACGTGGGTTCAAGTCCCGCCTGGGTCAAATATTTTCAGTCTTTCCTTCTTCTTCCATCCTTCTCTCTGCTTTGAACATATGCTTTTCTATGTGCGTAATTCTTCACCCGAGCATATGAATTCACATAAAGCGCAATCCTCCTATTTATTTCTGTCCTTCCTCACTATCCAAGTTTGAATATATATATATATATATATATATATATATATATATATATATATATATATATCATGAATTCTAAATATATCATGGCTATTATTCCAGATAGTTTTTAAACTTGGTAGAATATATCTGAATTTGGCTAATTTGGCAATGGATTCACTAGAAAAATGGATGAACAAAGTATCAGAAGAAGACTGTGATTGGCTTTTAACTCAAGTTTTGCCTTACTTGGAGCCTTTCTTCCAGAGTAAAAGTAAGTAGATTTTACAATTCTCTTCTGATTAGTATTTCTCAGTTTAATTTATTCAGAAATCAACTGTAATTAAATTAACAAAGAATGGAATGTTATTACAATTTTTCAATTCAGTCATGACTTCAATAAACTGAAAGAAGAAACACACAATTTCTATAGTGAATATGGCTGTGCATAAATATTGTTATAGCTTTCTTAAAAATAAGCTGAACTTTATATATGAATACAGAGGTTTTATAGCTGACTGCTTCTTTTCAGATAAAATAAAATATTTGCTTCCAACACTGTTTTTAACAAAGACTCACTATTTACTAAATAATTAAATTCATACTAATACAAAATATTGTAATTCCAGGTATAAATATTGTGACTGATCTTGAAATGGATTTACTGGAAAAAAGGTCCACTCATGGGTGGAGAAGGGGAGCTCATGTTCGGAGGAAAAAGATGCTTGAACAACCAGAGACAGAATTATCCAAACTTCAAATTCGTATAATTCATCTCTTGGGGCTTCTTAACAACAAAACCTGCTTGTCTTTCCTTGACACTGACCCTTTGAAACACTATTCTGGTTGGAGTGACACATCTGCTATAAAGCTGTGCTTACCATTTGGAGATATGAAACCAACAGTGTATATAGGTAAGTTCTTATCATCAATAAGCATGGATGCTTTTGGAATAATTTAATGCATTCTGTAATTATAAGCAAAATAATTAGAGTGAAGTATTTACTTAATAGTATATGGCTCTAATTCAATTTATCTTATTTAAAATTAGATACAGAACAAATATATTCCGTAATAAGGTTGTTTTATGATATTTTAACTCAAGTCTCAAAATAATCTCTGTGATTTTGTATTTCAATTATAATCTCAAGTCTTAATCAAGTTATTCACTACTACTATATCTTTCAAATCTTGTATTTAGATTTTCACCTTTATAATTTTATGGATACTTCACATCCATTTTTCAAAAAGAATCCCAAAAGGGGTTCAATATATTTCTGGCAACTACTAAAATACATCCATTACTATTATTAAGGCCATCTGATTCTCTCGGATATTGAACAATTATTTCCTAATAAGTTGTGATAATTAGTATTATTCCACAAAGTTTAAACAGAAATTAAAAAACAAAGATTATGCTCACATTTTGATCCTTATCCATGTTTCTGTACCGTATTTTATGTTTACTGTTCTGGTAGTTGAGCTTGTTTTCACAAAATGTCCATTAATTATTTCTTATTTTTTTATCTAATTTTTATTTTGTGTTGTCTGGATCTCACCAGCCGCATGTCATATTTGAGATTCCTATAAAAGAACACTATTTACTGTGTACTGTCTCTTTTAGAAGATAACACTTATGCTATTGTTATATTGTATCCATCTAAGAAAATGTTGTACATCATTATTGGATAAATAATTTTTATTGATAATCTGAAATCTTATTTAGTGCATACAAATTTTTATATTATTAATTACAAAATCAAAATCTGAAAGTATGTCAAAGTGGCAAAGCGATGTGTGCTTAGACAGTGTTTTTTATTATTTTGCTTTCTTTATTTCAGATAAACTTCTTCCTAGGATCATGGAGTTAGCTGCTGCATCCAGTAATCGAAGAACTCGTATTGCAGCTTGTGAACTTCTTCACAGTATAGTCATGATTTTGTTGGGAAATTGTACGTAGTTTGTATAGTTTAGTCTTCATAATTTACAATAAAAATTAATTCCCATTCATTATAATCCATAAAATTGTCAATGATGTATATCTATAAGTAATATAACAAGTAATACAGTTAAATGACATATGACTTAAATTAGGACTAAAACATTGTTTTGTCTTTTTATTGTGGATTTCATCAAATAAAACTGTTTTTGGGAGAAAATGTTGCAGGATAGTAGGACAACTTGTTACTTGGAGTATGAAAGCAATAACTCCATTTTAAACAATATTTTTGTAACATCATATCCAAAAGCCATACACTCTATAAAGGCTAACAGTGTCAAATAAAGTTGTTGAAATTAAGTTGCCCCTCTATGTCTCAAAATTTATTTAATTTTCAGTAATAAAATTTTTAATGAATTGCTTCATATTTATTCAAGGTAAATTCACTATACATATTATTGTCAGTAATATTTGGCTGTTTGTATGTTGATGTATTTTGACTCTGATTCTGTATGATGTGCATATATTTTTTGTAATGAACTTTACAGGCAAACAAAACACTTTTGATGAAGGAATCTATAACCTGTTCAACAGAATCATTCCTTGTATATTGAAGTTAGGATGTGATGCTGATCAAGTGGTGTACCAGTTATTCCATCCCCTTTGTCTGCAAATGGTGCACTGGTATTCAAGCAAGTGTCAGCTTAACAATATCAATTCTTCCATTATGCTGGAAGCCATAATGGTATGTTTTCAAAATGACTGCTTGTTAAATTGATATTGGAGATCCTTTCTATTTTTCAGCATTACCTTAATAAAAAATGCTATACCCTACCTCCATTCATTACATGATATTTCTGCTTTAATGTATTCTCTTTAGTTCTTGTTTGCATCAATTAACTTCAAAAATTTGTATTTGCTGTATTCTCTCTTTTTTTCATATAAGTTATTAATTAAATCAAATATTTTTTATCTTTATCTCAAGAACATTTAAAATGAAAATCTTAATGTGTGCTTGCTTTTGAAAACTTGATTTTATATATAAATTTAAAAAATAGTCATTTTATTCCAGGATGGTATAACTAATACCACAGATGCTAATCTTCGTGACTTTTCATGCCAGTGCCTTAATGAGTTTGTCACATGGTCAATTAAACAACTGTCACCAAGAGAACTTGAGGATTCTCCAGTGAATATAGGGAAAATATTGACCAGAATATATACCTTCTCAGTGCACCCATGTTCCTTTAAACGTTTAGGTCAGTTATTATTAATTCCTTCTTATTAATATATCAGTGTACTTAGCTAGTCCAAATTCTTTGAATGCTCTATTGTAATTCACAATTTCACCTGTAATAATTCAATATAATTTTAAATGTCACATTATTTTGTCATAAATTTCAGATAATATTTTTGTTTTGCATTGTTTTTATAACTCAAGTGACTATCACATACATAGTGGAAGTATTTCAAAATACAAACCATATTAATACAAATGTGGGCACACAATGGTATTGAAACAAGAGTTTTGTACTTTGTATTATTTGCTTGCTTTGAACTTGTATGAAACTCGTTTCAATTATATTTCTGTTGGTGATTATAAGGTAAATAACTATATAATTAATTGAAATTTCTTGTTTCCCTTTTACAGGTGCTGCTCTTGCCTTCAACAGCATTTACAGAATTCTCCGTGAGGAAGAATCTATCATCAATCAATTTTGGATGGAATTACTGTATTACTTGTTCAAAAACTTGTCTCTTACAAGTAGCTCTGCCAATTATTCAGACAATGTAAGTGAAGTTATATCTTCAATAAACCACTTGGAAAGGGTTTTCAAAGAAAAGGCTTCTCTTTTTAATCAGGTTTGTATAACATATATACATATTATATGCACAACTCAATTTTTTTGTTGAACTATTAGTCTGGTTTGATAAACCTTTATACCACTTATGAAGAGTCTAATATAGAAATGATGCAAGATGATACTAGTACCAGTAGTTATGATAGTGTGTTGAATTTTTATATCAACACTATATTATGATAATTATTATAATGAACTGTTTTATCCTTTCCTTTACTTTTACCTTCCACTTGAATGTGTTTGTTTGTGTGTGTGTATTTTTCCATCATTGTGACCTTTCCTTGAGAGAGAGACAGAGAGTTGTTGTCTTTGATGGGTGTTGATTGTTGCTGCCTAATGGCTGGTGTACCTTACTTTGAATTCGTGCCCAGCCAGCACGAAGTTCAAACCTTCTTTCCTGACGAAAGGGCCTCAGGTCCTTGAAAATTTGTAATATTCTCTCTCCTCAGCCTGACTGGATCAACTACTGACTTCAGGTAAGTCGGCATCGCCGTCTCCCTTTCCTATCCAAATGTGTTATTAAATTTTCCTTAAGTGTATGTTTGTGTGTGTGTGTGTGTATACACACACACACACACATTTAACACATTGGGATAAGACAGAGAAATAGTGATGCCGACTTACCTGAAATAAATAGTTGGCCCAGTCTGGCATAGGTGGAAGTTCAAAGTTTAGAGGGCCTGAGCCCCCTTTGTCAGGAAGGAAGATCTGAACTGGATGCCGGGAATATGTATATATATATATATATATACAATGTTAGGAGAATCCATTAAGGAACTAATTCACATTCAAACTTGGATAGTGAGGAAGGATAGAAATAAATATATATATATATATATATATATATATATATATATATATATATATTTATATATCAATAATATTAGTAAGGATATGGCCTTGTCAAAAATAATTGCGATATTGGTATGGAAAGGAAAGAGAGATAGCTTCTGGCTTAGCTGAAAATGAAGTACGGTGTAGCCATAGGGAACTGAAGGTAGTTCTTCAAATTTTCAGAGGCTCTCAGCCTCCTTCTTCAGGAATATATATCTCCAGTCGGTCGGTGCACAGAATGGTGTAAGATTCCTTCATGAAGAAGGAGACTGATAGCCTCAGAAAATTTGAAGAACTACCTTCGATTCCCTATGGTTACACTCTACTTCACTTTCAGGTAAGCCACAAGCTATATCTCTTTCCATACCAATATTGAAATTATATATATATAAGCACACACACACAATGTTCCTGAATATTAATGATATGGAAGGTAAGAGAATTTCTATCTCTCCTATTGTAACACACACACATTATGCTGTATCATCCAGATTCTATTTTTAGTACACATATGTTATTTCCTGTAAAGAAAGCTGTTAAAAATGAAGCTGTATAATCTTTTCTTTGTTTTTCTGTGACAGAAAAAATCAAAGCGTCAAGAGCCACCAGAGTTTAATGGTGTGTTGTTAAGTGATGCTGTTGTGTGGCTTCTTCATCAGTGCTGCTGCTTGGAGGCAGCTGCAAGGCATAAAGCAATGGAACTTGTCTGCAGCCTTGCACCTTGTGTCACTGGTGAGCCAATTAAACCACAATTGCAAAGCTTTCATTCAATTAATTAAATATATTTCAGGATGACAGTTCATACAGATGATTTCTTATAATTATTGTTATAAATAATTTCACGTGTACTGTTTATAGGTTTCCAGAATGTTCATGATTTTCTTCAGAGTTATATATCAATAAATGGATCCTCTGCAATAATGCAAATTTGTTGTGCCAACAATAAATTGCTTGTACCAACTTCATGCTTCAAAAGCCTGGAGGAATGTGTCTTGTGGCAGCAAATTCTTTTGACCAGCTTGGACTGCCATATGTGGCTTCTAGGACAGCAGCTTTTCAGATCTGATATATTGTTCAAACAAAACACAAAGTATGTGCAGTAGATTGTAATATATAAAGTGAAATTGAGTAGATTTTTGTAGACCTCAATATGAACACTAGGACTTATCAAATTCAATAGCTATTACTACCTTTAATTGGTAATTTATTCTTTCATTAAATGCAATATAATTTGCAGGATGTGCCATCATTAAAATTTTTATCAATATAAAAATAGAATTATTATGTTAAGAAAGTTAGACCCCAATTAAATAAATATAGTTATATGTATAAACAAATAAAAATCTTAGGACAAAAGTTTTGTAATAAATTTAAAAAATATATACATGAAGATAAATTATTTAATTTAACAAATTATGTGCAGGTCTTAAAATTTTGGGAATTTTTTTTTCACTGTATTTTAAGGGGGGAAAAATAATGTGTTTTGTGATTCATATTAAGCAATTCAGTTTCAGTGAGACATTTAATCATTATTTATGAAATAATAGTTGATTTATGTATAATTTGATAATCATAATACATAATGTAAAAATTGATAAAAAGTGTTTAGATCTTGGTCCTTATGATATCAAATAAATTTTTGATGAAAAAACTTTTATTTAGACAAATTGCGAATGCACTGACTATTTAAGAGAAACTTTGAATCACTACTAACCAATTAGATAAGCAAATAAGGTATTGGCCAAATAAAGCTTGCAATACAGTTGAAGGTCAATAACTTTTTATTTAGAAGTATTAATCTCTTTGCTGCCATTATTTTTTATTGTTATATGCCCTTCAGTTGTAATTACAATGTTTGTAAATGACCTACTGATAAATATAATCCTTCAGTAAAGTTACTATTTTCAATTGAACATGATAATTATAATTCATTATTTGTTTTGAAATTACTTAATTTCTTATTAGTCTAGGTTTTAATTTATATTCAGTGATAAACTAAAAAAAATCACTTCCAACTCCTTTTTCTTTCAGCATATTTCTTACAGTTTTATATTTCGTAAAAGTTGTAGGCCAAAATGAAAAGTTTATTGAACAATTTGGAGTGGGTAATATGTCTGACAGTATTGTTTTCAATAAAGTAAAGTGCACAGTGACAGTACGTGTTTTGGATTTCATCACTATTCTTTGTAAAGATGGGAAGAATTCTATGAAATACATTCCTGAAAATCTATTCTGTGAAGAACTTTGGGGTTTGGTGACCATGAGATTATTAGAACCTTCATTTCTTGGATTTGATGTTAAGAATGTAGAAGAGAAAAATTGTTTCCCTTCAAGAATGCTAGAGCTTTTAGAGGCAATGAGGGATGGTCTTCCTGAACAACATATAACTGTAGTCTCCAGTGTTTTACAAAGTAAACTGGAAAGCTGTCTTAGTTTACTTTTTACAGATCTGCCTCTTAAGTTGCAAACAGACCAGTTTTCTCAACAAGATAAAAACATTGTTGATGGACTATACATCCTACTAAAGAGCAAGTTTCTGGGAAACACAGAAAAGGCAAGTACAAGTCACAACATAATTCAGTTTTCTTCAAATAACATATGCAGTTTCAAATGAATCAATATAGGCTTTCCTGGTCTATTGAATTAATAAATGTTTCACAGTTTATCAACCAGGTCAATTGTTTATTACAATACAATGTTTCTATTATAAGTTACATTTTTTTTGCAGAAATTTTGCATTGTAATAAACTGATACAGTTAACAATAAACCAAGAAACGTTTATTAAGTTTCAAACTAGTAGACAAGGAAAAGATTTTTGTTAGTTGTAGTATAGCAAGTTTCTTATCATTTTTAGTTGTAAGATGTTTAAGATGAATATAATATTATTATAATTGGTTTATTAGAATTAAGGTATTGGTAATTATGAATTTCTCCAAAATTGAATTGAATACTGTTATTTTTACATTCCTTGAATTCATATTGTTAAATTATTCAATACCAGTAAATACACTCACAACATTTTATCTCAATCAAGCTTGAAAAACAAAATTAAATGTAAATTGGAATTTATACCTATGTCAAAATTTTGAACAAAGGAATCTTCATTGTTCAAATTTTTATAGTTTCTTGTTTTTTTTTTACTAAAGACTTAAATCATATAGTAGTGTTTGCTAATATTTTGATGTTTTTAGCATAAGGTTTAGTTTATATATTGCTAACCAATTTTTTATTTGTTATTAACCACAAATGTTGACTTAGTTTCTACATACTTCAATAAGTATTGAAATGAATTCATACTTTGTATATTCTTTCTTATTCCATTATATGTATATATTATATCAGCAGAACATAAATGTAAATATCATTTGAATTTTGAAATTGAAGATAATAATTATTTCAGGTTGCAACCAGTCTCAAAATCAAAGCTAAGGACATTATTGATAAAGTATACATGTCCGTAGTCAAGTCTGAGTCTGAGAATAAAGTTTGTTCGTACCTTCAGCCAACATCCAAATCATATGGAATCTCCCTGTTAAAATTTGCTTTATCCCTGGACAATAGTGTGAGTTATATAAAATAAGCATTTATTTTGTGTATTTAAAAAACTTATGAAAAAAATATTCATTATATTTTCCTTAGGTTAAGTAATTTCCAATATAAATAAAATAAAGATGACTGAAACCTAGAGCTACAACTTCATTATTGTAATAATTCCAGTGATAGATAAAGTATTCTGTATTTCATATTTTATCCTAAATCCACAAAGTTTTCTCCAGTATTGTTTTTCACTTCTATTTAAATTATATTATTCTATTATTAAATCTTATTTACTTTTATTTAAATGATTAACAATATAACTGTTCATTTATTTTGGAAAGTAATTTATGTCTGCATTAATGAAATTAATATTCCTACATTCAGGTTGATGAAATCATAAATCAAATAACTACAGGCCCAAAAATTAAGAACAGTGGCGCTGGAACTCTGATACGACACGGTGAACATTTTCTTTCTCAATTTCAGCAGCTAATCTTTGAGCATATTGCAAACACAAATCCCTGTAGAATAGTTGACATTCTCTTAGGTGAACTGAAGAGTATACACAGTGCCTGGAAACTTTACATTGTGAGACTTTTTCTGAACCACTTGAATGGTCCCAAAAAACATAGCAGGTACATGCTTACATATGTAAAGGATTATGAAAATTTTTGTCAGTTTTGTCTACATTTAATTTGAAATAAATGTAATTATTTCATCTCATAACCTAATTTTATTTTCAACAGTGGAGAAGAAGTTGCACTAAGAGTTCTGCTAAACTGGCATCTATTGGAAAGTTGGGTTGAAAATGATGTTTTCCGATCACAGGAGTTGATTTCCCTCCTTCGCTATACTTGTCTACTTTTCAACCCTCCGAATGGCTGCTTAAAGTCATATGATGGACCTAAGTCATGGTTACTGAAACTTTTGTCTTCAAATGAGCTAAACCTCCAGCAGAAAAATTGTGTGTTGGATTTTTTGCCATATCTATCTAGTAAAGATGATGAAGATGAACAGCTATGGTTTGTATTAAACTGTAGGAATAATACTTAGAACAACTATTATAATTATAAAAATAACAGAAAATTTATAAGCAATGTACATAATTAAAATGTATCATAAATTTAATGTAAAAATGTTAATGTATTGATATAAATAAAAGCATTTACAAAGCTTAAATTTTTGTACACTGTATGGGCCATCATTTTTTATATTAAATTTTTTCAAGAAAGTTATACTGTCCCATGGATTTTTCACTGCCATACAAATAATTGTACAAGTTTATTTTTAAACTTAATTAATATTCAAAGTTGCATTAAGCTGAAAGTTAGATACACTTACAAATTTGTTATATGCAGTCATTTTTGCAAAAAATAGCAATATTTGTTCTAAACTAAATTTAATTGGATTTTATACCACTGGGTCTTTTCAGGTTTTATTCAGTTAATTTTAAATATTTTTCAGGTGCTCATTGAGCATGCTAAAGGGACAACATTTTCCTCCTGTATCAACAGAGTTTCCAGAAGGTTCTGTAGAGCGAGCTGCCTTTATCTCATCATTCCTGAAAATACTAGATGGATTGGAGGTTTCTGGAAGTAGAGTGCTGCTTAAGGCAGTGTTAGCCTTTTCAGCTGGGGATATGAACCATGTCTGCAGAGAAAGTATTCAGTCTGCATTAAAGATATTTATTGAAAGGTAACATGATTTATCATAAAATAAGTACCTATTCTCCACTACTGTGCTTCTTTTAAATCATTTGTGCCCCTTGTTATTTATTTTGTTCATATGAGTCCACCAGTTCTGTCTGGAAGATTGAAGATGTATTGCAGATACAAATACTTATTATAAATAAGTGTATGAGCACATTACTTGAAGTGGGGGGATTGTGGGGAAAGGGGTGTCAGGGGTTCATAAATTGAAGATCATAGTTTCATTGTCAAACTTGAAACCTTTCCCATATTTGTTTATATAATCCTTCAAACTATGCCATCCTTTCTGGCCATTTGATGATTGTTATAATTTTTGTATTTTAATTTCTTAATTTTCTTGGTGTTAAATGCAACACAACAATTTTTTCCCATAATTTTCTTCTCATTTTGTGTACAAAATCTGAATACAACATCAAATTATAAAAATATATAAAAATTTGATTTTTAGTGTTCATACTTTTTAGACCACAATTGAACTTAAGTAGGCTACCTCTTAATTTCATTACTGTTTTATATCTTTGTTTACATTTAATCTGATGTATGTAATGCATTAAATCTACCATTCAGTTTGATTGCAGCTTTAAAATTCTACCAACATTGAAAACAATCTTTAATCTATTAAATTGCTATAGAACATTCTTCATAATTTATTGTGAAATATTCATTACTGTAGGAAGCTATCACCACACTATCTCATTTACAACCTAAAATATTAATTATTTGGAATGTAATAATCATTGACTTACAAATATACAGTACTTACCCTTTGTGATTAAACATATGAGTATATTTCAAAAGTACCATCTTAATCTGAAAAATAAGAAAGATTTTTTCATGAGTTTATATATATATATATATATATATATATATATATATATATATATATATATATTTATTGGTATGGAAAGGGTAGAGAGATAGGTTGTGGCTTACCTGAAAGTGAAGTGCGGTGTCGCCATGAGGAACTGAAGGTTGTTCTTCAAATTTTCGGAGGCTCTCAGCCTCCTTCTTCAGGAATGTCACATTCTCACTATTACAATATATATATATATATATATATATATATATATATATATATATATATATATATATATATATATATACAATATTAGGAGAATCCATTTAAGGAATTAATTCACATTCAAACTTGGATAGTGAGGAAGGATAGAAATAAATAGGAGAAATAGGAGGATTGCGCTTTATTTGAATTCATATGCTCGGGCGAAGAATTACGCACATAGTAAAGCATATGTTCAAAGCAGAGAGAGGGATGGAAGAAGAAGGAAAGACTGAAAATATTTGACCCAGGCGGGACTTGAACCCACGTATTCTGCTTAGTACACAGACGCCTTAACCATCTCGGCCACCGGGTCAAGTTCCCGACCAGGCAAATATAGACAGTCTTATTGTGGACAATTAATAGTTATAGTGGAGGAAATATATATATATATATATATATATATATATATATATATATATATATATATATATATATATATATATATATATACACAATATTATTTCTCCTATTTATTTCTATCCTTCCTCACTATCCAAGTTTGAATATATATATATATATATATAATTCTTCGCCCGAGCATATGAATTCACATAAAGCGCAATCCTCCTATTTCTCCTATTTATTTCTATCCTTCCTCACTATCCAAGTTTGAATGTGAATTAGTTCCTTAATGGATTCTCCTAATATTGTATATATATATATATATATATATATATATATATACATGAACTTGATTTTCAGCATGTTATATGCATATTATTGTATTTGTCTTTTTAAGGTTACATTGTAATACATATTTCTTGCAGGCTGGATTCAGAAAACCAAATAAAGTCAATCAAGTTGGCCTATGATGTATTCTGTGGACTTAGTTTTGACTCAGACATACGGATTGGTTCTGTGTCAAGGTTCACAGTTCCACTACTACAGAGTTCTAGACCTGAAGCAGTCGTAAAGTTTTTTGCAATCAATGTGAATGATATTTTATCCAAAATAAATGAAACAATAGACAATACATCATTTTATAAAACAGAACAAAGTCTTGTTTCAAAATACGGGGCATTTCTATTGGTTGAGGCTTTGTTCTTCTTGGTCAGGAAAACAATTTTGGAAGATAAAGCTTGTGAAATTACAAATGCTGCCTTTCCAGGAAGAGTTGTCACAGGCAAGGAGCTGAAGCAGTTATTAACTGACAGGTAGGATATAACAATTTCAAATTCTTCATCTAGGCATAAATATTTTTGAAGCTTGCAGCAATAAAAATCTTAAAATTGTTATTTATATTATGCCTTATCTTAATTATTTGAGTAATGAAACAAGTGAAAATTTTCACCAGTCTACAGCTAATGCACTGATATTTTGCTGTATTTAACTGTATTTAACTGTATAACTTTTCTAAATAATTATTTTGTAATGACATAATGATATTTTTCCAATAGGCTCTATATTTGTGTACCTAAGAGCAACTGAATCTATTAATATTAATTGAAAACACTATAAAAACTAACAGTAAAAAATATAAAAATAAAACTGAATAAATACATCTATCACTCCTGGCATTTTACAAACATGAAAATTAAAAAGGGAAATATGTTTGGGCACTTTGCTCTGTGTTTATAACTATGATAAATGATATAGTATAAGTTAAGTGTCTGAGTTTATATCACTTCACTGTCAATATTTTCAGGGCATATGGATTTCGTAAACTTAGTTTATCTCCTGAAATTATAAGTAATTCTGAGGTGATGGAACTCTTCCGCAAAGCTCAGTGTGCTGCTTACAATGCACTTGCAAGCATAATATTCAACACTAGCTGTGAGTTGAAGTTCTTCAGTGGTCTTCTCATCAGAGAACAAGAGGAAAAGAATGAGGTATGTATTTCATGAATAGGTAGATAATATATTGCCTATGAAAGTAGAAAGTACCATAGGGAAAAGTGTGAAAATTGAATACAATATTTGAAGATTAATAATGTCTACCGTGATGAGACACATTTGTCTTAGGGTAAATATTTTGCCTAATACACAAAATAACAACACTTACAATAAATTTTTGACATTTTCTGGGGTGAGGGGTAATAGATTTACTTTGCTGGCTAAAAGGAATTGAAAGTGTCACCCTGGTTCACCAGGAGGGAAAGTCAGAAATGGCCTGTCCTGCAGGTTGATGGAAAACTGGTAATGTTTTAGCGAAAGGAAAAAGTTGTGAGATTATATTAATTGCCCCCTGTTCTGTGATTTTACTCTTGCAAAAAGAAATTTTGTATTTTCCATCCAGGCAGAGAAAATTTATGAGCAAGCACATCATTCACTGAGCAGTAGTAATTATAAAAACTACAATTGAATTATTGCAACAACAGCAGACGTCATTGGCTATTTCATAGACAATACAGCTATCCACATCATCGATCCTAAATTGACATTGATAGGATCTGAAACAGCCATGTCCTGTCAGTAATTGTGTTGAATAGTGATCCACCTCTCCAAATTTCCTGTTTGTCTATATTGAGGTCTGGGATAAGGTTATACATCCACCTTCCTTTGGTGGATTTGTCCCATCGTTGTTAGCTTTTCACCATTGTCACTAATTTCTCTTGTCTTGTTACAACTGAGCGGGGATTTTGACTTGTATAGCATTTAGCCTTGCAGAATGTCACCGGGTGTTGTAGGGCTTAATTCTGGTGCCTGTATAGTACATTAAAGTATGGTCATGGAAATAACTTCTGATAGTTTTCCTGATGTACAATGGAACCTTCATGGATTTAAGTGCATCCATGATGCGGTTCTATTTTGCCAAATTGAACACGCTCTTCACTTCCAATGTCTCTAAAAATGGTGATGTGGAGAGCTTTGTCAAAACCTCTTTATGATTGAATTAAATTCATCCATAAAGAGTCAGAGGTTTATGCCCTTATTTTAAATGCAGGGAAATGACACTATCTCATAAAATTTAGTATAATTTAGTATATTTTACAGAATATATGTCGGGAAAACTTACGCTCTTTATGATAAAATTTAATTTAACATTTTATATGGTTATAACTTTCATCTTCAATAGTTTATAATCAAATATAATTACTAATTACAAAAACAATCACCTCTATCACACTACAGTATTAAAGGTTAAAATCAGATCTGTCATGAAAATCTGAACACTACTTCAGGGACAGAATAAATAAATTAGTCTGTACCTGAAGTCTGAAACTGTTTATTATTATTGAAATGTCAGATTAAATCATCTGAAGTTCCTTTTTTTTTGTGTAAAATGTAACATCAAATAAAAAATATTACAATATATTTAATTGTTATAAATAAACAACAGCGTTTTGAAATGGGAAAAAGATATTTAATAGAAATTACACTATTTTTTCTTGCTAATTTGTGACCTCTTCAGGTAAGATGTTTTACAAAATTTTGATAGACAGGCTCATGCTCTGCCAAAATAATGTCTTAACTGAAGAGGTCGCTAAATAGCGATGAAATGTAGTGTAATTTCTATTAAATTACTTTTTCTGACTTCAAAGGGCTGTTGTTTATTTATAATTTATCTTAAATTATATATATATATTAAACTTTAGAGTTCATCTACTGTTCAGAAAATATGGAAAAATTTAATTTAATTATACATAAAAAAAACTTGAGATATCTTGATAGAACAAAATCAAATAGAAGAGAATAGTTCAGTTAGATATATTTCAGAACTAAGTCCTGCCCACAAATTTGAACCTAACTGAACTATTCTCTTCTATTTGATTTTGTTCTATCAAGATATCTCAAGTTTTTTTATTTGTAATTCAATTAAATTTTTGCATATTTTCTGAACAGTAGCTGAACTCTGTAAAGTTTTATATATATATATATATATATATATATATATATATATATATTGGTATGGAAAGGATAGAGAAATAGGTTGTGGCTTACCGGAAAGTGAAGTACGGTGTCGCCATGAGGAACTGAAGGTTGTTCTTCAAATTTTCGGAGGCTCTCAGCCTCCTTCTTCAGGAAGGAGTGTTACACCATTCCGTGCACCGGCCGGCTGCGGACTGCAAATTTGAAGAACAACCTTCAGTTCCTCATGGCGACACCGTACTTCACTTTCAGGTAAGCCACAACCTATCTCTCTATCCTTTCCATACCAATATTTTTGACAATGTCACATTCTCACTATTACAATATATATATATATATATATATATATATATATATATATATATATATATATATATATATATATATATATATATATATATATATTCAAACTTGGATAGTGAGGAAGGATAGAAATAAATAGGAGAAATAGGAGGATTGCGCTTTATTTGAATTCATATGCTCGGGCGAAGAATTACGCACATAGAAAAGCATATGTTCAAAGCAGAGAGAAGGATGGAAGAAGAAGGAAAGACTGAAAATATTTGACCCAGGCGGGACTTGAACCCACGTATTCTGCTTAGTACACAGACGCCTTAACCATCTCGGCCACCGGGTCAAGTTCCCGACCAGGCAAATATAGACAGTCTTATTGTGGACAATTAATAGTTTTAGTGGAGGAATGGATAGAGTAGAGGGAATGAAGTATTAGGAGCTTCCATTAAGGATATATATATATATATAGACACATACCGTGCAGACAAGTGACATATTTAGTTAAAATTGCAGCTTGACAATAACCATTTGAAGACTACACTTTTATTCAATTATGTTTATTCTGGTTTAATATTTTCAGGTATTAAGTTATTGTACAATTACTCTCATTAATTACAATGGTTGTTACAGATAATCTGGGAGAAACTGATAGACTGTAGGAAACAAATGTGCTTCCCTGTAGATTGGAGAGAGTTACCAAAGCGTAAAAAATTGATGTTGAAACTGAGACATGAGAACCGGCAGGACAGAGTCCAAACTTCTTGGTCCCAGTCTATTCAGTACATCATGTCCAACTCTCAGTATCTGCTTAGTAGCTCACTTTCAGAAGATGTTACCCGCTTTGACTTTACAACTGCAGTTGTCCGTCCCACAACTGTCATGACCTCTCAATTTAGTACAGAAGTTGAGATGGAGATGGATGATATCAACTCACATGAGTGCATGCCAATGCTGTGTGGGTTGATCCAGGGAATGGCTGAGCTGAATATTATAAAAATTCCAGAGGAAACTCCAGAAGAAAACTTGGTCTTACCTGACTGGATGGATAAATTACGTAGCTGTTTGATCAATTCCAAGAGACACACAAATGTAAAGATATTCGTAACAAAGTTGATCATTAACAATGCATCTGTTTTTCGCCCATATGCAAAATTTTTTTTGGTTCCATTCCTGAGTTTGTTATGTAGCAAGTGTTTTGGAAAAGATGTGAACTACATGGTCACTGATTTGGTGACAACGATTATCTCTTGGCGAGACATGGCACTTCCTAATGGTAGTGGCCTAGAGAAAGAACTTGCTAGTGATTTACTCAGCTTCCTAATAGAGAGAGGATTCAATTTACGCCGGAATTTAATGAAACATAATTTGGAATTGATAAAAACGCTGATTGAAATTTGGAAACCCTGTTTGGTAATACCATACAGATTAGTGTTCACAAAACTTACAGAGAAACATGATGAAGATTCAGAATTTGGTGTTCAGCTTGTGGGCATAATTTTTTCCAATCATATCATTCCATGGGAGACAGATAGTAAAAATGCCTTCCTGAAAGCTGTGCTAGAAAAGTTAAAAGTAGATTCTCGCAATGTAAAGGTGCCTGCAGCAGAAATAGTGGGCATGTGTCTGAAAGAGTTTGATCCAAATTTGACAGGTCATTTGGCAGATGACGATCAGCCATTCTATATTGCTTTGAATGAATTTCTTTCAAAAACTTCAAATAGAGATGATTTGCTCATCTACCTTCGAGGAATATCAGTTCACTATGGTGTTGTGATTGATAAGTTCATGGCAAAACTTCTAGGAAACCTTCCACGGACCATTGGCAATTTTCGAATAATTGCTCTAGAATTAATACTTAAGCGAATTCAGATTCTTGGTGAGTGAAGTACATATTACCAATCACAAAAGAAAATGGTTTATTTTGATCTGCATAATAGATCAAATTTTAATTTATATTTATGAAAACAGAATAAATTATTCTTAAATTAGTATTGTGTTTTCTAAAGCTTCTAATTAGCAGATTGAAATTATTTCATTTGATTTAATTTAGCATATAAATACTAAAAAGTTGAAGACTCAAAAAATCATATAACATTATTAACACCTTTTGCCTTGATAACACTCATTTTCCTTCTCTAATACGGTAGGTTTTCAACTTTATTTAAAAACCTAAAGTTTCAATATAAATCTTAAAAATTGATCTGAAGAATAATACCAATTTAATATGACAGTAGGAAATAATACCATGTTAACTTGTATTATTTATTAATTGTATTATTTTCCTTGTAGGAAATTCTGCTTACCCAGAAATGAGGAGCAAAGGACTCCTTGAAATGCTGAACCAGAAAGATGAGGATTTAATATCACTGGGTCTCAAGCTGTCTCTGAGAATGGTGGAGCTTCAGCTAGTACTGGATGAAAAATTGTGTGAACTTTTGGACTCTATCTACTTTCTCACATCGCACAAAAAGCCTGCTATACGAAGGCTAGCATATGAAGTACTCATGGCTGCTCCAGAACAGGGTAGTAACACACAAGCTACTCTTCTTGCTGGCATCCTGGATGTAGATGATGAGCTGCAACAGTTTGTGCAACAGTAAGTTTTTGTGCATACTTGGAATGATGCTACAGTTTGTTAACTGTGGCCATTTAAAAAATTAATGATTAATTATTAGTAAATTGGTAATGGAATTGACGAATTTTAATATCATTCTATGTTTTAAGACTAATCGTAACTAAGTCAGATACGACTAAGTGTAGATGCACTGTTTATATGATTTTTAAGATGTTTTAATTCATAGTGTTGACATGTCAGCTTTGAAAAATAAAAAGCAATTAATGATAATGCATAAATAAGGATCATAATCGTTTCTTTTTTAAAAAAACTGTTGTTTGCCACACAATGCAGTCAGATAATATAACTCACTAAAAATTTTTTTTAAAAAATTTGATTAATTTACTAATGATTTACTTTACATCTTTTTACATACTCAAATATTATAGATAGCTCCAATAGTAATACTTCAGTGTCATTAACTTTCGGTCTGATTCCAGGTTTTGGTGCACAGATAATAAGTTACCAACTGCCACACCAGACCGTTTGCTAAATGTGTTGGATACCTTATATCACCCACAGGTGGAACAGCACTTTCTAGGCTACAGTTGCTACATTCTCCTAGAGGCATGCTCTGCATCTCCTGATTTCAAGCGTAACATGTTTGATCAGCCACTGACATCTTGTAATTTCATGGAGTATCCTATCCTCAGCTCATGGCGTGCTAAGCACCTATCGCTAGCTCCACTCTTCACACAGACACTGGCTAGTCAGTTGAGTAGCGTGGCACCTGGTGACATTATACCTGTTTTGCGGAGTACACAAGCCAGCCTAGCTTTCCAAGCCACAGTAGATGTTGGTGAGCAATGTATTCTCTATAAGCCTGAAGGTGAACACGTATTGAGGTGTAATGTGATAAACTTTGTGGGAATTTTTTCTATAGGATTATGGATTATATTCTGCTCCATTATTTTTGTATATTGTATATATGTAATAGTAAAACATTTGTAATGTCTTTCCCTTACTGTACAGTGTATAGAAAGAATACAAATTTTATTGCAATAAACTACTTAAAAAATATTAATAATAAATTAATATTCATATTCTAAATAATACTTTGAAGGACTATTTAGTGTAGGAAATCATAATCAATGATTGTATGAATTTGAAAGTCGATAAGTATAGAAGGAAACTTCAGTATGCTATGATTAAACTGTTATCATTAAGAGAAAAACATAACTTTTGTTTATATTTTAATATTACAATTTTTTAAGCATCATCTTCTTGTGGATTGATTATCTCTTACAGATTATGCCATTGTAACAGAACAGAACTCAGGATATATGACAACAGATAGTTCGTTTTCATTTTCCTCAAAATCTAAGGAACAATACAACCAGAAACACTCATCAACTGCAGGTAACTCTTGGTTTCATATAATTTAGTTTATTGATAAAAAGAATGTTTCCATTCTTAACCAAGTTTGCACTTATTATAACTTAATAATTGTAATTGAGACCCATTTATTGTTGAGAAATTTTATAGTCTTTTTTTTTAAAAAAAAATCAGGAATTTTTATAAAGGATGTGTCTGCAAATAAATATAATTGTCTTCGAAGTAAACATTCTTAAGTTCAGTACAACTTTTGTTTGTTTAGCATTTGTGATCCCAAACCATAAACGATTCATAGAGATGAATGATAAGAAATCTCAAAGTTTCTTTGCATTTCAAAATGCTAAACGTAATGAAAAGAAAAAGGAACTTCAAAGGCAAAAGGCTCAGAAGCAAGAATCTTCATTTTGTATGTACAGAAAGTATAGAACAGGAGACTTTCCAGATATTGAAATCTCATATTCATCCGTGATCAAAACTCTGCAAGCCATAGCAAAGGTAGTGTATAGATGGCTTGTAATCATAATTAAACAGTGCGAGTATATTATTACAGAAGATATTAAAATAAGTACTTTCTCATAGTTCCATTTATTGTAATAATTCAGTAGATTACTTTAGATGTTATTTTTTAATTAATATGTATGCATCTTTCTCTCTGTATTACACTGAAACATGCTATAAATATGCATAACTGTTATTGGTAATCCTGTCACATTGATCACATTAATTGAACATTGTGTTATCAAATGTTGTGTAATATTTTGCTTATGGTGGC
Source organism: Zhengitettix transpicula (assembly GCA_037074705.1). Lineage (NCBI taxonomy): Eukaryota > Metazoa > Arthropoda > Insecta > Orthoptera > Tetrigidae > Zhengitettix > Zhengitettix transpicula. The sequence goes on from CM073596.1 coordinate 30,296,503, forward strand.
AAATAAAGACTCCTCAATTTGTTTTAATATTTGATCATTTTTCATTGAAGATTTTTACTTTCAGTGTATACAGTTTTTTAAAGATTGAAAATAAAATGTAATAAAGGTTTGATGAGATGGGTATAAAATACATTAAAATAGTGCTGGAGGATAAAAAAACATCGAGACTTCAGGCTCACTGAATCATTTTCTGATCTTGTATTTCAATTCTGTATGAGCTTACAAAACTGAGTATTTATATTTTGTGATTTCATTTTTGCCTGGTGGGACTTGTATCTCTGGTTTCTTGTTGCTCATTTTCTAATCATTAGGACTGTTTACCAGAAATTTTAATTTTGCCCCGGGTAACCAATATATTTTTTTATTGGCAGCAACTTCTGTTTATTAGTACAATGTGATGTCTATCAACTTTTTTTTTAAAAAAAATTATTACTTTATGGAGACAATAATGTCTTCTTTCTCAAAAATAAGTTCCATCAAAGCTGTGATAAATTATTTCTCATGATCACTTCATATTATAAAATTGATGGATTGATTACATCATTTTGATTTGTTTTGTTTGGAAAACTGCACATATTTTATCAATTACCACATTATATACATTCGATGGATGCAAATTTAATTTATAGTTTTCTTCTGCTCTGTGAATCAGCATTTGATTGTAATTAATATTCCTGATAGAAGTGCTCACACTATAGTTGTTTTTTTCCTTCAACACCAATAACAAAATATTTTCTTACTCAGTTAGATGCTGTAATAGGGCGTCAGTTGCTGGTTTCACTTTTCCTTGCAATTGTCGAAGAATTGGATGATGCAGGTGATGAGTTCACGGGGAAACTACAAACAGCATTAAACAACATACTTTTAAAGAGCTCCAACTGCACACATGCAATGGTGGGGGCTGTAATCGAAATTTCTCTCTGTAACAGGAAGTTTGTGGATCTTGATCCAAATAATATAGTAGCAGGTTTGTTTTTTTCTATTGACATTGATATTATGTGGAATTTTTGTTATAAACTAATTTAAAAAATTAATTTGACCAAAGATTGACAATTAAAATTTAATTGTTGTGTTTAGAAGGTTATTAATTGGAAGTTCAGTAATAAATATTTAGTGAAATGCTTATTCTTGTAAATTTCACTCTCAGTTCAAATTATTTAATTCATAGTATTAGAGTTCACATAGTTCAAATAGACTTATGGATTTATCAGAAAAATTGTTGTAACTTCATTTATACTTGTTTTCTTTTTAATGTTTTAAACTATTAATTTTTCTGAAGAAACAATTAAATTCACACATGGAAGTTAAAAGTTCATTAATTGTTGTAAAAGTAGTAAGTTAAATTCATGGTTTATTTTTATTATAATGTATTTTCATAACTGTGCTGTTTAATTTATACAATTATTAAGATACATTTATCTATTCAAAAGTTTACTCTTCATTATTGTGTGACATTTGGCATAATGTTACATATAATTGTTTAAACTATTTCATATATTTGTTGCTTTTATTTTATGTATTTTTTCATAGGACTTAATGAAGTTTGCAATTACCTTAACAAAAGATTCCATTAGTGACTTTAAACTATACCTCTTATTAATAAGTATACTGTTCATGATTTGTCTGAAACATTGTATTCATGGATCAAAGAAACTTTAAGATAATGTGAATTCAATGCATATAAAGACAACATATAAAGAAAAACAGAAAATGTGAAGTTACTTTGTTATAGTAAGCAAAACTTGATTGCATTTGTGCTAATTGTCACAAAATTGACATGAAAATATTTAACTCTTCCTATTGAATACTAGTTTAGAATTTATGAATTCATGCATGAAAGTATATGTTGTATAAAGTGTGTGATGATCTTGAATCCATGTAATATTGGTGAATACTTACATAAAATTCCAACACATTACCTTTGTTTATTATAAAATATATTTGTAATACTAACTATTTATTATTAATTTTGACATTTGTCATTTATAATGTTTCACGTCCAGCTACTTCTTTTTGTTGTTTTTGGTTGCAGTCTGTAAGCCCATAGGACTCTTTTCTCTTGGGTGCCTTCTTTTAGAAGAAAGCATTAATTGTAGTGACGAATTTAAATTTGAGAGACCAGCTAAAAGGATGAAGGGCTCTACTGATTATGTTCATTGGTTACGCCTTGCAGAGTATGTTTTGTTTTTATATTTCAATCAATTTTTCTTATTTTGATTTTATGGGAACATAAATATTTTTTAATATTGAATATTTGATTCTTTAATTCATTTTAAATATTGGTTTTCATTTTTTTTTATTAAATTATAAGCAAAATGCTTGAAAATTTGTAGTTAGAAAATACACTAAGTAATAAATGATTATATATGTGTGCAACAATATTCAGTGATTGAATTTTCATTTGAAGATTGTAAATTACGAAGTTTGAAAATACTATAACATTTTGAACCATTTGACAGACTTTATGAAGGAATGGGGGAGTGGGACATTGTCCAAGGAATATTCAGCCAGAAACTGGAATCACATGATGACCTGAACAATGCCCTGTCATTTGAAGCTCAAGGCTTGTGGAGAGAAGCTAGCAACAAATATCAGGCGGCTGCCAAATCTTCCATATCAGATGAATTGAAAGATTTCTGTTTGGAATCTTTTAATAAGGTAGCTTAATTTTTCTAGACACAAATAGATAGGGTTTATTCATCATAATCACTCCTAAATGAATTCATTATTCCCATATATTTTTACATGTTATTTTTTAGCAATACATTTTTAAGGAACAAGTTAAGTTTATCCTTATTAATGTAAAACATTGTTAGATAAATTGTTCTATGCAGCACTTGCTATGTTAAATTTATAACAGGACTATTATGGAAGTAAATAAATTCACTTTTATGTCCTTCAAATGAAATTATTAGAATTAACTATTGATAACTTTATCTTAAGACTATTGAAAATATTCATTATCTGTAAAATAAAATTTGTTGTGAGGAAAAATCATCAGTAAATCTTACTAAATAGTGGTCATTATTCCAAAATAAACTGTTATTTTTTATGAAATGTCCATTAAAATAAAAATTGCAATGCTCATAATACACATTTACTAGAAAATAATAAACATTCAATCATTTGATTTTCTCAAATACAAAGTTTATTGTTACTGTTAAAGTTATATCTTCATAAAATGAAAAATTGTTAAGTCCTTTCAAATCAACCTTATTGTCAATACTATTAATAATTATCTCAATTTACAATTCGCCAATGAGCTTGAATTGAACCGTACAGTGTAGATACCAAATCTCTTGCTCTAATTGCAATTGCTACATAGGGCAAACAAAATGTTCCCTTAATATCCATATCAATGAACATATGTCTAATATCAAACTTTCCAAAGATAATTAATCTGTAGTCTCCAAACATAAAATTTCAAAACATATAAATTCAAAACATTCATTTTATTGTCAAAATGCTGAGATTTTAGATGTTGACACCAGGTACCACTCCAGACTGATATAGGGATGCTTCATATTAAATCCAACATCACAGAAATTAATGTACAAACAGATACTATGAAACTAAGAAATTGCTTCAATTCCTCATTGTGTTACGCTAACCCTTCTGCTTTAACATTGTCATTGCATTTTCTTCATATTGTGTTGTTGTGTCGCTCTAGGCTTTTGTGTTTTTAGGTTTCTTAGCACCTGAAGAATGGAACATGGTTTCCAGAAAAATTGTGTGGTATTTTTATTATTACTACTTTTGTCTGTATTTGGCTATTTTATCTTATAATATTTTTGTATACTTGCATTTTTTATGAAATATATTTTACAGTGTTTATCTCAGTTATCACGTTGGGAAGATCTCAATAAATCTGTGAAGTATCATCTTGATGAAGATTATAATAATATCTGGAGTGATTCATGGTTAGTTTGTGTGTTTGTATCTGAGTAATTAATTTTTGGATGACCCATTATGATGATAATTCTATTATATTAAATTGTTAATACATGCTTTTAATACTTTTTATTAGGAATGAAGAGAAGCTACTACCATGCTTATTCTCAGCACAAATGCAGTTACTTTTAGATGGTGTTAACTGTGATGAGTTCATTGCATATGTTGACTCTTGGATTTCAGATGAAATAAAAAGCAAAAGGCTAACTGTAAGCTAAAAAACTTCTTTGCACATCTTAAAATTAAAACAATTTCACTTGTGTGGCAAAATGCTAATATTTTTATTTAATAATATTTGTATACTCTTTTCTGTCTATAAAAACTAATATATGTTGAATTAAAATTAGAAATTAGGGTTATTTAGTTTCCATTTAATTAAGTTTTTCAATCATATTAATTGGATAACTTCTGTTCATCTTGTCCTTTTTCACTTAGTTACCATATTCATTTTCTTTACTGATAAAAGTAATTTTTCACAGTTTCATACATATATTTAAAAGATTTGTATCCTCTTTACACTATTTTTTAATAAAATTATTGAGATATGCTTGAAAATGTGAACCTGACAGACATATATGAGTGAAGAGCTATCACTGTTATACATCTACAAGAAAGACTTTGTACGAGCTAAACTTTATGCTGACCAGAATATTCAGATATACCTGCAAGATTGGGCCCAGATCAGCCCAGTGCTGTACAAACTCAGAGTGAACAGACTGTTGGACCTTAAAAGAATAACTGAGATACTGGTGAGAAACAGAATCTTTTGCATTTATATCAATCCTGAAACTAATAAACTTATTCTACTATACTAACAAAAACAATTTCAGTTATACCTACAGCTTATAGGTGACCACAATTTAACAAATTTTGAAACTAAGGCAAGGAAAATAATGGACGTGTGGAATACAAATTTACCAAATGATACTAGCACACTGTTTGACTGGCAAAGAAAGTTGGCCTATAGGTGAGAATGATTCTAATTAACATAAACCAGCACTCAATGATTAAACTTTACCACTAAAATATCATGTAAGAACCTTAATTTTCACTTTTGTTTGTCAATATGCAGATAAAAAAAACAGAAATAGGTTATAATTGAATTTTGAAATTTGTTTGTAAGCAAAGAACATCTATGAAACAAAGTACTGACATATCAGACTAAATATTTAGATTAATGTCCATTTTCATATAATTTATTCATAACCAATATCATCAATCTACATTCTTAGTCATATTCAAAATAAAACTTCTTCCTTTGTTTGTTACATTTCACTGACAGCTTTTCTCTTGTCAATCTTCATGCTACCATATACATATGTACGTAAATGTATAAAAGCAATTTAGGATGACATAAAATTGACAAATTAATAAATTAGTAGGGAGAGTGACTGATGTACCTTAAATCTCAATTCACGATGTCAGATAGTAAGTAGCATGCCAAATTTTGAAGGGCCTAAGCCTCCTTACTCAATACAGTACCTCATGCTGGCTGACCGACCGCAGTCCATGCATTCGGCCAATGCAAGGTGCTGTCCTGTTCTTGAGAGGGGGTCTTAAGCCGTTGAAAATTAAACAGGTTTCTTAATATCAGGCATGATGACTTCAACTCTCTATTTAAGGAGGGCTAGTCAATCTGCCTATAAAATTCTTACTCATTTATAAATAGTTAGCACATGGTATGTGTATCATTTCTCCTGAAGGAGTGATAAAATAACTACCACACAATTTTTCTGCAATGCTTAATTCTTTTGTTAGGTGATCAAAAAATTCAAGATCCACATGATTGACAAACCAGGTGATGGACTCAAAAATATCATGTTTATCAATATTATTTTGTAAGATTCCAATTTATTGTTTATTGATCCATTATAAATTAAACTAACAATCTTAATCAGGGTGATAAAATGAATTTCAGGACCTGTTTTATGAAGCAAATTCAAGAAAAATTAATTGAATATGGATGTACTTCTGAAACAGTGTCAAATGCAGAGTCAAAGTTGGCTATTATTCAGTTGGCATTAAAGCAAAAAAATTTCTTTTTTGCTAAAAAGTATTTACTTGATACAAAAACTCAGGTAATTTGATGTAATTTCTTTAAATAATTAGTATTGATACTTGGAATGAAATTTTTGCATTTTCTGGATGACTTCACGTGGTATAATCCTCCTCATATATTTCCCCCCATCAATATCTATCTGCATTTATCATATGTAAGGTATCTCCCATTCCTCATTTCCATTTATTGTTAACATCATAAAAAAAATTCAATTTATTAGTTATTTACTTTATATGGATTGGATTTTAACAGTTCAAATTGAATTAATAGTTCTTGTTTACACTTATAAGGAAAAATGAATGGCTGCTGATTGTGAGAAATGATACTACTGTTTCTGTATGAAATAGTAAAGCACTTTCTTGATTTAATATTGGTATTTATCTGACTATAATAACACAAATAAATATAATGGCCAAACAGTCAGAAAAGGTTTACTAATTAACAATATATCACTATATTTTGTACCTAATTTGAACTTCATTATCAATTTGTATCAAAAATCAAAATTTTCTGGAAGTGTTCAATTATACATATAATTAAAAAGTGTCCAATTATACAATTTTTTTTAAAAAAAAGAGAAAGGTATGATTTACAATCTGGTACATAAAATGATCAAATTCTCACATCCCAGGTACCACAACAAAAATTTAGATAAGTTAACAATATTGTTTACGAATGTGAAGTTTGGTATATTCATCAAACTTACATTAATGAAAATAACCTTACGTGTAATGTTCAAAATTACTCAGTAGCGTCAAAGCATATTTATCTCCATAAACATAATGAAAGCAAACACTGGAGACAGATGACCGCAATATTGAAGACACATTGGCTACTTCATCTAATTATTAAATTTAAATTACAATATTAATCAATCATTAAGATCTCTTTTTCTTTTTATTCTTCATCTGATAAAGTCTCACATTAAGGATGAAACAATATGATATATAGTTAATTAAGATACCTGTTTTTACAGGCTTCTTCCTTGATTGTTAATACTTTCTTTGTGATTATCATTTCTTACTATTCAACAATCTGTATAATATTTACAAACATACAGTTCATTTACAGATTAAATGGAAATGAAAAAGACAAAATGCATGCAATGTTTCTGACTGCAATTTTTTTTTGCCATCTTAATTCTTTAGTTGTATTTGAAAGAATTGTTAAATTTTGTATGCTGGTTTAACATGATCTCAACGTTCAGATGCAGAAATCCCTGGATGCATCATTGAAGATTCGTTGGCATAATTACCTTGCCAATTGCAGATGGCTTAGTGGGTTGCTGACAGAAGATGTGAACATTAAAGTAAAATCAATGATTTCAGCATGGGAAAAAACAGGTAGGTTCTTCACTAGAAAGTAAAAGTGTGTTTACAGTCTTTGCAAGTAAATATTTACTGCTATGTCAATTCACAATGCCTTTACTTTACTGTTTACGCCAACATTTTTTAAATACCAGTTGGTGCCATGACACTGATTGAAGTGTTGTTGAGATGGGAGAGTGTCTTGTTCACACAATTCAACCAGAAAATGATTTTGAACCAACAAAAAATATTGTAATACATGATAACATATATTACTTAGTGCTGAAATGGAATAATGGTTGAGAACAAAAGAAAAAGGTTGCATTTAGGTTAGAATTTATTTAAAGAAAAAACTATTTGGAGTGACAATTACCACCATAAAACAGCTATATCATGAAGATTCTGGGGAATATAAAGCAGTAATGAGATCCAACTCTTGAGTGATTCAAGTTTCTTTTAAATTTAGTTGGTCTGAAAATACAAAACAATAATACATGTATGGGGGAAGCTATAATGCAAGATTGATGCTCTTGGCTATGCTTATAACTTGGTGGTTGTATGTCGAGCAGAAATTTTCTATATTAATATATTTTTTAATATGCTGCAAAACTCTATTTCTAATATCCCTGTTTTAGTAATTAGGGTCCAATGTTGCACAGGTTTCTTTGTTCTTTATACTACTCCATAAATTTTACACTCTCTTGGGAGAACCACCTATCAGACATTTTTAAAAAAATACACTCCCTTCTATAAGATCAAGATATGATAGTTTTGAAAATGCAGGCCAATGGCACTGGCTTGTTCACACAGTACAAGTAGTGTGTGAGTAATTGTCATGTGATGTGGCCAGTAAAAACAAGATATTTTGAAGTAGCTCATGTGTCAGCTGCTGTCCTACTCACATTGGCAGTAACTTGTGTGATACATTCATGCAATCACAGTTGCTTTTTCTATAGATACTGACCATTGCAACTTGTATGAGAGAACAAATGTTCAGTTTGTTTCTTGTCATTAATCTTTTATATCAACATATTTCTGCTAAGCAATATTATTAGGGTTTAATTCTTTTGTTTTAATTTCTAACTTAAAAAAAATATTATTGAGCGATTGCTATTTTCAATGGCTATTTTTACTAATAAGTTGGGAGTAGAATAATAAATCATCAAAAAAATTTAAGTTACCTCCAAATGTAATTTGCTCTTTTGTGAGGAGGCAAGTCTTTTTTTTTCATTAATAAAAACATGAATATCAAATAATTTCTTTTGATTGCTATTTTTGTTACAGAACCTCTTATTAGCGAGGCTGAAGCAAGCAACTGTGACTTACTGTATATATCAATTAACCACCAACTGAGTGATTATTCATATCAAGTATTACAGCTACTCATTACAGATTCACCAAGAATTGATTCTTCATACATTATAAAGTTATCTGAGTTGATTGGTGTCACTACAACTGAGTAAGAAGCAATTAATAATCACTATTTGTTTTATATATATAATATGAGTAAGGATATGACATTGTCAAAAACAACCTTAATATTGGCATGGAAAGAGAGATAGCTTGTGGCTTACCTGAAAGTGAAGTACGGTGTAACCATAGAGAACCGAAGGTTGTTCTTCAAATTTTTGGATGCTTTCAGCCTCCCTCTTCAGGAAGGAGTGTTACACCATTCCATGCACCAGCAGTCTGCAGCCAGCCAGTGCACAGAATGGTGTAACACTCCTTCCTGAAGAGGGAGGCTGAGAGCCTCCGAAAATTTGAAGAACTACATTCGGTTCCCTATGGCTACACCGTACTTCACTTTCAGATAGGCCATACATGTATATAATTTGAATCATGCTTATTATATTTTCATTTTTATTGAGAAGTATGCCTTCAATAAATTTTCAATTTTGATGAAATTTCAAATCAGTATCAGTATTGAGTTTTTTAGTGGTTAATATTTGAATTTAAGTAAATGTATATTCCCAACTGCAGCATTGATAGTGTCAGGCTTGCTTTGATTCAATATGGTTTGGACAAAATTCATTTTTCCGTCTCCAAGGCAGAGGAAAAGCACAATCAGTTGGAATCTAAAAAGCACAAGAAAACTCTGGCTTATGCATATTATAAAATGGCACAGTACTGTCACGCACTGATTACAAGCAATGAAGGTGGGTTCCTTAGACAATTATGCAGTGTCTATTTATTTAATATTAGGTTGCTTTAATTTTGCTTCTTCTTAATTATAAATTAATTTTTCTTCAGAACATCTAAATGAGATTAATTACATTAAGAATTTAGTTACTTCAATTCTGAGAGGAATGAAATATGGGTCTCATGAATCAAGACGATTGTTTCCATGTCTGTTGCATCTTCCACAAATGTCTCAGTCTCTGTTGGATATATTCACAGAAGAAGTGAGTTATAGACTTTCCATTCAATTAATTATAAATTAATTGAGCTTTGATTAATTTGATAGTTATTAATGTTTCTAGACTTTTGTAGTTTTCAGCCCAGTTTAATTGTCCTTTATTTTCTTAAAAGTTGTCATCAGTACCAGAATGGATGTTTCTGGGGTGGACAAGTCAAATTTTGGCATCTCTGGACACAACTAGTGGCACTGCTCTAAAGGATCTAGTGATTCGTCTGGCTGAAACCTACCCAAAGGCCATTGTTTATCCATTCAGAATTAGTTTGGAGAAATATACCTTTGATGATATATCAGACATCAGTCAACAAGCAAAAGCCATTGTCCTTAGGTAAGACATTGTACAACCTACACATCTTTAAAAAGTTTTTAATGTTTAATTAAAACTTCTCTAGTTACAAAAGATTTATTATTGTATTTTTAGTTCCCTCAGTGCTTTGGTTCATTTGCTGTACTTTAGTCTTCTGATAATTACTATATTTGTTCATTAATGTGTATGTGATTTATAATTTATTGGCTTTGCATATATTTCTATAGTATATTTATAAATTCTAAATTAATAAATTATATTCATTTTTCTTGAATATCATAATAAATTAAATGTATTCCATTTCCTTGAAATTCAAAGAGTATGTCTACCAGTAAGTAACAAATATAACAAAATGACTTCAATTTTTAAAAGGAAATACTTCACATTTATATTTCTATCTCTCAACATTTATGCACCAAATCTATATCTACCAATTCCGTAATACTCTTGATTAATTTATGCATAATAAATATAAGATATTTCAATCATTGAACTTTAAAAATATGAAATGCTCAAAGTTTTTAATTGATTAGATAAGGCAAAGTAACTTATTTGCTCTGTCTGTTATAAGAAAATGTCATTATTTGCTCCATATTGGGACACTACAAAACATTCGGGAGAAATTTTGCACAAATATCAAGACTAACCAGTTTTATTCAGAAGTTTGATGTATTAATTATTTTAATATCAATAAAATCCCTAGATCTCATTAGGTGTGAAACTAAACACACATTAATATGCCATTTTTATGTTCACTTAATATTTACATTATATTCAACTATTATTTTCTTTATGTATCAAAATTAGACTTAATAATGTCAACATGAAATATGCTTCTGTGGAATAGTCTTCTCCCAAGCACAAAAAGTAATAAGTGTTCAGATTTATCCAAAAACCTAATTTCGATTTATGTACAATACTACAATAGAAACTGTTAAGAAGATATCTTTACATGAAGCTCCAACCTATAGTTTTCTCTTAAGCTCAAAAAGTAAATATGTACAAATTGTCAAAATAATTTAAACATTTGGATTCTTATGCAAGAATATCAACTTTTCACTTTAAGAACACCATAAATGTCCAGTGTTGATTAGACCGTAAACATGGTGGTACTAACTAGTGTAATAAATATTGGGGTTTAATGGCTTATATTGACTACTTTTAGGATGTTTATTTGCCCAGTAATATTCTTGAAAAATATGAAACTCTAGCCTAAAACAATGTTTCATCTGCCTGTCATGTTGTGCATTTTACAGTTTTGTATTATTTGTATTTAGACTATACATTTGACAAATTGAATGCAGTAATCTCAATTAAATCTAGAAATCTATGAATTAATTTTTTATTCCCTTCAGGCTGAAGAGTATCCTTCTTAATGACCCTTTACAGGAGAGACTGATTGATGCATTTCAATTTCTGTGTGTACCTGGCCTCAAATTGGGAAGCTCTCTTCACAAATTGAAGTATTTAGTTGACACTGAAAATGTTAATATAGAGAAAGTTAACAATGAATTTATGAGAATACTTAATACTTTCTTTGAGCACAACAAGGGTTCCATTCCACAATTGGAAGGCAATGCCTTTAGGAAACTAGACAAATACAAGAATAAGCTGAAACAACTTCATAAGGTAAAGAAGTCTTTAGATCACTGTGCCAATTATCATGTTGTTTCATCACAAAGTTGATATCAATATTACAGTGCTAAGTATGTTTATAAATATTTTTAACATTGCTTCTCATTTGTCTGTAGAATGTAAATGTGGGTAATAAGGAACAGATGAAATGTATAAGCAAAGAATTACATACTATTATAAACTCAGAGAAACTAAAATGTTATAGAGCTATAGATATGCCAAATCAACTGAGTGACCTTAGCCCATGGCTTAGTGAATTTCAGGCATCTAAATGGGAAAATACTTTGGAGATTCCAGGCCAATACACTGGTGATAGCAGACCATTACCACATTATCATGTCAAAATTGCAGGATTTCACCCCAAGGTAAATAAATGCCATAATTGTAAATAAATTCCATGCATTAATTTTAATTTCATAACTATAATTCTTGTTGCAGATAAAAGTTATGGTGTCAAACAAATGTCCCATCAGAATAACTATTATTGGAAATGATGCAAAAGAATACCATTATTTAGTGAAACATGGAGAAGACCTGAGATTAGATGAGAGAGTTCAACAACTTTTTAAAATAATGAATAAAATTCTTTCTCATGATCCTGCTTGCAACCAGAGGAAATTGTCTATAGCAACATACCAGGTAACACAATTTTAAAATAGTTAATTTATTGCTTGTGTACCAGCCAACTGCACAGCGTGGAATCACAGTCAGCTGTAATACAGGGTGCTCTCTCTTGAAGAATTTTCACCTGTCTATCATGGTAACACTGATCTTCAATTTCAGGTAAGCCACACACTATATCTTTCAATCTAATTATTTAAATTTCACATTTAGCTCATCAGATAGTAAAGGGGGATAGAGAGCAACTTTCTTACCTTAAACCGAAAGTTGGTGTCACCAGACTGGGAAGCAATGACATGTCAAATTTTCAAGGATCTAAGCCCCCTCAAGACAATAGGACTGAATGTTATGCTGACTGTGTAGCTAGTTTGTTTGACATTCACTCTTACTGTCTTGAGGTAAGGAGATTAGACCTTTGAAAATTTGAGGTTATTGCTTACAAGCATTGGTGATGCCAACTATCAATTTAAGGCTATATCAGTTGTTCTGTCCAGATAAGTTAATTTGACAGTAACATTATCCTTACTATCTTGATATATAATTTTATTTACTGAATTATATCTTTGGTCTGTTCTGGGTGAAATCAATTTACAACATTTATATTTATTTCCCCTATTCACCTAAACTTTTCTTTCCCAGGTTGTACCTTTTACTGTGCAACAAGGCATCATCAAATGGGTAGATGGAACCAAGTCCATCAAAGAATTGCTTGTGGAATCCTCAAAAGAAGACTTGAAAGCAGTATTGTAAAAAAACAGTTCTTTAACTCTGATAAATTTCTTATGCTAGTAAATAAGTATACATAATATTAGTGCTACTTGAATATCGGTCAAATAGTTCTTACTTTATACCTAGAGGAAACAACTTGTTTTTATTATATACTTAAAAGATGACCTGCCATATAAGGCATCAATATTGTCACCTTATGTAATGCCAAATTATTAATTTTGTTGTAAGTAGAATGCAAGTAGTGTATTAATTAAACACACCCTATAAATTTACATCAATTAAAAGACTTCATGCTGTTCTAGTTATTTTATTGTATTGGATGTAATATTTTTATTTCAAACTCTAAATATTATGAGTAATGTCATTCCTAAGGTTATTAAGTAATCTATTTATTAACAGAGTGAATATGTAGTATGTTTATTAAAAATAATTTATCTTTTGTTCCATCTTTCTTCACATCAATTAAGTTTTCAATTATCCCTAATGATATGATTACATTGTTTTAGTGAGAACATTAAAGTTCAGTATCGTCAATGGATCAAAAATGATTATTTAAATGCAAGTATCAATTATACTCCTGTGCAAACAATAGCTAGTTTCCTGGGCAGAGTCAACAGCATACCACTGGACCTACTAAGGTGTGTGTGCCAGGGACCTCTAAAGTTGTTTACTTTGACATTATTCTTACTATAAATTCAACATTTTTAAATATTGTTCTGTTAGAAATCAATCAATTAAAGAATTCTGTGATATGTGATAAAACAGAAAAGTATTTTTGTATTGTTAATTTTGCTACTGATTAAGATATCAACATTGTTATTTTGTTTATTGTGCTGTTTGTTTATTTATTTCTTCATGGAACACAGGCTCCTACAGCCCAATTTTGAGTACTTCAATGAAGAATGGATGTCCATTCTTCATTAAAGTCCTAAAATTAGGCCTTGAAGAATGTGGTTGTATATAAGCCTGTGTTCAGGTCTGTACAATGGATGGAGAAAGCTCACACATGACAGGTACACTACCCAGATGGTAAAGAGCACAAAATACCAATTGGAGATCCTGGGTTTGAGATTTTTCCATCCTGTTCCTTTAATTCATTTTATAGCCTTGTATTGAGATTTGTTTAGAAGCATCTCTTCTGTCCATGCATTTATTATTTATGTAGGTAGTCGAGTTTGAAGTTTCCAATATTATTGATATGCTTTGTTTCTAGTATTGATATTTTAATGTTAATGATTTTTATGCTTTAATCAACATGATTTATATACTTCATGTTCTCACTTATGTCCTGAAAAGTAATGTGGTCATATTTTATAGGAAAGCTATTGGCAAGATAAGTCCAACTGCAGAAGTTTTTTATGCCAAAAGACATATGTTTGCATTGTCATATTCAGTTATGTGCATTGCCCACTGGTTGCTCGGCATAGGGGACAGACATCTTTCCAATTGCCTCATACTTCAAAACACAGGGATGTGTTTAGGCATTGACTTCGGTCACGCCTTTGGTACAGCAACTCAGTTTGTACACATTCCTGAGTTGATGCCTTTCAGATTAACCCCTCACATTCTAAGTGTAATGCAGCCATTACAAGAGACAGGTATCTATGTACATTTGTGGCACATTTCTTTAATGAGTCAGATTTGATTATTGAAGTTAAATAGAGCTTAGGAGATTTTATGCAGACAATTTTTGTTTCAGGTTTGATTACGCAAACAATGGTGCGCACCTTGCAGGCACTGCGGGACAACAGTTTTGAACTTCTGGCAACAATGCAGGTTTTTGTTCAGGAACCTTCCTTGGATTGGATAAATTTCACATTAAAGCAAAACCAAGATGATATTGACAGTGGTATGTCTGTTAGTTTTCTGTTTAATTTAATCCAAATATATCATCATCAAAAGCTATTTTAACACATTTATATCCTAATGAAGGAAAGGGATACAACTGCCAGAATCTGAATTATTTACATCATGAACTTCATTTGTTAAGCTCACATAAGTCACAATCGATGATTCATTTCCTAACTCTACAGATCATATAATTTGGCTATGTAATCCAATTAATATTTGTAAATTGTAAGTATAGGAAAAGAGGTCAAATTTGTTTGGATTAATATGGAAGAAGATTGAAGACCAATTAGAAATTTTGGAGGTATTCATTGACTTCTTCAGCATATATGCTCTAGTTAAGTGCACGTTAGACAATAACACAAATAAAAGTGCTAGGGATTAATTATTCACAATATACAAACATACACAAATGATTTTAGAAATGAAATTATTATTCACGAATAATGAAACCTTAGGACTCGGTGATATACATATTTGCAAATTCTTCTGTTTTAAGGGGCCTCTCTTAAATATTCTGTTCTCACTATCTCTGAACGTGGCTCATACAATAATCAGAAAAATTATTTCTGAAGTAATCTGAGAACTGAATAACAGCGCCACATGGATACATCATCCACATTACGAACAACAGCTCCATCAATTGATCCACGATCATGCCATAATTTCATTTGTAATAGAATCTCTAAATGACATAATTAATCATGTAATAGAGCATCGAATTTTCTAAAATTATATTCTCCATACTACGAATTACCTTTGTTATAAACTTATGTGGATCGATTCCAGTGTATGTATTGAAACTGTTAATTTGATGGGAAGATCTGTCTTTTTGTGTGCATCACTGTAATTATTTTGCTTCAATTAAATCCAATACTTCAATGCAATTAATTACATAGTTTACATATAATAGGCAATATATATATATATATATATATATATCTAAGTAGAAGTATGTAGTAATAGTATACTGCAAATGGTGTCACTTGTTTTTTAGGAAGTCCAGAATGGTTCCCAAGACAGAAAATTAAGCTGGCAAGACTAAAATTTGAAGGAGCTAATCCGAGGTTCATAACCTCAGAAGAGCTGAAGGAAAACCGTCTGCCTGAGACATACAAGCTTAAGCTATTAGAAATGGTGAGAGGTGATGAGGAATGTACCAGAGCGAAGTGTAAAGATGAAGGTCTCTCCACAGAAAATCAGGTACAGTTACTTCATATACAATTAGTTATTTTAGTTCAAAAATAAATTATTTGTGCTATTAAATTCATAATATTACAAATTTTACACACAGATATTTGAAAATAATTTTTTGGTTTAAGTGCAAATTGTAATTGTAATTAAAATCAATCAAATAAGTTATGTAAGGTATACTTAAGTCCTAATATAATCTCAGACTGAATAAAATTGTAACAATGAAATATTGTTTTGTCAGAAATGCAATATACAAAATCCAATATAGTATAAATGAACACACATACACAAAATGTTGGTAGTTTTGTGGATAACTGGTTTAATTTTGTGTGGTACTCATACAAATCAACAAATAATTTTGTTTAGTATGTTAATTAAAACTGCATAATATTGATTTTAATTAATATTTTATCTCAAATAAAGGAATATTCTTTCATTATTTGGTTGAACTTTTAGGTAAAATGTCTCATTGAACAAGCTACAGACCGGCACATACTTGGAAAAACTTGGGAAGGCTGGGAACCTTGGATATAGTCCACTAATACAGTATACATAAGTTCCTTCATTCAGTATAGAAAAACATTATTCAAATTGTGATGCTTACATTAAAATCTGAAAGATTTGTCTTGCAACTTGTAAAATTAGTAATGTAAAATATGTAAAAGTTTTTGTTAAATAAATGTTTTATATTATTTAATTATTTGTATGTGTATCCATCACTAGACTGATTCATTAGTAGGTAATAAAATTAATGATTTCTCTATTGCATTGTATGTTTTAGCAATTAGATGGCCAATATTACTGTGGCTTTAGTTACTATATTTCATCCACTCTATAATCATATTCTAGTTTCACAAATAATGATTAAATTATATAATAAAATTCAGATGTATTATCCTGATGAAGCGGACTCAGGTCCTTGAAAATTTGAATTTTTTTTCTGCACTGGAGCAACTACCGATTTTTAGGTAAGTCTGTTACTCTGTCTCTATTTCCTATCCAAATGTATTATATTTATATATATATAACACATATAATACATATAATATGAATTTGTGCCTGGCCAGCATGCAGTTCAGATCTTCCTTCCTGACAAAGGGGGCTCAAGGTGATCAAAAAGTTAAACTTCCACATATGCCAGACTGGACCAAATATTGATTTCAGGTAAGTCAACTTTGCTGTCTCATATATATATATATATATATATATATATATATATATATATATATATATAATATAATTGTAATATTGGAATGGAAAGGAAAGAGAGAGAGAGAGAGAGGTTGTGGCTTACCTAAAAGTGAAGTGCCGTGTCGCCATAAGGAACTGAAGGTTGTTCTTCAAATTTTTGGAGGTCAGCCTCCTTCCTGAAGGCTTTAAGGAGCATCAGTGTAGCCTTTATCAAAATTGTTGGAGTTGTGCGTTGGGGATTAGCAGCTATTGCAGAAATTGGGTTTTGGATAGTTTGACAGACAGTGCTGCAGTGGTTAGCAATGCGTTTAGGGAGGGACAGACAACGGCAGAAGAAGTTGACTGCACGGGCCACATAAGATTCTATCCTGGGACTGGACCATGGAACGCCACATACTACAGCCTCTTAAGGGTTTGACATTCCAGAAGGAACAAGACTTGTCTGTTAGCAGACGATTTGTCTATGCTAAAAAGCACCCGTGGACTAGAGATAGCACAGCTCAAAACAAATCAGATCATGAGACATGTCTGCCAATGGCTAGAATCTCCCAGACTTTATTTGCAGACACAAAAACAGGAACAAAAAACGTGAAATGTGGAAGCAGAGAACGGAGAGCTGACACCAGAAAATGGAGTGCCGACAATGCTCCTTAGTGAGTACTCGTGGACGATAGTGATTTCTTTCATTCATAATGTCCCTTTGATGAAAGTGAGTAACTTTCAATCTTTTGACAGAAACACAGATACATTATTTTATTTTCTGCTTATTTTATGATAAATTAGGATTTAGCAAATTTTAAATTGTATACAAAATAGTGTTAAGAAAAGACGTTTTACAAATAGTGTCTACAACTAAGTCAATCAAACAAGGGTGTCTAAAACTAGTCGTGCTGAACAGGCTAAGAAAAGGCCCACCCTAAAGTAATGCGTGATCAGATACCAGGGTGGACATTTTGCCTTGGTGAAAGAGTTTTGTTGTTTTAGTGTGTGCAAGTCCCACACTACCCAGAAAAGCAGACCCTTCTGGGTGTCCATTATGATTTCCATAGTCATCCCTGGGGGAAGGGGGGGACTTTGTGTGTTAACGTTCTGTATTGAATTCATTTATAAGGTATTCATTACGATGGTTAGCTCCAATGAATCCCTTGAGCTTTTCAACGAGTTCATAGACCAGGAAGTTAATTTGCAGTTGCAATGAATGGACGAAACAAATTTAATAGGAAACTATTGACATATTTAATTAATAATCATACTCCTTCCTTTTCTGTTTCATGTGAGCCTTTTGACAAAGAATGTGGGAAGTACATGACTTATTCGACTAGCCATATATTGAGAGATGATTTCTGTGGAGGTGTTCCAAGGCAAATGTTGTGATGGAGTGTAATTCAAGTAAATCTATTCGGCACGGGTCCTCGTTCAATGGGTCACATTTAACTTTTTCCCAAATTATGGAGTTGGCTTATGAGATCGTTCGACTAAAACCACGTTACGACATTGTACGTGAATTAAATATTAACGCTACGACTGCAAGTGAATGGACACGATTAGGACTTGGTAAATAATTGTGACCAGAAACCCGAAATAGACGAGAAGAACGTAGACCTATTTTTACGTCTCTTAAACATCCTATGACAAATTTACAGGACCACAATGACAACTGCGAAAGACGGAATAAAAATGGACGACTATAACTAATTGCTTCCGAAACGACGGTGACATTTCTAGATTAATATCCACCGTGCATTGTGCCGTGATTATTTGTTGATCTGGTAACAGGATATGGACGTGGCATGATCGGGGAGGAGGTATGACGTAAAAGTGTACTACCGAAGTTCAAATATAGAAGAGAAATCGTTCTTCAAAAGATATTGGTTCACGACAGTTGGCGTGTTGCTTTTTAATGTTCTTGATTCAATTACAAATTTCATCAAAACAGCCAAGTGTCACTCGGAAGTAAATGTAATATCTCTACGTAGTTCGCGCAAACTAGTTCATACACAACTCAATGAAATCGTTTGAATGCATTCGAATTTTTTCCAGCTATTCTTTTTAAGCGTTCTGGTTAGTCTGAAAGACTCATTCATTAACTGTGACTGCAATACAAACCAAGGAATGTTCAGCATGACACGCAAAACATCTGTCTGGGTATCCAAAAATACAGATGGGGATTCCAAACTTCCCCCTCGACCGTCAGGGTCCGGAAATACTTTGAACATGTGCAGTGCGTTACCTAACAGGAAACACAAGTGGTGCTTCCTTCTCATGTTACTTCCTCCATGACAAAAAAATAAAATGTCAACAATTTTTTGGTTATTCTTCCCGTTTATTAAGGGCTAATACCGCGGTGGAAAATATCAAATGTGCCTAAAGAAAAGCACGATATTGCTAACGTATTTGTCCAAGACCGTATGTACATTCAGCTAAGTATGCTTTAAAATAAAGATATAAGACGTCGCTTTGATTATACAAAACTTTAAGACATTTCTCAGAAAATGAATACTTTGACCGCTACTGGATAGCGAACCAGGGCAGCATAAATAATCTCACAATCTTGTAATGTGTATGAATTGTAACAATATTGAAAACGTAGGTTTTCCCGGTGTAAATGTTGGAATCCCGAGAGAATTTCATCCAATATTGAAAACAGCAAATTTATAGGGTGGTCGAATAAAATGTTTTTGAAAAAGTTAATACAAAATGGGTTATAAACAAATGCTTTGATAAACTAACATGACCAGAGTTATAAAATTTGTAATAAATGCATTGTGCTAATAAAATATTGATATTTTAATCTCACAAATAACTCGGGATATATTTTCCAAAGACAAATGTACTTAATGAATTTGCCCTATTGAAGGAGGAGGGTCTCATA
Organism: Zhengitettix transpicula; assembly: GCA_037074705.1. Taxonomy (NCBI): domain Eukaryota; kingdom Metazoa; phylum Arthropoda; class Insecta; order Orthoptera; family Tetrigidae; genus Zhengitettix; species Zhengitettix transpicula. The sequence continues at coordinate 30,316,633 of CM073596.1, forward strand.
GCACGTCGTACCCTATGTTTCTAGTCTCCTTTCATTGTGTTGACTTTTTCTTATCGTGCTCAACAATTGGTAAATCTCAATAATCCTTTCAGTTCTGACTTTTTAAATTTATACCCAAATATTTTTCTTAAGGTTTTTAAAAAAAATTAAAGTAACTATGTCATTGCTGATAGTACAATAAAAATATTTCAAATGGTTGCAAAATAATTAGATTATACAAATGTATAAATAAAAAATGTATAAATTTTATTATTGTACAAAATTGCCAAAATCTCCGACCAAATTCGAAATTAGCAAATTATTTTGACTCAAACATGTATTCCTTATATATTCTTGAAATTTCAGCACATCGTGCAATGTCACTTGAAAATATATTACTTTTATCATTAAATTCATTTACAAATCATTTGGATAAGTATCAAATGTGCCTAAAGTTCTGGAATATATAATGCATAAAAATGGAAAGTTTCTGGTTTATATTTGAATGGATTGTTACCTCAGTATCTAGTCATATTTAATAACCTATTAAATACTTATGTAGAACTTTATTGAAACAGTTTTTTTTATATAGATCGGCGACTGATAAAAACAATTGAGGTATTATAAACAATATGAAAAATATTAGTCATCATGAACTACAATGAATTCAGATACTGCTGCGCGACTATAAAAATCAATAGATTGTCTGCATCCTTACCGCAACGCCCTCAAGAAAAATAGCGAGTAATTTTTAAGCAACTCCAAACAAAATTCGTAAGATATACACACGATTTCAAAATATATTTCCGATAATACTAACGTGTTATTTTTTACGACTCAAGACCGATAGAAAAACAGACCTGTGCATTTGGGATCATACCATAGAACTCATCTTTCGCAGAATAAAAGTTTCAATTTCAACACTAAAATATAATATAACATGAGAATTTGTGAAAAATTTACTGCCCACAGAACAATCACAAGGAATTGCTTGATTAAAATTAAACTAATATCAATGCTAGTATTCCCACTAAAACCTTAAAATGTAAAACAGAAGTCACCTTATGATACCGTTTGGTATTTGCTGTCTCAATAAAGTCTGTAAATATACTTTCAAAATTAAGAACCATTATGTACGTATGAATATATTGAATGAAATTAATCAATTTCGTAGCCCTATAGTCAATAAGATCTTTACATCGGCAAATAAACCTACTAAAGCATATTTATTCTTTGCTATTTTAGAATGCGAAACATTTTCTTTCAATTTACTTTGACGACCCACGCTATGGGCCAGGGATGTGAGAATTCCTTAAATGGCAGTCCTGCCATGTGTTCTCTTTCCATGACGTCACCCGCCGAATCTAGGCGTTATTCACCGAGGAAGGGCACAGCCCACCAATAGCATCGCTTTTCTGTAACTGTCCTACAAATAAGCCAATGGTGATCATCCTTACAAAAACCACCCGGCATATATACGGGCGTGAGAGGCTTGACATGTCATTTGGTATTCGACTTGGAAGACCTAATACGTTCCTTTCGAAACCGATATTCGTATTTCCCTAATTTCGTTCTAGGCTCGAGAAAAAGGTTCAATTCATATTCATAATGGTGAGTACACTTACAATAACTAACGATAAAATGTTGTGTTATTCAAATATACTCGCTAACAATTGTCTTCATTCTGTGTTACTTTAGTAATAGAACTGTTTTCCTACATATTTTACGATTGTCCGGCATCACTTTATTTTCTTGCGTCAAATCTGAGTTGCACGTGTCAGCATTCACAGAAAGTCTGCAAGTACCTTTCGATAAATAGTTCAGTTCGGAAACTAGTTAATTCAGCATTATTTATTGAATTTCGTGAAACCATTAATGGCGCAGTGCCATTATTGTCAATATTGAACCAGTTTCGGGGCGTGGCCTCCATCCGAAGAAGCTAGGGCGTCGTCAGCCGGCTGCCGTGCTAACAGGTGTTGAAGTTTGTCACAAATAGTGTTGAAATTTGTAGTGAAATAATTATCGGATGTTCCGTCGTCTCAATATCCGACGAAAACGAGTAATTTGTAAGATATGTGAATTTAAAAAATACTCAAATTCATCGAGAGAACAGGTGTGACGGCACAGACAGACACTGGTGCCAACCTCTACGCGTTCCCCCCAATGATGGGCTGCCAACGTCAGCATAATCCCCCTTAAGACACTGATGACGCCACTTACCTTATGAAGCGTAGTATTGTCAGTTTCTGTACTACGATAATGAAGAAGTGACACGCTACGACCTACGAACGAACAATCTACGCAAGTAGAATAATTCACGCCGATTTGATTCGGTTCGCTGTCAGCGGCACATCATCCACACAGATTTACGAACATAGTCAATTGTGATCTTTCAAAAAGGGTCACTTTTCTAACATCCACTTTATTTTCACAGGGGTTTCTCTTTTGTAATACTTTATTTCCACAAAACCACATCCATCCACCCATCAATATATTTCTCATTGCTTCAACTGTTCGAAACGTAAGATCAATTCTTTCCTCCTTGCACCGTCTCGCAAGTTTACATCTATAGACAACTGAACACCCTTCAATTTCTTCACCAAATGTATTTGTATGAAACTAACAACTTAAAATTCTTGACTTAAATATAACGTTGAAATAAACCTCTGTTAAAACGGAGGAAACTTCCTTCGGAATTGTTTTTCCTGTGTATCAATGTGACTTATGCAATTTTAAATTGTTTTAGTTATAGTTTCTTCATTTAAAGTTTGTCTGAAAGTTTTATTAAAAATAATTATTTCATCCAAACAGACGGTCATCTTTTCCTTGTTTCTGTTAATGAGGAAATTTTTTATTTGCTTCTCTAAGTGAAGAAAATTATTTAAATGTTTTTTTTTGTCTTTACAGCGTGAGTGCATCTCCATACATGTTGGACAAGCAGGAACCCAGATTGGCAATGCATGCTGGGAGTTGTATTGCCTGGAACATGGAATCCAGCCTGATGGCCAAATGCCCTCCGATAAGACTATTGGGGGCGGTGATGACAGTTTCAACACCTTTTTCAGTGAGACTGGTGCTGGCAAACATGTTCCTCGTGCAGTATTTGTAGATTTGGAACCAACTGTCGTAGGTAGGTACAAAATTACAGATGTAGCTTGAATTGTATTTGTTAATGTATGACTTGACATGATTTATCTTCCACAGATGAGGTACGTACTGGCACCTATCGCCAGCTTTTCCATCCTGAGCAGCTGATCACTGGCAAAGAAGATGCTGCCAACAATTACGCTCGTGGGCACTACACCATTGGCAAGGAGATTGTGGATCTGGTCTTGGATCGTATTCGAAAACTGGCAGACCAATGTACAGGCCTTCAGGGATTCCTGATCTTCCACTCTTTTGGAGGTGGTACTGGCTCGGGCTTCACCTCCTTGCTCATGGAACGTCTGTCTGTAGACTATGGAAAGAAAAGCAAGTTGGAATTTGCTATTTACCCAGCCCCACAGGTTTGTAAATCTCTTCAAATTTGAAGTAATGAGGTTTGTTATCTTTAACTCTTCTCATTAATTTATCTTTTATAGGTCTCCACGGCTGTCGTAGAGCCTTACAATTCCATTCTCACAACCCATACTACACTAGAACATTCAGACTGTGCTTTCATGTGTGATAACGAGGCCATCTATGACATCTGCCGCCGAAACCTCGACATTGAACGTCCCACATACACAAACTTAAACAGACTCATAGGACAGATTGTCTCTTCCATCACAGCGTCCCTGCGTTTTGACGGTGCCCTTAATGTTGACCTCACAGAATTCCAGACCAATTTGGTGCCCTACCCTCGTATCCATTTCCCACTTGTAACTTATGCACCTGTTATCTCTGCTGAAAAGGCTTACCATGAGCAACTCTCTGTGGCAGAAATTACAAATGCTTGCTTTGAACCTGCCAACCAGATGGTAAAATGTGACCCACGTCATGGAAAGTACATGGCCTGCTGCATGTTATACCGTGGAGATGTTGTTCCCAAGGATGTTAATGCTGCCATTGCCACAATCAAAACTAAGCGCACCATCCAGTTTGTAGATTGGTGTCCAACGGGTTTTAAGGTGAGTTCATCTTATTCTACTAAATATCTTGGTAGTAGTGTTTTAATAGCAGTTGGTAAAGTTTCCTTGTATCATTTGCCCAACTTCGTTGTTTCAGGTTGGCATCAACTATCAGCCTCCAACTGTTGTTCCTGGTGGTGATCTTGCCAAGGTTCAGCGAGCAGTTTGCATGTTGTCAAATACAACAGCCATCGCAGAGGCTTGGGCCAGGTTGGACCACAAGTTCGATCTGATGTATGCAAAACGTGCTTTTGTCCATTGGTATGTGGGTGAAGGCATGGAGGAAGGAGAATTCTCTGAGGCCAGAGAGGATTTAGCAGCTTTGGAGAAAGATTATGAAGAAGTTGGCATGGATTCTGTTGAAGGAGAAGGGGAGGGTGCCGAAGAATACTAAATTTCACATTCCAATGCATTTTTGTTTAATTTTGCCATGAGTGGCAGATTTTTTTAATAAATGTGAAGAGCAATGTATACAGTTCATTAATTATTAAATCCTAGATCCTTTCTATGTTCCATTGAGAATTGTAGCCAATATTTAATTGTGGGGGTTAGTGCCTTATAGAAGAAATTTTTTAATTTGCAGATTTTTGTTTGGTCTGGTGAAGCTTAATTCAATCTTAATACTACCTATTGGTCAGAACAATATATCAACATTTCAATTTACAATTTATCCCACATTGTTCAGCATAGAAAAAAATTGTAATTTTGCAAAATGTGGAATTAATTCGATATGTTGTTTATATTTGGCAGTTTGATTGTTAATTGATAAGAAATTGGATGGAACATTTATAGTTGTATTTGAGATTGTTTTCCTTTTAATTATTTACAGGTTACTGCTTTATATGAAATTTACTTTGATTGTATTTAAATCTTGTCATTTACTTTAGAATTGCATTAAGTTCTTTCTTCTGAGATTTATTGGATCTAATAAGATTGGTGCCAATAACTATACGAACCGTAACCTGATACCATTGTCAACTTTTACATTACTTGACATATTAATAATTATAAGTATGCTGGTGACCCTAAAATTTGCTTTTTAATTCGTTGACTGGTTTGTGCTTAACGTTATTGAAGCACTTTGATTTTAAGGCTACCAGGATTGCAGAAACTTTGTGGTATTTATATTATCAAAATATTTTCATTTTGAATTACGTGACGTGATTTGAAAGCAAAGAAGTTAACTTCCGTGTGATCGTAAACATTTTAATACAACCAATAACGTTTGGCTGGTAGAACTGACATATTTAGGTCGTGCAACAATTTTTCGTTTTATATTTCATGTAATTAGAAATTCATTTAACACACAAATATTTATAAATTGAATGGGACTTACTTGACTGCTAAGTGTATCACTCATTACGCCGAGCAAAGACTATTACTTAAAAAATAATCAAAATCAAGGGTGCAATAATTTGATATGCATAAATCCAACGTGTCTAGTTTTTTATCTTTTAAATAATTTAAGCCGTATGTTAAACTTATATATTAATAAACAAGAATCTCGCAGTTTTATTGGTCTCTAACTGAAATTTCGTATTACAATTACAGAGAAACTAGGATATAAATTTAAGTTATATTTATACTGAAATTATAATACCCTATAATTATTTAGTATAACCTATATTTGCAAAATTAAATGGTTTGGGATCTGCTATACTGTTTTCTGAATATTTATGTTTTTAAAAGTAATTCTAAATCATTAACCGAATAGAAGTGGTTACACAAGGATTTTGTTAGTTTCATTTTTTTAAACGTTTTTCTATATTTTTAATGTTGTTTGGAATTTTATAATGTACTGTAAACATAATTGATGGAATTTTCAATATTTCACATTTAACAGGGATGGTCCTCAGAATTTCAATATTATTGTCTGCCGTTTGGTTCTTAACACTCGTGAATTTTATTGTAAATAATATCATTCATTTGTTATTTATACTTGAATGGAATCTAGTCACAAATTGATCAGAAAAATAGGACAGAATAGAGCATACGTTAAAATATTTCCCAGTTATCGAGCAGTCGGCCATTAGACTTGTAATAAGACAATTTAATATGTTTAGGTCTTTATAAAATTTTGCTGATGCTCAGGACGCAGTACAAATTGAGACTCTCAATCCGCCGTGGATATTTGTTCTTACACAAGCTGCACACGGCCAATATTTTCATCAATGCAGACTAATATTGCTCGCGTATGGAATGGATTGATGTCGATATTGAAGTAACTTTCGAGTATTGAACATTAAGAAGAATTATAGGGGGGGGGGGGGGTTAGAAACACGGCCGATATTTGCGTTGAATAAATATTTTTCAGGGTTAACTAGATTGATAGTATTTCTACCGATGTTGTTTGTGTATAATTTCAACCCCTTTCGGCATGGGAGGGGATCACGCTTAGGGGTAGGGGTGATACATAAAAATAACGAAGAAACAACCGAGATTCGAGTAAAATCGAGGTTATGGAATTCGCTGAGAGTATTTATGTCAACCTGGGCACCTGGCGAGGGCGGTAGGTTCTGGACGGAGGTGGGTGGGGGTAGAAATTTTCTAACATGTTAACTGGCCGAAATTTAAGTCAAATATTTTTTGGGATCAATTAATTTCATATTATTTCTGTAAATGTTCTCTGTGATTAATTCAACACATATGTGAGCGGAGCATGCTGAGGGGTGTGATTGGAGGGGCGTTACATGAAAATGACGCGAATACGACGGAGATTGGAGTCGAATCGGGTTTATGAATGTCGCTGAGTTTATATATGTCAACTTGGGAAACGGGCGGGGGTGGGAGGGGCGGGGCAGAGGTAGAAATTTTCAAACATGATAACCGACCGATATTTGCGTCGAATGAATATTTTTCGGCGTCATGAGATTCATAACTTTTCTATAAATGTTGTCTGAGTATAATTTCAACTCCTTACATAAAAATAACGCAAAAACAACCGAGATTGGAGTCAAATCGGGGGTTATGGATATATGACAACCCAGTCAACGCCGGACACCCATCTAGTTGCTATATATAAAAAGTCAGCTATTTAAATAAGGTTAATGTAATTCTCATATTTTAAATTAATACGTGTTAATATTCTTTCAGACATAATCGAAAGAAGAGTAAGACAGGAGACTGTTGCTTGTACTCTGACAGAATCCAAGGACTTTCTGTCATATAGAACTTTAAATAATGATAAGTCCTTCCTCCTGTGTCGCGAACTTTCCAATCAGCACGCCGCATTGCTCTTTGTTAACCTCGCGGTCTTGGACTTGACCCGGAACTTCTGGCCAATTCAGCCTATTCCGCATTATATTTGCCGCAGTTTAACAATTTCGGGGTATGGTGCGATGAACACGCCACATTCTTAAACGCTGATTATCTCGAATAATCACGAGAGTCTAATATATCCGGCACGGTCGTAAAGTAACGTTCAGCCATTACTTGTTGAGTCTGTCGAAGAGCATTCAGGGACGACTGTAACATAATGAGAAGCGGAACGAACAGTATTCCTAAAGTTATTAGTGGAACAAAAATTTTGAAGAGTCATAATAATCTTAAAAAGAAACTAAACTCGAGCGGGCATGTCATATTACAACAATCCAAATATAAGAAAATTCCTTAACTTTGCTTTATTTACAAACATTTTATATAATTTTACAGGTAAATAAATACCTGTTTTTTAGAAGAGTGTTGATGAATGTACCAAGAATTACGTAGTAGGGTCATATCAAAATATGTTAATGTCTGTTCATTCATTTTTATTTAATCCCTTTCTATTAAATTCAATTATTGAATTAGATACACCTTAAAATAACTCTTTATGTAGGCTAATTGTAATATTATAGTAATAGTGTAATGAAAATAAACTGCCATTATTCTTCGATATGTTATTGTTACAATACAATGGGTAGGACCAGTTCTTTTATACTATACTATGAAACTACAGCTTTTAAGTTATTTAAGATAATCGTTTAAATTCTGTAACAATTACATGTAATAATATTAAAATAACAATATATAATTAATCATCATTATCAGATATCATAATTCAATACTATTTTATTAATATTATAAATATTTCTCCTTAATATTATTCATATGAAAATATCATCCACAGTACAGACACTAAAACACTATACGATAATTTGAAATCAATATTCACTTTTTCCTTTATATCAATTTTGACTTGAGAAAAAAATACGTTAATAATAATTAATAACAGCTACCTGAGACAAAAAAGTAGTTGCTCTTCTTTTTGATATATTTATTTTATAGTTCCCTTCATAATTTTTACATTATTTTAGTTATATCCTGAATTAAGTTAAATAAAATTGTATTGTGTATAATAAGGAAAATCACAGATATCAATAAGTTTGATGATCCGTTACCGTAGAGACAAAACAAGTAATATTATTAGCCAGACGGAGCAAACGTTTAGAATAACATTGAAACAAACCATTCAGTCGCGCCAATGCGAGGGAACAATTTTGTACAGAAACGTACTTGTGCTGTTCAATAATAATAAATTGATTGTTTTATTTATCTGACTTCTTTGAGTTATAAATGAACAAAACAGTCAAATTAGTAAGAAATACAATTTTAAAAAATTAAAATATTTGGAACATATTAAAAAAATGTGGCACGTATCGGTACATTTTGGAATCTCTTCAGGTGCAAACAAATAAAAATGTTCATGTCTTAATATCTGATAATTTAGAGAGAACAATTATTGTGAAATATTATATTGATAATACAATTATTTGAAAATTTAATGAACATTACTATCAGTTTATTTCTTGAGATAAATATTTAAAATTTTGTGGACAAAATTTCTAAACCTGTGCGCTTTACCCTCACATTGCAACCTAAATGACTACATACAATAAAGCGAGCCTAAATTTTCTTTTCGTTGGAATACTTGCTCCAAACGCTCTTGGAGGTAAATTGTTTCAGTCATTTATTGTTCTATTTAGGAAAGAGTATTTGCTAACATCTGTACTTTTCTGCCTGGCCTTCATTTTGAAGAAGTTATCAGTCATCCGTACCGAGTAGGCTTTTTCATTCAATGCACGTAACGTATCCCACTCTAACAAATTTCTTTTTTGCACCCGATCTTATCTGTACGAACTTCGCGTCGTTTTTCTGCAACATTTCTCAGGATTCCTTCTGATATTTTCCTATAATGATCCCAGCTTGCTGCACCGTATGCCATTATAGTTGTTATTTTGTAACCAGGATTGGGTAAATTGAGCCAAATTATGACGATATTAAAAGTAAATGTAGCCAAGTATAAAATTGCATGATTTAAAATATAATTATGAAGTAGAAAAATTAGGCGAATGCGGATCGTGTTCAAATGTTCTGTCATTCTCGTGACACGTTATTTGTACTTAACAGTTTTGTCATAACACCCACTAAAACTCTATTTTATGCGTTCAATTTTTATATGTTGAAATACATTGAACGTTTTTCGCCTGATAATTTGAGTTATGCAACTATTGACGCAAGTAAAATTGAAGGGTTATCTAAGCGTCAGGGGAAAGAGAAATAATTCCCATTACGTTTATTACCGGATGAATGTACTGTGATAAAATTTTATCAAATACACTTCCCCTTTTATTTAGTTTCCTCTGAGTGCCTGGAAATATAGTAACATATATTCGAACGTTTCCAGTATTCTCATTTAAGGTATCGAATCTGGCTTCCATTTTCATACAACTCTGAACTGAAGTCTCCGAAACTTTTCCACAATAGTAATATATTATTTTAAATTAATCAGTGATTCAGTATTGCCATTTACTGAATTATCAAATTTTTCGTTCGTTATTTTAAAATGGAACTTCTAATGAAGTAGGATGTTCCAGACTATTAAACCTTATTTTTTCCCGAAATTTCTTTCTTAATGCATATAACTCATGACATCGCAAAGAATAATCCCGTTCTTTGTGAAGGAAGAGACTGGAGGTGATCGTCAAATAGAAGTAGTTGCTTCGATACACATTGTACATGAAATTTAACAAGTAAAACAGCAGTATAATTCAAGAAGGAAATACTGCTTTCTCGACTATTAAAACATTCCAGAAAACTATATATTTGTCTATATTAATAGTATTTTCTTCAGTGTCAAATTCAAAAACTCCGTTAGTGAATTGTAACGAACACGTTGAATGAGTCTGAGACAAAGGCATTCATAAGCAGAAAGTATTTCAAGGAGAACCTGGACACTTTTTTAAACCTCTTAGGCAAGGAGGTAACTTTGCTAAACGTTTAGAGACATTTTTTTAAAAGGAAAGAACCAAATAGTTAATGACGAGCAATAATTAAATGTCTGGTATATAAAGATATAATTATTATTAAAATCAGAAACTTACTAAAAATAAACACGACCTCACCATATTCGCAGGGGAAAATAAATATATATGCAAGTTTTAACAGAAGAGTTACCATGGAGATATCAGAAAGAGATTGAGACCAGTATTGAAGTCAGTTATATTCAGACGCCGCCAAGAACCGCAGATGTCATCTTGCAAGGATCACAAATTTAATTAAAAAGTGACGGACGCTGTCTGAAAGTTTTTCCGTTTTATTCTTTACCGTGTATTCTTATTTAATTAATTTCATTTTCTGAAAACTGTACCGATTCATTAACGTCACGTATTTAACTTGAGATGTATGCTCATGTTAAGTTTGATTAATATTATATAATTGTATATTGTAGTAATGTTGCGAAATGCCTGACATCGAAATGAATTATTTCGTTTACAATATTATTAAATAACATAAAAATATTATTATTACACAATATATACAACAGAGCACAAATAAATATTTTTCATTTTTGTTCTTCCTTCTAAGATATATTTTCGTATTCGACTTTTAGCAGTGTTAAGTGTTTTGATGTTTATTCGTACAATTTTTTTTTGTATTTCGCCAAACGAACTTTAATATTTCGCGTATATAAGTAGAGAGTTTAAGATCCATGGGTATTGCATGTAATTATTAAGCGAAAAATAGGCTTTTTTTACGAATTTAGTTCAAATTTTGAAATTTCACTGTATCTAGCTTATTATTTCAAATATTCACTTTGTTTCTCTATATTTTTGTAAAAAAACAACTTGAAACCCTAGTCCTGTTTTCACAGTTTCTCTCTATAGTATTACATGGTGCTTTATCACCGTATCTGTTGAACGAAGCTGGCCTGTATCTATCTCTATGCCGACCACGTGTCCGAGGGCGTCGCCAACCTGACTGGCGGATCTTGACCTTTGCCGACAAGCTACTTTCTGACTCAGCCTAAGCAGCAACGTTGGCAGCCCTGCAATACACCAAGTAAAAACCTTTCGACTATAATCGCCCCTGCAGTCAGGCCACAGCACCAGCAGCAAGAGGCGGACCGTCGTGTCGCGTCGGGTGAGTAACCCACAAACACACGTGCCACGGCTTCCGGTGCCTTACTTCCGGAACGACTTTGTTAACTTAATCGTGTGGTTCACGGAAATAACAATACTTGGCTGATAATCACAGTACACTTATCTCATTTGGGACACTTTTCGACTTTGTAAACTTTATTTTCGTGAGAATATAATTATCAAGAAACTGTTTTTTTCCCATTCATTATATTCTGACCGCATAATGAAAAATAAAACCTAGGAGACATGGGGAAATCACGATAAAATGGTTTCATTTTCATGTGTCTACACGCAAAGGCAGTGACTCTACTATTACAATTATGCTAATTAATGAACAATTACTTTGTTATTCAACTCTTACGTACCCAAAGATAACATGGTGCCCGTTATAACGTACTTATCTACAGAAGGAAGAAAAATATTTTGTAGTAAATGTAAAGAAGAGAAATAAATTCCAGCGAAGTAACTACTTTGTCGACTTCCCTACTTTGACTTTACAAAACGAAAGACTGGAAAATACTCAAATTCTATATTTAGACTTTTGCTCCAGGTTACGTGTCATATCAATTTTCTATATCAGACTCTCCCACTGACGCTGAAGAGAGACTTAATAGTGACGAAATTTCATTGAGTTTATTTTTATTAACGCTTATGAACAATTTCAGGATTGTCGCATATTCATTTTAATCATCCTGATTGGACGACAGAAAATAAAAAAAAATTGAGGGAACGCACTGTACATTTGAATCATAACACTAGAACTCCATAAAATAATGCCTCGCTTTTAATGGAGTATTCGTCCAAAATTTCAGACACACTGTGAATTTTAACCTGTTTTATTTTTCTTCAAATTATTAAAAACATTTTTTCATCTATTACGAAAATTTACCTTTGTTAATTTTTTTTATAAAAATTATAGATAAACCGAGCTAACAGTATGCTGTCGTGTTCGTGAAGGCGAATTAACTACGTGGTAGCTACGGCGACAGCTCATATCTCTCAAGGTAAACTGTACAAAGACGATTGGCATAATACGGAACATTAAGGAAACTTCAGTATGCTTTGATTTAAGAGAAGTACGAAAGTTGCTTGATGTAGTGAGGCGTGAATGAGCCTTGAAGTAAGCTATAGTATGAGTCATTGAATAAATTATGTTAATCGACTTCAGTAAGTATTCAATGTGCCTACAGGCTAATTAATCTGCGATACGTGATGTTCACACAATGAGAGTCTGCAAATATCAAATCTATTCGGTATTATTCAATATTAACCAAATCATGCGTATCCGAGATTCGTTACAGAAAGTGTCGGATTTCGAGTGACGGGGTTTCAGTTTCTTCTCTAATTTATTAGAATAATTTTGCTATTATATTGGGATCCTGTTGAGCAGAAAAAACCAAACACAATCATCCTGAATGTACAATCAAACGTTAATACTTATTTTAAAAAAAACATCGATTTACGAATACATTGCAAAACCTTCCTGTCCTATAATTAAAATTACAATAACTTTAAAAAATATTAGTACCTATAGGTACCTAGTCGCTAATATAAAACTGTTTTTGTTTTTTTCTGCTCACCAACGCCAAATTCAACAGTCCTTTTTACCATAATTGAGATCCTGTTTTACTACGCTAATTCTTTTGATGTTTTCTCTGTCATGCAAGAATCCGAATCAGTTATCTGATGTACAAAAATACGAAAGAGACGTGAGGTATTTTATGCACTCCTGATTTAACAGAAATACCAGTGATAAAATTTATTGGATGTTAATTGAAATTCTGCATCAATACCGTGTTCCATTGTCGTATGGCCAGAATAAAAGCACGGATCACCAGATAATAGAGGCATTTTATACCTCCTGACGTATTCCCAGTAACGTCTATTCACAAACCGCACACAGAAAACCTTCTTTAATTCGTTAACCGTCAACTCTCACTATCTTTTTATACGCGCGTTTAAATTAGTCGAGCCAGAAATATCGTCTACTCCGAACCTGTGGTCATCTAGCACGCTTCCGGATACTGATATTCACTTTCTGGGGTTACATAATCGATTACATTCTTAGAAGAGAGCCAATTTCTTTCCAGTGTCTCACTGGTTTGGATTTTTTAATTGAATACATTAAAGTTTCTTTGAATTCAAAGAAAGGCCAAACGTATTTGGAGGTCTTTTCATCGCGATGATCCTCAATACGAGAAAAAAGATTATTCGTTGAGCGTGAAAAGAGGAACAACTGTCGCCAAGGAAAAAAAAGAGGGTGACGAATCATAACTGGATTAATCATCACAAGAATAAACCTACTAAAACCAGTCTACTCCAGAGAATGGGCTCTCGAGAGCTTCGCGTCAGAGTGAGGACGTTTTTCCTTAAAACTGATACAATTCGGAGTGAAAGTGACGGACACTATCCAGTCGCAGAGATATTCAGATTTTCCAGAAAACGAATGTCCGACCATTTTACGCTCCCTTATACGCCTATAATTGGCAAATGCTAACATATATAATAACCTCTGGTTTTGGTGAAAAACTTATTATTATAAAGCATAAATAAAGCATACTCTTGTCGTCATTGTTCAATCAGAATGTAATTTATAATCTAGAATCAGCCTTATCACAGACATTTTATAAAACCCACTTGGCCGACATCCAAGATGCTTACGGAACATCATAGTTCGTAACTTCTATGTAAATTACGTTGCAAACGATATAAAGACTTCAATAACGAAAAACACGATTGAATGAAGGTTTCGTTTTAACACGTGGGTTGGTTTACGACGAATGCTCGCTGTCAAACGACTAAATCTTCAAGCCACACAATCAAGATTTGGACTAAGTAATCCTTGACCTATGCTTTATTAGTCAAACAATTCAACTCTGACACACGCCACAGAAGAGCCACTCCATTAGTAACAGATTATACGTATTTTTAATGTGACTGTTGACACAATTCTTTAAAATGAAATTACGCGAACAATTATTAAAAATTTTACGCTAGTTGTTTTCTCCATTTTTGTTAATTTTCTGTATTCTTTCACACTTCCCGCACCATTTCTATAACCTTGGACCACGTTTAACTAACACAAGGTAAGTCCATATTTCCTTTTATGAACCGTAGTTACTTAACGTATTAGCATGGAAATGTTTTCCGCAAATTTACAATTTTTTGCATATGGACAATTCATTTACCGCAATGTACAAGTCAGTTGAGAAATTTTTATTCGCCGTGTTCATTGCTTATATTTAATTTAACAGTAGTTTATATTGATTAGCAGAAATAACCATTAACAGTCTCCAAGTTTTTAATTTGTTTAAATAACCGGTTGGAAGCTTTCAACTATTTTGTAATAATAATCCTTCCTGTCCTATAATTAAAATTAGAATAACTTAAAAATATATTAGTGCCTATAGGTACTTAGTCACTAATATAATACTATGTTGTTTATTTAACAAGGTCCGTTCTTCACCAGTGTGCATCAACCGATTATTTAATAAAATTAAAACTTGGAGACTGTTTCTTGTTATTTCTGCTCATCAACGTCAACAGTCCTTTTTACCATAAGTGGTTAATATTTAAAGTTATTATTGACTCCACTGTTCCTCGCTTTAACCTAGTGAACATGATTATTTCGTCGAATTACTGTACCTCCTACGCTTGAAAGATTTTAAATGTTCAAATATTACTCGGGTAGAGTATTCTCCCTTGAACGTTCTTTTATGTCATAAATATATTGAGATTTTTAGTTGCGTGTACTCGACAATAACAACATTGAAACTGAACCGGGATCAATGAGAATGCTGAAAATCGGGGCTCTTTTTCGGGAAAAGCAGACGCTAAGTATATAAATCTTGGCATCGACGATACAGTAAATAAATTAAATGAATTTTACGCAGGATAACCAAACCGTCACTGTATTAATTATTAAATAAATTATTAGCACTTTAATATGACTTCGTGCCTTCTGTGTTTCAGTGCAAATGAACATCAAAATATCAAGATATGTTGAATAGAGCTTGTAAGATTAAGGTTGTTTGTTTTGTTTTGACTTCAACTCAGAAATAAAGTTGCCTTTCTCTGTCACTGATGAGACGTACGAGTCGATGAAAGTTGTGCAATGGCTATCAGTCGAGGTTTCATTCCAGACAGTTTTCCATTTCTGTCCACCTTTTTTGGTTTTTACTGCTTTTCATTGTGCAATTTGAAGTTCAAATTTAAAAATTCGACGTTTCTCCCTATGCTGCTGATTCACCCTAATTCCGTATTTCCCCACATCGATTCACACGTCATCGCGTGTCACTAACGTCGAAGATTTCGAGCTAGAAAATCTTTCTCACATAATATTTTCTCATAAATTGAACTACTATAAATACTCCTCCCTTCGTTATGATGAATGCTCTACTAGGTCGACCGATACCTAGTTAAGTTGACCTGAGAAAGCAGGATTTTTTTTAGACCGACGACAGCAAGACTATCTTGTGATAAGAAAGTAGTATTCTGGAACCCGATTGCAGAAGAAAAGGAGAAACATTGCAATTATTAACTACAGAACCTAGTTCCCCTACACAGTAACTAATCTTACAAATTACGTAGAAGTCCTACATAAAAGCTTAGATACTGGAGGCCAAGTTGATGTAATGTACCCTAATTACAAAAACGCCTTCGACACTGTCAATCAAACAAATGTTAATAGAAAAATTACACGCATTCGCCTTTCGGACAGTCCCATTAATCTTATAAGATCTTATCTTCAAGACGGGAAACGACACGTATGTTACAATGGTTTCCACTCCGAAAATTTATTCACCCGTTCGGGTGTGCAGCAAGGATCTATTCTTGGTCCATTGTACTCACGATATTCATAAAAGATATTGCTGAACACGTTAATTCAAATCTTCTTCTTTATGCAGATGACCTCAAACTATACAGAAAAATAAACTCTAAGGGTGACTGTGCAGACTCCTTCAAGAAGATCTGAACAGAATTGTTGCATGGTCAGAAACAAATAAGCTTTTCTTTAACAGAAAAAAATGCGTATCAATTACCTGTACACGAAAAAACTATTAACTTCTGTTAACTTTGTAAAAGACCTCGGTGTGATATTTGACTAAAGGCTCACTTTCGGGGATCATATCTACAAATGCACACAAAAAGCGAACAGAGTTATAGGACCAATTGTTAGGAATTCTAAAAACACATCCACCCTATTATATTTATGTTTAGTAAGGCCAATATTAGAACATATCTCATTAATCAGGGATCCTGTTTACAAGTCACAAATTCAAGATTTAGAGAAAATTCAGAAAAAGTTCCTAAGATTTCTCTATTACATCGAAACTACGCGATACACCTTAGACGCAGCCATACGACAAGCTACTATAAAGATACAAAATAGAGAAACTTTCAACCAGACGTGAGCGGGCGTCAATCCATTTTCTCTACAAGCTACGTAATGGTAACACATTGCTATCCTATGTCTATTTTCATGTACCATCGTTCACCAACAGACACCAGAAATTATTTTATAGCACTAATAATAAATGAATAACCGCCTCAAAGGCTCCAATGCACAGAATGACTTCCCTATACAATCAATTACCACCTCAAATCGATTTATTCAATTACATTCCATTTAAATTCAGCATAAACCAAGCAGTAAATAAGAAAGGATATAAGTATCAAATTAGAGCACCGAAATAAAATAAGGTTCTGATATATAATAAGTAATCTGACAAAAATTGTATTAGTTGTATAAATTGTATTGAATAAGCGTACTATGTAGCACTGGCTCATTTTATTGCATATAAATATGTAAAAAGTGTATGGTAACTACATAATTCGACATACG
The DNA here is from genome assembly GCA_037074705.1 of Zhengitettix transpicula. Taxonomy (NCBI): domain Eukaryota; kingdom Metazoa; phylum Arthropoda; class Insecta; order Orthoptera; family Tetrigidae; genus Zhengitettix; species Zhengitettix transpicula. The sequence goes on from CM073596.1 coordinate 30,333,966, forward strand.
TCTGTGTAGTACCTACAAATAAATAAATGTTTTCTTTTACAAAAGTTAAATATACGATTAGAGAAAAAATCTGTTCTAAAAGAACTGTGTAAAAAAAAATTTCCTCTTCAGAATTTTTGCAGAAAAAAAATATTTAAATATATTGAAACCAACTGAACGGAGCAAGCCCGTTTAATTAAATAACAAAATTCATATGTCAGGGATTGAATATTCCTCGATGATTACGATTTTAATTGATCTTTCTTAATAAATTATTCAAAATAATACATCAGGACGCACAAAATTTACAATAATAATTACTTTTTCTACGAGCCTGAAATCGAAACCTATTTAGATTGACAGATTAATGTCTGGAATATTATTCACCTATTCAATCTTCCTCCATTCTGTTATTTCCTTACTATTATGTTTAACTTTAAATGCTCATAAAACTATTTAAGGAATAATCTGTACTTTTAGATATCATAGTCATCATGTTTTAGTTTTCAAACGATTGTGATGGATTGCTCATAAATACATTTGAAACGAGAGATTGATTGAGATGTTATTTGTTCTGATTGAACTTCCCTTACCTTTTCAGACTTATCAATAATTCTCATGCCTCTTTAATATTTAGATGGTACTTGTCAAACCTCGACCTCACGATTAATTTTAACAGATTTAATCCGGTATATTTTGCCGATGTAATTTCGACCACAAAATAGAAACCGCCTTGAATACGGCGACAGTTTCTGTCTGGAGAGATTGAGCCTGTATTACACGTAGATCAAGTTCCATCTAGACCTACACCACTACTACTTACGTTAGCCAATAAATGTGCAACTCCGTGCAGACATCTGACACCACAACAATGTCGCAACGTGTCGTGACCTCGTAGTCGTGTGTGAGACCGACATCGAACAAACTCGCCCAAATCATTCGGAAGTTTCCCTCAAGAAATATGCGTCTCAAGGACTTATTTCCCTAAGGATAATTTCTTATCAAGTATTTTCATTTCTAGGTTTTATATTTTATTTATGGATTAAATAGTAATAAAAATATTTCCGTTACTTAATTCGAATATTTAATCCTAACTTTTTTAATTCAAGACATAAGAACATATTTTTCTTAAGATATTTTTTTTATAGTCAGAATTTTGGATTAACTCTTTGTGACCAATATGAGTATTATAGATAAAGTTTTCCATATGATGGCCTATATATATTTAATTCTATAGGGGTAAAAAAATTTTTGTCACACTTCTGTAGATAATGTCCTCGGTAATTCTGTTTCTGAAGAAAAAAATAAAGTTTAACTACAGCGAATTAAAAAATTTTCGTCTGATTTAAAAATAATAATAATAAGGACGATAGCCAAATACACACAAAATAAGTGATATTATAAAACCACACAACGTTTTTGGGATCCTTCTTCCTTTCTTCTGGTGCTAGAAGGGCCTAGAGCGACACAACTGCACTCGTCGGTTGACAAAACTCAAAAGCTGTTTAACTAGTGCACTTGTCTGCATTTGGCTCTCTATCTTATTATTACAGAGAATTTATTTCAGTCTGAGTGTTGAGCAAAAATGTAATGAAACGACGATTGTTCTCCCTTCCGCATCCACCATTTCAAATTCCTTCCCCTGCTATTAAAAGGGAGGTATGACCACGTGGATTACCACGCTGATCTTTTCGATCGGTTCCCCCTATAAGAACAATTTCATTAAATAATTCATAGAAATTGAATTTTTAATTTTCCCTTTTTCTCATTATTCCGAGTGTGAATTACTCGCTGTATATGAACGATTTCGCTTTTACACGTTCACCGTTCCAATATTTGAAAACCTTATCGAACTAGACTTGCCCCAGTTATACTTGTGATAATATTTCGCATGCGATTAACGTGTAATCAATGAAAGTACAAACGCATTTTCCCATGTCTGGAAACATCAAGTTATGAGACCATCAGACCTGACACCTGACCGCTTTTATTCAACTGCATTTAGTTCTAACTTGTTCAGATATGACGAATTCTTTTCCAATCTTATCACCAACCACAGATCTAGGTAAACACGTCTGTTCGAGATATGTGAGACTTGGCAACGGCACATTTTATACGGTATCCTGAAAAATTTTCAGTTGCTAACTCTCGTTCGAATTATTTCACGATAACGCATTTGGCAGTCAACGTTTGTGTATCGAGAATTGCAAATAATGTTCAGCCAGAACATTGCGTTATTATTTCATACAACGTTCGAATCATAACATCTTTGATTGGAGCTGTAATCTATTCCTTAACGATGGAAAACTATAAATATCACTGATTATAAAATATTATATCAACAAATCAAGATTCGACCGAGAATCTCACTACAATTCTGAGAAGATAAAGTACGGAGGTGTTTTTGCATACAAAAGGAATATATTTCCTCTTTCATCAAGATCAGCAATATTTTTACCAACCTGACTCGAGTTTTGGATTTGAATGTAAATTTATTCGCTGGTTACGGACAAAAAGTAAAGAAACAAAGGATGCAAATACTCTAGGAAAATTTAAAAGTTAATGGCCTGGAATTTTGTACTACTAAAGAAAATTAATAGTTTTACTATTTTTCGGTAAAATTCTTGCTTTACGATTTTAATTTTAAAAAACAAACAAATTTAAAAAATCTATGTCCGCGCTGTATATTTTATACCGCAAATCCAAAGTAAGATAATTATTCTATGACAAATAAATATAATTTGATAATAAATATAATGAAACAAATTATATTCATGAAATAAATAAGTTTAAAATAAATTTTTGCGGGCGATATCGTGTTTGTTCTGTTGAGATATTAATGACTTCAAATTTGTGTTTTTTATCCATTTCTGAGGACGTCTGACGTTGAATCATTGCAGCTTTGATCATAATTTTTATTAATTTATTGGATTATTTTTATATATTTTGTGTAAGGTAATTTAGTAGACAATTTACCGGAAGTTTGCTGGTCATTCACAGGGTTTCTTACATTCACTGGGTATTTTGTAAATTTGGTTCTTAAATACCTTTAATAAAATGTATTTGTACTGAATCTTCCAAATAATGGAAATATATTGTGACTAAGAAATTAACTTGAATGCAAAAGTCATTATCAATCAAAGGGATATTGGGAACGAAGACCAACAAATCTGAGAACCTGAATGCAAAGTGTTCATTCACTGAAGTGTTCTCTTTCGTACATATGGAAAGAAAATATAAAATTACCAGCTCATGAAAGGAATTATACCTTTGGCTGTGTTTTCCTCACGTACAAAACTATGAATGCTTTGGCTAGGGAATCGTCTTTATGGTATTGTAACGAAATGCTTCCCTTTTGTGTGAGAAGATTTATTTTGGTTATAAATAAATATGAAAATGGTAAATACTCAATTATCACAATCAAGAAGTCAATTTGGAGTATTATCAGTTCACGTGCGCGGACAATTAAAAGTTGATTCTATGATATAGATTTCCCATAGATCTGTAACAATTACTATATCATAAATAGTTAAGATTTAAGCAGCAAGTTGTAGCGGTTTGTCTCATGTATGTCCACAATCTTGTTAACACTGTCTTATCTGAGCGTGGTAAAGTTTGGATGAAGCGTTTGCTCTCGGCTCAGTTTAGGAAAACTATGATGATAAAGGCTACGGAGGAAACAGATAACAACGATATTCTTCCTTCGGGTCGCTACGTCGTGTTATGCAAGCCTGCTCAACGTTTCTCTCTCGGCAAGTTTTTCCATCAATGAATTCGGTGTATGAATTACTAATGTAACACTTATAAGTAGCAAAGTTTATAAATCAGTCTGACATGAAGTTATAGTAGGGCTTCGAAATTTTCTGGTTAACTATATTTATACATATAATTATTCATTTTTAAATCTTATTATTTATATTAAAATTCGTTTTGTAGCGAAATTCAGAACATTGTATTCGTTCTGTTATAATAGGCACTGGTAATATTTAATTAAATGTGTAATAATTATAATTAGACGTATATAGTATATATATAATTTACTAAAAACGAAACAAAACCGTACATTCCAGTTTGAAGTATACATGATTCATAAATAGGCCCTATGCCTATTTATTATTAAAAATATTCAAGTTAACTCTAATATTAAAATATCTTCCAAACTATTTCTATTGTGTCATGGAATAAGTTTTAAGCTATAGAAAGCCCTTTCAACTGCAACTTTTATTGATCTAGTACATAAAATCACAACTGAAATTTTGTTTGAAGCAGGATATGTAATGTTATTTTCTTCTCAAAATTCTATAAATAAGTAGTCGACACTAATAACTTTCTTGCGGAGCAATTTTTGGTCCCAACTAAACCGATATTTATTTCGGTTCATCTCCGGTTTTCGGTTCAGTTTTTGTGTGTACCCATGATTAATAATGTAGCGAATTACATACCTCAATTCTTTGATAACGTTTGTAGTTCTACCTGATGTCAGGTTTGATTTTAGTAATTAATTATTATTTTCGCAAATTTATTTCGTTTTTTATCTTATATCTTCCACGCGTTACTTTACGTTTCTGTACACGTGGAAAGTTACTAGTAGGCCATAAACTTAGAGTCCCAGAATCCTTGGTGTGACATTGGCATCAACTTACTCAACGTTTCACAGTCCATTTACCAACTGCCTTAGTTTTAAAAAAATTAGCCCAGTTGGTACAATAAATCGAGAAAATTATTTACTTGTATTTAAATAAACTGAATGGGTTGAACTACTTTGTTAGGTAATTGAAAAATATAAAATAGCGTTACTTGCGACTTTTAATTACCCTTTTCAGAGTTATCTATGAGAAAATGTAGATTAAGCACACCTGGTCAGACATTATCAGCCTCTACGATAGCATGGAGGCAATAACCTCGTACGTAACCCAAATATATGCACTTGATAGCTGAATCAGAATCAAAATAACCTAACTGTAATTAAGTTCTGCGGAATGAATAAAGATATTAGAAATTTCATATTGCTCACATTTTCAGAAGATGCAAACATGTTTCAATTGATTTAGATATTTTCACTCAATTTTTTTTTCTAATTATTTCCGCCGTCAGTGGAAATAGAAATAAATTTAAATTAATCTTTATATCGAATGAACCACCACCACGTCACTATCGCTACATATTCATCAACACAGAATTTTTTATGGGTGCTCTGAGTTTATTTTATACGCGATATGGAATGACCAATAAAGATAACTGAATCTAGTTCCTTATTTTATATTCGCGAATAATGCAAGTATTTTTGCATTATGAAAAAACATAACCAACTGCCTGGCGTGACGTCTTTAGCAGCGAAATATCGTAATTCTGACTAACCGTTTCCTCCCAAACACCGAAGTGTATTTATCCACCGAAAACTCTTGGTCACTCAATCTGCGTGTATTACAAAAACAAGTTGGTGGCGTCGCAAAAACCAACCAAGGTCATCTAATACGGCAAGGCCTTACGTTTTACTTGCGTAGGTAGATAATTATTTCAGCCAGATTAAAGTCGTAAGCATCTTCAATTGCATTTATTGGAGAATATAATGATCACTCGGAAAAAGTAACAACTTCAATTTCGGGTGAATTTATGCCACAGTTATCCTGCCTGCAACAATTTACCTGGCTCCGAATTCTGGTCTTATGGTTTCTGTGGTGTTCATAAGTCAATAACTCAGGTATTAAAATCCTATACAAAAATTATTAAGCGTTCATTTCGACCTGCTTGAAGGCCACATTGTTTCGCTTTGCGGTTGTTTTAGTGTATTACGTCATTTCTTTGATGTAGTAACAATGTGTACAGCAAAAATACCATGCAGCTGCAGGAACAAAAAAACATGCGGCCCAAAAGACGAGGCACATCTTGACTTATTATGTCTTTCTTACTAATTTGTCACGACACGCCTTGTATTTAGTATCTTTGCAACATTCACGGCTTTTGAAAGAATGAAACACAAGTATCACGGGCATCTTACGATTAGTTTTATTTGCCATAACTTAATTAAAACGTAACCACTTTATTTGATTTGTCCATTGAAATTAAGCCAGTAATTCACCTGATGCATAGAAAACCCTAGGTAAACTAGCATCAGATAGTTGGAACTTTCCTTACTCGTCCCACACCAATACAATGAATTAACCCTCCAATAAAATATATTACTGTTAAAATTGAACTGCCAAGAAAGGCCCTGCATCGTGATCTTGCCTCATATCCCTGTTTCAGCGAAATTTGAAAATAAATTATTTATCTTAATATTTCCTAGTATAATCAGCATGTATAACAATTTTGATAGTTTTTTTTAACCGGAACTGCTGTCTTACTCTTAGATATTTCGGGCACGACGTGCATCACTTTGAACCCGGGCTTAAATGCTCTAACCGTTACATTTCATTTGAAATATTAATAATCAAAAAATGGCATACCTAACAGATACCGACCTTCAATGTTTCCCGGAAACAAACTCATGGTTGCGCAGGAAACACACAAGTGATATTCATTATTCTCTATATCGCTTTCCGGGTAATAAACCGCTTCCTTTACTCGTATGACCGTAATTGTGTAATTATGTGTCTTTTTTACTCTATGAGAATATATCATGATATAGTAAAGAAAAAACAGATATTCCGTGTAAATAATAGTCAACAGTAGCATTTCAAATTCAATGCAAATTCCACTGTGCTGTGTTTAAAGCATTGTATGCACATATAGAAAATATCCACAATTACAGGAAACGTATTTTATTCCGCTGTTGACCTATCTAGAACTGAATATTTTCCCGTCTATTTTCTCTGGCCACCTTTTGTAGAGGAAAAGGGATTTCCTACAGAACGCGATGAATGTAATAGTGCAAAACGTGTTAAGAATATTCGACTAATTAAGGAAATCTATTTCTTTAGTAAGATTTTTGAGTTCAACTTAAAAGAATAGGCGTTTTTTTTACAAGACTCTAGGATGTGAACTAATAATATGTGAATAGCGAAGAAATTCGCGTTACATGGTATTGGTCTTTGAGCCTTTGTGTTGTTTCGTGACCTTGGAGCTGTGAAGCTTTCGCTAAAGTCGCCTTTGTTCGAGGAAAGCCATCTAGAAAACACTAAGACCAGTTGATTCTTCCCACAGGCCAATGACCTAGAAAAAATTCTACTCCGACCTTAGCAAAGCGAGAGGGAAAATAACTTCGGAAATAGTGCCTGACAAAAGAATCAGTGCCATAATCGGCTTATTCATGTGATGGTCTTTACATACCAGTCTGATAAGTGTAAAGAGTTTTACGTAAACGTGTCTGTTTGCAGAGAAATTTAAATAAATTTAATAATTTTTTTTATAAATTAGTTGAGGAAGAATTAAAAATATGAAGTCGACGGATATAGTAAAAATGACGAGGTTCTAAGAAGATATTCACCTTGATCACAATTTTTAAGAGATCAAAATTGGAGTGGTCCTTAAACTACAGCCATCCATTCCAATACTATTAAATGGGAAAGGTCACACTGTGTGAGCCTGTCGTTCAAAAAAAATTATTCAAGTGGTATATAACCGGCGATGCATCACGATGGTACAGTTACCTGAATTTCCGACCAAATATAATATATAATTCAATGTTGATACTACACGCGCACACACACACACACACACACACACACTATTAAGCCAACTGACATAACCGGCGATCTCGCTAGCATGGAGTGCATCTAAATCGGCCTACAAATGGTTCAACAATCACCGTACGATGTATAAGCTGAAACAGGATGAACTTAGAAATTTTATTTAAGTAATTTTTTTTTAAAAAAAAGCAGGTACCCAATAAAACATTGATGCTCCGATGTTTTAAGTTTACTTTTACTTCAATTCAATCGTTTCTTTTCGTACCAATTGACTAATAATTTATCTTGTGCCCAAGTGCATTATATTGCAAAAAACTAGGTAACAATTGCGATCTGTAAACTTACGCCATGGTATCAGCTTATTAATTGTATCTGATATCAAGATCATAAATTCAAATTGTCGACGGGCTTTTATGAAATTGCCATATCCGATTGTGTAATGATTGAAAATTCTATTATTTTAAAATTTACTGGCTTATCTTCTTCAAGCTATTTCAGAATTACTTTGACGATGAGAAATACTACTGCCTATATTCGTCAATTTATATGAAAACTATTTAACAAATTAAAATTATTTTTTTATTACTTTCGAATTTGGTCGTAGCTTTTGGCCATTTGCCATAGAAATCTTTTATAATAGAACATATATACATTATATAATGCATACATTACCGAGACGAATTATGTCGCGCTTCAGACTACTAAAATAATACCTATAGATCTATTTCCCAATCCTGTTTCTTTGAATATTACCGTTTCCCGTGAAGCTTTCCGAATTCTTCAGTGTAAGGGAAACCGCATAGGTCCGTATTATTGGGATATATATATTTTCCAACTTAAACTAAAGCAACGGAAGTCAGTCTAGACTCTACCGTATTTCTTCCCTATTTATACTCCTAAACGGTGCCTTGTATACGGAGCTGTTTTCTGAGATAAATATAAATGTGCCGCGTGGAAAGCATCAGTCACACCATGGGATGATTGCACGAAGCACCACAACCTAAAGACTTGAAGTTCCGTCCCAGTTGGCGACCCACACTTCTCTATTTCAACTAGTGGCGTCCTCAATGGACCTAGGTCAGCAGTCCTACACATGCGCAAACATCCATCCACGTGCTTTAAAGAAATTTCTGCTATATATTTTTGTTTCCTAGAACTTATTATAGTGAGTTCCAATAGCTCAAGAACTTATAAACCACCATAGTTTTATTTCTAGTGACCTGAAAACAGAGTTTTCACTACGGTTCATGTACTGAAACCACCAAAGTTTGAATAGTATGTTACACTAAAATTATTTTATTGTATTCCGATTTTATATTTCCTAACACCCATAATGAATTAATTACTCTTTAGATCTTGGTTCAGGAACTAACTGCCAGTTGTGTACTTATAATAATTAGATCCCCACTAGAAACCCTATATTTTCATAGGTATATTTTGTTGGAAATAATACAACAGTTTACATGAATTTGCATACATTACAGAGTTGAAGTAAAGAAAAATGGCCTTCGATGACATCTTGAAGCATGTGGGAGAGTTTGGTCGATACCAACAAAGAATCTACTGGCTGTTATGCCTGACTGCAATTTCTTGTGCATTACATAAATTGGCCAATGTTTTTTTACAAGCACAGCCAAAATTCAGGTAAGGGACAAATTTATATATTTTCATATCATTTAGAAGCTCATGACTATTATATGTCCATTTATTTATAATTTATTAAAACTAATTTAATGTGTCTTTTTATTCCAATGCAATGACTAAACCTTTTAATATATTTCTAATTTTTCTATTTATAAATAATGGCACTCATCAGAAACGGTGTTAAGATTTGTTATGACAGAGATTCTCTGATAAAGTTAATTCATATTCTTCTTGGATTATAATTTGTTATGAATTTGCTAAATATACTTTTTTGAGAGGACATAAATGAGACTTTTTAATTATTACCACATTAAATAAATAAAAATATGGGAAAATTAATTTAAATGAGTCACATTATTCTTATTATATTTATAGTAATACAGATAAATTGCCACATTACTTCAAAATATCAGGACAATAGGAATAAAAAAAATAATAGTTAAAAATGCTTAATCAAATACTTTTTCGGCATTATTGCAGTCATATAGGTATAAATTATAATGATTATCTATTTTCTTGCATCATAAAACTCATTAAGAGGTTTTGAATAAAGCAACAAAATAATATAAAACTTTTACAGAAAATTACATATAGATAGGAGATCATTGAGTAAATTTTCACTTCTGCCAACATTAAATTATATAAATAGCATACATAAAAAAATGGTTTATTATTGAGATAACGTTTTTAAAATAGCAAAGAAATTTGTGTATCATAAATAAAAGAAAAATATTTGACAGAGAGAAAACTTGAAGTTTATTTGTAACTATAATGTATAAATTTGAAATTTGATGCTAATATGACGATGAATGTGAAATGTTGGATAAAATACTATCAGATTATTTTATATAATTGTCATAACAATAACAAATTAATGTTCTTAGTTTCATGCTAAATCAATTAATATATAAATAGTAGTAGATACTTTGTATAGACAAAATTAAAAACATAATCCATTACTCCTTGGCTCGACAGCCCATTGAAAGCCTTGGCCTACCGAAATAACTGCCAGACTGTCATCTTACATGACACATTCTGGATTTTGGGGTTATATGTGGTCAGTGTGTCAATTCTCCCTCAGCTGTAAACCCAGTTTTCGTGACCAGGACGAACACAATCATCCATGCCCATCAAATTTGAACCCAGAACCTCTGTATTGCAAGGCAATGACACTGACCACAACACCACAGCAGGCCAGACAAAATATAATCTACAATCAATTATAATTATCAGATTTACATGATTGAATGTTGTCTCAGTTTTAATATACAAGGGAACTTCCATCAATAATTTGAAGTCATAGTTAGATTGCAATTTATTGAATTTATATGTGCCTCAAACTGAAACACTGAGTATGTGTTCCAAAGAGTTAACTAAGAATTTGTTTTATAATTTTAGTAAATACAATTAAATAAATTGATTTAATAAAATAATCTGAAAATTAAAAGCTCAGAACTATTGTATAAACAGATACTTGAAAGTTACAAATGTACCAAAAATATTGCACAAGCACTGTTAAAAAATTGATCCTTTTATTTTACGTTTTTCATAATGTGAAGTCAATGACTGAAAGATTCAGAAGAATGGTGAGAAATATGCTTAATCATCAAAGTTTTAAAATGTTCAATAATTATATTTAGACCAAAATAGATTTAAAAAGTGTGAAACATCTTGTTAAAATTGTCACTTGAATTCAACTGGTATTTACTAGATGCCATCTCCCTATTGATAATGAGACTGGACCATACCAGCTACCTGAAGATGTAATGAATATGACAATACCTTGGGATTCAAATGCTAAGAGCTGGTCTTCATGCAGAATGCTGGATGTTGAGTTAACACAGGAATATTTTGATGAGGGAATTCCAGCCAATGAAAGTGTAAAATGTGGACACTGGGTCTTTGACACATCAACATATCATTCTAGTACAGTGATGGAGGTTTGTTCAGATATTATTTTGAGTATTTTAAACTTTAATATTTTCTTACAGTATTTTTACTTCAAAACATAAGATAAACAAATCAATCTATATAACATAATTAGAGTCTGCAAATGTTTTCTCATTGATATATCTGAATATCTAAGCTGTGATAAAAAGGTTCCAAGACTTTAATGATGCTATTTATCTTTAATAACTTCAAATATGAAAAATGGCTGTAATTCTAATAATACCTGATTTGTGAATTGCCATGCTATAGCACCAAAGTCTATTAATCATCAAACCTTAGAGGTTTTTATATTATATTGATTTCATATTAGATTGTTATTATTTTCATTAGACTACCGTTTAGAAAAACAAATTGTATCAAAATAACACAAAAAAACACATTAAGTACATTTTTGATATAAAAAACTTTGTGCAAACATTCTTCTATTATTCAACAAGTGAAAAGACTGCATATGTGTATGACTTTCCTCAAGCAAAGCATTGAAATTGAGGTGGGCTGCCAATTTTATCTCCCTCAAACAATAAGGAGTTATAGGATATTGTTCTTTAAGTAATTGTGTTTCAAAATGTGATCACGGCTCAGAAATAATAAAACAATCCTGAATTTTTATATCACAGTTTTTTTTGTTAGAAGATATATGTTTAGAATATTAGCCAAGAAATTAAAGTTTTTATTGTTTAATGATGTCATATTAATTAATTTGAGAATGTCACCTCACCCTTTGTAAGTTTAACAATTAGTAAGCAAATTTCCTGAAATTAAAACTTGATGTTGCCATTCAGGACAGGGAAAGTTATTCAAATTTTTAGAGGCATTAGAATGAAGGCACCCCATGTGCCACCACTGAAAATTTAAAGAATTTTCCTCCTGTCCTGAATTGTGACACCAAGCTTCAATCTCAGATAAGCCACCACATTTCAATCTTTCCTTTCCATGCCAGTTTTATTTATTTATATATATAACACATTTAGATAGTAAAGAGAGACAGGTACAAATGAATAATTGGGGTTTTGAATAGTATAATATATTACTTATCTGAAGTGATTTTTTAACAGATGTTATCTAACAGAGTGAAATGAAAAGAGTGGGATTTTGAGCAAGAAATTTTTATCGTTTGTGAGGAGATAGGAAAATACATAATAATTAATGCAAATAATTAAATGTTTATGTGTACTGTGCTTGAAATGTTCCAGTTTGATTTGGTATGTGATCAATCTTGGATGCCTGCTACTGGGGATGCACTCTTTATGGTGGGTGTTCTATTAGGTTCAATGTTATTTGGCCATTGGTCTGACAGGTAATGTATTTTACATATAATTTATAATAATGATAAGTTATATCCAATTAAGAATTACATATTCATACATCTGTAAATTTTATAAAAGAAACTAGAAACTATATACATAAATTGTTTCCTCAAATTTGACATTATTTTTTAACATCATATAAATTACTACTAGGTTCCTCAGTGAAACATAGTAATTTAATTTTGAACTGTGAAAATGCATTAATTATAATGTTCTCTTAATTTCACAGGTATGGGCGGCGGATAATATTTTTTCTGTCACTAATACTCCAAGTGATATCAGGTTGTGTGGCTGCACTTTTACCAACTTACAGTACTTTCATTGCAGCAAGAATGATTATTGGTGCTTCAACATCAGGAGTGTATCTTGTAGCATATGTTATTGGTAAGACTAGAAGTCAATGTTTTCCCAGATAATTTGGAACATTTTTCTCCATAAATACTTTAATATTTAACTTCTGATTTTAAATAGCTCTGGAAATGGTTGGTCCTGGCAAACGTCTCCTAGCTGGCATTGCTTGCCAGTTCTTCTCAGTGGCTGGATACCTGCTTACAGCATTCTTTGCATATTTTATTAAGGATTGGAGAAATTTACAACTGGCAATTTCATTGCCAGGAATTCTTTTTATTTCTTATTGGTGGTAAGTGGCCTGTAGAATATATATTTTTGTATTCATATAACATGGATAATGTGCCAAACAATGGGTATTATGTTTAAACAGAAAAGAGATATATAATTTATTACAGCATTAAAGATTGATTCCTTATGTTCAAAGAACTGGTTCATTTTTTTAGAAGTATTATCTTTCTTTAACTAGTATTTTTTTAACTGTATTTCTTTAACTATATTTCACCTATTGACTGGATTGTATCACTATTATTTTACAATTATATTTCATGAATTAATCTAATGTTGACATTTACTTATAAATAATTAAAACATTACACCTTTAGGAACCCCTGTAATTTTATCATATTAAAGAATCAAACATAATTTAAATACTTTATTAATTCATAAACCATAATGTAATCAAACATAAAACTGTTAAAAGTCTTACTAGATCCTTAAAAGATTTAATTTGCTCCTGACAATTTATAATTATGCATCATACTTAAAATGTAAATAAGATTTTCAGATTACGTTGTTTGACAGTAGAGACTGAGGATGGATGTTCAGTGAGTTGAAGGATTCTGATGTTTCAATAACTAACTGTTATATTCTAAGAATAATTTCTTAACCAAAAATGTAATTAACATTTATAATTGCGAAATAATAGTCACTACCTGAAGATCAAGTTTTGTTTCAGGTTTGTCCCTGAATCAGCTCGTTGGCTAATAACTAAGGGCAGACATGAAGAAGCAAAGAAAATTATTTTCAAGGCAGCAAAAGTTAACAAGGTTACATTGACAGATGACATGCTAGATGATCTTTTGAAGACTGAAAAGACTACTCAACAAGTGCAACAGCAGAAAGGGCAGCAGCCATCATTCCTTGACTTGATGAGAAATAGCAATTTGAGAAAAAAATCTCTTAATTTATTCTTTTGCTGGTCAGTGGAAACCAATTTTTTTTATGTATTTGACATATTTCAATTAAATTTAATAGCTTTGGCCACTGTATAAATTCCAGGTGTATATTAAAATCTCGATAGAAAAAAAAACAAATTATCCTATTCAGATATAATCTATTTCCACCAATTTAGGTTCGTCAACAGTGGCACATATTATGGGTTATCATGGAACACTTCTAACCTCGGAGGCAATGACTACCTGAACTTTTTTATAGCAGGTGCTGTAGAGATTCCTGCCTACACTTTTCTTTTGCTGACTCTCAACCGATGGGGCCGTAAGAAAATTCTGTGTAGTTCCATGATAATAGCTGGTGTTGCTCTTCTGTTAACTCTTCTTGTTCCTCCATGTATGTACCACTTGGTAAAACTTATGAACTTAAAAAACTAAATTAATATCTATAACATAAATGTGTATGTGATATGTTTTAGCTATTAATTGGCTAACTGTAACACTAGCCATGATTGGGAAGTTAGCAATATCTGCATCATATGGAACAATATACATTTTCTCTGCAGAGCAGTTCCCAACTGTAATTCGAAATGTTGCACTTGGTGGAAGTTCAACATGTGCCAGAGTTGGTGGTATCCTTGCACCATTCATCAATTCATTGGTAAAACTCTTTCACTCTTGTGTATAATGATGTAATATACTGTTTATTTCACACAAATATTAATTTCTGAATTTCTTCTTCTTTTATGAGTATCAAAGACTAAAGTTAAGGAAAATGTAATGAGGACAAATTAAATAACACTTTAGGATAGGAAAGAGCGACAGCGATACCAAATTACCTAAAATCAGTAGTTGGTCCAGTCTGGCATGCAAGGCCGGGCACACAGTTAAGGTCTTCCTTCCTGAAGCAGGGGGCTCAGGTCTCTGAATATATATATGCCCGAGCATATGAATTCACATAAAGCTTAATCCTCCTATTTCTGCTATTTATTTCTATCCTTCCTCACTATCCAAGTTTGAATGTGACTTTGTCACCAAATTAGTTCCAATTCATTAATGCACTCTCCTAATATTGTATATATATATATATATATATATATATATATATATATATATATATATTATTTAATTTGACCTCATCACATTTTCCTTAAGTGTTATATAACACATTTAGATATATTAAGTATTGTAAGAAGACTAACATACAGTGTAGATTTTAAAGTAACCTGTTATTAATTTTATTCTGATGTTGACAATAAGTTGACCAATTATTCTGATGACAATAATGTTAACTGACTGTAAACCAATTAATTTATTTCAGTCAAAGTTTTGGCATCCATTGCCTCTGTTAATATTTGGAGCACTGTCACTTGCGGCTGGAGTGATGTCATTGTTATTGCCAGAAACTATGAACAAGAAACTTCCTGACACTATTGAAGAGGGTGAGGAATTTGGAAAGTAAGTTCTATGATATTCTTAAAATGATATGTGAATTAAATTATTTTGAACAAATGTTTGAAATTTAATTTAAGAAAATTAAGTGAACATTGATGTTCATAAAAGTGCTTTCTTTTAATATGAGTATAGTAATAGTCATATTGAATTATTATTATTATATATAGTGTACAATTAAGTTTAACATTTCATAGGAATGCTTGTTTAAAATAAAATCACATTTATGAATTCAATTTCCAGGAAAGTTATTGAAATTGAAATGAAAGACATTGAACTAGCCAAGTCCAATCACACAAATGGAAATCTGATGACAGCTGAAAAGAAGTAGCTGTGAACTTGTTAAATGTATTTTCATGATGTACTTACAATGAAATTAAATGAAAACTCAAAGCCTAAGCAGCATTTGTGATGAAGTTCAGTACTTATAAATAACTAATGACATAAGTGTTTTGTAACAAATTTATAAACAAATAGTATAATTATTTTGTATATTTTTATGTCTAATATTTGTGATGTTTTTAAATTAAATTATTTTGTACCATTTCGAGGCTATGAATTTTTGGTTTGAATATAAAAGAACCTTTACTGATATCGAGAAAAGCCTAAGCTGTTCACGATTTCCCCTAGCAGATACACTTAGCCTTATCAATTACTCATATCAAATAAACAAAATTTTTGAAAAATATATAAGCATGAATTTAATATATTGTTTTCCTTCTCTTTCAATGAGTTCAATTTCCAAACTGTGATCTTCATCAAAAGGCTTGCAAATTCTATTGGCATTAAAGAGCTAGTGTTTCACTAGAAAATGGCTATAGTGCTGTGAGGATATTTCCAATATAACGGATGAATGTTAATAGTTTTTTTAACATATCAATTATATTTCAGCACTTAAGGAAAATGTGACGAGGTAAAAATTAAATAACACTTGTGGCTCAGGGCCTCGAAAATTTGAACTTCCACCTATGCCAGACTGGACAAACTATTGATTTCAGGTAAGTCGACATTGCTGTCTCTCTTTCTTATCCAAATGTGTCAATTATATTTCAATACATTTCTACAAGTGTGCAATTTATTCAGAATATTTGTATGACAGATTTAATTTAGAATCAGTACTTGGTTTCCTATAAGGTACAAGACATCATTCAGTTCACTGGTCTCAAGCCCAAAAAATTATTTACCAGAATAATCTTCCTGCACACTTGTTCATCAAATTTCAAATAATTGTCTAGTATTATTTTGGCAGGTATTTCTAAGGCTTTTAATGACTCATATTTGAGATGGACCCACAAGGCTTCCTTCATTTGTATTACATTAGATACTCATACTTGTCAAGAATACTTAGTATTCTTATATTCAAATAGTTTTAATACTACAGAACTTAATTAAAATAAATGAATTTGAACAAAATTCAAATGTGCAAATGATACCATTTATGAAGATTTAACTGAACTGATTTGGGAACAGAATTAAAAGATTGAAATCACCCCGAAAACTCAAAGTAGTGGAAGTATTGACTATTAAGATGTTTTTTATAGGCAATTATTTAAAATTCAAACTTATTATTATCTTCAAATAATTTAATGGTTCTGAATAATATTAAAGTTTACATTTAAAAGCATATATTTCTAATGACCAAGAAGTGGGTTGATGAGAGACAGTATTTTTTCCATAAATGAGAGGTATTTTGTTTGTTTAATGAATTACAGGTGGTATAAAAAATAATAATTAAACTTTGTAGTTCTTTAGCAGTACCAGCTATTTAAATGAATGAAAGTGTTTTTCAAAGACTTGTGTGTATGTAATAACAGTAAAACTTAATTGATACTTGAATAATTGAACAATGGGAATTAACACACTCAATTCTAAATTATGCATAAATTAAATAATTTAACATGGGAACAATAGGATTTTTGCGAGGACCTTAGGAAAAAATGAATAAGTTTGAAATATATACAACTGAGAAATGTGACACTTCACTATTTCTTTGCTGATAATCACATTGCATTTCAGCAATCTATGAAATATTTTAGACAATTTAATAACATTTCTGATTTACTACATAAATATTGTTAGGTGATAATTCATTAAAGTATGCCAGTCAGCAAAATATTGAATTATTTTCTACTGACATTTTACACTGTTGTTGATATTATTGTTTTCCAAATTACACTGGAATATATTGAAAAATATGACATTAGGCCATGAAGGAACAGTGTACTTATTGTTACTGCCCTCAAATAATTCATTTTAACAAATGTTTTTAGTTTTTATGTTTGCAAAAGTGAGTTTCATAAATATAAGAAATAAGTTTATAACACATTTTACTACATATTTTAATGCTTTTGGGATCACAGTTGCATATAGGATAAAAATAAGTCTTTCATCAGTCCTTATTGGTAGGAATCAACTTTTATGTGCCAAAAATATGTTGCCTTTGCAATTCAACAGTGCAGGAGATAAACTGTGGTTTGCTCAATAGTCCAAATCAATTACTAGATTCTTACCTGCAATCTAGTGAAGTGAAAAACAAACCCCATGATACATTACTGTGTAGAACTGCTTGTTATGTACTTTTAAATGGACAAATTTTGGATTTGGAAATGTCTCTACCAGCCATAAGCTTACTGTTAAGCTCTACCTGTCATATACAAGACATTTTAATTTATTTCCTAATACGTTTCATCAAAAAGGAAGTAGATACAAAGATTTGGTTGAAGTTAAAATATGCAAATGAAAGAGAAGGACCACTGTGAGCTCAAATTAATATATTTTATATTCATCGACATTCATTTTCAATTGATTGAGATATGTACAGGAAAAATGCTCAACAATTCAACAAAGACCAAACGTAATGTGACAAACCCAAGAAGCCTCGGCTATAAACTAAATGGACAGTTTTGAACCATGAAACACATAATCTCACATGTTCCAGGTGGCTTAAACTAGAGCTCTCCAATCAAGATCTTCTCTTTGAAAAAGCCAAAAAGAAAAATTTCTCGTAGCCAAATATTTTAAACGATGTCTCATGTTCACTTCTTTTCTTTCATTCAAGCTCTTGTATCAAGAAAATTCATGTGGAAAGGAGGTAACTGTTCAGAAGTGTCCTTGGCAGGTATCAAATCATGAGAACAAGAAATGTGTACGGCTGGAGAAAAATTATGTTGTGTGGAATAGGAACAGACGTTTCAATTTACTTGTGTAAGTAGTTGGAAAAGATAATTGTTAATATCTTCAATTAAAGCTCTCGTATTAGTGTGCTTAGGTCATAAAGACAACCGACAGCTGGTCACTGCCATATATGTAGTGTTGTCAGAGCTCAACTCTCAAAGGAAGTACTATGCTCTTAATCGCGGAGTAATAAAGACAAGACAGGGACGAGTAGTGTTGTTTATTTTCGCTAGTTTGATGTGGAGGGTCCGGCGTCCTCATCCTCGCTATACTCGGCGGGGTCTGCAACGGCGTCGTCGTCGGTGTCAGAGTCCTGGTCCGAGTTGAACTGCGCCGCACCACCGCTGTAGAAAGCCAGCACTGGCACATTGTAGTCAGAGTCCACCGCATCCGTAACCATATCGTTTTCGTCCTCCTCTTCATCGTCCTCATTGCCACCGCCTCCACCGCCGCCGCTCGTCTCTGTCTGAACTTGAGCGTTGCGAACGGCCAGAAGCTTCTGTCGCTTCTCTTCCACCAGGCGTTCGCGGTGCTTGTGGATGTAGTCGTGCACGTTCGGCAGACCCGTGATCACGCATGCCGACAGGGCCGATCTGTACACGTTCATATCAGTCGCCTCGTACCTGCGGGTCACAACCGTGCCACCGTCTCAATCACGGTCTGTGGATTTCGAAACCCAAACTCGAGGATCTAAACCTGGTCATCACAACCGGTCTTGGAAACAAGTCAGGACAATCAACACTCAACATTATAAGAATTTCCTCTTCTGTACCAAACAATCTGTGATTTTCTAGGCAAGGATCATCCAATGATAAACTTAAAATAACCAATGACGAACTGCGATGATGTGGATTCACCACTCATGTAGCATAGTAATGTAAAGATTGTTAAGCCATAGTAAAAGATTGGCTGATTTTAGATATATTGAAAAATTCTTGCTTTTCATCGGTGACTTAAAAACGACCTGTCTTTACGTGCTCGGCAATGTAATTACCACGAGTAGTAGCTGAATTCTGCGAAATATTAATTCTTCCAATCCCATATTGATTTTAGAGTCGAAGAACGATATTTCATAGTTGACTTTTTGACTTGTATGTATTGTCAGCTATAAGGTAAACTAAATATTTGAGGAAAATCTAAAATTTACGTATTCAAATTACCTAGTTAATATGTAACGTACTTTCAAATACTTAACTTTGAGTGAACGCTGAAAGAGTCGTAACAAATTATGCGACATGTAGAATTATATACGATCAGCTTCTCTGAAGAAGTGAAAGAAAGGTCTGTTCTTACAGAGTCAAGAATGCTCGAAAACATGGAGAAAAAAGGCCATTCAAGCATGGGTATTAGAGAGAAATCGGGTGATACGTACGAGTGAAAATGTACATTGAAATAACGAGAGGATTGTGTAAAAACACGTGAGAATCAGTTCCCCAATTAACGTCCTGGTATCCTATTGATCGCACATACACCAAAAAGGCACAACGTTCCATTGAAAAAATATTCGAATGTGAATAAAAAAAAAGCGAGACAACACCATCAAATGACGTCCCTGCAGTACCTTCAAATCTGTAGGCAGAAATTCGTGATATTCTTGGATGAAGATTATCCACGTACACAACAAATACAATCTAATAAAAAAAATTGTACCGTACACGTAAATGAATACAAAGTCTTTTTTCAAATTTCACCCGAAAGTATAGGTAATGGAAAAGCTAATTGCCAATTTAACGTCTCAACCTTTCCCAGCATTTACAGCTGTTGATAATTGTTCAAAACCAGTCATGCCAATTATGCTGCATAACTAAAGGCTGTAATTAAGTGCGACATAATTTTGACCTTTCCTTCAAAATAAATTAGTCCTAGCGATTTTTTTATTAGTTACATTTCCTTTCAAACGTGGAAGCAATATATTAAAGTAACGTGAGAGCACTTACCATTCGTTGGTACGCTGATCGTAGCATTCCACATGGTAGATGGTAGTGACTCCGTTGAAGCCGCCCATGGCGAATATCATGTCATCAATGACTTCAATGGCGAAGTTGCTACGGGGGCTATACATCTCCGGGATTGGTGTCCAGGTGTTGGTGCCGGGATTGTATTTCTCTCCACTCGACATTCGTGACACACCGTTAAAACCACCTGAACGAGGACATACTGATGTCAATACACAAGGCAGAAAATTTTTGAGAAACAAGATATGATTCAATTTATAAGAATTACAAGAGTACTAGATATATTATTCTTTTGTTTCAGAAGATGGTAGTATAATTTCAATATAATCGACTAGATAAAATTCAAACTCTAAGAATGAGAAAAAATAGATTCGGTGACATTATACTGATTCGTTAGATATTATTTGACTGATTCTTTTTACTCCACGATTGGTTATATATTGATATATTTACCAGCACACATATTTGTACAGCAATATGTGCATACTATTTTGGTTGACTATTTAGACTAAACAGTTGCTAGCTTTCGTATTTTTAAAAAATCTATTGAATGTTTTTTGTAACTTTGTTTACTTAGGAAGCTAGTCATTCACTAAAATAGTAGACGTGTATGACGATCTTACCAATGACGTAAATACAGCCCCGATAGCTCACGCAGGACACGCCGCTCCTACGAGAGCGCATGGGCACGATCATGGTCCACTGATTAACCTCAGGGTCATAAACCTCAGCAGAATTCATGCACTCTTGGCCGTTGAAGCCGCCCGCAATATAAATACGTTCTGAAAGACACAGTAACATTACAATCCGTTTTTTAATAATTGGTTTTAATAATTGGTCTTTGTTTTCAATGTGGGACGAGAAGTCAAAAAAGTGACAACTGGACGAGAAACAAATATCAAATACTATTATTAACAGTTCATTGTTTACAATCTCCGTGTCCGACCAGACATTACAATCGATATATCCTTGATCTCCTACCATTTGCAGCACCTACTAATTTTCCAAGACTCAACCTACCTAGATTCCATTCACATAAAATATATTTCACCGTTCCCATCATTTCAAATGTCTCTTTGCAATAAACGTGACTCGAGAATGTAATAAAAAAAAGCCAAGACTAATAAACTTTTCATTGACTGAGAGGAAGTTTCTCACCGTTCAGCGTCGCGGCGCTGGCGTCAGAGCGCTGGACGTTCATGCTGGCAATGAGGGACCATTGGTTGGTTCGATGGTCATAGCGTTCCACGGAGAATTGGCGGTGGTGGCCGTCGTATCCCCCCATGGCGTAGATCATCTCGTCCAACACGGCCACACTCACGTAGCACCTGCAAAGGTGGACCGAGTCGCGCTTCAAGGGCTATGAGGATCACTTACGTCGTAAACATAGAATTAGTTGCGCTTTAACTCTGTAAGGGAGACTTTATAATAATATCTTCAGACTCTTGTTGGAAGCTGATTTTCTTTTGCAATTAGGAATATGTATATCAATAACTGTCGGATGCTTTTCAAACCAACTAATACGGAGGTGGATCATAGAATCCCTAGCAGCTATCCAAATTTGTATTATAGAATACACTAAACTGCCTTCGATTCGTGTTTTTTCAGCTGTTAAAATCATTGTCCTCAACTTATTCATACATTTATACAAAATCTATTACTTATTCACCGCACAAAAATAAAAATGAAATGACTTATTTATACAAAAAAATTGCGATCATTTTATAGCGCTAGACTTTGGGTATATTCAAAATATTACAGCAATGCGTAAGAGTAATTCGTATGCTCCCAAGATTATCGTCTACAGATAAAAGAATAATAATGCCCAGAGACCTTCGTCCGTGCATGGGTGCAACTTCCCACCACCTCTTGGTGACAGCATTGAAGCATCGGCACGAGTTGAAGTAATACATGCCATCGAAGCCTCCAATAACGTAGATGTTGAAGCCTATGACGGCGGTACCGTGGTACGCGATTGCACCTGCGGGGTCCACTTCATCAACCTAAAAATGGGGGACTGGATAAATGTTTTTAGTGAGAAACCTATTTCACAACAGTAGTTAAAGATTAGGTCTTCTTTTTCTAAATAAGCTGACATTTTTCGACATTTGATTAATTTTAGTCTTCAAGGTTCCGCTGAGTAGTCGACGATGTTTTTGACGGTGCCTACCTTAACCCAACGATCGGCCCGCGTGTCATAGGTCTCTATGTAGTTGGTGGGACTGCCTCCACTCCATCCACCGATTGCGAAGAGGATCTCGTGCGGCACGCGGGGGAGCGCGATATCTGGGGTCGGCACCTCACCGTCCTTTTCGGTGATCATCTCAAGATCGTAGAGGAACTTGAGCGTCTCGATGATAAGCGGGCGGCAGTCCTCGTTGCCCGCTACGTAAGGATGGTCCTTTACCTTCTCAAGAAAGTACTGGGTGTCAAGCAGACCGAGGCGGATGGCAGACATGAGAGTGACCACGTGCTGACGCCGACCAACGGGTTCGTGGTCCACCCAGCGCAGCACGCCCTCCCACGCTGTCTCCTCGCTCTTCACGTTCAGCTCGTCGCATGAGATCAACTGCTTCAGCTCGTCCACACCCAGGTGAAGCAGCTCGTCGCTCTCCGCAACCACCAGCGTGAAGTTGCGCAACGTGTACACGCGCGCGTCCTCGGCCAACTCCCTGCAGAAATGCGACCTGCGAGGGCCCGAAACGTCACTACTGATTACGAGGGATCCGGTCATATATTACTGACTCAGAAAAGCTTTAATAGCTAATAAGTAAACACGAAAAATGTTCTCTCTCCATACGAATGAATAGCCAATATATAACTCTCTCTCTCTCTAAGACTGTGTTGAAGCACATAGTTCCCTTCGTATAAAACCTTAGAAGAGACATGATTTTGTATCACGTTTAGTTTATAAATGTATTGTGAAAGTTGAATATCAATATTGAAGATTTGTGTTGAGCTGCGGAAGACAAATATTTTCCATTTTATACTCTATTCCTGTTATTCTCAGAATCAGAAAATGGAAACTAGAGGAATGTATCTTAGAATGATTCCATTCTATATCGCAAAGCGTATTAATGTGATTTACGTTTAATATCCTATCCCCATTTCTAGAGTTCATAAACTACTGTATCTCAACCAGATCGGAAAGCTTGAATAATAACTTTCTGAGAACTGTTCCTGGGTTGCTACGAGCAGCGATGTGTATCTGACCAGTTGCAGAAGAGTGTCTGACCTTGCGAAGAGCATGATGCCGAGGCAGTTGGCGGGTGCAAGGGCTCGCCGTAGAAAGTCGCAGCACAGCTCCATCATGCCGGTGATGCTGAGGTAGTCGGCCGTCACCAGCAGTCGGCATACGTTTTCGGCACGGATGTCGGCATCGCGCAGGTACGCGTACCTGATCACGTAATTCATGCTTTCCGCCTTCACGTCGGGCAGAATCACGTCCGTCTTCTCGCGACAGTTTAGCGTTGTCGTGAACATGGTCCTAACGCATAGACACAAACATTGGCGAGGAGAGTGTATCTAGTCTCCATAATTATCATAAGTGAGGCAAATGGAATGGAATGATATTTCAAAATTAAAACAACGCAGACAACGACCAATTTTTCTAAGAAACGTCTGGATACCGCATATTATATAAATACTAATTTATTTAAGAAAACATTCTAAAATAACAAAAAATGTTCAAAATTTTCAGAAATTGTATTTACTAATCATGGATACGTTATTATACACTTACTCAATTTTTTTATGTTCTCATAACAGTTCTTTTCGTGTATTTTTTTTTTATAAGTACTACAGTTTTTCATTTTCTCGCAATTACATTCGCAAAGAGATAGCATAATTTTTTTGTTCCCCGAAATATTTTAGGGACACGAGGGATGTTCTCTCGCAGGCAGAACCTTGTAGGAGAGACGGGAAGGGGCTACCTTTGGGGATGCCTTTTCCTCTCTCCGTTTTTGAACTAAGGTTCCCACAAACCGAGGCACCTCGGCCTGTTTTGAAAGGCGTATTTCCGGTGTCGTAGATTTTGGGCATACGGTAAGTGTTGTCCACTATTTCCATTGGAATAGTCGGTTAGCTGCCTCCTAAACTGGTCGAGATACGGAGAAGAGAATGCAGCGTCCCCACAGAAAACCCAACTCGCGCTATGCGTGGGACAAGTACCCAATACCCGACCTACCTGATGCAGGTTTTCTAGGGTTTGTCCTGCATCAATTTTAGGCGAATACCGGGTAGGATCCTTAAACTACAGCCCGGGAGCCCTAGTTTAACCCTTGGCTACCTTCCTCTACCCTTCCGCATCCCCCCTTTCAAATCCCTTCCTATGCTATTAAATGGGAGTTGCCACCATGTGGATTACCGTCATGTAGCCCGTTACTTTTTTAAAAAACCTTAACTTAGAGAGCTGGTCTTTCAATGAGGAGGCTGGTTATAGGGGTGCCCATTTTTTCTATAGTTTTGAGTTAAGATTCCCATAGGCCGAAAAACTATATAATATATAAGTATTAAAATGAAACAAACATATTAAACTTTCGATTTAACTCAGCTCTATCTCCTATACGTTAAGATTCTTAATGCGGGAGAGCGACATTATTAACAGAAATATAGTAAACCATCCGTGTTTTAACTCAGCGATGTCTTACGGATTATCAAACTGGGAGCGCTGCAGTCACGCATCGCAAATATTGAAACTACGAAAACGTGCCGTGCGAATAATTCTACAGATTGGAATGCAAGTATTTATATACTTCAAATATTCAAGGTTGTTTTTGTGACGTCGATAAATGTGCAAAAAAGTACACATATTATATGCACTACACGTAACATGGTTCCCAACTACGCGTAGAAATAAACGCCTTAGTTTCTTTGAAACGAGAATTCATTATTCCAAAATACAAATTATATAAATGAACCAAAATCATATTTTATTCTTAAAATGTATTTTATATATTATCTGCCCATAAATTGTTGTTAAATTTTATTTAATTTTTTCTCTATTTAAATTAAAAATATTAGAAACAAACTTATGTTTGCTATTAAATGTGGTAAGACGCTCGTTCATGGATTCCGGCGAGTTCCCAGAGTTTCTGTGAATAACGCTGATAAAAATTCTGGACTTTTACGAAGAATTGAAGTCAGAATCGAAGAATGGTGATTAATCAGTTTCCAGAAATGTTGGATTAATTCGGAAAGTTATTCGCGGCTTGTTGATAATATGAAGAAAACTAGTATCTACGTAGGCTGTATGTTATTGTTTCGATTTCAACAAATAAATATATATACAACTATTGTTGTATTCAGACTTCCGAAAAAATTTTTGAGAAGAAATAAAATTAAAAAATCAATAAAATGTAGTAACGTATTTTTAGTGTCTTTTGGATTTTGTGTTGGCATGTTATACTGATTGTGTTACCTGAAGTAGTCGCTGCAGGCGGACATGATCGCCCTGTGCACGGGATACGAACTGCCGTCCTCCAGGCGAATAACCGCGTCACACAGCAGATTATTCTGCTGTAGCTCATAGAATGTCTGCATCGTGTGCAGACTGAGGGACTTGCCCACTCGAGCCATCAGGCTTTCCTGCAACAAACATTTCCCCAAAATTACTTCCGAAAATTTGGCATTGAGCGAAAAACAATTCTAAAAATTGATTTACTCTTTTTTACACATTTCTCATCGTCACCGTAATCAACGTAACCACAAAGCATGTAATAGTATGGGGATAATTGCCAAGGATTTTCCACTTCTATAACCATTTTCTGTAAAGTGTCATGTAGTAAAAATTTAAAAAAATACACATGCACGTATTAAATGTTGTCAAATAAGGTTGCCATTCCATATTAGCAATATTATTGACAATATTTTAATACTGAATTATGATTTTATACTTATGTAAGGCAAGATGAAATATGAAGAATTGCGTAAAAAGGATGAAGCAAAATTTCATTTCTTACTCCAAAATTTAATTTCTTCAGAAATAATATGGGATAAATGAATGCTATTAATTCATAATCCGTTTTATTATCTCGTTATTATTGTCTCAGATCAATTTGAAATAGCATTTATTTAACTTTACGTGTATTATACAATTAATAGGTGAGAATCTGTTCATAATTTAAAACCTGAAAGATTTCTTAATTTAAAAAAATGTGATTGTAAACTACGTACATCTCACAATAACGTATCCTTTTGACAAACATCATCTAAAAATATAAAATGACGTCAAAATAGTGGAAAATTTAACCAATGAATTTTAACGTCGTTACTCGTAATAAGGGGTTCAAAATTTGAGCTTTATTAAATGATATTATATAAAAAGATTTTTTTTTCGCAGTAAATATTTAATTCTTATTTGTAATGATTATATCAGAATCTTATGGGCGTTTCCGTCGTTATTAATTTATCGTACCGTGTAATTTTTCTCATTTAATTAGCTCAAATGTCTAGAGTTATTGGTGTTTTTATCTCATTAAAAGTGATGTGTTAGTAAATAGTTTAAGTACTTGAACATCTTCTTCAATATATTGCAAGTATTTATATTTTTTCTATACCACAGTATTTTTTGCTTCATCAGTTTCCGCCCTATTATCTCAATTTATTATAATTTTAATCGAATTGTTATTTGTGCCCTGGTACAAATGTAACATATGAATAAATTTCTATCTACATTATTGCGAGGATTTCTTAGATTTAATAGAGAAAATGGTGGAATATAATAAAGGAAACTATTTCGTTGTCTTGTCAATTTATTGCAATTTTAGTCTCATGTTTACAACATTCCTAATCCTTTTACCCCCCCCCCCCACTCTTGTTTTTGTTTCAATACATATAGTAATGCAGACTCCTCGAAAATTAATGTTACTCGTCTTATAAAGACCACCGTGTGAACAGATTTAAAATACAGAATACGTTTATAAATATAAATAACTTCTATACATCCTATTTTATATTATCATCAATAAATCCTTTACAATTAATTAAATTACACAGGAAACAGTTGTTGAAATCTCAAAGCTGGTTCGCTTACGGGATGGAATATTTTACTATTATAAGAAGGTGGGTTATTACTTTTGGTTTGTATTGAGACAATATTAAAATAATTCCATAAAGTATCCAAAATGAGTCAAGATTAATGAAGAAAATATTATCCCCCAATAAGACAGAAAAAAAATACACGATAAAAATAGACGTTTACCTTCTCAGAATCCATCATTTTTTCTTTACCGCAGAATCATTTGACTTAAATTTTCCAATTTACCGTAAATTTGGAGCTAAGGACGAAAGGCCGAGGTCTTTATGCTTCGTTTCCGGGCAACGGGCCCTCTAAAATTTCTGCGCTAGTTGAGTCAGTTGTGCCAACTAACGAGATAGACAAGATGAATTTCGAGGCGAACTGTTCTACAACACATTTTTCCAATTTGTGTATAATCAGGGTCGTTATCTCAAAAAATTTAAAGTCAAAGTATCTTCTGTACAAAAATATGGGGTTTCAAGAAATATAATTTTTTTATATTAATTCGAATGCGTTCCACCAATGATGAGTAGAGATTTTCATATTAATATGCTTAATTTGAGGGTAAAGTAGTATAAATCGTGACCGTGACCGACGATGCGTCATGATTATGGTGATAGTCATGATAGTACATGAATTTCATACGGTATCTGTAACATAAATATTTCAACGGCGATACAGCATATGTAAACATAATAAAATATTAATGAATCGTCAACTACGTAAAGACACGATTTCTTTTACATTGAGTGAATATTAATCGAAATTAAATAATTCTCGTCATTCCTTGTACAGACTGGAAGTTGATATATATAAAATATTCCTCTTCTCATCTTTTGGGTGTCATTTAAAAAACAAATTATTGAGAACTGAAAAGCGTAGGGATAAACTGTTTGACGGATTGGGTCCGAAGTCTAATGATCCGTATTGGAAGTATTACAAAGAAACTTTGCATTGTTCGTAAACCTTTTCTGATCAGGATAGACTCTGCCATAAATTTGAATTTAGTTTTCTATTAAGTATTTTAAACTATTTCGATTCAACATGAGGTCTATAAAATATATACAACATATATTAAAGTATAAAGCGCCCAACATTTAAAAATTTTCAGGTGAATAACTGCAGTATTTTTTTTTTAGGGCAACAGGCTACATGAGGGTAATCCACGTTGGGCAACTTCCCTTTAATAGCATAGGAAGGGATTTGAAAGGGGGGATGCGGTAGGGTAGAGGAAGGTAGCCAAGGGTTAACTAGGGCCCCCGGGCTATATTTTAAGGATCCTACCCGGCATTCGCCTAAAGAAATGCAGGGAAAACCATAGAAAAACCTACATCAGGTAGGTCGGGCATTGGGTACTTGTCGCACGCCCTTCCGATAGCGGGAGAGGAGTTTGCTGTGGGGACGCAGCATTCCCTTCTCCGTGCCTTGACCAGTTTAGGAGGCAGCTGGCCGACTATTCCAATGGGAATAGCGGACAACTCTTACCGTATGCCCAAGGTCTGTGACCCCGGAACATACACCTCTCAGAACAGGCAGAGGTACCTCGGCTTGTGGGAACCTTAGTTCCAAAACGGAGAGGAAAAGGCATCCCCAAAGGTAGCCCCTTCGTATCTCTCCTACAAAGTTCTGCCTGCGAGAGAACATCCCTCGCAGGTACTGTCTGCGAGAGAATAGCCCTCGCAGACTCTTTTTTCCCGTTCTATAACTGCAGTAAGACGATCAAAGAGATATAAAGATTTTACTCAGTTGTAAAAATGTCGAGAGACTCGGAATTATCCTTACTCAAGTTATCAAATAATTTTTATTTATTCATTCGAATAATAAATGTGAATCAATAAGAACAGAACATTTCTCTGAGTACCTGTATTTAACTGTTAATTGAGTGAACGTGGTACCAACGATGTTTTAGTAGTTTACTTCTAACTGATTTCTTCTAACACGTGACGGCATAAAAAGCGATTGATATTAAACGCCTTTATTATTATTTTTTTTGACTTGCGCAATCCGTAATATAAAATCAAGACACATTAAGGTATGTTTTTTGAGAACTAATTTTTCAAAGAAGCTGTTCCCTCTTCCGATATATTTTTATATACGGTGTGCAATTATCGGTAAGATGTGAAATTGAAGCATAAAGTTCAACTCGTGACCTCACCGATAACAAGCAAAGTAAGGAGTTCTATGTTTCTATTCACAGATTTTTATAACGTTAACGTAGATAAAAATATATGAATAGAAACAAAACTGCTTACATGGTTATCTGTGAGTCACGGACTGCGTTGGCAGACAGACAACCTCCGCTGTGTTGTTGTTGAGCTTTCATCCTAACAAATGCGACACTGTTCTCCCTTGTTCTAGATCTGATGATCTCAGTTACGAACTGCTGATTTGGAAGAGGAAGTGACTAATATCTGATGCTCGCGTGTGAGAAACAAAACGGTCAGCAGAACCAAGTTCCGTTGATTATTTCGGGATACAACCTACCTCCTATATTGGCCTCAAAACAGAATCCGTTATTGACGCTGAAAATAAGTCAAAACTGGAAATAAACAGAGAAAGACCGTGATTTAATTAAATAAATATGTCAGTACTTAAAAAAGCATTCAGGACGTGCCCTGTGTTCTAACATCACGAAATGCATGAAACTCAGTGTCAACCAATAGTTAATAAAAGTTGGGTAAAATAAAATGAAAATTAATAATAAGAAAAATAGCCAAATAGAGACCAAATAAGTGAAGATTTAAATACCACACAACGTTTCTGGAAACCTTGTTCCTTTCTTTAGGTTCTGAGAAAAAAAAACAAGCCTAGAGCGACACAACCGCACAATATACTTGACAAACTCAAAAGCTTTGTCAACTAAATTGTACGGTTGTATCGCTCTGGGCTCGTTTGTTTGTAGACTTTTCAGTTTGTCAACTATATTGTGCGGTTGTGTCGCTATACGCTCGTGTGTTTTTTTGTTTTCTTAGCACCTGAAGAAAGGAACACAGTTTCCAGAAACGTTATGTGGTATTTATATCATCACTTCTTTTGTCTCTATTTGGCTATTTTTTCTTATGATTAAAAGTTGGGTAAGCCTAGATTTATACCAAAATAATCCGGTCGGAGGTTGTGTGTTCCAGAAAAAATTTGACAAGTCCCTGTAAGAAAAATAAATATACAGCCTAATTTGTCATAAATATGCCAGATATGTGTTTGATATATAATTATTTCTTTGTTCAGGATTTTGAAACGAATTGAACCATGATATAAATTAATACATAGTAAATAAGAATAATGTTGTATAATCCTCCTATTAGGTTTTAATTCTGTTTAAAACCTACTACGTATTTTCTCACAAAACATATTCTATTATTTGTTTCAGTTAAGCTTTTTGATGGATATATTTTGTATGACTTACATTTTCATGCAACTATGATCCATCTTTATTTAATTTTTGTTGACGTTTCATGCACCTTCATTGACGGTTGATTAAAAATTAATCTAAGTTTTAATTTAACATTTGTTTTTAATTAAAAAAACAAATGATGACCTTATACAGACACTTTTTATTTTTAATTTTTATTATGACGACGTTTCGGTACATTTGTACAATCATAAATACCTCCTCTGTAGGAAAATACCTGAAGAAGATACTAAAAGGTATCCAAACGTGGTCATAATAATAAAAAATGTCTGAATAAGGTGAACAATTTTTTTATTATTTCAAAAATTAATCTAGTTTAACTTTAATTTTAATTAACTTATTAGCATTTCGTTAAATTAACAAATTCGTGCTTCCTAATGACCTTCTTTGAAAATTTTTTGCGTAACGATAATGACATTATTTTCATTTTTATTTCATTCTACTGTTTAGACACCACAACCTATAATATTCGGAGATAATATTTTCTTGTAGTACGCACCCAATAATCGTAATAGTTTAAGAAGTATTGAATGAGAGTTTCTGTCAATTATAAATACTCTTCTTTTTGGTAAACATTTTCCTCAATTTCTACATTGATTCTTTATAATTCTTTCACTCTCTTTTCTTTTTGGCTTTAATACGTTTTCCATTAATTCCATTTTCCACATTAGTTTCACTTAATTTGTCGTAAGTAAACTGTTTTTTCTCACAACAACCGTTTTTTTAATTACTCTTTCCAGTTTTGTTGGTTTACTGAAACAAATTATGTAGATTTTTGTTTCATCTTACCTGTAATTTGCACAATTTTTAGAAAATTCTGTGGTTATATCAATTATGCAACTCACTTAAAATTGACGTTAAATTTTTTTATTGAAGTGATGATATATAAAGGTTTTAATATAGTTCAAGCTTTTGGTCAATAAGTTGAAATACTTCATGTGAATTGTTGTTGGAGACTTTCTTCGACGTTTCTCAAAATCGTGATTCATTAAATCCTGTCATCACGAACGGCGAACTGTGAGTCAGCCAATACGTGAGATAACATTCTCAACTCACGTCACAGAAGACACGATAAAAACAAGCTCATAGGTATAGAAAAATCTCGAAGAGCTCTCATTTTATGGTCTCAGTTAAATAGAAGAGAGCGTGGGCCATAAATTTTGATGATGTAAAATTTTTGATTGCTGACGTAACACACTGACTGTAACAAGAATATTCCAGATTTTTTCAGGTGGTTCAATCCTTCGGACCAAACATTATTGACGTGATCTGTAGTAATTTAAGGGGCATAAGAATTAAAATAATAATTTAGAGCCTCTGGTCCCAGGAAGATGAGTTTTGATGTGTTTCCATTGTTTTTACTTTTTACGTCAGTTTTCGTTCTATTTTATATCTTTATTTGCGATACCCTAATATTTGCAATTATACAATATTCTACTCACCCAATTTTGTCAGGTATATTACTTATGTTTATGGTTTTATTCTGTAGGTTCAAGCACGAGGTGAATGCACATATAAATATTTCATATTTTATTACTTCTTTTGTTTCAGATAATTTTCCTGGAGCACAGAAACAGTAAATACGAACTCATCAAAATTCATTCACCAGCATTTCTGAATCGTTAAAAAGATGTTATCCTTTTAACTTCATACAAAGAATGAATTATCAGCCGAAGAATCAACGATGTAACTAAATATCCCTCTGAAGTACTGTACAAATTCCAGGAAGTTCGGGCATCGAAGTAGAATTTTTGGACGTGTTTAACTAAAAAATAATAAAGAATGTGTAGGGAACATCCGGAACAACAGGAAACGACACAATTGGTTTTGGTAGGTGAAGGATGCGAAGAAGGAAATTTTCAAGGACCGTGAGAGTAAAGTGGAGCTGTACACCTGGAAAGTCGGTTTCAGTTAATAACTGGAGCATGTGGCCCGCGAACAACGCATTCTTGTACGACAACGGTCGAGCCTCAACGCCAAGATCTAGTTTTCAGAAGAACAACGCCGAAATGGAAGATACCAGTAAATTTAAAGACTCACAAATATACCTTGATGATAAACACTTCTAAATTTATACGTATCGTCCTCACAAATTTAAACGGTAAAATAATTTATAATGTGTAAATAATGTTGTTTTTACGATTACTATGCAAAGAGGTTTGATGCCATTAATTTTGAGTAAAAAAGCTAAATATATAATTATTCTTGCAAAAAAAATTAATTTCCCAGTTAGTGAATTAAATGAAAAATAAATAAACGACCCAATAATCAAGTTAAATATGACATTAATAATCAATTAAGACAGAAATAAATGCTTATTCATTTATGTATTCAAATGTTTAATTTAATTTTTACTTCAAAGTTGTAGTTCTGCAGTGATCCGTCTTAAGAGTAGATGTGATCTTCTAGTTTAGTTTACGCTTCTCTTTTTGACAAACGAAACTTCAGTGGTGACTTAATTAATTGAAATGCATCAGCTACAAAATCGGCTTCTCCGTAAAGATACTCCACTCTCATTCGACGAAACGTCTGAAACAGTAATAAAAAAGTTCAGAATGAAAACAATCTCAGGTTGAAAAAAACTACAACAGGCAAATTATTTATAACTTTTAAAATGGGAAAATATAGCTGTTAAACGTGACGATTATGGAGCAGCAGACCGTATCATTTTGCTAACTAAAATCATGGTATATCAGGTAGTTTTGTTCAAGCTATTGTTGGGAAGAACTTAAGAAAAATACATGTAAGAGACTAACTGGGACATTATTTTTCCGTGGAGTTTTCTTTGGTTTACAATAGTCGATTCATGACTTGGAAGCTATAAATACTTTCTTGCGTTGTTCCTATTGGGGATACCTTTTCCTCTCCGTTTTTGAACTAAGGTTCCCACAAGCCGAGGCACCTCGGCCTGTTCTGAGAGGTGTATGTTCCGGGGTCACAGACCTTGAGCTTACGGTAAGAGTGGTCCGCTATTCCCATTGGAACAGTCGGCCAGCTGCCTCCTAAACTGGTCGAGGCACGCAGAAGGGAATGCTGCGTCCCCACAGCAAACTCCTCTCCCGCTATCGGAAGGGTGTGGGACAAGTACCCAATGCCCGACCTACCTGATGCAGGTCTTTCTAGGGTTTTCCCTGCATTTCTTTAGGCGTATGCCGGGTAGGATCTTTAAAATATAGCCCGGGGGCCCTAGTTAACCCTTGGCTACCTTCCTCTACCCTTCCACATCCCCCTTTCAAATCCCTTCCTATGCTATTAAAGGGGAGTTGCCCAACGTGGATTACCCTCACGTAGCCTGTTGCCCTAAAAAAAATAATTCCTCCTTAAATTATATATATAAGCGAGCACAAGATAATATTAGAGTCCTACACTCGGAGGAAACGATATGAATATGCTGGTTCTGTCACTTCAGCATATCCTGAGGATGAATTTAAATGAAATGAAACTATAAGCTTGGTTTGTACTTTTATATTAAAACGGTGAATTTATCATGAATAGTGTTGCATCGAATCTTGGATCACAGTTACTAAGTCACTTATTTTTTCAGTCCTCATTTTCATCATTTTCTATCCATTTTTTGAATCGTGCCCAATTATTTAGTGTTCTATACAGTGTAGTTCAAGTGATTTTATTTTAGGTTTACTCACCACTCCCCCCCCCCCTTAACCCAGAATCCTGTTCTCGTGATCACTACAAATTAAATGTTTTTAAAATACGATGTCTAATAAATATATGTTTCTGATTGACTTTGACTAATTCTTTATACCATATCGTAGACTATATTTGGTCTACATTGAATTTCAGTCATATGGAAGGATCCTTACTGCACTGTAAGCCGTAATTTCCCTTCATACGTTGTTTATATTTTACCTCGAAAAAAATTCCATCATAATTCAAACATCGGTATTAAAATTGACACAGGAATTCAATCCCCGAGGGTAATTTCCTGTTTACTTTGCCTTCATAAAAAGTATGTAATGTTGAACTGTGCCAAACATTCTCCCTGTCATGACTCAGAATTGTCACATGAATATCAGCCTCTAAATCCATGTTGTAATTGAATCCCATCCATATAACTCCTGTTGTATCCGTTGCATTACATAGATAATTTTTTCATTTTACCGATATTAAATGACGGTTTCGTTCAAACTGTGGTCTTTGAGTGACGAGTACCTTGGCGACGAGAGTTTCCACCTGCTGCTCGGAGTATCTTTTGCCGATGCAGGATCGAGGTCCAAAGCCGAAAGGCAAATACGAGAAAGGATGTGCCTTCTGCGCCTCTGAAGGTTCTCCGGGAACCGTCTTCAGCCATCGCTCCGGAACAAACTCGGAGGACCGTGGATACTGATCCTCGGAGTTGGACATCGTCATCAGACACAGAAACAACACCGTCTGTATGAAGTTCACTATCATTATAAAATTGGCACAAATTGTAAGAAATTTCTCAAATTGTATATTCGTTAAATGGTTAACATAATAATTATTAGCGAAATTAAGTAAACGCTTTGTATCACCTACAAAGAAAATTTAAATTAAATTTAATGCATGAAATATGATTTGGTCTTCCTTGTAAACAGACACTTCACTTAAACATAATCGCTACGGAAGTTCACGAGTTATGATTAACTTAGACAAGTACTTATTGTCAAAAGAAAAGCGCACACCCCAGTAAAATTAAATGAGTGCACAAGTTCTCCAAAATAAAAAAAATATTTTTCGAAAATTGAAATAATGTAAAAAGTAACAAATTTATCAAAAATTAATGAACATTAAGTGTTATTAGGCAAGTGACAATACATAATAAAATTTAATGAGACATTCGTTAAATTATTGAATATTATTATATAGATTAAAATTTAGAAAAAGCTTGTGAAGTCGGAGAAGGGGAAGGTCATGTTAATGACTTTCGTGAATATTATCAGATTATTTAATTAGCAATTCAGTATTTTGTGTTATAAAATTATAGGAAAATGCTAAATTTATCGATATATATATGATTATCTACCGGGATTCAAAATCTTTGGACTGATTAATTGAAATTATTTTCACGACAATAATAGTATTAATTATGCTTTCAAATAAGTTTCCTATTGAAGTTTATTATGCCAATAATTATTTTGAATTTTTGATACTCTGTACCCGACAAATGTGTTGTTGCTTCATTTCGAATCGTATGAATGAACAAACGAGACCCTTAATTTATAAATATTCTAAGCAGATGTTCATTGGGACTTCAAATTATCACAGAATTTTAGGTTTTTAGACCTAATTCTAAAAGAGATAACTTTTACAATAATCATTCAAGTAGTTGGTTACTTACGTCTCTGGGAATTTTGTAGCCCGCGAGGACATAATCGTCGGTGTGGACATTACGAAGGCTGATGCTGGAAGCGGGCCTCAATCTGAAATATATATTCTGAACTTAAAAATAATTTTCATCAATTTTTGTGGCTCACAAACCTTGAAAAACAATAGTTGCACAAATAGGACATTGTTTAATATATTTGAGAAAATTAACCTCAAGCATTTAGTTTTTTAATAGACTCTAATTTATTATAATGGAATAAAAATAAAACTACTAATTTAGTTCAATAAACCGAGTTTTTGTAACAGTTGAATAATTTGACTTAATTTTCGTCACTAAAATCAAAGCAAGAATGTAAACGACATGAGCAATCTTGCAAACCAGTAGGAGTAATTGAAGTGGGAATTCAAACAGCGACAATAAGCAACTGTAACATAATGTGTCTGTAGGAGCAGATGGTGGATTTGATTTTTATACATTTCCCCATTGGCAAACAACGGAATAAATTTTTGTTTTGTGTACGAATAGTCACAAAAATACCTCAATGCTTCCTTGACGCAACCCTTCAAGTATTTCATTTGTTCCAGTTTCTTGTCAGTCAAAGGTTCCGTGGGAGACTCTGGGAGGATCGTCTTCAGCTCCTCAAATAATTTCTCTTGCTTGTCCTGGTGTTTGGCTAAGAAATAAAGTACGAAAGCTGCTGTACGAGAAGTCTGCAAAGCAATCAAACGAGCACGGTATAAGTCTAAAATATTCCACAATTATCCTCAATAAACAAATGTATGAACGTAGTTACGAAATAGTTTACTAAAAGTTGAAAAGATTTTAAAACCTAGAATATGAATAAATTTTTATTTTCTTTAACTTATTTTTTTAAAAAAATCAGTGGTGTTATTTACACAGTAATCGAGTTTCATGCTTTGTTCGTAATATTGTTTCTATATCAATTATTAGATGTCAGGTATTACAGCTGATTAAAATGTGGCTGAAAATATAATGAAAGAAATGATAAAAGTGGGTAAAATATTAAATAATATTCGTTGGTAAAGTGGACCATTGTCGTATTTAATAAGCACTACAAACGTTTTGTTTTAACTAATTATATGATAATTTATATATCGAAGATACTGTGACACTCAATGAATCAGAATCTGCCAGAAATAACTCGTTTTATTCAGTGTCATTAAAGCATTAGTGTGCGATACTGTGACAATGAATCAGAATCTCCCAGAAATAACTCGTTTTATTCAGTGTAATTAAAGCATCAGTGTGCAAGCTCCGAAGAAACACCTACAGCAATCGTAACAATTAATAATGTAGAGGAATCAATCCGCTTAACCAGGTCTACTATTTCACTGTCTCAAGGCATGTGGATCTCGTGTTAAGTTGCTTAAAATGTCTCACCGTGTCTATACCAGCGAACATAATGTCGAAAGCCATGGCAACGGCATATCTGGGATCGTCATTGTCTATCAGGATCTTCTCCAAAATACTGAGATCCGTAGAGCCATCATTGACCTTCGTCTTGACTTTCTGCATGGCTGCGTCAATATACTTCATCGCCATTCTGCAAAGATGATAGTAATTGTGTGGTATACAAAAAAAAGCTGAGATTATAATCAGTTGATCATTTAGAATTATGGATTCAGTTGGGACTTGAAGCGAGTGAGAACTAATCTAGGACAAATTCAATAAAAAGAGGAATGTTTTATTAACAATGGATGAGATATAGGAAATCGTTAAGTAGTTTACGATTGGAAAATGATATTATGATTTAACGAGAGATATGAACACCCGTATTGCCTCCATTAAAACTTTTAATGTGGCAGTCTTTTAGTGATTTAATGTCAGGCCTTGATGTGCAACTATGACTCATAAACCAACGCATGAAAAGAATATTTTATTCACAAGTAAATATTTAGCCGAGGTTATGGCTACTAACGTACTTCATGTGAAAAAAAATGTCAAATAGCTTCTGAGAAGCTTTGATGACGATAAGAATATATCCTATTTACTTTCAAGGATTAATTTAATCATAGCCTTAAGAAATTTGAATAATACTGATGTCACATACTGACATAAACGGCACCGTTATTTTCAAATAAAAATCAGAAAGAACATTGCATAAATCCGAAAGAATTACGAGGTTATATTTGAAAGTTACATTGAGACTACGAAGCTTAAAATGTGAAGTGGCTTTATTATATGCAACTTAATACCTACAGATAATTCTTAATTTTCTGAAGTATTTTACTAATTGAAAGCTACAAAAATAAAACTTTGTCGTTGAGTTAAAAATGTATTTAGCTTCAACTTAAATGCATTCACTTTCGTGTCCCCATGATTAAGTAATATTAATACTATATCAATGGCATGCGTAATTAAATGTTTCAATACATATTTAATTCTACCGAAATTATTTCATTTACTCCAAAATTATGAATGCATTTTTCTCTAATCGGTTATCATTGAAGAAACACAATTTACGAGGAATATTTTCAGTAGTAGTAAGCAAGTGAATTAGAATCTTTAACATTTTTTTTCACGGTTTAATGAGAAGCACAATCTAAAATACAGTAAAAATCTCGATTGTGTTTTAACGAGAACTAGGTGGGAGGTATTCGAAAAAACAATCAGTAGACATGTCAGTTGAAACAATTCATAATTATTGAAAAATTAATTAATTGAAGGGACAAAGATGATCATATGAAACTCTACAACTGATCATTTTGATTTCTCATTCTCGAAAATTCTAATCCCTAAGAAAGAATGACAAATGTTTGATGAGGGTGTCATTTCTATTGCAATTTAATTTTCCCGCATTCATAACTTTCTTCATCCAATATTTGGAAACATGGCCTGAAGAGTAAAACTCTTGACGTCGCTCAACAATTTAATTCATGAGATAAACTGGTAGAATATACCAAGTATAGGAATGTAAAAGTTATATGGAGTTAATAAATTTAAAGCGCTCAGTTCCACTAATGGGGTAATTGTGGGAATTTATGAATAATGCAGTCTCTGAAGACTTACACATAGAACTCATCGAGTGTCGAGACATAAAGACGCCATGCAGGTGTACTGATCAGACGCCAAAGAGACACCTTCATGTCCAGAGTCTCAATGGAAGCGAACAACGTTTTCACCAACTGAATCATTTGCTGCGGTTCGGAGTCTGGGGGAAGATTGCTGGAAAGGCAGCCCAGGCGGGTGTCCAAAGAGACCAATGCCACAGCTGAAGAAAACAGACACCAATATCAGAAATATTTCTGTAATTTTGCTCAGCGTGTACATACGACGAAATTCATTACGATATAGTTCATTCAAGGCCGAAGGGAATTTTAATTAGTAAGTGATAATACGTGAGCCAAAATGCTCCATAATCAACTTCTTTTCACGCATATAGAAAGTATATCTCTAATGATGGTGGACATAATGTACTGAAATTCTTTTGAAACACTAACGAAAGTCATACGAGTATTTCTCAATCACATAAAATTTGGTTACTTACATTCCAGCGCCCACTTGTATATCTCGTTGAGAAAATCTTCTGGCATCTCCCCTTTCTCGTCTTTCAACTCCTCCATTCTGAAAAAAAAAATCTTTATGACTATAGCTGATATTAGCAGAAAGTTTTGTTTACCGGCTTGGTAAATTGGGAAATGGTCACAGAAATTCGCAAACGATGCTTATGGATCATATGTACCCTGCAATAAAACATTAATTTTAATAATAATAGTAATTATATTTAGTTATCATTCTACCAACTCATAATCGAGAATTTATTACTAACAAATTTGGTGGACTAGTTTCCTAATTATCAGCAATTGTTTGTAGTATAATTTTTTTTACAGCTTGTGACGCACCTGTCAATGAAGTCTGTTGCCATTTGATCCATGGTTGGTACATACTTCTTTATGGCCCGTGGCTGCATAAGATGCGGGTTCACTTTGCTCCGAAAGTTCCGCCATTCCTCACCTTGGCTGGAAAACACGAAATACGTAAGATTTTCTAACCTTCCTTACAATAAATTAAAACTCCATCCAAAGAAATGGAAATAGTTCCTCATATGAGTATATTGGACATGATATAACACGTACTATAGCATTAGTCAGTAAAAAAAGCGGGTGGCGCAAATTGAAGGACTAGAGTAGTGCTCAAATTTCGTGCGTTTGTGGTAGTGATATTTCAGTTCCGAAACTTTACATAATAAGTCAACAACTACTTGCACAAAGAACATGATCCACGTTTTTGCGTCAGAATCCGAAACGAACATCATCAAGAGTCAATCGACAGAGGAAGAAGAAAAACAAAATATAATTTTATTACACTTTCAACAACAATAGCATACCGATGTTAGTGTGTCCATTACAATAAACAAAACTGGTCATTAAATAATATGAATCGACAAAAATATTATCAGTTCACGTCTTTTTCCTCTTACTTTTGATTGAATTCTATTCTACTTGACACGGATCACTTTTCACTCTTTTGACGACCGTCTTTTAACAATCAGTTCGTTTTATAGAGAATATTTCTGAATAAATCTAATTATAACTCTATCCTACCTCCATTACTATATTTCAATTAACCTATTTCTTCACTTTAGCCTGAATTCGAAGTTATTTTTAGTTAAATGAGAAAGCGTCAAAGAACTTGAGATTAAATGGAGGAGATTCAAAACCGGATTTTAACTGATGTTTACTTTACACAAAAATTTTCTGAACGAGGATTTTGTGTAGTTTTAAATAATTTTGAATCTACCTTTAATTGTTCTTTGGCATTTAAAATGATTAAAAATAATTATTCAAGTTCTTCTAAAGAAGTTATATTTGTTACATACAGGCGATTTAAGTGAAACTCTAAATAAACGTGTATAAAATCAACTAACATGAACAAAATTTACATTTTCTTGAGTTTATGTTCCCGTCTAATAACAATATTCTTATCTTCTCAGTTATTCATAAAGCATTCTAAATTCTTCATAGTAATTAATAAAAAAAATGGGTAAGTAAATTAAAAAAGAGAATCAAAGTATGGTCACATTTTCGTGTTGTGTGTGTGAAGTTATTGGTAAATTTTATTGTATGGGTATTCGACATTAACATCTTGAAATTCATCGGTTTGAGTGTTAATTGTTAACATCGTGTGCTTGAATAAGCTACCTAGGTTACATACGACGCAAGTCCCATGAAGAAGCAAGATTAATGAAACGAGAATGAATTGTGCAAGGTCTAATGCGAGAGTTCATAACCAGCAGACGGGGAAACACGCGCAACTAGTCGACATGAGACTTGAATCAAAGCAGAATCATGCAAATAATAATTTTGTTACCTTACGATGGTCCCCTTGATGCCTTGGAACCATTCTTCGCGCGTGACGCTGGTGTAGTAATCCAGACTGGGGAAACTGTGTCGAACAGGGTAAGGACCCTCTTTACGGTACACCTAATGACATTCGGGTCTCAATGTTCAAATAGTTTAAGAGTTGGAGAGGTCTTTCATAATTAATATGTTCAGTACGTGGAGGAATGCGCCGGGAAAGGTGCTTTGACGGATTGATATTACAGGGACGGTAAAGTTTCTAACAGACAAATACAACAATTTCCACAGTCGATTCAGAGGTTCAGTTTGCAGGAAGAACTGTACGTCAACTTAGTCAGTTTAAGCTTGTCCTGGAGTGTCTCCTGCCTTCCCATTAATCGGCGATGATAATAGTCAAGTACTGCTTTGTTCCAAACGTATACGCGTTCATGATCGGAATTTAGAAATGTTCCTTGGACCCGCCAACTGAAGTCACTTGAATTTTTTTTAGTAAGATCTGAAAAAGCTACAGATAATTTTGCTGGTAGGGCCTCCCGTGCTGGACAGGTCAAAGGTGATGACCCAGACTGACCCTCCAGGTTGGGGGTTGGGCTTGAGGTTAACACCCTCCTCCCGTAAAAAGACCAAAGTTACGAAAATCCAAAGAGTTGAAGCCCGACGGATGAATAGACAACGACACAGCATGCACCCTGGACAACGAATGGAAAACAAAAAGACGAACTGAGTGGAGGAGGATCTACGGAAGCTGGGATGTAGAAATTGGAAGAGGACAGCATATGACCGGTAGGAAGAAGCTCGTTGGAAAGGCCCGGGTTCACTACGGACTGTAGCGCCATGAAAGAAGAAGATTGATTTTATATAAACGTGGTTTAATTTCTATCATGGAATTAAAATCAAAATTTTTAGTCTATATGTTTTGACATATTTTATAGACACAAGTGAAGTCTCCACTAATAAACCAGTGGACACCTTATTTTAATTAGGTATTACTTAGTTAATATAGAAATCTGTTTTCTGACACACTGTTTCAGTTTTTATCTATGGCCTCCAAGTACCTAAGCATGTCACTGAAAATGCCCTCAAAGAAATTAAGAAATTTTGAAATGAATAGATCTTTCAGTCTTAATTCATACTAGGAAATTGTGAAGAGGCAGAGAAATTTTGAAACACACCTGTTCTACCAACACAGGGTTCATGACCAGAACCGACGGTGGTTGCCCGAATTGGCCGTCCAGTCTGACGATATCACCGTACTTCAACCTCAAGTGTTTCTGCAGGTGCCAGAAATCTTGCGTCCTCAAGTCTCCTGTCAAACAGTTGTTCAGAACACATGAAGTTCTTATACAAAAGCTCCTCGTTATGTCACTTAACGAGCATTATCATTTCGTCTCAACGAACGTCAAGAGAGCTTAAAAACGTAACAATGAAAGAATAAAAAGACTAAATGTTTAAACAACTATACTTTGTGTATGATTATGTGCTGACCTACGACAGGTAGAAAGCGCCAGGAATTCCCAACCAACGGCAAACCTCGAGGACCTGGCATCTCGTGGAAAGGTTTGGCTTCTTCTAACTTGGCCTGCGCTGCTACGGTGGACCGGAAGCGTATCATCGCCCTCCTGGTAGCCATGGCTGAACCCTAATCAATAACAACGGAGTATTAATGAGGTGTTCAACCATCTGTTTAAGAGAAGTAGTTAAAATATAGTTTCAATCGAAGTCTAAAACATCGGTTCTTGAATATAACGTTTTGGCATTGCTTAATATATGTATGTAATATATCCATAAGATTTGAGTCTATACCACAG
The DNA here is from genome assembly GCA_037074705.1 of Zhengitettix transpicula. NCBI lineage: Eukaryota > Metazoa > Arthropoda > Insecta > Orthoptera > Tetrigidae > Zhengitettix > Zhengitettix transpicula. The sequence continues at coordinate 30,377,436 of CM073596.1, forward strand.
AAGAAGACCAACCCATTTGTATTTAAATTCACTCAATATCAGAAATGCCGTCGGTTTACCCCTGTCGGTTATTCAGGTAAATGTATTAACGTGACTCATCACGACCATGGCTTCTGTCACGATTTATACGATGTTCCCTATAATAAAACTCATTCTTGTTAAAACCAGAGAAAACCTAATGTGAGCTGTTGAGGAAATAATCGGAATCGAAGTGAAGAAAATTTCACATGTGAGATAAAAAATGATAGATATACGTTTAAAAAAAGAGCTGTTACAAATTCTATTCACCTTAATAAAAAAAAAATTCTGATCAAATTAAATGTATGATAGTCTGTAAACTGAAAAAAAACCGTTTCATCATGTATACATCCATATATATATATATATAAAACTATTCATTAATATATTGATTATCGATAACATTCTATAAGTTTTAATGTTGTTCACATTGCATCCTGAGCATTGGATCCGAAATTATTTTGCAAATTTGACTTTACTACAGTAATTGGACGATCCCCGAATCCCCAGTATACAATCAATCGGGTGTATTAAAATACACGTTCCCCTTCAGATCCTTTGTAACCGGCCTACCTTATTTCTGTTCTTCAATAGTCCATAAAAAGAGTCTCAGTGTTTTTACGGCTGCTTTAGGCCTTATAACTCTGCTAGAGAACACTTTTGTTGAAAATTCGAGCCCCTTTCTTCATCCCTATGTTCGAAGACTGCTATTATGTGTGTCGCATCATTAATCAAAATAAAAATTGGCGAGTTGTCTCTTTGAATACACAAAATATGATAAAATTAGATTATCACTTCATAGAAATGTTTTTATTTTTATCACTGGATATATTACTGCGTCCAAAATTTATTTTTTTAAAGTTTTATTATATCATAATTTAATATCCGGTATTATATAATTTGTCAAAACAGCTTAAATATGAATAAATTTCAATGAAATTGAAAAATTTTATGTCAATATTTGTAATCCATTGAAATTTTTTATTTTACCACAGAGAATACCAAAAAAAATGGTTAAATAAATAGCAGTCTATAATTTTTTTATCTTTATATTCATTGCATAAATAACTTATGGCAAAGAACGTGTCAATTAATTTTTCTTGACAAAAAATATTATAATAACTTTTACAATGATTTAAATATATAATTTAAAGGTTTACAGAATGTTAATGGCGATCCGCAAGCCTCATTTACTGTTAAAATATGAGAATAACTACATTTTGTGATTATTTGGTTACTATGCACAAAAAATAAAAGAATACAACTGTATTAATTCTAAAATATTAAGAAGATAATATTGATTTATTGTATTATATTTTCTCATGAACAGTGGCGGGAAAAGAGACACGATAAAACTTGGAAAAATATGTGCTTTGACTTAAATTTCTCACGGACTGTTCTACGTACCTCTAAGAGCGGCAGCAGAACGAAACTGCCTACGAAGCAACGATGTTGATAAGCTATCAAAACCCACCAGGAAAGTGGAAGCTAAGAAAGGGCAAAAGTTCACCAAATATGCTATGATGAAAATGGACTTTGATTAATCATCTTGTATGAAGGAAATGTTACGAACGCAGTTTCTAATTTATCGTGAAGATAATTGTGAATACAAGTATTTGTGTATTTCAATTCTTTATCTGGTACTAAATTTCCCACCGCGAATAAATAAAATCCTGCGCCACGGATAACAATATATTACAATCAAAGAAAGTAAATAATCAGGTAGAAACTTAGGATAAGTTCGTCGTACCTTGCCGCCAGAATCCAAGACGAATAGTTGCAGATTGCTTAGATTACCTTTTACGTAAACAATCTTATCGAGTAAAAGATAATTGATACTGCTGTTATATCGCAAGGGTCAATGGTTTGTATATTTTGAGACGATTCACGGAATGTTACTAAGGACACTGTGAACTTGAGTGTTTATCGGAATTATTCGTCTCGTGTCTGAAATCTTCATTACTGATATGACGATACGTTGGCAATCCTCAGAAAATTTATGACATTTATTAAGGGAGAAATAAAAAGGATTGTATGAAGCTAGGCGTCAACGCAGTGGCCCGCTACTTCTGGACTATTGTGAAGGGTATAAAAGGCAGAGCACAGTGCGCGAGAGAAATGTTCACGGACCCGAAAAATCTAGAAAACTACATTGGTTGGATTCTAGTCGATAATTATGCAGTTTAAGATTTGTAAGACGAAAATTAAAGTTTAGTCTTAAACGACTAGTTTTAATTGCTTTTTAAAAAATATAAATTGTAGAGATTACAATGAGTAATGTAAGTTTATTTGATTTTTTTCTTTAATATTCTCTTTTCCAACAATAAAAAATTGGTGTGTAAGGATTATCTGAGGTATGGAATTTCTGATTTAAGTTCTCGGATATTTTTCATTTTATTCACACTATTGTAAAAATATGACGAGGAAGTACTCCCTCACAAACGGATTGCTACTCTATTAAATGCATTTTCCAAAATCAATACTTAAAATATTCTTACCACCAATGCCGTTTCTTTCTTAGAAAAAACACAAATATTCCTGCCTTGAATACAAGAGAGTTTAATCCTCGAATGCTAAAACTATATGTATAAATAATTATTTGATTTAATGTTAATGATGACTGCTGGATCATTTCGTTTGCGAATGCTCTTGTAGAACTTGGTATAACTTAATCCTGAAGTTTCAGGAAATTGCAAAATATACAATGTTATAATATAATTGCGGTGCAAAGGAAATAGAAGGCTGTAAATAAAACAGAAACAACTTAAATAGAAATATTTATTTGTCATTGAAGCAGAAAATACATACTGGGAATAGAATATCTTAGTCATTCTTCTAAATGAAATCTTGCCAGAGAAAGTAGCTTTGTCTGTTTTCCTGAATGAATTTTTATGGCAAAATATTTAAATAAACAAAAGAATTTTCGATAATAAATTTTTAAATTTTACATGCTGCCAAAATATATTTATATTCTGAAGTACCTATATATGGTTCAGTAAAGTTTATTAGACATTGCACGCAGGACAGGAGTGACCCACCACTGGTACTTCATGACGCAAAGGATAGGCTAACAGAAGACAGGTCAGAAGCTCATGGAAATGAAGGAACCATCCCGGCATTTGCCTAGAAAGGTTGAGGGAAACCATGAGAAAACCTCAACCAGGACAATTTTAAAACAAGATCCGTCGTACCCTGAAAAGAGTAAAACTCAAAATTGTTACTTTTCACTGTTGAGTGTTCACGTTTCTTATAAAGTTTTAACATCATATCTAAGAATGAATGTATGGACACTTGAATGTTTTTGAAAGCGATTATTCATCGTAATTTCGTTGAACAAATATATTAGTATTCCGCAAATTTGCAAGTTTCCCAATAGGTCGTCGTGTGCACTTGGAAGTACCTGGGTTCTCTGCCACCGGAGCTGTTTCACGTGAATGCCCTAGTATGACATTTGAGGTGCCGGTTTCCTCTTGATCAGGAGATGTTTCACATGAAGCAACAGGTATCACATTTGATGTGCTGGATTCCTCTTGATCAGGAGATGTTTCACATGAAGCAACAGGTATCACATTTGACGTGCTGGATTCCTCTTGATCAGGAGATGTTTCACATGAAGTAACAGGTATAGCATTTGAGGTGTTAGATTCCTCTTGATCAGGAGATGTTTCACATGAAGCTACAGGTATGTCATTTGAGGTGCTGGATTCCTCTAGAACAGGAGCTGTTTCAGATGGTTCTGGTGTTGGGACGTTGTCCAAGTTTTGATCAGGAAACCAAGAGCGTAATACAGGCTCCAAACGCTCTACATATTTTCTCATTCCACAAGAATAAAATAATGTTGTCAAGAAGAAAATGACAGAGCTGTCATTCACACACACATGTGGAGAACGTCCACAAATCAACTGAAACAAAGAAATCATACCTTAAGTCAGAAGAAAAAAAATGAGTGAGTATTAGGTTAAATAATTGAAAACATGAAATATAGGCAAATAGATTTTGAATTGAAAATATTGAATGAATTAATGCGTTGCTGCCCGATCTATGAAAATATATTTTTTACTTTCTGCGAGCGGTAAATAAGTTATTTTGTTTAATCTAAACGCTGTTGCCGTGGTGGCGGTTTCTAACTGGTACTTTGATTGATATAGGTAGGATGAGGTGTCACTTCACTGCCATGACGTTACATTCGTTATATCCCACCTAAAATGTTACGCTAATCAAGTCCATAATATAGTTCACAAAACTTTCACCTCAAACAAAACAAATCTCTTGATGCTTAACAATAACACTGCATAATAGCTGATGCGATAGCTTTAATTTTTTTATCATCCGACCGGCTTATAGTTGGGACGGATCGCAGTACTATATGTCTTATTGAATACTCCGTAATCGAAGCTCCCATATGGCCATTAATTTTTATAAATGTATCGAGCACGAGAAACTATTGTATTCGAGTCTGTGTTTAAATAGTTTTGATATATTATAATATGGTTCAATAACCGAACGGTGTAAAAATGGAAGTGTTACATGGAGAAGCGTATAGATTGATTTTGTCAGTTGATTTTGATTAATGAATATAAGTTCAGTATTATTAAACCTGACCTTTATCCCTATCAATTCATAAAAATTCATGGATACAATATATACATTAGTTATAAATTTGAACAGAAGCTTTCGTCGTTATTCTTCGACATATTCAGCTGTTTGAGGCTGAAGGCCTTCTCATAGTACACTTTTTTCACCGACGTATATTGTATCATTTCAAATCTCATTTCTAAAGAGACCAAGAAAAACGTTTTACCTTACATCGAGTTTTTTTATTTTCTGAAAGGAGAAGAATATTACTGTTGTAAAATATTTTCAGACTAAAAGGCTGGTATTTTTATTATTATGATTTAAATATGACGTCAGACAGTTATAATTGATAAACAGATTAAATAAAGATAAGATGTAGTATGATGTATTTATGTTACGTGTAACTCTGATGAACGTCTTAACTATAAATAAAATAAAAAATCATGAGCCCAGATGCACATGGTATTGCCAATATATCGACTAAAAACGTTTTTAATTAACTGTAATATATATGTTCGCAAGCATTCGCCGGCTCTTTTATTCCACAGGAACATCACTTTTCAATTACACGAACGCCATTTTCCCGAAACAGCACACGCGGAATTAAAATTTACGGATAGCAAATAAAGTTAAATATAGTACATAAAACATAAATTGGTGTTAATTCTTACCTTACTGTTGAGGTATGGACTTCCGCAGGCAATGTGTAAAAATCCTTCAAAAGCCACCAAACACAGAAGGAAGATGCAGACTATCACGGTGTGGATAATGAGGGCGGCAATCAAAGTATTGTTATGGCGATAATAGCGCTGTTTGTTGTAAAAATCTATTTCAACCCACAACAGTAGTATCCAGGGGAGCCAGTTAGTCAAAAACCAAACGTAAGCCGGTGAATCTTCTGTGCGAGTGTCTTCTGGGTTCATGTTGCAGTCGTAATTGGTTTTCAAATATTTGAGAACCATAACATTGGTAAAAAAGAAAATATTCTTTATAAGCATGGGAATAAACATCGTGACTGTTTAGAATCAAACAGTAAAAATTGCTGTATCCGTCGAGGGCGATGCTTATATAGAGGCAGTGCTGCCCCCACTTCCGTACCCTCAGCGTCGTCAAAAAATTCCAGGACCTTAAACATCGATATCTCAAACATCGATTCCTTTCAGCGTCGATACAAACGATCTTATTTCTCCATAAATTCCTAGGTAACGAATATTATTGGACATGGTTTTCAAATTCTCAATCTCTTTATGTTTAAATTTGTAGGTCCTACGCTGAATGTATAGGATAAGTCAAAAATTGTAAGACTTACAAACATAAATAGAAAAAATACAAATATAAAGACATAATGAAGAAGGCGGAGAAGTGAGAAAGCGTTTGCACCAAGATAAATAAAACTTTCTACGTAAATTAAAATGATTTAGTTAATTCAGCGCTTAATAAACAGAAATCACAAAAATAGTAAGAGACATGAAATGTAAAGTTAAGAAAAAAACTTTCTTATTATTATCTATCTAATATCTCTCTCTCTCTCTCTCTCTGCATATATATATATATATATATATATATATATATATATATATATATATATATGCCAACTTCGTGCACATGTTACTTACGATGCGAGAACAATTTAGCAATTAAAGACAATAATAACAACAATTATATAATAAATCATATAAAAATATTGTAAAATTGTAACTAATGTTATTAAAGATGCCTGAAATATGTGTTTTCAAAAGGTGACTCTTAACATTAAAATTAAAGCTGTTTGGAAGATTATTAAAGGTGAAACAAACAAACACTCAACCGTGGAGTTACATGAGATCTCCGGAGTAACAACTTTAATCAAAACTTTTTAAAGGTGTAAAAAACCGGATATAAGAGTAAATTTATTAAGGAAGCAATGCATGTACTAAAGAAAACCTCTCTCTGTTATTTAAACAAACAACTTATAATTGACTTTTACAGATAATAATAATATAGTTAAATAATTAAAGAGTAAATATTCAACTGAATATGCTGTCATTTCAAATATTTCAAACATACTTCAGAAATTATGAGCATTGTAACTCCTCACTGGAATTTTTCCGGATATTTTAAAACAAGCAACAGTGACACTGAGGTTATGGGAAACTATTTCCAGTATTCTGCAAAGTCCTGTAGGAAGTAGTTTACAATAACTTTTTTAAAAAAGCAACTTGCTTAGTAACGCTCAATATGGCCCCAGGAAGGATTATTCAACAGAAAGGGCCATTTTATCTCTCATCCATATGATATTAGAATCTATTAATTCAATACCCATTAGGAATCATCTGTGACATTTCCACAGCGTTTGACTGTGTTGACCATTGTATTCTATTGGAGAAATTAAAGTATTATGAAATCATTGAAACCTACTTCATACTTAAGCAACAGGGAACGAATATTAGCACTAAATTACTCATTCTGAGTAGGGACAAATAAAGACAGTGGTTCCACAATGCTCTATTCTGGGCCCATTGTTCATTTTGATATTCATAATTGCTTCCTCTTTCAGAAGTCATTCTGTTTGCTGATGAGTAATGTTAAACAAGACATTAGAAGAAGTAGCCTACTAGTTTAGTCTACTACACTGAATTTCAGCTAATGGATTATCAATTAATTGTGAAAAACATTTTATTTAATTTCAAACAGAAACATAAGAAATAGGATCACAAAATGATAAAATTTGTAAAGTTGATACTTCAACATTCTTAGGATTTTCTGTTGATAGTAAATTAATTTGGAAAATTCACATTAATACTTGCAATCAGATTAAGCTCAAAATGTAGTGATCTCAACACCAGAAAGTTATTTTACTTTGCACATTTCAACTCGTTATTGTCGTATGAATTAAAATTTTTGCATAATTCTTCAGGGAAAAACAAGTTCCTCAAGAACATTTTTCAGGGAAATGTTGTTTGTGACACCTAGACGCAGATGTGCAAAATTTTAATACGAGATATTAAGACTACTTTTACAAAAACGGTAAATCACTATCAATTACATAGAACGAATTCCATTATAATAGTATTACTATATTTAACAAGCTTCCACACAACATTAAAGTTAAAGGATAATAAAATCAAATTCAATAAAGAACTAAGGAAGTGTTTCCTTAGCCACTCCTTTTATTAAATTACTCAACTAACAATTAATTTAATTATAAAATATATCCGATATAAAATAAATATATTAGGTATATTTATAATTATAAGACACTATTGTAATTCCCATAACTCATTCCGCATCCTTGAACCCCAGCTCGTCTACAATATCTACGGAATATGATCTAATACTATACTAAAACTGTGGATGTAACACACCGCTAGCGCTCCTAGTGATGTGGATAAAAGGGGGAGCCTTTACAAAAACACGAGAAAATGACTGGTATCAGCGCCGAATTGTTATTTTTCGGGATTGCTGAGACCTGTCTCTCGATGTCGCTGCCGTCCAATTTCAACCCCTAACATGGGAGGGGAACACTCCCAGGGTAAACGGTGGAAGGTGAAAACAACCGATGCCGAATCCAAATTTTTATTCTTCTTCAACATGACGATTAAGTTCAAGATCAAATATTCACAGAGACTATTGTCGAATTAAAACATTTTACTGTGTAAGAAATACAAAAATCCGGGGATCGCCAGGAAATCGGTTAATATAAAATGGACAGCAATTAAATTTTCTTCCAAACCTGCCCTAAAACTTAAAGCTAGGGAACGATATAATTTTATTGCACGAAAAAGAACCCTCATCTTCTGAAACAAGAATTCATCTATAGACCTATATATAAAAATTTATGTATGGCAGTGTCTTTCTGTCCCCTATGCATCCCTATACCATTCATTAGATTGCGATAAAACTTTGGTGAGCTGTCGTACGCACTCCCCGCGAAGGTTTCTGTCCGCCCTCCAGGGATGAATGGGATGTTGAATTTTAAAAAAATGCGATAGCGGCAGATATTAGTCTCGAATATTATGAATCGGGACGTTTACATTGTTTGCCTAATAGAAAAGTCGGGAAGGTGGTATTGTACTCATCTAGCATTACACAGACAAAGCGAGTATTCTCTGAAATTATCTACAATTTCACATCCCAATTTTTATATCAGCCACATCATGGGAACTCATCATTTATCACTTCGTTTTAAATTGCCTTTCTTTCTATCCTTTCCCACCAATCGCTCCAAGAATTTTCCATCTCTAAAGAAATAGACTGTTTAAAACGTTTTTTTTTCTAGTAAGTAGAGCAAAAAATTTCAAGGTTAAATGACAAATTTATGGTTGCAAATTCACGTAATTCAATAAAACAAACGCACTAGGAACTGTTCAAAATAAAACACAGTTCACATATTCTATCCATAATTTAAAAATCTCCAACCACAATTTGAAGTAGGGATTAGAAATTTATTGTTTCCGCCATTAATTATAATTTTTTGTTTTTAATAGTGCCTAGTACGACTACCGAATTGAAATACAATTTTTTGACAGTCCTCGTAAAATGTTTCGTTTCTGTGTTGATAAGTGATATATATTGAACTGGTAGGTGTGAATCATTTGCATGACTGATCTCGTTCCATTCTATGAGTCACTTGCAGGATACCATTCAGATTTCACAACAGTCTATAAGAGCGTGGAGAGGCATCGGAAAATAATAATAATAAAAAAACTTTTAATGATTTGAACGTACTGGCGTATTTTATATCCTAAAGAAGATATTTATGTAGTGGAATAGCTTTTTTCTTTTTACGTTATTTTAAGAATCACTCGATGATTCATCCTTCCGTTACGACGAGCAGAGCTGGTGATTAAAAATTTTGTTGCTTCCTTATTTCAGAAAATATTAAGTCGAGTTTCGAAGATGAAATCATTCATTCATAAACTTAATATTTCTGTTAGGCTTTATTTAATAATTTATGCACAATAAATATAGTTACTTTGAGACGCCAAATTAATTATTAGATGACTAGTTTTCCTAGAGCTGTCACAGTTCATATTTCATAGAATTAGTCATTCCATTCGGTGAAACCTAATTCCCGAGTCCTCGAAACACTTATATTATTGTAAACAACACTCACATGGTCCTAAATTCACTACACGTGGAGGCACAAATAAGGATATTAAATTCTACTGAATATTAATTAGTTACTAAAATTCAAAGTTTAAGGACCAATCACATGGGTTAGAATAGCATTGCAGAAGTTTCTACAACATCATCTCCTTAAACAGTTTACATTCATTAGAGAAGATTATTAATCAGATTTCCAATGACTGCCTGGCATAATTCGTAGCATAGCTGGGAGAAAGAGAAAAGATAAGAAGTACTTAAAGAACAGATATAAATGCTTTCAATCAAACTCAACCTGGATTTGGATCCTAGTTTGGAAACATATTAGATGCATGTCATAATGTGGTTATTAATCAAACTCATACGTAAACATCACATTACAAAAAAATCTGCTGTATTACCTCCTAATACTAGAACTCTGATGTTATCTCTACCTAAAATATATCCCACAATACTATTTACATCTCTCACACACACACAAATAGTGGCACTGTACTTATAATTGGGTTAAAATTTGGTTTTATGAACCTAGCTATGAAACCTAACTTTTAACTAGCATCTCAATCACAAATTCTGTATTTGAACTTACTATCTAATTTTTTATCTAAGTAATTACAACTTTTGGCATATTTAATTCTACTGTCACTAATACATACCAACCCTTGGCTACCTGAAATATTGTTGTATCTCTAATTACACAATTATGAACATTCAAAAATAGCTTACATACTTATAACCATTTATAAATTATCATTACCATATGGTTTATAAATTTAGTTACACAATCTTAATCACAGCCAGACATAGAGATTTGCATTAACGATGAAAAAGATAAATTAAATAATTAATGAATCTTTAATGGACAAAATAATTGGTAGAATTCCTTGAATAAAACAGAAATCTTTGCATAAACTTTTACCTGAGCAGTTACCAGAAATCTTAACATTCTACTCTTTCTGTAACGTAACTTTAACCAGCCTTATATTTTACCTCTTAAACAAATAATACATTTTGTCTTTAAATCTAACACCACAGTTCAGTTACATCATTATCTAAAGATTCTTTTTTTATTTTCCCCAACCACAAATTGAGATGAAACTCAATTGAATGATTTTGTTTAAACTAGACTTAAACTTACTTTGAACAAAATGATCCAATGAATCTTTCAACTTATCAGATGTCTTTTCTCACTCAAAGAACTTAAACTTAATTACCAATAATATGCCATAATTGGATAACGAGGGTCATCGTAATGTAATTGATGCATAATTACTTATTAGTTTGCACCCTGATTAATGAAGAATGAAAACACATTGTTATTGACCTGGCACCATCAGTTTCATCTGACAAAGATGGCAGCGCAAGCCATTAAAATTTGTTGTAATTCTTCATTGACCCTAAGAACTGTTTATGTAATATGCCATAAATGTTTCATTGGCTGACTCATCACTTTGTTGACTGATGAATTATTAAAAATGCAAAACACTTTGTCAAAGCTCTCCTTTACTAGAGGTGCGTCATATATGCAGAAGATTGTATAGACTCCACAAACTACTCGAAGCTCACCAGTAGTACTAATTCAATATCCACACCGTGACGTCTCCACTACATCCTTGAAAGACTGAATCTGGTTAATTGAATCAGTTATTCTCTTCTTCACTCTTTTCCAAACTTCTTTTCTGCTAATAATTGTGCACCTAATATCCTTGTTTCGTATTACTGGAGACAAGTTGATTGAAATATGAAGTAATTTTTTGTTGCAACTGTATTGATATTAGTATTCAGATCGCATTAACCTTGGAAGAAGTGACAGATATACACTGTTGTTCAAAACCTGACCACCATTATTGACATTCAGAAAAAGCTGTAAAATCAAATATGCTTCTCTATTTCCTGAATTTGAAGCAAAATTTACTTAAAATAATGATTGCCCAATCTATCAACAACTGCGAATTATTCATTTCCAAAAGTTTTATGGAATGTTTTTAAATACTACTACACTTTTATAAGGCATGTGTATTTGATCTGTTGTTCAGGATTCAGAAACCCTACGTTTTTGAAAAAATTGAGATTTTTTATTTGCTTTCGATCTATATATTATTATTTTGAGCCTCTTAGGTGTTTTGCTAGATTAATTCATATGCAGCGATATTGCAGGGATTACGAGAAGTGTTTCCTGACATTTCCGGGAAAACTAACCAACTCGAGAACGGATAAATTACTCCTCAAATATTCGAAAGCAAGGGTTGGGTGGATCGTATATAAGGCCGCTCTCGGCAACGTAGAGCGTCAGTGTGTTTGAAGTTAACGAAGAGTCAACATGTCTTTTAAGTGGTTACCGTTGGCGATTCTTCTGGTGGCAACCCTCGCGGTTTCTGTATTTGTGATGGTGGGCATTTGGGACACGCCTGAAGAAAACTGCAAGATCAACTGCGATAAACTATCCGCTATGAAGATTTTTTCACTGGTCGCCTGGTTTTTTGCATGGGAAGTGGGGCTAATAATGTTATTACACGTATCTCTGTCGTGCTTGTCGACTGAAGCGGATGATTATCTGCCTACGATCAGCGGTGTAATTATGTACTGTGTAGCTTCATTTGCCTTTTTCTCAACTGCTTTTATGATGGCTGGGGATTATAAAAACACGCCCCACGCTAACACCACCGCCACAACGCTCAATGTCACAAACAAGGTAATTATAGAAATCAATTCAACATTGGTAAGTGCTGCATTATATATTAATAGACGTGAGATGCAGTGCGACCCTTTAATCTTATTAGATTATATTTGTAGATGGTCATGTTGTCTGATCTCAATGTCTCCATCACTTCAGCTGCAATCTACTTCTCTACAAATCTATCAGTAGAACGCGCGAAAATTATTAATAAGCTACGGTATTCAATTTTCAATGTTTTAATGTTCCTTTCGAACGATTACGATTTTTTACGTGCCTCTCATTGTAAATTCCGCATTCTAAGATCAGCAATGTGCAAAATTTTTCATGTTTGCCACACGCATTTCTATATTGTGATGTATTGTTTCGTTAAGTTGGAAATAGTTTCAAAATTAATCTCGAGTATGACTTACACTACTCTTTCCGCAAAGTTATGTAAAAGATTCGGACTTTGTTTCCCAGACAGAAGTCTTAATTAATTGACGTATGTTGCTTGAACTAGTCGTATTCGGTTCCATTAATATAAGAACTGCAATGAGTGAGTATGATAATGGTTACCTGAATAAAAGAATCCATACAAATTTTAAATGTTCCAATTAAGTTGTAACATAAAGATTTGCGTTAAATTTTATTTGTTGTCAATGATAATGCAATTAACACCTCCAAAAATGAGCAATAGTTTAGCTTACTTTTACTATGTGGGCTAATGGTAAATATCTTTTATTGCAGGAGGAAACTATAGCCACAAATGAAGGCACGTTTTTGTATCACTCATTCATCATGTTGGCTGCAATAGTTGGTTTCTCCATGTACTCATTGATTTTGTGTGCACTTATATACGCACCACGGTGTGATCTGCAATCCGCGCAGGAGAAACGGAAGATACTGATCATCAAAGCTGGGTGCAAATCTATTTCAACAATATCAAAGGAGCTGGGACGCAAGATAAAAAAACCCAACAAATTACAACTCCAAGTTTAAAAAACGTGAAGGTGAACACTAATCCGAATAAGTGAAATCCGTATTTAACGAACATTTGTGACAATTGTTTCAAAAACTTCATTTGTTCATATTACGTGAAAATTTCTGAAACCAAAAACTTTTTTAAACTCATAAACTTTTAGAAGCATTACGTTTGGGCTTTTTTTTTGGTTTGGTTAGTTAATCTGTCTTAACTGTCCTGGTTCAGGTTTTATCATGGTTTCCCTGAACCGCTAAGGCGAATGCTGGGATAGTTTCTTCTTATCCATGAGCATATCCTGTCTTTTCTGTCCACGTGGGAAAAGTACCACAAGGTGAACTATTTGTTCACTTGTTCTGAGACTACGAAGGAATTGAATTACATATATGTAGACATATAAACTACATGCTTGTCACATTACTTATAGAGCTTGACTACTGAGGTAAACACACAACAATTTTCATTGCGAACATTAAATAATCTAATAAAATTTAAAAATAGTCAATTAAAATCTCCCCATTTTTGGCAATGTGTAATAATATACAAATGAAAAATATTTTGCAACTTGTTAAAATAGTTTGAATTATTTAATGATGTATAATTTCAAATCAATTCAATAAGGAAAATAGCAATGTGACATGGCATTTTCAATATTCCTGTTCGCAGAATGTATTTCTTGTTTTTTAAAATTTTTTTACCTATATAATAAAATTGCTTTTTATTTATCACCTTATCATTATCCTTTTTCCTGCGTAAGAGATGAGCACTTATAGGTTATGAAATTATGGAGCATACATCACCCCCTCCTCCCCCAAAAAAACAACAACTAAGATAAGACCCCAAGGTTGGAACCATGTACAACACGACCATATATAATTATTCCCTACATAAGACATTCGAGATGGTAATGGAACTTATGCACTTTAATTAACCCCTTCTGTCGTTTGATGAGGTTCCCTATCAGGGGATATAACGACCAGTTAGTGTTTCTTAAACAGTAAATCGTCTTTAACCGATGGTAAAAATATTTGGTTGAAATAACATTTCGTTTACAAAATATTTTAATCAAATATTGCCAGCATCTACGCCAGAATATCCAACTTCGGAAAACAGAAGTTACCAAATTAATTAGTACGAAGTTACTCTCAATTGACAGAATTAGAAAGAAAATACTTCAGTACAGGGCTTATAGTTTTGAATCATAAAATTATTTTGCAAAAGTTTACATTTATCACCTACAACAATATCGTAGCTTTATATGACACATTGTACAGAGAGTGAATATCCAATACAATTAGGTCTATTCATGCGAGCACCTTCGTAATTTTATTTGAAGTCTAAAAAGAGAATTTAAAAAAATTAATTATTTTTCAAAATGTTTTTTGATACAACTAATATTATATATTAGAACTTCCGTATACCAATTTACACATTATAGAGCGCTTTATCCTAAGAATTCTATTGTTTCAAATCAATTTAAAAATTCAAGAAGTTACCTTATTATATGAAGAGTATTTTTAAGGAGATAAAGATATTATTATTTGTGATAGATTCTTTACTGCGTTTTTTAATCATTCCATTGACTTGGCCAATATAGTTGCTGCCAACTTGCGAATAATATGATTTGGCAAAGTTGACACTAAATAGCCGATTTATGTATACTTAATAACTTATTCACTGCCAATATTTTAAGAATAGTATGCAGAATGAGGTAAAAATTTAACTCCCATATCTCAGAAATTTACACAAAATTTAGACTTGCACATAAAATTAACATAACCTATAGTAACACATGATGTCAACGTGAGGGTTTTGATAGCAATTTTTACGAATATATTGTGTTGCATTAATTGCTTACGTGTACCTACATAAAATGTCAAAAGAAGAGAAGATTCAGTTCGTATAATTATTTTAATGAATTGTTATCTTAATTATTTATTTGTCATAACATTTCCATTTTTATACATTTTATTGTAACATCTCCCATTGTAGTAATTGTTCAATGGATCTTGTTGATATCAGAATTCCAAAGAGAAGTTTATTTGTAGAATGTGAAATTATAATCACATAACATATGTTTTGCAAGTGCTGAAGTTTTATATGTTTAAATATGAACTTAAAGATATCTTCAGTTTGAAATTTTATTACTTATATACTTTGTTAGATATGCTATAAAAAACTTGGCATGCAATTTCAACAGCTAGTATTACAACTGCAATTATACTTATTCTGCTTCAGTGATGCTAAACTGCAACAGGTGCCTGAATCCATTAACTTTTGTAATGAGGAGGAAAATATTTTACAACTTTGGAAAAAGTTAGATGCATTTCAGACTTGTTTGAAACAGTCTAAAGGGAAACCAAGGTATAACTTTTAAATACTTTTTAGAGACCCAAAGCCAAAGTGTGCTTAGCTTTATTGAGTTAATTTTTTACTTTATACAGATATTCTTTCTACGATGGTCCACCATTTGCAACAGGCCTGCCTCATTATGGACATATACTAGCAGGAACAATTAAAGATATCGTAACAAGGTTTGCACACCAAAGTGGTTTCCATGTCGAGCGTAGATTTGGTTGGGATTGTCACGGTCTGCCTATAGTAAGTGTTACTTTTGTTATGTTGTCCATGATATTATTTTGTAGTTTGACTCATTATTTGTTAATTATAGTATGATTTTTTCCACATAAACTTCTTTCAATATTTCATAAATGTATATATCAGAAGTTTAATATTTTATGTTTTTATTATTATGGCCAGTTTTTTTAAACCAATATACTTTTCAATGCCCATATAATTCCAGTTTATTGTTGGCATTTTCTGTTATCCATTATAATATTGCATATTATTGAAATATTAATTAATATATTTTAATACTATTATCAGGCAAAAAATTAATTATATTTCTTGAGGTTGTTGGAATTTTTTTTATTTTAAGGAATATGAAATTGACAAAGCTTTGGGAATTAGGAGCCCTGAAGATGTAGCCAAATTGGGTATTGCTAAATACAATGCCGAGTGCAGAAAGATAGTTGGCCGGTATGCTGGTGAATGGGAGGTAATCATTGGGCGCCTTGGCAGGTGGATAGGTATGGAATTTACTTGATATGAAACCATTGTTTATCAAAGTGGATATCTTGATAACTATTTGTTTTTGTTTTATTGAAAAGACTTCAAGAATGACTATAAAACATTGTATCCATCATTCATGGAATCAGTTTGGTGGGTTTTTCATGAACTTTATTCCAAGGGACTGGTGTATAAAGGTGTTAAAGTAATGCCTTTCTCTACGGCCTGCAATACTCCATTATCAAATTTTGAGTCTGGCCAAAACTACAAAGAAGTTGTGGATCCTGCAGGTATGCTATGAAAATTGTATGTAGCCTAGTTTCAATCAAATTTGCATCCATTGAAAGTGGAGTAAGCCAGAGCTTCAGTTGGCTAACCTTATTTTGGTGGATTTAACTTGGTCATCTTTCATAGGCTACATTTAATGGACCATCAAATACATGTTAGATTTCACTATAGCATATTGGGACACTAGTGGAAGGTCATCACAAGTTTGATTGTAATGTACATCTAAGAGGTAATTTCACAAAATACTTTCATCTCAATTTTTCAAATGCAAATTTTTGCATTTTGTCATCCTTTGACAATTTGGATGTGGTATTTATGTTTGATTCAGTGTTCTGTAACTGCTGATTTGTTGAAAAATTACAGCCTAGTTATATGGCTTTATCGTTGTTATTTTTATTTATAATGAAGATAATATTCCCGATATGATTTTACCCATGTTCGTGCTATATTTCAATTTTAAATCAGCTTTTTTCATTATGCACTAACTGAGTTAGAACTTTCTTTGTGGGAGCTTATATTATGTGAAATCTCTGCTTCTACTCATTAAAATCCCATTAGGTTTGCAAAAACCACAACTCAGAAAGTATATGAAGTGATTGTTTCGCCCAATACTGTATTCAGGCCTTGCATCAATAAGAAAATCTTATAATTTAAATATTGTTTAACAATTACTATTTTAGTAACTTCGATTTTAAAGCAGATTCAGAACTATGGAAGACAATCTATTTCTCTATTCAATATATTATTAGTGTCCATAAAATTTAATGCCTTGCCATTTAGGCAATATCTTAAAAGCTAATCACAAATTATAAATGAATTCAGTATCTGTTTCAGTACATGATTTATTTTGGATGTATTAATATTATTCTATTCTAATATTAATAAATATTTGTGCAGTTAGTTCAAGAAACAAATCTTTTTATACATATACGTGTTTGTTCAATATTTTAAAGTAAATTGAATTAACATAATGTTGATTAAAAGAAATGTAATGCATATTATTTTTTCTGGTTTCAATTTCAGTTATTGTTAGTTTCCCACTTGTTGAAGATCCAAATGTGAATCTTTTAGCTTGGACTACCACTCCATGGACACTTCCAAGCAACTTGCTACTTTGTGTGAATCCAGAAAAAATATATGTCAAAGTTGAAGGTAAAGTTCAATTTTTTTCTATTTCTTCAGGCTTGTGTATGTTGATAGTGTTTTTATATTCTCCAGATATTATAAGTATACAATTATATTTTTTCATATCTATATCTTGAGTATTTATTTGATTATGTCTTCAGCAGTTTGTATCTCCTTACTAGCAATTTCTGTAAATTTAAAGTAATATTTTAAAATTGAAATCATTTTGTATGTATGGTATTTTAAGTATGTATAATGCATTCCTCTTCCTATACATTTTTGTAACCAGTATTCATTATTTACACTTTAGTTCTTAGGTTTCTAAGTTTACTTCTAAATTATACCTTGCATATATTTACTTTAAGGAATTTTGTGAAGTAAAAAAGTTGGTAATACAAAAATACTATAAGGAAGGTAACTGGTATTGTATTACAGATAGGAAGACAAATAATATCTATGTCCTAATGAAAGCCAGACTTGAAGCTTTGTATAAGAAAGAAGATCAGTATACCATTATTGAAGAATTTGAAGGTATCACGCTGAAAGGAAAAAAGTATAAACCTCTTTTCCCATATTTCTTGGAGGTAAAGTAATTCATATATTCTAATTAGATAAATTTATATTTTACAATCTATTTTTGTTTATTGAATGTATTTTTTGCTAATATGTGAAACATTTGATACAGTCTAGAAATTGTTTTTATTTTTTTAGTAATTTTAGAATACAAGTAGTTGGAATAAATAAAAATTCATAATGTTCATGTGATTAGATTTGTATTGTTTGATATAAACATCAAAGATAGTTTAATTTTGTAATTGAATAGGAATTATTTTCTTTGATTAATTTATTTGGAGTCACTAAAGAACAAGATGTAATTAAATCTATAGCTTTATTAAATTAAGATGTATGGAAATTGACTAATAGATAATGAAGTAGCCAATAAACAAAGTCCATTGTGAAATGTATTGTATACTATAAAAGCTGTTGAATTTGGTTGGCTCATTACACTATTGTTGATAGTAATAGACTTATGGTATAGGATTTTGTTAGAAAAAGTAACATCAATGTTCATTATTTTCTGTATTTATTTAATTTAACATAAGATTATTATTACTTTTAGTTTGAAGCAAAAGGGGCATTCAAGGTAGAATGTGATGGATATGTAACAGAAGAATCAGGAACTGGTATTGTCCATCAGGCCCCTTTCTTTGGAGAGGACGACTACCGAGTTAGTCTGGAAGCTGGTGTGCTTTCTAAAGATGATGATCTGAAATGCTCAGTCAATGAAAGTGGAATTTTTGTAGAGCCAGTTAAAGATTTTCTGGGACAATATGTTAAGGTTTGGTTAAATTCACAAATTGCAATAAATTATAATATATTTTCAGATAAAAATTTGTTTTGTTTATATTTGCTAGCCTTTAAATTTACTATACAATATTTTTCTATACTTGTAACAATAAAAATATTATTTAGTCTCTAACATGTAACATGTAACATCAAATTATACAAATAATTTTTTCTATTAGTGCTTTTATGCTACTTTTCATGACATTTGCTGAAATTATTGTTGTGAAACACATTAACATATAATTGAGTTTTATTCAAGCAACTGACAATTTTTCCGTAGGATGCTGATAAAAATATTATAAAATATTTGAAAGAAATAGGCCGTCTTATTGACAATTCATCAGTGAAACATCAATATCCCTTCTGCTGGCGTTCTGAAACTCCTCTCATCTATAAGATTGTACCATCATGGTTTGTAAGGGTGGAGCATATGGCTCAGAATTTACTAGAATGCAGTCAAAAAACGTACTGGTAAATAATTTTATTTGTAACAATTTCTTAGAGATAAATTTACTGAATGTAATTTTTGGAAAAATTTTAAATTTAATTACATATTTCTTTGCATTTTGCATGCTGAAAAAATGTAAATTTCATATATTGTACATTTCATCATGTGGAACCAAAACATTTATTTATAATGTCATTATTCATATATATTAATATTCATTAATAGGGTACCTGACTTTGTGAAGGAGAAACGTTTTGGAAATTGGCTACGAGATGCTAGGGACTGGACAATTAGCAGAAATCGTTATTGGGGAACACCCATCCCATTATGGATCTCAGAAGATGGTTTGGAAATTGTCTGTGTAAAGAGTATGGTAGAACTGGAACAATTGAGTGGTCAAAAAATCACAGATCTGCACCGTGAAAAGTATGGAGTAAAATACTAGTTATAATAAATTGACTTAGTGATTAACTCTATTAGCTAATTTGAAGTTGAATACTTTATAAATAAATAAACATCAGCCAATTTTAAGATTTTTCGGCCGTAGCAGTCAGCATAGAATGAATTTTCCATCAAATTTTTTTTAAAAACTTGAAAGCAAATTAAGTGATGAAACATTGTTAATTTAACCAATTATTTTTTTCTGACTTAAAATTGGCTGATGTTTGTTTATTTATTTGTTAGTTTTCCCAATAGTCAGAATACACACACACACACACATATATATATATATATATATATATCACTAAATAATTTATTTATATAAGGTGCTTGATCAACTCTGATAAATGAAAGAAGTGATAGAGATACAAAGACAATAAAAATGTATCATAGTGAAGTGGTAAAATTATAAGGTAATGAGAGAAGATTAACTAAGATCTTGAATGTTTATAAAACTCTGTTCAAACTGTGAATCACTTTAGAGCATAAGCTTCATAGTGCAAAATTTTTATAGCTATGTTCAACTCAGTTAGAACAAAGCTGATGTCTCCTTCATGCAAACATCAAATAGGGGGGGGGGGGGGGTAGGGGAGTATGTATTTAGGTAATATCAGATAATTGAGAATTTAGGATACTAGATACAGGAAAGAAATGGGTAAAATCAAATATTTTAGTATTACTTATAAAAATTATCTTCTTTTCTGTTTATCTATTTGAAACTCATTCTTTTAATATGAACACTTTGTGTTATCATTTCATGAACTTTTTGATGAAAAGAAGTTGTACATGTAGTATTGTCAAAACTGAATGTCATTTCTTTGCACTTCAACAAATATTTATGTTTAAAAATTGGCTGATGTTTATTTATTTATTAGTTTTCCCAAAAAATTGAATAAATTATTTTGTTATTTTTTTCTGTAAATGTCATTCACGGAATACATAAAAGTAGAATTTAAATTTATAATTTTATATCTGTGGAACAGTTAGATTATATATGTTAAATATCTTCTGTTTTTAGCATTGATCACATAACCATTCCTTCAAAGCGTAGTGGACAACCACCTCTTAAGCGCATTCCAGAAGTTTTTGACTGCTGGTTTGAATCAGGATCAATGCCATATGCACAGGCTCATTATCCTTTTGAAAATAAAAGGGAGTTTCAAGAAAGTTTCCCAGCTGACTTTATTGCTGAAGGCATTGACCAGACTAGGGGATGGTATGTTAGAGTTGAAACCAGCATTTGGTTTCTTTAATTTAAACCTACTAATTGTATGTATTTTTCAGTGATTGTTAATTGACTGGATCATTTTATAATAGTCATATAACTGCCTTAACTCCAAGAGAATTATTCCAATCAGATTGTTTAAGCTGTAAAACCATTTTAATTTTCTCTAAACAAATAAACGAGCTAGTTTCATTGAATCTTGGCATTATGGGAATGAATTATTGAAAATAATCAATCAGAATGATTCATGAACAAAAACTTTCTCATTTTAGCAGGAAATCTTCTTTGGATACTAATTGAGTCAGTACATTTATAGTATACTACAGTTTGGTAACTAACAACTCTACCACTATCTTCCAGTGAAGTTGAATATGGTGGCAGAGATGTTAGTTGCTGAAACATTGCGTACTATAAGTACACTCACTCATCTAGTGTCCTGATAACATTTAGTACGTCAGTTAGTATAGTAGGTTATTTAGTTGATTTTTGTATTTAAGGTTCTACACATTGTTGGTCATTGGAACTGCATTATTCAACAAAGCTCCCTTCAAAAATCTGATTGCAAATGGCCTTGTTTTGGCTGAAGATGGTCAGAAAATGTCTAAACGGAAGAAAAATTATCCAGATCCAATGGATGTAAGTTATGTAATAAATTGTATAATATAATAAATTTTTTACACAAATACGTTTACTGTTATTTATATTCCAATATTGGACCAGATGGCATCTGTACTTTTTTTAGGATTAATTAATTTATATTGAGAGACTTTGTCATTTCTGAAAACATTTTTTTAAACAATTGTTTAGTCTGTGAATGGCTTTATGTGACTAGATAAATAAACCTAAATGTAACCTTGGCTCCTTTTCTTGTCCCAATCTGCTACCTTCTAAAAGTTTCCTGTTCTTTACCTTTTCAGTCTTATTTACACATCAACATTCTTCTGAAGCAGAACACTGCTTCCAGTCAATTCTTTTCAAATTGTTTGTATTTCAAATCTGTATGATCCAACTTTACAAAGCAATACAATTTCATAAAGATATACATAAATATGTATTCTGACTATTGAGAAAACTAATAAATACATAATAAACATCAGCCAATTTGAAGTCAGAAAAAATAATTTATGAAATTAACAATTTTTCATCACTTAATTTGTGACCTCATCAGGTTCAAGTTTTAAACTACAAACAGAACAGAACAAATACAATGAATAGAATGACAGTTTGGCAATTAAAAATTTGTTTTTGTAAGTCTACCACAATTTATATATGTTTTAACTGCCAAATTGTTTCTTAAAAGTTTATTCTAATCATTGTATTTGTTTTGTTCTTTTGTAGTTTTTAACTTGAACCTGATGATTTCACAAATTAAGCGATAAAACGTTAATTTCATAAATTATTTTTTCTGTCTTCAGATTGGCTGATGTTTAATATTTATTGAATTTCAGTTCATTAGTTCTTTAAATTTCAGGTTGTGAAGAAGTATGGTGCAGATGCTCTTAGATTATATTTAATAAACTCCCCAGTTGTACGTGCTGAAAATTTACGCTTCAAAGAAGATGGTGTTAAAGAATTGTTGAAGGATTTATTCTTGCCATGGTATAATGCATACCGTTTCTTGGTACAAAATATTGAAATAACATGTATGGTAAGTTCCATTATGGAGAACTCATGAACATTATGTATCATCATCATATATGAAATCAGGACCAGAGAAACTAATACCATTAAAGCTGTACATACAGATTACAATTATGGAAAACCTAATATGATAATATTTAAAAATGGCATACATGTTACTTGCAGATTCTATAACATCATTAGTTTTCATTATGGGATGGGTACAGTCGTTTTATTATAAAGTCCACATTTTTAATAAGTTTCTGACTAAATAGCTAATGTTTTTTCATACATTTAAAATAAGTTGGATAAATATAATGGTCATGGGATTTTATTATTTTTCTTCCTCTTTGTTTTAAAATCGACAATATCAATTCATGTTATCTTTGGAATGTGATTGCGATATTCTCTTATGTCAAAGTAGTGTCTTTAAGTTATCAGCCCACATTAAATAAACCTTTCTTTCTTCCTTATTTCGAGAGTTAGAAGCACCCTTGTAATATATATATATACATTCTTTCATTTAAAGTTTTTAACATGTAAGGAGATTTGTCTTGTTTCTAGGAAAATTGCCAAAAATTTGAATATGAAGAAGGAAGTAAGACTGTGGTAAGCAATAACATTATGGACAGGTGGATACTATCTTTTACTCAGTCACTCTTGCAATTTGTCAAGACTGAGATGACAGCCTACAGGCTTTATACTGTAGTTCCAAGACTTGTCAAATTTATTGATAATTTAACCAATTGGTATGTGCGCATGAACAGGAAGAGACTCAAGGTAATTTTCATACACTGTATTTTTTTATCATTATTAATATACATTTTGAATAAGTTTGCATACACAATTCTTCACCTTTCTAAATAAAGCTTCTTCAGTAGTTTTTTTGTAGCAATAATTTAATATATTAGCCAGTTACATTAAGCTTGCTTTCTTATGAACCTCCCTGTAAGAGCATCCTTATTGTCGTCAAGTTTGCCTAACTAATTATATAAAATCTTGTGCTGAACTTCCAGCCTGCAGGATATTATTTACTAAACAAAAGATCAGTTTGCTTTTTATCAACTACTGCTACTTATTTTTAGCTGTTTAATGTGGCTCAAATAACACATTCATTTTATTTACAATTTTATGTCATCCCATACCAAAAAGTTTTGATTGTTTGACCATTTCAGAAGAAAGAAAAATCATGTTGATGCATTCCCTTAAGTTTGGATAGTTAAAATCTAATTTTGCTAAATTTTTATTGTGTACAGTTCAAAAATGGTGGCCAAATAAATTACATTGTGTTCAGTAAATTCTGGTCTACAACTTGAACAACTATTTAATTAAATATGATTTTTTCATGTACTCTGTGTAAAAGAAAGTTGCATTTTCTTAGGGTTATTTCTCAAAGAAGGAACCATTTGTAAACCTCAATATTTTAAGCTTTTAAATATATAAGAGTGTAGTACACATATGGGATGCTTTGTTCTGATATTTTTTAAGGCATTTTTAACTATGAAAACCACATTCTTAAAAATGTATGATTAATTGATTATAATTGAGCATGCAGAAATTCAATATATAATGTTGTGTTATTGGTGAAAGTTTAGATAAGAAATTTTACAACTCATTAAAAGCTATAAAAATGTAGATTCCGCTTATCTGCTGCTTGTAAAATTGGGAAATTAACTAAAGAAGAAGAGATTGTGCCTTGAAAACCAAAACAGAAAAAATTTGGAAGTTTTATTTGAAAAGCAAATTCCTACTTCCGATACTGAAAATTTACAAACAATACTCATATATTGTCCTGGTAGAGAAACTTCATTCCAAAACAATGAAAAGGACCCAGTTTAGGTGCCAATCAAAATATATTGAAGCTTAGTCCCCTGAAATTCATCATCATGAAGAGGTGCACTTGTAATATCACACACAAACATTGTGAAGTAATCTTGCAGCTATTAAATGAATCAGTGCTAAAGTAGTCCAATAAAAATTTTATTTCATTTTATTTGATTGA
Source organism: Zhengitettix transpicula (assembly GCA_037074705.1). Classification (NCBI taxonomy): domain Eukaryota; kingdom Metazoa; phylum Arthropoda; class Insecta; order Orthoptera; family Tetrigidae; genus Zhengitettix; species Zhengitettix transpicula. Next base: position 30,402,314 of record CM073596.1, read on the forward strand.
TGTTTTAATTTTTTAAATTTTTATTAAGGTTTTTAAAAAAAACATTACATAATAGTGTAAGAATATTTATCACTTATAATTATGTTATGTTTTTATCAAAATAGTTTTCTTAGTTTGACATGTTTAAATAATTGAAGTAATATACTGATTTGTACCCCTTATCCTGTGTAATAAAATGAACACTTTTTACACTATTTCACAATTTTTTTTTGTATTAACTGAGTTAATATCTCAAAGTTGAAATTTATGTATATCTTTGAGAGATTACCCTACAAAAATTGAATTTGTTTATTTACAAACAGTAACTCTGTGTTACACAGGGTACATGAAAAAACATATTAAGTAAGAAAATAGAGTTTTCATTTGTACGCTAGAATGCACTGAACACATTACAGTTTTTGTAAAATGAATAGTTTTTAACTACCAGAACACAAGGGAATGCGCTTATATGATTTTTTCCTGAGATAATGTTGCAGGTTGTGCTGGACCATAACATTTTGACCCTTTTATGTAACATTAAAAAAATTCATTTTGACATAGTAATGGTTTTAATTTTACTAAGCTATTACATTTTCTTCATATACAGAAGTTGATGTGTTCTTTAAATTTTAGGGTGAGACTGGACCTGAAGATTGCAACTATTCTTTGCATACATTATTTACTGTATTATATTCCATGGTTAGAATTATGGCACCATTCACACCTTTTATAACAGAGTTAATGTACCAAAATTTGCAGAGAGTTGTGAAGAACAAAAAGAAAATTAGCACTGAAAGTATCCATTATTTGATGCTTCCTGAGCCACAGTGAGTCATATTATCATGTTCCATTTTATCATGTTCGAATTGGGTTTCCTTTCTGATGAATATAAAAATATAAAAGAACTATGCAGCTTTATTCAACATATTTATAAATTTAACAGTCTTTTAATAAAATAATTTATTTTCAGAACAAGTTTAATTGACGTAAATATAGAAAGATCTGTTTCCCGAATGCAGACTGTGATTGATTTAGGTCGCATAGTGAGGGACAGGAAGACTATCCCCGTCAAGGTAAGACATCTGTGCCACTAAATGACATATTACCACTTTTGCCACTATATGCATTGCATCTTTCAGTATCCACTGCCTGGCATTGTTGTGATCCACCAAGATGAGACTTATCTTAAGGATGTGGTATCTCTAGAGTCCTACATACTGGCTGAGCTCAATGTACGTAACCTAACTGTGACAACAGATATGTTCAAATATGGAGTGACAAGAAGAGCAGAGCCTGACTATAAGACATTGGGCACTCGACTTAGAGGATCCTTTAAAGCAGTAACTCAAGCTGTCAAGGTGAAATTTGTTATTACTAACTTTGTTATAAAAGTTATTGCAAAAATATTCAATTATGCTTCCATTATTCTTGTTACTCAAATTGGTTGATACTAACACTTCATAAACTATTTACTATTCTTCCTGAAACACACTGTGTTTTTAATAAACTAGACCTTAATTTCATATAATTCATTCATTATCTCTTACTGTTCCATACCAATAATTTCAATTATTTTTGTCACATATATATATATAGTAACATGATTGTTGCGAGGTACGGTCGAGGGGAGACTGCAGTGTGTATGCACGTGCAGGAAAGGCGATGTTGTTTTAGGCGCCAGCCAAGGGGACAAATGTAGGGTAAGTTCCAAGCTGGACTCAACCAAGGATGTACGTGCTACCACTAAATACAAAGTTTGATAAACCACGCCTTGAAGTTAATTTGTGCCTCATGTTCGTTTAAATAAAAGTAATGAACTATTAAAAAGTTGTTTTGGTGATTTTCTCCCAAAACTTACCTGGCGCCCAAACATTATGAATAATCTACGAAAAAACGCAAGGAGGGTAGCGGAGCGGCTACAATATATATATATTGTATTTATTCCTTAATGGAAGCTCCTAATACTTCATTCCCTCTACTCTATCCATTCCTCCACTAAAACTATTAATTGTCCACAATAAGACTGTCTATATTTGCCTGGTCAGGAACTTGACCCGGTGGCCGAGATGGTTAAGGCGTCTGTGTACTAAGCAGAATACGTGGTTTCAAGTCCCGCCTGGGTCAAATATTTTCAGTCTTTCCTTCTTCTTCCATCCTTCTCTCTGCTTTGAACATATGCTTTTCTATGTGCGTAATTCTTTGCCCGAGCATATGAATTCACATAAAGCGCAATCCTCCTATTTCTACTATTTATTTCTATCCTTCCTCACTATCCAAGTTTGAATGTGAATTAGTTCCTTAATGGAACTTGACCCGGTGGCCAAGATGGTTAAGGCGTCTGTGTACTGAGCAGAATACGTGGGTTCAAGTCCCGCCTGAAGTCATATAAAGTGCAATCCTCCTATTTCTCCTATTTATTTCTATCCTTCCTCACTATCCAAGTTTGAATGTGACTTTGTCACCAAATTAAGTTCCAATTCCTTAATGGACTTATTTTTTATTTTTATATTTCAGAATTTTTCTGATGGAGATATTCAGAAGTTCCTTGATGATGGATTCGTAATTGTGGAAGGTCATAAACTTGAGTCAAATGATTTACATATAATGTTCAACTTCACTGGTTCAGCAGCTAAAGAGCTTGCAGATCGTTATGAAGCTCATTCTGAAAACAATGTAATACTTTTAAAACTACTTATTGTCATTACTTTCTTTTATCTTTTTCATCATACAATCCAAATAATCCTTTTTTTGGATATACACGTAAAATATATTTTCCTTTTTGCCTGCTAGGTACTCATATTGCTTGATTTCAAAGCTGACAAATCACTGCAAGATGAAGGATTGGCTCGTGAAATAGTCAATAGAGTCCAGAAGCTGCGGAAGAAATCTCAGCTCCTACCATCTGATCTCATAACTGTGTATCATTATATTAAACAAATGGATTGTGAATTGTACAACATTGCAAGGTCCCACACAGAATTCATAGAAAATTCATTGAAGATGCCCTTCAAGCCAGCTTCACAAATACCTAAAGGTGCTAATGTCATTGCAGAAGAAGTACAGCAAGTATGTTTTACATATTTACATTTATAAGGACTTCCATTAACTTATATAATGTTCTAAATTACTATATTATTGTTGCAGCTGAAAGGCGCAGAGCTGAAAATTACATTGGTTGATAATAATGTAAATGGCACTAGAACTAGCACTGAGCCACATTGCAGGTTAGTTGTTTATTCTGATAATACATTTTAAGACTTGAGTAAATTATTAAATTGTACTATTTCACTTTCATAGTCTCCCTGACAAATGCAATAATTCATTAGATAGAGAGAGAAATATATGATAGTTTACCTAAAATTGAAGTCTGTTCAAATTTAAGTGCCATTAGTCTCCTTTCTCTAGACAGATGTGCACAGTGTATATTCCTTAATATATATATATATATATATATATATATATATATATATATATATATATAAAGGAATATACACTGTGCAGTCAGGTGGCATATTGAAAAAAAATGTGATAAGTTACAATTAATTAACACATTGGGATAGGAAAGAGACAAATCTAGGATGGAAAAATAAATTATCTACATTGATAATATTGGAGAATGATCATTTTTTCTGCCTAATATGAATGTATTTATAGATATATATTAAGGGATATCTTAGACCTTAAAATGTTCTGAATATAATATTAGTAAGGATATGACACTGTCAAAAATTATTGTGACATTGGTATGGAAAGGAAAAAGATATAGCTTGTGGCTTACCTGAAAATGAAGTATGGTGTAGCCATAGGGAACTGAAGGTAGTTCTTCAAATTTTCGGAGGCTCTCAGCCTCCTTTTTCAGGAAGGAGTGTTACACCATTCCATGTACTGGCTGGCATCGGAGTGCCTATATATATATATATATATATATATATAAAGCTTTTAAAATTCTCATATTATTAAGGATTAAATTAAATCTATATGTATATATACAACATGATCAATTTTAGAATGTTTTAATGTTTTGAATACTTACTTCCTGTACTGTAATGGAGTTACCAATGTGTGTGTGTAAATTAATTTAACTGCATTTGTTTGTCTTAGGTTTGTTAACGTTTGTATGTGCAATCCCACAAAGAAATTGTTTGGTACTGTACTCTTGGAGAACCCATGTGGTGAAAATTTATTATCTTATGAAAATCTTTTAGAGGAAGTGAGTATTTTGTAATTGTTGTAATAATAAAGCATTATGCAAAGAATTGTTTTAATTTTTTGTTTGTTTCTCAGGTAAGTTCATTATTTCAAATGAATAAAAACTTCAATATATACTTGCAAGATTGTTCGGAAGTAAAGGCTATAGATGATCTGACAGTCCTACACAAGAAAACATTGCTTGTTTGTACAGATAACCACAAGAATCTGTTATCAAATATTAGCCCCAGACCTCAGCCATATGTAAGGTGTGTATCTTATAACCCTTCATACTCATAGGGCAATTTGACGCCCACCACTTTAAAAAATTAGTATTTAGATGATCCTAACAATGGTGTTCTTACGACTTGTTCGTGTTTAAAATATTGGTTTTCATTTTTGTGTCACTGAAGTTTTGCATAACCATAATTTATTAAATGTCTATATTTTTTATTGTATAAATACTCTAATATTATTAGAAGCCTTCAGATATAGCAATTTTATGGATAAACATTCTGTATCAGGATTGATCCATAACTAGTATTGAAAGATCTGTTCGTATGATGATTATGTCCAACCTTCAGGTTAATGTTGTGACCCATGTGTTTTTCTCCAGTGATTTTTCTCTTATAACTGTCAGGTCCACTAAACTAAGTATCCTTTTTCAAATTTGTATAGAATTAAATATTATCATTGTGGTGCATGTAACAAGCTAATATTAGAATGTCATAGTATACAATAGTTATAGTGTTCTCCGTGTCTTGTTTACATAGAGAGAATTATTTCACCACCAGGTGTTTATAATATCAAAGTTTTCACCATTTCTCAGTTTCATTTAGAATTGTTTGCTCCTATTATTGGTGTCATATCCTAACACTATGGTTAACAATGCTTACAGATTTGAGAATGTCCAACATTTGGAGAAGAAGAGTACTGTTTTGTTGGAGAACCCACAAGGTTGCCCTAGGAAAGATGTGGATATTGTCAAAAAGAAAATTGCAAAGTTTTGTGGAGTACCAGACCATTAGTTATAGGCTATCAAGTTACAAAAAAAATGTTTTTTCAAAATAAAATATTTAAATAAAGCTGTTTTATGATTTTCATCCCAAAGTTTTTTTAATTTGTTAATCCTTTTATTTTATTGCTGACAGAACTTTGCATAATTAAAAGAAAAATCATTTGATGACAGAAATATTTTTTAATTTTATTTAAGTGGGAGACTTGACTAAGCAATATTTGAATTTTGGTTACACATTGAAGTAGTTCCAATGGGAAATCCAAGTTGAGAATGACTGAATGTTGTGTTAAAAGACGTGCCACAAAATACACAGTGAGAATTTCATCCATAAAATTGTAACAAAAGGGCTCCTGCCAATTAGCATTTTCAAGAAGAAATTTATAGAAATGTCATAATAGGGAATGTCACACGAAGTATTTAAGTAAAGTATAAAATACAAAGTAGTACAACATGGAGCCAAAATAAATTTATTATGTTAGAAATTAAATGAACAAATTCTTAAGTTCTTTGAGTACCATGATACACCAGAAAGAAGTATGTTGGTCACAATATTGACTCAATTTCTTTCACTCATTTAACTGAGTTAATGTATTTCCCTGTCCATTAATTTATTTATTTGATATATCATTAATAATGTGATTGATGTATTGTGTATGTTCCACCATACAGACTATTACCGTACTTGGCCCTTATCTATTAATGTTTAACATTCCACTCACCATAATTACATTTACAGAAAATTGTCCCGCAATTCAAATGACATCAAATTGTCTGAAAATAGCAGAGGTAATATAAAGTTGGCGGTCGATTACGTTTGCTAAATTCTTTATGCATTAATCTTATGTACGCTCCAGTCTGTCGCAACTATTGTTATTCTCACGGTTGTTTAAAGGTGAAATACGATTTTCAAATATAATTTCAAGATGGGAAAATTCTTTAATGTGACATTATTGAAGAACGATGCGATAACTGTTTAGATATATCTTTAAATCTTGGAATAGTGTACTCGGATCTCTTTATGATTTACTTTGAGTCTTGAAATCTTTGATAAGTTTCACGTCATTTAGATCTTATAGTCAAAATTATAAGTGTATTTTGACTCTAAAACTGAGATGATTCAGAAAAATGCCGCTTATCTGTACACGGGCATGAGTGTAACATTCTTTCTGTTGTTTTGTTTATATTACGATAAGAGGCGCAGAGACGATCCGGACTATAAGGAGCGGATAAGAGTTCGTATGTAGAATTGGTTATTTTACCTTTAAATTTGCGTAAACAAGGTCCGGATTTTTGGAAGCTAAACCTTATATAGATGTGGTTTGTGACAGTATTTACTGCTGAATACTGTTTACATCGTTGCATTCCAGTTCAATTTCGAAAAATGTATCTCATTTACTATGTTCATACGGTAATACCAATTGTAAGCCCATTTGGAATATCCCGCAATTAAATATATTTCTCTATGAAATTTGGGGAATATTACATTAATTATTGAGAACATGAAATTTTTGCTCAATTATGGTTCCGAGTAAGTTAGGCTACCGGTATTTAGTCTCTATAGGGAATTTTTTTTTACTCTTTTAAGGTACCAAGAGTATTTTTTACTTTCATAAGATACCGGGAATATTTCTCAATGTACCGGAATAAATATTGACTCTCAGTGTAACGCGAGTATAATGAATATTTTTATGTACTGAGAGAATTTTTGACATTCCTGTACTGAGAATATTGTATAATCTCTTATGCTACTTAGATTATTTTTGACTCCTTAAACGTCTTTGACTCTCTTGAGGTACCAGGAGTATTATTGATCATATTTGACTCTTTGGCTCGTTCCGCGTCCACACAACAACGTACAGGAGCCGAGCTTTCCTTTGATGTTTCGTCAAAAAACCGACAATAGCTGGAGCCCACGGCGAGCAATCCTGGTCCGTCTAGCGCATGCGCAGTCTCATGTTCGGCTCGTACGGCAGGCTGGACGGGGTTTTAGGTACCGGGAGCATTTTTATCTCTTGTGATACAAGAATGTTTTAGAGCTCTCTCAATATACCGGATCTATATTTCACAATCTTAGGTTACTGAAAATTTTTTAATTTTCTCAAAATTTCTTTATTATATTGAGATACAGTGAGTAATCATACCGGTTATGATTAAATTATCATTCCGTCTTTGGGGATTGGGTAGGGAGCGTAAAATGTAAATGTTAAAAAAATGTTGCGTTCTCGATTACGTTTAAATCACGTGTTGACCAAGAGATTAACTTCGAATCAAATACTTTTTCGGGCTTATGTTAATAAATACCGGGCAACGCCGATCACCCAGCCAGTATTTAATATATTCTATAGAATATTTAGAATGCCTCGGTCCTGTCATTGTTGGGTACCCATTTTCAATTAAAGTCTATTATTCTTCCTGTGCGATTCCTTGCTCATTTCACACCCTCGAAGCTCATTTTCTCTGTAGGACATAAGGAAAATGACTTCAATGGCTTACTGATACTATCCTCTCAATGCTGAAGTTTATTCAAATAATGAGTAATTGAGTAATCCAAATTATGAAAACAAATATATTATATTAGCTAAGTTGTATAATGACCAAATATAATCAAACACCTGCTTCTTGTTGTTTTAGGAAGGAAAGCAGCTCGTGATGCAGTGAGGGATGATATGGGGATCCCTCAGGAGATGGACACGCATGAGATGCAGGCCTTTTTTTTAAAGGAGGTCAGTAACTGAAAATTTTCATGTATTGTTGCTTTTATCAATGGCTCTGCCGTAGGGTATTTTACCCCGTCTCGAAAATGTTGGGAGAAGCTGATGAACAATTTATTTACAGTCCCATTTATGACCATTATTCTAATAAGAATTTTGACTTAGTTATGGTATGTAAATTTAGCATTCTGATGCTAAATGACATGTTTTAGCTAGTGATTTTTTGTCAACTCTTCTCCATACGTATGAGAACGTCGTCGACAAAATTGAACCAGACTGTTACAATATTGTCACCTGGTCTAATGACGGTATCTACGTCACGCATTCGTTGATCACATGAAAAAAGAAGTAGGCACGTACCGAACAGCAGTTGTGAATTTTTGGTATTTAAATTTAAAATGAAAACAAACGCTCTAAGTCTTTTAACGCAGAAAATGCTGTATTTGAATTTTACCCTTCACGTCGAAAATTTTTCCTATGGAATGTACTATCAATACGACACGTGCCCTGTCGATCTTGTCTACATAGAATGTTCCTCTTTTTGTTTCAAGCAATACAATTATTTGGGTTTACATAGTTTTTGTGTTACGCAAGACAGTATTGAAATGTTATCTGTATAAGTGACTTCAGTAACCCTTTTCTTCCGACAGATCCTGAATGGAGAGGACAAATTTTTCAAAGGTCAGATGAAAGACGCCGTGCATCATTTCGCCAATGCTGTCGTGGTGTCTTCAGCGCCAGAAGAACTCTTAAATTTGTACAAACGTCGCTTACCGTCAAATATCTACTCGAAGATAGACGAGCACCTCAAATCTGCGGGATACTCGTTCTGAGATGTCCGCGAATGTCAGTTGTATAAAAAAGCACTAGAAATTCGAACAACAGCTGGAGAATGCACGGGGTTGGAAACGTTATCATCGGAATTCGAATTCCCAACAGGCCACCCGTATTTATACTTCTAACTAATGAGCACGTAATTGAATAGAGCTCAATGGCACTACCTATTATTAAACTACTAATAAATAACAGTAGCGAAGTTAGTTTGCAGAACGATCGCCAAGATAGCGTGCATGGCGTCGCGACGTCAGTTCAGTCAGTGAGTCGTCCTGAGCCTGAGCGGTCGGTGGTGAGTATCAGCGACACGGTCTCAGAATAAGTGAAGGTGCCATTAGTAAAACATATTTGTTAGACATTAATTTATTAAAAAGAACGCCAACATACTTCAATAACTAATTGTTGATCTTTGCATTTATAATCGTACTCGTACCGTGAAATCCAATAAATGTTTGATAGCCGCGGAATACGAATACGACCTTGGTTTGCAGGTCTGAAAAAACAGCTTTGAAAACAATTGTATATCACCAATTATTCTTAAGAAAGATTGAGCCAGCTTGAACCGCAATATTGTTCTCAATCAGTAATAAACGTGTTTTCGGAAACGCGACAAACTCTTGAAAAATCATTTTACAGATTGGAGAAATGTGTAGTAATTATAATTAACTTCGTAGTACAGAATTTAGTAAAACATTGTTAAGACTTTGGGGGAAAAAAGACACCATTAAGGCAACAATATTTAAGTATTTTTATTAGTCAATTATTTAATAGTAGCGTTCGGTGCATCTATAAAAAAATCCTCATTACAAACAAAACTTTATAGTAATTATGAAAGCATTCACCTGTCTAATCGTCAGCTGGATTCCGTTTATATTTACTATGTACCGTTACATTGTATATCAGATATTGTTTCTTTACAGATGATTATGGTGTGTTTTCACCGAAAGCTGCTGTTAAATAAATGATTTAATATAAAATATATTAATATTGTTGACCTAATGATACAATTTGTTTAGACTTACCATCCATCGGTTGTAGCTGCATGAGTTACCTACTATAGTATTATTTTATGACGCTACATTTCAAACAAATTGGTTCACGCTTCATTTTATAAGAATGTAAATTTCTTTTGCATGCAATAATCAGAAATTCAATAATATATAACTAATGTAACTCCTTAAAATTATTAGATTGGTCACGTAACTTTCTACTTTACAAAAAAAACATCGATAGCTGGAAAATCAGTAAATTTAAAACTTGTTGTAATAAGGACACCTAGCTTGAGGTTATTCATTAGCGAGACAGTGTGAGCTTCGTCTCTCTAGAAAATAAAATGGCATAAGTACAGTGCAGTGTCTTCATGTTTCCAGTTAAAACTGATATTTTATCGTTCGAGATACAGCACTTGCTCATTCTTACATTAAAGTGGCAGTTAGTTTCAACTTTTTCTTTCCGCTTGTCTATCAACACCGGGGCAATTGAATAATAAAAGCTCAAACCTGATTCGAAACTACATATTTTTTAATAAATTTTTCACGATTACGAACCATGTTCAGTTTTCTTGATGTTGACGTTTCTGCGGTCATTCTCTACCTCTGTCTTCAGACTATTTCGCAGTGTGACGTGTGCGTCGTATTTATAGGGTCGGACTCCAAGTCTCCATGCTGCGAACTGATTGGTCGTTGAGCATCGCGTGACACTGTCAACGACTCATGTGTTGCCATGTCCCGTAATATTTTATGAATTGGATTCCACGCGTTACTGATTTGGAAGCAGGAGTCTTTGTTTAAAATATTGTTACGGATTTTAATTTCTATGACGTCCAAATCACACTGTCGTTCCACTTTTCAGTCAAAGATAGGCAGGATATTGGCGAAACACAATATAAAGACAGTTTTTCGCCCACAGAGCAAAATATGACAGATTCTGTAAAATATGACATTGGCCTAAAAACTGCTGGGGTTTACATGATTCCTTGCAATTGTGGCCGAAAATACATCGGACAATATTTGAGGACCATTGAACAACGCTGAATTGAACACGAAAGATATATTCGTCTAAAACAACCTGACAATTCTCTTATGACAGGACACAAGATATGTTTTTTGGACACTGTCAAGTTAAAACACGCTGAAAAGTGGCACGACAGTGTGATTTAGGAAGACATGGAAATTATAATCCTTAACAATCTTTAAAGAAAGACTCTGGCTTCCAATTCAGTAACGCATGGAATCTAATTATTAAAATCTTACCCGACATGGAAAAACATGTGTCCTTGGCACTGTCGTCAGGCGATCCTCAACGGCCAATCAGAGCGTAGCATAGAGACTATAAATACCTATAAATACGACGCACACGTCACGCGGCGACATAGTCTGAAGACGGCGGTAGAGAATTACCGCAGAAACGACAACATCGAGAAATCTGTACCTGGTGCTTAACCGTGAAAACTTACATTCATTAATTACTTTTTTTTCCACAAAAATGTTTCAAAGTAGTGATTCTAGATCGAAATTTATGAAAACAGAGCTAGTAAAGAAACAAAAACATCTGAAACAGCCTGCAGCAACAGTATTCGTCTGTTTATAATGAGGCCAGTTCGTAGGAATTTGGGTTAACCGCAGTGACGAATGACTTATCGACTGCAGTGGGACTATTGACGGCGACGCCAACGCCTGGTACGCTTCACGTGCGGCGTCCCACCTGTAGCACTATGATGTCGTGTCCAAGGACGATCAGTGACCTGCTTAAAACTCAACAAAGGATCCTCGGACTTGTGAATTAAAACGGGTGAAATAACTCATTTTCAAATATGGCACTGTAAACGGATAGCAGCGTTGAGTATAACAGACATGTTAAGAAGTCAGTACTAACTACGGATCTTTCGCGCAATGCTGAGTAGACATTCTATTAAGAAAACCAAGGAATAGAAACTTCTCAACAAATTCTGAATGAGAATTAGTTTGCACTTTCTGCCTTAGAAAACATTATTCTGCAATTTAATACAGTGTTCCTTTCCGTGACGAATAAACCCAAAACTTGAAACTACTCAAAAAAAAATTAATTCCATTGTTCAAAATGCAATAAATTATATAATTATAACAGCATTGAGGCCTAAGATCAACTATTATTTATACTAATTACAGTTTTTGGTCCACAGATATTCATCGATTTTTGTAAATTAAATTATATTTATTTTATAATTATCAGTCTCATGCGGTGTCACATCAGTTTCAAGCTGAGTGGAAGCCTCCTCGTTTTGTACGGCATATGTGATGCAATAATTATCGTGTTGAAGTTTGATAGAATGAAATATTGTAATTTTTTTTATTTATATATAAAATTAAAACACGAGATGGCTTCAATCGACGGAGTCCAGCTGTCCGGAAGCGTCAGTGCTTTCGGAGCAGTCGTCGGCAGGAACGAAGGTGTTGATTTCTTGCGCGGAACTAAGTTCGTCGGGGTGGGGAAAGTAACAAAAAGACGATAGCGGATTCTTGTTGGCCACAGTTTCATTTAGCTCCTCACCAGCGTACGACAACAGTGGCGAAACCTCGCAGATGACGTCCTCCGCAGATTCGGCATCCATGAATTTACCTCCCGCCTTCGTTACGTAGTCATAGTGCAGTCTGGAATACATGTACGCTTAATTCTTTGTCCGCAATAAGCAGAGACTTCTTATGAAATATTATAAACGGTAATTATCAAATAAAATCCATTCTTGTCGTTAATGATGTTTTAAAAGAAAAAAAAAGTATTGAAAGAAAGCTTATACACTCAAGCCAAAAGGTTAAATATAATAGAAAAATTTGATTGGTATCATTCAGTACTAGGACATGAATACATAAATCACAATGTTTTATATAGAATAATGTATGGTTGTGTATACGCGGTTCATAGCAAGTGATTTTGACGTAGAATCGATAACACATAAATGTAAATACAAATGAAAAAATCTCATCGAGGACGACAGTTGTCAAGTTACTGATTAGCCAAGGAGTCTTATTGTCCTACATAACAGTTGTTTCGTATGCCGTAGTTTACCTGAGAAAGTCGTTCCTGGCCGTTGCGGGCGTGTCCTTATCGTGGGAGTCATCGTTTTTGATGGGACTGAAGTGCTCGCGTCGCCGAACTTCCCAAATGCAAGGTCTTTCAGCAAAGGACAGTGCGTCGCCAACGAACTTCTCCATCTTTAGTGCATTGGGACGCTCGGGCACGCGACGTAGCCCTCGCGAATCCAAGTGCGTCACCTTCTTCTTGGCCATGTGATAGATCAGCCGGGGCTCCAGTTCTTGCGCTACCTTGCGCGCGAACTCTGTGGTGAGGAAGAGTTCGCATACGCTGCCGTCGCGGAAGTCGCCGGGGTCCTCTTGCACGCGGCGCGGAAGCTCGCTGAACTCTAGCACTCGCAAACGCCCCTCAAAGTGGCCCACGATGCCCAGCTCTTCGCGAGTGTCGCGGCGCTGTACCACCTTAAGGCCGGCGTCGGCGTTGCGCGACAGGCAGAAGCCGATGAAGACTGGATCGGCGGTGCGGACGAGCACATTGTCCACGCCGTGGACGTGTAGCAGCGAGACGCCATGTTCATCCATGTGATCTAGAACACCGCGCTCCAGGAGTGCCCGGAACACTCCGCCGTTGCCACACGGTGCGCGCGATAACCGGTGTTTCTTCTCAAGCAAAACTTCTCCTTCAGTGGAGAAGCAAGGTCGTGACGCCTGCCGGAAGAATACTACGTCGTCCTTCTGAAGCCCGAAGTAATTGAGGCGTGCAACGAAGCGTTTTGTGGCCATGTGAGTCGCGTCGCTCGTCATCACGTACCAGGTGATTCGGCCAGTGCCCGAGCAGCGACGCTTCGCCATTTCCTGGACGCGACGAAGACGCTCGGCTTGCAGCTGGAACAGACTTTTTCTAGAAGGCAGCCCCACATCGAGCGTGCCCTTCGGCCCCGGGTGCCCCAAACGCGTACCCTGCCCCCCAGCCAAGAGTACAACTCCCACGTGCCCCTGGGCCACGCGGCGTAGCGCTTCCGTCTCGAAACGCCGGCGTTCTTCCGTGGAGAGAGCACGTTCGACGCCTCGCATGTTATCAGGGAGCGGCTCCACAACGATGTCATCGCCACGGCAGTTTTTCGTCAGACCTTCCACGGCCTGTTGGAAGTCGGCAGTCGCCTGAGGTACGTCCAATTGGTGCAAGTCCGACATCAGCTCCGTCTTCTCCGCGGACGTTAGCTCATTCCAGAAGCGGAGTAGATGGTATTGACCACAACCGGCCAGTTCCTCCTTCAGGTCCATGGCTAGTCGCTATAGAACAGTCGGAACTTGTCGTTTAAGAGTTCCTTATTCTATAAACTCTGCGATCAAAGGCTACCTAGCCTGCAACGATATTATATTTCTACTCGTTCCTTGATTCGCAACTTGCGACTATCGTTGGTTGTGAAAATAAAGACAAGCATTTGCATTGATCAAGTCCACTATGACACTTAATTTTTAATCGCATTATTTTTTAGTTTTAAAGGAAAAAATAAAAAATTATGAATCTGTAGATCCAACTATTTTTTAGTGAGTATATAGTAGTCAATGGGTTGTAAAACGAAGACAAATTTCAGTGGCCTTCATTCAGCAAGGTTCAACAATCAATCTACTCGAAAACGACTTTAGAAAAAAGCAACCGGTCTTTAAAGTGATATGCGGCTGCAGCGTTCAAATATTTAATAATTAATTTATAAGAAGGTCATATAGCATAGTCATTGTGTCGTATATTTCATTATAAATTTTATGGGTATTTTATGAAGCCAAATAAAAAACCAACAATAATTGCTATCGTCCAAGTAATAACATAATCAGCTGGTATATTCTATCATGCTGCTGCTTTAGGCATTTGCTAATTGAGAGGTAATTGAGAGGGCGGAGATGGATGAACTTAACTTGAGGGGGCTCTTCCTCCCACAACCCGCTTTGTTTATTTAATTTGACAGACTGCTTACTGTTGCAGCACGATGGTTGCATGGGGGCGTGCTGTGGACGCTCAAGAGCTGCGTCGACCAACGACGGATCCGTTCTCGACCGTGTCATTTCTCAGGCGTCAGGCTGTGACGATTGCCTCCTCTATCGTCTCGCTGACTACAAGAAGGGCGGTGAGCTCGTAGACGCATACAACACCGGAGGCCAGAGCGAGGTAGGTAACTTTCGGAACATACGGTTTTGTGCCCATGTCTCGAGAGATTAGTCTTCTTGCTTTGATCAAATTATGAAAACAATTGTCAAATTCAGACAGTGTGTCCACTGCCAACGTGCGAGGGCCGTGTGTCTACACTTCTGGATAAAATGTGTTCAGTGGTTGACGTTTTGCCCTCCTGCCAAAATCTTGCTCAATCTGGAGAATATCTTACGGTACCGTTGGTTAGTCTTCCGTCATATTGCAGGTGGAAAAGCTGATCCGCGAGCAGTTCGGGGTGCTCATGTATGCAGATGGCAAAGGACAGACTATCAATAGAGCAGAGTACTTGCGGTGGAAATTTCGTGACCAGCAGCAGGTTGGTGTCGACGACTTTAGTAGTGAGGTTGATAGCTACCAGTTGACATTTGTGTGTGTTTATGCAGGTCGTGCTGCCCATCGAGGCGTCGCTTTCGCCACACGATCCTTTAGCACGGTGGACTGACCACGAAGCCTGTTGGCAGATGCAGTACCGTGGGAGCCTAGGCGAAACACTACTGCATGTTCTCATCATCTGTGACACCAAGGTGCACACGCGTCTTGCACGTACTCTAATCAAGTGCTTCCCCAGGCTTGCTGTCGACATCGTGGAGGGCGAGGATTACTTGGGTTAGTCCAATACTTGAAGATGAAACTGGTCGCAGATGATTTTACAAACTTTATGCAAATAAAAACGGGGCATTAAAGATGAAATAAAAATACATCGAAGGCAGTATACTGATCATGATTTTTTGACGTCTCTCAATTAACTGAGTTAGTGTAGGGATGTTGAATTGATGACCAATTGTATGACACTAGAAGCTACCATGAGGCTAAGCTCAGAGAGTAATCACAACTCTGTATAGAGTATTTTTACGTTTCTAGGCATTACGAGTTTAATTTTTATTTTTGTTGCAGGGGCGAGTGCCCTCCACCTGGCTATAGCGTACAATAACAATGAGCTGGTACAGGACCTTGTGGAGGCTGGTGCGAAAGTAAATCAGCGTGCAATAGGTAAGTAAAACCATATCTTTACTTATGCTGAAGCAGTTACTAACAGATGTTAAAAATATTCTATGATTATTTTGTAAATATTAAGACATTAAATATTCGTGGATAAAATATTACATCTTAAAATCGAGATAAAACGCAACATCCCTGTTTCACTGTATTGGCATATAAACGACGGCTATATCAGTTTATTAATTTTAAATCGGTTTTCTGCTCCAGACAAAGAAGATTTCGTCCCAAAGTACCTGAGGATAATATTGGTTTGTCACTTCTAATTCATCATGAGATTCACGATAGCTCCCTCCATATCTTCTGATTGTCTGTGTGACAGGTAGCTTCTTCCTGCCGCGAGACCAACAGAGGCCGAGACCTGCACGTCACACCGACTACGAAGGTCTGGCCTACCTTGGAGAATTCCCGCTCGCATGGGCGGCTTGCTGTGCCAACGAGAGTGTCTACAATCTTCTGTTGGACCACAGCGCCGACCCTGATGCTCAGGACTCCTTCGGCAACATGATCCTGCATATGGTCGTCGTCTGTGACAAGCTAGTACGTATTTTTCCGCCGCCTCTTTACTGTCCTTTCACAAAAACCTAAAGCTTGTAGTAAAATGGCAAAAGTCCTGAGTTTACGAACTTCAATATATAACACTCCAGAGAATTCATGAAAAGGTATGATACTGCCTGAAGCCGTGTTCGTGCTTTGAGTTATGTTGAGCAGGATAATGCCCAGACAAATTGGCGCGTTATATTTATTGCATTCCATAAAATAATGACCTTCAATTGGACGATTGATCAAATATTATATTAGACTCCGTTGCATGTTTTTAAACACATAATCTTCTGTAGCGTAACTGTAATTCTGTGAATTTCAAATAGCTTTCCGTGAAAGTACTCGACTTTCAAATATTTAATAACATTTCCTGATTGGAATAAAAATAGTTTCCATGTATTAAAACTAACCAAGTAGATAAATACATGAAGTTAATCGATCTTTAGATGTTTTATCTGAATTGTTGCTCATTCGAATACACCTTATAATGTGCAAGTATTGTATATCACCAATCACTTATGCCTACTATAATCAATTAAAATATATTTTACAGGCAAAAATGTCTTCAGTGGCCATTATCCTGTCCAGTCCTCTAAATAGACTGTTTACTTTCTATTTTAAATCATAATAAATTAATTAAAATTAATTTTCACATTCCGTCGATAGTACTTATTCGACGTTGCTGACGGTTTGTATGCATTTGTGTGACAGGACATGTTCGGGTACGCTCTGAGACATCCTAAGCTTCCCGCGAGGAACGGTATTGTTAACAAAGCTGGTCTGACACCATTGACTCTAGCCTGCAAGCTTGGTCGTGCGGAAGTCTTCCGCGAAATGTTGGAACTCAGTGCTAGGGAGTTCTGGAGGTACTCCAATATCACCTGCTCAGCTTACCCTCTCAACGCCCTCGACACCTTGCTACCAGATGGCCGCACAAGTGAGTAGCTGTCCAATAAATTATAAACATTAGAATAGTGCATGTCACTCTGAAACCGAAGAAATTTTACAAATCGTCTTATATGGAAAGAATTTTCGCTGAAAATACTGGGTCTCATTCGGTCACAGTTTGATACGGACATGTCTAAATCAAATCACAGGGAGATGGAAAATTTGTGTTTACTTATATATATCTAATTATAATTAGTTAAAATAGTGTTAATACGAAGTATATTGAAAAGTTCTTCGTTAACTTTAACACTTGAGCTATGTATGTTTATTTCAGTTGTCTTATTGGCTTCCAATACTAATTTTTTTGATTCTGGTGAATAAATATTACAATACCTTTAGGCCTTTTAACTAAAGAATGAAATATTTCAGTTACCAGCCTATTATATTTCCCTTGGTTCTTCGTTTCAGATTGGAATTCGGCGCTGTTCATCATACTTAACGGTACCAAGGAAGAACATCTGGATATGCTGGATGGAGGTATAATCCAAAGACTTCTTGAGGAGAAGTGGAAAACATTCGCCAGGGTATTGAAATCTATTCAACAATAAAACCACTAGTGAGAACTAGTAATGAAGTATTTTATAATACGACTAACATTATAGGTTTTCCAAGACTAGGAAATATTAATTTACGATTTATGTGACGAGACCCTACCTAATAATCAATCATACCTCAGACACTAATATATTCGTTAGCTTTCGAATAGCAGATTGGAAAGAGATTGTCTCAAAAATGTTTTACTTACAGTACAGTATGTCCTGACTCTTGATATTTCATATCAGTAGAATTTCTACATATCAAATTCATACATATCTAGTTAATGAACGGTGTTCGATGTGTTCCCCTTCTTCTGTATGCTGTACTTCAATTTCCAGTAACTAGCCTCTTTTACTGTCAACATATATTTTAAAATATTCCATCACCCCTAGCTGATATTTTATAAATGCTTTACTTTGTTTAATTTTTAATATTGATCATTATTCTATAGAACTGCACAACATCCAGATGTATAAAGATATCCTTCTCCAATTCTAATTAAATGTTAGCTTCTTGAACAATGCTCCAAACCGTCTGCTAAAAAACTGTGACATAAAATTCTGAGTTGTATACAATATTTGTAACCGTGCTCTTCCCCTTGTCTGTGTACAAACTTGATGGTCGTATAGGGTGTTAATATATTGGACGAAGCATATTTTACTTGCAGATGCAGTTCTTGAAGCGTCTGGCCATTTTGGCACTGCACCTTCTTCTGCTGAGTGTTGCCATCTATTTGCGCCCTGAAGACCGAGATGAATCCCTGTTAGGACCAACCGATTGGACTAGCGTAGCCCGTTACTGTGCCGAACTGGGGACAATTGCAGGGGTTCTGTCCTACGTCATCCTCCAACAAGGAGAGGAGATCAAGAACCAAGGACTATGCAGCTTCCTTAAGCAATTGGTGAGTGGAAGCAGGACAAGAAACAATTGAACACAAACATAAAAATTTAAGGGTTTTCATTTCTGTGGTTCATTTTCGAATGAATACGATTTTTAAGTTTTCGTATCAGTAAGATACCTATAATGCATTAATATGTTAAATTTCTCAGTCCCAACCAGTGTCAGTATTGTCATTTAGTTTGTAGAGCTAATTAGAAATGTGTAACAAAATATTATACATTTTCCTGACAAGTCATTCATAAAAAAATTTATTAATATATTAGATATATACTTTTTACAGTCACATGCTCCTGACAAAGCTATCTTCCTTGCATCAAACCTAATGATTCTGGGTTGTATTCCCCTACGTCTGATGGGTGATCAACGAACGGAAGAGGCTGTCCTTGTATTTGCCGTTCCTGGATCATGGTTCCTGCTTATGTTCTTTGCTGGGTAATAACAATAAGCTAGCTTTGGCATTGCACATAATTATAACAATGTGATGGCTGATGAAAAATAGTTTTAAATGAATCACATTTTTCATGTTGTCCTCAGAGCGATCCGGCTCACTGGCCCTTTCGTGACGATGGTGTACTCCATGATCACAGGTGACATGCTGACCTTCGGCATAATTTACACCATTGTGCTTTTCGGTTTCTCGCAGTCTTTCTACTTCCTATACAAGGGCTTTCCAGGAGTGAAGACGTCTCTCTACCATTCTTATCCAACCACGTGGATGGCTTTATTTCAGATCACCCTTGGCGATTACAACGTAAGAGCCTAGGTTACCTATTATAACCTATTATTTGTGGAACTGTTTACTATATGCCTCAGAAATTGTTATGATTTTCTGTTACATGGAATAAGCAATATCCCTGAATTTGTTTATTTGGATTAGTTTTATGTAATGGAACATATGAATTATTATGCAAGTATTGATAAAATCACTTTATTTCCAATAAAATTCAAATTGAAATTTTCTTTCTCTGTAAAAATTTGAAAGTTTCAAAACATATTCATATCCAAATTTATTGAATGAACTTATTACTGTCATTAAGAATTCTCTTGCTAGAAACTACATAGAAAATAGTAATTTGAAAGTAATATAAAAATAATACATCGAAATTTGTCAATTATTCTTAAAAATAAAATTTACTTTTTCCTGAAAATGGTTATTGCACTAGTGCTGCATATTAATTTCATTAACATATGTGCACTACACTATAATTTAATTCTCATTTAACTTTTTAATTACTATTTTTGGTAGTACAGCCTGAATTTGCTTACATTTTCATGACAATTATTTTCCTAAGAATCTTCCCAACAGGTAAATTGTTCCTCATCTTTATTGTCATATTTAAGAATGAAAATATGTCTGTTTCAGTACTCTGAGTTAAGCAATACTTCATACCCGAATGTAACCAAGACAGTGTTTGCTCTTTTCATGGTATTTGTTCCAATCCTGCTGCTGAACATGCTGATTGCTATGATGGGCAACACATACTCACACGTCATAGAGCAGAGTGAAAAAGAGTGGATGAAACAGGTCAGAAGGCTGTTGGAACAAGACGAGTTTCTAATACACTGACGTCATATCTTCTCTAAGCCAATAAAGACATATATTCAGTGTAGCTGAAAATAAGTTACTACTTATTAAAATACTTGTATCAAACACAAATAGTATATCGTGACTATTAATTTAGTACTTAGAGATTTGAATAGAGAAGCACAACATATCAAATGAAGTTCTTGATTAACTCTATTGGTATCAATGCCAGAAAATTTGATATTGTTAGTTATAAAGATAGCCACTTCTCCTTTCTTTCATACAGATCTATAGAAAAAAGAACCATGTAAGTTCACTTTAAATCTAACTGAACCTATTTCAGCATTTTCTGGGTAGTGATCAGTGAAACATTTTACATTAATAACAGGACTATTACTATGCCCTGTTTATGATATTGATAATAACATCTCACCAATTTTGTGGGTTAACCTCCTAATATTTTGAAGATAAATTGTCATGATATATTTGCTTTGGTGTCTATTTCATAAATTATTAATCGGCTGATGTATTTCTGTTATTTTAAGATTTCATGGCATACATAATCTGCCTAACATAAAAAAGGACAAGCAAACATACCTTATTTTTCTTCATAGGCAATATGCATCTGTAACACTGGGATCTTTATTTTCCTGAGTCATCTAAACAAATATGTATTAATTTGCTTGACAGCACATCCCATTCAAACAATGGGACAATTCCAGGGAAATTTCCTCCTCAATCTTGTAATTGTGGTTGCAGTTGAAGCACATCCTCACTATGGCATTCAGACAAACATTTACCAGCAGAATGCTTTTTTGGTTCTAAATTTTTTTCCTAGGAAGTTATTTTACATTTTCAGGTCTTGATCCTGTTTCGGTCTCTGTAAAGTAGCATTAGTTTATTCTTGCATTTTTAAACCAATAAATTTATTTTAAATGTCATCTAAATGAGTCTGAAAAGCAGATATGCCTAATTCTTCTGTATTTGTTTACAGTTTCCAATCAAAATTGTTTATTATTAAAGCTGTAGTTTTCAATTTTAAACATAGTAAAATATTTTGGTTTCAAGCTCATGCTTAAGTTTAAAATAATCTGCCACTTTTCCTTTACACTCTGTTAATGTAAATAGTAGCACTGTCATTGAATTACTGACAAGCTTGTAACTTATGTTCTACAGAATATAATGATATTATAAATATATCACAGTGGGCCAAGATCGTGGTGGCTTTGGAACGGGCAGTCAACCAGTCAGATGCTCATCACTATCTGCAAGAGTACAGTATCTCCCTTGGGCCAAGTGATGATCCTAGCCAGGAACAACGTGGGGTTATGGTCATCAAGAGCAAGAGTAAGACACGTGCCCGCCAGCGTAAAGGAGCTGTCATGAATTGGAAGGTAAAAAATAATAATTATGATTTACTAGTTCATTTTGTTTACCTTTAAAATTAATCAGAATATCAAAATCGGAAGCAGTCTCTGATTTTTATACTGTTATTAATTACAAAAAGTGGATACCTTTGAAACTAATGGATCAATTTTCTTAGAAAACACCCTGTATTTATTTTGGATACCTACATATTGTCATACTCAATAATTTTTTTGAATAGTTTCCTTAAAATAAGATATCATTATTTTGCTCATATCCCTGAATTGCTATTTGATAATAAATTCTATAATATCACAATCAGTCTAGTGTAAAGTATGCCCTCTCTCATCATTTAGGACATGAAACTGAAGAAAATATTCAGACAGATCTCCATCAATCACCGCAGAGAGAATTGGGATGTTTTGTGTTTTACGGTGCCTAAACTCAAGTTTTCTTTAAATTATTACTACATCTTTGAAAAGAATTCTGTGTCATAGACAAAAAAGCATCCCACTGTACACTATCCACATGCAGCAAGAACGGATGGCTCTTATCTTGAAGACAACTCTGTTATTAAATACAGTTTTTGTCATTTAAGTTTGTAATTTCTTTTCTGGAAAATGTTTGTGGTCATCGCTCATGATTCCTTCCATATCATTATGGTTTTGTTTTTTGGAAAGTTATGATGGATTATTTTGAGTACGGATAATTCCTAGTCAGCTATTCAGCATTTCTATGCTATGTTGTTGTGAAACTTTGTGAAAATACATCAGTATTTTGATGTTGTAGAGAGTGGGGAAAGTGACCATTCGGGAGCTTGTCAAGAGAGGCATGACTGGGGAGCAGCTGCGCAGACTCATGTGGGAAAGAGCTTCTATTTCTACCCCTGTTCGTATGCCTGACACGTGAGTACCTTTGT
The DNA here is from genome assembly GCA_037074705.1 of Zhengitettix transpicula. Lineage (NCBI taxonomy): Eukaryota > Metazoa > Arthropoda > Insecta > Orthoptera > Tetrigidae > Zhengitettix > Zhengitettix transpicula. Next base: position 30,424,996 of record CM073596.1, read on the forward strand.
ATTGTACGTAAAGTAACAACATGGTTTTGTATATCTCTATGATGTACAAAATGTCTCTTAACTCATTGGCCTTGCTGCAACGTATGGCTTAATGGTGTTTTTACATTGCCTGATTACAATTATAATTAAATTAATATAATCCTGACTCCATGGATTTGATCAGGAATTGTAGCCTACATCCTTAAAAACAACTTATGCACTACATACATACATAGATAATAAATTTGGTATTAGGCTTTTGAGTTTGTCATCTTTTTTTTTTGAGTAACAGGCTACATTAGGGTAATCCATGTGGTGGCAACTCCGCTTTAGTAGGATAGGAAGGGATTTTAAAGGGGGGATGTGGAAGGGTAGAGGAAGGTAGCCAAGGGTTAACTAGGGCCTGGGCTGTAGTTTAAGGATCCTACCTGGCACTCACCTTAAAGTGATGTTATTATGCTGTGTGTCGTTCTTGAATCACCTGATGAAAGGAACAAGGACTTTAGAAACATGGGCTGGTATTTATTTAGCACTTATTTTTATGTTATTTGGCTATTTATTTATTTCATTAGTATATTTTTACAAAGGCGTATTATATTTCTATTTAAATTTGGTATAGTTTAAGTTCAAATCGGAAACATTCAATATTCAGTCCAGACCCGGCGGAGCTGGAAGCAGCAGCCGCCGGATTCGGAGATGCTCTGAAATCCGCCCTGGATGTCATGGTCTTCACTCACAATCTGGACCTGGACGTAAATGGGACTGCCCCTCCAGCGGCGCCTACCACAAACACCCAGCCAGCCCCCGCGGCTGCCGCCCCTTTGCTTGCTGTCCCCTCGCCATCAGCGCCTCCTGCACCACCCATGGGCTGGGTTCCTCCGGATACGGCCGGTAAGACACAATTCAGCTTTCAGTTTCTATAATAAACATCTACATCTATTTTTAAGACATTGTGATGCGATTTTCTTCTTTTCAACAATACCTACCAATTATATGAAAGTCGGTTGATTGTTAAATTACATTACAATGGGCCGAAACGTTGTCTCTCTTACGAATCGGATTATACAATTTTGGGACTGTGCGTATTATTTCACATCTTGTGACAATCTTTAATTAATTATTAAAATTGAGCATATGTTTTATCAAACTTGTTGTATGTTTATATTATTAAAAGTGTCGAAAGCTACTACGTTTTTATAATATGACGATTAACGTTTCGTGGTTTTAAAATAATGTGAGAACTTGTATTGTGGTTTTCAACTTACGAATGATCCAACAGAAGCTTGTTTCTCGCATTGGTCAATAATTTGCAAGTGGAAAAGGAAACAAATTAATTAAAGGTTATTTAGTTTTAGACGAATTTTTTATGTACGTAGCCGAGGCGAGTCACTCTAGAAATGTTTATCAGATCCACTCCTGGAATATAAACGGAACAAGCTTTTAATGCCGTTAAAGTAGAATGAAGATGGCCACCACGTTTAACACCTAAGATACAACCAAGTAACAAAAATTAATTGGTGGTATTCGTATTTCGGCTTATTTTTATTTGTCGACTTCTTATTTCCGACGGAACGAAGATACATCATTCACGACTACTAGCTTTGTGATAAATGATCTTGTGGTCCTATCGACCACGTGTTCTCTATTCTCCAGCACGCGTTCCCCAAAGCTCATTGGCGTAGGGAGGAGGGTTTCATTGATATTTTTTTCTGAGGGCATAGAGTGTATAGGGGTTGAAGGCGATAATTTGATAAAAATAAAATACAGTCGTTGATTCCTTGTATCTGCTTTCAGCCATACAACCTCCCTCCGCGCTTCTCAACATGGTTTCGGCGATGGCGCCGCCACCGTCGTACGCGGCGTCGGTTAGCGACGACGACGCGATGAGGCAACTTGTGGTGGCGTCGGAGGCAGCGGGCGTCCCGACTACGATTCTCACGGAGTTGGCGTTCCGCGCCGCGACAGAGCACGAGACGGCACCGTCAGTGCAGCCCGACGAGCAGCACCGCCATTGTTGCAGCCGGCGCCTCCTTGGCGTGGACACCGGAGGATGGGCAGCCGGAACCCCTAGCCTCGACCCCAGCGACAGCGACGGCTTCGGAGGTAACAGCCACTTATTTTACTCTGGGTAAAGGATGGGTAATGGCCGATCTGAAATTAATTTGAATGATTGTGTCTCAGAAATAACACTATCTAGTAATGCGATCCTCGACCTGACAGAGCAGAGACGTGAACAATATAATCAACGTACACGGGTAAACTGAGTGATGTTTTCAGGGCAAAACCGTGTATTGCAACGTATTTGCAGATAGGTTACCAGACCATTCATTGGCCATGATGCACATTTTGGGTCTTAGGAAGATTACAATTCAGCGATTCTCTGTGTAATAGCCCGAACATAGAGTAATGACCAATTAGGGTATGTTCCTCTTACAATAATAATCCAACGCGGAACGATTTCATGTGCTCAGTTCAATTTGTAATCACCATTAAGGGATCCGTTAAGAATTTAAGGTGAGAATCTTGAAACACTTTTCTACCTCCTATACTTTTCATGTGGTGATCTGATATTTTTTAGAGGGTCCAATGTTGGGTCGAGGTTCCCGAATGCGGAGAGTGAAATCTTCGCGACCGAAACTGACGCCCAGCAAGAGCACGGACAAGAGGTTACTGTTCCGACACCACGGCCGCGATTCCAGCTCCAGTTCCAGCAATGCTTCAGACTCGGGCTGGGTGAACCCGGCCTTCATCGCCGACACTCTTCAGCAAGTCCAGAGAACCGTCGTTGCTGAACAGAGTGCTCCCAAAGCGGATACAGTGGCTGAAAGACCTAGGCCAAAGACTGCGAAGGTTAACAGGTACATAACGCAACAAAAGACCAAAAATATTACAGATCACAACCATTTTTATTGAAGTTCATTAAACTATTAAAAGTAGGTATCTGACCGATAAAAGTCATAGCCTCTATTTTGATCCATCACATCACTATCCACTTCTAGAATAATAACTCCTAACCAGTTTGTAAATTCGAGAAAAGAAACAGCTGATGGCGGAAAGGAGAAAGAAATATAATCGGTGATAGATTGCATGAAAATCGTCAAGTATTGATGGTAGCTATAAACATGTTTTTCAGCAACATGTAATATTCCATGCTATGAATTTTACTAACAAATTCAATCAGTCTCTCAATTTTAGCTGGTCCTGAATTAAAGTGAGACATGTTATTCTTTCAGGGTGGCGCCTGCCATTATGCAGTTCACGAGGAGGACAGGTTCGGCGCAGGTGGCGCCCTCAACAGGTGAAGGACGTCTTGACGCCTGGAGTACCAGGAACATCGCCAACATGAACACGCTTCTGGCCTGGGACAGACGGGAGGACGAAAGCTTATGAGAAAATAAAAATTCTGACCAACACCAAACTACGTAACCTACACAGTACCATCGAAGTTCAAATTCATACATCATTCTACATCTCTAGATTTTAACCATTTTCATCACTGACTACAACTTGCCTCCATTGTCAACAATTGAAATTTATTATTTACTAGCTAGGTGCCCGGCGTTGCCCGAGATGTCATTTATCCATAACACCCCGATGATTTTCGTTATTTTTATGTAATGCAACTCGATCTCTATCCCTAAATGTGTTTTCGCCCAGGTTTCATTGTTTTAAAATTCACTAATTTAAATTATTAGTGTGGTACTTAATTTAGTAATTTTCGAAATTAAATAATTAATTTTTATTTAAATTAAAAACTATTTGTTTAATTTTATTTATTTTTCTGCAAATCAAGTTTATTAAGCGGAATGATTTTGGCGTTCCCATATTCATCTTCTTCGTATTTCGTAATTATTTTTTTAAATCAATAATTACTATACTTACAATAATTACAAATGTAAAATTATAGTCAATCATTTTTTTATTCGTTCCATAAGTTTTCATATTAAGTCCTATAAACACAATTAAATGGCTTTCTATAATATGAAGAAAAAAAGTTGGTGTCTAATGCAATTTTCGCCCAGTTCCCAATATTAACGTGCATTTCTTGTTCTCATTTTAAAGATATGCATCTTAAATAAAAACACTGATAAATTTAACTTCCTAAATAACGCACAGACTCTCACAACGGATAGTTTTAATAAGAAAGGCACCTTTCCCGGTGTAAATTATTAACAAATTTTTCACGGTTACGCACCAGGTTCAGATTTATCGATGCTGACGTTTCTGCTGGTCGTTGTTCTCTACCGCTGTCTTCAGCCTGTGTGGCGCTGCATAACGATTGCGAGGTGTATATAGTGTCGGACATGCTGCGACCTGATTGGCCGTTGAGGATCGCCTGACATTTACTACGCGACATGGAAAAACATGTGTCCTTGACGCTGTTTTTCAAACAACATCGGTAGATATATTATCAATAAGATTGACCTCGACAATTAATTACATAACGCAAATATCAACCGTTTAACATGCTAGAAAAATTCCACCCCCGTCCACCCTCGCCCCTCGCGATATTTTGATGTAATGCCACTCCACCTCAACCCTTACGGGTGTACCACTGCCATGCCGAAAGGGGTTGAAATTATACACAAACAACATCAGTAGAAATACAATCAATATAATTAAATCTGAAAAATTTTTATTCAACGCATATATCTGTCGTGTTTGCAAGTTCCAAAATTTCCACCCCGCCCACCCCTGTCCCTGGGTGTTAAGTGCCAAGTTTAATGTCATAATTAAACTCAGTGACATCCATAACCTCTGATTTGACTCCAATATCGAATGTATTCGCGTTATTTTCCTGTAAAGCATCTCCACCCCCACCCCTAAGGGATCTCCTTTCCCATGCGGTTAGAGGTTGAAATTATACACACATTACATCGTTACAAACACTATGAATCTCTTTGACACGGAAAAATATTTATCCGGCTCCAATATCGGCCGTTTTAGCATTATGAAATTTTCCACCCCCGCTCCTGGGGGTTGTAGACGTGTCTCACCCCGACAGTGTTTGTTTCCTGGTCGCAAATAACACGTGTACGAAATTTGGTTAAATTTTATCCACGGGTGTAATTTGTATGCGGAACAAATAAACATATACATACACTCATTTTTATTTATAAGATGAAACGTTTTTTAATCTCATACTTTGAAATTTATCTTCCAGTAGATATCAGTTTGCACATGTCACAGTGACATTCGTGCTTATTTACTAAATAAACCTATGAAACTGTAGTGGCCTAAGCATATAACTCCATCAATCCATGATTACGCATAAATATTTCTAACCCTTCGTTTCATAATATTAAAGTTTGTTATTGCTTAAGAAATAGTTTTAAATGAATAAATCATGTTCATAATAATATATTTCATATAATCAAAATTGGTGGTTAAGAAGAACTCGGATAAGTACAATAGAACCGTATCTTTGAATCAGGATGAATTATATATAAACTTTCGTACACAGGATAAATAATTTGCCAAGTGTCGTCCTGATTTTAATTCAAATTGCTTCCACGGTAATTGCTTATAAATTTCACCATTGAATATTTTCATATCCGAGGAAAGAGATATCGGCTTGTTATTATCTGCTTGCAACTAGTCAATTAAATATCGCATTTATAATGGAACAATTTTCTTGGATGCCGTAGATTCACATTTACAACCATCATCACACTGAAACAGCAGGACATAACTTTGTCATACTTTTAATTACTTTTCTGAACTCAGAATCATCTATGTATTACAGAATAAATATATTTTAAAAATAAATTATTATTATTTATGAACATTCACGTTAATAAATTATTAACTTTACATTAAATGCCTGAAGTTCAAAATGTGTTATATTTTTATGAAGAGAATGAAAGCTGTGATCAATGAATTTTAAATAAATCATAATTAATTCTATTTAAATATATTATTTCTCATTGTGTACCTAAACACTTTATATACCTGAAAACATTATTTATACCTGAAATTGAAGCTTGGCACCGCCATTCAGGTCAGGAGGAAGTTGTTCAAATTTTCGAAGTTGTTGGCAGTGAGGGTCGTACGTAGTGGGAGTCAAATGTTAGGAGAATGAAAAAGGTGATACAACAGCGATGTCAACGGCATTGTCAAAATAATTGTGATGGAAAGGGAAGAGAGGAAGCTCAGGACAGTAGGAAATTTTTCACAAATTTGTACATATTTATTTGTGTGTATGTGTTACGTAAGATTTAAAGTCTACAGTTGGCGACAGAATTCAAATTTTCCGACGCATTATGTCTTTTTTTTTTGCACGAAATTCTAGTGAGTCTCCGCCACAGAACCAAATTGAGAAATGTGAAGGCACTTCACAGATATCATATACACTTGTAAACAGGAAAAACATATAAGCACACATTCACAGGCATTTATGAATGACGGTATAGGATTGGTGAGTGTGGTATAGTACGCGCAATAAAGGCCAATCAATAAGAGATCGTATTAATTCGATCTTGACCAAATGGGATGCATAGGAGAGTCTGGAACGGGAACAGGAATTAGAATAGACAAATCGATCGATTCTGAACCCGATAAAAGAATATTCTACGATCAAAACTTTAAGTAATCAAACTTGATTAGTATACACAGTATTTACTCATTGGAAAACTTTATGTTCGTTGCCAGGGAACGGTTACTCCTGGCATCCTCACAGTATTAGGCAAGGCGAACGAAATTCCATAACTTCGTGGGCTTTGATAAAACACTTTCGAAAAAATGAGTGGGAAAACTCTTAACGCTCGCCAATGGGTGGAGCAGCTGGAAAAGGAAATGAAGCACTTCCACCTCTTCGAACACTTCACACCAAATTTAAAAAGTGCGTAGTATGATAGTAAGTTTCATATAAAAAAAGTGAAATTTCATTGAAAATACGAGTTAAATAAAATTTAGACCTATCGTAATCATTTTCATCGTTTTACATACAAAACTGATTTTTTTTAATGTCTGATTTAATAATAATTTAACACAAACTTTAAAAACTATGTCAAAGTTAAATAATCTTAATTGAGTCTAAGATTGTCGTTAGATATTATAATACTATATTATAATATTATAATCATTTTCATCGTTTTACATACAAAACTGATTTTTTTAAATGTCTGATTTAATAATAATTTAACACAAACTTTAAAAACTATGTCAAAGTTAAATAATCTTAATTGAGTCTAAGATTGTCGTTAGATATTATAATACTTTAATAAATATATTTTAATTTGATTTGATTTTGGAAATAATTATTTTATTTTTCATAATTATATATTTGAAATGTGTTCTTATGTTATTATATGAAAATATACAATTAAATAAAATAAAAAAACTTATTACGGCTCTTTAGCCTCATGTGTACTCATCCTGGTATTTACCAATCTAAAAGCAATAACCTTTCCAAAACGCAATTAAATGAAATAAGGAACGTAGGTTTTCCCGGTGTAGTTGCTTCATCCCGCAATTAAATTGTTTCCCATCATATATGCTAGTCTGCAATACTTGCGATTAGTTTACAACAGACGAAGAAACGAATTAGAAACTACATTATTGTATTTAAATTACCATGTCAGTATATTGCTCTGTATTTTAAATTACACTTCTTCGAATCTTTCTTTTCCGTAATACAAAATTTTTCGACGGACGGTCCATCACGAGAATAAATGTTCTTTGCCCTAAAATTTGATAATATTTATTACGAGAAGTTAGTTTGCATTTCTCGTTCTTAAATGAAAACTTCTTAAAACCGAACAGACAGTTTTCTTTAAATTTTGCTGCATATTCTTTATTTAGGATTATACAGTTTGTGAGACGCTATCTTCCGAAAAATCGGAATATCGTGAGAAATAATAATTTTAAGAAGAAATGCGACATGTTTGAAACAAAATTTTCTTCCGTGCACAAAACCATGTATTAATATTGCTGAAAATTGGTGGGTGTTACTAAAATTGATGATACTTAATTGCCTGGTATCAGTAGTGTTTCATAACGCACGGCAGTTTCATCAAACCATTTTCACGTATTTATCAATCACTCCTTTTCATTTTATTCAAATTTTCACACCCATCGTAACTTAATCATCGTGGAATCGGTGTATTCGTAGGACCGGGGGTAAGTTGAGATTTTTTTGATTAATTTATGACGTCCTTCTATCTCTGTTTATAGTGTCACCAGTAACGGGTAAGTTCTACTCCAGGCATGACGGTCAACTGACCCAAGACCCGGAAACCGAGGAACTTGTTCATCGCATCCAATCAAAGCTGATTAAAGGTCCCAAGGAAAAGTACGATTATCCAGTCACGTCAGCGCAGGAGTGAGTTCTAACTTCTTCTTTCAAAGCCCAGTACTTACAGTTACACACCCAACCAACTTTTAATATTGAGTCCCATTGATTCTGTACAAATTCATGACATGTGTAATTATATTGTAACTATATTGACCTTATTACACCAACAAATGTCTTTTCCTCGAACTATTGTCGACCAATCATCTTGCAACCTAACCTGTTATAGCTTTAAGACCCATTTGTCCATATTCTCATTGAATTTACTAACTCATATATATATATATATATATATATATAATCACCAAATCAAATGAAAATCAAAAGGTAGAAAAATGATAATTAAAATGAAAAAAATACGTCTGATTGAAAATAATGAATAAGAAAGATAGCCAATAGAGACAAAAAATGTAATATAAATACCACACAACGTTTCTGGGATCCTTGTTTCTTGCGTCAGGTGTTAAGAAGAGCCTAGAGAAACACAACTGCACTGGTCAGTTGACAACACGCAAAATTCGATAATAATTAAATTTAGAATAACAATTAATACAAAAAAATCTAAATAAATCTGAAATCCATTGAACTCTACAGAAATTTAAAGAAATCTGACGGTTTTCAACGGAAGATTTTGACATACCAAATTATCAGAGCTGCTCTTGTAACGCAGTACGCATTCACTTCACTAACTTTATTTTAAATAAATTTTATTTAACAGGCCATTCACCGTTCTCAACCTAAATATGCACACAAATTTGGTTAACTTTGCTAAAATTTCCGGTACACTGACCACCAGACACTTCTCCAAAAATTTTTCAATTATTTTCTTTCGTCTTACACGTATCTGCCGACTTGAGTTTAAAAGTTATTTAATATCCTAGGCTGAATGCGACCAATATCAGCCGTTACCCAGCGTCAACTTTGCTCAACCGCTACTTAGTCACTATGACCATCATCGGCCGACCTCCCAAAACATACTGCCTATTTCGCCAAAGCTCAGTATCACACACACCGCCGACAACAATAGAGGCTGTAAACATTCGAATCTCCGCTTTCTTGCGCCACGCTGACTGTTAGTTACAATGATATGGCCTCAATATTACGCCGACAATGCAAATATTAAAGAAATTGTTATAAAAACTTTCATTACACATTTGTGGTCTCTACAATATATATATATATATATATATATATATATATATATATATATATATATATTGTCACTTATTCACCACACATTAAACGACCCTCAAAGTTGACTCTATTTACAGACACGGCTGGTACGTGGAAGATTTAATCGACCTGGACAAGTGCGACAGACGTATACATTTCTGCCGCCAGGCGACGCCCGTCTCCAAGTGGGGCGACTACGTGTCGAAATTCAAATCTATGACTCGTTGACTGTATGTGACTATTTTCTAAATCAACGAAATAAAACGCATATTTTTGGTGGAAGAGTGTATTTGTCTGCTAGTAACACTATGCTGCTAGTTGTCTCGCGGTAATTGCCCGAGGCAGAGCAGAAAGCGCCACCAATTCCGCGAGGGCCTCCGTGGCTGGGCGATGGGAACGACACTGTCCACGTCCTGAAGTGCCGTCAGGGCCGCCAACATACCCTGTCTCACGCGAGCTTGGGGTTCCTCAGCCGGGGGCGACGGTTCGGGGTACATTGGCTGTAATATAAGGCAACAAACACTTAATACGGCCGCGAGTTATATATTCTGCAGAATTAGGGCCGGCCGTATATCTATACTGACCGGATCCTCGACCTTGCGCAGCATACTGGTGACCATCTGTCTGTGTATTCTGACGGTGCTGTCGACGAGTGCGCGAAGACCGCCCAGGTCCAAAGAGGCGGCCATGTCCTCGCGCGTGGTGTTTGTCTCCTTGTCCAAAGGATCCATGTCTGCAGAGGGCACGACGCTGGAGGCTGCGGGCTGTTCCCTTACGGCGCGGGTCAGAACCAGAAGCTGAGAGTGCGTGTCAACCACAACCTTCAGCAGGGCGTCGTGCTGCTCCTGCTGGCGTTCACGATGGATCGTTCGCCTAACCAACAAACACATCCCTCTAGCATTTGAATAAGATATACCATTGCCATGAACAGGAAATCAAATGGAGGACATCAGTTCAATATTTTTAACAGTAATAATCATTGTCTTATGTCCAAATCGGTTGACATCCGTGGATGATAACGTACGTCTACATGAAAAAGATGAAGATGGTCGACGGCCATAGAATTAGTTTAATACTTCGTCTGTCGATGTTTCGCTTTGTTCCCACAACTATAGCCGTAGACAATAGGTCGACACAATTCTGCAACAGTGGTAGTATTACACTGTGGCACGTGTAAACGACTTTATATTTCTGTACTCTCATTTGAATTTCAATTATGAAGGCATATTGAAAACTATAACTGTATTATTTATTGTGGACTGCAATGGAAAGCCTGCGAGAGGATTCTCTCGCAGGTAACCTGCGAGGGATGTTCTCTCGCAGGCAGAACCCTTTAGGAGAGATACGAAGGGGCTACCTTTGGGAATGCCTTTTCCTCTCCGTTTTTGAACTAAGGTTCCCACAAGCCGAGACACCTCGGCCTGTTCTGAGAGGTGTATGTTCCGGGGTCACAGACCTTGCGCATACGGTAAGAGTTGTCCGCTATTCCCATTGGAATAGTCGGCCAGCTGCCTCCTAAACTGGTCGAGGTTCGGAGAAGGGAATGCTGCGTCCCCACAGATATCTCCTCTCCCGCTATCGGAAGGGCGTGGGACAAGTACCCAATGTCCGACCTACCCGATGCAGGTTTTTTCTAGGGTTTTCCCTGCATTTCTTTAGGCGAATGCCGGGTAGGATCCTTAAAATATAGCCCGGGGGCCCTAGTAACCCTTGGCTACCTTCCTCTACCCTTCCGCATCCCCCCTTTCAAACAAATCCCTTCCTATGCTATTAAAGAGGAGTTGCCCAACGTGGATTACCCTCATGTAGCCTGTTACCCTAAAAAAATAAAAATATATATTTATTGTGGAATCAACGGGATAGATAAACCACGACTAAAAAAAAGATTCTGAGTCCATCTATGCAACACACAGAGAAGATTCGAAAAGATTCTTGGCATTTTATGTGGAACTACGAAAGCACGTCGATAATATTTTTAAGTACTGCCAAGTATCCGTTAAATTATTTAATAAATTATTGTAGAGAATGCATCACCACATTTATAAGGACGACTCTGTTCAGATAAACCAATTAACTTCTGAGGAGACGTTATCAATTAAGGTAAGTTAAAGATATTAAGAAATTTTAATAATAATTATTTATAATATGTAAATTTGGAAGGGAAGTGTGGAAAACACAAATCAGACCTTAATATTTTTCTATGTCCCTATTACAACATTCAAACCAGCACTTTTATTTCTGTGTCCTGTATTTAAAAAGACTTCTCTTTTATCCCAAAGCAGAATTGTTTTGAATAATAATGGCATACAGTATTAATTTTTCACATTCAATACCGACAGCACAAGCTTGATTTCCTAGAAAACTTGCAACGACGGAATGTTGATCCTCTATTGTAGTGCGTCTTCCTGTAATAGTACCGTAATGCGAGGGAAAGTTGTGTGAGTGGGGGGGCGCAATTGAGGTTAAATTGTTTCAGCGCCTAGATAAAAGTTAAGATTATCATAACGTTTGTAATTTAATAGCATCAAATAAATAAGAGTGATTGATTTGCTTATGAACTGATTTGAGATAAGTCAAATACAACAATACTTCACCTTATACTGAATATTAAATAGACTGTCGTACAGCAAAAAATAAGGGAATAGTTTCCGAAGATTTTCTTGGGTAGGCTTCGATCAACTGTTGAATCAATTTGCATAGTAACTTTTCCTATAAGACCATAACATATTGCAATTTATTTAAAAGTGACCAAATTAACGTTAATCTGATCACAGACCAGATTAAGCAGAAACGAATAAAAGTTGACACGAAGTATTGCCTTGAAATCAGAATATTTATAATGTTTGATCCCTCGATACAAACCATACTAATTTGCATACTTAATTATGAATCACATATCGTTTAAAATTAAGATGAAATTAAGTTTTTATTGTATTAATTTAATGAGTTATTGAACGTAACTTACATCAAATTAACGTCCATTGGCAACTATCTTGACAGAACCCCAAAATCAAAATTATCGCTAACACTATACAAAGATTATAAATGTCAAATAAATGTATAACAAAGATGCGATAAAATAAGTTTTTCTTCTCACCTTACAATGATTAGAATGTAACGTAAGATATGCCTTGTTTGTTAAGCGACTTTGAAAAGCGGTAGTTACATTCATTCTCACGGGTACTAATCTCTACATTTACATGTCTAATGATGTAGTAAGAACAAAAAAAGCTAATTGCTCTCTGAGAAAAATTTAATTTTACAACCATATAAATAATACTTCAAAATATATTTTCGGCTGTCCTCTAGAAACAATTTATGTTTTCCTATCTCAGCTATATTTAAACTATGAAAAGTAAAGCTGTGTAATCCAATCCTTTAACCAACCATAACATAAAAATGAACTTTCCTCTTAATTGTGCAATAAACCATGCAGTATGCACATATACAACTTTTAGTTATTTAATAAATCTTCTGGAATAGAAATTAAATTAGTTCTAAAAACGAACTGATTGAGGTTCTGTAATAAAATTGTATTTCGTAGCTACTAGCTACACCATTATTGTACGATAATATAGTGTATAAACCGTTTAAGTTGTCTCAAAATTTCGTCGCTATTGTGTAAAATAACATATCTCACATTCAAATTAATGCATGGGAAATTATATGGGTTATATCGATTATCTGGGTCAATAACATAGAATATCATTTCAAGGAAACAACAAAGTTGATGAGGGAATGAATGTGAAAAAATCGGGAAGTTCTGTCGACCTGTTACGACGGTAAACCCAAAAGAAAGGTTTTTTATTTTTTTAGAAATACAAACATTTGAGGTTTATATCCAATTAAACCTTGAACATTTATCTATATAATCGCCATTTCGGTTGATGCATTTTTGTAGGTACTTTTGTACGCTCTTATGAAATAAGCTCGCCGCCATGTTGATAAAGTATTGAGACTAGGTCTTAAGTGTGAAGGGGAAAGATTTCGACATTCCTGACAATCGAATTCAAAATGTATCTATAATATTAGCCTTACGTCTGTTCGACTTATGAAGATATACCACCTTATATTGTTTGTATTCTAAACTATTACAGCTGCTGCTTTCAACAGCAAATGCTAGCTACTCCGGACTTTCTAAATTGCTTCATAACGACTGCCGCCTGAATTATCTTTCGAGCCCTTTAACCAGCCCGCGCTTTTTTCACCGATGCCGTAGTGGCCAATCTCATTCTCCGTTATTGCCGTGCTTTAGCTGGGTTGAGCCAAACAAATTTCATGAGTCTGTATTCCAAATCCCGACCCGTTATCTCCGTAACAATTTTTCTAAACGTTTTTCATTCTTCTCCATATTTAAATTTATCTCAATGTAGTAATTAACTTTTATGTCCCCCTGTCATCATGAAACATGTTCAACATCCTACTCGTATACTTTTTTGGCACCAACACCCACTCCGTGCATGACTTGTGATTCACTTTGATCATTAACCCATTCAGGACTTTTATTCTTTTCTGCAATTTCACCCTTCCTCATTATTCACTATAATTTTACCCCAAATTTATCCTTCAGAGTCTCAGTTACTAACTTCAATTAAATTAGCTTATTTCCCTTTCTGTTGCCAAAATATTGAACTGTGATATTTTCTTTCATTTCATTGCTGGCCTCTGTTTCTGGGAAATTGCAACTAAGGAAATCTGCAGAGCCATTTTCCGTTTGTGTTTGATTTTTAGTTTTGCATTGGAGTGCTCAGAAATTATAGGCATTGGTGAGCAAATCCAATTGCTAAAAATTTGAGTTTGGTGGTGGTACATACACTTTCATAATTCCTTAGTCAAGCTTCTGTGCCTTCATCAATTTGTCCCAATATTGTCTCTAGAGCCATTTCATAAGCAGTCTCACACATATACTTCCTTTTTCAGGCTAATTTTTATTCTTCATGTAACAAAACATATTTTGTATTATTGACTTGTATTGCATACAAGTATATTTACAGCCGACTATCTTTCTTTCTAAGAATGCAATACTATTAGTATAGGAAATTTTCCCAACTCTTTGTTGACTTCATCAGGCTCCCCACAAGCAAATGGACAAGGTCTTACATTGAATGCCATATAGGAGATAGTTTTCGTTTGATATTCATACCCTCAGCAAACCAGGTGGTTTGCTAAACAAATTTTTATTCAAACACTACCATTGCTCTTTCTCCTGAATTTATTCCCATAACACCCTCTGCAATTTCTGAAAGACAAAATTTCATAACATAAAAGAAATAAATACCAAGCCCTGATTGAATGATTCATAAAAGTGGGAGGTATAGCTTGTAGGTCTTGAAATATCTTAGTTACTAATTTTCCTAAGATTGCACGTAAAAACACACAACTAGTTTGTGTTAAGTAAAATCTTCATTAACTATATTCTTTACAAAAATTTTCATTGCCACTCTGAATTACAATCCTTTATGTATATGTCAGTCACCAACAAAAACCCCAATTGACTAGCAAGTTTTTTTAAGTATTATTTAACACTGAAGTGGTTCCTTCCAAAATAAACCAAAACTTAATTTTGCAAGATGAAATAAAATATTACTTATGGATAACAATTGTGCATTTCAATAACTCCTGGAGCACGTGTGTGGCCAGGTGCAGAGTACTGATGTAAGTTAATTTCTTACCAAGACCTAGTCTTGTTTAGTTTTTAATATTCTCAAATGAAAGAACGATCACATTATTCCCAAAAATATAACCTGCAGTTTTTTAATGTCTATAATCAGCAATTTCACACAATAGCCCACCTGCCATTTTATCACACTTCAGTTTCCAATATATAACAGCCATGGCATACTTAAGTTCAAACATTTTCAAAGATAAATGGTAAAATACTAAGAAGTGAAAGGGGCTAGGCTTTCTTTATCCAGTTCACACAATGTGAAAAAAAATCTATGCATATCAGAAAATGTCTGGAATTCTTGGCCAGCTAGTGTACTGGAAACTAACAAATATAAAAAAAAATCACCTGTAAGATAAACTAGTTTGCCTAGTTAATGTAACATTTTTAGCTATTACTTAATCTCCCACAAATTTTTAGTAATACATAAATGTATGCAGATAATAATGCACTAATTAATGTTGATGTAATGATTTATTGGGTACATACCCGAGTACAATTTAAAAAATTATATATCTATAGGCTGGTATAAAGATTTTATTAAAATCATTAAAAAATTATATATCTATAGGCTGGTATAAAGATTTTATTAAATCCATTTTAAGTTATTACAATACAAGAAATATAATTTAAAATGAAACCTCAATAAGGGTACAATTAAATTGCAATTTAAAACAAATTAGGGACAAAATTAAGGAATAATTAAAAGTAACCCAAAAGATAACATGTGGGCCAATTTTGTCTGAGACTTTCCCATTATCTTAACCTACTTTCTCATACTGCCTATAAAAATAGTATAGAAATAAACAGTCTCTTGTGTTCACACCCACACACTTCAACAACACTGTTCACATTCATACCAAATCAGTTCACAGAAATCACGTGGTCAATCATTTATATTCAATAACTTCGCAAAATTTTACAAGGCAAAGTATGTCGTCAGAAGCCACAGAAATACAATGAAACCTTTGGCATCGACACTTTAACAAATACAGCCACTATAATTTACAGATCTTCATCATCTTCTGGCAAGGCAGTTTCTTGGGCCACCTAAAAGAAGAAAAAATAAATACTTGCAAAGAAAAGTTCAGATATTTTCTTTAGATTAAATTGGAACAGAGTTTAAGTCTAGGGTGCAAAAGAACTATGAATTATAGGAATATAAACAAATGAAGAATTTTTATAAGCTCACCTTGAGATCATTTTCTATCTGTTGTTGCCAAGTTGGATCCATGGTAACTTCGGGTGGCACCAAAGCAGGCATAGCAACGAACTCCAAGTTAGGATCACCAATCAATTTCCTTGCCAGCCACAAAAAAGGTTTCTCAAAGTTGTAATTGCTCTTTGCACTGATGTCGTAGTACTAGATAAAAAATAAAAAGTATAAACTGTCAGAATTTTCATTTTAATATGACTAATTAAATATTTGGATCAATATACTAAAACTACCTGTAAATTCTTCTTCCTGTGGAAAACAATGGTCTTGGCTTTGACTTTTCTGTCTTTAATATCTACTTTGTTACCACACAAGACCATGGGAATGTTCTCACATACACGCACCAAATCCCTATGCCAATTTGGTACATTTTTGTATGTGACTCTAGATGTTACATCAAACATAATAATAGCACATTGTCCCTGAAATTGAAATACAATTATAATTATTATCACCACTATATTGGATAAAATAAGTGACCCTATGGTAATAGTACAGAAATATAATCAGTACAATTCATAAGACTTCACGAAACCTCAAACTTTAAGGAATACAATTAAGAACAGTATTTGTTAAAAAATTGAAATTTACTCTGCTTTGAACAAAATAAAAATTCCTTATTGCTAAGTTTAATTACAGTTGTACTGGCACAATGACCTAGACATATACAATATAATGAACAAAGAAAAATTGTGAATAAAATTTAAACAGCGTGAAAAAGAGATTTTTGTCATTCACTAGACTACTTAATATGCGAACATACTTGTATATAATAACCATCACGAAGTCCACCAAATTTTTCCTGCCCAGCAGTATCCCAGACGTTGAAGCGAATTGGTCCTCTGTTGGTATGAAAAACTAAAGGATGGACTTCAACGCCCAAAGTTGCTACATATTTTTTCTCGAACTCTCCTGTTAAATGTCGTTTCACAAAAGTTGTCTTTCCTGTGCCCCCGTCTCCGACAAGGACACACTTGAAGGCAGGCATATCAGCATTTTGAGACATTTTGGAATTTTCTGCAACTTGCTCTAAGGATAACAAATACAATTAATCTACAGTAATTTCAAATGAAAACATACGGTTAAACAAACGTTGGTAATGGAAATTCAGGGAGCAAAACTAAGTCACAAGGTTCATGTTGGCCTAATGTTGAAATCAATTTCCAATGAGCATAACCAATAAAAATAATATTTAATAAAAACTATAAATGAAGCACAAATATGCCGTAAAAATATTTAAAATACGTTCGAATTACTGTAATATATCCATTAAAAGCTACTAAAATTTACAAACGTACAAGAAATGGCGCGTTTTCGTTGTATCATAGGAAATTGATATCATTAGGCCGAATTCAAATTTGTTTTTAAAGTGAAATACAGGTTGAACCACAAAAATAAAACTTTGTATTGAATATTTAAAATGTAATAAATGTATCATACCACCGAATTTCAAAACAATATACCGATGCACCAAAAATTGTACGATAAATCTTACCTGACACACAAGTCGTTACGGTCCACAATGGCGTTTCTTTGCAAAGGAGGTAGGTCTTCGACTTCTAAAACTATTGAAATATTGTAGTTACAAATGTGAGAGAATTACACCAAAATACAGACACCAAATATTATTTTATAATATTAGAGATTGATTTTATAATTATTTAAATAAATTTTATGAATTTATAAAAATGAATGAATGCATTTTGCGACATCTACTTGATGTCAGTGGCGCATGCGTAGAGACACAGACGGCACTGCAGAACCGCTGAACTCGTAAGAGTATCGATTTTTATGATCGTACAGTAGTGTCTGTTTCCTTAGTTTTAGTGTCGGTTCGTGAGAAATTGGTGAATGGGATTTTTATATAAAGCAAGACGAATACGCTCTGTGTAACTAGGAAAGGAAGAAGATGACGAAGGATAGATTAGCAGCCCTTAAAGCGGTAAGTTTTAATATTCTGATCAAACTGTGCAAAGCCTAACCCACCCCATCACTTGCCATTCATGAAGTTAGAAACGTCAATCTGAAATTTCAGTTAACCGATTTAAGCGGAACAACTGTGCCTGGTTTTTGTTTGACACTACGAGTTTTAGTTCTTGTTTAGTAATTGGTTTACAATTCGGAAACATTTACTTCCATTTTAAGTGATGTCCACTTTTTGTCATATGCATTGTAACGGAATGATAGTGACAAACCACTTGTTTAGCAACTATATCTTGTATTAGTGTGATTCATACTAACGTGAATAGATATTTTGAAACTTCTCTGCTTTAAACGTGAAATGACATTTCTATCCAATCGTTAAATTAAGAGATTGCATTGAATAATTGATAGAACTATCAGTTCTTATGTTTATGTTCATGGTGAACTTTTTATAGAAATATACTTCTTTTGACAGGCCCAGAGTGATGATGATGATGTTGGACCCGACGATGTTGCAGTTAATGTGGAAGGGAGGGAAGGTTTTATGGATGAGTTCTTTGCCGAGGTAAGCTTTTATTATTAGTGTTTTTAATTATTAATTTGAAAATTTACTTTAATTCTATTCAGTCGAAAAAATGGTTCTTAAGTGTTGTGATTATCTACTTATATGAAAGAATTGTTGATATTAATGTTTAGTTGTTATTTAACAAAGTATTTTGACAGTTCCTATTCATTGCTTATTAACTTGGAATTTGATAGCCTTTCTTATATAAAAATAACTAATGTAGTTTTACAAATTCATCTGAAGCTATAAGCCATCTGTCATTTGCTCAATATTCATAATGGTTGATAAGACAAGCTGTTAAAGAAATAATACTGCTTGACCCATGATTATATGACAGTAGTGGAACTACAACTTTCATAAGCAATATACACTTTATAATTACAATGCATAAAGTATTGTAGCAAGATGTATTAATTCATGCATGCTAATCAAATTGCTATCCATATATGTTAAGGAAGTTTCACTGTTGAATTTTTTTTTACTGGATACAATGGATACTAAATACTCCATTAAATTGATGCACAAAAATTATTTAGAATTTTTATTTACAATTCTGTATGTTTGTCTGTCATATTGACGTATCAAAAACCATATTCCTCTTAATGTGTTAATTGTAATAAGAAAAATATAAGATCTTGTAAGCGAAATGCTTTTATGATTAATTTATGTACATTTATATGCTCAATTGCTATTACACACATTTACCAAGATGATTTGTGAAGTAATGTTCTAATTGTGTATGTTGATATTACGTATTAATTCTAATGAAATTAACAATAATTTTAAAATTATGATGTGTAATATATATTCTGCGATAATGATAAGCACTGGTCTATACTCTGGGCATTCAGTTAAATTATTATTTTGTTATGTAATTTTCTTATGTTGAATTATGTTACTGAGTAGGATATCCATAATCATTAATTTTTGTTGTAATTGCTCAACATGGATGCCACAATTATTAATTCATGTTTCTCTGTTCTAAATTTTAAATGGTCATCCTACAGCCATATGTATTTATGTATAACAGAAAATTATGTAGTATTTGTAAAAATAGACTTCGCTATTTAATCGATGATCAAATTTGGGTTCACAACAAAACTATTGTCATGACACCATAAAAATTTGTTTCTTATTTAGTTTGATAATCAAATCAGTTTAGTGAGGCACATATTCCAAAATTATTATTTTCTTTTCAATGTTTCAGTTTGTTGAGACAGTTATTCTTTGACTTTTATCTACCAGGAATCATATTATGTTGTTGCTGTATTAGTCCACTTTTCATTATAATTTTTTTTATGAATTCTCTACAAAAGCAATATACGTCAGGTTATTGAGTATATGCCAGCATAATATTCCTACTTCAGATCCCTGGTCACAGGAGGAAAACTACTTCTAAAAACATGTTGAATTCTTGCAGGCAGTAATTTAATGTGACCTTGGTATGCTAGTCTTTCATACAGATTTATTGTTTTGAAGATATTTACCCATATAAGGAATACATATTCAAATAAAACTTTCTGGTGTTTGTGGATAGCAGTATGGAAAACATGTTGGGGATATCATATGCAGTGAGCAGGATTAACATAAATGTTGTAACCTTCATCGAGAAGCAAGATGCCAAAAACACTGAAAATGGAATGAATGCTTGAAAGTTGTCTCCTTCATGGCCTGTAAACTTTTCACAGGATGCTAAATAGTTGTAATATTTGTCACACATTTTTTGTGTTAATTATTATTCTCATTTGATTTATTTGAAATAAGCAAATTTATTGGCTAAGTAAATTAATGAATTTGTAGAAAGTTTTGAATTTTCGTTTCAAGTTGTAGAGTTTTGTTGTGTATTACGTACTACACTTGATGAATGGTTCGATTAGTAGTTCTACTTTATTTTCTTTTTGTTTATATTATTAACTTCAATCATTATGGGAGAGGCTGCCATAAGGTGTGTTCAATGTGTTAATTCTCAATTGGTTCTCGTTAATTGTTAGATATGTAACAATACTTCCTTGTGTGATTGATATTTATTACTTTCTTGACCTAATTGTTCAGTATTTGGTTACATTACATGCAAATATTATCTGGTAATCATTTTACTATTTTAAATTTATCACAAAATTATTGTTTTTAAAAATCATACTTGTATCTTTATCTCATATAGAAAAAAAAATGAATTTAATAAAACTATAAGAAATGGATCATACCCTATTATGAGTGTGGATAGTTTTTTTTTTCAGTATTGATCAGTTGGATAGTTATTTAAAGTCAAAGCATATTTGTCTATGTTAACAATACAAAATATAACATATTTTTATGGTTATACTGTTTATATTTTACTAACTTGTAACAAAAATCTATCTGAAATGCAAATCATGCCCTCCCTATTTTCTTACAATGAAAGAAATCTTGTCATTGACTAGATTTGAACAAATAGCACTAAATTTTTAATTGCCAAATATAAAATTTTAAAAATGCAGAACTACATTCTGAACAAAGATATGGGCGTGTATTGAGAATTTTGTTAAGTCTTGTGAAATATTTCGAACTTTTTATATATTTATTGTCGTCATAAAATACTCACTTAAAATACTAATCTACTGTCTATAAATTAATAGTGATAGGATAGAAATGAATGACCTATATTGTTTAGAAATAGTAAGATTTACTAGGTGCTGAAAAAGTAAGTCTCTTCTAAATTTTCTACTCCTTCAACAGAGGACTTGAAATTAATGATACATATATAGTAGATTCCTGATCTGATGTAATCTTTAACACACTATTTAAGTCATTTTCTCCTTCTTTCCTGCTATACTTTAATATATATATATAAAATTATAAATTAAAATTTTCTCGGTATTAATGGGTTGTGTTGTACTGTTATTATTCTCTACATTTACCCTACCAAATACGTTTTTGTCCATCACTTTCCCTCACTGAGCAACTTACATAGCACACCCATTTTAATCACAGTATTGATTGCCATTCTCACTTTGTGATACTTTATTTATTCATTAACAAAATATTGTTATTTTAAAAAGGAGAGTATTTTTGCGCTAATGTGTCAAAAAACAAAATATAGTCATTATCATTTTTGTAAATGTAGTTTATATTCCCATTGTTCAAAATATAGGAAAAATAATTTAGATGTAGTCACTCTTTCCATTTCTACACATAATGTGATGATCTGACTGACCATGATTACATCCGTAGGGTTTTGGCTTCCACCTTCATAAAGTAATAAAGTCATGTGATGATAGACATAAAATTTCATGCGAGAAAATTGTTTCCATTTTGAAGGATGTTTATTTTAAGAAGTCTTCATTATTCAGCATTCTGAAATATACTGTGGTCTTGCTTTCCAATATTTTCCCATTATTTGTATCATTTGACCTAAATACTGCTTTCGAGGTTTGAAAATGTTATTTCACTTCCATATAATCCTATACCACTTCTTATTCTTGAGAAATGCCGTATTATATTGTGTTTCTTACGTTTGGTAACAGCTTTCATCATAACTGGCGTCCAGCATGTAACATTATCACCTTTATATTTCCTTGAAAATGTTACTATAGATCGTGTTTCCCAACCTTTTTGTTAGCATGCCCCATCTAAATCTTTTTAATGTCCTCCTCCCCCTCATGTAGCATATTCCTATTCTGTATTGTAGACAACCATTTAGCGCATGCCATAGCAATACAGCACTTACTATTTCTTCACGAGACATAGTACATCGTAGTTTGTATTACTGCAATCTTTCAAGTGTGGCTCTTTGGGAAGGCCCAAACATACCAAATGCTTATTTCAAAATGAGATAACAACAATTTTTACTTAAATTATAGCTAGAGGTTTTTAAATTCTGGACGAGCTTATTTTCGAATTTCTCCCCGGAACATTCAAATTACCCTCCTGTGGGGCGTGGGCCTCACGTTGGGAAACATCACTGTAGTGACGCATTTTTCCCCTTTATTTTGAACCAAATTACCTCAGCAAATTTTTCTTGATTGAAAGGCTTTGATAGAGAAATTGTTATAGGGGAAATTAGTTCTGTTTACGGAACTAGAAAAGTGGTTGAGAATAGAAGGCAGTTGCATCTAAATAATTGCATTATTGAAACGAATTTAGTTTGTTTGGTTGATCGCAGCTGTAATTGACGTTAACAGCAATTCGAAAATTCAGAACCCGAGAGTTAACGGATAGTAAATATTACATTAGCCGTACGAATAATATCAAAAGTGCTGACTTCTGCTGGATGTTTTTCAGTTTTCGTTATCCTAAGATTCGTTTATTAGCATATTTTACCAGAGCACACAGCTTGACTTTACTAAACTATGTACTCCAAATTCTGTTTGAATCAACAGGCTAGATAATGCAATGCCACACATAGCTAATGTTGTTGCTGAATATCTGTCAAAAATTTGAGTGAAGAGCGTTTCTCTTCCTTCCCTTTGTCCAGATTATACGTAGCGACTTCTCTTTAATCGTCTGAGAAGAAACAGCTTCTTGAGAAAGCCACTTTCGACATGGACTTGATTACTAAAAACTGTTTGACAGGTGTAATGGAGTTTAGTTTGAGAAAAACGCGTATTGTCTGTTGATTTGGAAGTCCCAGAATTTCCTATCTGATTTACCGCACCCTATCGTGAATTCATTCCCGGATATTAATCGTTTATTTGTTCTGTTTTAATCGCAGCGGCATATCGTCAAATTAAATATTGTAGGGTGGATGGTGGTTAGCCTCTCCCCATGACACTAACGACATAATTGATTAGCATTGCCGAATTATTTTTCCTGGTTTACCACAATATTTCCTTCTTCAATTCTATTGTAGGTCATTCTGCGTTCCACTCACAAACTTTATTTACAACCATTGTTCGATAAATATCTCCATAACTGAATCTATCGGAATCAAACTCGAGACTTTTGTTTAAGAAATTCTTTCAATTTTACCAATTTTATAGATTTAAGTTTTTTTTCTAATTTTATCGTTCTAAACGTATAAACACGCAGTGCTAAAATAAATTCCCTCATTGTGCATTAAAAGTAATTGTTAATGTGTCATTGAAAACTTTGAAGTTTTCGTCGTAGGATCCGTGGATAGGTTTGTAATTTGTTTACCGATGTTTGGCAACATTTTCTAGTCAATATCTTCTAATTTTATTCAATTTACCGTGTATTTCTATGCGTTAATATTTATCCCAGTCCCTTCAGTTTGATTTCTCCAAACACCTCTAATGTTTTAAAGAATGTAGTATTTCTCAGTGTCGAAAATGAATGAAGTCTTCTCGGGCTTCTAACCGAGTAAACAATTATATTCGCGACGTTTCGATGACGTTCACTGCCATCGTCTTCTAGCAATAGAAGAATACTGCTAAAAGACGATGGCGGTGAAAAGGTTAGTAGCCCGAGAAGACTTTATTCACCTCTAAAGTTTTGTTTATAAACTGCACATCTTAAACGTATTCCGTAATGGGAATTTAGTTTCTCAATTTTTTTCAGATTTCTTTATGAATACTAGCTTTGATATCTCGTAATTAACTTGCCAAGTTAGAATTGCTTTTATTTCGCCACAAATTTGTGCTTTCAATTGGATCAATAGTCTCCTGTTTCTATAAGTTACATAAATATATAGTTGATTATTACTCTTAAATTCGGGGGGCAGTTAACTTTTTATGCAAGAGGTAAATGGATTTCCATGGAACAAAATAATCATTAGTGTTCAACATTTCGTACACATACTAATTGTTAATATATTGTAACGCGTGTTTTTATAGAATGACAGTCATCCGCGTGGTGCCTTCCGATTTGTAGCATAGGGAGATATTTGAAAGAGGGGATCCGTATGGGAGAGCCAGGAATACTCCTGAAAGTGAAACAGGGCAAACCCTTAGGTAGATAGAATTATCGGTACTTGTCCAAGGCCATTTAGATATCTGGGATGCTGTGGGGTCGCAGCATTCCCGACTCCATGTATCGACCAGGTTCGAAGGCAGCTGGCCGAATGTTCCAATGGGAAGAGCGGACAGCTCTGGTACTGTAATCTTGGGCCCACCCCGGAGCTCACCCCTCTAAGAACTGGCCGAAATGCATCGGCTTATGGGAACACGTCGAAAGCAGAAAGAGATTTAAATTTCTCATTTTTATGTTCCCAATAATTTACCGTTTATCGATAATTAACGTGCAAATAAATAATTATGGTGCAATATATTTCTTTCGCAACACGCCGTTTAGGATTGATATGGAACAAAGATGATCTTTCGAGTTTATAAAGCACCCTGCAATTAACAGTAAGTTAGCTTCCTCCTTTGTTCTTCTAACGAGTTTAATAAATATTGTAATGTGAAAGTTTTCGAGGAGAGGGTCAAGTCTTATTCTACGCATAGCTGACTTACTGCTGACATAAAAAATTTAAAACTCTTGGTTCAAGTCATAATGTTTGTCCGCCTAGGGCTTCCAGCCGACGTTTAATTGCACTGCCCGGGTTTCTTTCGCGTGCCTCGGGAGGGGAAACAAGTCGGCTTTTGCGACGTCTATATTCCACCTCGGCTTTTCCGTCTGCCATTTGAATGAGCTGTTCGCAATATAGAAGTCACGCGTTCCGTAGGAACGCAGTGAACTCCGAAACAATGGAGCGCTGTTACAGCAAACGTTAGCGTTAAGAAAACTTAATTACTCGGAGAAGGAATGACTAATGTATTAGTAAGAGTACTGACAATACTCGATAATTATGTATTGATTAAACTTTGATTGAGTGAATTAAATGGAAAGCTAAATATTGAATAAGTGGCGAAATCATAGTTCGATGTTATTTAGAATGACGAACCACGGCGATCGTTTATTTGGTTTTTTGGGATGCAACACTGAATATCAGTGATGCTTCACCGAACCTGGACTATCTGGTTCGACTTCAGTCGACTGAGTGATATTAAATTTGTAGCTTGGCAAAATACCCTTTCACACGCGAGCCGTAGAACATCTTCGCGCATTTTCAATGCTAAGGCTTCTCGGTCAATTGTATTTTTTTAACGTTAGTCCCTGCTGCCGAAATTTCTCCGAAATCGAATAACTCAGTGCAGTTCTTGGTTTTTTCGTCTTTCTGTTTTCTTGACATCCGAAGATTCGCATCGAAATTAATGCTTTTCTAAGGCTATATTCTCATTGAAATAATTAATATTTGAAGTCCTGAATTCATTTGTTTTTCGAAAAGATTTTCCTTTTACCTCAGATTAAAAGAATATGGAGGATCGGGCCACATTTGATCTTCACATGAAAATGATGCATGTAAATCACAATAACCGTACATGCTATATGGTATAATAATAGTCGAGGGCAGCTAATTACCTAATACTAAAGCATACTCCCGACCTTTGGAGCGTTGTCATTTAATACACGTAAGAATAACTGTGTAAAGTTCCAGTTCCAGACTAACTAGCTTGATGGAAAGACATTGATATTGTTTCCTCGTCCAGTTAACAAGCAAATTGGACAAAACCTCGTAACTATAGGATAATATAATTTTTAATTATTTGCGTCTGTTATCAAAATTTATTATATAAAACGTTATTATTGTATACATTTAATACTTCAGCATCGTTTATTTCTATACCTTGAAAGCTAGCTACATTAAAAAACTAGAAATCAATATTATGATTTTATTCATTACAATTTCACTTACACACACACACACACACACACACACACAAGTGTATATATATATATATATATATATATATATATATATATATATATATATATTTATAAATTTGCTATTAGATGGATGGCTGACAAGCAAGGAATAGTAACATTGACTTTAAATATACCAACAGAACAGACACGCATTTTATCCGAAATTGCAAAAGACCAATTTTTTAAACAAAATATGAGGTTTAAAAAACTTTTTAGTAGTTAAACTATTTATTTTCGTGCGTTATCATATAATTGTAGATGTTTTTTATTTGTATTCAACCGCCTCAATGAGACCCTCATTGAAAAGCAATGCTTAACCAAATTGTGCTCTGAAATTGTCCAGTTTTGAAAAAAAAAGCTAAATTTTTATAGTATTTTACCTTTTATCCTAAATAATTTTAAATCAAAAATTGTTTCTACCATAAACTGCTTTAATTACATGATGTAAACGCTTACCATCTGAATATTTAATAAATGACTTTTAATATATTTCAGTGGTAAACGACGAATCAGCGGAAGTGGTTATAATAAAAACCATATATTATTGATTCAAAATGATACAATTATTTTGTCAATCCAGTGTCTTCATGTCTTAGCACTCATGGTAATTGAATTGTTGGTGTGTATTTATTAGGTTTTGATGTCAGTTTGTTTGTTCAATTATCCGTACTACCAATTCCTGATATTAATTGTTTATAAAACTTTGAGTGTATGTTACGTACTTAGCACAAATACTCGTAGCTTCATTGTATTAACGCTGGAGTTTCATGAAATTACTATGGATATGATTATATATATATATATATATATATATATATATATATAGAGAGAGAGAGAGAGAGAGAGAGAGAGAGAGAGAGGGGGAGAGAGAGAGAGAGAGAAATTGAGAGCAGCATTCCACCAGTCGTAACTATACATTTTCCGGTTTCTGACGGAACAAATTCAGTTTACTGTGTCATAATAGTGAATCTCCAAACATGAATCGATTGAAATTAACGTTTAAATGATGGTTAAATTATTTATCTCCCAATTTCCGCCTTCTCCCCACCCCATTAACTTACATGATACGGTATTAATTTAGTGTTCCAGATTTCATCCAGTTGAATAAATTATCGATTACGATTTTGGTGGCCGATTCGTGTAACATGGCAATGAATCAGATATTTTGTAATACGTACGAACTATCAGAATGTTACTTCAGCCAAATACTGACTCAAAGGTGAGGTATGTTTCCAACTAAATTTCCTGTAGCCGACGAATTCTACTCTGATGGAATGGCGTATTTTTGGCCGTTGCACTTCTGCATGCCGAATTCATAGAATTTTGCTGGTGTAACTTTCATATAATTTTCTTATTCAATGCCGTCCGCACACCTGCTGAAAGTGTTATTTCAATCCACTGAGTGTGTAATCAACCGCCCCCCCCCCCCACACACCCACACAATTAGTAAAATAAAGTGATGAGAATCCGTACTTAATTTTCAATAAACAGTTAAAACCGTATTACAAGTGTAACCAGAATTAGTAAGTCAATTATTAAGAAAGGTTCAGTGCGGTCTTAGTAATTTTGAATAAGGAACGTCATTCAGTTCTTTTTTTGTTCTCATTGTCCTGTGTTGTTCGAGTTTTCCATCTTCAGATCTTTTTACTATATCCAATTAATTATTTATTTATGAATTGTGATAGCTGGCTTCCCACATTATTCTCAATCGACGTTTTTATTTACGTTTCAGTGTTGTATAGTGCGACTGTCACGCTTGCCATTTTTTATAAACCGGCTATTTTAGGTGTAATACACACATGATAACGTCCATAAAATAGCATAGGAAGGGATAGAAAGGGGTGGGTGGAAGGAAGCGCTAGGTAGCCAAGGACCAAGAGAAATGCCTTAAGGATACTACCCAGCAATTTGCGTAAATGTGACGCAGAGAAAATCCTTGAGAAACCTGCATCCTATGGCTAGTGGGGTTTGCTCTGGGGACGTAGCATTAAGGACTCCATGACTCGGAACAGTTAGGGGGCAGCTGGCAGACCAGAGAACTTTCTTCACGAGTAATTACATTTCACTAGACAAGAGATGTAAGCCGTAATCACCTAGAAGCGAGATGGCTCACTAACGTTTTCCCCATGAGGGAAATTTAATTCTCTTCTTGAAATGAGATGATTACAAGTTGCTTCTCTTATCGCTCTTTCCTTTCTTTGCTTTGTATATATTTTCAAATGTAAAATTTCGGATTTTAGTCCCAGCAGGTCAGTAGTATTTAGGCTCGCACTAAAGCTCTGTTACTATTTTTGTCGCCTAGAAATATAGCCGACTCTGATCTGACCAGGAATAACCACTTAAACAAAGATCTTGATTCCAAAAAGCATTGGAAAATTCCTCTTAATAACAGTGGTGATAATTACGATAGGAATAGGTCGAAATTGTATTCCATTAATTGTATTCGCAAAAAGTAAGGCATTTAATTATAGTCTTTAGGGTTACAGGCTCTGGTACAATTCACCTACAAAAATAAATCTATAGAGATTTATTGAAATATTATTTCCCTGTCAAACGGTTCGCCTCGAAAGTTATTCTAGTCCTAGAGTGTTCGCAGATCTTTAACAAATAGAAATAACAAACGTCTTTTTTGTATCAATGATAAAAAAATTTACAGATTCTGCAATAAGTAAACTTGAAACTAAAGTTAAGTTCAAAGCTTGAGAGAAACAATTTTTGAAACACGTCTGTTAATCATTACAGATCAAAATTGAACTGTTTTATAATTCTCTGATGTGTATAAAAATTTTCAATTTGTATTCTTGGTGCTCTTGTTGGTACTGAATCAGTACAATTTCGATGAATTAAATAAGTATAATTTACTAGTAGCTAATTTAATGTTATTAATTTATTAATATAATGGGCAATAAATATAAAAAAATACTATTGCTTGACGCTGTTCTGCGATTTTTTCTATGACTGACGAACAATCGAATCATGGCGATTATTAAGTTGGGTTGTAGGGATGCAATTATGAATAGCTGTTATATGTCATCGTAGTGATGCCCTCTTGAACATCTTCGTTCATTTTATATTAACATCATTTCACATTTGGCAAAAAGCACTCAACCTCTTCAACGTCACAGTATAGCCATTGCTCTGTTTAAAATGTCACGAATCATTTGGAACATCTGTTACTGTTTCGGGTTTTGGAGACAAAGGTGTTTCATTTACTTTGGTTTCTCCTGGAATTTTATCTCACGTACTTGTAAAACTTTACATCGAAATTAATTCATTTTGCCTTTGTGAATTAAATACGGGCATGCAGATTCTCAGAATGCTTTCATCAACGAAACCATAAAGCATTCAATTTTATCAGTTCTATATTTATTCCTAATCCGTTTAAAGTATCGCATTATTCGAATTTTTGTAAGAGTCTATGTCGACGTGGTTATATGAACGACTGAGGTAGATGTTTAAATCGAAGTCGTGTCTTGACAGTTCCTGAATGGCGATCCTCCCCGTTACTTTATCAGCGTGAGATAACACTCAAGGACGCTCAGAGTACAACACTTCTCTTAGTCACTTCTCTCTGACCCAAATAAAACCGAACTGGACGAATACAAGAGCTCCTCTTGTTTACGTTCTATGTTGTGGGAAGCGAAGGCACGTAACAGTCCCTTTCTAGTTCATCTCGTTATATTTGTATATTAATTGGATCGTGAACAATAGGAATAATGAAAATTCTGCCTGCCAATTCATCACAAAATAGAGAACTAAGTCTCGGTAAAATAATTCATCTGGACCACATACGCCTTTTTTACGTGGGTTGTAATTTGCCTACTTTTATTTTAAATATACATTCCCATTACTATTTATTACTCGGAATATATTTATTTGTAAGTAATGAACTTGAAATTTACTGATATGTTGTAAAAAGCAATATCTTTCTTTTAATGACCAGGGATACTAAAATGATTAGTGACTTCAGCAACATATATTTTTCGACATACCCTATACTGGTGCAAGCCAGATGTGATACTGACAAAAATATAATTTTAATTAAACTTTTACACAAGTTATACAAGTCAGGTCTCATACTGACAAGTATAATTAATTAAATTATACACATGTCCTACAAGTTAGATCACAATATGATAAACAGAATTAACTAAATTTGTACACTTGTTGTGCATGTTAGATCTCATACTGACATACAGAACTATTTAAATTTGTAAAGATTGTATTTTTACGTCTATTTATATTAAATAAACAATGAAGTTTTTTGACCAATACCAGACAATATTTTTATTTATTTACGACAACGTTTTGGCACGTGTTTGTAACTTCATCAGGTCTTTCCTGCGGAGAAATTGTACAAAATAAATTTATAGTATCAAGAAGTCAATTGATGATACAAATTTATTTTGCACAATTTCTCTGCAGGAAAGACCTGTTGAAGGTAGAAAAACGTACCGAAACGTTGTCGTAAATAAAAGAAAAATATTGTCTGGTATTGGTAAAAAAAACCTGCATTATTTATTTAAATTTGTACTCACACGGTACAAGTCAGATCTCATAGTGACAAGTAGAATTAATAAAATTTGTGCTCATCCCCACAAGTTAGGCTACAAACTGGCAACTTCCCACATACAAACTTAATCTATATTTACACTTATAAACTAAATGTACATTCACACTTGGCAAATTAAATTCTATTTAGCGGAAAGGAATAGAGTATAGGATAAAGGACTTTAAGGGAATGAAAGGGAGAATGAGAAACTGGGGGAGTATCGGTACCAAATGAAGGACAGATCAGGTGGTTTTGTCGAGTTCTCACAATCAAAGTGGTCCCCACTTTATTTGGGCAAATAAGGCTAGGAGTCCGTGCCGCGTTGCGTAACTAAAGAACTACAGTAAATTGAACCTGTTGTTTAATTTTAAAACGAGGAACTTCTCTAGTCCAACTCAGTTTGTTTTTATGCAGTACAGAATTATTGAATAGTAGAGGAATTAACTCATTTTAAGTTAATCTGAAAGAAACTACAGTTGTGGTCAGGAATGCCATTGTATAATGTAGGAGTTATGAGGGACTGAAAATAAAGATTCATTATTTCAGAAAATAAGATAATTATTTATACTCACATTTCTGTGACGTGTCTTAATTGTAGAACTAGACTTAGAGCAATTGCGTATGGTCGCCGTTATGAAATTGGAGACAATCTCCTTTGTTATGTAAACTGGTTGTAGTAACTAGGCCCAGAAAATGAATCCAGTCGGAATTTGAGTGCAGATATTGATTAAATATTTCAAAGACTGATTCTTACTGTGATTACATAAGAACACTTACATTTGATTCTTTATTGTCTGGTTTATCAGGAATGAGAATATTTAAACAAAACTGTTTCCTATTTTTTAAAATTATTTTTAATTTGTGACAAACATGCATAAAATAAATTCTACCCAAGTAATTTATTACAAGCAGATAGTTATGTTACTTTTAAGGGGAGGAGAATACGGTAAGTACACTGTAACGCTATTACAATAATTAGATTCTTAAGGAAACGTTTCCAGAATTACTGATGGAACAAAGGTTCTCTCAGTACATAATTCGAAAATTATCAATTATTTTCCAGCTCACCTATCATCATTTCGGGGCTTTCATAGACCTTTGTGGGCTCAAGTATTCATTTTTCTTTCGATTATTGCACACATTTTAACATTAAATTCCCAGGTCTAAATATATATAGTCTGATTCCGTGTTTCTTTCCGCACATCTGAGTCTCAGTCGGAAATGACCATGCTACGCTTTGTCCACTAATGAGTGCTTCACCCGAAGCAATTTTTTTTAGTCCTGACTGAAAAATTTTGCCAGATCTTTCGTGGCACGGCTTATGTTTCACTTCTCATAATAGATATAAACTAGTTGATGCTTGGAATTTTTTCAGGACGAATCCGTCCAGCCTCTCAATCGTAGAAGACGTACGAATGTCCCTTTCCTTGATAACTGGCTCTCATGGGACATCTTCAGCAGGTTTCTCCGCGGCTCTTCTGAACAGCCCAATCGCGAAATGTTATTATTTCTGTCCAAGGTCAGTGCCTGTTTTTGATCTCAAAACCTCGACTAACCGAGTGTCTTAACACATCTGGTTTGTTGGCTGTGGAATGAGCGTCGCTTTACTGATTCTCCTCACTATTAACAGCCTTCTGAATTCAGTTCTGCTATTCTTCCAAGCTAATCTAATGTAATACGGTGAAAATCATCTCTTACTAATTCCTATTTACAAAATCCGTGACTTTTTCATTTATCATGGTTCATGTGTCTTTTTCAGTTACGGATGACTAGTCAACTGAACACGATGAAAACCATTTGTTGTACAGAAACATTTTATGGAATTTTCGTTTGTTCTAATGCCTTTAATCTGGAACTGGGTATGTGGTACACGTAATCAAGCATGACTAATTGGCCAGATCTGTTTTTGTATTCCTTTATTCTCTTTTCTTTGGTGGAAGGCGTTCGTAAAATCTATATTGTCTTGTTTTTTCAAACTGACTTTCTTTCATAAATTGTATTTATATCTCGCAGTGTCAATAACAACAATTAACATTGTGAAATGCGTTCTAATGTGAATGTAACCTCTAACGAAATTTATTCTGATTCATGTGTTTAATGGTGTATGCTTGTTCAGTCACATATATAAATTGTTGCGAGTTTCGGAATTTGGGAACATAATTCTCTTCTTTAATCTCAATAACGAAGAAGTTGTTCTTCTTTCTTTAAATACTTTGTGAGACCATAATGAATCAATTGATTTGTAGCTCATTCTTTTGTGTTTTTAGCATCAAAGATCTATGCATTTCGTATATCAGGGTAGAATTATCGAAAATTACAAGTCCCACGCGGTGAAAAAGGCAATGTGTTTTCTGTAGACGATTCAGAGATAAATCAAGTAATTGGGGCTATCAATAGAACCTATTAATAATTTAATCGATTTTCCCTTGTGCTGTGAAGGTCGACCAGATGCAAATATTATGCTTTTCAGACGTACACATTAACGAGATCAAGAATTACTGAAGATCAGTGTTTAATAAACCATCACAAACCACAAAAATCCGATAAAAAAGTTTCTCTGCGAATTCGGGGGAACAAAACGTTGACATACAACGTAATATTGATCTAAATGTTATTTTGTTCCCAAATTTTCAGATTCTTTCGTACAGAGGTATATTAAATTCAGCTCATGCTTGCTTTACTTATGTCTTCTTTTTCTTGTGTATAGGTGGAAGAAATACGGGAAATGATAGATAAGATCCAGGCAAATGTGGAAGAGGTAAAGAAAAAACACAGCGCCATCCTGTCGGCTCCACAAACCGATGAAAGTGAGTACCTTTTCTTTTAACTTTTATAATGTTTGTGTGTATTGGCTGTGGAAATTCTAATAAAACTAATTTTATAACGCTGAATGTTCGAATAATGACATTGTTGTATTTTATGCAATATATATATATATATATTATAATAAAGACTAATAAATTTTGGATTAATGAAATTAGCTCCACGTTGTGGTAGCCATTTTATGTAATACCTCAAATATAAAATAAGATAACCAATTTAAACCAAGAATTATCATTTATTAAAACACAATTTACATTTACACAAATCTGATGAAATTTTATAAATAAAAGCAATTTTATTTACCTAGAATACATTTTAAATAATTGGACTCTGTACCCTCAAGGTCTTTACTGGGTTGATAAGGAAACTGAACAAAATGTTACAATTAAACAAATACAGTTACAATAAATGAAAAACGAAATGATTGAAACGAAATTAACGAAATCTGACACTTTTTACCCTTAATTAGCAATTTACAATTAATTCAGAAAAATAAACTTACACGCTCTCTGGTCCACACACTCACTTCATACAGGCTTAAAAGTCACTAGGCTGCGCTCACACTCTGCTTTCATAGTCACCTCCTCTTGACGACGTCATCCTCTCGACGAATTCAAACACCTCCCAACTGTTGACGACTGATGTCCAGCTGATTACTCTCGGCCCTGCGTCCCCTGCGGACCTGCACCAGCGATCTCCTCCCGCTGACACGTCCGTCTCCTCTCCAACCGAAAATAATGATCCTTTCGAACTGTCCAACTGCCCTCTTTATTTACATCCGGGCTCCAGAATCGTCCCTTGTTTTCACAGTTTTTTTTTCATTTCCACTTTCGCCAAATAAACACCATCTGTTGCAGTTCTCCCGCTCCGAGAGCCATACAAACAATTAAATTAAACGTTTCCTTTTAATATAATTATCTCGTCCATCTGTTATGATGCCTTTCAGGGTTCCGTCGTCCACAACCAATTAGCCCTAAGAGCTGCAAAATGCCCCAATTAGTTGTCCTTCTCCTCACTAAAAGGTCACTTATCTGTCATTTTATCATTATTTTTTTTATTTGTTCAAACCACTCAGTCTGAGTTCGTAAACAAATCTGACAAAAATAAGAACAGAATTCCTGTCCTTCTGAGCTGGTTATTACAATATATATATATATATATGATGCATCTATGCATTGTGAAGTCAAAATCACTGGAAATTTAAACTCTGGTTGTTATAACATAAATAATTAATTTTATTTGCCTGTTGTTTTCTTTTTCTTTTTCATTATCTATTATCTGTTAAATATATTGATTAAGTTAATTACTCCATACACGTGAACGTACGAAAAAATTAAGTCTGGAATTCCTCCCAAATTTAAACTGGGAAACAATATCCCTGATTCTTAATTTTCGACCTGCTCGCTCACTTCGACGTCAACTGAAAAATAAGGGTAATCGTGTAGTTGCCATATTAAATCTAATTTTCCTTAAAGAACCCTGATTAAATTACTAGAAATGCCAACCGATGTAGTGTTACCAGAAATCAGTGTGCATTTCTCTTTCCACTGATAAGCATTTAGGGTGTTAAGCAAACTCGTAAATATTTAATATCTGCTGATTATTTTCTCCTTGGCTCGGCAGCCCTAATGAGGCCGATCGAGGTGACTGCCAGACCGCCATCTTACATGACACATTCTGGATTCACGTGGTCAGAGTGTTGATTCTGCCTGAGTCTTAACCCCAGTTTTCGTGATCAGGACGATCACAAACGACCATGCCCTCGCCGGTATTCAAATCCGGCTCTGTTTATTATCCTTTCCAATTATGTTTGTATTTTGTTACCATGTGTCTGTAGAAATTATTTTCAGGTAATACGCCTAGAATGATGACAAAATTCGCAAACGAATTTCATATAACGCTACAGTGTAGTCTGTAATGCTTGCACGAGGCTACCTTGGTATATATCTACGAGAGGTATGGTCTGGGCGTGGGCTTTATGAAGTCGGCGAAGCAACGTTGCTTAGCCTGGCTGAGGGTGGGCAGTAGCAATTACTCGGGAAGACCGTTAATCCACCCCCTACCCTTTCCAACCCAACCATATCCCATAATTGCTTCATTAAACTGGGCGGCTCTTATTACTACAGGCAACGTCTTTCTAGAATTTCAATATGTAGCCGGACCATTTGATTTGTTGGAATAAAGTGGTCCCTTGAACCATTCAGTCGTCTCATAAAACGTTGGTCCATCGTTGAATACTGCATAATAGTTTCATTGATGTCTGTGGCAACTAAATGAGGATCGGTGAAAATATCATCGGAAACTTGCAGAAGGGAGGGTCTTTTGTGAATTAACATGTCTGCAATGTCAATTTTGGACAATTTCAGGACAAGGCTGATTATTTTATGTTTGTTTAGTTTAGTCAGACAGTAGTCTTTTTAACCGAATTTTGGCACTCTCCCCTATTCCTTGATTGCTGTAATACATAAAGACAAAATAGCTGTATGGTCGCATAAAGCCAGTTCCTTTGGTCTCAAGAAAAAGACAGTGACGTACTTGCGCATTAATATTTGTCATCTTTTATCGGTTTTTGTTTGTTACGGTTATCTTTGAAGAACGAATAGTCAATAAATCTCCAGGAACACCCAATATTGTATGACGCACACAGGGACGTAACCAGTGTAATTAACTTTGGACCTGATAGCTGAATAATGGTTGATTTTATGAGATCATGCGGGTTATCAGATGGTCGAATACATCCTTATCATTCAGCAACTTATGCGCATGGTTGGTTCAGTTTGCTATTTTCTGGACGTTGAAGTTTCGTAAACAATTTCTCTGATGATGCATTCGGTGCTGTGAGTCATTTTGTGACCGACTGACTGGTGTCATATAGCGGGCAACACTGGTAGCAATTGAAGGACGATTCGCTTCAAGCTAGAAGTTGCTATATGCAACTTTATGAAAATCGCAGCCGAGTTGTAACGGAAAACCCCTAGTCTTTCGTGTGTGACGTTGACGATCGACTGGCTGATTATTTCGCTCGTCACTGTGGCAGATGTTATCTGGCCACGCCTCGTTAATGAGTCATTGGCACGTGAGACTTGCATTTGAAGTCGACTTTTCTAATTTGCTTTAGTAGAATATAACAGTGATCGTCGGTCTGCCCCCGGAAACGACAATCCAATTTATGACATGCAGATGATATCGTAAAATGCAGAGAAATTCCTTCATTTCATTGCTATACATAACCCTCCAGCCTCTGAAAGCTTTGATCAATAAC
Organism: Zhengitettix transpicula; assembly: GCA_037074705.1. Lineage (NCBI taxonomy): Eukaryota > Metazoa > Arthropoda > Insecta > Orthoptera > Tetrigidae > Zhengitettix > Zhengitettix transpicula. The sequence continues at coordinate 30,462,130 of CM073596.1, forward strand.
CATAAATTCCTGGGCTGTAGAAAATGTCTCTGAATATAATAAATTGTTTGATGTACTGTATATTCGCGACTATCTGGGCTATTATGCTGGGGAAAAAAATAAGTCCCACATTTTAAGATAAATTTTAACATGTCTACCATGTTAAGAAATTTTTAATAAAAGCAATGAAAGTCTCCAAAGTAGTTAACTGACAGATGCCGCTATTGTTGACATCCGACAACTGCCAAACTTGAAATGCAGGTTGTAAAACGGGGAAAATTTGCGCATTGGGTTTTTTTCCATTGCGGTTCGGATGAGGGTTGTAACAGAGGCACGGTTGTAACGCTGTCGGGAATTAAATTACACTATTCATTAGTTTTCATTTTATAGACTGGAAAATATGGAGCCCGGTTACTTTAGTATACTTTACTTTGTTTTTGTCATCGAAAAACAGACCATCGTTCATATCGTATTCTTGAGGGTCGGCAATTTTTTTAAAAGTGGGACTTTTTTTAAAAAAAATGCTGTTGGGCCACATCAGTTCTATTATATATGTATATTTAATACATCAAAAATCGAGTGGAAAATCGTATACATTATTGTAAAAATAATAATTTCAATATATTCTCTATTTAAAGTGACAAATTTAAACTGTTACATTACAATTCGTTTGAAACATTTATATTTTGTCGTTGTTCGATAAAATTCACGTAAATATTTCGACTGAAATAAAATCTTAATATCTATGCTGCTGCCAAGAATTAAAGACAAGACTTGCCGGTTATATTTTTAACACGTGCTCTATTTTGCAATTATGTGCATGAATCTATCTCCACAAAGACTGAAATTCATAATGATCAGAAATATTTTCTTTCTTGGATTCCCGTCGAACATGAAAAAGAAAATAAGTTGGCAGTTAAATTTTACAGGATTATAATCGTAAAATAATAGCAGAAGTTGACAGGATACCAGAAAACTATTTTTATAAGGAGGATCTAATCTGTCCTTTCTATCTACGAATTCTTTCAGCCAGTAATATGCTCCATATGATTTTTCTGCAGACAAACTTTAAAATTTCTAGATAATACGTACAAAGCAATATTCCGAAACAAAGGCTTGCAACTGGCATTACAATCAGCCCCCGAGATATAATTCGTTTTTGTAATCATTTTATTTTAGTAGCCTTAAATTAAATACTTCTAAGACGTCGGAAAATAGTGCAGTTACGTGCATTTACTCGTCGTTATTGTCGTGTTCGAATCGGTATCCCTAATGTCTTGGGTCCGTGTCCCGTGAAGGTTGTTGTTGGTGGGGGCGTACGGCCCGAGTTTTGCTCGCCCGTGACTCACCTGTCGCACCAACGCAACCAGCTGACGTCACTGCAAGATAAAGCAAGTAAACCTTGCTTTGAAGCCTGGAGAATGAAGCTAATTGTCATGCTATGCATCTGATCCAAATACAATAGCTTCCGTAATTTAATTGAGAATATAATACGTCTGCGTAAAATATAATAATTAGATGAAATAGCCAAATTCAGACCAAATTAAGTGGTGATATAAATAATACACTACGTTTCCGGGATCCTTGTGCCTTCGTTAGGTGCGTTTGTGTGGCTCCTGGTTCTCGTGGTTTTTCATTTCAATCACCCGACGAAGGTCTGGCACGATGGGCTCCTATACATGATAAAGTCATCTCTGTCAATCGAAATTTATCTTCTTATGAAGTTATACTTGTCCGACAGATTCTTTCAAATAAAATATGGTCAATGCTATTTTCTAATCCATCCAATTACTTCCTGTGTACCCCTTGGAAGTGTGCTGGGACCTATACTATATCAGTTATATACAGTGGACATCCCCACAACAGCTGACACATATATACGCACTTTTGCTGACGACACCGTCCTTTTATCTCAACATACCGACCCACATATGGCCTACATAAACCTTCAAACCCATTTATCCCTCCTTCAAGTATGGCTCAATAAATGGCGGATCGAAGTCAATGAAAAGTACACAAGGCACACTTCACACTAAATCGTTCAGAATGTCCATCAGTGTCCCTAAACAATATAGAAATACCACAATCAAACGAAGTTCGCTATCTGGGTCTACATTTGGACAAGAAACTAACGTGTAAAAAAACATATATTAAAAAAAAAGGGAAGGAATCCGACTTTCGACTGAGAAAAATGTACTGGGCACTGGGGAGAAAATTGTGTTTATCGCTTGAAAACAAAATCTTACTCTACAAAGCAATAATAAAGCCAATTTTGACATATGGCATTGAGCTATGGGATTGCTCATGCAAATCCAACGTCAACATCATCCAACGATTTCAATCCAAAACACTCAGAATGATTGTAAATGCACCTTGGTACGTCAGCAATCGAACATTACATACGGATCTCGGAATTCCAACCGTTCAAGAAGAATGCACCAACCGGAGTGCCAGCCACTTCCTGCCTCTGCAACTTCACCCAAACGAACTACCGTCCATCCTAAAACATGACCCTCCCTACAAAAGACTCTAGAACAAGAAATGGCCGAATGGCCTGAAAGCAGTATAAATTCACAATCCGGTTAACGTCATTGGATGGGTATCCGCTCACGTTATTGTATTATTGTGTCATCACATTAACTCATGGAACATGTATTATGTAGTTATGATTGTTAATTTTCACATAAATAATAAAAAATCACCTGACGAAAGGGACAAGGACTCCTGAAACCTCATGTGGTATTTGTATCATCATTTTGTCTGTATTTGGCTATGTCATCTAATTACTAAAACACAGCTTAGCCGAGGTGTCTTCAATATCGCAGCCCTCCGTCTCCCCTGTTTGCTTCCGCCTGTTTTGAAATATATTTCCTTTTCTACGTATTATCTGAATTCGACTTGGACAGAAATAAATGGTGTGGTCTTAAATTCTTAGAATGCCAATAAAATAATCATCTAAAAGTGTTTATTTTTTTGGTGTGTCACGAGAGGCCTCCAGTGGGCTACAGATAGTAATAAAAATGAAGGGCCTGTTCAGTTGTTCCACCCGCACTAAGGACGACGAATTGGGTTTTATTTGATCTCTTTAGTTCCGTTTGAGCCGAATTCCCCGAGAGCGACTTCAAAGCTAGCTGTCCCCGTTTACACAGTGAGCTCTGAATTAGCGTGCCACGTGAGTCGGGTGCTGAGTAGAGAGCTCTACAATAGGACGGTCATTACTTCGTTACAGACGTTCTAAACCTTCTATGAGAAACGCTAAATATAACCGAATCAGACTTCGGTCCTCTTCCACCAGGTCTTGCTTTTAGCCCGAGACAGCTCCGCTCGTCCGTGCTTATCCGTACGTACCCTCGGGATTGTAACAGGGCAACATGATTTGTTTATTTTGAAGCTCACAGGCTACGATCTCTCAATCGATTTACATCTTACCCCGCGGAATAATTTTTTACTTCCGTTAACTTCTAGTTATCCGCTGAAATATTGTTAATTTTGGGATAAAGCGGTTTACCTGAATATTGCACATTTAGTCGGTCATGGTGCAGTACGTGCCTCAAAAAAATTGCCCTTTAGAAAGGAATTTAAAAATAACAGCTCATCATTGCATCACCAAGAGTCTAAGAATTGAACTGTTTGCGTCACACTACAGATTGGTAGTTGCCACAGCAACGGGAAGTAGCTTCCGCAACCGTCGATCTCGAAGTAATTTTATTCGAGCTACGTCTGTCCTTTTTACGCTCGTTAAAGACTGGCGTAGCGAGGGCGGAACCTTCTAGGCAGGAAGTACCGTAGGTGGCAATTGTTTGCCGTAACCATGGCTACCGTCCTCTCCCTATCGCAGCGGAATTGAGTTAGGCCCTCGCCCCCGCACCCAAGCGTTATTTTTAAAGGCGCCGTCTGCCTTGATGTGATTTAGTGAAACCCCCGAATCTGCAAATTCTGCCTGGAACATCGATACTCCATCCCGGGCCACTTGTAAAGCAAATCAGGGAGCCGAAGCTTGACATCGTTATTGAAACACAAACATACTAACAAAACACACAAATGTTACTCATTCGAAAATGAAATGATAAATGCACATCGCGATTTGAAATGTAACGGGGCTCTTAATTCCAAAAAGGTGTGCCGAAAATTTTTCAAAGTTTCACACAAAATATTTATTTTAAAAAATAAACGCTATTTTTTTTTCATGACTGTACAAATATGCTATATCATCATAAGAATAAGTAACCAAGGATACTTTTATTACGAAATTTGACAAAAATAGACGATTATCTGTCTGAATTTCATTTGTATATAGACCAAATATTTATGTGAGTTATATTTTTAACTCTTACTAACGAGTTTAATGACGAACGATCAAGATAGAAAAAGTCGAAAATAAAGTGTGAATCACCTTTACGCCTCATGTAACAAAAATAACAAAAGGTGGTCAATCACATGTTTCACTTTGAATGTAATCTTTTAAAAATATATTAATCAGATCTCTCTTAAATATTTGCGTAGTTTAAATCCTTAGTTTCTTTTGTAATTATTTACAATATATTTTTATATTTTATTTTTGTTTCAAAAATTGTTTGAAAGACAAGTATAAATATAGAATTGTAATTTTTTTTCCATTCAACTTATTTCCTTTTAAAAATTATCTTCCGCGAGAGTGAAAAGATTTAGGAAAATTGTATTAATTTACATTTCTAAAAGTCTGCTGGATTTCTTTCCACAGAGCTCGTGCTGTTTCAGACGTACATGGTTAAAGTTTCCATGGAGGCATCTCTCGTACAGAACTGTGAAGGGAAATGGGAGTATTACTCCAGGCAAAACACTTGGTACAAATTGAATTAATTTCGCTATTAGTCATTGTGTGGTTTGTATCTTTTTACGAAAAATAAGTTAAATTCAGTAAGTTATTTTTCAGAATGAAAAATATACAGTGATTTGTATTACCAGCCTCTATTAAAGTATTTTTTGCAATTTCTACTAACACACCTTAAAATAGTTGTGAAAATAAATTTTAACACTAATAGAGCTGAATTAAAGACATCTGCAATCATCGCTCTACTCGCCGACATATTTAGTTGCAGTAGAAAAATGTAGAGCAGTACAAAACGTCTTTATGCACTTTCAGCTATGGGAGTAACATTGCATGTCAGTTTAGCCAGTTAACAAACGTATTGCAATAGGGTGTTTTGACTGGAACGGTTCGCTAATATAGCGTCAGAGTTCCGAAGTGTTTCTTGCCCATTAACGAAACCCGAGACGACGCTCGCTGTCTAATCCTTAGATTACAACCGCTGCCAATGATTAATCTTGTTCCGTCCCCGAGTAATTGCTCCTGGAGTCATAATTAAGGACACTTGTAACTTACCGCTATTTGCGAAGCCAAGATTATGAAAGATGGCGCGCAAAGAAGGCATCAGACAGCGAAAAGAGAAATTTCGGTAAGGACACAACGTTGTTGTTTCCAATATCGAATCGAATCGGAGACAAAAATTCAAATGGTGTGCTTGGGACACTGAAATTCACTGAAGTGAAACTGCTTCGTTTGGGTATACTGAAAGCGGGCAACTGCATTCGAAACGTTTCGTTTCACAATAATAATGAACATTACTTTTTGGAATACAATTTTATCTTGTTTAAGACCTAACAAACAATTCCTAACGACGAAGTTTCCACTTTGTTATACAGTTGAAACAGACTCGGTTAGAAGAGAATAGTTTACAGAATATAATTTCACTTCAATTTATATCCAACATGAAAGTTATTACAGCGTAATATTGATAATTCACTGGACGGACGGAGGGTTTGTATAGGATTGTCGATGTGGAGTAATTAAAAAATTCTAACCTGAAGTGAAGTTGGTTTAGATTTAAAGATATTAAAAATAATGCAGTTTTTCGACCAATATCAGACAATATTTTATTTATTTTCGACAACGTTTCGGTACGTGTTTGTACCTTCATCAGTTGACCAAAATAAAGTTGTATTATCAAGAAGCCAATGAATTTATAAAATTTTATAAATTCATTGGCTTCTTGATAATTAAACTTTATTTTGTACAATTTCTCAGCAGGAAAGACCTGATGAAGGTACCGAAACGTTGTCGTAAATAAATAAAATATTGTCTGATATTGGTCGGAAAACTGCATTAGTTTAGGTTTATCTATATATCTGTACGTCACTACAGCCCTGGGTGAGCCTTGGCCTCCTTTACGATCAGCCACCTTGCTTCTCGATTCTTGATCCTCTCTCACCATTCTTTCACCTTCATCAAATCCTTATTTCTGTCCTTGTTGTCAACCATAGAATCACCAATCCGAGGCTGATTATTAAGTTTATGAACTAGACAGTTTTTACAAACTAACCCCCAGTCTGGAGGATCAGGGTATCTCTTTTAGTCTGGTTCTTCCCTCAAGACCAGACCGGCTATGGAAGCCCTACTGCACGCAAACCACACAGCCACAATAAGGCAGAGATACCATTGGTGGGGTAATTTAGATTTGCAGGGAGTAAATTCTAATAAAAGTGCAGAGGAGGGGAATAGCGGATAAATGTGTGAGGTTTTTGATAATTTTTAGTTAATAGATTGTCACTGAGGTTTGTTGGTTTAAGGATCGTGGATTATGAAACGTCTCCAGTAAATATATATTTTTCGTAACTATATAAATCAACTTTACGTAAACGTACGGATATATTCCTAAATTAGTATTAATCCAAAGACATCGGTTAGTTTTGACTTTCCTCCAACCCTTCACTCTTGACTTGAAATTTAGCATACCATATAGCCTATGTTGTTCCTTTATCAAATATAAATACAAATATGAAAAATAAATTATGTGTTAGACAGGTTTTACAGTTTATCCTGTTCAAAATGACCGGCAGACATAAATAATTATATAGAATATAATGTACAACCTCCATATTGCTACGTGTATCTCTAATATACGTTAAAGTTTGATTGTGCATGGCTGTCTTTAAAAGTTCCAAACGTACCTAATGGTTAACGTGAATACGCCACAGTGAAATAGCAATTGGCTTCATCTTCGATATCGAAAGCGATTGATTGTGCTGGTGATTTAACGGGTTAATGAGCTGGCAAATAAAAATTGTGTGAAAGCTTATGTGGCTATTAAGCGAGATAAACCGTCTACGGTACGGCTTGGTGGGCGTGTGAGGGAGGTAACTAGTGATTAAGAGAACTGCCGAGCGAGTAATTGGAGATTAGGTGAGTTACTTGCCCGCCAGATTATCGGTGATGTGAGGGAGCTGGCCAGTGAGCCAATTTTCTTTGTGGCGCTCTTTCCCGCAGTAGGTCACGGAGACAATGAAGGCAATTCGAAATGTTGTACGGCGCGTCGAATTCTCATTTGAGTTACATTCAGGCGATTAATGCATAGTGTGTATTGATCTTCACTGTTGAATCGGGGGAACGAGAATTGTAGTCACGAGCCTATAGTAGTAACTAGAAAATTGCATAAAACTCATTGTAAACGAGCAAATAACTATTATAGAAATTCATCTTTAGCTTCACTTGGAGGCTTGGACTATCTTGATGCTGTCCAAGTTGTATTTGTCGCACCTTTGGGTATATTTAGTTTGCCAATATCGGAAAAATCCTGTCCCATCTCAAGTTGGTAGAATATGTGATATTGATGGCAAAAAAATGAGAAAAGTATGGATTGAATAAAAGCATTTCAAGAGAAATACGCTTTCCGGCGTATTAGTGGGTATCACAGATTGACTTGAATCTGGTTGGTTAAACGCAGTATCGGACACAAGTGTTTTAATTCCGCCATTCTGCGTCGATGATCAGTCAGCGTTTTAGTAAGAATATTCAGGTCATATATATCACAGGTGCTATAGGTCATTAGGCTTTCCGAACGCCCCCAAAGGTCACATGTTCAGAGGCTACGTTGTGCGAATCGATATGGACCGACCATTTGCTGTTCATTCCCCCTCCCCTCCTAAACTCTCGTCTGTAACGGAATCTAGGTGATGCCTTCCGGTACCTTACATTGTAATAGGGAGAACGTCACGGGGGTCTGGGTTTTCTTCCACAGGCTTCCTAACTCTGTTTCCGGTATCGCTGAATCGTCAGTACTGACCTGATTAAAGCACGCTGGACAGCTGGATCCCGATCGAACAAGAATTCTCGTCGGACCTCTGTAATCTAATAATCGATCTTGTTGACTACTGTGTACATATAGTGATAGAATTTTGGTGGATTTTTGAATGGTTAATCAAGGTTTGAGGTAAAATTTGTAGATGATGTGGAAACACCCGTTCATTATTCCCGAATTAGTTAAAGTGGTTATTCAACAGTCATCTTTGGTCACCAAGCATTCGGAAATAGTCTAACCATAGTCGCGGAAATTTGGAGTGATACAACCGAAAGAAAAATAAATGATTGATTCGCTATACAAACATCAGAAAACTGGATTTCTGTAAAGAAAGTCAATATCTGTTTTGAAAGTCGATCAAATGTGAATGATATTTTACAGAAAAAAGTGTCAAATAGGTGAAGATGGAAGATGATCCTGATACAAGAGAACAAATTTTTCACAATTCTGTCGGGGAATAAGTTATCTCCCTGTTGCTGTTTATCCTGCTGCACGTGACGAGCTATGCCATAATCAGCCGTTACCGAAGAAGGGACAGAAAGGACTACTTCTCCTCCGGCGAGGACGAGGCTACGATCTTCAAAATTAGTTTATGGTTGTGTATATTCTCGTTGGCTGTTTCTGTTGGTGCTAACCCTATTGCTGCCAATTTCAATCCTGAGTAATGATATACTAACACTATCCTGCGAGCTAATGTGTCCAATGGCTCAACCATTCACTCATATGTGTAACAATATTTTTCTCTTCTCCGACGTGTCTTTGTTTGCCTGCCATTTGTAATTTGCCTATTTGCCTACCTCTTCACAGGATCTGAAGGGTTCACTGGATACCGTAAGGGTATGTGAAACATTTGTGGTGCTAATACTGCTCGGGATTATTGTTTTTGGCATGACTTACTGATTTTCTTTGCTGAGTAAAATAACTATGCAATTCACTTCTCGTGTTGCTCCGCGTCATTCTATTTGAGGCGCTAATTATGGTTTCGAATTGATTTTGAGCTGATAATCCACCTGAGGATTGGCGTTTGTTGCCAATGAAGTGTGTGCGAGTTGATTTAGGGTTAGTTTGCGACAGATCTGCACGTGATCCCGGGCGGACCCATGCAGCAGGCCAATTTGTCATGGCGGTGTCATCGACTGCCGCGTCGTTCACAGCCACGCGTAATTAAATTGCGGATATGACGTCATTACGTGATAGGAGATATTGGCCGCCGCACTTAATAATCCTCGACTAGATCAACACCGGCCGAGCGCCGGGAGATCGTTTTTCACCTTAATGATTCTCGCTCATTGTCACCCACTGATGCGTTAAATAATGTTGAAACTTTGTTAAAAACTTCTGGTTTGGAAGAAAGTAAGTCATATTACGATATCGTTAATGTTATGCGAGCTGAGTTGTTCTTGTGTAAGTCCTGAAAGACTTGACCGTGAATAATAAAGTAGCCGCCATCGTCATCAGTTTTCGTGATCGTTTCGTTTGCTCGTTAAATTATTTATTGGGGCTACTGACTCTGTCAAAAATAGATCAGACCAGTCACGTGAAATAACCTATCCAATTGTTTTCATAATATACCTGAGTAATTCGAAATTATTTCTAACTGTTGAAACGCCTTGTCCGTTTTCGTGATTCGATTATGTTTGAAGACCCTTCTTTCCGTTATCGCTGTCTTGTGGATAATATGTAAAGATTATCTCGATAAGGCTTCGCAGGTGGAGACGAAATCCCTTGTTACACTCACCGTACCTGTAGTGGCGTTGACAAGGAGTTGTCCCTTAATTTTTCTGTCTCTTTTCATAATAATGTAAATACGATTACTAAATTCAAGACACGTTTTCGAATTGATTTACAGTCCTATTGTTGTCGTTGATAAACAACGCTGTCACTTTCAGCGACCTTAATTATTTTACTGTTGAACGTCAAACGTGTAATCATCATTAATATCAGGATCTCAGACAGAAAATTTATTTCGCTTTAGGCAACGATTAACGTTCGTTCTTTAATGTTACTACAGTTTATTCTTTGATTGCAGACGAGTTGAGCTATTTGATATGTGAACTGACGTTAGTTTATGTTTGAGTAATATATATATATATATATACATACACAATTCAGTTCTGCGATCAAGCACATACTGAATGCCTATAACTCTTCAGTAGTTTTAGGATCTGGTGAAATTTTCCCCGTGGTTTGTTTCTGTCTTGAGCATAATTTTCGTTATCAGCGGAGTAATGTTGGTAATCTTATCACATGTAGAGAGGAACAGCTGACGCACAAAACCCACAACGGTCGCTTTATGCACTATGCGTTTTATTGCCCTCGTTATCCTAATGTCATACAATTACTAGCATTACGTGATGATTGGTTTTGCAAACTCTACTAATCTTTCTGAGCTTCAATTAATCACCGGTAATAGACAGCTGATGCCGACTTGCCCTTAAACCAGATATAGATTATACCGTACCTCGAGTGTCTTGTTTTCGAAGCATTGTGCAAAATCTTATGCCCACAGAGCATTAGAAACACCGTAAAAATGGTTACATAACGTTAAACTTACATTCTCCCAGTATAAAACAACTATATAATTCAGAAAGGAAAATTATAAAGAAATCGAACAGTCAAAATAATGGACAAGAGCATAAAACGAAAAGAAGAAGCACAATACCTAATCGTCCATATAGACGAAAACTTTTAACTACGCGGAGCGTGGAAGAAACATCAAACCAAACGAAACACCTCAACCTATAAAAACTGTACGACTGTGCAACGAATCACTAATGGGATACTGAGTGTATCGACTACAAAGTCATAAGTAATTATAGATATACTACCGCTCGGCTTAAATATTAGCAAAAGAACGGGCTCTACATTGGATGAAAAAACAAGATGTACAAGAATCTGAGCAAAAAAATCGGTAGAAAGAGGAAATAGAAGAAAATTTTTTAAATATATTGCAACAACTATAGGATAATTCAGACTAATGGAGAACATTTAACGATATAACAAATATAAGGCAACGGATAAAAGCAAAACACAACCATCATGTTGGTTTCTACACCTGCTAACGGGACATCGCCCTAACCCCTAATATTTGAACAGAAAAAAAAGGGACAACCCGAATTGTGAATGTAAGACGTTTGGTAGCCCTGAACATATTGTGTTGGAATGCCCGTTCATCGAAATGACAGAAAAAAAATGAAACAGGTTTGAATGAGACAATTGATGGAATTAGACAAAGTTCAAACGAACTGACACCGGGTTTTTGCGAATGAAAATTCCGTTGGCAAAACCAACGACGTTACGAGCCCAAAGTAAGAAAATAGACCAATAAATTGAGAAAAGAAAAGCGGGAGTAGAAACAATTATAATACAAATAATAAATAAAAGATGAAGATAAAAAGGAAGAGAGGAAAACTTTCGGACATAAAGCTAAACAGATCAGACCCAGATTTATAAGGAAACCAAATATTTAAAATACTAAAAATTCAGATGGAGATTGTTTTAACTTCCATTTCATAGTTCAGCGATTTAACTGCCAACAAAATTTTCATGTAACATACACATGCAACATTTTACGCATATGAAATTCATCCCTGTCAAGTATTTTCTTTGTTTATAAATAATTTTTACAAACAGCTTATATAATTGGACGTAACAATGTTATGCTGCATCGTTATTTTATGTGAAACTTTACGCTTGTAATGTTTAGTCTGCTGTTCAGGATGAAATGTGTTTTTTGCCGATAGTAAAAATGTCGGAACCATAAGCACTCACCGTCGATTGATGACCGTTGCTTAAGTGCAATTAAATTAACTGGAGTGCCGAGGACGTCTTGTCACTTGCCCGAGTAAAAATGCTTGAATATAATCATCTAGCTGTATCCATATATACGACGTATTCAATGTTTTTTGTTTGTATTTTGGTAAATCACATTTGAAAATTTAATATTCAGTAATGGGTTGTTGTATAATAGTATATGGATAGAGAAATTAAAGTATTTGTTTATTAGCAACGAGAGGAGAGTGATCTGTCATTTTTGTAATCAGTAATCAATTTTACAAATTATTTTCATGTTACAAATATTAACAAAAAATTGCAATAAATTATTGAGTTGACAATCTGGCTCCCAAAAATAGCTTTTTATCCGACAATTTTTAAGAATAATTATACTTTTCATGAATAGCATTCAACGTGGACTGTGGAAGAAATTGTTCCCAAGCACAAGCACAATTAATCCCACACACCTCGACGACCATATGCACCGTCATCTTCCTTACAAAGATGACGACAGTGCATAAAGTCGTTCAAACGTCCCGGATTCGTCACTGTTGCAACCAAATCCAATTTCTTCAGAAAATACACTGGGAAAGCTTTCATTCCTAATTCTTGGATGGTAGCTTTTACTCAAGTAATTAATTATTTTACTAATTTAAATGTCTAAAACTGCAAAAAACCCTAAGTATATAAATGTCACAATATTTTACAAACTGTAGAGGGAAATCCTTTGATACAGTTTATATGCTGAAGGAAGTTCAGTATACTACTATATATATTTTAAAAGGAAAATAAAGCCAACATGTTGGAGCCAATTTAAGTTGAAAACTGGATTTAAAAAAATAAAATAATTTATGGGATTTATCCTTGAATTTGAATTTTTTAAAAAGATAAAAATAAATATTTATTACATAGTTTGATTTACTTTAATTTTTGTACAATATTTTAAAAAAATTGTCGTGTTTAATGATACTCATAACCTCAGAGCCGCTTACTGGGCATCTAATAATTATAGTGATTTGCAATTTGCATCAAAAGAAATACAAATTAAATTTACAATAGCAGATTGTATAAAAGATTGTAAAGAAAACAGGCAAATCTAACGGTAAATTATATTTACGTAAAAGTTACATAATAAAGTTTTTACATACTATTTTATTTAGATCTGCTCTGGTACCGTATTGTGCACTCCAATAATTTATTTTAAAGAAAATATTTAATAAACAGGCCATAACACTGATTACTATATCGTTTCATATCACAAACTTCCGGCGCCTCTCTAACAACTGTTTGCAAACCCTACGTCGTCCTATTTTTTTTTATTAGTTAAAGTACCAAGACAAGCTTCAAAACATTATCGTTTGCACTCCAAACCATACTCGTACTCCAGCACACTGTTTCGCCTTGACCTCACTGGTCAGCCTCTCAAAACAGTCTCGTTCATCAACTTTATCATTTGAGCTCTCAAAACACTCTGCTCAAGCTTCCTAAACAACTCTCAGATTCGTCATGACCACAGTGGTCAGGCTCCAAAAACTCGCTGTCTATTTCCACCAACGCTTTGCCGTCAATAATAGCGTAGAAACATTTTCAGTGTCTGATTTCTTTCGCCAAACAATGCTCTGATCTCGGAAAAAGAACCGAAGAATACGAGATTTGCAGATTACTACTTGAGAAAATTTGTCAGTAGGCCTACAATAGAATTGGAAAATAAAACAGCTTTGAATGTTACAGACGTTAAATTAACATAGCACGTATGCTTTGTAACTTGAAACCGCTACATGTGTTTTCATTTGTGTAGTACAAAAATATCACATTAAAGGTAATTTTTTAATTTATAAAATAATTTTATTTTTCGTTCATGCAAATTATTTTTGAATGAAAGTTAATTCAATTATTATTTGTTAAGTTGCATTAGTGAATTATTTCTTATACTGAATGAAGTTTCATATGAATTGCAGATTTCAACTTTTTATATGTAATAATCTGAAAGTAATCGGGACTTAGTTAACGTCTTTGTCAATATTAAAATTTAACTAATCAGAAGTATATTTTGTTTGTAAAAGATATGTACTGATAATACAATTATAAAATTCATGAAGCTGGTTTGTAAAGAGAAGGGCATAATAAATGGACCGCGTGGTCAGAATTATGAAACGCTAAACGATTTCCGTTTTACCATTTTAAGGGTTAATTTTGGGCATATTTTAGACTGTTGCTTCTGATATAAAAACTCATCGCAGATCAAGATCGAATATTGTCGAAATCTTCTGGACTGGTGTGTGTTTTTATGAAGTGTGGCTTTATTATTTAAGAGTCATTTTTATATGACGTTTATGCTGGCTCTATTACAAATTTTTTAATATAAATCGGTTGTGGTGTTTTAGTAGTCATTTAATATAACTCGGGGAGGGGTAGAATCAGAGTTTTGATAACGTTACCAAAGCCTTTCGTGTAACACCACAGTCATTCAGATTCAGCCAGTATGTCACAAGTACCTTGATTTTCGACACGGGATAACTAAGCGATTGGTGTACTTTCCAAATGACTGCACAAAAATAGGGCAAAAGTCGATAATCACCGCCAAATCTGTGGAAAAAATTATTGATAATTTTATAAGTTGGAAAAAATTGAAAAATTACTATTGTAAATCATTCCTATGTAAGTTATTGGTCTGAGTGGTTGATCTGAGTTGCGTGACAGTGCGTGGGGTGTTGAGCAGGTGATTCCTGCAGGTAGAGAGGCGTGCGTTACGCACGTGCGTGGCGTGTGTTGTACTCCCCGCCCTTCTTGTGGCCCGTCGCTATTGATCCGGCCATGTCCGCCCTCGTCTTCCCGTAACTACAAATTCCCCTCCCTCTCCAGCCCCAACACCGCAGTGCGTACACGCAGCCAACTCATTCAGGTCACCACCGCTCCGATGCTTTGTATGCGGAAAAATGCTGCTTCTGACAAACATCCTTCCCACTTTCAGTTTCCAGCAAATTACTCGTCACAACTGCTCTTTCGCGTAAAAGTTCAGATTATGTCAAAAGCAACTACAGAAAAATTTGATTTTTTGCTGTCATGTTTCCGAAAGGTATTCTAATTATAGAAACTGTGTACAATTCGTTCATGAAGTCGTTAATACATATTCTATAAAATAAATATTGGAACCACTAGAATTATATGAGGCGATAATAAATTTGTAACTCGTGAGATACAGAAGACTTAAATAGGATGGTGTCGAAAAACCCGTTGACATCTGATATTAAACAGGGGATTAGAGAAAATATGATAATAATAGTATGTAATAAATAAACAACATGAAAATGCAATGTATAACGGCCAAACGTGACCTGTTGTAATGCAAAGATAAAAAGTGCCGCTTGCGATTTCGTCCGTGTCCTCCAGTTATATAATTATATTTCGTAATAGTGTAGTTAATAATCTGCTCTGACCAAATTTAGATTTTATGATGTCTTAATGTAAAGTAAAGTAGGTGATATGTTCTAATAGAAGCCACATTAATTTTTTTTTAAATATATTTGTAGCTGTTATAGTGAATCAGAACCAGCCATGTTTCTTATACGTGAACGTAGAAAATGAGAGGTTGTTTCGGTGGTGTCTGCGTTCATTGCAATGAATCCATAAACTTAAGGACAGGTAAGTAATGGTTAATGTTAACAGAAAAAAGCCTGGATAAAGTTTTCTCGGGATTCCAACCGGGTAGCGGCGTATAATTTCCACAACGTTTCGATGGCTTGCACCGCCATCTTCTTCATGTGAAGTGCCGTTCAATATTCAGATACGGGATATATAAGAAGTATGTTCTGATTAAAGAATTTTATGAATTCGTGTATGTGACACAATACAACCAAAGGTTGTTTAATATTCCTGTTTTGAGAACTTTTATTCTGGAGAAACGTTTGCGTTATACGTTTACGTAACCACGTATTTGATTATTTTCGCTTGATTCGCACCTGAAAAAAATGTTCACGTTAAACGTTATGCATCACAATCACGTGACTTTGCTTACGATGGCTGCGCATGTGAGTCAGAACGGTTACGTGACTCCTAAAGCATCTGCGGTTTAAGTGTGAGTCAATGGGATTCGGTAATGAACACTGCGACGATTGAATGGCGTGACTCGAGTGACTGGAATCACCCTTGCAGATCAACACTCCTCAGGAAAGAAGTTTCTGAAGGGCGAGCACGCTGAGGTCACGAAGCTTAACTTGACTCCGGCAATGTGACGACACGCCACGTGGGAATACAGAATCTCAAATTGCAGTGGCGAATATTTAGCAACGTTTTGTACCTGTAATACACTGCGTTTTATTACAATGGAAATGCCTTCATTAATTTATTTTGTATATTTTTCTTTACATCGACATATCGCATTCTCAAATTCAAAATTGTACAAAACGATTTCACTCTATAGATAGACCCAAAAAATAAATATTTCATTTATTATTTTGTAACTGTAGAGCAGTAAATCCTATCCATCTATAATTTCTCACTTCTTGCGCTAACTCAGATATTTTTTACTTGTATTAAAAGTGAAGTTATTCTACCTATATGATAAATTTCTGAATTTAATCTTGTTAATGGTACTTGAAATTAGAACATACCGTTATTGTTACATTTAAAGCGTATGAGGAAGTTTATGGTTTTGTAAAATTATATTATGTAGTCTTATATCTACAGAAATACAGGAGATATGAAAAATGCATTTTATTTTTTTAGGTATAACTTTCGTGGATTACTAGTTTAGTGTTTCAAATTAATTAAAAATGTAAAAATTGAAACGTTCCACGTAGAATGAAAGTATGAAACAAACATTCATTCGCGCAGTGTTTTCGAGAATTAGAGATAACGAGAATTAAATTGAGGTGAAAGTTCTTTCAAATTACTGCATAGTGAAGTTGAAGAACCAAACGACATTTTACCATTTTTTAAGCTATTTAATTTGTCAATTAAGATAATATAATCTGGGTCAATTCCAGGCATGTGTGTTTCTGCCCGATTTCTTTTAAGATAATTTAGTAAAAAAAATCAGCACTTAATGTTTTCTTCGTCAGTAGATTTGAAATTTGCACCACTGTATCTCAGAACGAATTTTTAATACTGTAGAGAAGTAAAATTATGAACTAATTATTTCGCAAAAAGTGTGCCTCAAGTGTCAGTGTTAACATGGTGTGAAACGAATCGAAACCTTTTTGGTCATAAATCGATCGTCAGAGTTGATGCGTGTGGTTGATGGCGAATCTGTCGATTCTGCGGTTGGTCCTGCATGATGCATTTCTGCCTCTTTCCTCTGAAGATTGCTGCATCAATCTGGAGACTGCTGTAACCCCTTCGCCTTTCTTTGTCATTGTGAACAACCTCTGCTGCTCCGAGCAGGATTAAGCTACTGTTCCTTATTGCTTTTCGAGACTGACCAGTTTTTTCCTTTTTTTTTTCAATGACTGGTAATTTAACAATACATTTTAGTATCTTAGACTCACCATGGATAAGTCAACCTAATTCCCGTCATTTCGTCATGAATTTGTTTATTGCTAGAATTTTCAGGCTAGACTTGAGATTTATCGTTCTTAGTTACCCTCAATTCAAATTGTAAGGTACTTTTATAAGAGTATGTTAATTGTTAAATAATTTTTAAATTAATTTTGTTTGGCCACTGCCTTACATTACTCAATTTCAGACATATTGTAGCGAGGCTTATGATTAACTGTCTAACATTTGAACCCTAATATTTCCGTCACTGTGGGTTGGTTCTTCGGGAGGTAAAACCTTTGTACTGACTGTTGAATGGAACAAGCTGATGAAATTCGCTCTATTTTTTATATTGTTTCAATTTTCATACTTTAATGTAAAAAAATGTTTGGTAATTCATTCAAAGTCCCATGTAATTCAGTCACAAAATACAGAACTTTCTTCAAGCTTTTTTCAAATTTAGTATACGGAGACCTTTTGACTTTCGTCATAATCTAATATCCAATTTTAAAATTTATAGGTTTCAACCTAAAAGTAAATATACATTATATTGTTACATTCCTCAATCTAAAATATAATAATTTCTCTGATTTAGTTATTAAAATATAAATATTAATTGCATTAAAAAATAAAAACGTAACATGCATAATTAATCATTTTCTTGACATATTTATATCATTAATAACTTTCTTTACAATTTCGTCGATATTCCTGAATAATTTGGACCTTTTTTTATAGTTAGTCAAAAAGGTCCAAATTATTCAAGAATTACGTCGAAAATATAAATAAATTTTTTAAGGTTAACGAAAAATAACATAGTTAGTTTTTATACCCATCTCTTAATTAACTTATACCGATATAAGTACAATTGTACGTGGGAGTTTGTTCTAAAACTTTATCGACTCCTTATGTCGATATTTATCGAAGTTATGAGTGACGTTATGGAGAATATTAAAATTAATTTCAAATATATACTGGTAACTTCATTTCAAGTTCAATAATTTATTCATTTAGATGTAAATTCTAAAACTGTAGCACATTGTTGTGCTCTTGCCGTGCATTCATTTTTTGTATTCTTCCTCTACCTTTATTATTATATATTCAAATAATTCTATTTTAGGGTTATGGGGTTCGTAATGTAAATTTATCACTTTCAAAATCGATTTTGGGTTGTTAACGGGTAAGCAATTGATTTCAATATATAATGTTAATTAAAATGAAAACTTACGTCTGATTGAAAATAAAGAATTAGAAAAATAGCCAATTCAGACAAAAAGTGTAATACAAATACCACACAACGTTTCTGGGATCCTTGTGCCTTTCGTCAGATGCTAAGAAGAGCCTAGAGCGACACAACTGCACTTGAGCTCTAGACTGTTCTTAGCATCTCAGGAAAGGGACAAGGATCCCAGAAACGTTGTGTGGTATTTATATTAAACTTTTTGTCCGAATTGTTTTTTTTCTTATTCATATTATGAATAAAATTCGAAAAACAATCCACACATACTTCGGAATTAATCGTTCACAAAATCTTTCCGGTTTCTTAATGTATCATATTCTGTTTTTTGTCAGCATTACGAATTTATAAGATCGTAAGGTGCATAAAACTTGCCTGTTTTTGTGCGCTGATGCTTCGACCTACTCGGTGCATCAAGCAATGAAATGATTTGCGTGTTTGTGCAAGGTCGCCGTCCCTTAGGTAAACCTTTTGTTTTGGGGCACCACGTGAGATTTGCCTTAGTGGAGATTTGCCAGAAAAAATTGAAGCAGTGGTTTGGGGCTGGAAACTGTAAGCTGTGGCAGGTGGAGCGCGGGGTTCGTCGCCGCCTGGCTCCGTTCCAAGGGTCCCATTGATTTTGCTTGCAGCCAAGGGTAATGGGATATTCCTGCAATTGCCACCCAGCTCTCCTCTACAATCTAATAATTTCCTAAATATCTGTCAGAGAGGAGACTACCGCGTGATTTCGTTTACTTTGCGATCTTTGTCTGATCAGGGAAGGTGATGCCGAACAGTAGAAAGGTGTTAATTGAATTAGGACGAGGGGAAAAAATCCTAATTCTATTATGCTCTGGTTTTCAGTACAGAATTAGCCTAAATTGCTTATTTCACAGGGTCATTGCCTATGAGGCCGTCACCAAACGTAGCTGTGATAATACAGCATGAAGTGATTGTGTTGAAACTTCAACATCGATTTGTACGAATCGAAATTGTGGAATCTTACACATCAATTACTGGTTGCAAATACGGGAAATTGCGCAACTGTACTTCGAAAGAAAGAAGGCCTTTGAAGCCTCCAGGAATCGGATGATGTTCATTATAGGCTAGAAAGTACTCTAGATGATTTAAGAAAATATAATCTAATATTCAAAACTGCACTCCGAAGATATTTAAAATCTTATTCTTCCACTGTTTCTCCTGTTCACTGTAGTTTCCAACTGTTCCTGTTCTAAAATAAAATAAAAATTTACGTCTGATTGAAAATAATGAATAAGAAAGATAGCCAAAAATGTGATAATATAAATACCACACAACGTTTCTGTGATCCTTGTCCCTTTCGGCTCTTCTTCGCACCTGACGAAAGGTACAAGGATCCCTGAAACGTTGTGTGGTATTTATATTGTTCCTGTTCTCGTTACATGCTTCCGTAAACAATTTGAAGATTGAGGATTTATTTTTGTAGATATTCCATCACTGAGTTATTCTACTTTCCGGGTATGTGAAATTGATCCTTCATAATATTACTTTTTATGTGTTTTCCTTTAATGTGATGAATTCTATACTAGAGTTCAGGGGGTTCGTCACTTTTTCAAGTCTTAAATAATATTTTTGGTTACACTAGTAGTAAAAGGACACCAACGACAACCTAACTAACTGTGCAGAATATTAAAATCTTTTTTAATTAAATATGAACCCTTTTTTTCTTAGACCTTAAGAGCTATAACTCGATAGGCGCAATTCTAAAATCGTAGTCAACTTAATTGTTTTGTGACGTGGAGTGATCGTTGTTAATCTGTTTATCGCTATTTAATTTTTACGGGAGTGAATGTTTAATTAGGCCACTCTGTCTTTCAGCTATTATTATCTCATTAGCCTTGTACGTTGAAAATCTAGCCTTGGTTCGAGTACTCTTCGTCAGCCGAGCGTCGATCGATCGTCGAGGATTGAACTGAAGACCTTGACGGCGTGGCAAATTTGTTTCCGTCGCGTGGAAATGGCGGAATAAATCGTCCAAGGAAGGAAGTTGGGTACTGCCTCCGTGCGCCATAATTCAAAAGTGCTAACGCTTCTCTGTCAATAGTAATGTTGAAAGAAATAAGAACCTCTTCATTTAACGAAAGTCACTGCTCTTGTCTTCCAATTCCCGTTGATTTCATTACTTGTGCTGTGTTATTTATTGCAAATATTTCTGTTGGATAGGTGACGTTTCGATTTGGAATATAGTGATATTAGACAATGGTATTAAATCAGTTAGTATCAGTTATCTCTGAAAGAATCCAAGAGGAAAAGAAACATTGAATTCAGTTTTTCGAACAACAAGAAACTGTTTTAAACTCGTAGCTACTGTGTTTGAGCCTGACCAACATAATTTTATACCTGCTGATCCAGTCAGTTTAAGAGAGTCTGCTGTTTCAAATTTTGTAAAAGCAGCCGAGTGGAACAATGGTATTCTTCTGGAGTCGTCAGGACACGTGGTTTACCTAAGTTCAGGAGGTTATTTGATTGTGTATAGGACTGAAATGAGTTTCCAGAAATGGAAATAGAACTCCGATGGAACTTGTTTTACAATATTGAAAGGTTAGATGATTATGCCTCAATCACTTGAATGACTATGAATGCATTGATTTGACATAGCTAACCGACTCGAGAAAAGGAAGGTGGTGATTAATATCTAAATTAATTTTTTTACGAACGAACCCAATAACATAGAAGATTGGAACTTTATGCCCGATATGGCAGTGAACAATACGTTTTTCCAGTTGACTGAACGAAGAAAATTGCACAAAAACTCAAGGAACCGCATGGAATGGACAAGTTGACAACCATTAGATGGTACAAGGTCTTAAGAAGATATTAAATCAATGTAATCAGTCCAATGAATGGTCGGCAGGTATAGATATGGTAAAAATCGAATTAGTACTGATCCGAAAAATTGGTTCAAAAAGTTGTAAGTATTTATAATTCTTTTTGTGAATGTGAATCAACTAGCTTCAACACGACACTATTATTCTGGTCGTCGGTTTTGAATAAGATTGCCACACATGAGACAGTCATTATGATAGGCACAGTGAATCTGGTTTATTCGTTTGATTTTTAGTCATGTGTTTTTCCGTTGTTTGGTGCATTTGTTAGCCTTGTCGCGTGTAGACGCTGGCATAAATCGATTTGTGCTCCCGCTTGGGTCAGCTCTGAGAGACAATGCGTTGCGTCAAGCCTGTCCGTCCATCCTATGTAATCTTGTAACATTCTCAGACATGATATTACTTACATTTCTATTCCACTTCACCATAAGCGTATTTTGTTAAAAAAAAATAAGAAATGAAACATAAATTAAAACTGTGAACTTGTATGCGAGGGAAGGAGGTTCCACTAAAAATCGGTTCCTATTGTTGCACCGAGTACGTAATGCCCTATCGTAATAATTAAGTAGTTTGAATTATTACAGTATTCTCTCTGCATCCAACTGTGCGAATCCTTCCGTGTACAAGCGCACTTCGAGGTGGAAGGAAAACCTTGGTTGGTTGCCAAGTTACGTCGGTTTTTTAATCCAATTTCCCGCTTTATTTAACAGCTTGTTAATTACTGTATGCACGTGGTGCTTTGTTTTTCCGTAGAACATTAAGGGCGTTTTTAACAGATGACACCTGTTCGTCGTCTCGGTGACACCCGCCCACGCACTCTGTCGAGCATTAATTCTTCATGCAGAGTATCGACAACTTGTTGCACACGAACAAGATGCTCGGCGGACGCTGATAAAAATCCATTTGTTCCACAACCTTTTACCGGCTTCATCGCAGAGGAATTGAAGTCCTTTGTCATTGACAAGTGTTAATGATCGTCCGCATATGATAAGTTCCACCTTTCTTACCACTGCAGCATTGACAAGAACGTACTTGAGCATGCAACCAAATAAATTGGAGAGACTGCAAGAATACCGTTCTTTACTATAGAGAGAATTTAATTTAAAAAGTTCAGGCGAGAAACTGAAGATACAAAGAAAAGTTCACCTACGAGTCATCACCACTTACAATGGATTAGGTCGAGCAGACGTGGACTACCTAACTATTGCAGCTTAACTACAATTTCCACATCTAAAAATGTAATATCTGAACAATACTATGGTTATCAACACACTAGTGTTTTTGGTTCTTCTGGTGTCGACGTAAAATGTAATTCATTCTACGTGTCGCCATTCTTACATGACAGCACTTCAAGTGCGTATTAATTAAATACTTTTGAAGTTAAATATGGCTGGTCACGACTCAACTCCTTAAAACGTCTTTTAAACCACCTTTTCACAGGCAAAGTTATACACTTGTAGGAAGTATTAGTGTTCGATTATGTAGAAGGAATGAATACTTTAATTAAATTTGAAGCGAATCGTCTCAAAATAATTTAAGACTAGGAAACAACATTCAAATTGACATTCTAAGTCATTTTAACACACAGATTATAAGGAAACGAAAATTAGGAAAACATTTATTCCACGCCAGCAAAAATGACGACACTAATCTATTTTCGAATATCTATCCCATTACGCATGTATTTTTTTTTTCACTAGCGTGCATCCTTATCGTTTAAAAATTAACATACGGTCGTTAATTATAATATAATTATACAAATATTTTCTTTTACCCGTTTCAGAACGAATTTTTTCTACTTCAGTTTTAGGATTTATCTGCCTTATTGTGTAATTACGTCATTTTGTGGTATCTTATTTTTTCCGACTCATCCTAAGATTATTAGTGATTCATAAAGTTTTATACTTGGTTTAAAGGATCGAAAAATAAGGAATTTCGAAATCTAAAAACAGGCTACAGTATTATCCTCATATTTAAGGCCAGTATATTTATTTACTGATTGCGGATTGTTTCTTTGCTATAAATTATACACATGAATTTGTGTTTGTGTAAAGCGACTTCAAGCAAAGTTTAAATTGAAGACCGGAAACTTCAGTTGTAATATTAAATATAATACCATATTTAATATTGTTTGTAAGTGCGAATTATTACTAACTTTACAGTCCAACTAATGCCATCGTCCTTATAAATTTAGGACATTTTGTCTGCCGAGTTTAGTGGGCGGATCCCTAATACTGTCAGCCGTAGTCGAAGTAAGAGTGGGCGGAGGATTCTCTCCTTAAGCCTCCTGGATATTCTGCCGCAGTTATTGCGGCCGCTGACAGTCGTCCTACACTTCCACCACTAAATCCAGAAAAAATGTTATATGTTCAGTTTAAAGATGAATCCGTTCACTCAAAAATAAGGAATTTTATGTTATTGTCCTTTTCATCATCAGCCTTTATCCTGTGAACTTTTCACCCACGCAACCAACAACCGGAGAACATTTTAGTATTTGAAGTTTTGAGGTTACAACTTCCGCGTTAACTGTATTTAATTAGAAGATAACCGAACGAGCATATAATTTCATTATGTGTTTTACAAAAAAAAGCATTCGCTGAGTTAAATAAATAAAAAAATGAGCCTAAGTGTAAAAGAAAATATTTTTATTATCCGTCCAACTTTGTCAAATTTAGTCTATTGCAATGGAATTATCAAATGCTCAATTTGTTATGAGTTTTCGACCAAATAAATCAACTGGAGCAGAAACACATTTATTTTTTGTAAAAATTGCATCTACGTTTTGTTGAGGAAAACCCCCCGAAAAATGTTTTTTAGAAAATACTGAAATGGTTTCCCCATTAGTGGGGTCCCCGTGGCGATTCCTCGAAAACCATCAAGTATTCGATGTGTTTTATCTTCCACCGTGGTTTGTTATATTGTCCGTCTGATTGGAGTCCCTCCAATGAGAAACTCGTGGTGCATATGCCTCGTTGGCTGTAGGGGAGTCACACAGATTTCTTGTATGAGAGACGAGTCAAGCAAGACTGGGACCGACGGTAGAAGTGTTGCGAAGGTCTTGGGCTCCTCGGATAGGACCCTGGTGGCCGTGGTATTCCTCCTCGGAGTGGAAGGTTAAGTCGAGAAACTGCTCTCGACGCGGGATCAATACACGGGTTAAGGCGAATCCCGATTTGCCTGCTGCACATAACTGGAAGCTTGCCAGCCCGGAGGGCCTCTTTGTGAAACGCCGAAAATACCGATAGCGACGACCGTAAGTCCCTCTTAGCACGCCGTCAATTCCTCTAGTTGGCGCCTAAAATACGGACGCAAAATACCGCAAGTATTGGTCCTCGGGAATGTTCAAAAAATGGGAATAAAATAATTTACATATAATTTGGAAAAATCTCGGCAACATACATGATATAGAATCTGCAAGAAGTTTTATTCGTTTGCCTGAAATAATGTTACGTCTGTTCATTTAAGTAAAAATATTTAATGTCGGATGGAACCCAACGTATGATATTGCTGTGACTATTTTACATATCTGTATGAAGAATTAATAATAAGATAAAATAGCCAAATACAGAAGAAAGAAGCGATGACATAAATAACACACAACGTTTCTGGAAACCTTGTCCTTCCTCCAGTTGCTAAGAAAACTAAAATCAAGAGACTAGAGCGACACAACCGCAAAATACAGTTGACCGACTCAAAAGCTGTGTTGTGTGGTTGTGTCGTTCTAGGCTCTTGTGTTTTTAGTTTTCTTAAAACGCGAAGAAACGGACAAGG
Source organism: Zhengitettix transpicula (assembly GCA_037074705.1). NCBI lineage: Eukaryota > Metazoa > Arthropoda > Insecta > Orthoptera > Tetrigidae > Zhengitettix > Zhengitettix transpicula. Next base: position 30,487,323 of record CM073596.1, read on the forward strand.
TTCCCAGAAACGTCGTGTGGTATTTATATAATCACTTATTTTGTATTTGCCTATTTTACCTTATTATTAATTTTCAGAACCGACGTATATTTTTTAATTTTTTTAAGAAGAATTTTTAAATGAAAAATCGTCATCTAAGATTCATGCCTTATTTATTAATCGTCGAGTAATGTAAAATTTACTGGTGTAATGTATGTTTTCTTTAACAAATATTTGAACCGTGGGATCGTTGAGCTAGTTCCTTTGGATGCAGCAGTGATGTGTGCTCTCAGCGATGAAATCGAATCTGAACCTTTCGACGGCACTCGGCCGATTTGTCTATTAACTTATTAGTTTCTCTTAGATTTTAAGCACAAGTTGTAATTGTAATAAACAAAATAATATTGTACTTTATAAAAGTTTTACAAGTCCCACGTTATTGCGCCAATTATGTAACAAAAACAATAAATGACCTTTCAATAAGCCAACACGTTGTGCGTCAAATATGTAATATAAAACAATGAAAGGAAGTTTAAATTAAACAACTTTTAATAAAGGTATAACAATTTAATAAACAAATTTTTCTCTTTGATGAATATTTTAAATTTAATATTATGCCACGGCTTTGGTAAGTTATTTAATTTCATGGCCGCCTAACTGGCCTCCAAGAAAGATAGTACAACAAATGACATCTAAATTTACACAACACAATTATCCCTAACTTGAAAAATTATCATCAGTTTAATGAAATTATTTAAATCTGACGGTAATGATATTTACAATAGGTTTACAGTTGAGTTACATTCCCATTCTCTGGTCATCTGGGCTTGTTCTCACTTAATTTGTTTTTAACACTTCACTAACAGGCCACTTGCACTGATTTTATAGTATTTTCGTTTGCAAACACTAAACACTGTTTCTGACTATATATACTAAATACTGTTAGTAGATTTATCATTATGCCCTGAAACCATCGCTGTTGACAGTTCTCTCTAAATACCAGAAAAAATCATTGGTACATGGTGACGGACAAATTGCAACTCAGAACTGGCGACTTGCAACTAGATCTGAGAAAACGTGTTTTGTCAATATCCCAAAAACGATATGGAATTGACAATAGACAACTTGCAACTGTGTACTGGCGACTACTAACACACCATTATCAGCTTCCAAAGCACACTCTCTCTATTAAAGTTCTACATTCTCAATACGGAATCACATTTCTTCCATTCTGCTCCCAGTAACTCCGACTCTGCCAAAGTTCCGCACGTCTATATCCTGCCTTAGACGACAATGCCCTTCGTGGCATGCATTATCGGCTCCGTATTCTCGTCGATAATATCATAAGTCACAATGCAATGGCCTCAGATTTACGCCGCCAATAATAAATGATAAAATCTATTTATTAATTAATTACATATTTGTAATTACCACAAAATTTTTTCCTGACTCATTTATTCTATATCGTCCACTGCAGTATCATTATCTTATTTACGATCGGGTCCTTGACCCTCACGTATCGTGATACTCCCCTGTAGTTGCTTGTTAGACTGTTGAGATAATTTTCAAGAATTCGAACTTTTGATCAGGAACCAATTACCAAGCCTTGGAGAAGGTTTTAAATTAGTTCCGGGACTCGTGCTTTAATTTTATTGGAAGCTTGCAAACTGAGTGCTGTCTGGGTTTCACCTTCCTGGAGAGAGATTTACGCAACGGTTGACTCGGTGAAGCGAGTCTGGAGCTAAAAGCGTCAATCCATCTGTTCCCTGCGATCAGGTGACTGACTAATTCAATCAACAAAGATGGCTCACTCTAACAGAAAAACTCGTTTAATCCCCCCGTGTATTTGATTCTGAAATTGATGTCATGAACTTAGTTACCACGTCATATGTTACATTTGATTTTTTAAATTACGAACAGTTGTTTGGGAAAGTTGTCATCCAGAGTGTTAATTTCGTATGTTTTATTCAAAACTTTAATATATGGTGATCTTGGTTTACACTTTGAGCTAAAATAAACGAGACAAAGTTGCCCCGTGCTGCTCTTTGCATTAATAGTCGTTTCCCACGAAGAACTTCAGTGTTTATTCTTTAATATTCGGCTTGAGCTGTGTTGCCTTCTTACTCTGTCACCCTGTTAATAACTTCATCTTGGTAACAATTTCGTTCCGTAATATGCATGTTCTGCATTCATCGCAAACTGTCCAGTGCCACATATCGTATACGTGTATCGCAGTTCAATGCTGTTTACCTGGAGAAGTGAGTCGACATAGAAATTCCAAGGAACGTAATATTCTCCTAAAAATAGGACATTCAAGACTAAATCCCGGCGCCCTCCTGAATAACAATTTGAGCTAATTAACGTCGCAACTGCTGCCAATTTAGGTTATTAAACACTAACGACGTACGTTGACGAATATCAGACGTGGGAGAACGTTTCATTCATATGTAATCGGTGACCTGTCGCACCTTATGCACTCTTGTATATCTCTCCGGTAGTGCCTTGGTCCAGATGAACTTTATTGCGGCTTTTATCATCACCGAACATCGATATCACTTCATTACAACATTCTCTTGTGTTTGTATCAATGCAATATTCTATTAGAAACCCCTATAAGGAGGCGTCTTCATCCCGCGTTATTTACTTAATGAATGGATTGTCCGATATCAGGAGTTCGTAGTCCCTCGTTCATTTTCTTTTGTTGGCCCCATCTCTTTGAGACGTATTTTTTCCCCCTTTATAACTATTCTCTCTTTCTCCGTACGCCTTTCTCGTTCCCAATTTTAATCACTCGAGTTGTTTCTTGGCGCGGCCGTATCTGCATTGGCTGCGGCTCCGAGATCCGCCATTGTACTCAATATGACGTTAAGAGGGCCTTCCACCTCCTCGCACCCCACACCACCCTTTTAGGAAGAGGTGTTAGGAATTTCGTGTACACCATAATACTCTTTCGAAAAGTGAATGGGCGACGCAGAACAGGAAAAGTTTTATGCTAGGCAGAACTCTGTTTTTTTTATCCGGTTCAGAAGCTTGAAACACGACGTTTCTGACATTTGAAAGGCCATCATCAAGTGAAAGCTTATACACCGAGGAAACTCGACCTTTGTTTTACGGCTAACCTAGCCTATAACTGTGACGTCATATAATCTAGTATTACAAATTTGGCTTTCGTTATGAAGGATTAAAATGGAATATGCCATTTTTGGGTAGCTGGAATTTTTTGCTAGGAAAGTCAAATTACTGGTTATTAAATTATCAACCGTGAAAAAGTGATCTTAAATTTTAGTATCAGCGACTTGAAATTTTTATTTTTATTTCGTGTAGCGAAATCGAAAATGTTTAGCATGGAATACAATAATGTTTCATAAAACTCAATTATATAAAGCGATGGGTTCCGAAAAAACAAACAGTAACTCGACGCTGATACGGGAACTCAAAATTTTAGTAAACTGAAAGCCATTATCCAAAATAATATTTTATTTGTATCCCAGCATAATTCCTGTAACATTTATTTTGATGCCGTCTAATCCTTAGTCATTGAAAGAAATATGATGGGACCTATGTACTTATTATATTTATTTTACTAGTTTGGCCTTACAAATTTATGTACTTGATGGCGTGAAAGATTATGATTTCATGAGTATGTCAGGAGCAGTAGCTGATCATCAGAATAAATCCTGATGGACTCATCTTGTAGTTTATATCTTGGCGATTTCAGTTAATTTTTCCGGTGACTGAAATTTGGAGTTTGCTGTGGGATCGCAACATTCTGGCCTTCTATAGACAACATCTGGAGGCAGCTGGCAGACTGTTCCAATGGTAGTAGATACCGTGTGCTACCCGGGATCATTCACCCATCAAATCCGTCGCTTTTATTTAAAACCCTCTCGTTTAAAACCAGAGACTGAAAAAAATCAAGGAAAGAAGGATGGAATTTTTTCGTCCTACTTTTTTGATAGAATAGTCTTTATTGTTCATTAAATTCAGTAGAACCTGCGGTTTAGAGATATAGTGGCTTTGTTCTATACATAATTTTCAGTTTTCTCGATGTGCATTTTAAAGTCAAGAGTTACAGGGATATTTGTTGTTTTCAGCTGCAGTAGATTATGCAACAATATTAACCAGTTGGTGACGATATAAATTATTTCAAAATGTTGCCTTAATGGAATTAATTCATGGGCCAGTTTGAACAGACTACAAAAGACAAGTCTCTTAAAGAGAAGTTTGTGTTTTAATGTTATATTTTTTTTAAAAAAAGTAAAATTTAATTCAAACGTGGTGCTCTTAATTCACGAATTTAAATGTTTCGTTCACAAATTCGTCTGATTCTGTGGTTTTAAGAATGGAGTTTCGTACTCAATACGAGTAATCTTGCAGAGACCCTGACGAAGCGTTATGTAGGGTATTTTATAATGATCTGAACATGTCTTACCTTATAAATATGGATGGTAAGTCAGAAATTCTTCGAAGCGACGAAATCCTTTAATCAACAGGTTGTTTTCCGTACCACACTAAAAAGTTTCGTTAGTGGTCTGCTAAGAGCTTTTAAGACGACTAGTTTTCATTTACTGTCAAGTTTTTCTTCCTTAGTCTCAATTCCTTACAATGTTCGCACACCGCTGTTCAACTTCTATTTTCAGGTTCGCGCTCGCTTTCTTTATGCATTTCTTTACAATTATACTCTTTACTTTTACCTCTCATTCACTGAACAACACCACGATTAATACTGCTAGAAATAAACGTTTTGATGGGGATTGAAATAAAGAGGCCGAGGGAAGTACATCGACTCAGCCGTAGTAATTTAGACCTGCCTGGGAGTTGAGGTGTAGAATAATATAAATAATTGGAAACACGCTCAATATAAACAGCAGGAAAGAAAAAAAATGTCCGGGGACAATAATTCAAAGGAAGCACACAATACGGCGTCGCACGAGGGAGAATAATGGCGGAACTGTTTCGGGCGAATTGTAATGGAAATAAGCGGAATTGGCGCGGTCTTTGTTATATTGAACGAGAGCGACGCAGGGGTTGCCAAATCTAGGTCGTCCTGGCGTTCAACAAGTGTGAAGATCGTTTTCAGGGTCGTCAGAGAGACTCAAAACTGCACTTTAGATTTCAAATCTGAGAATTTTCTAATAAAACCTTTGCTCAATAGGAATCTATACCTTTCATAGCGAACAACTTTCTCTTCAGGATATTTCTTAAATATTTTATACTGTAATGAATTTGGTACATTTCAAAGAAAGCGTTGTGGCTGGAAATGTTTCGTCTTTCGGAAGACACTTCTGATTTCAAAGAAAATAACCTGAAATTTTAGTGCATGAACCGCGTAACGAATGAAACTATTTACAAGCAAAGGTTTTCGAATTTTTTTTAGGAATGCCGTTGTCTATATGTGAGGACTATTATTGCATTTTAAAAGCGTAACTTTGATGGTTTCATTTAATTTATCTCAGCCTAGTGCAGTATAAAATGGTCATTCGAAAAGTTCACGGTCCGGAACAGAAATGGTGTTAGTGGTCATACTACGAAGATTCAACCATGTTTTAATTTTTGACGGATAAAATCTATTTTGTAGCAGTTATAATATACTTAGTGTCCTCCTCTTAGAAATCCACAATGGCGTATTGATGGTCGCGCTTGAATATACGCGAGATTGAAAATATATTTGTACATAGTATCTACAATATTTTACGTGAACATTTGAACAAGAATATTTTGTGAATGTTCAGACCTGCTTGCTCTTGCTATAAATCCTCGTTCCCTGAAGAGGAACAGTTTTCATGTTGTATAAAGTTTTAAATATATGTTCTTCTCTTTTTTATTACTTGAATTAATTCCCTCATTCATTTATTTCGGATTACATTTATTTTCGATATCTTTCATTTTAGTTCACTCCGTTCTTACCCTTATCGTGTTTTATATATATATATATATATATATATATATATTGTAGTATTAATTATAAATAGACCATTTAAATCGCCACGTTGAAGCGTAGTAATTACTTTTAAATGATCAGCAAATTAAAATTTAATGATTGGATTATATTAAAAATAAATATTTTTGAGCTTACAAATAGATTAATTTATTAAAACAAATTATTGAAGTTATATTACATATTAAAACTTGACAATATACCACGGCTAGATCTGAGGGCCGACCATCGGGCCTTCCATAAAGAATATTTATGTTCAACAATTAAATTTACAAAGTTATTAAAACATTAATTTGAAACAATGAGCGCAATATAAAATATGAAATCACAACTCGGAAATCTGACGATAAGATACCATTTACTGGCGGGTTTACAGATAATAAGTTGTGCAGTTTTACCTTACAGTTTTGTTGTACCAAGAAAATGGGCTCGTACACAAACACACACACAATTATTATTGACACTTTAAAGACAGGTCATTATACACAGAATTAAATAGGCAACACTTTTCCTTGCCAAATTTTACTCACAACACTTGCTTCGCTTTTCTCTATCAAAAACTTCTGACCTATCTCAAAGTTTGGTTATTTGTTGGATGCAATAACCTGGATCATTTCATCTTTGTCTACTTCGCTTGTCTGCACACCGCAGACAGTGGAATTCCCGAAAACCGTCGCTTATTTTATTAGTTCGTACATATTTTGCATTATGTTTAACAAAGGAAAGACCGTTTGTTATTTGTGCGAACTTTAAAATCTGCAAAAGGTTGCAAGTTTGCAGACCCACGTTCTTTGACCTTAGTTGTTGCGGGTCGATAGCTTCCAGCGTCGCAGTGTCCTCTCGGACCACAGTCACCCGGCCGTCCGGAAAGCGGAAAGGCCCGCGAATTATAACCCATTTTCGTGTAATTACTAGCCACGAAGTTTGCAAAGTCTGCCGGAGGAGGCCCTATTAGATGCGTAATGGTCGTCGATATGTTTTCCTTCCCGTCCACGACGCCGTACCGCAAAGATAAGGAGCGTGATCATTAACATCCAAGGCACCGAGAGATCGAAAATTCTCAAGTGTCGTTGCTCCTTAACTTCATATTTTCGCGGCGAATTGGGATGAAATAACTTTTCCCGTTACTTGGGGATGAGAGCTCCAGAAGTCAGTAAGCTGAAAATTATATTGCTGCACCCGATGGGGGATAGTAAAGGGTATCCAGGGTGACAGAGTTAGCCAAGATCTATAGAAGACCCTATTGATGTAATAAGATGAATATTTGTTTTGTGGTAAACGTATATAGTGTTGCAGTTGGATTTGTAGGTGGTGGATTCTTTGAGGCATCTTGTTAAAATTAATTAACTTTAAAGGAAAATTGGTGGAGACTACCTATGGAGATACCTTCTATCTCTGGTTTTGAATAAGCCGAGACACCCCTGTCAGTTTTGAGAGGTAAATGCGCTGGGATCGCAGATGTTGTCAACTATTACCATTGGAACAGTCGGCCAGCTGCCTCCAAACATGGAGGCGGGAATGTTGCGTCCTTATAGCTAACCCCACTACAGTCATCAAAAGGGTGTGGGACAAGTACCGACATCTTGACCTACCCAATACAAGTTTCTGTATGGTTTCCTTACATCACATTTATGCGTTGGAACCTTAAACGATAGTTAACCTTTAACTACCTTGGTTTCCCTTCCGCATCCCCCTTTCTATCTGTTCTTATACTATTAAATGGGAGATGCCAACCTTCTGTTTCATGTCACATCCAAAACATTTAAGAATAAATTATTAATATTGTTCTAACAATATCTTACATTTTTCGGTCTATTATACCGACACCATTATGTGACTCTTTGCGTAGCAACTTAACAACAAGCCTTTATTAAATACATAACGCAACTTAATTGTACCTCTACGAAAAAAGAATGTCACAATTAAATTGCAAAATAATATGCTAAAGTTATGTGACGTTTTAATATTTATACGACTTGCGGAAATACATTGAGATTTAGATAATATCTTCTTTAATATAACTGATGCTTAGATTTCTTTAGTTAAGAGAATTTGTTTTTGCTAAATGTTTGTTTCTGTACCAGTTTGTAATTCTTTCTTTTTTTTTTGTTTCAGGTAAGTGAGGCGTTGGGCGTAGGTATGAGTACTATATATAGAGGTGTGTGTGTTGTGTGCGGGGGTTGTTGACCGAGGAGCTAGTTGCTGGTCCGCCCAAGTGAGAGCCACAAGTGGGACATGCAAAGCCTCATCGACCGCAGGGTTCGCACCTTAGCCAACTCAAACATTCAGGTCTGGCCAGGTCCCACAACTCTCGAGGAAAAATAAGCTAGACATTTCTATAGAAATACTGCAGCATATCATGATGAGAATTTGTTGATGAGTCAACGGACCGGTTATTAGAAAATTCTCTTGCTCCGTGGCATCGGAAGGAAAGTCGTGCGATTATTCACAATGTGCGAAACTACGTGCATGAATCCACGCTTCTGTATATGACGTCATCAGTAACACCCACAGGCTAGATGCAGCAACAAAATGTCAAAGTTTGCTCTTAGTTCACACACATTTATAAGTATTTAGTACTTTTTCAATATGATGTTGATATTTTATTTTGTATTAATTATAAGTTTTCTGACTATGCCTTTTTTGATAGCGAGATTGATAAATGTAAAGTTTTCGCAACTTTTAATAAATAACATGTCATTACAAAGTTACGGAATAAAGCTTTCAGATCGTTATTGTACGGAATGCAACGAAAATGCAGTCAATATTCATTTTTTTAAAATAAAAACTAATATTTTATTAAAATTTCGCATTCTGATTCTTTTAAATTAGTTAGCATGCTTTGTAGTGTTATCAGGACGTGTTTTGACTTATGAAATAAATCCACATTTATTTAATACGATAGATCTTCAACTGGAATTTATTAAATGCTTTTTCTCGTAGAACTCGAGCCTATTTAGAAGTTACTCGCGGTTTTACTTCTGGATTTTATTTTTTTGGTTCAAAATTTAACCCATCATTAATAGGAGCGATAAGAAGAATTTTTTGCTCCACAGTAAAGATGACTTTTCCGTTCGCCATTATTGAAGATACCACGGAACAGTTTATTATAGATTTTTCTTTCTTTCAAAGTGTGGCACGGATATGGACACGGATAAACGAAAGCCATATTTTGTTACGAAACGTGTCTACAGCTCGTTTTTGAATTTTAAAAGCACGATATTTGTTCCGAATTTTCCCTATATTTAGAAGTAAAAGGAAAAGTATGAAATAAACAAATTATTTAGCTATTATGTTATTTGCTCCACGTTGTCGTTATTGGAATTTTGCCAACGCGTTGTGGGCAATAAATTGTAATTATGGATTTTTTCCTTTCATGTTATTCACAGATTTAAAGTATCGTAATAATCAGTTATCTATATCATTATAAATATTTACAAGCACTGAGAAAATGACAAAAAAATTGCGTTAACTGAAAAAAAAATTCGATAGACAATTTAATGTTTACATAAACCAACGAATTCCCTTATGTTTCGAAACAATATATTTTTTCTTTTCCTCTGTATTATTAAACAATGTTCTTTCTCTTATTCTCAGATTCGTTTTGTAGGCGTCGTATAGTTGAGATATTTTTAATTACACATTTATTGAAAGTTGAAATGACGTCATGAAGGAACAATGGATTACAAATCCAGTTTTTTTAAAAAAATCCGTTTATACCTTTTTCCCTTGCAAAAAACCTTACCGTCTTTGCAAGGATTGTATTATGTATCTATATATATTATTTAGTTATATATGTTATATATCGTTCTTCTTTTGTTACACTTTTTCCTTACAGAATTGTAATTTTTGCACTCCGGATAGGCAGGATAAAAAAAAAATTTGGGCTGCTGGTCACCACAGGGAGGTTATAGCGATCACTCTTCTTTTCACTACCCTCCTCGGCTTAAGTTGCCGTCAGCTGACTGACCACCCATAAACTTCGTCCATCATGGCCTGTGACCACGGAAATTCACGCTTATTATCGTGACGCATCCCTGATTTTCAGCTCCGTACTCTTATTATTTGTGTGCTTTGTGCTTTGAAATTTTACCTACACCGCTGACTCTTGTGTAATGGGAAATCGGAGTGACAATATTGTTGCTAAATATAGCTACTAGTGTCGCGCCGTGAGAATAAGGGAAGGAGCCGAGCTTCGATGAGCTGGTCGTCGTGAATTGATTCGCACAGCGTTTACGGGCGTTTGGGGATACGATGGCAGTAAAACGGACCGCGGTTTATGCTTCCCTCATTGATTTTTGCACGCCGTAACTTGGGGTTAATGACTTTCGCTTCCTCAGCGCAGTCTCCTTCAAGGACCCCATACATGATCAAACAATTTGTGCAACATCATGTCCGTCTAAACATTGGTAAATACACCTTTCAACAGCTTGTGCAAATCTAATTTCATTTTGTGGTGTTTTCGACCCAAAGATGTCAGACACAGTAAACCCATTCAAAAATTAGGCACGCAAAAATATCTTTTGTTCCTTTGCCCGACGTCATGTTATCCTTCACTTTCCTGATTTATCGTCAGTACTACGAAGGGCATCAGTTTTGATTCTTTTGGGTCGATTTCCTTCATTGTATCACCACATCCTTATTTCTGTTTTTGTACTCATCACAGACCATCAAATTGTTTGCTTAAACACGGCTGTTGTTGAAATTGAGGCTCTTCAGTCTATCCGTCTGGCTGGTGCTCACTACAACACTAATCTTTTAGAATTGTCGAAATTCATCTTAATACTTCCTGCAGCTAAAAGACAGTTAATTTTACTTGAAACTGCACTGGTTTTCTCCCGCTATCGGAAGGGCGTGGGACAAGTACCCAATGCCCGACCTACCTGATGCAGGTTTTTCTAGGGTTTTCCCTGCATTTCTTTAGGCGAATGCCAGGTAGGATCCTTAAAATATAGCCCGGGGGCCCTAGTTAACCCTTGGCTACCTTGCTCTACCCTTCCTCATCCCCCCTTTCAAATCCCTTCCTATGCTATTAAAGGGGAGTTGCCCAAAGTGGATTACCCTCATGTAGCCTGTTGCCCTAAAAAAAAGGAGCTTGTAGGATGCAGTAGACAGACGAATATGCGTGAAATCTAGGAGATTGGTTGAAGGGAGAGAGGCAAAAGGCGAAACCTTACGAATGAAATGGGGAATGTTTTATAGGAAAGAATCTTTTCATCTTTCAGATAGGAATAGGTTACTACTTCTGCAGGAATAGAACGGTCCATAATCACTATTCTCTTCCTCAGTCTTCTCCAAACATAGGCAAAGCAATAGCTGAATAACGACTGTTCAAATTTTATCACCATAGTAAATTTCAAATCCGGATGAAGTAGTTGGTTTCACGAAAACCTTCATAAAATTATTCATTAGATCGATATAGGCAGGGTAGGAATCGCGGAAGGTGGTAAATGGTAGAATCCTTCACACTGCCAACAACATTGGACAATACAAAAAATATGTACGTATCTATACATCATAATATGAAAGCTCTCTCTTCATCTTTGTCTGGTGAATTCAAGTTTTTTCCCTTTCGTAGCCTTCTTTCCATTAGTCATCTCAAAATACTTTAATTATAAATATTTTATAACTACGAAAATAATACAATATTACTTTAGCTATATAATAAAAAAGTATGTATATTTGTACGTATGTATTTACGTTAATCTCTATACATATTTAAACGCGTGGACAGATTGCAACAAACATTGGTACACACAAACTGTGGGGGAGAGAAACCTGTAGCATAAAGGTGGAAAAAAATGTTATTAAAAAATGTAATCATTTTGTGTTAAATTACTGCGCGTCAAGAAAACATGACGTCACCGCACACGCAAGGACGAGACGTTACTGCACAACAAAGTAAATAGTTCCTTTTGTCCTGATGAAATAAAGCAGAAATATTTTGATTGGATAAAAAGTATAATTTTATACATCAATACTCCATCGAATGATGAAAAAAAACGCGAATACTTCACGATCCTTGAGAGCAATTGAAGTTAATTTTCGTGCCATATTAGTGACTTCAATATGGTGACTATTTGTTTACTTTGTGCATCTAGCTAACAATTTCATCAATTTAATCTTTCGTAATGTCTGAAAGCTGAGGGACAATTATATCTGCCAGTACTCAAGTAGTATATTTAAGAAGAAATTCGGAGGTATGTTTGTTAGGATTGACGCAACTAGATTTAGGTTAAATCACTTATTGAGAACAGATTAATATTGAATTAAATAGTTTTTAGGGTTTATATAAATAAATACACAGGCAACGCCGGGCACCCAGATAAGAATTCTTTGTATATTGTAGGTATTGCCTTATGATGACCATCCGTTTCACACACCACTGACGTTATATTGGGCAATATATACATGTACAATCAAATTGCTATAACCTCAATAATATTAACAGGGTTTCAGTTGAAATATAACTAATATTTTCGGAAAAATTTTTCGCCCAATATTATAGTTACAATATATCCCTCAGACGGTCAGTATATTGAACAAATTTGATATTGAATAAGCGCCACATTCCTACTCGTGATCCGTAAAGCTTAACACCTCAGTGTTCTGTTGTCCAACGACGGTTCTCCTCCTTTATGTCTCGTTAAGCAATACTCCTATGATTTTTCGTCGGCGAAACAGGACAACCAATCAAATCTCGACGTGGTTCGGAATGCGGAGTCTGTGCTCCAGATATTGCAGAGGAATTCCATTTCCGGCAAATTCCAAAACTTCGTCATCGACACGGCCAACTTTGACGTGCCGGATTCTGGAGAAATATGCATTGGTGTTTATTAGGACTGGCCAAAGGGCGAGTTGCAATCGAGTACGGAGTATGTAGCTACAAGCGGATGAAATAATACTGTAATATAGTGGAATCAAGCGCAAGGAGCTGATATCGAGGTATGAAGCAACGAAGCTCTCACTTTGCTTATCGACTGTTAAATTAAATGTTTCTCTGTTAATCAAATATAGTATAAGAAACCAAGTTGTTTCTAAGAAGACTTCAATTGTTTTGCGCTGTCAACTACTCCTTATTCGTTGTACATTTCGAATATTGAATGAAAACTCTCAAAATTAATCAAATAAATTAAAATCCAAGTATATTTATGTATATTACCAACTGCGATTGTGATCATTCCCGGTGGCATTAAAAACACAAATATACTAACAAAATTATTACAAATAAAACAATTTTGAACGAAGAAGAAAAAATAATAATAAAATAAGTCTCAGAAATTTGTCCTGAAAATTTGTTCACTTCTCCCCACACTTTACTAAAGAATAATATAGACATAAACTTATTTAAATTACATAATAAAAAATACACTTCAATAATTTATATATATATATTAAAAGGTGTAGACAGACTATGTATAGGGTAATCCACATAGTGACAATTCCTCTCTTATAGCATAGGAAAGGCTTTTGAAAGGGGGGATGCGGAATGGTAGAGCAAGGTAGCCAAGGGTTAACTAGGGCCCCCGGGCTATGGTTTAAGGATCCTACCCGGCAATTCGCCTAAAAGTGATGCAGGGAAAACCCTAGAAAAACCTGCATCAGGTAGGTCGGGCATTTGGTACTTGTCCCACACCCTTCCGATGGCGAGAGAGGGGTTAGCTGTGCCTCGACCGGTTTAGGAGGCAGCTAGCCGACTATTCCAATAGGAATAGCGGACAACTTACTGTATGCATGTGGGAACCGTAGTTCAAAAAACCAGAGAGATGTGAAGGCATCCCCAAAGGTAGCCTCCGCTAGAGCTCTATGGGAAGGTTCATCCGTTATTCTTAAACCTTCTTATTTGAAGATTCTCCTCAAACACTGCTGCAGGTAAATAGTTGCAATCGCCTATCGATCTGTTTAGGATTGAAATTTTCCTTGCGTTTGTTTTTTGTGGTCTCGTTTTGATTTTATATTTGTGATCACCTCTGCCAATGTAAGTTGGTTTTTTTCGATCTTATTCCGGCTGTCTTTCCAGTTTTTTTTCGTTACCCGTGTATGATTTTAAAATTCTTCAGTCTGGTTGCCAAAGATTCTCAGTCTAATTTCTCTACCTTTTTTCGCCCGTGACCAGGTCCCTGTATACAAGTTTTTCTAGACCTTCTATACGGTGTTTTCTATAAGCATCCCAACAACTTGCACCATACTCTAGTATGGGACGAACTAGAGATTTATAAGCAAGTTCTTTTGATTTGCGACTCCCCTTTTTTTTAATATTCTCATTACAAAATTTAAAGATTCCAATCTTTCCGAGACGCATAATTTACTTTTTATATAATTACATAGTCAGAGGTTTGTTGTTAAATAGTTATCAATTTGACATCCAGCACTCTGTTCCAACTCTCCTGCGTTTCTGTGCTAAGTTTAACTGCCAAAAATTCCAAAACCACGGACATGTGAAAAATATTGGTAATGTTGATAATTGAATGATTCAGAAAGTATTAAGAAATATATTCTTAACCCTGTAGTTTTTAATCATGAGTCATGTGTCGTGATCGATGCGGTTCACTATCTTCTTCCCTCTTGCGTCAAGCCTTTTTGTTTTAACACTACCTACGCCAAACATGCCTTGTTATTTGAGTTATATAGTCTTCAACTGATATTATTTTAAGCTAAAAACTAACTACAGTGTTTCCTTATCTGGTTATCTCTGTACCTCATCTATCTAGAATTTGACTGAAATATACATGAAATTGTTTCCTTATAATTATATAGCTATTGATACACAGCTGAAATATGTTTTTGGTGATTACTGCACTCGATAATTTGGTCAACAAGGAAAGGAATCGCTGGACTGGTGGAAAAGCTTAATGGGAATAAAGTGAAAGGCGTGAGAACTTTGTACACATGTCAGTGGCTTTGCGACCCTCTGAGATGGGTCACGCGATGTTGGGAGTCATTTGTACCTGTCAGGGTAGTTCTGGCCCCGCATACACAAGGAACGAATGCATAAAGGGGAGGAGTTAACTGTCGAGTCGATACCCAAACACGACGATCTGAACCTTTTCTCCGTCGTCCTCGGTTCTCTGCAGTAGTACTGGACGACCCGTGCTAATCATCCGATAGTCGCAGACTATTTGAATCAAATGCATGTTCGATTGGGGTAGAAGGGCTATTGCGAATTTAAATCGTTCCATCGTTAGACGTCTCTTGGGCTCTAATTATGAATAAAAAATGTGGGGAAAGTGAAGATTCTGATGGATGTTTGAAATTATTTTGTTACCAACATATTATTTAAGCTCAAATAATATATCCAACTGTGCTCCGGCTTGTTCCGAATCGTTTCAGATGTGGAACGGTTCAAAATTGTATAAATAAAAAATTTAATTGAGATTTGAGTAATTTATTTAGAATTTGTCAGTTAAATATTTTAAAAAAAAATTATGACAGTTAAGTTGAACATTTCCATTGCAGTTCTCTAAGACGCATTGATTGCGATTATTAAAAACTCTTTATTGACAAATGGCTATTTACAACTCGTAGGCATAATTTAAAACAATGATAAATATTTTCATTTGTTATTTTGGTTGGTCGAGGATGACTTGACGGTATAATAAGCTTCGTTTTTAAGGGTAGTTCGTTTTTAAGTCACTATCCCTCTCATCTCCGTTGCTTACCTCACAGTTTGCTGTCTGTACTTCATCTCTATAGCTACTATCCTTTTTTTTATACTTTCTGTCTACACAATTTTTTTCCCGCGCTGCTTAATTTTAGAATGTATGTGTTTTAAAGTGCCATTTTTTTGCTCAATTTGCCCTATCTGGTAGAGATCCAATATTTTCCTTCGTTTTTCCAGTCGTCCCTTCCCCCGCGAATTTATTCCATAACGTCATTCACATGCTAAACACTCGGAACATGTTTTGTCAAATTCTCTACCATGTTTACGGTCCACCTTTCACAGTATCGCTAATGGCTACCAATTTCCGACCGGCAAAAACTTCCATGATACAAAATTTGACTATACCAAATGCAACTATCATCTCCTTAAATTATTGTAGCCAAATGTTCACTACAAAGTATTTAAGTTTTTTTTAAAAAAAACATTTCCACTGTTTATCAACCTGAAAGAAGTTGTATTCGATCAGATAAGGTTTTATGAGCACACGATTTTTTCAGGCAATTTGTGGACCATAGCTGAAAACGTACGGAAATTGGGCCCACAGTGACACTAATTTCTCTAGTACAATAAGACAATGATTGCACAAAAATACGGCTGCCTGAACAGGATGGATTGCGCTATGACTTCACAAAGAAGAATCATTCCCAACTGTTCGTAAAATGAATGACAGGATTAGGACTTTGATTGAAATGTTATTTGCGTAGTAGAAATTCTAAAATTCCACGGGAGGGATACTAAAATGTCTTGTTCGAATTGCTTCGAAAACCATTTGCATTAAGAAGGAACCTGTTTCGCTAGTGACCACCTCATTCGCGTCACATTTACAGTCGAGCGAGCACAAAGCGCAAGCTGTCATCTCCAACACTTTACAGACTGACAAACTTTGACTTCCCGTCGGCGTTACTCCAGTCAGGCTGCTTAAACGTGTTTTGCTCGAAACGTCTGCACAGAATTCACGCAAGATGAGAAATACTTGAACATTTTATCTACATTATATTAAAAACTGCTCTGTATCTTGTCTTGAATCCAAATTAGTTTCGCTGACGTATTTTTACTATTATCTCACGCGGAGAAGCCCTGGTTATTCCTTTTCTTCAGGCCGAAGACAGGAAACCTATCATGAATATCTAGAATTTCCCTGCATTACTCAGAACGTATATAGCACTCGTTTCCAGAACGGTTCCAAATAGGAAAACTTCAGGGAAGGATCATTGTCGGGTGTTTGGGACACAATGTTGGCACGTCTGTTTAGCTATGGGCTGTATTGAAATGAATATTTTTACGTCTGATTGAAAATTAATAATAAGAAAGATAGCCAAATACAGACAAAATAAGTGATAACACAACGTTTCTGGGATATTTCTGAATAATGGTGTGACGCAGCTTGAAAGGCAGTCGTCTGCTGGCACTACATAGGAGGAAACCAACGATAAATAGTGACGTTGGCTCATACTAGTCAGGCAAGTTTATATTAAGAAATGCCGTTACATTCATACTAACTGTCGAAGTCATTAAAATACTTTTAATATATTCTCGGCTTCTGGACTTTTTAATTTTGTCAACTGACGAGTGCAGTTGTGTCGCTCTAGGCTATTCTTAGCACCTGAAGAAAGGGACAAGGATCCCAGAAACGTTGTGTGGTATTTATATTATCACTTATTTTGTCTTTATTTGGCTATCTTTCTTATTATGGGCTATATTCTTAGCTTGAGAAAATTAATTACGATAATGATGAAAACATATCGGGCTATTTAAAATAATATGATTTAATAAATATACGGCCTTAAGTCGGGAAATAATTTTTATTAACTAGTTAATTTTACGACGTTTTTTTTTTGGACCTCTTCAGGTTGGATAGTTTTTATTAATTATGTGTGTGATTCATGCATAAAATTTAGAGACAAGGTTCTGATGCCTTGCGAGTTGCAACCTTCGGGTTTATAGCCATACAGAATACCGCGGAAGGAGGCAAGTGCTGCACAAATATGTCTGACATATCGTGTAAATGGTATACGAAGACTTGAATGAGAAAAATTAACACTTCGGGGTTCAAAGAAAGCTGCAGACTATGATGTGGAGGTAAACGCTATACCGAGAATATATTAAAAATATTTTAATGACTTCCGACAGTTACTATGAATTTATCTGCATTACGACTGACTAGTATGTGCCATCAGACGACTGCCTTTTGAGCTGCGTCACACTATTATTCAGAAATAATCTGGAAATCCTGCGATCGTGGATACTAATTAAAATTCGGAAAGAAAATTAGTGAAATGAAAATAGCGGCGAGTTTTGACATTACAGCCAATTTCCAACTTGCCGACTACGAATTTGTAGACATTTTATCCGTTTATAAAATATGGAATACGGATACACTATGAACATTTTACCTTTCGAAATTCAAACCCGGTTTTGCCGAGCAGGGGACGAAACTGTCCCCTCAGTTTCTAGTACTTTTCTGCCGTAGATTATAACATTTATTTCGTACACTGTAACGTGCCTTCTTCCGAATTTATTTTAAACTATCCCGTCTTTTATCTAAAATATCTCAACCTAAAATTAATTTCGCTGGAGTTCGTGCCCAGAACCTGTGACTTTTGGACATTTACTGAGTAAAATTTCGGTTACGTTTACTTAGAGATGATTATTTAACTGCTCCCAATATTTCTGACATTTCACGCGACAAACAATGCTGTGCTAATTTCATCCCAGGCTGCTTTGTGAGAGTTTACTGTTATTTTACGTGAGTTTCATTTCGCTATCTTACGGGGAAATGCATATTCTACCGTTCTTGTGGTGGCGCCTAGAATCTTATCTCTAAGCTGAGAAGAATCGCGACGCCGTCGCCACTAAAACTCGCAAAACTTGAGAATGTAACAAATAACGTCACAGTCTGCAGCCCTTAAACGCGTTGGAAATGAAAACAAAAAGTGTGGCGACTGCGTAATGCTGTCGCAGCGGAAAGATACACTTTTTGGTAATTTATTCTTCGTTCATCATCGGAAAATATTTCGTTTACAATGAAGAAAAAAATTACGTGAATGGGAACATAAAATTTATTACACGAAAATTGAGAAGTGAATTTATGGGAGCAAGTAATCTATCTTCTATATAATAAAAAAGGATGTATATTTGTATGTATGTATTTACGTTAATTTCTATACAAATTTAAACGCGTGGACAAGTGAAACGAAACTTGGTACACATATTAAAAACATGAGAAATGGTACTGTGGGGGTGAGAAACCCATAGCAAAAAAGTGGAAACAATTATAATAAAAAACCGATCATTTTGGATTAAATTACTGCGCGCCAAGATACCATGACGTCACGCGGTAGAGAGGGACGTTACTACGCGTCGAACAAAGGCAATAGTTCCTTTTTCCGTAGTGGAATAAAGCAGAAATATTTTCATGGAATAAAAAGTAAAATTTTATCCAGAAATACTCCATAGAATGATGATAAAAAACAATACGAAATACTTTACGATCCTTGCTGGATATGTAAGTTAATGTTAGTGCCATATTAGTGACTCCAAAATGGCGATCATTTGTTTACATTGTGATTCTAGCTAACGGTTTCATCAATTTAATATTTTGTAATGTCTGAAGACTGAGGGAAAATTAAATCCGCCAGTACTCAAGATGTATATTTAAGATGAAATTCGCAGGTATCTTTGTTTTCTATTAATATAATAAATAAATTCGGAGGTATTTTGTTTGTTGGGACTGTTGCAATACAATTCAAGGTATTTTATACCTGTTAAATTAATGCACTGTCGAAAGTATGTACGAAAATGGGAATAGTTATATTTAGGTTAAATCAATTCTTGACTTAAGATTAATATAGAATTAAATACTTTTTCGGGTTTAAATTTTTCTAAGTGTTCAGTGACATTTTAAATTGTACGAGTACCATGCGCTGAGAAAAAATACAATTTCTATATTCAGATTAAGAATATGAAATCTAAAAATAAAAATCCAGATTTTCATTACAGTTATGAGATCGCAGAAACTGTTGATATATAGAACTATTCATCAGTGTCTAAACTTCGCTCGAGTATGATGATAATTTTTTCTCCCCAGGCACCTCTTCTACCTTGGTCATTGTATGCCGTCAAACTTTCTAAGGAAAGTTCGTCTCTGTAATTTATTTAGTTTCCACGTTTTCCCACACTGACTTAGTGACGTTGGTATTGGCGTCCCTGTGTCCCATTAGCTGCAAGTGGAATGTATTTTTGATGCGCTGCCGTAAAAAAACTGGTTTGCGTATTCGAGTTTCGCCCTTAACTGCTGCTCTTGGGCACGTCGTAAAAGAAATATTCTGGGTGAAAAAAATATATTTGAGCACTATAAATGCTACGGTCATACCTGAGTTATTCTGTAACAATGTAAACACGCTTGAATGTAATTCGACAGATCTGATCCGGTCCGAAACGCTCGTCAATTTCGAGTTGTCATATACAGTTGGAAGACACAACATTGCTTTTTTCAGTAGCATCACTTGTAGATTATACTTAATTTAACGATTCGAAACGTATAATGAATTAGTTGTACAATTATGTATTATCGAATATGGAATCATTCACTACATAGTTCCACAATGTCTTAATCGTTGTATAATGATATTTTTAATATAAAAACTCTAAAAAAAGTCGGTCTGGGGATAGTGAAATTTGGAACCATGGCGTTAAGATAAAAATCTCGGAATTGATGGATTCGTTAACAAGATAGACGTAGTTGTTAGATTAATTCAATCTATTTATTTCACAGCCGTTGATAAGATACGAGTTCGATGTTCGAGATTTATGTTATAATATACGAGCAGATAAATTCTGGCCGCGTGGTACTTGCAGACTTGACAGCGTTGATTAGTTGACCCGTTTGAAGGATAAAAATCTACGGAGAGAAGGATTAAAAAAAAATTCCTCTATTACTTGCAACTTCCTTTTCAATTATTAATTTTCTTCAAAACTGAAACAAACGCAATAAATACCAAACACGACGTTTCGTCCCTGATTGGGACCTCTTCAGGTGTATAGGTGTTACATTCAATTATAATTTATTATAAGAAAATTTAGGTTTACAAAATTTTTCAATTTGCCACACGTTGCGGCCGAAATGACACTTATTGGCGTAAACTTCGTGTTTGATATTTATTATGTTTTAAATTGATTAATTAAAATTTTTCACTTGAGCTCGAATCATGACTTATTATTTTCCAAATTTTTCGCAAATCAAAGTTTTTAATAATGAGATGTGGAAGTCGGTCACATCCTCCAATGGAAATAGCATCCCCATCATTCAGATTCCGCTGGGACAGATGTCATGTCGAGAGCGTAACGGTTTCTTGTAACAAGTTTTTACGGTTAACACCATGCCAGTAATAAGTCAGCT
The DNA here is from genome assembly GCA_037074705.1 of Zhengitettix transpicula. Classification (NCBI taxonomy): domain Eukaryota; kingdom Metazoa; phylum Arthropoda; class Insecta; order Orthoptera; family Tetrigidae; genus Zhengitettix; species Zhengitettix transpicula. The sequence continues at coordinate 30,508,299 of CM073596.1, forward strand.
GCAAATCGTAAGTTGATGTTGAGAATAAAAAGATTTTGTAGCTGCTCCAAAAGTCATTTACGAAATAGTTGTTCTAGTGCTGCCATGATAAGTTACGTCTAGTCCAGTTTGTCTACCGATTTTTGTACGCCTGTCTCACTTTTACTACTCCAGTTGAGTCCTCGGACTTTTTGAATATCGCTATGTATGCTTCACAATTACTTGTAACATGAAAAGCCAATATCTTAACGTTATCGACGGTTAGAATGCAATCTTCGGCCTCTCATCATCTCTAGCAGTAGTAGTATTCTTAAATACTACCTGAAAATTAATTGTTTTGTCAACTGAATTGTGTAGTTGTGTCGCTCTAGGCTCTTCTTAGCATTTTGTCTGTATTTGGCTATTCAATTGATATATTATTAATTTTCAAAACGAACGTAGATTTTTCACTTTAAAAACTGGTTTTGACCCTACATTCATATAACTCTGCCGGTATTTCTTGTAATTATTTTATACATTATAATGATTGGTCTTATGACTTAGAATTTTCATATGTATTTTAAAGATTGTATTTTTACGTCTGTTTATATTAAAAATAATTCAGTTTTTCGACCAATATCAGACAATATTTTATTTATTTATGACAACGTTTCGGTACGTGTTTGTACCTTCATCAGGTCTTTCCTGCTGAGAAATTGTACAAAATAAAGTTGTATTATCAAGAAGCCATAAAACTGGTTGAACAAAAGATATTACATTATTAACACAATGAAACTAAGAAAACACTGACCTAAATATGCTAAATGTTAAATCCTAATTTCACATCTAATTGAAAAAAAAACACAAACCTGTACCGAAACGTTGTTATAAATAAAAAAAAAATATTTTCTGATATTGGTCGTAAAACAGCATTAACTGCAATGTATTGTTGTTCATTTTCTCTTAATTCTTTTCCTTCGTGTCTTCTTGTTCTGCTGTAGTTGCAGTTTTCAATTTATTTTAAAGACTGGGGGGATTCATCTGTACACTACTACAGCTCAACAATTATTATGAACGATGCATGTGCATATTACAGATGGCCTTATAGAATGGGAGATCAGCATAGTATAGGTTGTACATTATAGGAGATGGCTTGTTGATCGAGGAGAAATGGCCGAGGGTGCAGTGGCTGGGGGTCGAGAGGACGAAATTAACTGCTGGTGTGGAGGCGGAGTAGTAAAAAATCTGCTAGAAAATACTGGGGCGCGCTAAATAGAGACACGCCCGCTCACTCGCTCGCTTTTCTCTGCGGAATGCCATTTAACTCAAATGATGGCGTCGTAAATTTTCTGGGCCGAATGGCCGCCGCTAAAGTTGCAATTACAGACGGACGCGTCGCGACGCTGTCCGCATCAACAAAGTAGTCGTCACTTTGCGCTACTTCAATTCCATTAACTTATCATTGTCAAATAAAGGTCTCGTCTGCGCCCACTGTCTCGGTTTCGAAATTTTGGTAGTAATTGAGTTGTCCGGAGCTTGAGGAAATCCAATCACTTCTTTAATCAAAAAATATTAGCAGAGTAGCTGGGGTGGGATGAACGAAGCAACAGGAAGACGTCACATGAAAGAAAAATCTGGCAGAGTCTGTGTACATGATGGACTCCAGTTTCCTTGTCTCAAACTTCATCAACCAAGAGAAGAGAAAACGTCATTAGAAATTTATATTTATGTGGAAATTGAATCCAAAATATAACGCGGCTTAAACGTTATTGGAATTGCTGAATCTGAACAGTCCGGAAAAGTTAACGAGCCATAAATAGAAAATGAATTAAAAATGACAGACTCCGACTGCTCGTGTTATTTGAACATATATCATCGCTTATGGTTCCTGGAGAGCGACGAAGGCAGTCACCGGCGTCCCCAATTCCTGTCGTTTGAAATATTCAGTTTCACACTGACAGCATTACTCCGTCAACTACTCCATTTCATCACCTCTGCCTCTCGGATTCTGCCTATCTATAACCAATTTTCCGCTTCCAAAATGCGGAGTACGAAAATCGCGTCCCTGCAAAATAAAGTTTGGTGAGCTATTTATCCCACAATCTTTTTCGTATTTGTATTATCGACTCTGAATTATTACTATTTTCACCATGTAGTTTAAAGCTGCTGTTTTTATGGGGTGATATCAATTTCAGGAAAATATCTAAAAAAAAAATTTCTTTCCGCCTCAGATTTGCGAGTAGTCAAAGTTTCTTCTGAAATCCTCGGGCAACTTCCTGCTTGCGACAGGCACATATAGATAGATTTACTCTCAGTTAGTCCTCCTATGAGGATTCAGCAAACCCCTCCCCCGCTATCGGAAGGGCATGGGACAAATACCCAATGTCCTGCATTACTTTTAGGCGAATGCCGGGTAGGATCCTTAAACTATAGCCCGGGGACCCTAGTTAACCTTTGGCTATGCTCTGTCTTTCCGCATCCCCCCCTTTCAAATCCCTTCCTATGCTGTTAAAGGGGAGTTGCCACCATGTGGATTACCTTCATGTAGCCTGTTACCCTAAAAAAAAACATCACATCACAAACGCACTGAACACGTTTTGCCTGTCACATCACTACCAATATACAGTCACGACTCGAAATCTACTCCTGTCGACATCTGTCATGGATTTTTTTGCTTAGTTTAGAAAACTGGAAGAAAATTAGAACCAAAGAAGGAAAACTGTACACACACATTCAGCAACTCTATAGTCACGACAATTTAGCCGTTTATTACACACTTCGTAGTTCATACTGTACATTCGTACTTCACATATTCTTCATACAATACTTACGGTTGTTTACCCAGTTTTTGTAGAAAATTAATAAGATATAGTAGCCAAATACAGACGAGAGAAGTGACGACATAAATACCATACAACGTTTCTGGGAACCTTGTTCCTTGCTTCAGGTGCTAAATAAACTAAAAGCACAAAGAGCCTAGAGCGAAACAACCGCACAATACTGTTCAAAAATTAAAATAGAAAAATAAAAACTAAGAAATTATTTTGAGTTTGTCAACTGTAAGCTTCGGTTGTGTCGCTCTTGTCTCTTGTGTTTTTCTTTGGCACCTGAAGAAAGAAACAAGCGCCCGGAAACGTTGTGTGGTATTTATATCACCATTTATTTTCTTCATATTTGGCTGTTCTTATTAGTTTTTGTAGAAGTTGTAAAAACGAAAACTGTTGACCCTGGCTAGTCAAACAAATCAGGCCACTGCCATAGTTCTTCTAGACAACACTGTCAACAATCAAAGACAGCGACAAAACGTGAAACCGAAGATTTGGTACCAGTTGACAAAAATTCATCGACAAATTGAGAGTCGTAGCACGTTCTTGCTGGAGTCTGGGGGCGTTGAAGACACACTTCAGAGTTGTGTATTTTGTTAATTGAGTGATTCACTGTATTTACTTCTACACATCCATTCCAAACAAACAAAACCATAAATACCTTTGATTAATACTCGATTCAAAGCTAACATGGTCCCAACACACCTGTCACATTAAAAAAATCATCAATCACCGTTTAAAAATACTAAAACCATTAAAACTAATTCACTTTTATCCCTTTCAGTGAAAAAAAAAGTTTATATATTCCTTATTTCACAATTATGGAAGTACGACTGTAACATTTAGGATTTCGCAGCCAAAAGACACGTCAGCAAGATCCAAATGTCCCAAAGTAAAATCATTCGTTATATCGCAAACTGTCCCTGATACTTCTCCATAGTGACCTCAATTTTCCATTCATCCACCAACAATAATTAAATAAATACTTCTTCAATATCCGAACCCGTTAATATCTGATCCAGTTGCCTCTCCTCCACCTCCCATACAACATCGCCTATTAAAAAGAAAGAGACCGAGAGACCTAATTAATATCCAATAAAGAAGGTGAAACAAATTTTGCTCCACAACATATATATAGCATCATATAAAATGTACAAATATCACAACTGTAAAATCTTATGATTGTAAAGTTTCCTGAATTAAAAAAAAACTTACTGGGAACCTTCCAATCTGAATCATGCTTGCGAGGTGGAATGATTGAAAATGATTCCACCATACCTGAAACAATTTCCTCTTAAATAAGATTTATCCCTCTGATACCCCAATTTTACTCGTGTACAACCCAGCAATATTATTTCGTGATGATGGAGGGATGTAACTGAACGCGCAAGATTCTTGATGCTTTCATTTTTCCGTTTTGGTACCAAATTACCACAATTTCAAGACGTAGCGGAGCAATTATTCGAATGGTCTTTCCAAAATATTGTCTGTGATACAAAATTGTTATATTATTTATATTATTTTCGAATGGTCTTTCCAAAATATTGTCTGTGATACAAAATTGTTATCCACTATCTGACGTTGCCGACTACGATAGTCATAAACGTCTTGCCTTCACTGAAGGTTTACTTCTCTTGTTAACGGAGAGATAGCAAAATGTACAAGGTCGTGCACTATATAACTGTGAGCAACGTTGCAGGAAATAATCTCGTTCGAAAAAATGTTTTAAATCCATTTCTATGTCGACGGTCAGGTTTTTTTAATTGATGCAGAAGGTGCAGCTGGTTGTCAGTTTGATCAACCGAATTTTCCTCGTTATTTAAATGGCATTGCATTATTTGAACATAAATCATGTAAAGATCAAATAGAATATACTCCTGCTAATTTATTCTGTTTTTTACATGGTATTATATACTTTTCAAGCCCTCCATAGACGACGGTTCCCTTCTAAAAAAATTGTTTTATCTGTTACTTTTATTAAGCTCGTCTACTACCGTGTTTTCGTTTCGTTCCTCTTGATGATGGTCCTGTAATGACTTCTTTTTGAAGTGGGTGCGGGGGGGGTAACATTGCTTTGCCCACTAATTGCGTCGGTCGTATTGGCGATACGATTGGAAGATTTGAGCGGAGGAAGGCGTCGTTATTCGGTCGTCGCCGTCTGATTACGACGGTCGATACCTTCTCCTCGGACCAGAAGACTGTCAAATCTCGCATCAATGAAAAAGTCGATACCCAAAAATAACTTGCAATATATTTTAACCAAATCCATGTTACACGGTCATTCTGTTGTTTTTACGCGTTCTCTGACCAGAATTCAAATGTAGGACCAGAGATCAAGTGTCGGCATCAGTAGTTGCAAATCTAATATGCAAACTGAATATAATGTAAGTTCAATATCCAGGATATTAAGCCAGACGCAAAAACTTCAGTCTTGTCTTCCACGGCTTCCTACTTTGAGTTTACTCCGCATTCGCAATTGCAAATGATTCTTTACCAGAAATCTTTTTATTCCGAAGATTTGACAATTGTTATAATTTTTTGACGTTAACATATTAAAATTAACTTGAAGAAGCATAGTTTCTTCTTGATTGAGTGGTTGAAGAGGAAGTTAATAAATTTTTAATTTACGGTGATTGCCTGGTCAATTTTCTCTTGTTTTTTTTTAATCTGAGGGGTTTAGATGGAGGATGGTGGGATTCTGTATTAATGGGATTGAAGTGGTGGAGATTTCTATTACGTTGGATAAGGGTTTTTCGGGTTGAGGGAATATTTAAGTTATTGTGGATTCTGGTGTTAGTAACGTACCAAGGACAGTTAGTTATAAAGCGAAGTATTTTATTTTGGGATATTTGGATTTTATTTATGTTGGTGGTAGCGGCCGAACCCAAGATGTAACAGGCATAAAACCAGAGGGGATATATGAGGGATGTGTAAAGGATAAAGGAGATTTCTGGTTCGGTAATGGTTTTAATTTATGGAATCTGTGGAGAATTATTTTTTTTAAGTGTGAAGGGACCATGTTAGTTGGCAGTCGAGGGTTAGGCCGAGGTATTTATATGATAGTGAAGTTGTTGATAGTGACTGATAAGTCTTAGCCTTTTCTTTTTAGGGAGAAGGGAACGGTTAAGGATTTGGAAGGATTGATGATTATGCGGCAGTCGTTGGCCCAGATAGAGATGAGTTTTAAGGATGTTTGAAGATGGTTCGTTGCGGTTTGTTCTTCGTGTCTCTGAGAAGTGATAGCAATATCGTCTCCGAATTGAGGTGGTAATAGAGGGGATAATAGGAATAACGTGGGTGTAGATGGAGTAGAGGAATGGACCAATTACAGTTCCTTGTGTGACGCCTGAAAGAATGCGGTGTATTGGAGTGAAATGATTATATATTTTAACTGTAGGATCGATTGGTGACGTAATTGGAAGGAAGTAGTGTTGTGAGAGGTGGGGTTTGACTTTAAACAGAAGGGAAGGGCAGTGAACTTTATCGAAGGCTTTTTCGGAATCTAGGAATGTCGCTATACAGATCTTTTTTTCTTCGAAGGAGTTGTTAATCGTTTCTGTCAGAATGTTGATCAGTTGGGGACAGGAGTGATTGTTTCGGAAGTCAAATTGTTGGTTGGGGATAAGGTGGGAAAGGTCGTTTTTGAGTCTAGGCAGGAGGAATTTTTCGAATACTTTAGGAATTATAGGGGGAAGGCTGATTGGTCTATAGTTGGTGGGATTGGATTTTACCTTGTTGGGTTTGTTAATCGTTATTATTGTAGCTAATTTCCAGGTATTGGGAATTTTTGAGTTTATTAGTATTGCGTTACGTATGTTTGTTAGTAGGACAAGGGATTTTGGTACACGTCCTTAATACCAATGATATCATCATCATCTGGCTAAATGCGGTCTTAAGTCCTTATAGTACTGTATACGCAAGATATATCTCATATGTTCTTACATATCAGACGTACACAGAGATTTGACTGGTAAACTTGTATACGGAAAGGATTTCATTTACCGGGGTATGCTCATTTCTGAAGTCGTAGTGAGATTCAGCGGCTGGTTGGAGTTTTACTTGTTGCTGTGCTTCATAACGTGACTCCGTTTTGCGAGAGGCTGGGCGGAAATTTGCCTGGTGAAATGCTATTATCGGTGGGCGGCATCTCGCAGCTGGCCGTGGTATCCGGTCATTATCTGACCGCGGATCGATCCTCGTCAATCGCCTACCCCTTACGCTTGTTAACCTGTTCAGTCGCTGCAACTTATGGTATTTTAAAGGTATAGTAATGACAACTAACTGTTGTTCTTCAGGGTAGAATGCATTCAGTGCATAGGCACACTCTTGTAGATTTGGACCTATTCGGTTTAGCCCAAACTGGTAGAGAACAGAATCGAAGGGAGACAGTGAGAAAGAAACAAAGCTCAGGTTTTGTAGATGAGGTTTACGTTTACCGAAGATAGGAGTTTGTAAGACAAGCCGAGAATATTGAGAGCTAAGCTTAACGGGGTTTTCCATAGGTCTGACAATTTTTATTTCTGTGTTAAAATTATCGTCGCCGCTCAAATAAATCGGAGCCTTACATTCAGCGACTATTATCTCGGCGATAAATTTTCCGTTGTACGATTCTCAGTTCAGAGTGCTGTTAACAGTGTAGTTCGAAATGAAAAGAGCAGATTTTAGCATTACTGTTATTTCGTCGTCGATTTAAATTGAAAAGAAAAAATCGACTAATTTGGGTTAATCCGATTAATGAATGAAGAGAGGAGGTTAGAGCTTTATTCACTCTGTTTGAAGAGTTGAGGCAGATTTACGCGAAATATGTTCAGAGTTTTATCCCATAACACAGGTCTTTATTCAATTAATGAAATAAGTATTTCATTATCTATCACGTTATCCAATTTATTCATATTCGAAATATGCAATAAAATGACACAAGATAGGATGGCAAAAAACAATCTTTCCATAGGAAAATTCAAATCAAGAATGAAAATAACTCAGCGATGGAAAAACCGCCCTGTTTCAAACGTGCATTGGGTTACTTAGGCCACTAGTTGCAATTGGCGATAAATTTATCGCTGAGTGGTTCCGATGCACTGCTCAAGCTGTCTTCCGCGACAATTTTATATCCGCGATTATTACCGCCCTATAAGCAAGCTCTCATTCACTTCAATGGACTACTGCTGTTACGGCGTCAGCGATAAAATATCCGCGATTAAAATCGCCGGGCATGTAACGTGCCTTATAGTTAGTTTACATAATACTCATTGTAGAAAGCTGAAAGTAGAGGCGCGTTAGTTATGGCGACAGAAATTACAGTTTTGGAAAATATGACCCTATTTTTTAGAGAGTTAAATGAGAGTTCTGGTACATATGCGGAGTTATTAAGGCGTGCGGGTTAATGGTGTGTTGTCTGGAAGGAGGGGGGTGATAGATTTCTTGCCTGGAGCATTAATCATGAGCGTATTGATTGGGAGTATGAGGCTGAACATCTTGTCCGCCGTGAATAACCCGACCACGCCAACTATGACATGAAATCAACAGCCGTCTCCATTGGATCTGATTAAATATAACACGCAGCATCAGCTTTCCTCAAAGCCAATAACAGAAGGTGCTGGAATATTGTCTTTTACCACGTGGATGTGATATGCTTAATTTTATGTTTATTTAAGTTTTAAAAATTGTATTGTTACGTCTGTTTCTTAAAAATTATGCAGTTTTTCGACCAATAACTGGTTTAGCTAATTGTATATCATACACATGTCTTGTAGGACTACAGTCTGGTTGGATTATCGGATGATGCATTTACGACTGCAACTTTCCAACTGCAAGGCGATGTTGGAAATTAACACATATATTTCATTTCTTAAAAAAAACTTTCGGTACGTTTGGAACACCTGTTGATATTCATATCAACTCGCTTACTTCATTACATTTATTTGCAAATTTAGCCCAAATTTTAAGTCAGAATCCACAAGCATGTTCGAGTTTACATTTACTTGCATTTTTTACGATTTGGTCTTAATCTCGTTTTGAAGGTGGTTGACAACGACGTGTAACCCACTTGTTTTGGGTAATAGTTGGTTGTACGTGACGCGGGAAGAATAATTGAAAGTAACGTTCCCCGTAGCTCTGTGTCCTTACTTCATTAAGTAAATGATTATTTATATTTCATTATAAACTTTAATACCCTCCTAAAATATCTTTAATATATTGATTGACTTCTAACCCAATGAAAACCAACATTTTTGACAACTTGTCAATTTTAATTTGATACAGCTTTACACAGCAATATTAATCGAATTAAAATATAATTTTACATAAACAGTCCTAGAAAACCTTTTTTAAAGGTAAAAAATTATAAAAAAATACAAAGTTGTTGTTATTGTTAATGCTATATAGTTATAATTTTTTATTCGATTTGTCTTTTTTTATGTTGTTCCTGCTAATTTTTTTCACTTATTCTAAAGAAATCATGTATTTTGAGGGGGGGGAAATTTTTATTCAGTTCTCCAATTCTTTAGAGGTGCGTAGTGTAATTGAACGACAAATTTTTTTTATTAATGGTGACGTCAAAGTTAAGATGAGAAAACAACGAAAAGAAGAAAGAGGGGAGAATCTGTACAATTAGAGGCTTTGTCCTAGCAGAAAAAGTTTCGCAGCTGGCACGTTTGACAAAGATCTTGCTAAATCCCAAACAGCACTGTAATCAAGCTTCAAATCGTTTCATTCTATATAAATTCATGTTTCCTGTAAATATTATTTGTTTATTTGTTGCTTCCATTCATCATCCTCGTACCCCTTACTGGATTACTCCGACGTACTATAGAAAGTTTTAAAACTGTAAGAGTCGCATGTTTGAAAGCTAACTTTCCGGGCGAGTTGCAACCTTGCAGCGGGAAACTTGCCTCTGTGATATTTGTAGTAATTGAGAAAGCAACGTTAGTGGGCGTTTCATAGGCCAGGGAGCAAACCTCGTTTCGCCACGTCTGTCTGTCTGCATGCAGATCGCAAGTGCAACATTGCCTGTCGTGTGCATATTATTCGCAGTTGGCGTTGTCTTGGACTTTGAGCATGGCGGGGGCGGACAAACGTTATTGACATTGCGCCGGCGGCGTCGATAGCAACGTGACGTCACGGGATTCCCCGCCCACTGCTGCTGCATGACGCAGACATACCGCGCTTCCTACGATCTCTGCCAGTAATCCATAAGTCCCGTCTCCAAACAAACAAATAATCCCGCAGCGTACTAAAGCGTTCTCTTACGCGTACTTGTAGATTCGTGTGAAACGTAAATGTAGTAGAAGACACACTGCCTAGACGTTAAAGGGTCCCAGTATCAATGGAAATACCCTCTCCACCCGGCGGAGGGATTTTAGAAGGCAGATGACAGCCGTAATTGTCAATGTTTCCGCTATAAGAATTTTGGAATCCTCGAAAAACTTTGTCCAAACTTCAAAAAGATAATATAAAAATTATATAAGTTAAAATTTTATAACAGGGGCAATACTTCAAGATAGATAACCACTGTAATATATATATATATATATATATATATATATATATATATATATATATATATATATAGACGGAATAAGATAATTAGTAGTGAAGAGTAAATGATCGTTTTCCCTATTCAAATTATCACTAGTTCTATATCGTTAAGTGAAATGTAACAAACATATTGTTTTTAATACTTGTTTATTAATAAGTGAAATTTTCACTCTGCCGCCACAAAAAAGTATTTATTTTCCAATGACCACATGCAGTTTAAATTCTGGTGGGAGTAATCTTTACGCACACAGTAATAATTATTATTAACCTGCGGTCAAGTCTGAATTCAATATGGTGGATATCTTTAATTTTAACTTATAAAGAATTTTAAGACCTGAAAATATAACGGTACATTTAATATGACCAGAACAAAATCGTAAATAAATTTTAACGTATTCTCGTGAGAATAGAAGTTCTCTTCCGTGCCTGTTGACACTTTCAAGTGATAAAATTGATGTTTCTCCTGGTTCAAATGTCATGTGTGCATAACAGAGCTGGGGCTTATTTTGACTTATTTTGTGACGTTATATATTAAATTCCAATTATTAGCGAATTGGGCACCAGAATGATGATTATTATTTTTCCATTTTTCTACTTTCTAACAGCCCTCACAAATAATTATTATTAATATTTATTTCTAAAGTAATTTTCGTATCTGTGATATTCAACATACCGACTTTTATGTAGGCCAATGTTATAAAGTCGAATGTTGTTTTTTTATACACCGGTTTATTTTGACTAATGTTGATGCTAGATCTCGCTCTCTCTCTCTTTTATTTTTAGGTAACAGGCTACATGAGGGTAATCCACATGGTGGCAACTCCCCTTTAATTGCATAGGAAGGGATTTGAAAGGGGGGATGTGGAAGGGTAGAGGAAGGTAGCCAAGGGTTAACTAGGGCCCTCGGGCTACATTTGAAGGATCCTACCCGGCATTCGCCTAAAAGTAATGCAGGATAAACCCTAGAAAAAACTGCATCAGGTAGGTCGGGCATTGGGTACTTGTTCCACGCCCTTCCGATAGCGGAAGAGGAGGAGTTTGCTGTGGGGACGCAGCATCCCTTCTCCGTACCTCTGCCAGTTTAGGAGGCAGCTGGCCGACTATTCCAATGGGAATAACAGACAACTCTTACCGTATGCCCAAGGGTCTGTGACCCCAGAACATACACACCTCAAAACCGGCGGAGGTGCCTCGGCTTGTGGGAACCTTAGTTCAAAAACGGAAAGAGGAAAAGGCTATATATATATAATATCTTAAAGCTTTTTATTAATTCAATACAAACCCCCGGTTTAAATCAGCCACTAATCAATGACGTATTTTCTTCAAACGTTTATTTAATTTGTTTCAACCGATAAACTTAATATTTGAGCAATAAAAAATGTTTACTGCGTACAGATGAAAGCCCTTTCGATAACTAAATTAAATAAACGCTTTAAGGAAATATAAGTGTGTAATTTGTGACTAATTGAAACACTGGATTTGGTTGGATTAATAGAAAGTAATACATGTCAGTCTTAATTAAAATTAAATTTTAAATATTTAAAAGTAACTGATATATCAAAATACTTAAAACAGATATTCTCCTATTTTAGTCGTCTGTGTGACGTCACTGTGCGTCGTCCACCTAAAAATTACCTCACTTTAAAATAGCGGAAAAATGTTCCTCAAGCTTCGAAATTCGTGAAACGTGGATCTAGATACGATTGTCTACGAACTCTGAAAGATTCAGTTTTGAGGTCACAGTTTTTAAACGAACAGCGATTGTGTCTCTCTAATATATAGATGGGGATAAGATAATTAGCAAGTATTGCTTTTCTCGTGTTCAGGTATTCTCGGAATCTGATTCGCCTCGAATTTGTCCGAGGCTTTTCATAGCTTTGATAATATTCCAAATTTAATGCGAGTAAAATTTTCTATTGTTTTTATGTCTGCAATTCGAATCAAATGTTTGATGAATATTCTCATTACTTTCAAAATTCCTATTTCGTTCCTATTGTTACATTTGTCCACTATTCTATCAGTTCCACTGCCATGAGGACTCGTGCAATTCAACGACCCTCATCTCATTTTATTGATTTCTTTTAAAAATATATATTATCCAGACTCTCCAAATGATGGACCACTGTCACTTCTGGCCGCCGTGATGCTCGTATGGTATTCAATATATAGCTTCTTTTTCTCTCTGTATGTGCGTTAGGGGGGACTAGGCGGGGGGCGGGGGGTGGTTCTCGAGCAACTTTGGAAACTAAAATGCTAAAATGGATGTAGTTGATATCACGTTGCACTTTCCCAAGAGTTTGCACTTAACGTCGACTCCTATCGAATCGATATCTATCGCATATGAAGTGCCAGCTCCAACATTAACACAGTCAACCGCCTACGAATCCTTTGCTATTCAAAATTAAGTAGTGTTTAAGTTTGATGGCTGTGAGTCTAGAAATTGAATTCCTGTCGAAAGGCTCGTGAATACCTATAAAATATTCACTGGCACCTCCCCTACTTATCACACACTATTATATGATAATATTATTTATAGAAATGACACGCGAAGAAGTATCTGGGTGTTCGCGGTCACGAAAGTTTACTACGAGGGATTTCTGTGGATTTGTTTACCCGGAAACTACAATCCCCCTTCGAGACTAAATATATCCCCATCCTCGACATATGTTCCTTCTAACGGACGAGTTCTCCAATCGTCTCTTGTGGTCTAGTGAACTTGCAGTCCCTCAGTGTTTTTACGTATGCAAAAAAAAACTAAGTTCAGTTTTGCGTAATCGTCGCCTTAAACCGTTATCGGGCATTGGCATTTGGTTTGGACCTTTGCAGATATAACGATTCAGCATTGATAAGTGTTCATTACTTCTCACTGTATTCCACAGCAATTTTTGGAGTTTCCTAAATCAAGACGAACGATGTCTTGGTGACAATGTTGGTCGTCCACTTCCACTTAATGAGAATTTTTTCATTTGAGGCTCGCTGAGAAGTGTTTCTAGTAGACACAGTCCGCCACTTTGTTAGACAGCATCAACCGCATTTTTGCAATTGTTTGATTGTGATCAAGGGAATGTAGCAATTGTACGTATTTCGTAAGAAATAATAAAATCTATATTCCAGTAGTTATAGATTAACGTCGATAGTTATGACCACTGTGGTTTTGGATGCTCATGGTTTGGGTCTTATAAACTATCTGGGAAAGGGTAAATCGATCACCGGAGAATATAACACTGAATTATTAATGCAACTGAAGAATTATCGAACTCGAATACGCCAGATTTAGGTTTCAGACTGTTTTTTTTTTCCTGTTATCCAATCTAGGACGAGAAATTGCTCCGAATGGAGAAGTCTCGGCTGAAACAAACTCGTTTTTTGCAGAGACTGAGAAATCGTTTCGTACTGATGTAGTAAAGCTTGAAAAGTGATTGACTTGATGTATTGATCTGAATGTTGCAACATAAAAAATAAATTGGTAAGAAATTTTTTTTCTCATGCGGACCACTTTTGGAACCACCGTCGTATTTCTCCAAATATATTTTTATAATGTTAAGAAGACGTCCTGAATGGTGGGGACACGTATGTGGGTAGGCTTACAATCTTACAAGGCTTTTTTCTTGGGTTCTGTAGGATCTTGATATATCTGACGTTGAGTTACCACCGCCTATTATTTTCTTCCAGTATTCTTCAGAAATTGAACAAAGAGCATGGTGGCGATTCCGCAAATAACATTGTGGTTGCATTTATCTAGTGATTTATTCGTGTATTTCCTTAAGTATTTGCTTGGGCAGGTGCCGAGATGAGGATCGAATTGCGTCTGCATCCGATTGATTGTCGCCCGACGCAGGTAGCTCTCTGCTCCTGCTCCTGCCCCGGCTCTGATATCGGCAGACTGCGCGACGGATGCAATTTGTTGTGCATTGTGGCCGTTTCGCTGGCGGATCGTATCGCCGCCAATTTGTCAGGACTCGTTCACTGGCACGGCTAACAGACGTCGTTTCTGTTTACTTCCAAACCTCGGCGGCCTTTGGCGGAAATTTGGTCCAGCATTCACAAAAATTCTTTAGAGGTATATAAAGAAAGTTTTTGGGACATACTTGGTGTGACTGGGTAAAATCATCTTGGAAAAGTGTTGACTAATCCTTGGTAGCACGCGAATCACAGTAATCACTGTACAGCAAGGAGACGTTTATACTTGAACAATACCAGAAAAGACAGATTTCCGGTTATAAATTGGAGAATTGAAGCATTGCGAAATGTTAGCATAAAATACATGGTGGCCCATTTATCTAAAGATATAGAAATATTTCGAAAACAATCGAGTAGAGTTTTGGTGCCATCACCGAAACTCGACTTTGGACCACCTCGTGGAGGTGAGAAAGGGGAAAAAAAGATACTTAAATGGAACCACCCCCCTCCCCCCCATTTTTATTGTAGACTTTGATTCTGGACGAAAAAATCAATTGATTTGACCATATTATTGATGAAATTTCTTTCTCAGATGGCGCTTAAATCCAAATAAATAATGTATTCGTTTATCAAACTAATTTTAGCTTTACTTAGGAACGACAGCGCGGACTTACTAGCATTTTGTTCCCATCCAGTTGTTTGTTTAGAGCGAGTACCCTTGCCTCTCACAAAATGGGGTGCTTGTTTTTGATGATCTGACGTGTATTTACCTAGATATTCACATTTCTCTACGGTTTTTTACCCGTTTTGATTTTTGTTGACTACATCGCCATCTGTGGACGAAAGCGTAGGTCAAATCAATTCAAGAACTGAAGATTTCTTTCAATCAAAGTTCAGTTATAAGGGCTATTAATATGAATAAATTGATTAGAATAGAAAATTAGGCATTCCCATTTAAGTATTTTATCTCCTTCCCTCTTCCCACCCTCAGAAGGTCGAGTTTAGTATTGGATGTCCCCCTTCAGGACGAACAAATTTCGTTATCCACTATTTTTTAAACGAGGGTCTGTTTTCGATTCACTTCCGTGTCTTTCTAAAGGTAAATCTTCCACCATGTGTTACTGAAAACAGAAAATCGACAGCCGAAATCGGTTGACTATTGAATAGTTGTTTGATTGCTCCTTTCCTTCAAACACAAACGCTAAGGTGCACAGATGTTCGTTTAGATTTAAATTTTCACTGAGTCTCCAAATCACTCAAGAAAATGCTGGGTTAAAGTACTAACGCAAGACGATGACCGCTTCCTTCCCTGTTCTGAAAAAAAATGGCGAAGATATCGTGAACAGGAATCGACAACCGTGTTGATCGTTTCAAGTCCGCTTATGAATTTGTACAGACTAAATAAGAAAAACCATATTTTGACGTCTTCGGATCCTATACCTTTCTTAAATGACTGCTAAGATTCTGGAAAAAAAAGTTATAATTAAAATCTCTTAAAAAGAAAAAAAGGAACCAGCGTGTTGAATAACATGCTGGTTTCTTCAGAATAGAACTTCAGTCAATACAAGTAACTTCAGACTTGAACGTAACACACTTCTTTTGAATCTGAAATGTTTGGGTTGCTCCAAGAAAGTAATTTTTAAAAGTTCATGTTGTGATAAAAATCAGTGCGAATGTCACATTATTCAGCCAAACCGATATGTGAAGTTAATTGTATGGAAGAACCAGTGACCTTTAGTTACTATTGAATTTTTTAGCATATATAAGACTACTTAACTTTCCCCAGTTTCATTTATTGTAATGTAGTTGTCAAGAGTCAAGAACAATGGTGTCTGTGCTTTCCGCCTTTCGTGTTGACAAAAGCCAGTGTAGTAATAAAAAAAGTCGTAGCACTTACAAAAGACTAAAAGAGGATGCTCCAATGCTAATATTTTCAGACTCCGTTGTCCTCTTGCCGGAGAAATAGAAACTTTCTAGAAGAAGTAAAAAAAATAAGCAAGTCAAAATCTAGAGAAAAAATGGCCTGAACTCGAAAGAACCTACTCGCACTATTAAAATTTATTTCCATGTGTTTCAATAACTAAAATTTTTGTTACTTAAAGAAGTAAGATAATAAAGTATGGACACAGACTAGTGTCCAAGATATTATTTCAGTTAATTGTAATTATGTTAGGGCTTCTAAAACTAGACACAAGCCTGAGAAGAAATACTTTTGAAATGTGATCCTACTGAGGAATATTTTAAGATTCATTGAACGACCATAGTAAAGTTTATAAATTTTAGAAAGATATGTAGGATTGTTTAAAGTATTCTCCCCCAAAAAAGACTAGGAAAGTTGTTGAAGTGTATATTGTGATACTCAGCGCTTGTGAACAATATAATAAAAGGAATAATGAAGATGAGTATTCGTTTATTTCAAATTGTGACTAAACACAAGTTGTTTCGTCTATTTCTTCCAGTGTTACGGCCGTTTATAAGTTAGCCTTAAGGGACGAAATGGTGAGGCAAGAACTTTACTAGCCAATATGGCAGTAGTAATTAAAATAAAGCGAAGCGTTCCAATTTATTGGCTTTAACATGCGTAGAGATTTCTTGAAGGTTGGCCGAGTGTCCTGACGTCACTGTCGATAACATCTCGCCTCCACAATATGCGACGGACACTCGAGGGCGAAGACGGCGATGACGACGCCAGCTTGCAACTTCCCAACGTCGCTGAGTCGGCAACCTTAAGCCGAATATGCATCCCTCACTGTATAGCCGACGTTAACAAAGCTGTACTGTCAACATTATTCTAAAAATCTGATGGATTGAAATCTTTATTTATGATGCCACGAAATAGGATTTAGTACAGTCACTGATACCATTCAGAGTGATTAACTTATTCATTGACTCAGAATGTGATTTTTATTTTATTTCTTTTAACTGACTTTCTGGCTATTTTCACTATTGTTCTCAAAATGTTAATTTTCACCAAACTCTCCCAGCAAATTGCAGGCTGTTGTCAGTTTCATGATTAACATGTGGGATCACAATGCAACAGATCCAGTGGTATATTTCTTTAGAAATTTCCAAAATGCCATAGTCCTTTTATCTAAATAGATATGTTATATTCATGTAATCAGGTTCTGTCAAAGAAATTTGACAGTGTGTCCAATTGGCTATGTCAGATCTTAAACTTTTTACAGCTTTTCTCTCTTAAGTATTTTAGTTAAATATCTAAATTCATTTTGTGTATGTTCAAAATTTTACCTACTACGTTCCCAGTCCTTTCAACCTCTTAATTTTAGTTCCTTCCAAATTTTACTTAATCTTGGCATTTATGCAAATGTTCTGCAATAAACAAACTTCCAGATTGGGTAGAACAATATTGTTTGTAATAATATTTATGAAGAAAGTCAATGGAAAGTACCTACTGCAACATATGTTACTGTGGTATAGAATCCCACAATAGAACCAGACAAATAATTTGTTAAACTTTGGAGAAGGAGGTTATTAGTAAACACAAACTGAAAAAAGAAAACAGTTACAATATGCTCCATTCGTAAAATATGGATTGATAAGTTGACACTTAACCTAATTTTAAAGACACATTAAAAACTATAAAAAATACACTAATAATCATTGAAGATGATATATCAACTTTGAAAATGTTAATTTTTCAACTTCTCATCTCTAAAACTATTAGAATTTTCCAAAGAGTGTGAAAATAATTGTAAATATTCTTACATCTAACAAGTGTATAACACATTATTTTGTTCCTCTTCAGCAATTCAGTATAAGAAAGCTTACAATGAAAAATTTACAGAAAGGGACAAGGATCCCAAAAACATGCGGTATTTTTATTATCCTTTTTTTTTGTCTGAATTAGCTATCTTTCCTGTTCATTAAGAAAGATGTTTGAAAGATTGATTTGTATTAAATGTTGGTTTTATTTCTTACCAGATAAATATTTTTCATTTCATTCTTTAAGTTTTCAGTAAACATCAGCATTTTTAAAATATATTTTCTGCTTATATAAAACACTTCCATACTTTTTCAGAAATAATTATTCTAATTAATATTATCTCCAAACAATTTACAGAATTGTTTATTATGGACATTAAAATTGATCTCTAATATTATGTAAACTATACAGAATTACTTACAGAGTTGTTATTAAATATGTTATGAAAACAAACTAGCAGCCATGTGAAACATTTTTGTAATAAAATTTGAATTTTGATATATATTCAATATACATTAAGAAAACCTACGAAAACATTCTCTCGCAGGCAAACCTTCCCAGAGAGCTCTGGAGGAGATTACCTTTGTGGATGCCTTCTCTTCTCTCTGGTTTTTGAACTAAGGTTCCCACAAGCAGAGGCATCCCAGCCTGTTTTGAGAGGTGTATGTTCTGGGGTCACTGACCTGGGGTATATGGTAAGAGGTGTCCGCTATTCCTATTGGAATAGTTTGTCAACTGCCTCTTAAACTGGCCAAGGTACAGAAAAGGGAATACTATGACTCCACAGCAACCCCCCCCCCCTGCCATCGGAAGGGCGTGGGACAAGTACCAAATGCCCGACCTACCTGACACATGCTTTTCTACGGTTTTCCCTGCATCACTTTTAGGCGAATTGTCAGGTGGAATCCTTAAACCATAGCCTGGGAAACCTAGTTAACCCTTGGATACCTTGCTCTACCATTCTGCATCCCCCCTTTCAGTCCCTTTCCTATGCTATAAGAGGGGATTTGCCACTATGTAGATTACCCTATATATAGCCTGTCTACACTTTCTTCTTCTTCTACATTCAACATGTCAAATGTTGCCTATGTTGAATAATATTGCTTTATTTTCCACTTTACAAGATTATCACTTTTTTTTTCTGTTTCAGAGGTTAAACAAGAGTTGGAGGACTTGATGGCTGATATCAAGAAAACTGCCAACAAAGTCCGTGCCAAATTAAAGGGTAAGCATTTATGCATTTTATATTCCAATGCTAATATTTTCAGACTCCGTTGTCCTCTTTCCGGAGAAATAGAAACTTTCCAGAAGAAGTAAAAAAACAAGCAAGTCAAAATCTAGAGTAAAAATGGCATGAACTCGCACTATTAAAATTTATTTCCATGTGTTTCAATAACTAAAATTTTTGTTACTTAAAGAAGTAAGATAATGAAGTATGCTACTCATTTTTTACTGTTAATTTTGTTTTCATTTTATGCAGTGATTGAGCAAAACATAGAGCAAGAGGAGCATACAAACAAGTCATCAGCTGACTTGCGGATACGGAAAACACAGCACTCAACACTGTCACGAAAGTTTGTGGAGGTGATGACCGAATATAATCGCACGCAAACAGATTACAGGGAGCGGTGTAAGGGCAGAATACAAAGACAGCTGGAAATCAGTAAGTATACACTGTTAAGAACACTATTCCTGCTATTATCTGCATTTCCATATTTTTCCTTATGGCATGAAGTTTATATAAAGTACAGATTTATTTTATAAGTGAAGTTCTGGAATGACCTCTGACTTATTTCACTGAGAAGCAACATTCTTCATGTATTCCTAAAATCTGTTCCACATTAATTCATTCAGTTTAATCTAGATTTTAACACTGAATGTATTACTAAAGTTGTTTCTATTCATTCCTAATAGTAATTAGTATTTATTATTTTTTAAGCTGCTTTTCATATTTACTTTACTTAATTTAAAGAAAATTTTTATTCCTAGTAAACCCTATAATGTTGACAAAATAAATGGAATGTTTGGCATTTCTGTACAGCTGGGAGATCAACTACAAATGAAGAGTTGGAAGATATGTTGGAGCAAGGAAATCCAGCTGTATTTACACAAGGGGTAAGAAAGGAAACAGTTATATTGTGCCATATTATTGTAAACTTTATATTCATTCCGTGAAACGTTAAGTACTTACTACCCGTATGAGTTTTATTTAGTACTTCCTACAGATTCTATTTCTACAAATTTTTAACAAAGTTTATTTTTCTTTCCTGTTGCTTTTGAAGTATGAAACAGTTTAGTAATTTACATAACATTTTTATTTTTCATATAAAAGTCTTACATAAGGACACATTTCAGTGATGATTCAGCTCCTTGAACAAAATTAAATTTGCAGCTGATAACTATTTATTTCACAAAATTAACTATTCATGTGTATTTTACATACAATTCTGCAACAAAATGCATAAAAATATGTATTTTTACATATGTAGTTCAAATGGTTTATCAAGTACCACTATATACAATACATAAAACTCTTATTTTTATGAGTCTACAAAATCATTTATATTGTCAATATTTGTTCATTGCAGATAATTATGGAGACACAACAAGCTAAACAAACTTTAGCCGACATAGAGGCAAGGCATGCAGACATAATTAAATTGGAGAACTCAATAAGGGAACTCCATGACATGTTCATGGACATGGCTATGCTAGTTGAAAGCCAGGTATGTTACATAAATCATTCTAAATTTAATTGCATTCCCACCTGGTTGTCATATAAAATTTCATAAGAAGAAGAATTTATGTAGATGACAATTTTTTATTGTATCTGAAATTAAGAATTTGAGTTAAACTTATAAAGTACTAGAAGATTCCCTGAGTATTTATTTATCCCAATCTTATGTTAATCTGCAAAATGAATTAATTTGATATTAATCTCTTGGTTATTCCCAACATTTTATAATTAAACCCTTCTCATCATGCCACATACCAACTGTGATTGAACACACAACTAACTGGGATCAGGAGTGTCATTATTCATCTCAGCATCACTAAAAACTGTTGATTTGAGACTAATATCCATTTTGCTGAATTTATTTCACCTTCTACTCAACCTCTTATGTTGATATAAACTCACCTCTATGAGTGCTCCCTCCCATACTGTTAGAGATTGTAATTATACTTAAACTACATACAGAGTCTTACTATTAAGCTAAGCGATCCAAAAAATACTATTTATTTGACATTAATATCAGTCATTTTCACATTATATTTAAATGTCACCCCCGACCCCAGTGTTTATTTTTAGATTGTAAGTCATGTGTGTCAATATTGACTAAAATTGCTCCATGCATTTTAGTGTGTTTAGAACATACACACATTTTAACACCTCCAAAAATTTGAAGAACTTCCTTCTGTCTGATTTATTATCAGTCAAATAAGTCAATTCAAGACTGTTGAGAAATATCTCTCAGGTTACTTATCATAAAAATTTTTAATGTTTTTTTACAAACACCACTTTCAGTTGGCATAAAAGCCATATTCATATGAAATATTAACATAGTTTGTAAACATAACAATTATGTCCAAAATCAAACCTTTAGCAATGTGAATAGAATACCTTCAGTCAAACTTTAAAAAACATTAAAACGCTATTTTACATCCATTCCCAGCAACTGCTGTATGCGTAATGAGTCCGCTAGCACAAAGCACCATAATGTAGCACACAGTCATACTAGATGATCAAAGTAATGAGTTTTTCATGTTTTAAATAGATCTTTGTTACCTGATTTAAGTAAGATCTTTTGTTTCTGGAATATGGATATTTTTGTCATTTCCTACAAGAGAAAGTAACACGATAATTTTACTGTAATGAAGCTAAGCTGTATAAACAAAATACAAATCATAATTATGGCTCAGAAATATATAACAAGGGCAGCTTTTGTTCAAATTATATTTATAATTGTTATAGTAATAGTTAATTCCTATATTTGTGATTGTATATATGCAGCTATCTAACTGTGTCAATTTTTTCCTGTTGCCCTGGTCCTGCCAATTGTGAATGAAGGGGGAAATGATAGACCGTATTGAATATCATGTGGAACATGCCGTGGATTATGTCCAAACAGCTACGCAAGACACGAAGAAAGCACTGAAGTATCAAAGTAAAGCTAGGCGGGTAAGTTTACCTCAGATTTGGTAACTGTATTTACCTCTCCATACCTTCTTGTGGTTACTAGAAATTCCTTCCTAATAATGCCATTCTTTTCAGTTTATTTGTGGTGTGTATCTGTAATAATTGGTTTGTGCTGAATATTGTATTTTACACATTTTTCTTACTGCATAACTCTTTCTTAACATGGTGGTTGCCTATGTCATTTTCTGTGCTAATATGTGTACAAATTGTAATACTGTTATCTGTTCTGTCTTTATAACAACTGCTATTTACTGCCCCTACTAATCTTGTCAAAATGATTGGTGTGTTACGTTTTGTCGGGGGCTTTCATTGTCGGGTGCACTTTCTTCGCAAATTTGTTCCTCCTGGTCCACCTTATCCCATAATCCATCATATACTGGTATCTCCTTCTACACATTCTGGTGGCTCCTATGAGAGTGGATTAACAGGATAAAGTACATCGTCTGAAACAAAAGAAGAAGCATCATCAAAATATTGGAAACCCAGAAATACAAATGCAGTCTAACCAAGGTAAGCAGGGGATTGAACATGCTTTAATGCCTGTTGATCAGCACTCTGCTTTCTATCTTTCTTCTTTTGGCATTACTTTACTTTCCTTTTTGTTTCACTAGTTATGTCCATGTTTTGTATTGTAGTAGCTTAAGCTGTTCTTTTTCTCTTATGAATACTTCATAAATGTGTGGCAATACTTAAAATTTTAGAATTTCTTCTGGATGTGTTGGAATTATCAGAAGAAGAAATGAGCTTGTTTTAGTTAATACACTTTCTCTATGATTAGTCTTGTCACACATTATTAATCAATAGTATATAATGTACAGTAACTTAAGTAAACTTCATTTGTACACCAAATGTAATGTTTTGGCAACAATTCCAATTTTTATTTTGATATTTTTACTTTGTATCTTATTTTTTCTATTTGTAACTTGAGCTTGATTCGCAATTTTATGATACAAGACACAATTTTATGTGTACATGCTCATTACACCTTTATTAAACTATGAGGATATTTTAGTGCACCTAATTAAAATCTGACTCACAGCTGGAAAGCACTTTTTACTATTTTTATTTAAAAATTATTTTCAGCCAATAAAATGTTTTGTAAATTAATCAAACATTAACTTCAATTTTTTAATTTTTTGCTTTCCAATTGTGTGGAAGAATTGAATTGGAGTAATTTGCATTCTTCAAGAAAGTTTTAACAGTAGTAAGCATGATTATTCTGTAGCGAAGTGACATTACTGTAATATTTTCACTGCATTTGTAGTTAATGTTTCATATAATTAATTAATTATTATTTATATGACTCACAAGTTAGCCATATTGAATCTAGTCAGGAATACTTTTATCATTTCAATCATATTGCTGTTTGTTTTAATTACAGTAAATTGTATGTCACACTTAAAGAATAGTATTTTCAAAACTATATGTCAATTATTTTCAAGGAAAGTTTCACCAATTATATTAGTTTGTGTAACTGCACAATTATTGCTAGAATATATGTATTTTCATGCAATTAAAGACTATTTTGTGGTATATGCATTCAAAACTCCCATAAAGAAATACAATAAATAATCAAACATTTTAAATACTGTAGTAATTTTGTCACTAGTAATTTGACTGGGATAATAATTTTTAACAGCAACAGCAACTTGTTAACACCTTAATTTCTTATTTAACTCTGATCTGTTCTTTAAAAAACTCACTGGAACAATTCATTGTATAGTATTTTATACTTACTTATTTTATGAGTTATTCTTGGTGTAATTCAGCCAAAATCTGCCAAAACTCAATTGAAATATCATGAAAATAAGGTCATTGGCCAACTCTGAACTCTGAACAGGTCCCAACTTGCTAACAGGTGATTATACTGTGTGTGAAGTTGATACAAAAAACTTCAGTAGGTTGTTGGGTGTAAAGAGAAGTACAAATTGGTGACAGTTCTTCACCTTTATAAAATACAGCCAACATTTCTGCAAATATTTTATAATAAAATCAATATGGTTTACTTGTGATCTAATGTTTTATTTATAAGTTTACATCTAACTCTTTTTGTCATATTTTTACAATCATTTTACTTTGTCATGGATTTAAAATAAATTGCATTTGGAAAAGAAACTTATTCTGCAGTTGACAACTTTATATTTATTACAGTATGTCACTAGTTATCTCATCTCTTTTATAGTTAATCTGCTTGAATGTGAAATTTTAATTTATCCCTTTTTTATTTTTTGTTCACAGAAAAAGATCCTGTTAATAATCTGCGTGGTTATAGTCCTCGTCATATTAATAATTGTTTTGGCAGTCAGTTTAAGATGATGTGATGATGAGTGTATCTTGGTTCCTTAAGACAGTCTTGTTAGTCCCCTTGACCCCAATCCCCCAGACCTCAACTAGCAGTTGAGGGAGACCGTCTGTTGCTTGAGATGGTGCAGTGCAGGATTAATTTGTGAAGTAATTAAATTTGGTAGGTATTTTATGTCTCTTTGTGCTGGGAAGTCTTATGATGGTGTGTCCAAACCATTAGCCTTCAAGAAAAATTGGTCAGTTCTGCCATATTAACAGTCATGAATAATAACTATTTCTCAGATTGTTAATAGTACACTGAGAAAATTCATATGTGTGGCACATTGTTCTCTGTAGTTTCCCCTCAGAAGTGGTCAACCTTTCTGCACAAGACTTGTAAAAACTAGTCTTAAAATAGTTGGAGAAGGAAGAGAGGGTGTGTGACATGTGATCATGATAAGTGTGATAAAAGTATTATTAATATTCATAGCTGTAGGGAGAACCACTTGATTCTTGAACATGGTGTCACTAATTATTAAGTATCCAATTTTTTTACTATTGTCAAATACAAACAGCTTTTAAATTTGATGTCCTAAACTTTAAAAGTTATAAAAAATACTTATCAAACATCTCTAACCTAATAGAAGTTGTTATATGTAAAATTGAAATGCCTTATTGCTAAATTTTTTCATGTATTAAAATATTTTGTTTAACTTCCACTTTTAATTCTCAGTAACTGCATTGAACATAATTGCAGTTGTTACTTATGATAAAGGTGAAAAATAAACTTACTGACTTGTTTTATTGAATAATTGTACAGAAATGCATGCAGTATTATTAATTATTGCATTGTGAAACTTATCCTGATTTCTCTATTAATTTACTGCTTTTCATAAGGAGTTTTGAATTTAATTCTATTTCAGTTGTAAAGTCATATTGGTCATATTGTGCTTGAGAAAGTTATTCTCAAAATATTTTTGCACTGCATGTGGATACAATTCCTAAGATTTTTCTTAATGAGTCAAATGCTCTTAAAATATTTTATTTTGAACTAGCTTGTATTTAAAAATATTTGCAACTGCTTTGTATTAGGCCAATGGAGATATGTGAAAGATAATATCAAATTTAAGCTTGAAAAAAATAATTTAATATTTAATGCCTAGAAGATTGGGGGATATGCTAACCTGGTTGTAAATTTGTAAATAAAACAGAATGATATCTGGTCAAAATAAAATATATTTTTAAGAAAATTTAGAAATGGCATTAATGCAATTTTTAAAGATGCTGATATCTAAATTCAAATAAGAGAGTAATCCCATATTTCAAGTATTAAATAAACAAAATTGCAATATGTTAAGTAAATTAGGTAGAAACTCAAGTGCCTTTATTTAATGAAGTACTGTGTGTTTGAAAATGTTGGGGTTCAAAATATCTATTGTTTGTTACCATATTTTTGTAGGCAGAATGGAGTACATTTACTTTTTTCTATAATTATGAAGATATTTATGCTGCATATAGTGACAATAAATGTAATGGGCTGTAGTATACCCAGTACATTATAAATAATTAGAAACTAATGGATTAGAAATAATTGTGTGTAACAAATGTGTGAAAACATTTGATAAGGACAATATAAACTAAAATGTTAAATTATGTCCATGCAAAAGTTACATATAGAAACGGGGAAAATGGTGAACAGAATTCTTATCATTGGTTGTTTATTGAAGATACAATCTGTAGTATTGAGTATACATTTTAAATTATGGGTTGTTTTCAGGAATTATATTTAATGGTTTTATGCTTTGGTATACTGTTAACTCATCAAAATTTTAAATCAAGAACAACATTGCAGTAATATTAAGTCGTCATAAATAGATATGTGGAGTGTATCTACTGCAAGTTGCAGTTTTCAAGTCATGTGTAAAAATTGTTGGGTGTATGATGACAATTTGTGCTAGTAATAAAAGATTTAGTACAATTTGTTTTTGTTTTTAAAGCATGAATGCAATAAGAGTTAATATTCATAAATTAAAATATGCCAGCAAAAATGTGAGGAAGTGTTGGCATATCTCCACATCTCCCATAGATAGTCTTATTAAATTCGGAGCAATAATATCCACTGCAACTTTTATATAGTAGCATTGCATTTGCTAGTGCTTTGTAAGGCTATGTCTCTTATTTATTGGCCTATAGTAGTGAATGTGATCCTATGCAACAGGGGCACTGCTGTATGATGATATTACAGTCTCTGACTTTAATAGATTTATTTTTCAGTTGCACAATTTACTACGTCTTTGTACTAAAATTTTTTAAAATGTATTAGAGTTAGCTGGGGGTAGAACTGACCATGTTCAATTAAACCAATATAGAAATAATGTAACATACAGTGCTTGTATTCAGTTTTTTAATTGAAATTAAAGTAAAATTAACACATTTTACAGATATCTAATTAAAATTGAAGAAAGAATTATTATTTTTTCTACTTGTGTGTAAAAGCATTGTATTGAGGCATAACAAGATTCATTATAAAATTATTCCATATCACATTTATTAGTATTTCAACTTAATAATTAAATTGATTATTTAACAAATGTGCTTCATTTATAAATTTAATATTTGTCACATATCTCTGTTGGTTTAATGTATAAACATTAAAAATATAAATGATATTTTGTGTGCTTATGGGTCAGTATACCAGGCACTGCAGCAATAAATGAAACTGTGTGTTCAAGGAATGCTACTATTAAATTTGTCTTTATTCATTATCAATTTTTTGCAAATTTACACTTAAGTAGATTGAGATTTTGATTAAATAGTATGGATTTTTGTTGTTTGAAGTTCTTGTTGTTATAAATTTATTGTTCTTTCTCTTTAAAAATGTTTTACAAATTCATAAACTTTTAATTATGTTTCAAATATGTTTTATAAAATAAAATGTTAATATATAATGTTTTAACTAAAAGAATATTGTACAATTGAAACTAGTTTAATGACCAAATTAGATTCAGTTTCAATTGATTTGTACCTTTTATGAATAAGCCTATTACTGTGTTGTCTTATTGTTGATTATCTAACTTATAAAATGCATTAACAATTCTTTTAAACTGTAAATACATTCCGTATTTTAAGGCTTCCCAGAGCAAATAGAAATTCATGTTGAATACACACGTACTTAAGTCAAGGTGAGATATCTTTGATGTCATACCTAATTCATATTTAGTGTGTGTATTGTATATTTATTCAAGAGGTTTTTCAATACTCAATATTGTTATTTTGAATTTGCCAATAGTAGTGTCAACTTCATTACTGTGGAAAAAACAATACAATTTTCAATTTTGTTACATGAGTAATTAACAATTAATTTGTTATTTCTTTGTTGGCATCCAAGTCATTCTTAAAGGTGTTTGTTGTATAAAGTCTGCCATGCAGCAAAGATTCAGAATATTGTTTGTAATTTGTATATATAGCAGCATGAGAAACTGTAATCCTTGTAATTAACTATGATTTTTAAAGTATATACAGTTAATTGATTTATATAATAATTTGGGAAATCCCATTTAATTTCATAAATACAGATGATATCCATATTCTTCAATCTATTATGGAAAGTGCCTTACTGTTGCTTAAAGTGGAAACTTTCTGTTATATCCTAAATAACCCTGGTAATTGTCATTTGTTTATTTATTTATTTATTCATTCTGTTAGTAATATATAGACTGATACATGAAATAATCTTCAAAATAATGTATCCATTTTAGACTTGATCATTTCCTATATTTTACTTTCTCACTCACTTTTATAGATCACGGCACATTTTCTGTTCTGTTTATGGAATAATATTTTCTTAGTTGTCTCATTTCCTTTAGTTTTAGCAATATTAAACTGCATATTTACCAAATTTTATTGAATATTGTTGATTTTTGAACCATAAAAGAATAAAATTATTTACACTTTATTTTTGTCACTTCCTTTGTTCACTGGTGATCATCCCTTCATAATTTTTGGGCACTCAAAGTTATTGTTGCAATAAAGTGATTTTTTCATCTCTGCAACTTATAGTTAAGTAATAGTTGAGTAAATAATTAAAAATAGTTTGGTTTTGGTTTTGAGGAGGCCACGCTAAGGGAATAAATTCTTATT
Source organism: Zhengitettix transpicula (assembly GCA_037074705.1). Taxonomy (NCBI): domain Eukaryota; kingdom Metazoa; phylum Arthropoda; class Insecta; order Orthoptera; family Tetrigidae; genus Zhengitettix; species Zhengitettix transpicula. Next base: position 30,536,863 of record CM073596.1, read on the forward strand.
GCTCTTATGCAAATTAAGAAATCATTTACAGTGATATTAAACGAAGAAAATAGAGTAATATTAATGACTGGCAGACTTTATAAAATATCATCCAATTATACTAAATGTGTTTCACAAATAAGGAATGTTAAAAGAAGTTAGGAAAATAAATGTAAAACCTACATAAAAATTGTGATTAAGTGTAGAATCCCTTTCTGAAAACGCAATATCCTAGATTCTGAGGAAATGTGAAAATTCTTCCTGATTTGGATGTTGCAAGCGATCAAGAGTGAACATCGCCATGTTTTATTACTTCATCGGGTGCTTTGTTTGAACATCTTGTAAGTAAACTTAAAGAATTATGCTGTTTACTATTTGTGTTTTTTAAATTTTGCTTGGTTTGTGCCATAGGCTCTTATGAAATTATTGTTTAGCTCATCTACTGAAAAATAAATGTGTATTGTTAAATATATTTCACATAACAATGTTTTTTTAAAAAATTTGGATGTGTTCACATTTTAGCACTCATATTTTGTAATAGTTGTAATCAATAAAATAGAGCTTTTCTTGTTATAATGAGGAGTGGTAAGGCAGTATGTAAATCAGATTCAATATTTACATATATACAGAAAATGACAAAGGTTTTCCGCATTGCTAGAAACATTTACTATTCATTTCACCTGATTCAATTTTTCAGCAGCTGTTTATTGTTTTCTTAAATGTTATCTTCAATTTGTTTGTTGTTGTGCTGTTAATTGCCAAATTTACTGTCCACCACTGAATATGAAAACACTTATTTTATTATAGTTTCAGATTCTTTAAAAACTTTTGTTAATATAAATATTATTATAGACTTATATAGTTCAAATGAAAATTGAAATAATAGGTTTGGTTGTCAATGAAAGAAAGTATATTGAGTACAGTAATTGGACTACTGGGACATCATTCTATTTTACATCTACCAAATAAATAAATATTTACATGTCTCCTGACAAGCCACAGTTAATATTACTCATATTTGCTCAATATTTTTTGTGATCATCAGTTTATTTTTAGAGTTGGTTTTGTGGCTTATATGCCTTCCTCTATTTTGCATTTCAAAACATAGTAGGGCTTTATGCTGTTTTGTTTATTTTTTTTTCATTCAGCAAGAGGAATAAATGTATTGAATGTTAAATGGATTTCTTCAAACTTACTTAAATTTAAATGAAAGTACTATAATTAATAAATGTTCTCCCAGAAGATCCCAATGCCAGATTTTATTTGCTTTGGTTTATTTCTCTTAATTCTGTCACAATTTCTTCAAAATCTTTTACTTGTTATACTTAAATTTCACAACTTACAAAAGCAATAAGGATTTCTAAAACATAATGTACAGTTTTTAATAATTCACATATTTTATTGGTCTGTTTTTTATTGGTGATTAAACAAAACTTTTAAATTTAACAATAATGATTTCATCTCCTACAACTTCCACTTACATTGTTCTAGTCAGTTTGCATTAATTATAGATATAGCTTTTCCTAGCTTATTCACTTACAGGACTTGTTTAATAACAGCAAAAACTTCACTATTTCTGTAGTATGTAAAGTGTGTTAAAACTGTAACCTAATACTTATGATTACTAGATTCAAAATGCTATGAGAATCAACTATCTCAACTTTTCAGTGGTGGTCATTTATATTTGAGCAAGATAATTGTAAACTTAGAAGTGGCATGGTTTAAGAAACTTTAATCTCTGACGATTTGAATGGTATTGCATGGATATGTGTCTAATGAATTATTAGAAATTAATTGTGTATTTGTAAATTCCAATTTGCAGAAGAAGATTATGATTATGATCTGCTTGGCAATACTTGGAGTCATTCTAGCTGCTACGATTGGAAGCTATTTTGGATTGTGAACTAACTTAGGTAGGTGTTTTCAGGGGATAGTGATTTTCTGTAACATTAAACAGCTTTTAGTAACATTGCATCATTGAAACAGCATTCCTATACTTCTATGACTTTCGTATTTATATGCTCTGTTAACTTTTACCTTTTATTATTATTATTATTTTGCTGATAATATCAGAAGGTTGTGTATCTGTTTTTAGCTCTCTAAAGAACTGTAAGGTAAAATGTGAGAGCACTAAATGTCTATTAGTATGTCAGAATTGGTATTATATTGTCTAGCAGCAGCTTAACTCCATATGTTGTTACTGGCAGATATAATGTTTTCCACATTGTCTGGGTATTTCAAAAATATTTGTAGATACAAAAATATTAGTAATGGTGAATATTTATAGGCCACACAGAAATAGTGTTGCTAAAATTGATGTAGTTTTAATCAATAAATGAGAAAGTGGAATGTGGGAGTAAATTAAAAACCATTGCATAATAATGAAGAAAGACTATATTAATTACTTTTGTGTTTCAATATCAGCCCAACAAATAATTATAAGGTAAAATCTCTCTATTGTTCCATTATTAATTAGTGTTAATGTACATCACAGTTAAAAATCTCAATCTTACATATTTTAATCCAATACATTAATTTTCAACATATTTATGATGATGTGTTTTGAATATTGTACTTGAAAATTTTACCCCTAATTAAACTAGCTTTTGTCAGTTTATTAAGTATGACACTTCAAATGATTAATATCTTGGACCTGTATTGGAAGAAATGTTTCTTGAAATATAGTGTTAATAAATTTTAAGGCAGTATGACTGCAATTAAGCGTAGAGTAGATTCTTTCAAAGTTTTCTGCTTAGCACATCCTTGATCATTTTAGTAATTTACAAAAATGCTTTACATTTTATCCAAGAAAATTAAAATAATTCATGCTTAAATTTTGATGTTGTATAATTAATCTATAACTCATGGGGGTTTCTCATATTTATTTCCTGTTACTGTTGAGCAGCCAAATTGAAGTTGTTAATGCTTTATAAATACTTAGTATGTAATTTCTACTACTGTTTTCACACACAAACACATTCATTATCAATTACTCCTAGATAAATGAGAGTAGTAGTAATAATAATTTATTATGAAATATTTTTTACACATCTTTTATTCTTAGAATATTAAATGCAGTTTCTTTAGTGATAGTTTTCTTGTGGTTTTGAATAAACTGACAAAATCAACCAGGATTGCAGAAATGTTGTGCAGTATTTACTTAATTACTACATTTTTCCTGTTATTTAGATATTTATTTATCTAATTAGTATGATTTTTAATGTTACTTAAAAATATATTTATTAGTTTCTGCAATACCTCTGAATGTGTAACGAACCAAACATTATAAATATTGAGCTGTGTCGGTATGTTTCAGATGGTGGTTTACGTGTCGGTCAGTTGGTGAACATGAATTGGCTTCAAGAATACAACCACAGGCATCTCTGGACAAATTTCTTGATCTTCAAACAACACTTTGTTTTGTTTTCTAGTACTTCCTTTATTGCTTTGAATATAAAATAGGGTTGATTATACCCTCAAGTTGCTTTTGTTACAGAAAGTGTTGAAATACCTAACTGTAACACTGTAAGCCATACAATTTTGTGGACCTCTCATAAAAGTAGGAACATTTGGAATAAACCATTAAAAATTTTAGCAACATAATCATATTGTTGAAATAAACAGCATATCAAATGTAAAATAATATATGCAGTATTACAGGTAGTTATTTACCAAGTATTTTTCACATAGTTTGAATTTTCTTCTGTTGTTATACTTTACATTTAGGAAAGTTTGTGTGTGCGAGTGATAATTACGGGAGACAGTGTGAAAAGAAGACTGTGGAGTGAACGTTAAGAAATAACAAGAACAGACAACCATAACATCATGTATATTTTCAGGGATAATCAAAATAATTTATTTTACATAAGCTTGGAGAAAAATGATGTGGTTTCAAAACTTATTGCCTTGATATTATCAGTTTTAGATATTTCATTTGATAATACAATTTTGTTGATGCTGCTTTTACTTTTCTACGGTGTAGGAATTATGTGATACTTTTAAATTTTAGTGTTTGTATTTCATATAAATGAATGTAACTTTTAAGTATTAAGATAAGAGATGTCGTTACAACATACCAAATGAACAACTTTTGCAGTAGCAATAATATTCAATGTTTAATGACTTTTTTTCATATGTGATATACAATTGCTAATGTTTTTGTTTTAAAGAAGTAGTAGAGAGTTGCAATATTTTTTTTGTGAATGTTAAAAATATATACATAGGGTATTTAATCCAGTTGTACAGTATAGATTATAAAGATATTAACAGTTATGTGTATAGAGAGTCATGTTATATATTTCTCACTTTTTTGAAAGATGTATCATTACTCATTTCTCTTGGCTTCAATCTCGGTGTGGAAACAATGTGTTCTCATGCTGCCCCTTGGGCAGTTTATACGAGTATAAAAGATGATCTCGTGCCATTTACTGGCTTTGTTTGATATTAGATTCTGAATATAAATGGGGTAAAGGTGAGGGAAGGGAAAATAGATTTATGTGGCAATTATCCTATAAATTTCAAGTAAGTTTTGTAATTTAAAAAAGTAAGCAAGTGTTGTATACAGAGGTACATGCAGTCAGTATCATGGTAGCTATTTTCATGTGAAATATTTAGACTAGTTTAAAAAATTAAAGGCATTCAAGTTAAAAATCTTGGGGAATTGACATTTTCTATGTGTATATTTCTCTAGATGTAGGGGAGAAACAGCACAATCAACAACTTGTTGAAAGGATCTTTGGCCTAATATTTGCAAACTACTTGAAATTTTTCAACGATTTGTTTGAGAGCCTATAACATTTTAATAATATAGAGCACATATTCATTCACCTTGTGAATGTAATCCTAGTTTGTACTTGTTAAAAGGATTCCCTTCAAATCCGTGAATTACTTCTGTGTTCTGCAAGACAATTTGATTTTGACTTCAATTAATGTCTTGTCATAGTGATTAACAGTAGTTGGAACTTTAAGACTGAACTAAGAAAAATCTGCTTTGTTTTCCTGTTTCTTTGCTCAGTCAGAGAAAGTGAAAGCTGTATCTAAGGTTATAGTTTCTTGGTCATTTTTTATTTAGGCTTGCTGTAGGGGATTAAAATATAAATTGCAGAAAACAACAGTATTAGCAAAGCCACTATTACTTTCTGTTAAAAATATAGTTTTAATTTGTTTCTAATTATTGTAACTTTGGAATTGATTTTTATGGACATTTGTTTTAATTAACATGAAACAAATGTAATTTAGCTACTTTTAAGTTTCCCCGTGTTTGCAATTTTAAGTTTGTAATATTTTTTATTAACTATGCAATTTACACACTGAACTTTTAGCTTTTTCTAAATATTCCAAATACTGCTTATGTCACTACATTTTCTCTTTTAGGTTGAATGTTCAGAACACAGAAGTTTCACTTCTGCTGCAAGTAAATATGAAAATAAAAACTGTTACATTGAATGTAATATAACTAGCATCATATTAAGTTTCATGTACATAAATGAGATGTGACATGTCTCAAACAAATCTTTATTAAGGAAAATGTATAATAACTGATGTCATTGATACATTAAAGTGAATATAGATGCATTATTGTTAAAAATGCTGTTTTAATAATGGTGATGCTTCATCATGATTTCTGCAAAGTTTTTGTCTGCTCATTATGGAATGTTTACCTGAAGATTTTAAAATGATACAATGATCAATATAATGATTAGCAACATCTGATACTAGTATTTTATATTTGTTTTGTTGATTTTATAAAAAATAAAATTATTTACACTGTTAAGGTGTGCCATTGGTGTGCATGTGGTAATAAGTAAGTCATTTTACACCACTTTATATAACTTCTTAGAAGTGAAACAATTATAGTCCATGTAGTTGTCACATGCCACAGGGATTTTAATTCTTAAATTACTTTCAGGTCAAACAGTATTGACATAATTCCTTATTTAAAACGATGTTCTTTTGTTCTTTGAAGAGAATGAGAGTTGGGTATGTCCAACAAACTCTAAAACATATTTAAAGTTTTGCAATGTGAAAGTAGTTTGACAGAATTTTGTATACATTTTCTTTTGAACTCTTTTATGGCACTTAAATTGGTGAGTATTTGAGGCAAATAAATTTGATCAATAGTTCCGTTTATAATTTTAGATATATGTTTTTCACTAATATTTGCTAGAGTTAAAGATAAGTGAAACAAGCATGTAGTGATGATCATAATTCAATGGCTTTGCAGTAATTTGTTACTATTCATTTGATGAAGAGACTATTAATCATATAATACTTGCCACTATAATCATTCTACAATACAGTTTCCAAAAATATATACAGTGAGAACTTTAAGTTTATTTCTACTTTGTGTGTATAAACTACTTATGTCAGTTATATTACATTCATGATTAAGTATAATTATTAATCTCAAAAATTAATTTAGCATTGATTATTGCTGTGTACCATTGTTCCTGTCTTCCGTGCAATTGGTGAAATCGTGGCTCAAACTGATTACTCTTAAAAGTGCTTTCTAGCTATGCATATTATTTTGCATACCAGTATTTGTGCAGTTCCTAGTTTGAGCAACGGTTTCTTGTTCTTAGAGGGAGTGAAAGATGGAGCTGTGCATTCTTTTATCAAGAGAGTTATATGCGGCAACAGTTTCACCTTTTGCAGTTTAAACCTACGAGTAATTAATAATTCAAGTATTTACTTGAAATGTAAGTCTAAGAAAAACATTGCAACATCAAAATGTGTGCACATGCAATATATCATGCACAATTGCGATTAGGAAAGAGTAAAATAAGTATGGAATGATGTGTGATGATTAATGAAGATTATATTTTATCTGATAGTTTCTGCAATAATGAATATGCTGGCAGAGTGCTTCCGATACTGAAATTACTGAACTGTACTGCCCTACCCACAGCAATCTTCCTCGATGCCAGGTGTATTAATATACTAACTGCTTCTCTCTGTGTGTGGATACATCATACACAAAAGCCAAGCAGTTATAACATATTTTACAATATTCATGAGGCAGAGAGGGGCCTATAGTATAATTATATTTATCACTGTCTTGTTAACTTCTTACATTTGATCATATATAGTTTATAATCATTATACTTCCTGCACAATTTTAATCAAAGCTTTGCATATTTCGAGCACATTTTCACAATGTTTTTGTGTAAGGTGTATAGGTAGTTTTATACATATAGTAAGTGCTATGCAAAGATGGCGAAAATTGAGTTTTAGGTTCAGTTTTGGATAGCAAAATATTTTTTCATTGAAAAGACGAAAATAAATTTTGAGTGGTTACAAAGTGAGTGAAATTATATTTGTTATAAATAAATACATCCTTGAGTGAACAAGCAACAGCAAAACGAGCAGTCACAAAGTATAAAACTACTTGTTTAAACTTCAGGATATTGAATATTGTAAGAATCATAGCCTAGCTGAAAAGTTTGAAACACAATTTTCTCTCTTGTACATGTCAATTCTCCCCCACCCCAAATTCACCATGTGAAGCATTTGTTGCTAGTGCAACCAAACAGTGAGAATAAATATTAAATAGTAGGTCATACATTATACATATTATGAAAAATTCTTAGGAATATGTATGTTGTAGATTTACAGTTCTTAGTAACAATGTTATAAATGTTTTTTCTGCTATAAATTGAGAATAGATCAAATTTATCATATTTTGTTCTAATACTTTTGAATGTTTCTTAAAGTGTACAAATATGGCAATATATTACACGAGGTTCCTCCCATAATCATTACTGACATAAACTCTCCACTGCTTTATAGATGTTAGTGTATAGCAGAAGTTTTTAGGTCTGTGAAATGTTCCTAAAATGTATTAATGTTATGTATTTATTTTGCTTCTTTTGGTATTCTTTTCAGAACTACAAGTGATGATTATGGGAGCTTTAATATGTGATCAACTTTCAATGTGTCCTTTCAAATTATTATTGAAGCAGCACAAAAGATACCTTTTATAGATTGTTTATAACAAAGGTTAATAACTGAGGTATGGTGCTCTCTTTTATTGAAAAAATAGAGAAACATTTAGAAAACCAGTTGTAAAAAAGAAAACTTGATTGATAATTCTTACTTATAGATTTCTATAGATGTCCCACAGTAAATGCGAACTGTTTTTAGGTTGTAAAAATTGTAATTAATATTTATGTTGAGGAAAGGTTAAGACTAATCTAATTATATGAAAATATATATATATATATATACACTTAAAACAGTTAAGATAAAATATTCCTGAAAAATGAGTTTTTTTGTAAAGTTACCTTATAGTTACTTCCTTTCTAGTGATAACTTTCTTATTTTATCAATTGTTATTTTATTGCAAAATAAAATTTTTACACAAATTATAAAAAATTGAAACATTGAACAAATATAAATGTGTGAATTATACTGTAAAGCTTTCCACTTTAGCTGTTAAAATGAAAAAGGGGAAAAAAAGGAAAAAAAAATACATTTAACAAGAGGCATGTGCTGACAACTATGGCATTGGTCTCACTCGTGTGTTGTGAAGCCCTCGGTTCCCCATCCCCCCCTTTGTGTGTCTCTCTCATAGTAGCGCTCTCCTTGGTGACACTGCCACGACTCATTCCTTTACCCCTTGCACTTGTAAATACACTCCCCCACCCTTGATGCAAGAGTTAGACAATAATATCATGTAAAGCATAAAATTTGGTATTGCAAATAGATAAATATATATGTATATTTATTATTTTGGAAACCTTTAATCTTGGCTTTGTAGCTTGGCAGTGTCAACATGGTAAGATGCTAGGGAATGCGACAAGAAACTTGCTGTACATTTTGAAATTTGAAAATGAAAATACAAATTATCTTCCAAACTTGTGTATTTCATGTCAATCCCAATTATATACCTGTTACACTAACCTTTTGATTAACAACATTATTTTAAACTGTCAGAGTAAATTCTGACTATACTTACTTTATGAACTTGCAGGAATTAAGAGGGTAAGTTGGCAAAGATTTAAGAACATTATGATGAACATGCTACATTTTAGCTGTAGGATAGTCACCATTGCTTTAAATAGAGTATTTAAAATTTTAATGACTAATCCTATGTATGATACATTTAAAATCTAAACATTAATTGAGCTTATAACAACATTGTTTCATTAAACCACACATGTCCTCAGACACTTATTTTCCTACACCAACAAATAAACCATAATGGTGTTAAATCCAATCTCTCAGCCTTTCTGTTAGAAGAGTTTCAAATTTGACATGGTCTGTAACTTGGAACAATTTAAAAATCTGTTCATTGACTTTTGATTTTTTTTAAATAGATCTATGATTACCATAGTCAGGTACTGTACCAAAATTTGCTTTGCTGTAACACATTATTTCTACAAACCGTGTCTAGTTACATTTCAGAATACATTTAACATATCACTTCATCTTCACCACAAGAACCTAATTTCTCCTTTTTCATGTTTAATAATAATTTTCCAGAGGTAAATAAATAACCTATATGACCTTAATTTTGTCTAATAGAAATTCTTTCTCACCCATTATCATATTTTTATTTCATTGCCAAAACTTTCCCCCATATTCACAATAGTAGAAATATTAGTGTGCCAACCATTAAAAACAAAAACTAGAAAAAATATTTCACAACATTTATTAACTTTCAAATTAAATATAGCTATATAAAAATGTCATGAAAAATGGTACTTCCTTTGAAAAGGCATTACATGAAAACATTTTTTGCAGGTAACACTTGAAGATACACACAATGGTTGGAGGTTTGCATTTGAAGTTCTCCATTATATTATTTCTTCAATCTTCTTTTCATCCATTCACTATAATTCAAAACAGGAGTTTTAGAAATTTAGTATTTGATTTGCTATATAAACTTTTCATAGACATAATTGACTTATTGTCTTGGTAAGGTATGAATTTATATGAGCAAAAATAGAAATAAGTTATTTATAGTAGCAGTTTATTATAGTCTGATACATAAGTAAAAATAATACCTCAAGAATTATCACTCCCAAATATTTGATATTAAACATTTGTCATCATCTTATTTAGAAATATAATTCTAAGGTTTAAGAATTTATTAAAAAATTATTTTATACCTAAAAAGGGTGTGGGCAAAGCTCATCATCCTCAAAATTTGAAACAGTTTCAGATTTTAATTCGAGAAGGTAATCATAATTTCCATCCTCAGATTTCATCTCTGGACCTTGGATAGCATGTTTACGAATGAATTGTTGTACTAATTTTGGGTGGACAGTTGACATTGTCAGCTTCCAACCCCATGTAAGTAATGCCAATGGCTGGAAGAAAGTGAGTAACAATTAATCAATGTAAATTAAGTGATATAGGTATGACAATGACAACTGGGTACTTACCCTTTCTTCATCTAGGAGGTGGTCAGGGGAGATGACATATCGCCTCAAGCACTGCCTAACTAAGCGTTTCAAGAAATTAATTTGTCCTGGGTCAGCACAAGGGTGGTATAGCATGACAAGGCCCCCATGCTGTGAATTAAATTAAAATCTAACATTTAAAAAATGGAAAGTAAATGAGAAATTTTCTTTAATAGGCAATTCCATGTGGATGTATTTAAATTGTACGCTACAAGAAATAATTGTATAGATTAAAAAATTAATAAATCGGATATATTGAAAATATATATTAAGATGATCAACTAGAAAGGTAGTATATCCAAAATAAGTGGCTATCTTTTACATTTAAATTTTTAGAATAAAATTGATATTACAAAAGTATCCTCTGTTGAAAATCATTTTACATAAGTGATGGATTACTAGGGTAATTTTAGTTTGAAAGAATCCAAGGAAACCCTATTGTATAGCATTTTCACGTGAAAATTTAGGTCATTAATATGTGAAAAATATATACAATGGTGTAAATTTAAATTGTTGATTGAAACCACATCTTCATTAAAAATGTTGTGTATCTTACCTCCAGGTTATGAAGCCACCGTTGCTTGGGAAGAAATCTATATTCACCCCAGACTGCCCACAAAGGCCGATGAGGTCCACTACAATTAGAATAATATGAATGATGGTAGTGTATGAAGAAACATTACATTACATTACAGATAATACAAAAATAGCTCTGTTTTGAACAGCAATGGCAACAGTAGGAAGTATGTAGACCTAAATGGTGAATTATAGTAAGGATTTGGGCTAAAGACAAGTTTAGTAGCAGAAGTGATGTCATAATCCCCTCCTTAAACAAATAGTAAATTGACATCAATTATATATATCTTAATTTTTAATATTTAATAATTTAAATATTTTCAATTTAACATGGGATTTTCCTTCATTTTAGCTGCTTATTAAAAAATGAAGTAATGCATAATTTCATCTACATTTAATATATTCCTTCATTGGCTTTCTGGGGGTATGACATCAGTGGTGATACTAACTAGGCTTGATCATGGTTTTGACATGATTTTTTAAATGTTTGAATAAATTGGTTGAACATATATAAAATAAGTTTTATGAAATGCGCTGTTATTGTACTTACAATGTTGGAAAATCAGAAGCATAAGTTAAAGGAATGTTCATACAGAAATGCTGAGCCTGTAAATAAAGGGTAAATGTGAGAAATAAAATAACATCATAAAACAAAAATTAATATCAGTTGTTGAAGCTGCAAGATATATTTAATTGAAATTATACTTACTACATATTTTATTGGAATGTTTTCTTTCACAATTCTTGGTGGAGTTTCCAAATTTGGTACTATTCTTGATGTTGGTTTGAAACAGGTATAATTTATTGGTGAACTGTCCCAATCAATTGTTAGGTTAGTCTGAAAGTATAAATAAGATTCGGCTTGGATGCGATTGATATAAAATGAGTAGAAAAATATTTTTTGGTGGATTTTTAAGGTAATATTGATTATTCTAATACCCCTTTAGAAAGAATTTTTCTGCGAAAACTAGTAGTAATTACGCAGATATGAGCAATTGAAGATTTTAAACATTAGGCATCCAGCGGACTCTACAATGGAGTTGGTTGGACGATCACCACACAGAACCTCATGAGTTCACAATGATACAAATTTTGTTTTACTAATGCAGTTAGGTAAAGTCAAAAGGTAGCTGTTAACTGGCAAATCAAATTCCCAATATGTGAAGACTGTTTTCCCCTTTGATTATCACCGATTCTCTCATATGTGTATTTTTACCTTCGCATCATCACAATAAATTGATGGCACACCCATTTTGATACCATGATGTGGATCTTTCAAGTGTTCTGAAGGTCCCTTGGTCGGTCTCTCTGGTAGCCAACGTCCTGTCCACGTTTCAATCTTAGGCGTTGTTGGCCCAAAAGTACTTTGTCCGTGAACAATGATCAGAGAAGTAGTCAATAAACATGCCGACGACAAGAAAATACGAAGATTCATTAATTCGATACCTAGGTACTATTTCCTTATGCAAACAAACGTCAAATTGACAGTAGTTCAATGGATATTTTCATAACAAGCATTCAGGCGATCTCTCGAAATCACATCGATATGATTATGAGTGTCAGCACCAAACTTATCTCTTATTCTCATAATTTTTTTTGTTTCTTTCAAAGCACTCGAACTCAATATTTCGCTAATTCATTTATGACTTGCTGTTGCTCTTCTAGACTTTTTATTTCATCGAAAATTCTTAATCTGACTTCCTCATATACTTACTCTTGATGCTGTTATGTCTTGAATCTCCATTTATTATTTGGCTATCCAGATTTTGACGTAGTATATGGGAAGATATTAAAGAGTCGTGGATTTTGGACCGATTTCACCTTAAATCTCGGATAACATTAGCGTTGTGGTATATAATGGTCCACATTAAATACAATGTTCTATTTATATTTATAACTGACCTACAATTAAAATACTAATGCGATCTCCTAAACAATTTACAGGAAATTGGGATGGCTAAATAATAAGGTAAGATTCAAAACATCGGTGACCTATCGAAATCCTTGTGCAGAAAGTTCAAACATGCGGAAGCTAGATTAAGAATTTTGGATAAAAACAAGAAACCTATTACAAGTACTTATTTCTACTTGCCAAGGTAATCACAATAATGTTGATATTAAAATTACAAATTAAGAGTATATCTGACATTAAATTTCAATTAGTAGTTAATGGCAGATTGTTAGAATATTCGTTTAGAAACAAAAAATTACATAAACTATAACATTTTAAATACAACCTGATATTCATTCCGTTTGATTTGGGTCCTCTTCAGACGTTATGTTATAAAAGAAGTAATTTAAGTATGTTTTAAATATGTAAATTTGAATAACGGATGACGGTAGTCTTTTTACCACCCCGTGTACGTATCATCTCTTAACTTTTACGGATGAATGTTTAGCCGTATAACATTTCTTGAACTGAACGCAATATATTTCCTGGTGTCAGTATTTACAGAATAGTCTATACACTACTATGTTGTCATAACAAATGTTTGTGTTCAAGTGAGATCGTTATATGAATTTATTTTGACTGTAACTCACGTCATCGAAACAACGTTTTAGTAGAAGCAAAATACATGGGCCAAGGATTTTTGAATGCCGTATTTATAAACATAGGAGGAAAATAAGAGATTAGCATAAAGTACAATATACACTAAGTTTGTCTCATATGAAAAAAAAATACAACTCTAGATAGTTCAGATTTCAGCCTGTCGAGATTAAAAAATTCACAATCTAGAACCTGGTCAAACAATGCTGGGAATCACATTGAAATTCAAATTCAAATCGCTCAATCTATCAATCACAAAGCGTGAAAAAATTGCTTTAGAAACCTATGACTGGCAATAATGTTTATCCTGGAAAACTGCGAACTCTAAACTAAGTTTTTCTAAGCCTCATGAAGTCGACGTCGGCCCGTTCTGAGAGGTGTATGTTCCGGGGTCACAGACCTTGGGCATACGGTAAGAGTTGTCCGCTATTCCCACTGGAATAGTCGGCCAGCTGCCTCCTAAACTGGTCGAGGCACGGAGAAGGGAATGCTGCGTCCCCACAGCAAACTCCTCTCCCTCTATCGGAAGGGCGTGGCACAAGTACCCAATGCCCGACCTACCTGATGCAGGTTTTTCTAGGGTTTGTCCTGCATTTCTTTAGGCGAATGCCGGTTAGAATCCTTAAAATATAGCCCGGGGGCCCTAGTTAACTCTTGGCCCTTCCACATCCCCCCTTTCAAATCCCTTTCCTATGCTATAAGAGGGAAGTTGCCACTATGTGGATTACCCTATACGTAGCCTGTCTACACCCCCCCCCCCCCAAAAAAAAACCTAGAGCTCTGGCGGAGGCTACCTTTGGGGATGCCTTCACATCTCTCTGGTTTTTTGAACTAAGGTTCCCATATGCCGAGGCACCTTGGCCTGTTTTGAGATGTGTATGTTCAGGGGTCGCAGACCTTGGGCATACGGTAAGAGTTTGTTCGCTATTCCTATTGGAATAATCGGCCAGCTGCCTCCTAAACTGGTCAAGGCACGGAGAGGGGAAAGCTTCCTGTACTATTAAAGAGGAATTGCCAACACGTGGATTATCCTCATGTAGCCTGTTACTCTAAAAAAAATTAGTGTGATGGACGTCTCTATTAACGGTTTCGGGAACATAGTCATTCGCCGAAAACAAGTATTCGCGTTAAGATTACTATAATGATCAATATACGACTGATATTTCTGTTGATATTACCATGATGGACTCATTTACGTAAAAGAAACTAACTTCACTAAGGGTAACGCATGGAATGTTGGTACTTTAGTACTTTCGTCAGCTGTACGTTTGCATTCTCAGAGGAATTGTGTTCATATGATACGCTACCACAGGCAGCACATTTATACATACTATGCAATAATCACACTTATTGTTTATGTAGGGGGATTAATAATACATACTATGGTGAGCGCAGATTGAGATAAGGGAGACAATTCTGACTTTGTAGAACGACAAAATCCGCAGTGGCTGAACATGCAATTGTTACCGGACACCGGATAAATCAGGGAAAACCCAGGTTGCTAGGCCACGCCAGTACCTACTGGGACAGTGTTCTGATGGAGGCAGTAGATATAAGATACAAGACAATCTCCTGAACAGGGACACGGGGTACGGTCTCAGCCGGGCATGGGGGCCACTAGTCGCCGACCTGAGACAAGCCCAAGCTCAGAACGCTGGAGCTTCGCATAACGAAAGAGCCGGTCACGCGAATCCCGAGTCCGACCCCGCCGGGTAGGCGGCACCAACACTCGCCGCTCGAAGCCAGCTGGAGATACGAGCGACACCCCACCGCAGACTGAGGCGCCAGCCAATCAAAGGACCACCTACCCCCGCCGCTGCCGCAAGGGTATATATATATGCTCACCCAACTCGGCATTTCGTCAGAAGATGATGACGCTGCATGTCATCGAAACGTCGCGTGCTATCGACGAGTTTCCCCAGCTGGAAGCCCGAGAAACTTTTACTTAATTCCGACGATGTCACGATGCGCGCGTAATAAATACACTAAACTGGGACGACCTTGTTCATGACGTCTACAATAGAAACAAAATTTTCTTGCTTTCACTACTTATGAAGGCTTAATCGAGATGGAAGTGGATTCTGTATGATTACTTCCTTCAACATTCCCTTTGTTGTGTTCTTTTACAAAGAATCTCCCGTGACAGTAATGATACATCTCTATTTTTCATAACCTTCTACGTGCAATTGAAATAGAATAAGATTTCCGTAGATGTTATGATTGGGAACGTAAGCTCAGCAGAACTTTAATCATCCATCAGTTACGTTCCAGATCCCATAAATAGCAAAGTGAGGAATAGGAATTTTTCCACTTGAGGAAAATTTTCTCAGGTTTTCTTTTTTAAAACATATAGTACATTACCATGTAAATCTTCGATGATGTCATTCAACATTGTCCATGCAATCCAGTAAACTGTCACAGTATCTCTTTGAATTAGGCACAACATGCAAATGAGAAACAATAACGTAACACACAGACGCAAATATGAACGACTTGGAAGGAAGGATAAGCAAGAAATATAAATGGGAGATGTATAATGGAGGTTGCAGTATACTCAGTTTCAACACTGTCACAAAGGAAATTATTCTATCATAATCATATGACTTTTATTAGTATAATTTTCTCATACTTCAATTAAGTAATGGATTACATGAGCCAAGAGCCACATAATGAGTTCACATAAAAATTGAGAAGATCATTTAAATTAGTTTGAACAATAAACATTCTTGCTGTGTAAACAATTATCAATTTTAAGTATCCTTACTAAAGCAAGATATGAAATAATTAATTCAGTAAGAATAATTAACTTAAATAATATGTAAATAAACCAAATAACCTAAAATTTAATTACATACAAGAAGGAGTACTTGAATTAAAATTATAGTGTAAATTTATTGTCACAAACAGTTACAAGTTCCTCTAGTTTGATCAAGTTACTCATGTAATTCCTGATTTATCTAGTTTAAAATACACACTATTTAAAACAATCCATCATCTTGAAGTTTTGGGAAACATTATGTTCTTCCAATCACTTTCTCAGAGTTCTCATAACTCATCCGTCAACCTCCGCCTACTGTCGGCAGTTATCTGAGGATCTAAAATACCAATAGAATCCCAGAACTTCCTGTTGCCTAAAATAGTTGTAGCTTCAACACTAATTGTAGGTCCATTCCCAAGCAGCAAAAAATCTAGCTCTGTGCTGTGAGCTGTCACAGGTGGCCAAGTCCCATTAAAAGCAACTGGTGTTGGGTTCCTGTCAAGATGACAAACACTTCATATATATTTTATGAGATTAAGATGGTTGATTTAATAAAAGATTATCATAATAAAGAGCATAAGTTTTCCCAACGTATATTCTGTAGAAAAGATTATCAGTTTATCAACCAGGCCAATTGTTTAATAAAACAACATTTCAGCGAAATTCATCTCCATAACGTCACCTGATGAATTTCACTGAAATGTTCTGTTTTATAAACGATTTACCCAGTTGAATCATGTATTAAATCAATACACCAGGAAAGCCTACATTATTTGAACCCATGGTTGATAGTTACAAATGATAACTACTCAACAATATGATTTTCTGTCATCTTATGGTAATAATGTAAATGATATAAAAATAATTAAATAATCATAAAATAAAAGAAGGATTTTATTTGATCAAAAGCATAGCCTGCAGCTAATATAATAATTAACACTGTTAATAAAGATAGTGTTACAAAACATGTTGAGAAAGTAAGTGTACTCCATATTTTTTTAGAAAAAATATATTTGAAGAAAAAATTACAGGATATTTTTGATACATTTGTTGACTATTTCTCCACATAATCACCATACCATTCAATATATGTGGTGAGCCGTGGCACAACCTTTCTTAAGCCCTCTTCGAACAACTCTCCCGCCAGCACCTTCCCCCATTTCAGAACCCCTTTCTGAACTTGATCATCAGTTGAAAATTTAATTCCTACCATGAGTGCCTTCAGGGTGATGAATAGATGATAATCTTAAGGTGAAAAGTCAGTGAAATTTGGGGGGTTGTTCAAAACATCCCAACCAAATGAGTCCATGAGCGCCTTGGTGCTAAGGCATTGTTGTGTAACTAGCACACTTCTCTCGTCAGCATTCCCTCCTTTTGTTTTGAATGCTGTTTTGAGTTTTCTAGGATATCTCACAATATTGTTGTGCATCGATGGTCTCCCTGTGAATCAGAAATTCAACCAAAATGGAGCCTTTTTGGTGCCTAAACACTGAGGCCATGATTTTTTCATCATTAACATTTGTTCTTCCTCCAATAAACTTTATGCACCACTTAAACCACTCATTCTATTCATAACACCTTCACCATAAACTGTTTTGATTTGCAAAAAAATTCAGTAGATGTTATTCCTTCTACAAATAGGAAGTGGATCAAACATCTTTCACAAAACTGGACACTAGAAAATGAGTTGACATGCTATCATGAGATTATAATTTCTTTCAATTGTGTAATTGATTTTAATTGTATATTTGACTTGTGTAGTCTCTTTGAGAACTCTCAGCCAGCTACACATTGCACATTGTTGAGATAAGATGTTAAATAACTTATATGCTTAATAAACTAGATATCTGAACTTTTAGTGTTTTTTAATTGAGCCAAACCCAACCTATATCATATGTTTCTGCAATGCTCACTCTGTCAGGTGATCCCCCTCTATCACTCAGTGTTGCCAAAACTCAAAAAACAACCACAGGCCATTATGGTCACAGTACACCTACTTTCTGAACATGCCTCATAGTAGCCTTAATATTATGATATAAGTAAAAACCATGTAATATGTTAATCCATACAAATATTAAAAAGGTGACTGAATATGCCTTATTTTAACGTTTACTTTTCTTAGCGTCACTGTATTGGTGAATTAATTAATGTCAAAGATGACATTCTCTTTACTTTGCACTTATCTGTCTATGTTCCAGGAATTTATTTGCTTGTGTAGAATATTTGTGAACATAACAATCTTACCCTGTCCTTGCAAAACTTGAGTAAATGTCAACCATTAGCTTCATCATATTTCTGTCTTCTTCTGTTTCATCAATGCTCAAGTTTAAGGACTTCAAGACATATGCAATGTCATCTCCATGTCCAACACCTGGCAGTAAAATTGTTTAGGATTTTCTAAATTAGATAATTACTTATATCAAACTTGTAATTAAATATTTCATTCTTTTATAGTGAAAGTTATTTAGACTGTCATTGAACATTGTGAAAATTATATACATTTTTTTAATTTCACATACTATATAAATTATATATCTAAATTGTTAGTGAACATTATTCTAGTATTTAAACATATTTCTGTTACACAAATTTCACAAATGCATTTATTTTCCTTAGGATGTAAAACTGTTATATCTCTTGTTTCAGTATCCTTAAACTTAAATCAGTATGAAACTCATTTGAAAAATCATTGGCAGCTAGGAAATAGAAACTGTATGAAAAATAATTTGCAATTTCTATGCATATCAACAGTGTTTACGTACCTAGATCAATGTTCTTCTTTGTCATCAAGTCATAACGACTGTGTCTACCTTTATGGCTGAAGACATAGAAGAAAACAGGTGATTTGTTGAATTCAGCTTGCAGTTGAGCTGCTCTAATAGCATCAGATACAAAAAGCCTGTCACCTACCATCTGTGATAAAAATGACAACATTTATATGGGATGTGGCTAATAAATTTTTATCATATTTTCTGTATTATACAGGCCTTGATTATTTTGTGTTCACTACATTTTTATCTGAAATTGATATGATTTACATTAGCCTCTTAATCTAACACTCTTTTACCTTGATTGATAAAACTGGATACTATATATGCTACTCTTACTCATAAATTACCATAAGAGTGATACAATGATAGATTAATTTTTATTCTATGAAATTAGCATATGAAATAGTTCAGATCTTATTCACTCACTAACCTGGTAATACTAAATCCAGAAATATAATTCAAATTCTCTAGTTTATCTTACATCAGTGTTTTTGTGAGCTTCAGTTAAATTCCTTAAATGTAAAATGTTTGCATATTCCTTGAAATATTGTTTTAATATTGAATGTAGTATTCTATACTTATCAATTAATTTTCTTATCATTATATCTTATCATTATATGCCATAAAAAAAGTCAGTTTTTAGTCTTTTTTCTTCTACATTTGTCTGTGTTAATAGAAAGTTTGCAGGTCAAAATATGGTATTCTATTTCTTTCACTTTGATTTAGATTTAACAAAATATACGCTCATAAATCCTACCTATTTCGATTAATCACAGGGAAGCATGATTGAAAACTGTAAAAGATTTCCAAATGTATATTATTTATTTTCCAAATGTATATTATTTATTTTAGTATTATTGTTGACATCCTTCTGATTTATGAACTTAAATTATACTCCAAAATGTCCCATTAATAGATTATAACAAATGTTTTAAAATAATATAACATTGTCAGAGTAAACTGATAAGTTGTTTTTCTATAACTGTTTAGAAAATTGAGTTCAACACTTTTCTGTATGAATTAGAAGGAGTCTCGTTCTGAAGAAAATATAAAGATTCCCACTCATACTCAGAATATGTTTATACATTTACCTGAATAAAGTTGTCATACGTTTCCTCTGCAATGGGCTGATTATGCATATACTCTTTCAATGCAAGCAGAGCTATTTCACTGTGTTTCTCCTTTGGTGCTGTGTTATTGTAATCAAGAATGTAAGGAGATAGTTCTAGAAAACGTTGTTGCAATTCAGTGAGAAGATCCTTACCAGAGAGATATTCTGAAACATGCAAAATTTTAATTTTTTGCAGGAGTAAGTTAATAATTTATCTCTTATAACTTCACTTTTGTTTTCATTATGCTTCATCTTTTTCCTCACCATCTTTTAAATGTTCTTTCTAATTTAGCACACAAAACTTATTAAAGACTAATAGTAATTTTTTAATATACCCTTGTATGAGTGTCTAACATGTTTACTAAAAAGTAAATTGTGTGAATGTATATATTTTTTAATACCAGGAAGACATTGTTGCAACAATGTGTTTATGTATATGTATGTGTTGCAATTAAATTGACACTGTCTAGGCAACAGTGAACTTGAATAGACCTCTGCTTCTGCTAATGTTCCAAAAATCTCACAAAGTTAGGCATCAATTTTCATGCTCAAGTAATCCATGAGTTCTTGCTTTCTTTCCTATACTTGTAATTTAGGATATATTTTACTTTATTGTATCATTAAATGCCTATAATGTGAATCAAAAAGCATTCCAATTTAATTTTCACATCTATTAAGCAATTTTCATAGAAAATTAACTCACCTGCTGCAGGGTATGTGCCCTCTTCTGTAACAACACTTGTTACCCAAGGGATATCATTACATCTCCCTTCCAGCAGCAGAACCACTGGTTGCTTGGATATAAATGGCTTTGCTCCAGCCTTTTCTATGGTTGGTCCAAATGGGCATATTGGTAGATACTTCCACACCTAAATGAAAAAGGTAAGTTTTAAACTACCTTTGTTTTTCTTTGCTTTAAATGATCATGACTTGTGGATTGTGAGGTAATACTCTCCATTATCAAATTTCACTTTAAGTAAAGAATAATCTTCACTCATATCTCCTTATTATGAACTGCATGAAGAAATGGATGTGGTTTTCAGAAAGACTTCACTAGTTGCATTGAGCAGTAAACTAAAGATAAAAGTTCCTTTGATTCATAATCTTTGAAAATTATCACTTATTTATAACATTTTCTAATCCAACACAAATCCCCAAAAATTTTAAATCTTTTATAACATGTTATCATCTAGTGGATTAATAAATGTGCAGTGATTCATATACTTTTTCTTAAATGATGTTGTAATTGACACTAAAAATTAATAAACTGTAATGGTCAAATAGTCAGTTAAAATTATTATACACTAGCTGGGTGCCCAGCATTGCCTGGGTTGTCATATATCCATAACACCCTGTTTCGACGCCAATTTCGGTTTCTTTTGAATTATTTTTATGTAACGCACATGGATCCCAAACCCTAAATGTGCTCACCTCCCATACTGGTTGAACTCATTACCCCTGAAAAAGTTTCTTTCGACAAATATATCAGCCTTGTCAACTTACAAGTGCAGTTGTGTCACTCTAGGCTCTTCTTCGCACCCGAAGAAAGGGACAAGGATCCCAGAAACGTTGTGTGGTATTTATATTATCACTTTTTTGTCTGAATTGACTGTCTTTCTTATTCATTATTTTCAATCAGATGTAAATGTTTACAATTTCTACCCCTGCCCTCCTCTTCCCAGCTCCTCCTGACCCAGATTGTGTTAAATAGACTGAGCGACATCCAGAACCCCAATTTGATTCAAATCTTGGTTGTTTTTATATTATTCCTAATAAAATTGGTAGAAACACTATCAATTGACCCTGACAAATATTTACTCGACAAAAATATCAACAGTTTAACATGTTTGAAAATTTCTAACCCCAGCCACCCCTGCTCCTGAGAATGGTAGTTGTGTCTTACCCTCACAGCACTCGTTTCTGGTTCTAAAGGAACACGTGTACAAAATTTGGTGAATTTTGCTCCAAGAATGTAGATTGGTATCCTGAACATACGTACAATGTTTTCCCCTTCCACCCCCTTTAATAGGGGTAAAAGTAAAACTGAACTGGCAAGTTGAATGTGATAATTTAAGCAGCGTCATCCATAACCATAGATACAACTCAAGTCTCGGTAGTTTTTGCTTTATTTTTACCTCACCCCTATGTTGATAGGGGTTTAAATTATACACAGAAAACATTGGTAAAAGTACTATTAATCTGATAAACCTTGAAAAATATTTATCTGATGCAAACATGGTCTGTTTAACATGTTTCAAAATTTCCTGTCCAATCCACCCAGCCCCTGGTGGTTAAATGCAAGTTGCATGTCACAATTAGACTCATTGACAACCATAACCTCAGATTATACTCCAATCTCGATTGTTTTTGTTTTATTTTTATGTAACACCACTCCACCCCCACACTTAAGGTGTTCCCCTCACAAGCCTGAAAGGAGTTGAAATTATACACAAAGAACATGTAGGGAAATTTTATGAATCTCATTTATCCCAAAAAATAATTATAAGAAGGTACATAAGGCAAATATTGTTGTATTGAAGTCAACACAAATGTCAAAGACAACAATCTCTTTCTTTATCAGAAAAACTGAGGAAAATGACTAAATTCTTATGTAAAACATAGCACAAACTCAGATGCCCATTCTAAACACAATTTGAGAGTAAAGCTTTGGGGACTTTTTCTCCATCAACTATTTGAATTTATTAAAACACATATTAAATTTGATGAAACTACCTAGTTTCAAAATATGAAATCTTGACAATATTTCACAATAAATCACTATGATGTAAAAAGTAATCCTAATCATCTATTGCTTACATAGAAATTCTGAGTTTGCTGTACAATGCTAGCAGCAGGACGAGACCTGAGGCAGTCTACCAAGATCTTGGAGGTGTGAGTGTCACAGCCCATGAGGGAGGCCAGTTTCAGTGTTGAATCTCGTGGAGACTCAATAATAGACCATGGTTGTAAAGAAGTTCCAGATAGTGACATTCCTTTCTGAAACAACCCTGCACACAAACATGAACACATTAACCAATAATGCAATTCAAATTAATGTGCATAATATTTTAAGGTTAAAAGAAAATTCACTTCTCACTTTAGAACTTGAGGATAAAATATCAAGGAAATTTTAAACCTCTTTCTTCAAAAGAAATCTACATAAACATATACACCTTTAGACAGAGGAGAAAGATAGTGAAGATGAACACTGGCCCCTCCAGCTGATGACCCTGTAAGGGTCACACTTGCTGGATTTCCTCCAAATGCAGCTATGTTCTTCTGTATCCATTGCAAAGCCAATACTTGATCCTTTAGACCATTATTACCAGGCACTACATCATCTTCAGTACTCAAGAATCCTATAATAATAATATTAATTCAATGATAGAAATTTTCAAAAATTAATATGAGTAAATTAATAAGAGAAAATAAAGGGGGGAAACCCACCTTGACATGATTAAATGAATAAATGTAAAATAATTATAAAGCTTAGAATCTTTATATAGTGAAAGACAAATTTCTTGTTGAGGAGGCTTATGTTATGAATAACTTCTTGTTTCTAATGTTTTTACTAACAAATGTTCTTATATGGGTACATACATGAAGTCAAAAAATATTATAAATGTAAGATCACTTACCTAAAATACCAATCCTGTAGTTAAATGTAACCAAAACAACATCTTCATCCATTAGGTATTCTGGTCCTTGATTATTGCTTGACCCACTCATGAATGCACCGCCATGAATGTAAACAAAAACATCAAGGAAAGGTGCTGGAGTACTGAGAGATGGGAGCTGTAATGTCCATAAAAATAGTATATTAGTTAACAGTGCAAGAGTTCTGTTATTATTACAAGATATATTATTAATATAACTATTATATGCAGTCCGCTGAGGATAATAACCTCCAAACATAACTTCTAGTCTAAAGGTTAACATGGTACATTCTCAATTTATATTGCTTGTGTACCAATTATCCTCATACTTATCCTAGAGTTTCCTTGGTCATATTTTATTGGGGAGAAATTGGGATTGTAGCAGACTTTAGCCTGTTTTAAGACTTTATCCCATCGTTTACCTGAATGGAATTATTTGATTAAATAAATCAGGATGACAAGAATAGAAACCAAATCTTATCCTCCCCATTACAAGTCAAAATAATTTATTTGGACAGTAAATACACTTAGTGAACCCGGGGGGCCGTATCACCATGACATATTGGAAACAGTGACAATCTTTGAGGCACACTGCTTCCTTATTCAGGAGTTAGTATTGCACTTTGTGCTGGTCAACCTTGCAGTGAGGACCAGGACCATGTGTAGTAATATCTCCTGAAGAAGGAAGCTGTGTGCCTTCAAAATTTTGAAATTATTCCTATCTGACATTTAATTTTGCCCCACACTTTTTGTAATCCTCTAACTTAATTGGATCTATCAACTTCAATCCTTTTCTCCCTCTCCTCTTCACTCCTCCCACTGATTCTTTGAAAAGTATGGTCAGAATTCCATTCATTCTTATAACATGTCCCAACCAGTTTACTTTTTATGTTAACAAAATCCTTTCCTATTTTTCTAAACACATCTTCATTCTTCTATGTATCTTTCTATCCACCTTATCTTCTCCATTTTTCTTCATATCCATATCTCTAATGTCTCTTTCCCATTGTCCTTGTTTCACATTCATGCAGAAGAAACTCCAATCTTAATTCTTAACCTATCTTTTACTCAATACTAAATTCCTATTTCAATGCTTATTTTGCTATCGCTATCCTTTATCTCTGTTGAGCTCTTCAAATCTTCAATCAAACATGTATCTAAGTATCTATATTGCCTTATTTTATCAATTCTTCCTTCCTCTGTCCTTATTGTTTCTTCTAATTTTTATTTACTTCCACATCTTAGTTTTTTCAACATTTATTTTCATTTCATAATCCTTAATTTCCTTTTCTTTCTTGTTATCATTTTCTGAAGCATCTTATTGTCATTGCCCAAGACCACTATATAATTAGTATTTTTAATAATATTATTTACAAAAATAGAGACTGGCTGACTTTACCTTAAATTGAAAGTATTAATAATGTTTGATTTTACTACACATAAAGTATACCTTAGGAGTGAAGACGTTGATAAATAAGCAGTTTTCATCGCCAATAACAGTTGGACCAGAGGGGAATGAGTTGCCTGTGTATTGTAGACAGGTACTTCCCGGTGTGGAAGCATTCCAAACTCCTGGCCAAGCTTTGGCCACCACTGCTTCCTGAAAAAGAATATATTAATTTAGGCTATATATATATATATATATATATATATATATATATATATGCTCAGTTAGGATTAACAACAACCTGATTATAGTCAGAAAATTTTTTCCAGTAATTTACTTTATATTTCTTAACAACCAGTTCTCGGGATTTCAACCGCAGGAAAATAATTAATAACACGACGTTTCGATGGCGGCCACTGCCATCATCTTCACTTGAAGTTAATGGCATTGACCGCCATGGAAACGTCATGTTATTCTAATGTTGTCACCCGGTTGGAATCCCGATTACTGCTTCGTAATCACATACACCCCGGAAAGCCTTCACTTTATATTTCTTGCTCACGTACGTCATAGTTCCTATATATAATCATCCTTGCGGAATAACATTTGCTTTTTAGTGTAAAATTATTACTTCATATGTACATAACGGGCTCAGGGTATTATAAATGGAAAACCTTGTTCCAATACGTAATATTTAAATAATTGGTATAAATTCATAGTTATTGTATAAATGATGCGAAATCAAGTGCATTTATTTGGTTATTATTTCACATTACAAATACATCAATAAATTTGTCCTCTGGTACGTCTTCATATCAGCCGTGATCTGATGTTTGGACAATAAGCATATGATTTTCTATGACTCTTCGGTAAATGAATCTGCTTATATAGTCTATTTTATGAATCCTGTGAAAATTTGTTCCTTTGGCAGCATTAGGCCTACAATAAAATTATTCAATATTTGGTCAACCTATCGTTTGTAGCTTACAGTAATTAGCAGTGCTTGTTGAGCACACGAAAATTAGCTACATATTTATAAGCGGATAAACGTTCTTCCTGGTTGATAAAACACACTTCCATCGGAAACCTAAATTCCGGAAAGAAATGCAGAATTTAGCTGTCTCCAAAAATACGAAACATTTTGCTCTGTGTAATAAGAATAATGTGTAAAAATAATTAAAAGGGGTTGGCAGATTGAAAGTAATAAATAAGGAACTTTACATGTCACAGAAAGGCTTACAGTTTAGTTAATAACACAAACATGGCTTTATAATGTTGCATCTTAGTGCAAATAGGGTGTATCAATTATGTTACGTAGCTTTGTTCTTGCAAAACGAAGGCGCCAATTGGAGAAAGGAATTTTGTGTACAACACTTCTAATGAGTTTACGCAATCAAGTGCACGTAAATATGTCGCAGCATTTCTGTTATCTTTTATCGCGTCCTCTGTACACTATAAGAAAACAGAAAAATTATGTAAAAACAGAAGTCGTTAAATATAGTACAAGCTTTCGTGTTTGCGTCATTAAGTCTTATCATTTTACGAAAAACATAAGTCAAAAAAATCAAATAAGGTAATGATTTTATGACAACTAGTAATTCACGCCTAATCATATGAATTATAGTGACACACAAACTTATTACATAAATTTCATATTCCAATATTGGGTCAAGCAGGATATCGTACAACTTTCTTCTCCTGGGTCCAAAGAGAAATGTTACACTCTTTTAGAAACCATTCATGATATACAGTAGACAATTTAAACATTTTGGAAACATTCCATGTGGTAATATGTTAAATATCCACCACCACAATTAAAAATTCAGCGTCCTTATACACACAAAAGAAAGCTGGATTCACAACAATGACGAACATTGTTTCCCCAGAAAATTAATTTTTAATACAGTCTACCAATAGAACTTGCTATGATAAACCGTTACGCATTTTGATATATGTTTACAACCAACGTGCAAATATATTTAATTTTTATGCTAATAAATATAATTACCGCAAGAAAGAACGCACGGTGGAGTAACGCTTTCCTGTGACGTGACGAATTTTTACGATTTACTCTCTACGGTCAATTTGTTTACTCAGCGATGGTGTTTGTAATAAATAACAATAATAAATTTATTTCCAACTAAATTTGTATTCATTTAATACAATAAATAAAAAGGAATAATTTACATAACAGTCTCTGTTGCACAAAAGGGGTTGATATACAGGAATATCAATTTTTAACAAAATTCCTGATAAAATTAAAGAATTAAGAAACACTCGAGTTTAATTGAAAAGGGAGCTTAAAAACTTCTACTCAGCCTCTTCTACTCTGTAAATGAATTGTTGGAAAATAATTGTATTTACTAATAAACTTGGATTTTTGATGTAGGCCTACATAGTTAGCATGAATTGTTGGTAGGCCTTCAATATTGAAATATTTTGGAGTGAAAATATAATTTTATAAATTGATTTTATAATATAAAATAGGATATCTTATTATAAATGATTCTCACGTAAAATAAGTGATTAATTAATTAGATATAACTCAAAAGCAATATAAAATTTTCTTTCCGCATCCTTGAAAGTTATCACGAGAATCTATGGAGATGAATTCATTATGCTTATAACAAATTAATGTAAAACGCACTAGACACATTAAATTCTAGGAAGTGATGTGCGGTACCAGGGTAAAAGACCAGTAGGTTAATTTTTGTTGAGCGGTGTCAAAGTTTCAACCTCATTTAGAGGTTTTTGTTACCTTAAAGCGATGTTTTCCGATCGGAGGCTGGGCGTAGGGAATCCCTCGAAAAGCTGCGAATGTTCTGTTACTCCAAGAGGTTAACCAGGATCCTCGTACCCTACCCTGTTCGACAATCACTTCAGGACGAAGGTCTTGGCTGATTGCCAGTTCCACAAATACGAACGCCAACACCAGACCGCACTTCATAGCTCCAGGTGTAACTATTAAAATTGTGCGGTAGAATGTTTATGGGACTTATTCGCTGAAAACGCGCGAACAATGTGAGTTATCTCATCCAAAGACGCTGAGTCAGTGAGTAACGCGTCATCCGCCTGGCGGGTCTCTTGAATCCGAAGTTTCGGTGGATTATAAAAAAATACATCTAAATGAAGGCTATTATAAAAATGTGTACGTTCCGCAGTTCAATTTAAGAACGATTGATTTAAAACATTGTATGTCATATTCCCATAATCGGTAGGAATGTCAGATCAGCGGTTTCCTGCCTTATTTGACTTGCGCGTTGACAAATAAACGACGACTATATTTCTGTCTAATTTTGAGCCTCCATTATCTGCCAACAGATAAGAGACATTTGCTTCTCGTCTGGTTACATATATCTGAATCTGTGCTATAATGCTTTATTAAATAACAGCCAATTTGAATGAATTATTCACATATACATGCTCCAATTCAATGTTCACAAACCATATTGGTCAAAAACCTTAAAGTATTAAAACTACTAAATATTCCTTGTATGACATAATACAACTTATAGGCCTACTTCAGATGTAGAGACTTGTAAAAAATGAAGCAAATATTGAAAATATAATATAAAAATGAAAAATATAGGTTTTTTTATCTGAGAGGACAACCATCCAAGTAGATAAGGCAGTATAATCTTTAGTTCTATTCATATATTACACTGACATAGCTAAAAATTCCGATTCATTTAGCTACATATTGTATTGAGATTTTGTTGCAATTAACCCTTTTTTGTAGAATAGTGTGTATACTAAAAATCCTTTTACTAATACTAACAAAATAACACAAAAAATTGGTCCAAAAACTTTTCTAAAGTATTGCACCCAAACAATTGGGCCCAAAAATTTCACTCAAAACCTATATATGAGATCCCATGTATCATATATCATATATGTATCATATATAACCCACACAGGTTTTGCATAAACTATATGAAACTATTTATGATATGTATAAAGCTACCTTAATTTAGATACTGCTATGATACTGAACATAATATAAAAATAAAATGTCACACTTTTCTTCCTTGTGTTTAAATTACACAGATTGTTATAAGAATAGTGCATATAACTAAATAAAGTAAGTAACTTTTTATTGCCAAAAATAATACAATTGTTAAGCAAGCATGAATTATAATATAATAAATTATGGATACATACATTATTATTTTATATTAAGATTAAGTTGAAAGTTTTCTTCTACACTATACACAGAGTTGTTGCATAAGAAATATTTAGTAGTCCACATAACTCTCATTGCTGACAGCTTTCTTACATCTAGTGGTAACCAGTTATATAATTTGACACCTAGCCTCTCAGGTCTGCGGTTAACCTTTGTGGTTCTCAGAGCTTGTATGGTAAGGAGTTTGCAATGTCTTGTGTAATAAGTATGATGACCATTCTATTCTTGAGTGCATGTTCTAACATGATAGGTACAAGAGCAATTGGGCAGTAAGTTGGGTTTGCAACTTTCCCTTTCTTTTTGTACAATGGGGTATCAATGGATATTTTCCATTCTTCTGGAAATCATCCAGTGTTAACATGATATTTTGATGACAGCAAGGTATTCTACTGTCTCCTCTTTTATGCTTTTAAAAACCTTTGAGGACATGTAATAGTTCATTGCATTTAACTGCTTCATTTGCATAATTACATTTGTCCATAGTTACTGGCCTTAAAAATGGATTAATATAGGTTAGAGCTGTCCTGTTTTAGGAACTCTGTAATTAGGATATGAAGAGAACTAAAACATTTTCATAACTAATAATAGCATGTATTTTACTGATACTGTTACACTTTATAAATTCACATAGCACAATTCCTGTTAACATCAACACTCAATCCAAAAATACTTAGTATGAAATAATTTACTGAATTAAAAAGTTCTTCTGACAAAAAACTTAAAATAGATGTTTCCTTTGGTATTTCACAAAAGTAAGATGAGTTTAATTGGATATATTCTTATCACAATTAAAAATAATGAATTTAATTTTAATTAAATATGCATACATTGTAATTATAAAATTTGGATTAATGGTAAATATTTACACATTTACAAAATGTTATCACATTAAGTGATATCTTTTCTATGATTCAACATTAATGGATTTAACCAATGCTATGGCACTTTGTATCACTTTTACATAACAACAGCTTTAAATAAATTTGATTAAATTTGTTAGGCTAGCAGAGAATTAAATATTTGAACAAATGTTTGTGCCATCTTAGCTCAAGGCAAAAACACAAATCCACATAAAAATAATTAGTACTTTTATAATTATTCAGAAGATAAAATTTATAACCTTAATTATATAGAATGCATCTGGATAAGAATACCATTTCTTAAGAAATGTAGATAGTAAACCATAATGAACTGTACATGAGTGTTTATATTTCAATAAGATTATTAAACATAAATTCACGTCAATTTAAAATAAGCCTTTCCTAAAAATAAATTATTATATTCCATCATAAGACAACAAATTAGTTTTGTTAAAATCTAACACCACTCAGTTATCAAGCAGTTAATGAAACTAGGTAACTTCGAACTGAAAATTTGAATGCACATGCTACGTTCCCAAATAACATTCAATATATGTACAAGAATTGTAAAATATAGCATCTCTTATTTAGGCTTAATGCTTACATATTATGAAATATTATACTCTATTTCTATTGTATATATACATATAAATTATTTGTCAGTCACCAGTCACAACATTAACATGGTCATTATATAACTTTAAATACTTAAAACAGTTATTTAAAAAAATTATT
The DNA here is from genome assembly GCA_037074705.1 of Zhengitettix transpicula. NCBI lineage: Eukaryota > Metazoa > Arthropoda > Insecta > Orthoptera > Tetrigidae > Zhengitettix > Zhengitettix transpicula. The sequence goes on from CM073596.1 coordinate 30,567,833, forward strand.
TTAAGAAGTATTCATAAACATTAGATTAAATCATAAAATGTGCTACAAATGGAACAATAACAAATGTATTTCAACGAACAAACGGAGAATTTATGAAGTAAAGGTGCTGTATAAAGTTAAACATTTCTCCATGGTTTAGAATTTTGAGTTTGAAGATAGAAAACTCTTTTATATATATATGAAGTGACCAAGTGAAATTAATTAACTCATTTGGTTAGGAAAGAGGGACAGATAAGCTGACTTGCTTTAAGTAAACAGTTGGTCCTGTAAGGCTGGGAAGAAATAGTATTTTCCTTTTGGTGAGGACTTCAGATCCTTTCTTCAGGACATTATGTCTGATCGTTGATTTGGCCAGCCGACTCAAATTTCAGACCTACTGTCCTGCAGAAATATATATTAAGGTAGGTCAGCTTGTCTCTGTCCCTATTTCCTGTCTAAATGAGTTAATTAATTTGACAATTTCACATTATTCTTTTATATATGTATTACTTAAGGAATATGTGGATGAATTCATGCCTGGCCAGCATGTAGTTCAGAAGGGGGCTCACACCCTTGAAATATTGAATTTCCACCAATGCCAGACTGGACCAACTATTGATTTCAGGTAAGTTGACCTCACTGTCCATCTTTCTTATCCAAATGTGTTATTTAATTTGACTTCACCCCTTTTTCCTTAAGTGTTATATATATATTTTTAAATTATAATAGTAAGAATGTGACATTGTCAAAAATAATTGTAATATTGGTATGGAAAGGACAGAGAGATAGGTTGTGGCTTACCTGAAAGTGAAGTGCGGTGTTGCCACAAGGAACTGAAGGTTGTTCTTCAAATTTTCGGAGGCTGTCAGCCTTCTTCTTCAGGAAGGAGTGTTACACCATTCTGAGCACCGGCCGGCTGCATGGAATGGTGTAACACTCCTTCCTGAAGAAGAAGGCTGACAGCCTCCGAAAATTTGAAGAACAACTTTCAGTTCCTTATGGTAACACCGCACTTTACTTTAAAGTAAGTCACAACCTATCTCTCTGTCTTTTCCATACCAATATTGCAATTATATATATATATATATATATATATATATATATATATACACACACACACACACACACAAGTTATGACAGGTTTTCCATAAAAATTAAATGGCTTACCTCTCAGGTTGCTTCTGTGAGGTAGGTTTACTAGTTTTGAAAGTGTTATCCCCTTCTTCAGTAATTTGTAGGTTGTTTCCTTCTGCTAGAGCTACCAAATGGAGACAATCTACTGAAATAGGAAGATTACACCTCCAATCATACTTAAACAATAATAATAATAAATAAGTTTAGTAAACATACTATCTTGAAGCCACCTTTAGCACTCTGGAAACCTTTCTCTTTGTAATAAATTGACTGTCATACTATCCCATGCAGCCACATATATATTATATATAGTGTCATAATCTAAATCAATAGAAATGTTTTAACTTGCTAATAATTTATTCAATTTGTGTGTAATTTGTTAATATATAATGGGATCTAGTTACAAATGATATTGTCCTATAATGTTATTTTCCAAATATATTTGATACAAATTAGTTTTTGAAGAAAATATGTTGTGAATATCAGTAGTTAATCAACTACATATTTCAAAAGAGGTTTTCTCAACTGTTGTTAACTTTGCAAAATCTAATTATCTACTTTTGAGAGTCAGTGTATACTTACCCTTGCACATCTGCTAAAAATCATTGGTCCTATACTAACAACATTTAATTTCTGATAGTATTATCTATTGACTGAAACAATGGCTCAATGAATTTATTATTAAAATACATTTAAATATATAGGTAACACTAATTGTAAAATTGGAGGCTGTCTAATGATCTACAGAAAGAATCACACTGTGGAGAAATGGTAAACATAAATACAGTACTCTTTATCCTCTCTTATTCTCACAAATTTTATATGGGACACTAAGGATTTGCTTTAGTAAAGTAAATTTTATATAAAGCACCAAACAATTATCTTTTTAATTTCATGTTGTTTTTCTCTGAGGTCAAATATAATACATAAACTTTTGTAATAATGAAAATTTGCATAAATATAAACATATATTTAAACAACAAAATAAAGTTTTTTTACTTCATATTTCATCTATATTTAATAAATTGTCAAAATTTGTATAGTTTTAATCACTGAAACACACTTCCCCAAGACATGTTTTCTAGTAATTGAGGTATTTATATCTTTGATACTGTTTTCTCAAATTTTCAATAATCACTACTTAATGTAGTAAATATCTCACAAATTATAACTGAACAATGAACTCGTGCCTTGACAAAATATTCTAGGAAACAAATACATGTATCAATTACATATAAAATACAACATACAAAAAATATTCTTTGGTTTCTAAATTAAAAATTTAGTTTTCCCCCTATAGATACAACAATTACCGAGTTATTACTAGAGTTTTTCATCTATCCTTTAATTCATTTCATTCAAGAGATCCAATTTTGTGTAAAATAAATTAAATATATGTTGAGGAAATAAAATAAGAGTGCTGGTATGTTTTGGTTTGATGTAGGCCTTGTTGTAGTACTATAACACTTTCCCCAACAAATTTTGGAATTAAATATAAATCACAGACCAGTCCATAAAAGACTAGAAAGATAAATAACTGCAAGTGGAGAGTAACTAACATAAGGAACATATATATTACTCATCTAATAAGTAATAATAATAAACATAAAAATTTCAACAATAGACAAAGTATCAATAATTATAACGTAGTTTAAGTTATTTTATGTTTAACAACTGCTAAATTTTTGTTACAATATTTGGATCTATTGTTCTTATTAATAATTTTAGTAATAGTTTAATGTGTCATGAATAACTTGTGACAGAAAATACTGTTATACATAAAAAGGGATTAGAACAAAACTGCAATCAGTAAAATATAAAATAAAATATACAGTTTAAATACAACATCATTTGCTAATTATTCTGAGGCATACTATCTAGTTATTTCACAATAGCTTAGTGAACAAATATGTCCATCTAAATATAGACAACAATGACTAGCAATAGAATAGTGTAGCTGACTAGCATACAATGAAATATCATAGCATAGAGCATAAGTAACTAAGAAATCCAGTTATCTAGAGCATAGTTGCTTGAGCAATAGCCACAGAAAACAGGCTTATTAATTAAGAGAATGATTACTAGCAGCTGAATTCCTACAAATATCACAAAGATTAGTAGCAATGCCAGGTGTACTTCAAAACACTATAGGTGTCAGAAATACCTAGTACTTTTACAAATAAATTTTTACCTAAACAATTCATGACATCTGAAAACAATTTGAGATTTTACAAATATTACATCCTTTGTTCCCAAAAGAGAATGCAATTAAACTCTGAACTTAAATGAAAATTGAAGATAATTTTTTTTGAAATGTTACAAAAGTAAATACTTTTATAATTGATATGTACAAATACACATTTATCTGTGTGTAATAATTTTGAATTGAAATATTAGCAATTTTTAGGTACGACATAACAGACCATAAACAAGTTTGAATATATAATAGAGAAAAGTTTTGGCAAATTTAAATAACCAAATTAGATTTGTATTAGAACAAGCAAGTAAAGATATACAATATCACATCAGAAGTTATATAATAAAAATTTCAATTTTTAATAATAATATATGTATTTTCCAGCTGATACAGAACTATAATCAATCAGCAAATATTTAAACAAAATAATAATGATACTAGCAGTAATTAATATATATCACAAAATAGTTAAAATAGAAACCACATAATAAAATTAAGGAATAATAATACTCGTTATAATTTATCAAGCTTGGTCTGTCATGGTCACTGTCTCTCTCTCTCTCTCACTCAAACCATGCTACTATCAAAACTGTTCAATTCTATGGCATACAAACAAGCTTACCACTTCTATTGTATTAGTTTCAAAGTTGACAGATATGACAAAACACATCACAATCCTGTTAACTTACACATAGTATTCCACGAGATACAATTTTATTCATTCAATGGTAATATCACAGAGTACTTTAAAATCATAAAAATTGGTAAAAAACTACAAAATAAAAATAACCATTTGTAATATAATCCCAATATTTGGTAACAGGAGAATAATTTGATTTTATAATACTACAATATGAAGTGAATATTTACAAATGTCGATGGCAATAAATAATAAGGAGGGATCCAAGAGATAAATTCACCACTCAGTCTGCAAAGAAGAAAATGGTTTTTAGCTACTTCACAATAATTACTTTCATAATACAGAATATCAATCTCAAAATTGTAAGATAAAAATTTGTGCTATATATTATACCATATAAGTAAGATACTTGCAAAACTAGGGCTATCAGTTAAAGAATTAGTTCTTAACAAATTATATAAAAAAATATGGTCAGTTTCTATGCAATTGAGATGTACTTTCTCTTTTTTATTTTCCTTGATAATCAGTCTTGATTCTTCAATATTTTCCAATTTTTTTTATAATATAGGTCAGTTTCAAATATATAAATATATAAATATATATATATATATATATATATATATAAAACACTTGAGGAAAATTTGACGAGGTCAAATTAAATAACACATACGTGTCATTACAGAATGTCACATTCAATACAACAATTTGACAATCTTATTTTTCAGGTTGCTGTGGAGTGTCTATTGAAAAAAGGATGAAATGCTGGAGCTGAAATTGGTGCACAAAGTATCATTTCTTCTCAGCTCTTCCTACAAGAGAAAGGAAGGGAAGGACCTTGTCAAAGGTGTGTTAAAAGCTTTAATTACATTACATTCACTGATCACTGCTCAATACAGTGTGCTCAACGAGTATATATTTTTCTCATTTGTTTTCCTTTTCACATATTATGTTTAAATTTTTGTCTAGGAAGTATTATATTTTAGATTAGAGTAATAGATGTAATTGCAGTGAGTTTTTGAGTACATATACATAACTGTTGATTTCAGGGTAAGTCAACTGCACTGTATCTCTTTCCTAGACAGATGTGTGTGTGTGTGTGAGAGAGAGAGAGAGTGAGAATATTTCCTCACCTTCATTTGAGAGTCAATCCCTCTGTTCTAATTTCTTCTCATGTCCACTACCTTCTTCCTCGTCATCATCATCATCTTCTTCTTCATCATCAATAAGTAATGGTTCTGCATTCAGAAGTAAGTTGTCTTTGGATGGAGCAGGACCCTGACTTAGAATGTTCTTTGCAGAACTTCTTTTCTTGCGTCTTGTGAAGACTCTAGCTAGCTGAGCAAATTTCTTACGAGACACTGACAGGGCATAAGTGAAATAAAGATACAAACTGATAAAAATATATAACGATACCATAAAAATTATTATACAATAGAATTAATTGCAGAGTACTGACTATTTACGACAAAATGGCAAATAAGAGATAACTCTGATTTCTGTTAAAGTGCTTATACTTTGGTTCTCACAAACGATCATCCATAGCTTTGAAATTCACATGGAGCTAGGAATTAGTACGTATAGAATTTGAGCCACCTGAATGGGTTTTATTTCTGTGAATGCTATTCTTTCATCGACAAGAGGATAAAAGTAGCAAGATAACATGAATTTTGTTAAGTGAACTGCAACATTTTGATTGTTATATTCTAAAAATATATATATTTTTTTAATTTTATAGTGCACTTGAGCCAGAAAGTTCAAGACAGCCATTGGATATAAATAAAATGATTTTTTTTCTGTTTAGTACTCACTTTTTCCCATATTCCTAAGCCTTTCTTTGAACAAGGCATCTTCATCATGGTTTGAAGTTAAGGACTTGCTGAAAGGAAATGTAGCTAATGTCTCCTCAGGTGGACTGTCTTCAGCTTGATCTAAAGTAATATTAAAACACTCAACAATTCTGTATGAGTTTCGGAGTACTTAAAAAATAATTTAGAAGTAATAAGCAAAGGTCTATATTAAAGGGAGAATAACTTAGGCCAACACTGAAATTGTCTGTAGATGGAATACAAATATAAATAAATATGTATCTATTAATATTATATCATTTTAAATTGAATATTATTAACATACCCCATTGACTTAAGATTTTATAATTTCATACATAATTCAAAATGGGGTCCTGATATTATTGTCACCAATTAAAACTCTAAGACTATACTTAGTTTTTGCCTAAAAACAATTAATTTCCATGTATTAAAAATACTACAATTTTGTAAATTTTTTTGTCAATTATCACGTCATAGATTTGGACAATTACAATTACATTACAGACCTACTTATCACACTTTAAAGGATAGACTAGTTTGTAGAGTTACATTTAAATTATGGCAGGGCAGTTTAGAATTCTGCATATGTCTTCATTATTATATATGTAAATGAATCTACAATTTGAGGTTATGTTGAAAATCTCTAAAATAATACCCTTCTCCAATGTAGACAAGAAGTCTTTATTCCATCGAAGCTCTGCCATGAATTCCTCATTCTGTAGAAAGAGAGCTATTCTCTCATCTTCAAGATATCGGTCAAGTTCAGGGTCACCAACGTCACACAGAACACCTCTAACCCTTTGGTTCTCTGCATATTTTTGCTGCAGTAGTTGTTGGCTCAACATCATGACCTGTAATGTAAAAAAAAAAAACTTTAACATGAAAATTACAATAACAATTAGTTTCCAATTAAATGCAATAAGCAACAGCCTAAATAATGAGAAGTAAATACATATGCATGTATAAACCATTTTATACAGGAAAAATGATATATTTTTGTAGTTTCAAAATATTGTAAAACGATTTAAACTGGACAGCATAATGTGTTAAAATGACGTAGATAACTTTTCAAAGTAAATAAATAACATTTTCTTAAGGTTCTGTGTAGTACACTGAAGCTCTGATTATCCTAATGATTTTACATTATATGTGATTAATTGTGCACAAACAATACATTTGATATTATTCAGTAAATTAAATAGTGGATTGTTGGATGAAAAAGAATGATGGTATTCTAAAAAACAAAATGTGATACCTGAAACATTTCAACAGAGAAAAAATAATTTTCCTTATGGTGTTGGATTCTATATCATGAATATTATGCTGCATCAGATACATAATAATTAATAAGTTACATATCAGATTACAGAAATATTTTTTTCCATCATTTTCTGTTAATGAACTATTTTAAAACTTACTGTTTTACTATAATAACTAATCATGAACTTATAGTGATAAGTATACCGATATAATTATTTGCTGATATAACAAATTATATGAATGATGCAGAGAAATCTTAACAATGACACACAATATTATAAAACAAACTATTTTAAAAGCAGTATTCTTTTGTCACTAAATTATAATTAGGACCTGTTCTGCTTTACGCCTCTTCTTCTCCCTTCGCAGGTAGCGCTGTCTGGCACGTAGCTCATGCCAACGCAATGAAAGCTTCTGTCTGCGGGCCTGGAACCGAGCTACCAATTGCTTCCACATAGTGGGTTAGACTAAAGTGAGGCCAGCTGCACTGGTCAGCCCACACAGCCTATCTTAATGGTCTTAACAAGGTAATGGAGGTTCATGACTCATGCCTCTGTATTCAGACACCACACAGAAAGCAAGCCACCAGCATTCACTTTACACTTTCTCACAGTGTTTGAAAAACACAAGGTTACATATGTTTGCTATCACTTGGTAATTCCTTGTGCAAACTGATGGTTGAAGGCAAAGGGACAGTGTGTGCTGATAAATGAGTTGACTCTGGTCCATTACAAAGACCAAGACAGCTATCACAAGTGACCTTGGAACTGAGTTAGTCAAGAAAAAAATCACAAATAAATTGTCTCAAAGCTACCAAAGTAAGGTTTGCTTCTACAAATTAACATATGGCTATACATAAAATGTATATGAACACATTTTCATTAAAATTATTTCAATCAGACATAAAAAACAGATCCATAATAAAGGAATTATTATTTATCAAGAAACACACATGGCTGATATAGTAAATATTAACACTTATTTCTCTAGTTCTGAGGAAGAATGAATAAAACAAAAACTGTATAACACAAATTAGTAAAGTACACAAAGAACATTTATGTGATAATTAACTCAACACACATGAGTGCAACAGAAGTGGGGCATATGTTATATAATTACATGAATATTCTGATGAAACAGTGTTTTAATGACTATAAATCAGTCAAACTTTAGAATAGCATTTTAAGTGTAATAATCCTATTCTGGAAGTAAACCAATTTTATAAAAAGTTTAGAGTGCTTGTATTTTTTTAATAAAATATCAGAAAGGCACTGTTAAATTATTCAACCAGTAAGTTATCAGAAATATTATTCTAATGAAAATATTTGGAATGTGATTTTACTTCAATTTCATGCAACAGCTAACACATTCCATTACAGGTTCTGTAAATTACCACAGTTCCACCTTGTTGTGTTACTCTTATAGCAATTGATTGTAAATTTATGGTGTATCAAAAAGGACTTAACAACTTTACAATGTTATAGAAATTTATTGAAACAAATTACAGAAATGGTTGTCATTTTAATGCAAAACACATCAAGTGCCCACCAACCAGTTATTGTGGTTTGATGTTACTCTGTTCATCATATAGCAGAATACATTTCTATAAGCCTGTAAAGTCATTTTTGATAATCATGTCTTTTTATCATTGACAACCTCTGCAATATATTTATGGAGATTTGATGCTCCTAGGATTTCCTAAATTAGTTTACCTGTTTCTTGTGAGCTCCTCCCCAGCTACGAGCAGACAGTCTGAGGAAGTCATCAGGTAGCGGCCCCAACAATGGTGGGGCCCAGCATTTAAGAGTTCTCATAGGGGGGTCGGTATGATTGCCTTCTTCCATTGATGGTTGAGGACTCCTGTGGGTAAATATTAAATTATTTTGTTATAAAATACTAGGAACCAAAACATTTACTAATTTGGAAAATATATTGCACATAGATAAAAATAGAACAATGAAATTCCAATATTGCTGTAAATTTACTAAAACTGTACAAATCATATAGTTTTTTGCTTAATCTCAGAATATCATAGCTAACTGTTCAAATGACTGTAAACTCCTAGGAGGCAGTTTAAAATTTCTGTAATTGAGGAAACATCACTGTGACAAATCCAAACAGTATTGTTTTCAACACAAATTTCAGTTAATACCATTGATTTTTGTTACCGAGATCACTCAAATTATTTATTTAGTTGAAATATCATGCGATGTTTACAGTCTTAGAAACTAAAAGTAATACCACCTGGCAGGGGAAGCTTCTTTTGACGTGATTGTACAGATGGCAACAGACTGACCAGTAGTTTCCTTCTGCTCTATCTCATTACGCAACTTTTCATTTTCATTGTCAGTGGTCATAGCCAACAACTGGTCTATAGTTGCATCCACAGCTCCCTGATTGGCACGAAGCACAGCCTGGGAATAAGATTTATGATCTGTAATACAGCCAATCTATATAGCTTATATTCATTCATTCAATACCATAATCCATAACATAAAACTGTTTTAGTGTACCAAACGTACCATGTATATAATTCAAGAAGCAATGAGTATTTATTGGTATCGACAAAAACCAAGACAGCAGATTGGTCACCTGAAAATGAGGACCCGAGGCACCAAGCCAGACAGTACAAAGCCCTACAAATCTTTGTACATTCCAGCCTCCTTTGTGCTGGCTCACCAAACGCTGTTGGTCAACCAGAAGACAATGTGCTCTCCTGATAAGGGAAACTGAAAATTTGAAGAACTGACACAGCAATACCAGCCAGTTAATTTCAGATGAGACATTTGCTTTCGCTTTCTTAATCATACTAATTTCCCACTCTGCATGTGTAAGCACATGAATATCTTTATCACACAGATATAAACAATTGTTATTAACAGGTGGTGGCTACCTGAAATTAAAGCTTGGGATGGCTATTCGGGACAGGAGTAAGTTCTTCAAATTTTCAGAGGCATTAGATCACTTCTTCATGAGACAGAAGACACATCCCGTGTGTTGGCCAGCCATAGAATGTCTCTCCTATCCTTAATGGTGACACTGAGCTTCAATTTCAGGTAAGCCACCACCTTGCTTTCTTTCATTTGCAACAATATATATATATATATATATATATGATTAATGGTGTTGTGACAGTGTCAAAACAATTAAGATAATGTTTGGAAAGGAAAGAGAGAGTGTTGGTTGCTTACTGAAATTGAAGTTTGGTGTTGTCACTCAGGACAGGAGTAGTTCTTCAAATTTTCAGAGGCTCTCAGCCCACTTCTTCAGGGGAAAGAGAGTTGCATTCCATATGCAGCTGGCTATGGAGTGTGGAGTTTTGACTGCCGCACGTCTAGCTGTACCCATAACAATAGACACCCCACCAGGCCACTAACTTTTCCTCAAGTGCTTTATATATATAATTATTTTTAATAACATGAAGTATGTGCCAATAGCTTTGTAAGATACATAGACACTAAGTTACCATAAATTGAGCATATTACTGGCAAATAATGAAACTGCAGAGCACGTTGCATAAGAAAATAAATAGCATACCATTATTAAATTAATTCTTTTGGTATCTTTTACTGAAACAGGCACATTACATATTTCAGATTGTGTAGAAACATAACCAGAGGAGTTTGCAGTGTCTGTGCTCTCAGCTCTTGAAGTTTGCTTTCTGCACAAACAGTGCAATACAAAATGGACTGTAGTAAACTTTCTGTTATGATTAAAATGTCTAAATGTTTTTAATTATTTTTGTGGGAGTAACGTTAAGATACAAACTAAATCAGTGGGTTTCAACATAATGCAAGTTTATGGTGCATCTGAAAAGCTGATTCTAAGGTGAAAGTTTACTATAACTTTGAAATAATACCTGCCTGGCTTGTTTGCATCTGACTACTACCATAGCATTTCTTTCAAGAAGGGAAAATTGTTGTTTCACCTCCTTACATTTTCAATTTTGCATGTATATTCCACTTCTATGCTCCTCTTGATTCCCACAAATTAGTGCGCTTCTTTCACCTACAATTAAGTGTTATACATATTTCCCCCATAAACAACCATTTTATTCGATTATTTATTAAAAGTTAGGCGATGAGTTTTCTATTTTGTTTTTAGTTTCAACCAGGATTTGAGTCCTACTCGTTTAAAACTCCACATTAAATAAATCGTCTGAAACCACAGAATATCCACTACAGTGCAGTGCACACAACATGCATAACACCTACATAAAGGTCAGGATCTCACCTCAATTACTTCATCTTCCATGTCAGGAAACATTGTCTTAAAGTCAGCCATAGCTTGATGAAATTCAAGCTGCGTTGTGGGTTGCTGCACAGTAGCCATACTGTTCACAGATTTTCAGTTATTTTTTAAAGGGAATTTACTTTAATTTAGAAATGAGCCCAAATTCAAGACATCCAAAATGTTTCCTATAGATAGAGAGTAGGACTGAGTGTTGAGTTTAATGACAAATATTCATTTGAGATATTTATATCCCAAAAATATTTTTTACATTCGTATCATACAAAACATACTATATCCTTGTTTAAATTGAAAATTTATTTGAATACATTATTCATTGGCATCAAATGACCCTTTCCATTTTATTCTTTTTCAAAGTAAAATTTTCTAAAGATGAACTAATAATTAATTTCAACTCCTGGAGCTGCATATACAGGATAAGCTTATTTAAAACAAAAACAAAATACTGTACTCAAGTTAAAGAGTAGAATTTTTTTAATAAAGTTATCAAAAGGGATGGCACGTTAAAAGTAAAACCAGAAGAATAACAATGTGGGAATTATAAAATATATCTGTAAAAATAAATAAGTTGAATTTGAGAAAGTTGAATAAGTAATTGAAATAAGATTTGATTGCTATAGAAATACATCAGTTCAATTAAATCAATTTTAATTGTCAAACATATTAGTAAAACAGTGTGTTGGTAGAAAAATGCTTAAGTTCAATTAAATAAATCATAAACATGTCTAACAAAGTCATTGTAGCATAAAATGACACCGAAATTGTGAAATATTGGTTTGAAGAAATTGAAAAAGAAGTCAGTTCAGTATGGTTTAAAATAGAATGGGAAGAAAACAAGTTGTGTGAAGAAAAAAGATGATAAGTGGTAAGAGTGTGTAGGAAACCTGAGAATTTTTATGTACTAAATGGTAAATTTACAAATTTAATTTTAACTAGTTTTAAAGCAGAATAGAATATAGTAGTACAAGTTGAGCATTCTACAAATAACATAATTATAGTACAGGTCTGAATTACAAGTTCTAAATTAATAAAGCAAGCAAGAGAAGAGATGATTAAAGCTTCTTATAAAATATTTGCCTTAAACCGAGAATTAAATATCTGACCATTTTAAATATTACACGAAATTTAATTTCACTTAGCGTGAAAAATTAACCACAGTTGAAATTAGAAATGTCTCTATTGTTAGTATAATTAAATATATATGTAATTAAATCAAGATAAAATGGAAATATAAGTGCGTCCTATATTAAAGAACAATTATTAATTAATAAAATCGTCATATTAACTAGAAAAGTAAAACCGACCATGGCATTGTGCTAATATATAATTTTTCCATGTACCTTAATATGGAGCTTAAGTTTTACAGCATAATATCTATTTCATCATTGATATACAGGTCATTTCCTCTAACACTAGCAATCCAAGGGTCTCAAATTACATTACGACTGTAAACAAGATTTCTAATCTTGTTAGGTTAGGGATGAGTAAATGTTAGCTATAGCAGACAAACTGTCACAGGACAGTTTTAACTGCATTCCGTAATTGGGTTGTAAGGAGAACGCTACATTTTCTCATTTATAAGCATTTCTATTTATATTTTTGTTCTACTACGCGAGCGTACCACTTCGAAACAACATACACACATTTTCCAACTTAAAACCATTATATTATGAAAGATCTGTCAAACATTTAATTGACGGCCATTATACACACGAGTTGTAATCAGAGCCATCTAGCAGCGATGACTACAGCTATTAGGACGGAAAGAGATATTGTTAATCCAAACTCGGATAAGAAGAAACGTTAATTGAAAGAGTGGTTCTATTCCGTTTATAACTTTTAGAAAAGAAAATATTTTTGAAGAGATTAGGCGTAAGTATGTGTAGAGGAAGGGGGGTATTTGGAAAAGTTGCAAGATAATTCCGGTTTTAGGGTTTGATTTCCTGAAGTGGATGTTGCTAAAAGAACCTGTCATTAGTTTAAACGTCTTACTTCATGTTTTGGAAGTACTCGCTTGAGAACAACAGAATTACTATTTTTTAAAATCATACACACATTAAATTGTTTCTTGTTATTTTAAACCACCGTAAAATGGTAAAGTACACAATTTTCTTAAGAACAAAGAATAGAGTAGATAGAGACAGGTTTTTTTGTCATGTTTTACAACTATAAAATAGCTACAGTGAATTTTAAAAAGTAACGCATTTAAATGATTACATGAAATGTATTAATACGTAACTTTTATGCACACGTTCATGACATTTTTTACGAATTATCATGGCTAGGTAGTTTCAATGTCGAACATATATATTTATTACTAAATTTATTAAAATACGTATTAATATTTTATTAGATATGAGTCCATTAAACATCAGTATTTCGGATTAGACAAGCTAATAAAAACTAATGGCTAATAATGAATTTCTAAGTTCAATATTACAACTTACATTATTATAACAATAATGTTTAGTAAGTTTGTGGGCCTCCATTATCATTTTTCTATTTTGTAAGATCAGTTTAATAAAACAATACAATACAAAAAATCTTCTGTGTTGTTGATAAAGTCGACGTAAAGGGAAATTTCATACTCGTGAGGTGGCAGTGATCACGTATCTTTATAGAGAGAATTTTATAGGTTAAATTCTTAAGATTAGTTATTATTTTTTTCATATTCGTCTTCAAGTGCCAGAAAATGTTCAAATAAAATCTTCAATGTATGCATAATATTTTTTCTGGAATTTTGGACCTCGGGCCCTTTGTTTAAACCGTTATGACAGATTAATTAATTGTGTTAAGAACGTTTTATTCATGATTACTTACAAAAATAATTAAAAATAGCGTATTAAATATTTAAATAGTTTTTTGAAATGTCTTCAAAATTAAATATTAATATAAATGCGTTGTTAACAAAGCTAAAATCGGAATCCAAGAATGAAAATTATAAAGGTCTTTTAGAACTGAGAAAGAACGTTTTTAACTCTGAAGAAGGCATGAAATGCATACTCCAATATGGAATTTTACCTCATGTCGCAAAAATACTTGACTCAACGAATGAAAATTTATTAGATGTTGCGCTAAGTGTTATAGGAAATTGCTGCTTGAATGGTCAATGCAGGAAAGAGGTCAGCGTGATATACTGAACAACTAATTTTTTTTAAGTTTATCTAAGTTTGTTTATAAATTATAGTATGAATGAAATTTTATTACTCGTATAACTTATAGTCGTACCTTTATTGCATTTTATTAACTCAATTCTTCATAATCTAATTTTATTTTGTCACAAATGATAATATTAGTCATATTTTAATATGGAACCACGAAAATAACTAAATTAATATTCTCGATTTCATAATTGGATTGCAATGGTCTGTGTATGATATGTGATGGTACAGAGTCATTTTGTTGTGGTAATATGGAATAAGTGTCAGTATGTAATATATATATATATATATATATATACATTTAGATATGAAAGAGAGACAGTGATGCCATCTTACTGTAAATCAATTGATGATCTAGTCTGGCTTAGGTGAGAGAATGCACCCAGCTGGCCGCAGTTGAGATCTTGCTTCCTGATCTTGCTTCCTCAAAAATTTGGATCTTCTCTCACCTGACCCAGACTGGACCAACTATGGATTTCAGGTAGGTCAGCATCGCTGCCTCTCTTTCCTATATAAATGTGTTATTTAATTGGACCTTGACACATTTTCCTTATATATATATATATATATATGCTACATTTTACTAAGAATACCAAAATTAACCCAATTAAACAATTTAACACTGTCTTTCTAAATTTAACAAACTTTTTAAACTATCATCTCAACAACTCGCATCTAACCACCAAACCTTCACCAACATTCTTCTCTCCCATGCTACTTCATCCTTCCTTTCTTATCTCTATTCCCTAACCACCCAACTGTACCTATGGCCAATGTCAAGCTCTCCACAACCTCCAACACTATGCTGATATTGTTATTCTCCCAGCTGACAAGGGCTCCACCACCATATTAATAGATTAGGAGAGAGTATGGCTGAAGCACTTGGCCAGCTGGGAGATGATGCAACTTATAAACCTGTCCCTACACACTTACCCCAATCTTTCTGTAACTTAATTTACAGTCAAGTTTGTCAGAACACACAACCCTCTTCAAAAATTATCTCTCTATTCGATTGAGCTCATCACTCCAAAAAATCCTAGAACACCAATCTTCTACTCTGCTCCCAAAAATCCACAAACCTGGGGTCCTGGGCTGCTCAATTGTCACTGGCTGCAACTCCCTACTGAAATGATTTCTGCTTTGGTGCAACGAATCCCTACAACCTTCAGGGACTGGACAAACTTCCTTCTTTAAAGAGACAAATCATTTCCTTTGCCACCTCTGTGAACCACCAAATCCTCTTTCATGTGATACCCTCCTGATTACCATCGATGTCATATCCCTGTATATCAACATCCTCCATGCTAGTGGCCTGTCGGCACTTGCAGGTCACCAAATTCCTTCCCCACCAGTAACTTTCTGATTTCCCTCACCAAGAATTACTTTCTCTTTTCAAAACAACATCTACCTCCAAATAAGTGGCACTGCTATGGCCACCCAGATCATCCCCTCCTATGCCAACCTCTTCATGGGACAACTGAAACAGCAACACCTAAATTCCTCTTCATTGAAACCCTTAACCTGGTTCTGGTTCATAGATAATATTTTCATAGTCTGGACACATGGGCCAGATGCCCTTTCCATTTTTTTGGAAACCTAAACACCAAATTCACATGGAATTAGTACCCCACCAATATCATATATACCTATGTGTATATACAGTTTAGTTCTGGCCTAATCAAAACATCAGTCCACATTGAACCCACCAACACCTTATAATATGTTCACTTCACCAGTTCTCATACATACGAAATGCTTCCTCCCATATAGTTTAGCCCTTAGGGGAGCTTGAATTTGCTCTACTTGGAACAGTCTCGCCACCTATTCTAACGCCAAGGGTTGCCTTCAGGGGCCCTCTTGACCTCCACATTATCCTTGTCCACCCTTTCAGGCCCCACCCTAAAACTCCCCTACTTAAGCCGGGTTGCCAAACTTGCAGTAGGAAGAGGTTGCCCTATTCTCCATCCCACTACAATCTTCCAAAATCCTCCACAAATAGCCCCTTAAATCAAAGAAAACATTGCCTACCTCTCTTCCCACATCATCTACCAAACTAATTTCAAACTCTGTCCTGCTTTCTATATCAGCCAAACCAAACCTGAATACATTGCTATGAACTACTGGGCTTCAGGATCTTGTTTCTGAATATAGTTGTATCAGACTGGATATGTTTCATAAATAGATGTGTGTCAATATTTTTTTATCTGTAATAAGTTAACACAATTCAATGACTGAAAATGATTTATATTTAGGTTCTGAAGTTGGATATTTTAAAGTTAATTGTAACCATCACCAACAACAACACTCTTCGAGATAGCATTTTGGGACGGGCATGCCGTGCGATTGGAAATTTAGCCCAGGACTATTTTACAGCAGAAAATCTGATAGAGATAAATGCAGTTCCAGGAATTTTAGAATTATTAGATCCTGATGGAAAAAGTTCTTTGGCAACACGTTCTATGGCAGTTCGAGTTTGTAGGTTAGTAGTAATAATTCAGTATTGTTATTTGCAATGATAATAAATTTCTTTAAAGGCTAAAAATGGTATAAAAACAGATATTAAATAATTAATCAAAATTTTTTATAGAATATTGTGTTTATTCTAGCTAAGCAGTGTCTTTTCTTAATTTTGACTTTAATGGTGGAATTTACTGAAATGGAAATTTATTGACATATAATGGTTAATATTTATACTTCACTATCCCTTCTTTTCCAATCCAAATTCCTCATCTTTGTCATTACAGTATTTCACATTCAATAAAACAATTTCACAATCTTATTTTCCAGGTTGCTGTGGAGTGTCTCTTGCAAAAGGGATGAAATGCTGGAGCTAAAATTGGTGCACAAAGTATCATCACTTCTCAGCTCTTCCTATGAAATGAAGGAAGGAAAGGACCTTATAAAAGCTGTACTAAAAGCTTTAATTACATTCACTGACCACTGCTCGTTACAGTGTGCTCAACAAGTATGTTTCTTTCTCATTTGAATAGCCATTTCACATATTATGTTTAGGTTTTTGTCTGAGAAGTATTATTTTTTAGGTTAGAGTAATAGATGTAATTGCAGTGATTTTTTGAGTACATATATTTAACACTTAAGGAAAATGTGATGAGGCCAAATTAAATAACACATTTAGATAGACAGATAGAGAGACTGGAAAGTCGACTTAACAGAAATCAATAGTTGGTCCAGTTCTGCTGAGGTGAGAGAATATTCCAAGTTATGGGGGGCTGAGCTTTCATCGTCTGGAGTGTCTCTCTTTCCTGTCTAAATGTGTTATATCCGAAAATTTGAAGAATATCCTTCAGTTCCCTATGGCTACACCGCACTTTACTTTCAGGTAAGCCAAAACCTCTCTCTGTTTACTTTCCAAACCAATATCGCAATTATTTTTGACAATGTCATATCCTTACTAATATCATTTATATATCGGCTGGTGCACAGAATGATGTAACACTGCTTCCTGAAGAAGGGGGCTGAACTCCATCTTTGGGAACTCTCCTTCCAGCATATCTTACAATCTAGGCAAAGTCGTGGACTCAACAGCTTCTAATTTTATTATAGTGGTCATTATGGCAGTGATTGTGATGTTGAAATCTTGTTTAAGCATAATATTATGATTACAATGATTACTATTACACATTCTGGTCTATCCTTTCCATATTATCATTCTTTAATTTTTTACTTTTAAACTTCTTATATTCTTATTCTTTGCATTAATTCAATGTGTTTGTTTGTATGTGGGAATGTATGTAAGCGTGTATGTATTTTTGTGTTATTTCTTTTTTCATTGTTGTGACCTTTCCTTGCGAGAGAGACAAGAGTGTTGTTGGCTTTGTTGCTGTCTAATGGCTGGTGTACTTTAATTTGAATTCACACATTGCCCTGCCTGGCACACTGTTCAAATCTACCTATGCCAGACTGGACCAACTACTGATTTCAGGTAAACTGGCATTATTGTCTGTCTTTCCTATCCTAATGTATTATTTATTTAATTTGACCATGTGAGTATGTATGAACATGCTCACGTATGTATGTGTATGCATACATGTGTGTGTATATATGTCTGTGCATGCTTATGTGAATTTGTATGTTCAAGCATAAATGTACACATAGAGTGCTTTGTATGAATGATCACTATCCGAACCTTTCCTATGCCACGACCTTCCTTTCAGAGAGAAAGTTAATGACCTGGTGGGGTGTTAATTGTTTATGGGCTACCAGCCGTGCGGCGGTCAAAACTCTGCAGTCCGCAGCGGGCCGGTGCACGGAATGGTGTAACACTCCTTCCTGAAGAAGGAGGCTGAGAGTCTCTGAAAATTTTAAGAACAACCCTAATTTCCTTATGGCGACACCACACTTCACTTTCAAGTAAGCCTCAACCTATCTCTCTTTCCTTTCCATACCAATATTGCATTTATTTTTGACAATGTCACATCCTTAGTAATATCATATATATATATATAATTGCAATATTGGTACGGAAAGGCATAAGAAACTGAAGGATATTCTTCAAATTTTTTACACAATTACATACATATATATACTTACATGTATAAATGTTATTAAATTTTTATAGGATTCCATAAGAAATTACTGTGTCTCGTGTTACTTCAGTCAGTTTGAAATAATTTCATTTTTTTGTAAGTTTCAAAATTTGTTGTATTATTTCATTACAAAAGAGCAATGTCATTAGGTCAACTGACGTTGCTCCCATATGCCCATTATCATTTCAAGGAATTATGTTTTCCTGAGTTATCCACATTTGTTACAGTTAGGTGTATAAATATGGCAAATATTGTGCCATTTACAGTTTTGGTAACTATTCAAATTTTTTCTGAGTGAAGACATTTTTAATGTCAGTTTCTGGCCCTACTTTCTCGTGTTTGGAAACCTTCAATTGCCTATCCAAATACAATGTTGTGTCATTTAATTGTGATGGTTTTTACCATGGTTTTCTTAAGTAATAATGATTATTATTTTATGTTCCTATAGGTTCACGTTGGTGCAGATGATTTTAAAATTCTGCTCACATTGACAGCAGAAAAACAATTTAAGGACTTCGCACTAATTTGTATTTGTAATTTATGCCATGTAACAAATTGCAGACCTGGGCTTGGAAATGCTGGCTCCATTGATTTGATTATCAATGAATTGACCACTATTGATGATAGCAAAGGAAGTATGTCTATGTTAATAATGTAAAGCATTATAAATATGATTATCTAATAGAGGAAAATAATTTAATAACTTGTGATTAAATGAAATGGAAAGTCTGGTTGTTACAATGCTAAGATTTTACTCTTCATGCTTATTCTCCTAATAACACCACATTTCCAACTATACTTTTGATACTTTGTAGTCCAAAAATTACTAACATTCACATGTCCACTTTCCTACTTCACTTTTTTATTTATGTTTTTCTTTTCTTTTGCTTAATCTTGTCCATAAGAGAAACCATAATTAATCCAAGTAGAGATGGTGACCATGAAATAGATCATCCCTGCTTGAGCCCAAAACTAACGCTCTACAGTTCTTAGTCTGATGGAATATACTGTAACTGCTAATGTCGAAAAAGGATTATCACCCCCAAAAATTTTTCTTTTTCTATACATATGCAACAATAAAGTTAGCCACCCATTAATTCTCTTTTTCATCTCCTAATCAGCTATCTGATATTATCTTAATATATTGTCTGGTCAGATTAGTGTGACTACCCCATCTGTATTTTGTTGGGGCATCTTTTTTTCTTAGGTATTCAGACATTGTTCCACATGAATTAAATGGCCTAAATTGTGCCAGAAAAACATTCTGGAATGGTTGTACTCATGAATGGGATGTCCATGTTTTCATGATGTTTCTGTCAAATTCAAACTCTGACATCTGCATGATGTAACTGAAAATGTGATTCATCAAACCACATCATTTTTTGCCAATGCTTGACTGTTCAGTCTTTTGTTCCTGTGTGATTTGTTAACTTTTTCTTATGTAACTACAGACATCAAAGATTTAAACATTTCTATTTGATGCAGTGTACTGCAAACAGTGTATTCAGAGATCATTTTAGAGGATCCCTGATTAATATTTGCAGTAATTTGATGAATTGTTGCCCTTGTATTGTCTTCCAGTGCTCTTGCCTTACTCCACTGTACTAGCACTGATTGTCCAAACATGCATGTTTGTCAGTTTTCTATTTGAAAATTTAAACACTTTAAAAAGAGCTGCTCTTGAATACTTAATAAATACGGCTGTTTTGTACTCACATCATGGCTCCAATTGTCAACAATCATCTGATATTCGAAGACTGTTGTGTTGTTTAACCATATCTTCAGAAACAAATAATGTATTTAATGGTAACCCACCTGCACTCCATTTTATATCACCTTGTGACTTAAATGATATATCATAGCTAATATACTTAAACATCTGTTTGTCATAATTATCTGGTCAGTCAGTGCATATATGAATTTTGAGTTCAACATTGTGCAGTCAGCTAGTATGAAGTGCATGCAATCCATCTCCTGGAATAGTCTTTGACAAGCTAAATAGTACATTCACATATCTGTGGGGTTTATTACTATCAAATATTTTTTTATAATAATTATTGGAGACTAGTATTTTTATGTGAAAAATATTTGGTAATCTATTTATACTTAATTCAATTCAAATTTGATGTCAGTTTAATATAAAACCCTAAGGTGTTTTTACTATTGTAATAGTCCATATGACTATCTTATCAAGACAAAAATGTATCTTAAAGGTTTGCTCAGCGCCCTGTGTCTATTCAGCCGTGAGTCTGTGAATCGTGCCAAAATTAGGAGACTTGGTGGTCTATCAGTGTTTCTTTCTGCCCTTCGTGATGATAGCAAAAATCAAATGCAGCAACAAATCCTAGAGGCATTGGCACAATTTGTTTATGATGAGACAGCTATCTCGGAACTACTGAAGGAAGGTCTTATAAAAGTTCTTATGGAGAAGTTGGCTAAGATAGTCAAAGAGGAAGGTATGGAGCACAAACGGCTTCCAACACCTCAAACTCCAAACAAGAGGCAGAATTGTGCAAGTTCAACAGAGGATGTTTCAGAAAATATTGAACGATGCAAAAGATTCCGTGTCAGTAGTCCAAGTTATCAAGCTGTCATCCAGGAACGAGATTATGTCAGCAAGTAAGTGTATTGATAATTAGAAATTTGTGTAGATATGACAACTTATTTTTTATGTATACATACCATTTATTTATATCAGTAAAAATATAAAGTCTTATTTCAGTTTATGTCTATTCTATTACAAAGACAAATAAATATAAGGTAGTATAAATTCACTGTGCCCAATTAATTTAACATATTTTATTTTTTGCTGGTAGAATGTATTTTCACACAATACAATTACTTTTTACTATTCATAATTTTAATGATTAATTCTTTTATTTGGAATTATGGTGAATTGAGCACAATTGTTGCAACATTGTTCTTTCATTCAGTATATGGAATGAATATTTGCATATTTAATTTATTTAGATGTAAACATATAATTTAAGGTTTAATCATTTTCTAAAATATTAGTTAATTATGTAATTGTAATTTTGTTTATTTTATATTTTTTTATCTGTTCATGATGCTCAGAAGTGGCAATACTGACTGGTGGATTCTGGACGGTGGAGATTCTTGGACAACAGGAAGCTGGTCTCCTGGCAGCTCCCGCAGTATGTACTTTTCCCCAGGGTCATCACCAAACAGCTACATTGGCCCCTATAACTCAATGTCTTCTCCCAGTTGGTCTGGTTCTTCATCACCTCCTTTGACACCATCTGACTACCCAGAAGTTTACTCACCTGTTTGCCACGATTATGTGGAAGATGATATAAACTCTGATGACATTGGAGAGATAATGACGAGTGAGATGGTTAGTTATTTATAGTATAAATACAACTGATTGCTAAGTAGAAAAATGTATGTAGTAGATATAGCAAGCACAAGCATATTATAAAAATGTTGCTGAATATAAATTATGCACAAAACTTTTAAAAGTAATGCTTAACAGGCCAAGGTTGTAAAACCATAGAACAAGCTCACAAATAAATGGTTTAATTTGTTGTTCAATACAGTAATCTGTCAGCATAATATGCCATTCTCATCTGTTGAACAATAAAAAACATGGTAACAATTACAAATAATTAGTAGAACATTAAAGCCATAATATAAATAAAAACTTAAACACAACTGAATAAAATGTTAATAATGGTACATTATGCTGATAGCTTAATGTGTTAACTCATGAAAACCATTTGTTCGTGACACTGTTTTCTGGTTTTTATAACCTTGGCCCGATGACAATCAATACAGTCTATTGAGTCACCATCATATAGTAATACTTATCAAACATTGTTTGGTCTTACCCGACCAGACTAGAATTAAGGAACATAAATCTAATGTAAAATTTCCACCTTATAAATGTTCTCCTATTACAAAACATTGTTTATATCTTGATTAATCCTTTAATTTTTATAACACTGTTATTTTAGATAAAGAAAGTTCATTTAAAAAATGGTTAATCTCAGAAATGTTCCATATCAAGTTCAACAAATTTCCTTTAAATGTAAAACAAGACACTTCTCATTTAAATACTATTTATAATGTTTTATTAAATAGTATTTGATAATTTATACCTTTTATTCATATTCTTTGTAATGTTTTGAAACTTTGGCCATATCATTTCATTTTGCCTGTAGTATTGACAAAAGTGACAGCAGTTGATCAAAACATCTACACACTTTTAAGTTTTTTTATGTTCAAAATTAATTTTTATTACTGTCTGTTATATGAGTCATTAATTACTTGTGTTATTTTAATAATTATTAACAAATGTTTTGAGTATATTCAATTATTCTTAATATTCTTGATGCTTGATTAACATCCTTAATTTTATTACTATTATTTATTGTTGAACAGTATGAAATGTTCACTGATTTCAGGTTAACGAAGCTGATAGTTCCAATTTAGATAATGAGCAAGTATCATCAGAAGTTTGCAAGAGGGGAAAGTCAAACGGTTGCGAGAATCTACTTCTGGTACTATTGTCAAGAGTTTCTCACATGGAAATACTTGTGGAGGACTTGGCGTCCCAGAGCACTTTGGAAACTTTAATGAATTACATCACACTAATTCAGGAACCTCAACCAAGAGCAGCAAGAGTCCTTATACGCCTAGTAAAGTAAATTGAAAAAGCATACCACTTCTTTTATAAGCTAGACATAAATAAATATACTCAGATCAACAAAGTGAGCCAAATTTAGCAAAAGTCTTAATATACATTTATTAACAAAATGTCATTCAAACAGTGGTGTAGACAGCAAACCATTTTAAAACATGAATATTCCTGTTTGTACAATATATATTATGTATTGGTTGCTGCGTTGTTTTAGTGAATTATATGTTCTCTCAAATTTAACATAACTATTACAATATATATATGCTTTTCTATGTGCGTAATTCTTCGCCCGAGCATATGAATTCAAATAAAGCGCAATCCTCCTATTTCCCCTATTTATTTCTATCCTTCCTCACTATCCAAGTTTGAATGTGAATTAGTTCCTTAATGGATTCTCCTAATATTGTATTTATTCCTTAATGGAAGCTCCTAATACTTCATTACCTCTAATCTATCCATTCCTCCACTAAAAACTATTAATTGTCCACAATAAGACTGTCTATATTTGCCTGGTCAGGAACTTGACCCGGTGGCCGAGATGGTTAAGGCGTCTGTGTACTAAGCAGAATACGTGGGTTCAAGTCCCGCCTGGGTCAAATATTTTCAGTCTTTCCTTCTTCTTCCATCCTTCTCTCTGCTTTGAACATATGCTTTTCTATGTGCGTAATTCTTCGCCCGAGCATATGAATTCAAATAAAGCGCAATCCTCCTATTTCCCCTATTTATTTCTATCCTTCCTCACTATCCAAGTTTGAATGTGAATTAGTTCCTTAATGGATTCTCCTAATATTGTATATATATATATATATATATATATATATATATATATATATATATATTAGTAAATTGTCAAAAATAATTGCAATATTGGTATGGAGAGGACAGAAAGATAGGTTGTGGCTTACCTGAAAGTGAAGTGCTGTGTCGCACGGCTAGTAGCCCAAAAACTCTGCAGTCCACTGCCGGCAGGTACATGGAATGGTGTAACACTCCTTCCTGAAGAAGGAGGCTGAGAGCCTTCGAAATTTGAAGAACAACCTTCAGTTTCTTATGGTGACACCACACTTCACTTTCAGGTAGGGCACAACCTATCTCTCTTTCCTTTCAATACCAATATTGCAATTATATATATGAATTAATATTATAAATTTATATATCCTTCATTATGCTTACACTTAATTGTCTTTTAGAATGTTTAAATTTCATAGACACTTAAAGTTTTTCAAATGTCTAATAATTAATTATTTTGGAATGTTCTAAATACATAAAAATCTGTTAAGTATTTTTCATTTTCTGTTAAAATAAATAATATAATATAATAAAATTCTTAAAACATTTAAGAGAAAGACTAACATAACAAGATTTTAGCTGTTTATACACCACGAAAATGTTCTATGTTGTGAGCCAGATAAGTGATGAGTTTATTATTTGTGTTTTTTAGAAATGAGAATTACCTCATGCCTTTGGTGCTGCAGCGGTTTGTACTGATTTTGCACTTATTTTTGTGTCAACCAAAGCATGCCAGGTGCCTACAGTGTTCTCGGTTAGGAACACTAGGAAAGAAACTGCAGTCTCACATGTCTGCAATGGCAGAATCATGTTTTGGTATTGGTGAGTTAGCCCATTATCTGCTCAGAGGTGATTCTGAAGCTCAGAGGTTGCTTGCAGTCACGATTCCATTCATTGTAAGGTAAAGAGCTAATAATTGCATTTATATAAATTTTAATATTTTAACACTGCTAATTAATTATTTTTTATTGTGCATATGTCATTCTTTATACAAGAAAAATCACATTATATGATTATATATTTTTACTGTCTAAAATTTTGGACATTTTATGGTTTACATAATAAATTAGCTTATACATTTATACTGTGTATTTATTGTACTTCAAATATATTTATTCTACTTTATAGTTCTCATGTTGTAACTTATTTGTAGTAGAGCATGGTTAGAATGAATATTTAATGAAAACAATAGGCTATGAGGCTTTGTATGTTTCATAACTTTCGGAAGTGTGAGTGACTGGCTGGCATGGAAATATGGAGTTAACCGCTTATTGAATTATTACCAGGGAGAACTCGAAGATTTGGAAGGTATTTTGCAAGAACCAGAATGGTTAGCAGAAAGGTCTTCAACCACCAAAGTACAATATTATGCACACTCCTTTTATCCAAAATTGAAAAAAAATAAAGGGGGGGTTCATGTAATACATAAATTATGGACTGTGGTTTCTGAAAGTCATGTTTTCCTAGTATATTTGGAAAGCAATTCTTTTCAGAGTATAGTCACAATTTATTTTCGAAAAATATTTTTTCCCCGTAAACAAATTGGAAAAATAAGAGTGTGTGACTGCACTCTGGTGAGGTATGCACAAGAATATATGGTAAAACACTACTCTGTGAATAATAATACTGAAGACTGAGCAGACAATTTACATAGGTTCTTTGTTAACTATCTTGTAACTATTTATTTTAGATATCACATTAATACTAGCCATATGCTCACAGGGCAGAAAGATTATTGAGAAAACTTCTGATCGGCTGCAAAGGTTTGAAAGTGCTTCTTTCCCTTTTGCGAAGTGACCATGATGACAACTTGAAACAGCATGTTCCTAGAAGCCTGTCTTTGCTTTCAGCGTCCTTAGGTATTTATACCCCACAATATTCTGGAAATGCTGAAGTTGATAAAAGCAGCGATACATCTGTGATTGATGAGGTGAGGTATTTTTTTATTTAAGACACACACAAAATTAATCAGTTTCTCCCAAACAGTGACACACAATTATTTTGAATATAACTTGGATTGATGCTACAATGACAAAATATTTATGTTTTCTACAATTACATATTTTTTTCTCATATAACCTCCATCATTATTTGCCACAGCCCAATTTTGTCTTTAATAGAAATATGCTATTATCATATTGTTATTGATCACTTATATTTTTTATGTGGAAAAATGATTATGAAGATTGTATTGTGGACTATATTTGGATTTAAGTTAAACTTAATGACTAACCTAAACAGACAGTAAAAACCTTTCTGTAAATAATATTTTAATATTTAAAGTTATTTGTTGTCTGCTTTAATTGGCCTTAAAATATTATTTAAATTATTTACACAACAGACATACTGGTCTAATTACTAGTTTTAGATTATATTCTGGAAGAATTTTCCAATTACATTTAACTTTATTGAAGTATAACTTAATTAAAATGATTAAAAGCATCATCATAAGCAAATTTATTTTTAGAAAATATAAATACTTTCTTTTTATAGATAATTTTATGGTAATAGTCATTGAGTTATATTGCTGAGCAAATTCACTGTGTTAATTTAAGATCTACCCATTTTTAAATTAGGTGGATTGATTTTTAAGAATTTAGCTGATTCCTCTGTGCTTTCTTGTATTTCAGTTTTAATTTTCTGTTTTCAGCGTAAACCTACTGGAGATATGGTCACATTTCATCTGGATGAGGGTGTTAATGTGCATGCAACTCGATCCACCCTTTGCTCAACTTCACCTGTGTTTGCAGCAATGCTTAATGGTGACTTCCTTGAATCACAGCAGCACATTATTCAGTTGAAAGATGTTAAAGCCTCAACCCTTGCTTTACTGCTGAGGATAGTGGAGCTAGGATATGTACCAGTGTCGTGGCCAGAGCTCTGCTTGTCAGACTCATTTGACCTTCTTTCACTTTTGGACAAGTTTTTAGTGCCAGGTATTGATGAGTTGGTGACACTGTTGTTGAAGCAGTTTCTGTCTGCACACACAGTCTCTGAGCTGTATTTGCAAGCTTCATCACTCGCACAGCTAGAACATATAGAGCGCATAAGAATGGGTGCTCTGCAATTCATCTTGTCAGGAGAAATGGCAGTTGGTACTCGAGAGAAGCTTTTTAGACAACTGTTGGACTCAGAATTTTCATCTCAATTTGTAGATGATATTGCCAACATCCTGGAAGGGAAACTAAATTCTCGGAAAGGCACCTCTGGAAGTTTGTCTATTAATTCATGAATATAAAGTGCAGATCGATATTTCATTATAACATGTAAAAAGCCATTGGCATTAACACTGAGGTAAATATTTTCTGCAGTATACATTTCTGTAAATATTCCATAGAAAAGTTTCCAGCAATTATACTCAAACTTTTGAAGGACATTTTGTTACTACAGCCCAATGGACATTTTCTTTCTAAAACTTTACAATGTTGAGAATGTAATTTAATGGAGGAGTTTGCAAGCTTTATTTAAATAATGATTCACATTCATCATGATTAAATCACTAGCCACTGATATAAAAATGTTACCACTTCACTTCAATGATACAGAGAAATTACTCTCAGCTGTACACAACTTACCTATTGCCTAAATATTCACAGCAAGTGAACATAGAATGCATCAGAATGGGATCTGTGCATTTCATCTTGCCTGGAGAAATGGCAGATTGTACTCGGGGGTTAGACAACTATTGGAACTCAATTTGTAGATGAAATTGCCAACGTCCTAATTCTCAAAAAGGTACCTATGAAAGTTAGTCTATTAATTCATTAATATTGAGTGTAAGAACAAATTTTAATTATGAATAGAAATTGGTATTAATTTATATTTAAAATGTGACATTAGAAAAATCCACTGTTATTGTACTCGACTATTGTCAATATTGTTTTTGTTCATTTTATTAAATAAACTCTGCTTTTGGGGTTAAAGTAACTAAAATACTATTCAAATTGAAGTATACTAAGTGGTATTTTTTAATGGTATTTTTATGCTAGATCACATATTATCAAAGAAAAGAAAAGGGTTGCATATTTTATTTCATATCTTAAGTATGATTTTATAATTTTACCTGTTCCTATTTATGCAATTAATAACACCTACTGTTTGTATATGTATACCCTCTCACACACATGACCAAGGATATGATATTGTCAAAATAATTGAAATCATGGGTATGGAAAGGAACGAGAGATAGTTTGTGGCTTACCTGAAATTGAAGCCAGTTGGTGCTTGGAATGTTGTAACACTCCTTCCTGAAGAATGAGGCATGGAGAATCCAAAAATTTGAAGGAAATCCTTTGATCTATGGCGCTACACCATAATTCTACCACCATAACTCTCTCACTTTCCTTTCCATACCAATAATCTGAATTACACACATACACACACACAAATAAATAAATATATATATATATCCTGAAGAAGGAGGCTGAGAGCCTCCGAAAATTTGAAGAACAACCTTCAGTTCCTCATGGCGACACCGCACTTCACTTTCAGGTAAGCCACAACCTATCTCTCTATCCTTTCCATACCAATATTTTTGACAATGTCACATTCTCACTATTACAATATATATATACACACATAATGTTAAGAACTTTAATTTGGTGATGAAGTCAGATAGGATCATGGATATTGACAAAATGTAGAAATAAATAGGAGAAAGGACGGAAAACGCTTTATGTGAATCATTTGTATAGGAAAGAGACAGGGTAGTCAACTTGCCTTAAATCAACAGTTGGTTGAGTCTGTCTGTGCAAAAATATAATAATTTATTCGCAGCAAGTTGACTGGCCATGAATCTCAGAACTCTTCTGACAAAATATCTAATGTGACTTTCTCAGCTCATTTCTTCATGAAAGAGAATTTCATTTCGTGCACTGGCTGGCTGGTGCATCCTTTGACCCGAAGTGGTTATGCCAAGCTTCAATTTCAGGTAAGCCACCCACTATTTCTCTTTCCTTTCCATAGCAATTTTATATATATATATATATATAATTGCAATATTGGTATGGATAGGACAGAGAGATAGGTTGTGGCTTACCTGAAAGTGACGTGTGGCGTTGCCATAAAGAACTGAAGAAATCCCTTCAGTTCCTTATGGCGATGCCACATTTCACTTTCAGGTAAGCCACAACCTATCTCTCTGTCCTATCCAAACCAATATTGCAATTATTTTTGACAATGTCACATCCTTACTAATATATATATGCCTAAATGGCTGGCTATATTTGTTAGGACTGGAAAGACACAGTAGCTCTGGTAGAGCATTAGCGTTCAAAGCAGACGTACCTGGGTTCAATTCCCGGTTCTGCCAAATATTTTCAGTCTTTCCTTCTTCTTCCTTTCCTTACTATGCCTTGAACAGATGCTTCCTTTGATCGTATTACAATAACTAAAGAATGTGCTTTCCTCAGAGTCTATTCCAATCTTTGTCTTATATTTCTATCTTTCTTCACTATCCAATTATCAAATGTGACTTCGTCACTTAATAATTGAAATACTTATGTGTGTGTGTATATATATATATATATATATATATATATATATATATATATATATTGTAATAGTGAGAATGTGACATTGTCAAAAATATTGGTATGGAAAGGATAGAGAGATAGGTTGTGGCTTACCTGAAAGTGAAGTGCGGTGTCGCCATGAGGAACTGAAGGTTGTTCTTCAAATTTTCGGAGGCTCTCAGCCTCCTTCTTCAGGAAGGAGTGTTACACCATTCCGTGCACCGGCCGGCTGCGGACTGCGGAGATTTGACCGCCGCACGGCCAGTAGCCCATAAACAATTGACACCCCCACCAAGCCACTAACTTTCTCTCTCAGTTGGAGGTTGTGGCATAGGAAAGGTTAGGATACAGATCATTCATACAAAGCATCCCATGTATACATGTATGCTTGAACATACAAATACACATGAACATGCACACACACACACACATGTATGCATACTTACACATACATACTCTCATGGTCTCGTGAAAGAGGAGATGGTATGTAGGAAGGGCACTAATTACAGGATATATATATTCATTTATTAATACATCTAGTCTTGTTCTCGGGACAACTCTATTACTATTTAAGTGAAATCATTAATTCACAATACATGCAGTGCGTAACAAATATTCTCTTAGTTTTTTTTTCTGAGCATGAGTGATGGAAATATGGTTCAGATTTAATTACAACACTCTTTTTGTATCCGAAAAAGGCTATCAGGCATATATAAAAGTGTGTAAAAAAAAGCAAATGAAAAAATTATTATTTCTTGATATTTCAACTAAATTACTGGTCCACTTTGAAAGATCTTTTGCCTGCACATTTAACTTTCAAATTAGCAGGATAATGCTAAAATTTACAGAAAATTTTTATTTTTATAATTTTACTTAATAGAGAAAATATAAACACAAATAATAATGCTTAAAATATAGCTCTTATTGAGAATATAATGAATGTTTAATAATTATTTTTAAACTGCCTTTACTTTCTGTTTTCATATTTGTTTGTTTTTTCAAATTTGTTGATACTCTCGTATATGTAGACTGCTTGTGAAAGCCAAAGACTTACAGTTTTATATTTTAACAATGTTTGTGATTAGAAACCCTAACCTGTATATACTCAAAAGAAATTATGTGAGAAGAAACACTAACCTTTATCTACTCAGAAGAAGCAATTTTTATAAATTCAGAAACAGAAAGATAAGATTGTGGTCATTGTTAGGGTTAGCTCAATGTAGTAAGTAGGTCCTTGTAACAGCTGTAGACTTATATAATTCTGCTTTAAAATGATGCACCCATCACAGGACTTGTTACAAATATCAATCCCTCTCGACTGTATCAATTTATCTAATTTTCAATCCAGTGGTCTCATTCTTTCCTGTATCACTTATTTAACTTCATATGCGTTCTCACTATTTCTACAAGTCTCCCCTATCCCAAAGAATTCATGCACTTATTCTATATAACAGTGTGAGACTCCTGATCATGGTGTCTTTTCATTAAATCCTATAGAGCAATTCAATCTAAACTAGGCAAATTTTAATCTATATTCACATAATACTTCCAACATAATCATTCCAAATATAAAGCAACATATATTAAACATATGTATATTTCATGATGTGTATGTATATATTGCATGCTTCTTGAATATATGTTGAATTGTCCTTATTTTCTTTATATAATATGTTATTAATCTGTGATATTGAGGTATCATAAGGATACCTAAGATGATGTATCTAATTGTAGAATAAATTATCAGCTTTATTTGTGTTAGATGTTTTCTTATATAAACATGTGTAGAAATAATTATAAATTCGCTATTTTCATTGTTATTGTTTTATTTAAAAAAATTAAACAAGACTGAACACCCAGAATTTAATTTATTAACCCAATTTTCCTTTAATTTAGGCTTTGACATTTGTGATTATAATAATAATAATAAAGTGAAAGGTTAGCAATCATTTTTATTATAAAATTCAAATACAATATTCAGATTTAATTGATTATTACTTCTGATATAAAGCATTTAGTGGTGCTAAAAAAATAGGGGATGCTATCTTCCTAAGAAACAAATTATCTAGTTATAGATAATGAAGTAGTCAATTAAAAAACAAAAGTAGGTGATATAATAAATACCTCACAATGGTTCTGTAAACTTTGTTGCTTAATAATCATAATTTCATATTCAGTAGATCCTGTATAGAAGCCAAGCTTAAAGTATGTGGAGTGTGTCTTGGTGTACATTTTTTTTTGTTATTTTAGTTTAATATACAAATGCTACATTGTATGTAATCATTCCTTTTATTAATAGTAGGCCTACATGTTAACTATTTACAATTGAATAGGTCATGCTATATAATAATATTAATGTTTACATTTCCATAGATTGTGTGTACAATATGTTAAAATAACAACCTATAGCTAAATTTACAATAGTAATATGAATGTGTAAACAAATTATAATTATTACAGTTCTTTACATATTAGTCTCATTTTCAAGAAAATTTAAAGATTATTCAAACCTTAAATTGACCTTTTTAGGAGATACCCTTTTAGTTCATTTTAAAATGATTTACCAGTTGCTGCATCTATTTTGAGATGTGTAAAATGTCGTTTATATATATATATATATATATATATATATATATATATATATATATATATATATACATACACATACATACAAAGAACAACACTGGACTCAAAATTGATCCCTGCAGTACACCTATTTTTATTGTTCCTACATATTTTAATGGAAAAACGTGGCAATAACAAACTATTTATAATACTTTAAATTTAAATTAGTCCAATGTAGCCTGATAAATTAAGGACAAATTTATGATAAACAGAATAACTTTATATTTCTAATTTCTAAAGAGAATTATAATGTTTGGTTTTCTTAGTTCAATTTGTTAGAACTAATTGAGTTTATTTTATAGTAAAAGAAATAACATAATCATTATTTGGGAATTTTTCTTTCCAAAATAAAATATTCGGATTTATTTTTCAGGCTATTTATGGATACTATGCTCATAAATGTCGGGATGCAGCCTTAGACCAATTTTGTGCTAATATATATTTAGTATATAAATGTTACAATATTTACCATGTATTTAAAATGAGAGTTATTATTTTACATTTATTACACTAGACTATTATAAAAAATGACAATTTGTTTAAAAATATTGTATCAGTTCTCCTTCAAAAGTTGTATAGATGTTATTTTTAACAAGAATAAAAACTTTCTGGTTAAAAAAGTCAGTAATTTTAATTTTTGTCACTAGTGTAAATTTCTTCCTTATAAGATTCATGTTGATATAAGTGCATAGTTGTACTATCAAAGTGTTATTATTTTAATGAAATCAATTAACCCGGTGTATATTATAATATTCTTAGATCGATAGTTGACGTGTAGGTTTCGTTTAAAGCATATTACATATAATATTACTGCATGTTGTACGCATAAATAAAAATTGAATTTATATGTAACAAGTTATTCGTTTTTAATTGTTGAAGTTTTAATAAGCTACTTTCGCATAAAAGAATTTATGAAATTTATGTTTCGTTTTATTGCAACTAGTTTAGTGTAGCAGATCGAGCAATATCGATAAATGGTTAATTGTTAGCATAATTTCCTTACCACAACAGACCAATATTATTACGTTTTTTTAAATATCACGTTACATTTTGACGAAAAATGAAGCACTAATCATTATTCTCATTGATAAATTTCCCTTATCAGTATATAAGTTTTCAACTTATCTTTCACTTGGTGTCGAAAATTCTTAGATTCCCCGGCTAATTCAAAATAAGTCAAGATTTGTGTTGACGAACGTACTTCAGATCTCCATATACGAGTATTGATAAAAATTGACAAAAATAATTAGATGAATAAAAGTACCTATTATAAGAATTTTTGTTTAATAGTATAAGGTTATGTTGCGACCGTGTTCTTATTTGTAGTACTTGAAGAATGACAACAGTTGAACTAAAAGATACGAAAACTGCTCCTGATCCGATTCATAACTACAGCCATAAAAATGGAGCAGTTCTGGTTATCGATAATGGTGCTATATTTAATCCATTACTAGTCTATTTGTAATACCAAACGAGTTTTACTAATTTCAATGTTTTTCAGGGTCATACCAGTGTCGTGTTGGTTGGGCAACCGATAAGGAACCACTTCTGAAATTTAAAAACCTTATAGCAAAACCAAGAAAGGAGCGGGGTAAGAAGGTATGTGTGGAAAATAATACTACAATTTATATTATGATACTATCATTCGTTGCACTGAGACTATATGGGTACTGATAGATGAACATTATTTTATTAGCAACAATATTTACTGAATTATAAATTAAAAAACGCCAGTGTTATAAGTGTACTAATTAGATCAGAAATACGAATGAAAGACAACAATAAATGACATATTTCAATGTCTTAAGCTTATCTAACATAGATTACTGATATAGGATTTATTTTTCTACTGCTTTTGATTTTTGTGTAAATGTAATGATAAAACTTGTTAATTCAGCAACATATGCAGTCAGAGTTATATAATATCACAGTGATAAACCCCCCCCCCCCCCTTCACCCTGCAAATTACTATATATATTGTATTTCCATTCCTTAATGTCGTATGGGATTATAATTTGGGGTACTCTACAGATAAAGATAATCTTTCTAGCCCAAAAGTGTGTTTGGTAAATTATAGAACTTCATGCATAGAGCTATTCAACTAATTAGTATACTTAGTGGTTAATTCATTGACTCATTGATGGTATTTGTAATAATAAATAATTACAATATATTTGAAACCAACTCAGGTACGCATTTGTTTAGTGCAAGAAATAAAAATAATTGTTGGTTGCACAAAAAGGTGTGGATTATGAATTGGTACTGAAAAAATTAAGATATATCTTATTATAAATGAATATTATATAAGTTATTAATTAATTAGATATAGGTTAAAAACATAAAATGTATTACTCTTCCAACATCCTTGAATGATGACCTTAGTTAAATGAATTTATTCTTTTCCATAATTTTTTGGAAGTTAAAAAATTTTATATAATTCAGTTTTAAGATTAATTTCAAAATTATTGCCAAATATTATTTTTTCTATATTGTCTAGGATGGAGACACACAAGTGGGTAATGATATTACAAATATTGAAACTGTTAGGTTCCAACTGAAGACACAGTTTGATCGAAATGTTGTCACTCACTTTGAGGCCCAGGAGCAAATTTTTGATCACATGTTCACTCATCTTGGGATCAATACAGAAGGACGAGTTAACCATCCAGTTGTTATTACAGAAGCATTTCTGAATCCAAATTATTCACGACATTGTAAGTAAGCAAGTAGATTGAGCAGAATTTAAGAAATAGTTTTTAAGATAAACAGCAAGCTTGCCTACATTTTCTTGAACAATTATATGTGGACCTTTTTGTGTAAAAAATAAAATATTTGATCAGTTCATATCAAAGACCCAATTTAATTATATTTGACAGTATTCAACTTCCAAAAGTTGTATATTTTTAATTGCTTATTATATTCTAAATCAAAATTTGCTATTTGTGTACAACTTATTATTTTACTGATGTGAATTTAGTGATATAGTATTATTATTTTGAAATTTTATTTTAAATTTAGTAATTTAAGACCATTCTCTATGAATGGTATACATATTTTAAATAAAATAATTTAAAGTTATGATAGTACTTATTTTGAAGATAACTCTAGCTAGTTGTTGTGTGAATATCTTTATTTTATATTGCAGTAATGTCAGAACTACTTTTTGAATGTTATGGAGTACCCAGCATATGCTATGGAGTTGACAGCTTGTTCAGTCTTCAGTACAATCACACTAACTGTGATGCAGCTCTAGTCATTAGTTTTGGCTATCATACAACTCACATTCTACCCATCATAGGAGGACTTGTGGATCCAACACGAGCTCGCAGAGTCAATGTTGGTGGTTGGGAAGTCATAAGTTTCCTACATCGTTTACTACAACTCAAATATCCTTCTCACATAGCTTCAATTACTCCAAGCAGAGTTGAGGTACAGTATAAAGTATTTCACATGGCATGAAAAAAAACAAAGAAGAAGTATTATTATACAGTGTGTTGTCAAAGTTATTGTGGGGTTTCAAATTTATTTATTGACATAATAAATAAATTCTTAATAAGGGACGATTGTCAGGAAACTTGGTCTCTTATTAAACAATTAACTGAAATGTGTAATGTTCATAATTATGTCAATAAATAGGTTTGAAACCCCACTATGTCTTTGCCGAAATACTATATACATATATATTAAGACTCTTGTATAATATAATTAGTGTTTTGAAGTTTTAACAGAGATGGGAAAGTTATAAATGTTTTGGAATATTTTCCTCTTAATTTTTACAACTTCAATGTATTTTTCATATTACATTAATATAAGGTAGCAAGGAAAAGCAAACTTTGGTCATCATAATCAATTTATTTCACAATTCTGAAATATATTGATAAATTTGTCTGATGTTTTGTTATTTCCTTGTTATCCAATATTTTAATCAATACAAAATATAAGAAAAAGGAAAATATATCAAAATTATTATTTTTGTATCACATCAGAAGGGGACTCTACTGGTATTAAATCACAATAAGCCTCAGAGAATTAATTTATTATTATATTCTTTATGAATGTTCAGTTTCAAAGGTTAATGCATATTAATTTTAATGAAAAATTAAGTAAATATCCAAATAACAAAGAATTAAAGTAGTTTATTTATATTTTTTAAGTTTATGTATGACACCTACTGTATTGCAATCATATAACTTTTATTACCAAATGTAAGTCTTAAAAGTTGTTATGATAACTTGTCACTGATTACAAGTTAGATGTAACTTTTGTTTGACAAAAATTGATGTTTTTATTTCATGGAGTTTAATTACTTATGTAAAGTAATCAGAATATTTTCCCTTTACTAATTTACAATTTTTGGGAGGTGAAGGAATAAGAAAGATGAACTATCCATACTATTTTTATGTCTAGGAGTTGGTTCATGAGTATTCACAAATATCTCCTGACTATTTGGAGCAGCTTGAGAATTGGGCAGATACTGATTACTATGATGACAATGTTATAAAAGTGCAGCTTCCATATACTGTGACTTCAGCTACTACAGCTGTAACTGCTGAACAGCAGAAGGAGAGACGAAAGGAGCTGGCTCGTAGACTGACAGAAATCAATGCTCGCAAGCGTGAGGAGAAGGTGAGTGTCTATTTAGGATAATACCAAAGAAACATTCACAAATAAACATTAATTACATTTGTTTTGTAATTGTGTTAGTTGGCAGAGGATGAAGAACAACTGAGCCAACTTTTGGCAGTTCAGGACTTGTTGGATGAAGGTAGTGATGAAGAATTTGCTGTGAGTAAAGTTTCCTCAAAAGCTAGTAATTGAAATTTGTGTTGGAATTTTTCAATGTGATTTAATACATATTTCCCCACATATTTTCATTTATATTGTAATTTTAAAACTATAAAATGAAACACATTCACTTATAAAAACAAAAAAAATATTAATACAATAAGAAAAATCAAATTACAAAAAAAAAGTTTGGGCGCCAACAGATCTAGTCCACAATTATTTATAATATAATAAATTTTCCATGTATAATTAATTTACTCTGGCATTAATTTATTTATGAGACAACCTTCCGCCAGGGTAAAGTGGGGATTTTTAGAAACAGCTCTTGTTGTTATACATCTGCAGACAGTCCCACAGTGGATCAACAGTCTCGAACATCATGCCAACTCCAGACAGCTAAGCATCAAAAATCCTTAATGTTGGGTCACAGAGCTGTCACTTCCTCACCCTGTTACAATACTTTCGTGATTCTGCACAAATTTCAAATCCTATAACTTCTTTTGGGTGCAGAGCATATAACTCTCTTTGCCCCCCCCCCCCCTCCACCACCACCACTCACATGATGCAAAAAAGAGGGTACATTGTGCATCTTATGGCAGTTGCAGGCGCACATGTATTAAGAGTCATCAGATGCTCTTTCAGCTAGACATTGTTCTTGTCAATTTGATCCAAAGTGACCCTCTGAGGCCTATGGACAAAGAGTGGCCATGTGCTGCTTTCACTACTGAAAGCTGTTTATTACAATATATATAAACTTCCAGTCTTCTACTAATTCTGAACAGTATTTTCATTCAATTCTGTTGAGAGCTTTTAGTATGTTTCTAGAAATTCTGTAGAAAGTTGTAGGAAAGAATGGGACTGAGGGGTGATACTTTAGTGAGTCCATCAGTTTGTTTACATAAATTACTTTCTATTAGGAAGCATGAGTTTTTGACACAACATGAGAGTAGCTCTATTAGCGTGTTTACTGATTGAGTGCTATGATCAGAAAGAGAAGAATTGGCAATTAGAATATTGTTTGTGACAAAGTAAGCCAATACATTTGATAATCTTTGCTCTTCCTTTCATTGTTTCCTAGTTCATCTTATTTATACTTGGACAGTGGAATACCAGTTTAATACTTTGAATAACACAAAAGTCACATGGTTGGATGGAATGAAATTTTCGAGGGACTGAGCTCCCTTCTTTAGGATACTAAATCTGAACTGCATGTTGGCTAGTTCAAAATTTGAAATTTTATTTTGTCTCCATTGACTATGTCACTCTTTGTCCCTCTTTCCTATCCAAATGAGTTCATCAATTTGACCTTGTCACATTTCCTTATTTGATTTAATATACTTGATTTGATATAATATTGTGTATATACATATACATATATACATACATATATATATATATATATATATATATATATATATATATACATTATTACAATATTTTACAGAAAGCATTAGAATCTTATGAGCTGTCAAATTTGGCAGAGCTTCAAAAGATGATTTCCCAGCTGCAGACGAAGATTGATAAAACCCGACAAAAGATTGTTGCGGCAAATGCTGCTGAGGATCCTCTTACAGAGGTGTGATTTGCCCTTATTTTAATTTTTATTTATCATAGACACAATTCGTTCAGTTATTTTCCTCTTGTGTGGTAAGTTTCATTTATTGAAACTAAATACTGTACTTTGTGATCTAAGCCAGGTAATATAACTTTTTTTATTTAGGAACCAAAAGCAAAGACAAGCAAACCCACATTGCAACCCAAATCTGATGAGGATCAAAATGCTTGGATTGAAGGTCTTCGACAGAAAAGGTAATGAAGCCATGATTTACTTATGTACATGCATAATTTAAATATTATTTTATAATTAACAGAGTTTGAGAATTATATATATAATAATAAATAATATGAGAATATTATATTTTTTATATATTAGTTTCAGTTAAGAAAATATAATTGTAAATTTTTAATGATTTGTTTTATCAATGTATTCTTACTATCTTAATATTATTTATTTTAAAATGTATCAGTCTTCATTCAAAATGCTCAGTTTGATTTTATATTTCATTGAATTTAACTACCATTTCATTATTGTAGAAATCCTTCTTTATCACAAAACATATGTAGGATTTAATGCTTCTGTCCATGTAACAAGTCTTATTGATTGAAAGTTTAACTAAAGGTTTAATTTTTGTTATCTTTTTTAAATTTTTCAGGAAAGAGATTTTAGAAAAGAGAAATGCTCGCAGACAACGGCGACAAGACATGGCTAAGCGTCGTACTGCCGCAGCGCAGGAACGTATGCGCATAATCAGTCAGTTGGCCAGAAAGGAGAAGAGGGAGGACACTTTTGGCATGCGTGATGAGGACTGGGATGTTTACAAAGTAATCAACAAGGTCAGTAATTTAATACTTCCTTTATTTATTCTATGTTACATACATTCATCAATATACTTTGATATACTAATAGTTTTAAATATATAACACATATGGATATGCCAGATTGGACCAACTACTGATTTCAGGCAAGCTGTCTCAGCGGCCTGACTTACCTGCAATCAGTAGTTGGTCCAGTCTGGCATAGGTAGTATAAGTTCAAATTTTCGAGGACCGATCTTCCTTTCTGATGACAGTGAAGTCGACTTACCTGAAATCTACAGATGCTCCATTCAGACTGAGGAGTGAAGATACTACAGATTTTCTTAAATTTTCCCAAAAATAGCAAAGAAAACGATAAATAATAATGTTATTTAACCCATGGATCAGACCGTATTAGTTCATGCAAATTGACAGTTATCTTCATAGGAATATGTACAACAGACCCTAATGATAATAACACTAATTTAATTTGTACTCCTTGCTTGTGATTGTAGGAAGGAGGTGATTCTGACAGTGATGAGGAGCAAAAACTTTTAGAAATTGAGGAGGTACTTCGACAACAAGACCCCCAATTTGAAGATGTCAATGCTAGTGATCCAACCCCACTTAACACAGCAGAGAATAATCAGCTTCACTTGGGGGTGGAAAGAATACGAGGACCAGAAGTACTTTTTCAGCCATCCATGATTGGTTCTGATGAAGCAGGCTTGGCAGAGACAATTCAGTATGTTCTCAAGGATTTTCCACCTGACATACAGCAAAAACTCGTGGACAATGTGTTCCTTACTGGAGGTTGTGCCACTTTGCCTGGTTTAGTTCCAAGGTTATTCAAGGAACTGCAGGAGATGAGGCCTTTCAAATCTGATTTCAACATATCACTTGCTAAAAACCCATCTTTGGATGCTTGGTTGGGAGCCAGAAACTTTGCAGCTTCTCCAGACATAGAAAAATATTTACTCTCAAGGCAAGAATATGAAGAGAAAGGAGGTGAATATTTCAAAGAGCATTCATGCTCTAATCTCTTCTTCGCCTCACCAATGGAAAATGTCCCTACTTTAGTGACTGAAGAAACTGAGATAGACAATGTATGAAGATACATCATATAGAGATTTAATCAACTCTTTGAAGTGTGATTCTTATTTCTGTAGTACAGTAATTTAAAAGACTAGAATTTTTTAACATTTTCTACAATAGTTTTTAGTTTAGTTGTATTACCAATACTTGTATTGTGTGAAAGTATATTATAAACATTATTCCATATTGCTGACTGTCTAAACCAAGAGAAACATCTTGCCTAAGCTTATTGAACAGTTCATTCTTACTGTAACTATAAAATAAAGATTAACATAGTTTTGTGTAGTATATTTTCAGGGGATGTGGGGAGACAATATTCATTTAAATTATAGTGTGTCAATTATCTTTTCAGAACCTATTCTAGAAATTTGTATAATGACAAACATAGTAATTCAATTTTTGTTTGTATTTTGTTTGCATACCTTGATCCATCCCCCTGAATTAACTTTGAAGTTTCTCATTTGCATCCATCTTCCACCTAAATAAGGTTGCTGATCTCCATTTCTGAAAGATAATTTGTGGACCAATTTTTACAAATATGAAGCATATATGTAAATCATACATTATGTAAATGTATGCCTTAGTTCTCGTTCTATACATACAAAAAGTGAAAAATCCCAAATTTTTATATTATCACTATTGTACATGTTGAGCTTATATCATAGCAATCTTGTCCAGTTTGGAATATTATTGCTATTGAGAGTGAGACAATTAATTACCCTTCTCTTCTATTATAAACACATGAGGCTATCTGACTTCAGAAATTTCTAGTCCTTTGTTGAATAATGTGGAGATTGATAACGATATTACAATAGTTTTTATTGCTGCCTTTTAGCCAGCTGCAAAACACAGCCGTGCTGAAGATGATTCTGAGAACGACAATGAAAATATCACATAGTTCGATAACGAATGCAAGAGTACCAGCACCGAGTATAGTGTTGAGTTGTTTTACAGGAATGTAACAATCTGAATTAACTTCTGATGTTCTCAGTACTGGTATGTTGAATGTCATTCTTTGGCTGTGGAATATTCCAAACTTGTTGGTAATGTGAAGACTGAAAGTATTTCATCTCTATCATTTAATGAAATTGAACCAAACAACGATATTTTGGAAATTCCTAATAAATCAGTCAGAATGTTTTACTTGGCAAAGGAATTAATATGCCACTTAACTACCTTTTGTGTTGAGCCAGCGAGTAGTCTGATATTGTAATATATATTCAATTTTTTTGACATAATAGGAGAACTTTGTGAGGTGGTATACAAGATATTAATATAACATTAAATATTTCCTCGTGTATATATATCATTAATGGGCTGTGGTTGAAAGTAATACCAAAAACGCAATTTTACATAAAATATTACAGGGGAGGGAACCCTTTAAATTGAGGGAGAGAGGGAGTACAAACCGAAAAGGAGCCCCTCTGCTTCTCTTGATAAATCCAAGTCGTTCGGTAAGGATTCGGAATTATTAAGATGAACCAAGGGCAAGTGTATGGCCGTAACGAGGAGCGAGGCGAAGAAGGTGCCCTCCACGGGCGCAAAACAAAGCTCAGAGTTGCACGTTGTCAGTGGCGTACTTAAGAACAGGCGAGGGGCTCACACTATTTTCTATTAAAAAATATTAACCGAA
Organism: Zhengitettix transpicula; assembly: GCA_037074705.1. NCBI lineage: Eukaryota > Metazoa > Arthropoda > Insecta > Orthoptera > Tetrigidae > Zhengitettix > Zhengitettix transpicula. Next base: position 30,610,283 of record CM073596.1, read on the forward strand.
CCCAGCTTCAAAAAAGCGCCTCATCTATAAAAATTGATACAGTTCAAACTATACATATTACAAAAATGAATATCTATATTAATAGATATGTAACAGAATTTTTCTTATTAAGACTTGAGGTAAAGTGGTGGGGTTTTCGCTCAAGTCTATCACGCAACGCCGACACAACAATGACTTTTAAGAAGGTAATCATTCACTAGACAACGGCATTGTAGCCTGTGTTTCACACAACCAACAGCTGCCTTTGTTTCTCTATTCATTGGTGTATAAATGTAAATAAACGTCTAATTGAGAATAATAATGTTAAAAGTATGACCTTTATGCAAACAAACTTAAAAATTTAATAATCTACAATTTTCTGTAATTTTTAAGTCTAAATCTTTATTTTCTGGTTTCATCAAAGGACACAAAGATTATATTAATAAGTTTACAACAAAAAATGTTAGTTTAGACAGAGACCCAAATTACTGGAAAATATTAATTTCTGAAATGCTGTACTTAAAAGTAATAAAAATGTTAATATTATACATGGCATTGAAATTTTATTTTAAATTTTAATGTCTCCCTTCGTTTCGAATAATTGTAGTCAGTATTAGTGTCTTAATTTAGTTAATGTTAATGGTAAGTAGCGTTCTTGGCCAGTGACACGAAGAACCTAAGGTGGAGTGACGGTATCAGCCAATAATTTATCGACCAGATGTTTTGGGGAGTAAATTGGACATTACTTAAGTGTTTGGAGGAAGGACAGTTAACCTAGCGGCGGGCAGAGGAAAGAACGAGTTGTTGCTCGTAACGCGACGAAGAGGATTGTAAATCTGCCCATAGCGACCTTCGATCAGCGGAATCAGCAACTAATTGCAACTGATCCAGGGTAACGTGCGACAAGCCAATTTTCTCCCAAAAATAGACTGTAAAGTTAAGACTGGAAGCCTCTACCTGAGTTCGAAATCTGTAAACATATTTTGTTTTACTCCTCTTCAAGAAAAAGCCGCCCTTAGCACATAAGAAATCTTTAGTAATAATTAAATTTAAGGTTTATTGTTATGCACATTTATTTTCCAAGATCACAAATATAAATTTCAGCTTCCTTGGTTTTATTTGTAGCAAAAATTTGTCAAATAATGGAACAAGTGACGTCCCTTCCCTTCTCATGCTCTGAGGTGGTCATGAACCCGAGTGTGTTCCAGTTGCTATTTGTCCTACGTTATTCGTATGTTGCACTCATATAAAATTTACAGAACGCGAAATGAAACAGTCACATTACATATAAATCAAGTAAAAAATTTAGATTTAAGATTCGGCTGCCTTGCAACTCATCCAGAGCAATAAAATGTGGCCGAAAACAATACATTGTTGCCTGCATCTCTTAATATGTTTAAAATTTCATTACTATATTATGATACAAAAATGTCTCAAATATTAAATTAACAAAGTATCAGAATTTTTTTTAACATTTTTGGTATCAGATTTTACATTTAAAGCTGTTGGAGTGTAACGGATGTGTTAAATCTCATTCAGCAGTCTTGGTAAATATCTTCATCTAAAGATATTTCTTTTTCCAATAATTTTTTTTAGACATTTTTGTAACATAATATGGTATTGAAATTTAAAACTGTAATTAAGTAACAAGAGATACAGGCAACAATACCTTGATCTATTCATAGCATTAAGGATTTTCATAACAATACCTGAAAAACAAGTTTCTACGAATGTTCCTTCAGCAAATTAAAACTTGTAAAATCGTGCCTTCGTTCTTCCAATGGATGAGTACGATTAACAAACACGGCTATAATATCAATTGAGAAAAGAAAAAATATGCTGAACTCTTCTACGTTTTTATTATATCATATACATATGTTATGTATTTCTTTTATTTTTTCGGCAGTGAATGTGAATAATGTTCTTATTTAGGTTATAGATTATTTATTCATACAAATACTTTGAAAATACATTATTGTATATACAGACAACTCGTACTGACGAGGTTAATAATATTTAATATCATTTAGTAAAATATAACTTGTTACATTAAAATGATTAATTTTTGTCATTTTTGGGTTACAGGGGGCGCGTCATACCCTCGTTCGGCACTAGGCAAGTGTATTGATGAATAAAAACAGTAACACGTTACAAGAGATGGCAAGTAGCTGTAAACTACAGCTGAAAAATACTAAAAAAAATTCAGATAATTGCTTGGTTAGGTTTTTTTTTCTATAACATCACCTGCGGAAAGTAATTAAGAACATATTAACCAGAGACATTAAATACCAAATATACCAATTGCAAATAAATGATTCTTACAGGTTTTTTTTACAAGTTAAAAATGTTTTCCATTATAATACGTTTTTTAATTAGGAATTTATATTTTAATAAACATAATCGTACTAAACTTTTTGAAAAATCCATGTGTATATGGAAACAAAAGCACGAAGTTGTCAAAGAAGAAGAACTTCTCTGTGACGATTACTATCGAAATATTAAACGTGATCATTTCATAGAGAGGAAGTCTTAAATCAGGTAACATAAAACCGTTTTTACTGAATTCAATGTGTAGTTAAACAGTGTCGCATTTTTACTGTTTTTGTGAGTTAACCAGCGTAATTGAACGCCGGAAAAGTAAATTTATTCCCTATTTGTTCTATTTATACATTCATTTTAAAGCATAAATTGAGGTGTTGCTTTTACATGACACGATAAAATGATGACATGAAGTTAGTGGACATTGAATTAACGATGAAACGAAGAAATTAAGCATTAGAACAACGGGAGATTAGTGTGGACGCATATTAGATGAATCTAAAATATAATGGAAGCGACTGTCAAATTTGTAATCGACACTGATAATTTTTAACTTTATTTTTCATCCGTACTAATTGATCAATAAAATGACGACAAATACATGTCGGATATTACTTATTTTCTATTAATGCGGTGTAACTTAGTAGTTGGGGTTGGGATAAAATAGTGAACTGAAATTTTAATCGTAGCCGATAAATGAATAATACCATGGAGTGACGGTGGGATTAAGCTCGAGGTTTTCACTGCTCATGAAGTTGAAACTTATTGGTAGGCCTTTAGTTAGCAAGCACGAAGGTCGTTATAAGAATGAAATATGCAAAATTTTACTACATTTTAAGAAAACGGCAGAAATTTGTGTGAAGATGCAGGGCCAACTAAAGAGTAAGTTTTCGAATCACGAGTTTTGATGATTATTTTCTTAAAGTGGGCGACAATGCCGCTGTTTTTTTTAAAGGTGTAGACAGGCTATGTATAGGGGAATTCACATAGTGGCAACTCCCCTCTTATTGCAAAGGAAAGGGAGTGAAAGGCGGAATGCAGAAAGGTAGAGGAAGGTTGCCAAGGGTTAACTGGGGCCCCCAGGATACTACCCGACAATTCGCCTATAAGTGTTGCAGGGAAAATCCTAGAAAGAACTGCATGAGGTATATCAGGGTCTTGGTACTTGTCCCACGCCCTTCCGATGGCGGGAGAGGGGTTTGCTGTGTACTGTGATGCTGAAATTTATAAGAGCTTGACATTCAACGTTACGATGCCAATACAGGCCTGATTGTAGTAGATTGGTAATACTTATTTTTTATTCCCCTAGAAAAAATAATTTTCTCAACTATTTTCAATGCTATCGTTGTTTCTGATTTATTTCTCTTTTTGAAACAGCTAATTCTGTCTTCGAGTTTATTGGTTATAAGATGCCTTGCGGAACAATATGTGTGGACACTTGGCAACTTGTCGCAACGGTCACAGCTGTGGCAGGACGTGAGTGCAGATTAACAATATATTTATCCAAACACATACTACTTTACTTTTCCAGGTTTCATAAGTAATGTAGCCAAGAAGGTATGTTCTAATATTTCTCCATGTTAAACGTTCCAGTTTCAATACCATTTTATTTATAAATGCGAAGTCTTTGCTGTTTTGTTGTACTTGACTTATGATGCCAGACTGTTTCTTATCAACGTAATTAAGAGGTTTAAAGTGAGTTTTCACTTAATTCCAAGGCGGTTTGTTCAAATAAGATTTGTTGAGTATCGCCGTTTATCGGATAGAGACAGATGTAAACTAGTTCTGAAATTTTAATATTGAATATAATCTACCCCAAACCTTAAAAACCCGATCACAAAGACCCCTTCATATCAAACAACAGTCGGGCTTCCTTTTGCTCTCTACTCCCAAATGATATTTTAATCTTCAACCAGTGTGAAGTGAAGTAATGTAATATATATTCTATATTTGACTTGTGTGTAATCAGTTTTTACTAAATTAGGAGTCATATACGTTAATTTATTTGTCGAAAGACCAGTTTTTATAGTGTAAATAAATTTTGCTAAATTTGCCCCATCTAAAATATGGTGATAAATGAACATAAAGGCATACATTTTTTGTTAGAACAAAAGTGTAATAATTAACCAAAACAAATAATCATTACAATACGACGGTTAGTCCACAATTTTGGGTTTTACTCAGGTAGTATACTGTGGTATACAAATTTATGAAATGAAAGCCAAAATGTCGCGGCGCCAAATAATGTAATATTCAAATTCAAAGGAAAAGATAGTTAATAGGATTTATAGCTGAATTATAACAACTTTTTAAAGATAACAAAAGAAAATTTAATACAAATTTCGATTTTAATTTAGTTTCTGTACATATTTTAGATAAACGCCACGGCTTTCAATGAAACTCAATTCTCCAGGGCCACTTATTGGGCCTCTAATAATTATAGTGATTTGAAAATATCATCAAATTATATCGAAATCAAAAGAGTTACAAAAGAATAATAATTAAATTGACAATTAATATAAAAAATCTAAATAAATATAAAATACAGTGATTTAAAGAAATCTGACGGTACTCATATTTATATAATGTTTACAATAGAAGATTATTACATACTAGTTTATTAGAGCTGCTCTTATACCATATTACTTATGCACTAAACTAATTTTATTTTAAAGTAAATTTATTTCAACGGGGCCATTACACTGTTCACAACTTTGTTTCACTTCGATAAAATCCAACCACCGAGTTGAATATGCACCTCCTACTTTCACTAAGGATCCAATCCGACCACAGTATTTATGTTGCGTAAGAAAGTTTGTAATGTTTAGAAATTTCGTTTCTGGGACAACTTTAGTATCTAGGCAGCCCGTTCCTAATAGTTTAATCGCGAGAACAGATTTTGCTATAATTATCATCGGCCGGCCTTCAAAACCAGACTTTTTATGACCATCATCGGTTTAACTCCCAAATCAGACTTACCATGACCATCATCGGTTAGGCTCGCAAACCCGACTGCTGTTCTTGCCAAAGTTATGACGCTGCCGACAATAATAGAGACTGGAAACCATTCCAATATCCGCATTATTGCGCCACACTTTCTGTTATTTTCAATAATCTGGCCTCAATATGATGCCGATAATAATATTTTAAAAAAACATAACCCATTGGTGACCTCTGAAATACAGTTTTGAATGTATGCATTTATATAATCGAAATTTCGTCATAGGACGGACTCCAAGACACTAATATATATTTGATCTTGTAATTTGAACATATATATGTATATATACATTATACATTCAAAAATGTATATTACCTGAGAAAGTCACAAAATTGTGGACGAAACGTTGTATTGTAATGATTTTTTGTTTTGCTTAATTAATACACATTTTTTATGTCAACGTATGTCTTTACGTTTATTTATTAAATGATATTTGTCAGATTGTATATTATATTAAATTCTAGTAATTTGTTGTTAATGTAAGGGTTTCTTCTAATTTATCCCCAGTGTTGTTTTTCGGATCTGTGAGTCAGATAGACAGTCTGCAGTCCGCCGTGAAGAAGACTGGACAAACAATCGACGCGAGCATGAAAAAGATTACAGTAAGTAGGAACATAAATAATCGAGAAGAATGTCCCGCAAAAAAGCAGTAGTCCATTGATAGTTTTGATTGCCAACTAGTGGTAGTCAAATATGAAGCAGTCGTCAGTAACTCCAGATAAGGAATTTATTTAACTTTGTTGGTTCTACAGCCATTCTATTATTCCATTTAAGGCCTGAACTTAACTTTCGTGGATAATAATTTAATTTTAAGCGTGATGTCATGTCACATGTCATCTTCCGTTGGAAGTCTTTGATTAAAGGATAATAGACAACATAACTATGTAAAGACTTAACGGTCTATTGGAGAAATCAGTCTTAACGTTGATAAAGGATTCATGCTTACCTCAGACAATGACGAATTAAATTTGGCCGCGACCACAATTGGAACTAGATATATCAGGTTGCTTGAAGATTTATTGGAATCCTACCTACAGTTTTTGTTTTAAATAATAATATTGACTATGTCAAAAATTAAAACTAGCGAAAATATTTGTTTAAAAGTTTTTACCAAAACGATCATCGAGATCGTTGATTGACTGTATCATGTCGCAATTCTTAACATGGTAAATTCTGTCGTTTTACTTAAGAAACGGATAAACTGTTTGAGATTAGTTCTATTTGGATAAAAATGATTGTTTTGGTGTTTGATTACGCTATCGTCGGATTTCAGGAAACTGTCGAGATCCTGCGTGCTTCCGTGACCGCTCTAGAGCAGAAGAGCAAAATCATGTCGAAGTACGTGCATCAATTTGCAAACGAAAGTGCCAAGGGTAAGAATTAAATCGGAGAGGCTCGTTGATAATGATTCGTGTTTGCATTTAAAGGAATGTTCTGTTTTCTCAAGGGGTTTGTTCAATCACGGAATAATCACAACTTGCATTCAAGTCACTTTGCCTCTATCATTTACCAGATTTATTTTATGATAAATATACACATGTTAGGAAACCATTTATTACCAGTTGTGGTACTCCATTAATTGCTACTTAAAGATTAAAATGAACCTTCTTCATATGTCCCATGACAGTTACAGACTGCCAATATTATTTGGTTGCGTATTTGGTCCTTGATAGTAACATTAATCTGATGATATCAGTAACTATTAATATTTTAGCCGTACTAAAATCGAAAAACTCAACAACCTATCATGGCTACCATTTCATGATAAAGTTTGAAGTGGGATTCAGACAAGTATCTACTTAAAATAAAATTCCCGTTGTAACAAGTTTCCACTCCAGACTTACCGTGGCGAATGTTAAACATTGCTCATAAGCAATGAGGTCAAACGTAAAATGTTTTAAGTTGATTCCATCTCACCAGATTCTCAACATCTTTCATAAATTAAAATCAAAACGCCTGAACTAAACGTCATTCTCTTTGGACTTATCTGTAGGGTTTAAAAAATTACTATATCTTTTCTAAACAATCTATTCCAAGAATGATTCGCTACCGTATTTCTTGGTTGGATAGTGTCCCTGTTCTTGACCGCCAATTCCTATAAAAAAAACCCTGCAGATCGTGGTCCTTCTTTCTCGCGTTTGTCTCGATGATTGCAAACGATGTATATTTTAGCATCTGACATACATTTAATACACGTCCAGCCATACTCCATACATGAGTATCTGATTGCCATCCTCCATTAACTTTAAATGTGTCTGTGTGTATTTTCACAACTGTATATGTAATTATGTTGTTTTAATTATTATTAATATTCATATTATATATTTAACTTGTCATATACTTAGCTATTAAGTTATCGATTGACTTGTCCTATTATTGTATATCAATATTTGTGGATTAAGTAACCGACAGAAGTTTTTCAGACTAAAATGACTTTGATATTAACATAACTTGACTGCTATATTTAATTCCACTTTCTCAGTTTTGTCGCAGAATTACAGCGAAGAATAATCTAATTGTTTCAAGTCGATTTTCTAAATTCAATTAATTCATAATTTATCAATGTAGCATCACTGAATTTTATCTTGCAGCGCAGCTGGAGGGACAGATTCGAACGATACTGAAAAATGAAATGGCCTTATACTCCGCCGACAAAACCAATTTGCCGGACTTCGCTCTGGAGAGCTCTGGTGAGGGCACAAAGTCAACCGTAGGCTATATATTTATATTGTTCAGTTCTTCGAGTACTTATCACTAATAGTAACGTCTCGTAAAGATTACGTTTGAAACCTCCATTTTACTGGCCACCTCGTACGGGCACTTCCTTTCGATTTAATTTCCCATGGGACCCGAACCCCTTTCATAAAATTCTCTTCAAACGAACGCGGCGTAAGGGTCAGATCATACGATAATTCTGTCTAAGCTCATTAACTGCCATTATCACATGGATTCTCAGTTGATAATATCATGAAGATATAGGCAAAAAATAAAGGAGAGTTAATTGGGAATCTTGACTTCATACAATGCAAAAAGTGTAAATCATTTAGTTTCAAACGAAAATTTAACATTCTGAGCATGGGTACGTTTGATTGGGACTAAGCTTCGCTTTATATATTTATAAAGTTCGAAACTTAACCTTTCCGCACTTGCTGACGTCACATATTTACGTACTTTGGAGTATATATTCAATCAGGATTTTTAATAATTACAAATTTCCAACACGTGACCTGTAACTTAAAACTGAATTCATGAAGTATTATTACTACTTCAATACTTCGGAATTTATACTAACTGCTCGTATTGGACTAATTCCAAATATTTTCACTGTAGTTTAATAACGGTAGCGTCAGAAATGTCTCTATCGATTCCAGTTACCGAGTGCCACTCCGATATTTTTCACACTTGCAGTCTCTGCTCTTCTTAAAATTCACCCAATCACAAAATCTCTATTTTTGCTGAGGTATAAAAAAATTAGGCCAATCAAAATGTCCAACTCAGATGATGTCTGTCGTTTTATATCCCAACCATACAATACATTATTAATAATCGAATGTATATATATATATATATATATATAGTAATATACAAGTTAAGATATCAAGCAAAATGCCGCTAAGTTGAGGCCAATTTATGTATAATTCAATAATAAAATAAATATGCTACCACGTTGCGGCGTCAAATTAATGTAGTATTCTTTAATGCAGTTAACGAATTTAATAAAATAAAACTCACGTTGGAGTGCAATTTACGTGATAAACAAATTTAAAGGAAATGATAATTAATAGGATTTATAACTGAATTTTAACAACTTTTAATAATAAAACATTTAATATAAATTTCTAAATTATTTTAAAAAACCTTTAATTACACATTGCTTTATAACTTCGCGTAAAAGTACTACAGTGTCGCATTGCCAGTGTCGATCACGATTTATACGAAAATATTTTCTGTACTTATTTCTATATGCCAGTATTGTTTAATCTACGGAGAATGAAATGAAATAACAAAACAACATTTTCTTAAAGATATCTGTAGCATTACCAAATGCTACTTTAATTTGTTGAAAATTTCCTCAGTTGAGGAACGTAATTTTGTATTTCCTCAACGCTGTCGCAACAAATTTTTAACTTAACGTCAGCCCAATGATTAAGACATTGAATTAATATTTTTAAAATATTTACATCATCTGATCTCAAGCCGAATATCTTGACAACTTTTGCAGACCACTCTGACAATGATTCGATCTGATATTAAGCTATATTCCATCTGGTACAAACCGAGCAGTGAACGATATCTGAGTATACTGACGCCAAAGTTAAGCTATCTGACGGGGAAGTGTGCCATTGTCCGTCGAAAAGGCATATTACAACACTATTCCTACACGACAGGTCTAGCCAGATTGTGTATATATCGAGCAAG